>CM068841.1:61001235-62323735 GCA_028554795.2 Sinohyriopsis cumingii
TAAAAATTAAACTTGATTCAGAAAAACTTAATTGTGATTTTGATTAATTGCAAACACGTAAATTTGAAAATAGATAAACACTACCAGCAGAGCACGTATTCATAAAACTCATTCAACATGCTATATTCCAATCGTTGGCTACCGTAATATATATGTATCCCTCTCAAGTGTGATCGAAAGAATTAGATCAGAATTACCTCACCTATACGAAACGAAGCAAATTATTAACACGCGCGTGAGACAATTAAGAAAGGGTATGTCAGATCGTGAAAATGTAAAGAACGACAAAGTTCTTAGTGAAAGTACCGACGAAAGTGAAAATAGCAAAGAGGACTTTGAAACTATTGAAAACGTTAGTGATGAAAATGAAAGTTATTTAATGTCACGGTTATTCATCCTCTGATTTTTATTCTACCTGAGATATAAAAATAATGTTATATTATATTTTTTTGTTAATTACTTTGACTTTGTGAAGGATTAATATATATAAATAACTTCTGTTTTGATGAGCTTTTTATTATTTTAGTACTATTTACCCCATCAAAATTACATAATGTAACTGATTTTCATTACTTTAGATCTATTTATCCCAACAAATAAAAAAGTAAATTATGTTTATATGTTCATTTATTATTTGCTTTGATTTCTCAATGAATATGTTGTAATGTTGTATTTGTTGTTTTTTATGAGACTTTTATTCTTTTGAGTATTTTTTACCCCATCAATTTAATGCAGTTGACTACTAATCAGAAAAAATATGGGTAATATATCCATCAATTCAATGAAAATGTGTGATAACCTGAAAAATTATAGATATTATACCCGTCAATGTAATGAAATTGTTTGATAATCTGAAAAATGATGGGTAATATTCCCACCAATTTAATGATATCAGATTTGTATTCAAACTTTTTTTACGCTTATCTAAATCAACACAAGGATGTGCATAATTCATGATCTGATCTCTTTCGCACGTTATCTTAAAAATATGTTCTCATTGCAGTTCATTCAATTGTTCCTGCGTCAACAAAAATTGTTCATTGCCGTATTCACCCATAATTATATTAACACTAAAGTGTCCAGTATTGACTGGGGACTGTGTCATTATTGTGCTGATGGAGTTTTCAAGCACCTCTTTTTCGTCTATGAAAACTTTCACATGTTGGTACATTATATAATACCTCTTGATTAAATAATTAATTGTGAAACACTCTGCATGATCAAAAATCGTTTAGATTTTACGTATAAATTTATATTCAAAATTTCACCTCTTAAATCAATTAAGTGTCCGGATTGATCAGTAAGTTTGAAATGTATTGTTGATAATACATTGTTATAGCATTGTAGACAAACCAGATTGATATGATCTTGTACAATCAAATATCCAGCAGGTACTTGCGGTGTAAAAGTATATAAAATATATCCATGTTGAGTTTGATTTAATTTTTCAAGCTCTATTTGATAACTGCCATTAGTTGCATAACATACAAAATGAACTGCGATCGTTGAGGTTATATTTACAATTTCTGGTGAACTATGTCTACCGTCACCGTATGGATCATTGTCATGTCTGAGAATATCTGCCGCTGGGGTTATTTTTTTCCATGACTCAACGGTTTGTGGGAAGTTTTCGTTGATAATATTATTAAGTGATAGTGTTAGTTCGTCGGCGCTATATCCTGGTAATATAAAATTTAATAGATCTGATTAAGATATTTTATATTGATTAATATATACTTACCTCATGTTTGCTTCATTTCTTGTTTCTGTATAAGTAGTAGCATTTATTACCTCAACAATATCTTGATTAACATATTTATGATCTGACACAATTTGATTTAAATGTTGTATTGTGTCAATGATTTCTTCTTTAGACTGTTATTAGCGTACTCTAGAATACAATTTTTAAATAATTGCACTAATGTCGTGGACATAGTTATATGTTCAGTTTTAATTTTATTAGCCAGTGATCGGAAATCTTTTCATAAAACATTTCAGTGGAAGTTTTTCTATCAACATCAGTTATTGAAAACGGTGTTATAAGAACTATTTTATAATCAGAATGTTTAATACAATAATCTGCACGAAGACGCGAATGGCCACTAATTCATGATTGACAAATATCTACAACGTAATCTGGAGAATATATTTCAATTGCAGCTGATAAAGTTGATTCTTGAATTATTATAGCTATTTTCGATTCTCTTCTGGTTATAAATTTTAATATGCCCTGGTATTTATTATTGATTTGTTCGATTTGATAACTGCTTGTTGAAATTCCGACAACATTCCAGTTTGGTGTTCCATCATCTTTATTTATTTATTTATTTTGCAAATACAAGTGAAATGTAATCAACCGAATGATTTTCATCTGATATTTGGCCAACTATGGTATACTCTTAATTGTGCTTATGCGATTTCTTTCGCTGGAATTGCAGTTGGGAAATTGACACTAAATTCAGGATTAGTTGAGCTTGCTGATATCATTGTTGTTTTTGTTGGAGCTGTGTTCTTTACATTTTGTTGAAGTAATTCGTCCGGAGTTGACATTATTTAAATCCCAATTTTCTAAATCAATCACAGTCATTGCTTCTTTGTAGAGTTTAATCATCTCCGTGAACTCAAAATCTGATATTTTTCCATCACTAAGACTTGTTGATAATAGCGAGGATAATTTTGAGTATGCTAACGTATTATATAAACGTGGAATTTTGTGTTTGTGCTCTTGCATACTTTTTTGGCAATGATATTATGAATACCGGCAATCATTGTTACAGTTAAAACACAAATTATTACAACTGATGGTGACATCACTAGCGATGGTGTTATTGTTGATAATAATACACCGGCTCAGGCAATAACAGCAGACGCTGAATAAACGAGTATGTCGATGATAACTACAGGTATGAGATATTTGTT
This sequence comes from Sinohyriopsis cumingii, assembly GCA_028554795.2. Classification (NCBI taxonomy): domain Eukaryota; kingdom Metazoa; phylum Mollusca; class Bivalvia; order Unionida; family Unionidae; genus Sinohyriopsis; species Sinohyriopsis cumingii. Next base: position 61,004,155 of record CM068841.1, read on the forward strand.
TACTTTTTCTGTATACTCATCAACGATATTTTTAATTTTGTTTGTCATTCACGTGCTTGATTGTATCTTAAACGTTGAACGTTAATCGGAATACTCATTTTATTTTAATTAGGTGGGAATGTAGCTACTAATTAAAGACACCAATAATAAATCAAGCAGAACTTTTTGCTCTTCGGGTTCCACAGTAAATGTTTCCTCGTGTTTTTGATCTAACATTACTAACATATATCCAGGAGATTCACATGAGAGTGTCAGAGGATAACGCCTTGAAATCGTGGCAGATATTATAAATGTTACAACACCGAGTAGTGAAAGCCAGTTTATACCGGTAATCTCAGCGCGATGTTTAATGGTTTTATTGAGTGGTGGCCATAACGCTTGGTCAGACGCTACTGAATATATCACTTTGATAATCTGCTTGTTGAGAATTTTATTCAGATTAATCTTTTAAACGATATCAGGAATTCCTCTTATAACATCTAGTATGTTTCTAATATATTTTCTATAATACTCTACGCTATCTTGATTAGCTCTGAAAAATGATTTAGGATCTCTGAGTACACCTAACCGTTTATTAATCGTTTCAATGTTTGACATAACTGTTTTAATTTCGCCGAGTTTTGTGTTCATATCAACGAGTTTTACGTCAACAATCAACGGACTTCCAAAGAATTCCTCTGCGATTTCGTTAATTTTTCTAAAATGTCTACGAAGATTTGTAAACTTATGTGAGCGTCATACTCAGTTCGTATCGTGTTTAATTTAGTATCTACTGTATTATAGTTATTCTCTACATATGTGTTTATTGCGGCATCTTCATCAGATGTTGGATCTTTTAAAACAACTATTTTATTCCCATTCCTGCTGAGTTCACCTGTCATTATATCACCGGTATATCACAAACGATTAGCAACACTGCTCGCAATTTTCATTTCTAATAGTTGCGATTGATTTACTTGAGTCTCTGATTTTTTCGTCATTGGTGAATATTGGAATATTATCCATAGTAGCACAGAGAACTATACGAATTATGTCAATAAATTTGATATTACTCGTCTTTTAAACACCGTATTTATCCTGAACAATAAAAACTTCATCTTTATCAACTCTAGAAAGCTTCCTAATATCAGCAAGTTCATCTTTAGTAGCGTAATTTCACAAATCAATATCATCTTTTTTCTTGTCTTTGATACAAGAAGATCTTCCGTGAATATTAACCATTATACTTCAGTTCTGTTTTAAACGATTAACGGTTGTTTGTATAATCGGGCACGACTTTATGAGCTGGTAATGTTGGTGAAGATATATCATTTAATACATTAATTAATTCACGACCACATATTGGCGGATCAGTTAGTGTTTGTGTTGGCAACGATGAACCCCAAAATAGAATATTCTTGGCGCATATTAAAAATGCTATTGGTGGAGGCAATCCAAATGAATCAAAATAAAAAGAACCGCGCGGATCAAACGCGTATGTAACCCATTGAGTAAATGGCCCCGAACTATTATCAAGATAAATTATTTCAGTTTCAATATTATTTGCTTGGATTGGTAAACGGTCACGCATAAAAACACCTCTGAATTTTGTTTATATTTAATTTTTAGCATCGTCAAGTAAATCAAAATTTGACACTGGACGAATTAACGAATTATTCCTGGAAGTTTCATACCTTTTCCGTATCGATGTGGGCTTCCTGGTATTCTTAGATCCCTTCTCCATTTTTTTATTCTCCCTACTTTAATTTTTCAGTTTGCTTTTGTGGAAATATACCACCAGTTTTAATTGAATTTGTAATATCATCGGCAGAAAGATGGAGTTTAACTCCTATTCCTGATTGTCTGGCTACTGAAATGTTTAAATTGACGTTCAGTCAGCGATAATTTATTCGGAACAATTGCGATTTGTTCTTTATTTAGTGATATTTTTATTCCATAGTTCTTTGCTGAACTTGATTGAAGCTTTTCAATCTGACCTGGAGTCAGACTCGCAATAACATTATGATATGACGTTTATAAATTTCGTGAGGGATTTAATTACATGTTTTCTACGGGAGCATCAAAAACGCTCATTCGTTAACAACAACTTCGAGTAGCATTGATTTGTCGCTGAGTATAACAGCGATTGCTCTGTAATTAATACAACCAACTGGGTTTACATAAGCTCGAAAGTCTATATAGACAACATATGTTCTTGATAATCAAGATGTTCAAGCAGAAAGTAATAAATTGGATGCATATTTGTAAACTCCAACTGTGATGTTTGTAAACCGGTATCTATAGTATGATCACGTCCCATAAATATCATTAATCGATGATAGGCCGGTGCTATGCGGTTATTTTCAAAACTTAAATTTATATCTTCAGATGGTTCTTGATGTCCATTTTTCCGTAAAGAAACTTCAATTAAACTAAATTGTCAAATATCATATGACTACGTTCTTGATTATCAGCATTTCGTAAAGCGATAAATATATGACTTGGCGCAGAAACTCCTTTTTGTGATGAAATATGCCAAGTAACTAATCCAGTAATATTACTCTGAATGATATTTGTGGACATTGTTAACCATGATAACAATGATATACCACCTGAATCCATGAAAAAGTAATCTTTTTTCTTCAGCAATTGATGGGCTCATTGCTGGCATTCACAGTGAAAGTTTAAATAATATTACTGGTCGCCAAATCGCATAATTATCGTTACCCTTTCTTACAAGTACAAATGTATGTTTCGATCCAAATATAACTTTTCTAATATTTATACAGAATCCAAAGATGTGTAAAAATGGAATCGCGCATGAAAATCTTCTGCGACCATCTTTCAACACTGATTTACGTATAGCAAATCCTAAATTGTAATTTTTTGTTCGTGTTAATTATAATTTTTTTCTGCATTAATGTCAGCAAGGTCTGCATAGTTTCTTGGTCGTCTTACGTCATGCTGGTCACTTTCATGATGATCAGGGTTATCTTTAGCTAACAACATTGACGGTCCAGCTGATCTTGTATAATCATCTGAATATCTTGCAAAATGTATTATCGCTGTAGCAACATCAACATCTTTTTGAATTGTTTCACTGTCAAACAACGCCAAAATACCATTATTAACAAAACCAACTATGGCATTAGCTCCATATGCTGTATTAAGGGGAACATCTGTTACAAGTTCTCCTTCTACTTCAATAGATGTTTCAGCAGGTAAGAAATATCTACTTGTACCTAGAACTTGCAATTCGATTCGACCACGCTGATCACGTGCATCATAAGAATAAAACTGATAATCGCGTATGGATTCATCTTTAAGAATTGGTACATCCATATCGAACGCTGGATCGGATATACACTTAAACATAATTTTATAACTATCTTCGTCTAACAAGAAAACCACTTCCTGAAATAAAACTTGTATTTGTCGGCATAATTTCATTAGTCAACTTTGTAGGAACAACTTCATTAACAGGCAATTCTGCTAGTTTTTTATTTGCACCTTGATTTATTAATTAAAATAATATTTGGAGGCATAACTTCAGCACTGGGTAATTTTACTGGTTGTTGTTTACTTCGTACTAATCGAACAAATTATTGTTTGATCGATGAAAAAGCTTTACCGGCAGCATTACTAATAGCACTAATACCTTTATCACGAACATCCTCAATAACCTTCATCCCTAATTGTTTTGCAATCGGTATTGCTTTTGGAGCCATCTTTCTAAAAAAAAATAATAACAACATCACATAATCCATCTCCGTAAATTGCTTTGTAAGTTCGCAATCGTGAATTTACTACTATTACTATTACAGGCCCACGTTGATCAGTGTATGTAATCATTTTTAAATTGCATGTTGATTAATTAATTGTTTCTGTCGCTGTGATAATCATCAGTGATATCATTACTAAAAATGATAAATGTTGCGACCTATAACACCGCCTATAAATAATCATCGAAAAATATCGGATGTTTCATTAATAATTTCTGGAGAATTATTTTCTGCGCGTTTTCTTCCAATCAGAATTTCTAATCTATCTGCGTCAGAAAAAATACTGCCAGGACAAGTAGTAAAATTATCAATATTGTTAGTTCTGACTCTTGGCAGAGGTTGTGGTTTAACTTCAGGTTGTGGTTGAGGAGGTTGCTGGGGAGGTGTTTGAGATGTTTGAAGATGGCCAGCAGTATCAACAGGCAACGTTTCAAGAGCTTTTTTTGTTGCCTCAGTTGCTGTAACAATTGTCTTGGTTGGTTTGAGTTTCTTGACGTTCTTGTAGTGTTCGTCTGATTGAATCACGGACGAGATGAAATTTCTTAATTGCTTCTAATCTTTCTCTAGCTAATCTAGCAGTAAAGACTCTATAGTTGGGACCATTGTTGATATGATAATGGATTAATTATAGCAGCAGAGATGTTGCGACCTCAATGAAACGTCCGGTGGGTAAACGAAAATACACATACAAATTTAGAGAAACACTAACGACAAAAACAAAGTAACAATATAAACTAACACTATTAGAGAAATTCTCGGTTTTAGTTAAACGCTTCGGTTTAGCCTTATTAAGCTTATATTATTTTATTTTTCGTATCAGGACTTAGTTTTCAAATTGACGTTTTAGCAAAAGGTCTTTTCACCCTCTCTGCTGCTACATTGTTTGAGCCAAACAAATCACAGTCTAATTTGTGTTGGAATATTCTATATCACATGTTTGTTATTCTCCCAATCCTTGTCCTAACCAAACATTATGGGACTGAAAACCTTCTCTGAGTCTTTTATTAGCAGGTATTTTGCCTTTATGTGTAAAGTCTTTTTCTAGTGAAAGTGTTATTATGCAAGGAATATAAAATGGTTTGGTTAATGTTCCTCCATATTAGGTAAATTTGAAATTCTAGTTCATTTCAAGGCCCGTGACTGTTGGAATAATGATTCTTTACCTATTTAGTGTATTTGTTTATGACTAGGCAATGGCCTAGTACTGATTAATCCACTTGTAATTGACAAGCCTTGTTTCATTCCGCAGGTTGATCTTATTGAGGACGAAATCCTTGAATTCTATCCTGCTAGTGAGGTTACAAAAACTGTGGCAAAAAAGGTGTTTAAAAGTATGTTATTCATGGAATTATTCACTTACCTGACACATTTATTGATTAGTTGTTGATGAGGAGACTTTTGCTCCTGATATCGATCAACCAACGGGAATTAATAACAGTGATACTCTTTTCACTACTTCATATTCTTATGTTCATGGTGACAAAAGACAATTACTCGTTGTCGAACAGGGAATATATATTGAGATCTCCTGTTTGTTTCAGAGGGATTGTAGCGAATTTAAGAGCAGAAATCCCAGTTTTTTGTTCGTTTATAATAATGGGGTCTTTTAGAGTGAATTGAGACCACGCGAGGTTCCTGCTAGTGTCGAGTAATCAGTGAACTATCAATTTGAAGTTTCGATGTCATATGACAGTAAAATCTAAATCTAGACCAAAAACTCCCGTAGTTAGTCATTTATGTGTCAATAAAACTGATCACAATATTTTTAACCATTTTTGGATGAAAATTAAAAAATATTGATTATATATACTGTATATCTTGTCACACTGGTCAAATGGTTGGAAACGCACTTAGAAGATACATATGGCTATGTGTAACCTATTCCTGCAGTTGACGAATACATTCGCAGAATAATAGCAGATTGTGTCGGTCCTTTACCTAAGACAAAGTGAAACAACCAATATTTATTGACTATAATGTTTGTGTCTATAACATTTCCAGAGGCAATTGCCCTGAGAAATATACTGAAACTAAACTCAGAGGAAAGCTTAGTGATTGTTACGTTGGTGGGTTGTTCAGATATACCCAGTCTGATTAAGGACCAGATTTTATGTCTGGAGTTTACCAGGAAGCTATGCATTAATTGGGCATCGAAAAGGTTCTCTTCTTTCTTTCATCATACGTTAAATAATATGATTCGGGCATGCTACTGTAATACAGGAAAAGGTTGTGATTTGATGTCGTTTGCTGATAAGGAATGGATAGTCACTGAGTTTTAGTCCTTTTCAATCGATTTTGGACATACTGTCGCATGACGAATGAAGTTATTAAAAGATAAACTGCTGTCAAATAAAATTCCCATGATTGATATTCATAACTATGTCTCAGATTTATAACATAAATTGTAAAATTCTTGTGAAGTATTAAAATTAATCGTCCCTTGACTCAGTGAAACATTGATATAAGGTTTGAGAGAAATAAATAGAATAAGTTTTCAGCCTCTTGACAGAGTTCTAGCTCTGTTGCCTGAATCTGAAAACCCTCTTATCGCTAAAGCATATGGTCCTTATACAATTAACATAAAATAAGACTACTAAGAGATTATCATTAACACTCATGTGTGGGATGAAACAGACACAACTGTGTCATTTAATAAGTTAAAATAGTATTTTGATGAGATAGCGCTGTTAATTATTCGGTCAGTTTATTTGCTTCTATCCCAAACAGTGAGGATGACTACGATGGAATGCAATATGACTGTAACGGTCCTTATTTAAACTGTCTTCGGAATTTTAAAATGTTATGGAATCTCTTCTGCACGTACAAAAGGAGCAAACTAAAACATATACTATACGAATATGAGCAGATTTTTCAACACGAATAAATAATATATATCATGACTTTCAAATGGGAAACAGCATCGTTACATGATTGTTAGATCAAAAGAAAATTTAATCTTTACTGGATAATGATTATAAATGAACCAAGTAAAAATGACTGGAATTCGCCATGTATCCTTTAGCGTAAAATCGATAATATATTCCGCAGGTGTGCTGACTATAACAATGTCAACAATAACCTTAAAACGGATTCATATCGATGGGCAATTTTAGATTACTGCATTGACAAAATTAAAAATGCGAAATCTGGCACCGTGTTTGAACTTTTTAAAGGATTCTAACAAATTCCACACAAGCAAAGACAACTAAATTTCTTCATTTGCATCTCTAGATGGATTTTATCAAGATAAAATAATGCTATTTTGTATGAAACATATTCCGTCAACATTCCAGTGTTTAGTGAACAAAATAATATCTAGTATAGATAAATGTTACTGGCACATCGATGAGGCCATCAACAACAACTATACCTAGGGGTGGAATCACTTGGAAAATGCCAGTGAGGAAGGCATTTGTGGAGTATTGATTGTAAAAGATAAAAGTGGTATGCATCATCCAGTTTGTTATTTTTCTAATCAAAATAAACAAGCACTGGATAAATTATTCTACGAACAAAAATGAATATTTGGCTTCCGAATTGGCTGTGTACATTAATTAAATCATGATCGTAATTGAGGATTGTCATGGAGTTAATACCATCTTGAATTCTGTTATGCTTTAAAGTTAAAAAAATATGTTTCTGAAGCAAGAGCTCAACGTATTTGTTTCTTCTCAATAATACTAAATCCAGTATTTATCCATTAGGGTGACTAGTTTTTACAAAATACTATTGCTGCATAGGTCAACCAAAATATGTATAAATAAGAGAATAAGCAAGCAATCGTGTATTCGCACCTTTGTCATTCTTTGGGAATTTATGATCGGAGTTTATAATTATGTTCAGATATAATTCTAGAACAATTATTTGTTTCAAATACTCATTGGAATTACAAAATACTAATTGATGTTTTGAATTAAAACATAGCAAAGGGATTATTGAGTACTCAATCAAAGGCATTTTGATTTATATACTTGTAGAGCATCAGGACATGTAATACTTTTGGTAAATCAGGACACTCAAGATTATTGGAATTCATTGGGGACATGCATTTGGACTTGTGATACGAAATTTAGGATAATATGGGATTTAATTGTAATTGTCTGTTGAATTGTCACTTTATATGTTAAGGAATAATATTACTTGCTGGTTTTTATAAACGTGTTTGCATCACTTATTTATGCTGCATAGTTGCAGACCTATATCTCTCTCAGTATATATATATATATATATATATAGAGAGAGAGAGAGAGAGAGAGAGAGAGAGAGAGAGAGAGAGAGAAAGAGAGAGAGAGAGAGAGAGAAAGAGAGAGAGAGAGAGATAATGAGAGAGGGGCATCATACTATATCAATGTGTCAATTGATGGTATGAAATGGTTTTTTGTTCTAAGATATATAATTACGCGTAAAAACATCATGGAGTATTTCCCCTGAATACCTGCTCATTACAGAAGCAAAACACTATATCAAGGAAACACGGGTCACCCTTTCTGTAAATCGGAACTAAAATTCAGTTAGACAGGAGATCTTCAAAAATGATATTTACGTCTTCCATACGACCCTATCCTGTAAGTAGATGAAGTGGTTTCTGACAACTGTACATTACAAGCGAAAAGAGAGTTCTAAACATTGAAGATGTGGCAACCAGAAGAAAAAATAATGCAACAAAACTAGTATATACATATAAACGTGCTATGCCATGAAATGGGAGGGGATAGTCGTGAATCCAGAAGAAAAACCATTAACTTAGCCCGTGTATATCTAATATCTTTACATCTATATTTTCCTACTTCATCATCTATTGACTCCGTTGCATGAAAGAGTATTGGATACTCTTTATTTTGGATTAGCTCTTGGGTACTTAGGTTTGTTTTCAATGTTTTATAAACTCAGTATGATCTGGTCTTTCAGTGAATACATCTATATATTTTTTTCAAAATCTCTATGATTTATTGCGGTTCTATTCCAGTTACTCTGGGTACACGCTGACCTTATATATTCCCAATTTCCAACCCCATCTAATGGGAGCGTCGGTTCTAAGGTCTAATATCAGTTCGTCGCTAGAATCCTCTTTGATGGCTGCAGTACATAATGCGTTCAAAATATGTTTTACAGTCTGTCCAATGGAATTCGACATTGACAATGGAATTTCTAAAAAAATTGATATCGAGACCATGGACGCTCTATTTTACATTTATTTCTTCCTCGTTTACTCTAGATTGAATTGCAACCGAGTGCCGCAGGTTGTGGACTTTTTCCCAGTGTTGGTTTCAATGAATATCGAGCCGCCTATGCAGTCACCAAGCAGTGCCCGATGTAGCTAGGCCCCAAAGTAATTTTGTTAGACTCTTTTCAACTTGGTTTAATTCTGGACAATATTTCTTAATATCTCATTTCGGGCCACATCTGAAACATTAAACGTATTCAGGGATTTTGAGTTCGTATAAGAATCTGTTCTGACTTTTTTACTTGGGACTTATCGCACTCCGACGACCTTGTCTGCATACATATTTCGCCATGGAGCTATCAGGTCATATGTTTCAGCGGAACCAGCATATTCTCTCTCGCCACTGTTTCGAATATTTCATTCCGTTCTTTTTCATAGGCTCTTTACAGACGATAGTAGTTACGATCACTCTTCTGCTGTTTTTCTCAGCGATCAAAAAAGCTTCCAATTCTAGGGCTTGAATCAAATATTTTGGCCACGCTTCATGAACAGGATCTCACATATCCAAAACTAAAATCTTATTTGGCTAGATCGTAAGTTACACCTCCTGTTGCTGTCGGATATGATACGTAAAGAAGTCATTTGATCATTTGCCCAAAATGGAAACCTTTCGTCACAGCTCTTCGTTTCCTCTCTATCGTCTGAGCTCAATGCAGTTCCGATTTGATTAGGCGGTGAAAACCGTTCCTCATGCGCCATTGTAAGACGTTTATAATTCTTGCCAACACCATCATTCCGGTTTCTGAGGAACCTTCGGGCTTATCCCTGAAGGAAATCTGCAAGATATATATCGTTTTGTACGATACTCTAACTCTTATGGTGAGCACATGCATTGATAATCTAGCGATGAACAAGTTCGGTCAAATGTTGCTGGTTTGACAGGATTTGTCTGATTTGTCTGATTTCGCAGCTTATTTATGGCAGACGCCTGCTCTCGCAAACGAGGCTAAGGACTTTTATCATGTATACTAGTTACTGAAGCAGCACCCTGGATCAATTTATATGTGCGTTTGATAGGTTCAAATGTTTTGCTTCCGTAATTATTTTGGGGTGGAATACACTGAAAAGAAATGTTAAAATCTGGTTTTCTCACAATAGAATATGTGCCTTCCGATTTAATATCTTGCACACTCTTAACATGTTGTGTACTACTAAAGTCTATCACCATGATGTTTTGTATCGTCACATTCGTCACGGAAACATGCGATTCATTTAGCTGTGCAGCAGCGCACGGGGCTTCTAATGACGCTTGCGATCCTCGTACCTGTTACTACTGCGAACGAAGCATTAATTTGTACCTGAGTAGAAACATTTTTAGTAATATTTGCTAATGGATATTATTATTATGAACTTGAACATGAACAGGGCTGCCTCTTATTTGTCATTAATGCGGTTACTCAGGATATCTTCTTTATTGGTACTTTGCTTAGGATGTTGAGTACTCCTCTTGGACGAACCGTTATCAACTATCCCGAAAGATTAGTCAATTAGTGCAAACTGCAGTCACATCTCTCTATTCAAACTTTGTCGGCGCCTATCATCAAGAGTTATTACGATATATTCATCATCGACTACTATGTACGCCATGCTCAAAATCTAATTATTCATACAACCACCTTCTTCCAACCCTACCGCTGGCACCAATGTATAAGTGACACACACGTGGATGTGCGATAACAAATATTTACAGCTTTGGTATCGAATCATCCCCTTTGCAGTCCGTATTCTGTTTTTACTCAAATATTGGTATAGGCGCCCGAAAAATAGTTTTGAACCCTAACGCTAGTAGATGCAAAAAAAGGTAAAAACAACGACTTCCTTTATCACTTTAAATATCGTTAGAATTGTGAAAAAGTCTTTTTCAGGCACTCCACCTCTAAACATTTTATCATAATTAACTCACGATTAACTTCCCGATTTCTGATCTCTCTCTAGTCATCTTTAACTGAGGGAGATACGCATTAGATTACCAAAATAGCTCGCCTTCGGCCGTTAAATTGACCTATCACGTTATGCGACGAGTCTATTCATAACTATTCCATCTTCATTCCCAATACGGGGATACCTATCAAATCGGCCGACTTAAGATGCAGAGGAAAATCGCTATGAATACCTTTACTGACCATAGGTAGCATTTTATAATAAAGACAATAACACAATGTATTTTGGTAGTAATAATAATAACATCATTTTAGTTCATAACATTATGACGTTCTGATCACATGTATTTATGTACATGTATAACTAAATATTGTACCACAATTGGTAATTCAGTTTTGTAAAATCTATTAACTAATATATATTGTTTAAATCTCTAACCACTTTCTCAGTCTCCTAATAATGTGTTCATGGCAAAATATATGAAATCGAAGACATTTGGTCTAATATAGACCAACATCCACATTAAACTGGCTGTTGGTATCATGGTTTCTAAAGCTACCATGTCTTTGCAAATGAATTCTGTACAACGATACAATTTAATTTATCCAGTCCAATGTTCCAATGTCATGCACTATGTATATATATATATATATATATATATATATATATATATATATATATATATATATATATATATATATATATGTGTGTGTGTGTGTGTGTGTGTGTGTGTGTGTGTGTGTGTATGCATGTATGTATGTATGTATGTATGTGTGTATGTGTGACTATTTATCGCCAACACAGACAAATATCATTAAATCACCCTCGTTTATCTTTCATGATTAGTGACAATCGTGACATTCACCAAAAACGTAACTAAATATCATCTTGTAAATTATTACAACTGCTCATACACTGTATCTGATCATTTTATAACGTTTTTAAAGAAATGTTTTCTCTTCATTTGATTCACATTCTTGCTTTATTGGAAGTGCCTTATCACACATTAGCAGAAACGCATACAGCTAGAATAGTTCTCATACTTGCAATTAAATTCAAGACGCATCACATGTATGCATACATATAAGGTATTGTAGGAGAAGAAGCTAATGGTAAGTACTTTTCGTTATCTTAGACGGGTATTAAGGACGAAAGACTGATGAAATCTGATAATATAAAATTATGTTGATTAATACTTACAGAAGTACATGCCGCGAAAGATGAGATGTAAAAACGTAAAATCTAAACAAGATAATAAGTCATTTTATGTTATGCATTTCAGGATTTTTTAAAATTTGATTATCTTGGTTATTATCTATACCGAACACAACTGGTTTTTCAACATGAAAAATTTTATGGCCATCGGGTGACGTGTATTCTTGTAATATGACTGTCATTCAAGAGACAGGATTGACTAGAAGAAGACTAATATTGCAACCCTAATTTTTTGGTATCGAGTTATTTGCCACGCGCATTATACGCAAGATCCAATTAATATGCAAAATGTAACGCTTTTGCATCTTGAATATTCTTTATGCAACAAGATAATTACAATGTAATGTCTCAATACAATCTCATTGGCGTGATCGATTGCGTGTAAAATAAATATTAAATTGCCTATTTTTGCACATATAAATATATTTTATTTCAAACAGATTACCCCTGAACATTCAAAATGACGGTCTATTTTTTATTTAATAATATATAACTTTGCGTAATCTGCATAATATTTGATTATACCACACAAACCAACATGTTAAGCCCAATTCGCATTACAATATCCCTTCAAAGAATAACGATGCACATCGAGTTCAATAAATGACAAAAGGAAATTATTTCGTATCTAACTAGAATTAATCAGAACATGTAACTTATCCGAGTATTCAGAAGAAGAATCAATGTATGGAACTTACCAACTAATATGATTACTGTTTAAAATTTAAATAAAAATATGAACGATGTTTCATCTATCACCAGGGGTATCAAAGTATAGGATTTACACAATTATGTCAACGGTATAATTCTATTCTATAAGTATCTGGATTATGGTGTAATCCACAGCAACTAAACTTAAGGTAATAGGTTATATTACTGCAAGCATTTTATCGTACAACATTTGGTGAAACGAACTATACAAACATATACAAAGCACTCTCAGGTAATTCTGTGCGCGGTAACGATACCCAGGTACATTTACGTTCATTTATAATGTATTGACATTATTGGCACACACTATATAGTAAAGCTTTGCATCATACGTTTTGGACACAGGTGTATCATACACTTGGATGAGAATTGCCGTCTATTCAATAGTCATACAAACCAGTAAGTAAATGGACAAGTCACAAAGGCAATCCATTCGACTCAATGTAACAGGCTGTTTTAGGTTCTGTTATTATTGCTGTGTTAATATATTACGCAGTTCTTCTAATAATAATCCATCAGTATTATAATCAGATACCTCTACATTTGAGGATAGCAAGTATATGTTTGTTACTAACTTTCATCATGCACAAACTGAAAGAGAGAGGGAGAGAGAGATGTTAACTTTGATGTATTTTGTGATAAATTACAAGTTGAACCACATTAATAACATTTCGAAGAAGAGTATTAAAGCTGTGATAAGTTCATTCAAACAGGTGTGCATGATGTTGGGCTCTGGAGTTATTATAAAGAAAAATAAACAACTAAGGTGAAAAGAAGAACCTGTAAAATCAATGAAACCAAAGGCAATGCTAAGAATTTCAAAAGTAACAACCTAAAGATATTAGAAAGGAAGAAAAAAAAAACAATGGTATATAGAAAACACTAAATGTTTAAGAAAGAAAAACATGTTTTAATTTAACTTCGAGGCAGCAAGAAGCATAACCTTTTTGCTTTATATTATGTGTGCTAGTGCATGATATTTTTTGAAGGAAATAGTAATAATATAATTATGAAATATGTTTTAAGCTCTATGTCGTGACTGGTATCATATACACAATTGTATATGAAGCTAGCTTTTATTCCAACTAGATCATGATCGTTTTGTCATCTTTACTTTGCAGTTTTAAAGGAACTGTAATCTTTTTTATTTACTTTATTATTCTGTAGATAATAATAATAATAATAATAATGAGGACTTTGTATAGCGCCTAATCTTTATAAGCTCTAAGCGCTTTACAACATTAGACAATAAGATAAAAACCATATAATGATGTGATTACAAAAGCAAACACCATGCAATTAGAAAACTTTAAAAAACACGCAGAGAATATTTAAGGTAGGAAACATTATTAGGTCTTTAAGTTTGTTCTTGCAGTCGAAATAAGTGAGTTTTGAGAGCACTCTTGAATGTGATCACTGTGTCTGTGTGTCTAAGTTCAGTGGGCAATCCATTCCACGTTACTGGGCCCTGGTATGCAAAAGAAGGCTGTCCATATGACTTTGTTTTCATAGTGGGAATAATGAGCATACGATTGTCAGAAGAGGAGTGTAAGTATCTTACTGGTGTGTGCACATGGGTGAGGTCGGATAGGTATGTTGGACTAGAGCCCGTCAGTGAAACTTAGCACAGAGAACACATTTTGTGTTTGATTCTGAATCGAATGGATATCCAGTGTATGGTACAGAGCAGCGGGGAGGTGTGCTCTGATAGTGGTACTCTAAGTATGATCTGAGCAGCTATGTTTTGAACTTTTTGAAGTGTTTGGTGTAGATATTAAGATGAACAAGACGGAATTGAGTTACAATAGTCCAGTCTTGAAAGTACTGAAAAAACATGTGTTTTAGTGGCATCACCTGAACGATATTTGTGAATGGAGCTGATGCTCCTAAGCTCAAGATATGCAGCCATGCATATGGTCATGACATGTTGGTGCAATGAGAGAGTACTGTCCAGAGTAATACTTAGGCTTCGTACTGATTGTGTGAATTTAATGTTGGTGTTGCTGATATTTATTGTTTGAGGTAAAGGATGTGAATGAGAAAGTCTTTGTGTTGTGATCAGAATGGTCTATCATTTTTATCATCATTCATCTGCAGCTTGTTCCATGTCATCCATGATTTCACATCAGAAATGCACCTCTCTACACCTTGGATGGTAGCGGTGTCATCAGCGTAGAATTCATGTGACACTGTATGATGATCTATGACACTAGAGAGCGGCTGAGTGTACAGAATGAAGAGAACAGGTCTAAGAACAGACCCCTGTGAAACACCACAACATATATCAACTGGGCTGGAGTGTATTCCATTTGTCCTGTTCACCAAGTAGGCCTTGAACCACAGTAAAGCTGTATCATAAATGCCAAATACATGCTGGAGACGGTGAAGTAATATATAATGGTCTATTGTGTCAAATGCTGCAGACAAATCAAGGAGGGTGAGGACTTTAATCTTTCCGCTATCCAACGCAGAGAGAAAGTCATTAACTACGTTTAGAAGAGTAATTTCAGTACTGTGGCAAGGGCGATATGCAGATTGTACATTGCTAAAAAGACTGTTTGAATTTAGATGAGATACAAGCTGGGATAGAACAACCTTTTCTAAGAGTTTTGATATGAATAGGAGATTAGAAACTGGGCGGTAGTTATTTAAATCGTTATGGTCTAGTGTTGGTTTCTTCAGCATAGGCTTTACAATGGCGGTTTTGAAAATTGATGGGAATTCCCCGGATGAGAGAGAGGTATTAATAACATCAGTTAGTGAAGGCAATACTGGATCTAAGCACTCAAGCAGCAGTGATGTTGGAATTGGATCAAGTTCACATGACTTTGGTGCACTCTTGATCACGATTGTACGTACAAAATCCATAGAGACTGGTTCAAATGCTGCTAATGCTATATATATATATATATATATATATATATATATATATATATATATATATATATATATATATATATATATATACAGAGTGAGAGAAAAAGAACACGGATCATATTGTGAATAACAGTCCTTTTAAATGCATTGATTTAACAAGGGATCGCGTGTGTCACGGAATGGTTAAGATAAATGCTATAAACAACAAGCATAAAACATTTTCAAGTTTTTATTCCAGTATAAGTAGTTACATATACATGTGCAGTTTCAATGCATTATGTGTTTATTGTTTTTATTGACTCTGTTTTGTGTTTACCCTTGAAACAGGCTCAGTTGGAGTCATAAGCATTCAGGCTAGTTAGAAACTAGTTTTCCTCTGATCATTTTCTATAGGTAGATAGAGACATACATACATACATACATACATACATAGCTTTTGCTTTCAACCCAAAAGGTCCTTTATGCTAGATCTGGGTGGCAATCAAAAACAACAAGACCTAAGTGGTGTTCTGTACAAAGATTTAATTCTGATAATGCTGTCCAACATGGATTATACCCAGTCTGTGGAATGAAACGCCTGACAGCTTTTTCGTATGCAGACCGTCCATGTTGCCATAATTTATGAGCCTTTATTAACTCGTTTAAAAAGTGTAATAATAAATAATGATGTCAAGTCTTTTGTAAACACATAATAAATACGCTAAAATGGATGCCTTTTGAAGTGTTGATATTGCTGCACGCATGGGGTCGCATACCAAGCGAATCAAACACTTGCGTTAATATAGTTGTTAGTGCTTGTTTTCCCTTTTTCAATGACCTCAGAACAGTCGTGTTCAACTGAATGGTGCTTAAAACCTCTGATACTACATACACTGTACACTAATCACTTAATGGCTAAACATCGAGAATTATAATCTGACATTATGACTTTTCCTCATAGAAACTGGCTAATTGCTCGGATTGAGAAGTATCTTTACCACATCGACTCTCCATAATCAACAACAACACAAAAAACTCTAACAAACTTATAGAAGGATAAGTAAATACAAATATCACATACCCAAGGTTTATTTCATACCCACGCCACTGAAAATCAGTCGTCCTCGAGTTATTACAAATGTCATACATGTGACCTTGAATCGCACATGACTGCAATCCAATAATCAAGTACAAACCCGTTTCGGGATTCCCAAGCTCGATTTCAATTCAGTTACTGAATCAGTGGATATGATCGATATATCCACCACTCTCCAAAGAACTGAAGCATAATCACTCATCACCTGAAAGTATATTTTATATAAACCATGTCCACATTCAACAAAGCACGACACTACTTCAACTGGGCCATGAAGGCTGCATACTCGCACATTAAAAACAAACTACAGGTTCATTAAACAAGAAATATGGATCTTCCTGTGCGAGCTCATAAACATACAATAAGAGACGATATCTATGTCAGAGTAAAACCCATATCTTACTGGTTGATCGACGAGTCGACCTCTAGTAAACTGAGGCAGAATTACAGCGTCTCTCTGCTCCTACAATAGTTATAGCGTTAGTATCTTCCGTACAATCAGCAGGTCAACGACAACTGGTGAAACACGCAGGTACTTCCTGATCAACGAAGAAGATACTGCAGGTGGAGCTATATCCATTCTTATCGGCTGCCCGGCAGTTATCCACTTAAACCGTCGCACAATGACAGCTTCCTACTGTTTAACAGCCACTGGCATCACATACTCACTACCAGCACAAGACAGCCCAAAACGAAGACAAAGAAACATGATGTGTAACAGAGTCGAAATTGGTATAATCTACACCAGACCGTGTTAACTCACAACGCATCCTCACATCTACATGGCCACTAATATATAAATACTGCAGTGACACTGAACCGTACATTAGCATCTAAACAATCACAACCTAAATGTAACATTTTAAATGCAGCTAACGCCAAATACGGAATCGTACGCCAAAAACAACACTATCTGCGAAAGGTACATTTAAAAATTCATGGCGTTTTTCAGGACTGCTTCTCTAAATGCATACAAGCCAAATTTAAGCTACGTAACTATTGCTCAAAACAGCAAACGACTTCTGACTAATGCTTCTGGAACTTAATACGGTATATTATTCATCCCAAACAATTTACCAAAAACAAATGAGGCATCTGCCTTAACATGTGAATATTAGAGTGAATAAGTCATACTGATCAAACGCATGTCAAAGGCAGAGCATAAAACTATTAGAGTTACTCGAGCGGCATGTCTATTTTCAACGAGTTTGAAATCGACGTCCGTAACCAAACATTCACGGAAATACGTCCGTTGCCCAGCCCTTGTTTAGTGAGGACTTATGAGGCGAAATATGTAGAGGTGGGGTATGAGGTGTGAGTCTGTCACAAGGTCACAAGGTTTCTCCTTATGAATCAAATACTACACAACCTATTTTAACCTATAATGGATAGGAACTAATTACAAAATGATTTTAGTCATATTAATTTACACGTAAGAGATTATACGATTTAGAACACTTCATTTCTAACTGAACATGCAGTTCAACTGACTTCCTGTCTGTTACGGACAACAACACTGTCTCACTGATCCACGTAAATTAAGCAGACATTCCCACTACTGTTAAAACATACTCTATTCCACCCGCAAATTATATCGTACATGAATCATCATTTGCTCATAAAGAACTATATATGCTCATTTTAAATGGAAATTAAAATGAAATATATCTCCTTTCTTGCAATAAATGTTGCGAGGCGCAAAGTTGACTTCCAAGGAGTTTAGTTTTTTCTAAAGAAATAAATAAAAATAGGTATCACAAAATTATCCAAAATCCAACCTCTGTCACAAAAATATCTATCCTGTTGCACGTAAAGAGTCTCATACCGAGTGAATACATGCTCGAGCATGGGTTGATAGTCCATGTTTTACGTCATTTATAAGGACCTCAAGACCACAGTCGATGTCAACTGAAAGGTTCATATACGCTCAAATGCTACAATAAAATTGCCCTAATCACCTAGTGCCCACACTACGAACTTCTTATTTCATGCTTGCACGGTCTTTCCCTTATTTCACATTTGTACGACTTGGTAGTAGGCGTTTTCGAGCCAAATATTAGTTCTTTGGGCCATGCAACACAAAATGGGACCCAAACACGTAATGCAACGACTTATTCCTATCTCAGATTACTAAATACATATACTGAAAAACTATCCATAAAATTCCTTAAGTCAAAATAGTAGCGAGGACTCATTTTGCGAGTATAGAAGTCTGACGAAAACTGTATATCATGAAGTCTGCTCATGGCAATTGGCTAATTAGTGGGGTAACGAAATATATTTCCAAAACCGACCCATCATAGTCAACGAATAATAAACAAAATATCACAAACTTATAAACGGATACGTAAATACAAATAGCGCATACTCTAGAATTATTACAGATAAAACAGTTTTGTTTTACCAATACTATCGCTACATACTATTGTGGTTAGCTGACTGAATGAAAATAATAATAGCTTCAGTAGTAAACTATTGCTTAAGTACCCTCTAGATTAAAACTGAATTTCCACTTAGAATCATTAATGAATACGAAATCGAGAAACAAAAGATAACAAATCAACAAAATCATCAATGAACGTGTTAGACAATTTTATTAAAAGAGACTCTCTCTCTCTCTCTCTCTCTCACACACACACACACACACACACACACATATACACACACACGTACATTTACAAAGAACGTATACACGTGCAAGTCGATCAATCGGTCGATCGATCGAGAGAGACAGAGAGAGAATTCGAACGCGATGAAAACCTTGCACCTGAACTTGCACCAAGGACTATAAATGCCTGTTTACAATTTCTACGGGAATTTATCTACGTTGTTACACGATACCGATGACACAAACATGTAAAGATCTATCGAGACAAGAGGGCTGTATGGTACATTTATTGACACACCTGTGGTAATCTTATTCATGATTGGTTCAATTTTGCATTCTGAACATAAAAGGAATGGGGAAAAAAATCAAATAGACTTCTCTCTCTCTCTCTCTCTCTCTCTCTCTCTCGGGCAGTCATCATGAAAGTTTAACCGTTGTTGATCCAGATCCTCTTTCTCTCCCTCTCCCTCCCCCCCCTCGACAATTGAAAACATGCACAAAAATATAAACTAATCGATTAATTAATTACTAGTTTGATTAGTTTTTTTTATACCGTCTGCCGCGACTTCTTGGGCAATAAAACTGGCTTTTAATGTGCCAAAAGTCTGGAATGTTGCATTCTTGGAATATCCCACATCTCTCTCTCTCTCTCTCTCTCTCTCTGGACCTAGCATGGTTGAACTGACCCACAGGTACATGCAAGCATTTACTTACATTTCAGACTTTCCACAAAAAAGCAGGAAATCCAAATGAAATAGATAGATAGATAGATAGATAGATAGATAGATAGATAGATAGATAGATAGATAAATGGATGGATGGGTGGGTGGGTGGGTGGGTGGGTGGTTATTTTTGTTCTATAGTATCTTGTATAACCTTTAAGGAGGATATGATGTATATTATTTTATACAGGAATTTGAGACAGACGATTAGGTGGGATACAATACCCATGGTATGGAGTAATTATCATTCTTATGCATTCAATGACACAGTTCAAAATTATCATCCGTAGGCTCGTGTATTTTTCAGACTGTTTTAATTTTCGATTAAACAATCAGATTTGAGAATAGATCACTGCACGTTAAACTATATGTGAGACCCATTTCCCACCCACTGATTCCCTGATTTAACGGGAACTCTGTTGAGGCCAAACTGTTCTGCCCAGGTACACGTGAGCTTCCTATGTGTGCGTTTTAAGAGCCTTACCAGAAACCATAATTAAAATACAATAGAATATCATTTGATTTCATGACGAGAGTGCTTTTTCTCCAAACATATTTGGGTTCGATTGTTATCATTCGTCAGGACTTGCAGAAGACGAATCAAGGACAAAATATGTGTTTCTTACCTGACGTACAATAAATTATTTTGTACTGTTACTACTATTGTTACTTTTACTGCCACCATTGCTGCTACAACAATAACTACTACTACTTCTAGTAACAGTAGTAAAACTACGTCCACCGGTGTTATACAATTTTTACATTCTGATACAAGGCCCCCACTGCTTTAGTTGCTGTAACGTTTACAGCCAATAAATACAAAAAAAAAAACACAAGTGAAAGATTTTAGCTTTACCGTAAAAGTACGTACTTGTTCAGATACGTTTTTGGTAACGATTTTGTAAAAAAAGTTCGTTTTTTTAATTTGCAGATAGAAAACAAATAAGTTTAAAAGTTCATGTTTGGGTAATTACTTTATACATTTTTAAACAGGTCTCAATGTGTCTCTGATCAGAAAAATGATGAACATTGTAAAATTTATTGAGCATTCATTTGCATTAGGTACGCTTTAAGATCCCCCAAAATGGTTCAAGAGAAGGTAATAGTTTTTTAAATAATGTGTGCTGCTAATTACCTATATCTGCAATTTTTTAAATGAACCAAAAGAGTAAACAGCCATTTTTAAAACAGTATCTATTTGCGATAGGCATCATCAAAGGTATGTACGTTTGCTTTGGAGAAATTAAAAACAGACAAAAATGATTTATTTCACTTACTACGGAAATTTATAAATAATTACAATGATACATACCTAACTGTGCCGAAACTTCGGTGTGTAGCTTAAAACAAATGCAAGTATGTAACACATTAGAAAACCATCAAGGCAGCTTTTTATACTGAGAAAGAGGCACATGGTCGAAATGTCTGAATAACAACATCTGCTTAAACTATACATCGAAATGAACATATGTTTGGGACAAAATCATCAGATGAATTCGAGAAATAGTTGTCTCAGATTCATTAACAACTCACTATTCTGGAATAAGCTGACATATCTGAAGAAATAATAATGGTATTTACAGTATGTGTAATGGAACGAAGTTTTCCGAATGCAAATAGATGTATAATTTGCCAGGAGAAAGTAATGGAGGATATGCTATTATTACTTAAGAAAAGAATTTAAAAGCATTCACTCATTTAAATTGGAACGTTCATTGTTTCTGTGGTATAGGGTAATGTCCCTTAAAAGCATTCTATTCTGAACGTTTTGCAATGCTCTTATGTCAGTTGTTTAGGTTCGAATAAATATTAACACAAGAAAGAGCGAAAACAACAAGCTTTGACAAAATACAATAATTTATATGCCTGGAAAAATTCTGTAAAAATGAAAAAATATGAACTTACGATTTTATAGAATCAAATCCAAAATTAATCCAACAATAATGCTACAACAAATTTTAACAGTCCTAATAACAAACTGTTTTACTGATTTCACGTTCGAATCCCCAGGATGAATCCAAGATGGAAGACGATGACGTATGCTGCAATATGTAGTGTTGAAGTCTACAGTTCCTTGTAAAAACAAGAATTATCACTCCGGTTTCTTATAGCTGAATAAATTTTTGTAACAAACTGCTTGTTCCACAATATTGCATGAGTAAACGTATTTTCCAGAAAAGATAACAGAATTAATCCTTTTGAATCCAAGTAATTTAAAATAACTCCAAACCAAGTAATTTAAAATAACTCCAGACAGCACAACATGCAACTAACAGTTTTACAGCCCAACTTCTGCTGAGATTAATTCTCTAAAACATGGGTGATATGGCCTTTCTCAAACGTAAACAAGGGGTCACATGATCATCTTCTGGAAGGTATTAGAAGCAAGTACTTGTTTCAGATCACGTTTACCCAGTGTCACCCTGACGAAAACCAATCATTTTACTTTAAGAATTTTTTTTTGTTTACATCTTAAAGACAAAATCCCATCATTACCTGGAAAACAACCAATCATTTTAAAATAAAATAGAACTTTTTACGATGGTTGCTTCAAATTCTGAAACAAGGTCAGGATTTAGATCAACACCTGGTGTTTATAAACTAACATTCAAGGTCAAACTATTTTCTGAAGAAAAGTATCATCTCTAGTGAATAAATTTACATTACAATACCATGTAATGAAAAATAAAAAAAATTAAAACTGACAAACAATTAAATTGAAATAAATATATATTAAATCAGATACAAGCAAATCATATATACATAACAAAACATTGTTAGCATCCTCTTGCACCTTCATTTCGTAGGAGTTAGAATGTCTCGCTATTTATTGTTCTAAAAAAGAACAAAACAGTCTGCGCAGGAGTTGGTACATTCAATACCTCGATTTCATTAAGAGCAGTCTATCTTTTTGGACTTGTGATGGGACGTAAAGGATTATTTGGAATTTAATTCACAATACTGTAAGTTCCTTAAAATGCCTTTGTATGCTAGGGACATCAATTATTTGTTAAATTGTACTAATCCTGTTGGATTTGCTTTTTTTGTTACTTAGTTGAAGACCGTAGAATCGTAACCGTTAGCTTCTAGAAAGGATCCTTATTTAAAATTAAATCGAAACCCTTATAGGTATGCAACATGTGTTTACCCAGAACACATGGTAATATCAATACATTCTATATAAAATTTACTTATATCAATATTCAAATTCATATAAACTCAACATGATCATAATTCTCTTTATCTTAATGACTTGCCGATATTTTGATCAGAAGGTAATGCCGCCTGAGATAATTACATCAGATGTTGGTTCCACCTGTGATACTTCCATCAGCATAGAATTCAAGAGAAGATAATGCAATCCAAACTAATTTCAGCAAAAGATGAGTCCGCCTGTGGCAAACTTACCTTCTGAGCTTTACGGATTGTTTTATAATTGAATTGACGCCTCTGTCCTGTAGATTGTTTCTTTCTGACCTTTGTCAAAATAATTTCTCAAAATAAGTCAACGATATGTCAGGTACTGAAGCAAAATGATATAATTAATATATTTCTCGCAGTCGAGTTTAATAAATGTTGTCGCGGCTTGCAATTAGCAAATATATTTTCGTATATTATTTTCATGTTGAGATCGCATTCGTGCTTCCTACGCTTTCGACTCTAATTTCAATTGGCCGGTTTCTAAATTATATTTGTGATTTCGCATTTTGTAGGCTTTACTTCGTTACGCTTGTTGTCTAGATCGATATTATTCCGCTTGTCATTCGTCTAGATTCATGAATTGTGTCCAAATAATTATTTTCTCATATTAAGTAAGTATTTTGGGTCCGAACCATACGATATTATACCAAAGAAGCGCTCGTATGTATTAGCCGAGGCTTCTCCACGCTTTGGCATCTCGTTGTCCTGCTTGGTGTGGTTGTCTTGTCCAGGATGACATTTAACCAGCAGTATTTAAATTATTTTTATAAAAAAATTGTCAGGCTGCTGCCGTGGTGCTAGTAACTTTGCTGCCGTTGCTTTTTATCCGCACTTTACACTTCTCCTGCTGCGCATTTGCATGCGCTTGTATTTAAAGGGAATTAAGTTTCTTGTACAGATTAATGATGCGCTATATTTCAAGAGCTTTAACAAAATCTCAATATACGGCTTCCGCGAGGTGATATCAAGAATATGGGTGACAAAGTCGTTTGCGTCAACAATAAACTCTCTAAGCCAATATAACTTTATCGTGGATGAATAAGTGGTCAGTATTTAATACGGAGTCTGCTTCATAAAGGCAATTGCATATACTGAATTATTCATCTCAAGATTATATTTTGCGCTGTAGCCAATGAAAGCTTTTGGAACCCCCAGTTATGTTGGATATGCGTTCGCTTGTTTGGCATTGACAAAGTCATAGATTAGTATCGTTATACTTGTTCATGTCATGGTGTCGATCAAAACAACATAGAAGCGCTTTTGTCTCACTTGGCAACCTTTGTTTCATTAACAGCATGCAGTTCATGTCAGTCTCATATAGAAAATTGACTCGCTTACAAAACCATTCAGAGGAATTTCCTCAGGACACACATATTCTTTCGAAGCGCAAGAGAACCTTTCCATACTATTACACAACATCATCAGAAACATTTTATGAGACAAATTTGCCTCCACAAGAGGAATTCCACAGCAAATTAGAGGGTTCTGCCATTTCTGATGCAGATTATAATCCTGATGACAAAATATGTAACGAGTTCAATCTAAACTGCTTTGGTGAATACCATTATCTCTACCGAAAAAAGGAAATGCTGCTTCTCGCTGACTTATTTGAACATTTGTGAGATCTCTCTTGTCACATTACTAATTAGTTCCTGCTTGGTAATTTTCTTGTCCTGGAATCTCTTGGGATGCTCCTCTCTAAATGACGGGAATCAAGCTTATCTTGTTATATTACACTTTGTTGAGCTTGGCAATCGGGGTGGAATGGAAGTAATGTTACAAGACATTCTTTAGCCAACAACAATATCAGAACAATATCAAGCTCAAAATAGATTACATTCTATTAAACAATAATTTGTATGAGTGTGCGATATCACAAAAATGTCCCCGTTTGTAGGTTTCTACTGACAGAATCCAGAAAAGTGTACAACATTTATGTTGGTAGGTGATGAAGATATTTTTTACTTCATGAAAGCTGATTTAGAATATCCGACAAAATTATATGACACTCATAACGAGTACCTTCCGGCACCAGAATGTATGATAGCAGCAAATATTCACGAGGTCTAAAAGAAAACCTTAACGTTAGAAGCTTTAATGTTAATTTATTGATTCTGAACATGCGGGACAACTATCGTCATGTTATTCACTTTATAATCTGAATCCGTGTCTCGAACTATGAATAAAGTTAATTAAAATCCATCACGCGTTACACTTTAAGCAGAACGTGTGGCAGAACAATTACGTAGATTTCAGCATTGCCAAGCGAGCTCTGGCTACAAGTTATTTAAAGACAATTTCATCTAGCTTATGAATAACTTTGCATTTAGAAAAACGATCGAAAATAGTAGGAACCGTGTCAATATCGACATTTTTAACACCAACATGCCGCACGACAAGCTAATTGCAGATCCGTCTTTCATATGAACGATGAATTATGATGAGAACATGGTCATGATCCATAGAAGAATAAAAACAGTGGGTGCTTTTTTTATTGTTTTACCGTTCTTGAGCTCTTCAAGCACCTTGTGTATGATTTCATGATAAAACAACCAAAGCAAAATATGGCACCCGAGCCAAGTACCTTTATACCGATATTGATTTACTGTGTTATTAAATCAAGACAGATGTCTACCATTAAAGACCATTTACATTTTTCAGGCTATCCTCGTGATGGTGATCACAATAAATTTTATGACGCCACAAAATAGTGTCATAAAATGTCACGAGAAGACTACTTGGTTGATCTAAGTGGTGGTAAAAACAGCGTGTCCAAATGAATTCTTTAATGTCAAGCGATCACTTGCTGCATACTGTTGCTCTCAAATAAATTGGAATATCCTCCTCTGATGACATGTGGTATATTTCAGAAGATGGCATTAATAATTTAACATTTTGGCTACTATAGCACCCGAACTAAATAGATCTAGAGCTTTGTTGAATGGAGAAAAAAACAATCTTCGGACATTCATTGTATACAAAATCATCATCTCTCCACATTGTCATATGCTGAACAACTCTAGTACTATAACAAAAGGCGGGTAACGCTTTTCTAATGCTATGTAATAATTTATCTTCAACCAGTGCTCCAGTATAAAAAATCTACTCATTTTCAACAGCCTGCAGCTATGGCTTCTCGTAAATAATAAGACCTTATTTTGGCCTGCGATGCTTACTGATAATTAATAATGGTTGCTAATAACTGTTATAAAGAGCATTGTAATAAGTACTTTGTGAATTACATATGGGTACTTTCAAAAATGGAAGTCATAACCTACTTTTATTATACTACTCAAACTTATCATCGTCATCACACGTATTTCAATTATCAAGAGATAAGAACAACATTTTTGTCGAAACGCAATGCATTGTTTCATGAAATATGTTGAAATAGTTGAAGTACTCATTGATATATACACTTTTTTCAGAATTTTCGGTTCATTGCATGAAACGCGTTTATTGTTTCAATGAACTTGTCAGAACCTAACTGTAGCATACTGATCACAAGATTGACAATGCATCGAAATCAATCAACCATATCTAACAGTTCTGTTAGAGAAAATGTTAGGTACCAGCAATGAGATCCATGCTGAATAAAGTAATGTTTTCATTATTATCCAGTATCACAGCTTAATCCGGATCGTTGTATTATAAGCGTCTTGTTAAATAGATGAATAACTTCGCAATTCAAGATGTGACTGAACAGTGGAATGGATTTTTTGGGATACCCAAAATTTAAATTGCATTTCTAGTGAGCGCTCCCACAATATATCCCAATCAGCCAACCATGGTCAAGCACCGTGTCGTTAAATATAGAGCGATCAAATAGTTTTAGGATACATCTATTAATACCACAGGCATTGTTCGGCCCTAATTCGTCGAATAACATCTTGTCACCGTACCAAACAGCTGCAAAACCCTTGAATGCAACCATTAGCTCTGTAACTGATTGGTCCGTATGGTTCATTAATTTTCTTGTGATGTTTTCTTTGTCCATAATGGGTACTTTATATATTTGATTAATGCATGACACTTTTACAGTTTTGTGATACAGTCCTCCTTTTAAAGCCACGTTAAAAATCAATTGATGCTGCATGCATTGAAATTTTGCAACTGATACCTTTTCAGGTATTATAGCTATCCAGTTGTCTACTCGAAAATAAATTCAAGCCTACATTTTTTTTACAAGTCATAATTGTTATTTTATGACACGGTTCTAGAAGGTATTTATGGGTGTAGAAGCGTTATATGGTACCAATACACAGCAGAGGTTGCTGGGTGCCACCTAAACTTAAAGCTCGAACAAATGTTGTGATCTTTATTTAAAAGTAATGGTATCTTCGGCACATTGCATCTATTCCGGAGGAATTGTGTTCCACAACCCACCTGAATCAAATATGATCAACTTGATAAGGTGTCCAAGCTTTTTCTGGTCAGTGTTTGGGGCAGCTTCGATGTAGTTTTTCTTTATACAGATCTTTAACCTTCCGTTAGGACATGGACATGATCAAAGATATCAAATTTCGTTTCAAGTTTCTTAGTTGTCTAGAGTAATATATGAATGATATGAATGAGTATATTTTCCAGATAGTATTTTTATTATGTATCTCAATGATCTCTGTGATATTAAGGACTTATTCAAGACAATTGGGAAATTATCAATGATCTTTATGATTGCATTGCACAAACGGTGTGGTTTTTAACCCATTCAGGTAAATCTATACATAAACTTTCTCGGAGTGTTTTATGTTTATCTATGGACAGTCAATAATTATGCGCTATCAAACATCCATTTTGTATTATTCTTGGTCCTAATTTAGTACGCAAAATATGAAATAAACTCTGAGTGACTTTATTTTTTCATCTCTTTTCATTGTTTGAATAGGTCGTGTCCTGTGGCAGAATTCTCTGCAATCAACTTTACCGCTTTACTTAATGGGGTCTTCAAAAGCATAAACATTAAATCATGCTGAACTTTAATAGATCTATAATTTGTAAATAATGATATTTACCAAATATGATTCCATTTTATTAAAATAGCCATACAGTGCTAACTTGCTGCAGCCCTAAAATAAATTGAAGTCTATCTTGAATGAATCTCTTGGTCATTAGTGATAAGTCTGTTCAGTGTTACCTTATTCGTAAGTTTCTCTACCGTTCTAGTTTTGCAAACATTTGAAACTAGCAGTACGTACGCCTGTGCTGACATTTCCTGAAACCAGTTAATCGAATACTGAAAACTTCAGAATTGATTTATTTAAAGCTTAGTTTCTCAATATATGTTTTACTACTAATTGTTTCGTTATGCAAATAAAATTTATATCCGCATATCATCGCCTTAGTTTTATTTAGTTATACTATGTAAATGCATATTTCAATACATAATTTATTAAAAGACAATTGTATTGCATAGTGCACTACAGATTGTTGGTGATATACAAATATTGTCATCTTGGCAGCTTGCTCACTGCATTATCTAAATATTCGACCCCTGAGCCTAGTGTGAATATTGGACCTGAATCACTTATCATTTCATGACTACCAATACCCAAAAAGGTTGATCAGATGTGTATCACGCTCATTAAATTATAATGTGAGAACCCAAATACGTTCCTTTCTTTTGATTAATAATGCAACTGCTTTTGCTGGGTGGTGCGCATTGACATACATATACTTTTAAGATCCCGACACGTTGTCACCGCTAACGAATACATTCACATTTCTTGGTCAATGCAGAGGGTTTTCATATGTAAAGTAGTTCACTTAAAAATGAGTATTTTCAAACAATACGACGGTCTGCACTTGTTTCTCCTAGTAACTCCCTTCATGATCACAGGTCATAACATTTTAACCCCTCTATTATAAACCACTGATACACAGTCATTATTTATGAACTAAATAGCTATTGTTTATTTCCTCCAATATGAAGACAGCTTAATTCAATGACAAATCGCACATTGTTTAACTGTATATGCAAGATGATTATGGCAAGTAGATTACACCCACCATAGTTAAATAATTCAGATGAGCTTGTTTAAACATTTGAAGCAAAAACATGAATCAATACAACTGAAACATTATTTAAATATATACTACAGTCACTATGGCAAAATAAGGTATTTAAATTAGTAGTTACATGAACTGCAAACACCAAGTTTGAACTGCAGCCAATGAGGGATCACTTGATAGAATTTTCACGTGTAAAATGAAGGAAGATGGATACGTGTTCGGTTATCATAAAGTATGTTAGTGAACGTTTCTAGAAAATTAAATTCGGTTTGTGTTCAGTGAGCCAGTAAGCACAATTGATGCGTAATTTTAAAAATGTAATTGTCCCTATACACAGTAGTCTGTCCTCCCCATTCTTACTTCATATATATGTATTCTATTCTACGTATTTTACCATGACAACATCGGGAAATAAAAACTGTTTAATTCTAATTGGAAAATTATGTTGAAAAATATTACCTTTTCTTCAACCATCTTGTTGGGACAATTGTTTCTCACGATGAGAAAGAAAGTTCAGTAAGTTCAACCTTGTTCGGCATATTTCCAATCATCGTCACAAAATTAAGAACTGTAAACAGATCTATTTTTCTTTGCTACGTTACAAATTAACACCTTTCCTCCCTAAATCGTGAGCAAAACCACATACAAAATAGCCATAGCCTATCATCATGATCATCATTATCAGTCGCCAGCAGCAGCAAAAGCAACTCAATAAATACTTTACAAATCATCTATGCAAATATTAATAATATTTAAAGTAATATTACTGCATATTCACTGCTTAGGCACTTACAATTATGGAATTGATCCATGCTATAAAAGAGCATTCAAAGATCCAGCCAAAGAATAAAACTCTTTTGCGGAAGCAAAAGGACTCGATTCACAATTTAAAAACGTTACGTTCCAACGAACGTGCTATTTTTAGCAAAAACTCAAAGCTAATATCCAGTGAAAAAGAAAACAAATAAAGATTTTAAATAGTAGTAGGCAAAGCAGTAGTAAAAATATTAAAGGATGGCAAAAATACATTAAAAAATCAAAACAACTACAACAGCATTAAAGAATCAATTATATAATTGTCATGTTTTGTGTTTTTGCGAACGTCATTGAGGTTATAGCAGCTGCAGTAGTGGATGTCGTATATTATAACGGGGAAACAACACTTAAAAATAGCAGCCGCAATACTACTACTACTACTACTACTACTACTGCTGCTGCTAATAATAATAATAATAATAATAGCAGTCATAGTTGTATTAGAAGTATCAGTAGTAATATTAGTAGTAATAGTACTGAAATAAAATATTGTGGGTTATAAACACCTATTTTATTCCTAATTCATCTGATACAAATCCTGTACGATGATAGCAACACAGATATGGTTGGAGGGAAAATACTCGCCAGTAATAAAGACACGTGTACGTATGGATGGGATAGCAATAATGGTCTCTGATGAAACTGTTAAAGCAAACGCACCTATGAGCTTAGTCTACCTTGGTAGCACAGTTTGACTTCAATGGGGCTCATGTAACAGTTTCATCAGAGACCATTATTGCTATCCCATCCATACGTACACGTGTCTTCATGGGGACTGCAATTCTCTGTCAAGTGGTACATCAGCTGTTATGCTCAGTATGAGTTGTGTTTGTGTTTACAGTTAGTGTTTCTCGATTGTACACATATTGATGTTTTTATGATGGATATAAAAGCAAAGTATAAAACAGGTAGTGGAACTTCATGTGCAGTCAGTTGATGTATAAGGTCAAGCAAATTAATAGATGGAAATAATTCTTATGTAAAAATACAAATCCACTGTGAATGTGGGTCTTTAGTTCCTTACAAATTTCACGTTATGCCGTCCGATGGGCCTCTGAAACTCGAGAGGATGAAAGTTTTAAAGAAAAGAATACTACTGAAAAAGGGTTTTGTTTGTTCAGAATGTTTTTGATGAAAGGCCGATGGAAAAAAATCCATTTCAAAAGCTTAACTTAGGATATGAAAATAAAGTAAATCCCGGCAGACGCAATAATGTTTTTCTTTTCCCTGCATGCATGTACACCACCCATTCTCAACAACACATTTCAATGTACAAATAACGCAAGCTTCCTTTACTTCTCCTGAACAAAGCATTCCAATGTACAAATAACGCAAGCTTCCTTTACTTTCTTTACTGATTGTGATCAGTGTATTTCTCCTTTCATAATACTTTTATTCAATAAAGTCGATGTATTGTGGAAAATTGTATCGGAGTTCCACACTGGTAGTAGTTATAACTTGTTTGTAAGCTTTTACAGTTCTTCAAATCTTTTCTTTTTACTGCTTTCGATGAGATTAAATAGCAGTAAATGTCGCCGTACATGACATTTGACCACTGTCTCATGTCATCACTCCATTCATTTATATTTCATTATACATCAGTCATTAGACATCTTGATTCAGACATTTCACTTTTCAGTGTAAGTTTCAGTTTCTTTACGGTACTTCGCCATAATGTATTGGCAGATGCAGCAGTGGTGCTCCAAGCGGACGGACTCAATCGAATCAAAGGGTGATAATTGAAATAATCTGTCTATTAGTCTTTTAAATGTGCCATGGTGGACGTATTGGTATTTTGGTTAGCGATTTCGGCTATAAAACATAAACAAAAATGTGGCGAACAAAACATTAAGTTTCAGTATACCAGTGTTCTTTGGAAAACGTGGGTTGCTAGCATTTCCTTAAAACGTCTTAGTTCAGATTTCCTGAGAGTTATTCTAGTCTATATATCAGCCGTCATGCTGCAATTAACTTATGGTTCATAAACAAAAATGCAACGCGGTTGACCGTGGCTTCCTCTAACAGAGAACCGAGCGTCGAACACGGTTCTAAATATTTGTCAGGAAGGAGAGTTTGACTTGTTGCTCCTGTGCATATACCCACCAGTGGCTCACCAGTGTTTTGCAACCTTGCAATCGTGGTCTAATGTTGTAATGGCCTCACATTTTGTATGCCTCCAGTCACACTATTACACATTGTGCCTTAATCTTTTTTCTTTACAATCTGCCTAGTTAGACGCTTAAATAAATATATATTAAATTTTGGCGGCTGCCATGAATGGCATACATTTTGAAGATATGCTCTGTGGGTGGACAGGTATAGATTGAGAAACTGACGGCACGTCAGCAGCAACAAAGGTCGCTCAACCCGCTAAAATGGGTTTCAGAATCACTGCTTCGCCGTGGACGTCTCTAATCCTACTGTACACAGCAATAGTAAGATGAACCAGGAACGTCTTACTAGCGATCTAGTTAACATAATTCCTGTTGGCATGAACACATAAACAGGTATATTTTGAAAATATGCAAATACCAGTAAGAACAAGTGCCTTGGCGATAGATACATCATCGCAACCGAAAAAGGATAGAACAGTAAACCGGGGTAAGGTAGCGTCGGCAGAACAATCTCAGAAAGAAGCACAGGTCACCAAGGTTAAACTTCCATGTAGAGTTGCTACTAACAAAAGACTTTTCGGGATGAACGTCAGACTGAGGAAATTAGGATGCTGACAACACGGGCGCAGCCCCAGTAATGACGATCGCAACAATGCCTAAAGGAAAAATCAAGCGATACCATCTTCTGTTTCTAGGGCAGCCTCGTTTTTGTAGCATGCCTTTTGTTTGCATCTCACCCCACGAGCCAGCATAAATGGGTGGAACACGAGTGCAAGAGGGTTAGAGCTACAGTCATGACAGCAAACTGTATCGTCTGGGAATCCGCCGGAATGAAGCGCTTGAAGCATCTAATTGACATTAGCCTGATAGATTTCATATTGAATAGTAGCAGGATTTGCGCGTGTTGTCAAAAGAAGAAAAAAACATAAACTTGTCAACGCGGAACGTATGTACAAGGTGACACACTACCGTATGTGAAAGACCTCGCAAACGTCCTTTACATTAAGCTGTACACTGACGCCTTGACATTGGGTATTCAATGATTGTGAAGCGCTTGGTGCAATTGAAACCAGCCGACCCTTTGGACGCTAATACCTCAAGGAATCATGCCTGTTAATATAAAGTCCGTCTAAAGACCACACTCGCCTCTGCTGGACTTTTGATGTTGGAAGAATTATCAATGCATTCTCTTCTTTCCCTTGCACTCAGATACGACTAGTGATGAACACATCCGAAATGAGACAGATTCTAAAACCCTCCAATCAACGAAGGCTGTATACCTACGCAAGCGAAGCGAGCGTCTCTATTATTTCAATAAAAGAAAACTAGAGAGACAGTATGCGGAAAGGACTCACAAAGATGTTATCGATTCTGCTGGAGAGTACTAACTGGTGACTCACTGAATAACAGACGATGTTTCACAGCTCGGTGAAATCTAATCATTTGCTGCATTTTGTGTTACTCTATATAGTCGTTTCAACACGAGCATGTGCTGCGAATCAAATGGTAGATATCTATGCTTAAACGATCCGTAGACGTGTCGCTAAACTTGGTTCCGGTTATGTTATTCTTGCCTCGCTGTTCTTGCTGCTATTGCATGCACAGCACAATAATTCCTATTTCACGTTGTTTGACATGGGCACGGCTTCACATTTACGCATTTAAAATGTACGTGTCCACACTGACACAGTTTCCAATTGGGCGAACGCCCATGCACCATCAAAGAGCACTTCCTTGGATGAAACATATCCGGTTCGTTATGTACACCAGCACTTGCTTTTCAGACCAGACTAAAAAGCCTCTATCAGCATTAAACGTTGCAGGCGTTGCACGTGTCTGATTGTTCTCTCGTATCCGTTCTATATCTTTGGAATTAACTTTAGCCGGCATCCCTCCGATATCTTAGTGCATGCAGCGGTTAAACGCCTCACTGATTTTGCAGAGGACATCCAACTAGTTCTTTTTGCATGCAGACGAAAACTAGAGGTCACACATGATTTGGATGAAGATGTTGAATCGTTTTATCAGCGAGGGTGGAGCGTGGCACTCTGGGTTGGCCAAGTGATGGTCAACGTCATTTGCTTTCATAAGGGCTGCAAAGGGGCGGGAAGTGAACTCAGTCTTGATGCATGTACATAGCTTACGGACGGAGGCTCGTTGTGTTACTTGAAAGATAATTTCGGCAATTTTCGCCTTTGCGTCGCTTTTGCTCATGAGAGGCTTGGCGTAGACATAGCTGCTTTTGTTGCAGTGGTTGAACAGGTTCATTACGTCAAAAGAAAACTATGCAAGTTTGGTATTTACTAGGAGGACTCGAGTGGGCTACAACACTTTAGGTGTAACGAACTACAGCTTTCGATGCAGCGAATCGGCTCTTTTATCATTTATTGTATGGAATACATTTTCCATGCTAATGGAAGATATCGTCAATATTAAGGCAGCTGTCTTTCTTAATGTTTGCAATCAGACGTTCTTGAGATCTCACGACTGTTTATCTTAATGTGAGATGACGTGCACTGGGGTTTAGTCAGCGCCTGCAGGTAGGTTTTTAATTGCCCTGGGTGTGCTCGCGAGCGTTATCAATGTAGTTGATGATTCAGTCCTTATGTAGCGGCTTCAGTCAGGTGGTACATTTTCTCACTGGACACAGTCGGCATTAATGTTTTGCGATCCTTCGGTTCCACCGGTGGTATGATCCCCTCCAGTCATTTGTGCTTGTTGTTCTGATAAGACATTGTGATATAGTCTGCCAGTCATATTGTCGGAATTATTTTGTCCTTGAATGCGTTTTTCGATAAAACGGCTAGAGAGACGCATGTGGTCGCCGTGCATGACAAGCTCTATCGTAATGGTGTGTCAGCGCGTGAGAAGCTGGTGAAATCACTTCCCCGTTTCCAGGGGCTGTTAGCGTCGGGGATGTAAATCTTGTTCTCAGTGGTTTAACCCTGTTCTTCGTGGCCTGTGCGACACTGATGTATAATGTAGTTTGGGTGCACTGCTTCGCCTCAGCATTTCGTCCACACGATTTTAGCTTTGAATGCTACGGTTGATGTTGGTGACCTTTAGTACGCAAGCAAACAGGCTTTATGGCAAAGGGAGCTGGTGTTCATGCGAGAGCTCTGCACATATTGCCACCCGCTCATGTCTGTTTCTGCTTTTTGAAAACCGGCCACGTGCAAGTGCTGGCTTCTTTACTACTCGGCAAACGTTGTGTAGACACATCAGGCACGAAATGTTACTGCAGGCCTGACGATACTAACTCAGCTTCAATATTAAACCTATGGAAAATCATGATATATTTAATTTATTAATTTTCTTGATCAAGCCTATATTTAACAGTACAGACATATCCTTGGTGCAAGCTTCTGTGTTGGGAAAGCCATATGAGCCGTGACATAATTGTGGATCTAGATATCTTTCAAGCAAATGTTTTCAACTTTGCATCAATGAGTCGGGAGAAAATGCCAGTGATGAATTTTGCAAGCTCACGTCTGTGGAAGGACTGAAACACCATCAATAAAACAGTATTTGTAATTTTTGCAGTGCTAGTAGGAGTAACTATCAAAAGGATTCTTTTTACAAAAAATTTACTTTCATTATCCTGGCCGGCCAAACCCATATATACTCTACTGTTTGCTGACAATTTTTAGACTGGGTACGATGTTTCCATATCACTAGTACAGTGATACTTAAATCCGCTCTTTCTTTATTTGACAGAGCTATACATTTCCATATAATATATAGGAAAACAGTGCGCATATGTCTGATTGTAAAAGATTATATTATTATATTGCAACCTTGTTTTTGCTACTACCTTTAAATTAAGACTAGGATATATTATCAGCCTTGTCTTGCTATGCAATCAATGAATAAAAGGTCAATGTGACGATCTAAAAATTCAGAGCACATACACTTTAAAGCAAAAGTAAGGTAGGACAACGAAAATAAAAAATATGAATTTCCAAAATATTTAATGAATGGAATTGCAGGGACACAAACTGATGTAGGGTCATCAGGGTTAGGTATGGTTATAAAATTCCTAAGCGATCCTATGTGACGCAAAATGTTTCAAATTCAGTTAGGAAATACGAAATTTAAGAGTATAATTACTCTGTAAATGGTAAGTTGTCTAAACTGTATATATATATATATATATATATATATATATATATATATATATATATATATAAAGTTGCAGCACCCTATCTTGCATAGTCAATCAATGTGCAGCACATCCACCTTGCATAGTCAACCAATGTGCAGCAGACCCACCTTGCATAGCCAAATATATACATTCTACACATTTCACTCCATATTTCCTGGAAACAATTGCCATATCGGAAATTGTTTTTATTATCCCACTGTAGATTACTTTGAAGTAGACAAAAGGTGTTCATTTTGCTTGATGATTTTGCAAATAGAACCAGAATTTAGCTTTAAGAATAAAGTTTATCGTATATGCATTTGTGGAACAATTGTAAAGCTATTGTACCATTTTATCGGGCTCAGAGTACCAATTCAACTCCTATAAGAAACTAATGGAAACATCATGACATTAAAAGGTCAATAACTTTACATTTCTGAATGCTAATAATCATACCTATATGTAGAATTATAGACACATCATCGATGCAAACTTCTGTGCAGAGAAAGCCACACAAGCCGGTATGATTTATGGATCTACATGTGTTTTCTAATCTCCATCAAAGAATCATATGCTTATTTCAGTAATGAGTTTTTCAAACTAAATTCTGTGAAGTCACTGAAATTCCACCAATAAAAAACACCTCTTTGTTCACTTAGAACTATGAGTAACTCTCAAAAGGATCTTTTTACTAAAATGTTACTTTCATTATTAACCAATTTTGGATAGATAACCCATATATAACCTATTTTATGCTCATTCTTTCAAATCATTAATAGTCTGAGTCCCATATCAAACTCTTTTTTTTTACTTTTCATACTTATGTATGTTAATAGAATGCATAGGAAAACAGTGCACATAGGTCAGGTTGTCAATAATAATAATAATAATAATAATAATAATAATAATGTACAATTAGAACACAGCCTAATGGTTCGGAAGCTCTAATCAAGTTACAATAATAGATAACACCTTAAAACATATATAACGACAAGTTTAAAAAAAATAAACACCATGAAATTGCACAAAAAAATCTATGGTGACAAAAGTTAAAGATGTAAACATTATAAAGGTCTCAAGTTTGTTCTCTTAGTCAAAATAGGTGAGTTTTACGAATACTCTTGAATGATACCAGTTTCCTTGAGTCTAAGATCTAATTCGGTTCAGTTATTACATTACAAGTTTATGCACATCAATAATAGTAATGGTGCAACATTGAATTAGCTGGTCTTTATTTCAGGATTTAGAGAAGTATTGAAATAAAGTTGTCCAATCAAGAGTTACTTTGCTTTCTTATCAGCATTTATCTCCCTTTAAATTAAGACCGGGGTATATTATCAGCCTTGTCTTACTATGCAATAAATTAATAAAAGGTCAATGTGACGATCGAAAAATTTAGAGCACGTGTACCTTAAAGTTAAAGTAAGGAAGGCATATGCAAATAAAAATACGATATATTGATTTCCAGAATATTCACTAAATGAAATTGGTGGGACACAAACTCAGGAGGGGTCATCATCATTAAATATGATAGTAGACACTTAAGAGATCATAACTGAAACATAATATTACAAACCACAACAAGGACATAAGATATTTGTAACTACAATTACTCTAAAAATGAAAAATTGCATATACTGCACATATGTCATTGCATTTATTAACCGATGTGCATCAAACTCCACCTTCCAGAGTCAAATCTTCATACTCTTCACACTGAGCCCAACATTTCATGGCAAATCAATTCGCTATAGCTTAAAGGTTATTTAATATCCCACTGTAGATCATTCTGAATTATACAAAATGTGTACAATGTGCTTGTTTTGTTTTTGTCAATGAACCAAATTTAACATTTTAGTAAAGTAAGTTGTACGTACATATATGGAACTACGGTAAATCTGTCATGTCGAGAATGAAGTGCGAAAACTGTCGATAGCCGTCTGAAAGCTATCTCTCTCTCCCTCCCTCTCCCCTATCTCTCTCTCTCTCTCTCTCTCTCTCTCTCTCTCTCTCTCTGCCCCGAGTGGCCGAGTGGTCTAAAGCGCTCTCCATTACGGATTACTGCCATCTCACCTCTGTATGCGTGGGTTCGAGTCTCGGATTCAGCCAATATGTGTTTGTGAGAAAGCTTGCCAGTAGCTTCTCATGGGTTGGTGGTTCTTTTAGGGGTTTTCCCGGGTTCTTCCTTCACCATTAATACTGGCCGCCATGTATCGTGTCTCTCTCTCTCTCTCTCTCTCTCTCTCTCTCTCTCTGTACCTAGTCAACAAAAAGACAGAGATCTGGGTCAAGGTCTGAGCGCAGGCGACCGTTACTGCATGCTAAGGCTTCACTCTTATTTCGGTAGATGTGACCCCATTCTGCTTTATTAAAGCCTCAGCCCGTCAGTCAGTAGAAAACGTGTGCATCACACTATCACAATTCTTAACCTTAGTGATATCATAGCTGTACAGTTCCCACAACACTTTGCTTGGTTTGTGATACACAATTTTGTTTGGCTCAAGTTCTCCAAGAATTGTAAGACCTATTCCTAGCTCCTCTGCACACAGTAAGAATTGCCACGACAAAGTCAGACACTGAGAGAGATGTGGTCAGTGTTGTTGCCCCTGCTTGGTAAATTTTGGCGGGACAAATTGTACTACCTCTAGAACTCAGCAGGTTGTCAAAATTGGACAGTACAGGTATGGATAACAGTTGAGTATCACATCATTATAGGTGTGGACGACATCGATATCGGTCACCCTGGTACCCTCGTCTAGGGCTATCACACGAATGAGACAGCACTACAGATCTCGGCCGTAAGATCAAAATTGTGCAAATGCGTCCTTTTGTAGTGTAAAACCATATCCCGGGTGGGCACTTCTTTGGAGAGCTTATCGACCGACCACATGTTAGTGCTTTTCAGTACATCTGTTACGGCAGGTCTCCTACAGTATCACCAGGTGACCGCTCCGGTGGCCTAGTGGTTAGATTGTCCGCCTTGGATGGGTTCGATCCCCGGCCGAGTCATACCAAAGAGTTACAAAAATGGCACTAACATCTGCCTCGCTTGGCGCTCAGCATTAAGAGGTTAGTGTTAGGACTGGTTGTCCTGGTTTAAGGATAATGTGACTGAGTGGGACATCATGCTACATGTCTGCGGCATCATGCCCCAGTGGTAGACATGACTATAAACTGTCACATTGCAGACATCGTAGCGATATGACTGAAAAAATGTTAAAGCTAACTTAAAAATCCATAACACACACACACACACACACACACACACACACACACACACACACATCACCAGGTAAAACACACCAAAGTCGGGCAAATGTTTGGGTTACAGTGACGGTAAAAATTTTGACCAAGCCAGAGTCGCCTTTGTGAGCGTGGTACAGCTCGCCAATGAGATCCTCTAGTCTTGCTGGTAATACAAGCAACACTGCTGTTGTTGCTTCAAGCAAAGTTTGGTCTCACTCTCCAACAACGTGCAATGAATGGAGGAGAGATGCTTCTTTGTGACGAATGGTTTTCTACAAGCCCGGTGGTGGGAGCTTCCAAAATGTTGTCAGAATCAGCGGAAATAACCATATTTTTGGAGTTTCTGGGGCTAGTCAGTCTGTCACTAATCCGGTCGCTGGTTTATTGTGATGGAGTCTTTACCTATAATATTCATTTTGAATTTCAAGACCGTGTAAAATAATGAAGCTGACATTGGACGTTGGCTGGCATTCATTTTCTGAAGTTTGGTAGTATCCCCTAGAGGCTCTGACGCTAAAATTATGACTTCCATTTGCACCCAGAAAAAGTTTCAAATTGTAGCATTTTTACATTGCATTGATTTTAAAGAAAACAGGTACCTAACATAGATTTTGGAGAAATGCTATTTTATTTCATTAATTATATTAAATCATTCCAATTATGACGATCGATTGTGTGTTAAGTTAATATCGTATTTTCGAAAAAAGTTATAAGGATATATATATATATATATATATATATATATATATATATATATATATATATATATATATATATATTTATATTTATTTCACTGTTTCCAAAAGCTGACGTCGACAAGACGTATTAGTATGTTTGAAGACTGAAGATAACATAACATTTTAGATAGTTCAAGGTGAAGCATATGCTGGTATTTATAATGCCAGGACTTAACCCATTTTTAAAAAAATAAAATATATAATCGACGATAACAAGATTACATGTGTACCGTTTCCAGACGAGTACATGCATGATTATTTAACACGCCGAACCTCACGGGACAACAGCCAAGTGAACAGATGGGGTCATGAACTACTTAAAGCTGCGCAATAAATATGACATATAATAGCTAAAGAGCTAGTTGTCTAGGATTCAATCATAGCTGAATTCACTTTACAGTCACGAAATATAGGAATACAGTCAAGTATGATATAATCAGTCACTATTACCTAAGCTGGATTCTTTACTTGTAAGCCCGCCGAATTTATATTCCGATCAATTTGTTATACATTTATATTTTTAAGTAAACAGTTGTTTTTGTGATTTGGAAATTTGTGAGAAATGCACAGATACTTTTCATTCAAAATGTACATATAAGTCTGAAATCAACGATTGCTTGGGGATAAATTAAGCTCTCCATCAGTCACGAAGACATTCAATGAAATATTCGAAAATTGAAATGGTGTATCATTTGAATATGTTATAATTCTATAAACGAATCCATTACAGAATGCTCAAACTTTATTAGCTCAGTAGATATAGGTCTACTTTGTAAACGCCAAATGACTCCACAATTGCATAAATATCGACAGACTGTCAAAGTAAACAAATATAACTGCGTAACTGTCAAATCTATAGAGAAAGAGTAAATCAGATAAAAACACAACAGGTTTGATTGAGATGCGCTCTTCCAATAAGACACATACTGAAGCATTTTGGGAATATTTTTTGATTAACTATCTGTTATGTAGACCTGTATTGTGTGTTTAACTTTTGTCTTTGACTCCAAATTGTAAAGAAATAATTTGTTAAAAGAACTAACTTTTGTTCATGATTGTAGATCATACTTTACGATAATGATTATTTTTAAACATGTTTACTTGGCTTTGAACAAAGGACATTGGTTTTCACCCTGGAAAAAATCATGGTCTACCTAATTTTTGTCAGGTTGTTTAAGTAAACAGACCTGACCTTTTCTACAGTTTCGTGTAATTTTCCAACAAGACGAGGTGGTTTTTTCTTTTTTTTTAAGAAATGTTTATTGCGAGATAGGCCAGGTAGGGATGTATACAAGGCTCGGGTCTACAATATGTTTCCTTCGTATATCTATATTAGTATATTAGCTGTGTTCATTTATAATTTGAGGATTTTTAGTTAAATTATTTATTGGAATCACAAAGTGCTCACTGACATTTTGGACTAAAACAATCACTCTGGGATTATTGTGCATTCATCCAAGGCAATTTTGGATAATATCATCGTGATATATCAATACTGCTGGCACATGAGCTCATTCAAGGCTGTTGGTACATCAGCACATTCAAAACATTGGGTTCATGCTGAACACTTGATACCCTTTGATCTGTGATATATTTTTATGTATATTTGGGATGCAATTCACAATACTGTTAAGTTCCTCTTAACTATTAATTTTATAACATAGAGAATTATGTTAATTGACGATTTTATTAAACTTGTTGGCTTTTCTTCGTTGTATTACTTAGTTTAAGACTATAAAGTACTAGAAGCTAGAAAACGGAATGTTGAGGAATATTGCATGTTTTGAGTGTATGTCTTAATACATGACGACATTCCTGCTATAATAATACATGTATTGGAATCTTTAACAGCATGTCAGTACGTCTGATGACATGTTTCAATTGTTATTCATAATGATTATGTACGCTATGACTTAAATAACAGTGTTGCTTTACAATGAATTAAATTCATTAGATTAAATTCAGGTAAAAATTGTTTGGTACTTTTGCTGACTTCGCTAAAGTGTTTGATTCTACGGCAGGTACTATTTTAGTATAAACTATATGTTAAAAATAATAAGTCAAATGTCTAATATTATCAGTGATTGTCATCATTTATGTTGTCCATGATTATTATTGATATTGAATAAGTTATTAACAGTGGTATCCAAGGTACTGACTTCAGTTCGTTGAAAGTGTCTATAATTTTCTGCTCATATGATCAGGTTATAGTTTTTTGCAGAGTCTACAAGAGGACCTAATGCTCCGAGTACAGAAGGATACCTTGATAAGTAACCCGGTTGTTTAATATTTTGGTTGTGTGTGTGTGTGTGTGTGTGTGTGTGTGTATGTGTGTAAGTGTGTGATTTGGATTTTTAACGTAGCTTTAAAAAGTGTTCAGTCATATCGCTGTTATATCTGCAGTGTGGCAATTTATAGTGATGTGTAGCACTGGGGCATCATGATCCAGACATATCCCAGCCAGTCACATTATCCTGACGCCAGGCCAACCAACCCTAACACCAACCTCCTAATGCTAAGCGCCAAGCGCGACACCTGCTTTCGGCATGTTTATAAGTCTTTGGTATGACTCGACTGGGTTTCGAACACGCGACCTACCGCATCTGAGGCGGACACTATAAACAGTTAGGCCACCGGAGCAGGCTTTTTGGTTGTAAACAATCTCAAAGGTAGTGGTACAACAGGAAATGGCTGTGTTATTGCTACTTGATCAGGTTTATTTTAGAGGGACATGAAATGTGGTTGTACAGGTCGATTAATTACACCGAGCTTCTCTAAGCGACAAGCCATGATACAGTTGAGACGACAGAATGAGAATGGTAAAGAAGGGTATTATCTAATACGTTTTCGCCTTGAGATGATAAAAATATCGCATGTACTCTGCATAAAGGTGAATCTTTGCGACACAAATTATGCAGATAAAAATCTTGTTCAGTTTCAGAGACCAAATATATCTGCAGACCAGTCGGAATTTATAACCAGACAGCCTTGATGTGTGCGGTTGACCTTCGTCATTCGAATATTATCATATGGCTTGGGTAGGGGTGTTGAGATAGAACAGAATGTAAGTCTTTTCCTGACATCCTAGGTATGGACAAGTGTAGCCCTACAGGGCTACATGAACTTGCCTGGGCAAAATATCAGTGGTAACTGAACGCTTAAGTTAAATATATTATTCACTATACTTGGAGAGTATTGTCATAAGGGTGTAACCATTGGAGGGTACTTCAAGTCTGTCGTTTAGGAATTTGGCATTTCCTTTGTCAGATTCTTGCTAGCAGACAAAGCATTCACACAGACTTAGCTTTAAGAGAAGTTAACTTTGTGC
This sequence comes from Sinohyriopsis cumingii, assembly GCA_028554795.2. Classification (NCBI taxonomy): domain Eukaryota; kingdom Metazoa; phylum Mollusca; class Bivalvia; order Unionida; family Unionidae; genus Sinohyriopsis; species Sinohyriopsis cumingii. Next base: position 61,047,824 of record CM068841.1, read on the forward strand.
ACGGACAGCGAGTCGCTCGCATCCTTCATCTCTTTGTCATTGATAGACTGAAACTGATAACGATGTCACGAGTTTTATCTATTGGTTGTCGCCAAGTTGGACATTTCAGACATTCAATAATCACAGCAGTTTGAGAGATGAAAGCTGGATTAGAACCTTTGTGCCCAGCGCGCGATAGATGGAACTCTGTTTACCTAATGATCAAACGACCTCTAGCGCACAGGTTTAATTTACTATGTCATTCATGTTGCTCACATTACAAAGATCGGTGCATGTTTGACATTAAAAACGTTTTTGGGGGACGTGAATGGAAGGCGCTATTCCGACGTTAGAGCCTCTGGCTGATGCTACCAAGAAAATAAGGATCAGGCAATGTCCAGTGTTATCATCATTAAGTTACGCAACCTCGTAGCTCACGATCGGTTGTTCCTAACTTAACCCTCTAGTAGTCAACGGTTTGACAAAGTAAATTATCACCGGATTAATGAAGATACATTTCAGTGGAAAGGATGAAATTCATGCTAATGCTGTTTTGACTTCCAATCTAATGTTATCCACAACACTTGTATGATATAATCACATGATTTCCTGCCTGGGAGTAAAGGTGATCTGCCGATTTATTATATTAATGACCTGTAAATGACATGACGGACGTCAAGTCAGACCAGGGAAGCGCGCCAGCTGTACAGAATAAGTGTGCTATTGAATATTTATTAGGTGACAATGCCATACTCAAACATGCTTACTTAATAACAAAATAAATTGTCTATGTCCTTGTGAATCTCATATGCCATATTTCTCTGAGTAATGAAATAAGATTTGTTTCATGACTTCATACTTAAAACAAAAGCAGAAGAAACATTTTTACCTTCTGCTCTACTGATATATGTGAATAGAAAACGAAACGTCTCCAAAATCATTGATAATAAAATAAAACGAATGAGAGTAAAATTAAAGGAGAAGACAATTAACAAAATCAAAAATATTGTGGAGCTCATGAAATTCATGCCGGAAAATATTACTGTTCATTTTTTCCTGCCATAGCAGTTTTCGGTTTCAGTGGATTGTTTATTCTTCACTTGTGATATGACTTTATCCGGTATTAAGAAAGGGTTTCCTGACCTTACGGTTTCATCTTATGCAAATGAACACAAAATAATAGCTTACAGATTTCTTTTACAGATCGGTAACAAAAGTAATCTATTCGGGTCACTAAATCAGTGAGGAAACGTGGTCTTAATCCTCCCAGGTTTTAGTGCTTATTTCCTGTACTAAACTCAGTTCTCTGTTAAATGTGTAAGTGCGTCCCGTGACATTTGAATGTGTGTGTGTGTGTGTGTGTGTGTGTGTGTGTATTTGTGTGCGTATACTGAATTTGGTAACTTACCTGACATATTGTGTATAAAATATCTGTAAAGCTCAAACTTTTGTTTAAGGCATATTTATTTCAGAATTTTTGTCAAATGCCAATATAAATATGAAACGTCGATGATTATGTGGCAAACATTTGCTTATCAGATCACCGTCTTTCCAACAGTAACACAATGTTTACCAGCACAAATCGGAATGTGGGTTCAAATGGTTGCATGGGAAAAAAGGAACAGCAATATTTCCTACAGTATGCCTATGTACCTACCTAGCATATATACTTTAGGTAGTATTCTCCATTTATAGTGTGTCAGCGTTTATGTTTTGCCTCTATATTCCCAAGATTGCTGTATTGCTACACCAAGTGTACCTGGACGTTGTGCAGCAAAAATATAAGTCACCAATACCCCCTTCTCCCTTTCAAAATTACTCTAAGGTATGACTAGATTTAGTCGGATGATAACGACAAGCTTTTGCCGTGCGGCCATCTAATTGTGATATAACTAACTTTTTTTTACGCCATTTCAGGCTTTAAATTTCTCGTATGTTTGCATGCCAACAAATCGTTTGTAAACCTCATAAGGACGTTTTGTAATTCTCTTGCATGTATCTGTAATATTCCTTTTTATCTTGAAGGAATGAATTACAATGTATGTGATTGCACCACATGAGACATTCCTGTGATTCTATTTGTTTTGGCTAGCGTTTGACACAATACTATTGCACAATCAGCAATCGTGATAATGACGAAATTCGTTTTCAGGTTACTTGCAGTACAACACAAAATATTATCGTTAAGGTCTTGTCTTGAATTGCAAGGACTTTCCGTCACTTTGTTATCTTACACACACACACACACACACACACACACACGTGTATTCATATAATTATGAGTACCTTGACATATGCCTATATTTCGAGGACCATAAGAAGGAATCAAAGTATATGTTAGAAATTTGAAAGTAAGCTTAACTGTAAGCCAGGGAATATCTGTATCACTCTTCATTTTTGCCGTGTACTTCTTTAAACATTATAAGGACTACTCTTACTTTGTGAGGACGTCATTGTGAGGACTAATTACACACAAACAAAGACTACCAATAACCTGAGAACATGAATATTTTTTTTCTTATTGCGCCTGTCCTGCAAAAACATGAGGATAGATATTTAATTAAAAGCTTAGGAACTAATTTGTCTGCAATTAAAACTACATACAGACAGATACACGAGCTTAAATGTTCAAATCTTTTTAAAATATACGTTTAAGTTATTTTGCCAAAAACAAAACCGCAGGCACCGTTTTGCAACTTTGTGACCTCTTTTACTGACACAATAAAAAAATACCATCCAGTTGGGAAATGTGAAATAGCATTATAGCAACAATATTCATTAAGTATAGAAAGTGCAAATTAAAAACTTAAGAACATCAAACATATCTAAATTGTCAATTCATCTATTAAAATAAAAAATGAGATTTCTAAAAATGTAGGTTGACACCAAAGCAACACAACTGTCATTAGTCAGTTTGCTCATGGCAAATTCACTGAAACTGAAGTTGCCTTTTGGAAATCTGCGCTTGACTCATTATATGACAATAAATCACAACTAAAGTTTAAACATTGGGCAGAATAAACCGGGAAGTTAAAGAAAAATTGCGTTACATTCGTTTCATATTTGATTTGTTTCCTTTTCTCTTTGTTTATGCCTTAAAACCATATGCCCACAAATAAAGTTATCAAAACGATGTGTGTAAATAATAAATTAAGATATATATGTACGCGAGAAGGAAAATAAGGGCTAGAATGCATATATATGCATGTGTATATACATAGATAAATATCATATGGTTTCGAAATATTTAGAATTGAGAGAGTATAGATAGATGGGGCGGGGTTAGGGAAAATACATTGAACTGAAACATTAAATATTTTTTCTTCTAAAGGTTTCATCTGATTTGCTTTTGAAAACGTTATCAAATTTACTTTGTTACACATAGATATGCGACCAGATCAGCATGTATAGTAATGAAAGCTAGACTTTAAGGAATAATATTTTTTTCTTAAAACTAAATGATTTGAGAACACTGGTTCATTCATTTCTCAAAGAGAGATATTCATTACACTTGAAATGAAAATACATAGGATGAATATTGTTGTGTCGAATCATAAACAATTTATAAACTTCGCAAAGCAGCGATAAAGCATGTGTCAAAAGAGATAAAATCCAATCTTCACATTTCTCGTAAAAAAAATAGAAAGTTAAGCTGATATTTGAATTCACTTCTTAGCATAGTGTTTACATAATTTGATTTCGGTATTAACGTCTTTTTCACGTTTTTCTCAATGTCTTTTTATAAACAAATGATCAAACAAATATAAAACCTTTCAACAAGTAAAATCGTGTTTTACCTGCTGCTCCATAAAATTAAATAATATGGTCTAATGAGCAATACAAAGCAATGTTTTATAGGTCGAATATACACAAGGAATGAAGGAAAACACAGCTGGAAATGTAAACGCAATGCGTCCATATTTCTAGCGGACATCATATGCAAAATATAGATTAATAAAGTACAATATCTTTTTCAGAGAAGAATATATTGCCGAATCGATATTATAAACAACTAGATTTATAAAATCTGGGAAAGAAAATGAAAATTTCTTATTTAACAAGCCCCCCCCCCCTTCAAAAAAAGTATTAAAAAAAAAGAAAAAAGAAAAAAAAGAAGGGAAAATAATTAAAAATCCAAAACAACACAAAAAACACAAAGAAATTCAGAAATATTTCCATTACTGAGGCTAAAATGTGCCCAAATGTTATAAACCATATACACTGTACTATAACCATATGCAGTGTAATATAACCATATACACTGTACTTTAACCATAAACAGTGTAATATAACCATATACACTGTACTATAAACGAATCAATGCCGTTTAACCGAATCTATACTCAAACTTTCATCCTTTCTGCTAGCTACGCTAAAAAGCTAATGACTGATTATAATTATACTAGGTTTACTGCCCGTGCTAGGACAGGACTAAAATAGGTTTGATCAAATATTGGGATGAGCGAATTTAAAAGAAAGTTAGAACATAAAAATTAAAAAATAAGTAGGATGCCGTGTCCAACTTATTTGCTTCCGGGACACACATGAAGACAAATGTGGGTATATATATATATATATATATATATATATATATATATATATATATATATATATATATATATATAAGATACAGAGAAGTTTTAACATTGTTTATACAGCAGAATTGGAACATTTGCGTACGAATTATTAAATATGACTTAGGTACAAAGAAATTTTACTATTGTTTATACAGCAGAAGCTGGAAAGTATGCGTACGAATTTAAAATTCTGTTACAATTTATACATTTTTAAAAAAAATTTGGTTAAGCGAGATTATAAGAAATTTAAACATACAAATACAAAAACAAGTAAATAAACGTTTTGGCTGCCGCCGCGAGATTTGAACTCGCGACTTTTTGTTTGACAAGTGTTACACACAGAGGGAAATTAAAATCTGGGTTTTTATTTATAAGATGGAAATCATTGAAAATCTGTATACTCTGACTGTCCAGGTTAACACTTAGCTCTGCATAAACGTATTATTGAAAATACAAAGAACAAATCTGCTCCTTTAAAAAGTGAGAGGTTCGATTACCAGAAAGGACGGTGCACATTTACCTATATAACAGATGCAAGAACTTATGAAGGTTTTCAAAACATATAAATACATTTATATTTCATTTTTACTGTTCAAGTCTTTATATATATAACTTTTTTTCACGTACAAAATATTGATAGAGTTCACTAAGCGCAATATCCTTAAGGTATCAGAATGAATAATGTATTCCGACAGTTAAGGGGACCGGGATTTATTTAGAAATATGTTTACCTTTCATGTGAAAGCAACACGATTAATTGCCAGACCCTCGCAAGTATTTTTGTAAGAAAGTATTGATTTTCTGTCAACTTATGTGAACAAGGGAGCAGTTAAGATAAGTTCTTCATCTGAACATGCATTATCGGATGCCAAACTATTTTACTGTATAAATAGACACTAAGTAACGCTGTCTATCCATTTAGATTTTGGTGTTTAAACAAGTTGATACAAGAATGTTGCATGCGCCTCTAAGAACTTCTTCAGTTTAAGCATGTTTTAAATCACAACTGCTTATTTGAGATTGCACGATGATCAATATTCAAGGTAAAGGATTGGAACGGAGTTAATGGCTCATTATATTCATCTCTTTTTGCGATGTAAATAATATAAATATATATATATATATATATATATATATATATATATATATATATGAGTATATGGCAACCTATATTAAGTTTTAATGACAAAAAGTCTGTGTGTGTGATATAAATTTATAACCTAGCTTTAACACTTTTTCAATCATATCGCTACGATGTCTGCAGTGTGACAGTTTATAATGATGTCTAGCACTGGGTCATCGTGCCGCAGACATGTTGCATGATATCTCACCAAATCACACTATTATATCCTGACACCAGGCCGACCAGTCCTAACAATAACCTCTTAATGCTGAGCGCCAAGCGTGGCAGCTGTTAGTACCATTTTTTAAAGTGTTTGGTTCGAACCCGTGACCTCCCACATCCGAGGCGGACGCTCTAACTACTAGGCCACGGGAGCGGTTAAACGACAATTATTATATAGTCAAAGGGAAGAGTAACCTGGTGAAATAGTAGTATTTACATAACGAACTTTAACAAAGAGGGAAAACGTCCAATACAAGGATAAAGTAACGAAAGAATTTAAAAGAAGAGATTGTGAATTAATGTATCTCAAACATTGTGTGTATGATTTGGGTTTTTTAACGTAGCTTTAACAATTTTTCAGTCCTATCGCTACGATGTCTGCAGTGTGACAGTTTATAGTGATGTCCAGCACTGGAGCATCATGCCGCATACATGTAGTATGATATCCCACCCAGTCACATTATCCCGACACCAGGCCAACCAGTACTAACACTAACCTCTTAATGCTGAGCGCCAAGTGAGGCAGCTGTTAGTACCATTTTTGTAAGTCTTTGGTATGATTCGGCCGGGGATCGAACCCACGACCTCCCGCATCCGAGGCGGACGCTCTAACCACAAGGACACCGGAGCGGTCAAAATACATTGTGTAGAAAGTTTTATGAAGAATTGAAGGTATAAACGTTAGTGTATTATAATTAATTAAGAATTATTTACCAAACAGAAATTTAAGCGTCTTTCCCTGGATCCAACATTACATTTTATGATATCTGATGATCTGAAAGAAATTTATATATAATGACAACAATATGATGTTAGTGTCAGAATTCGCTACAAACAGGATTCTAATCCATGATGCAAGTAACAGCAAATATCACCTAGTTTTCATGCACTAGCGACAACACCAACACGACTATGTACACATTCTTCGAAAAGATAGAGCAAAATCGAAGATAATGATCGAAGTTCATGAGAACTCGATATGCAGACTGAATTTAACACGCGGCTATATCCACCAACTCATTGAAATTCTATTGGAAATTCCAAGTACATGAAATTGCCACCAATATTCAAAGCGGGCGAATGGGACATTCTATGTATCCCATATTATAAACTAGGATGAAACCAATAATATGCAGTGACACTTTTATAATGTAAAGGGTAGAGAGTTATGAATAGTTTCAAGCACAAGTATAACCCATTCCGCTTGTAACGGCAAATATCGAAAAACTCTCATATATATGCACCCCAACGCACGAAACGTTTAGCTCATGCTCCATGAGCATGCCTTGGTGCTATATCTATGTCATATGTCATTATATATGTTTATGTACACTAGTGTGTGAATTAGGGACCTTTAATAGTCCCTTTTTCCTTCTTGTTTTAGGAAGTAGGGCAACACTTTCATTTATTGTTATTTGCATCAGGTTGATTTGCCCTGCTTCTTTAACTCCTGCATTTTCGAGTTCTGTCTCTTCGTCTTCCTTCTCTCGCATGTTTCCTCTTTCCCTCCATCATTGTCGTCCACGCTTTTGTCTTCATTTTCTTTTCCTGCATCGTCATCATCTAATTTTCTCTCTCGTCTTTCGATCTCACCTTCTTTCAAAGCGTATTCCTTCCTCCGTGTGTCTTCTTTCATGCCCATTAACTTTCAACTATATCAGCAGGAATTAACGTGCCACTAGAAAATTGTAATCAGAAAAGACTCATATTAGCGACCAATCAGCAATGATTGACAACTCCATTTGACCTCTCTAGCTTGCGTTGTCATTGGATGATTTAGAAAAGGGAGGGAAAACGTTATAAATGAACGTGTTTATCAAATCCGTGAAGCCCCTTACAAACCAATCTTGACCAAATAAAATGCATGTATAAATACGTTTCCGGTACACCATGTAAATCATAAGCTAGTTAAGGACGCGTAGAACAGGAAGTTATATTACCGTTCCGAAAAATGAAAGCTTTCGGTGTCATGTGCATTATTTTGTTTGGTACTGCTGTCTTGCTAAAATCAGGTAATGTCATACATTTGTCATCTTGATATATTTGTTACTCAGATTCATTGAGGTAGGTGTTTCTAAGTTATTTCATTATTAACATTCAAGACTCTACCTCTTTACTCAAATAATAAGCTGAGTTAGTCATAAATAAACAAAGTAGTTACGAAAATAAGCTATATCTCTACATTTATAAAATTATATAGTTACATGTCAGTATATTTTAAATTTTGGACAATTAGTTTTTATATCATATATGTATTTAAGCATATTAACTACTTGACTCTAATGTACATATTTACTTTGACTTTTTAATTCAGGTCATCGTTTGTTGTTTTATTACCTTTATCCAATGAAAAATGTGCTATATCATCCTTGCATTATCGTGTTCATTTTGTCCAATGTCGTGCAAACATTGTTCGCAACATGTTTTCTCCAAATGTTATTCATGAAAGTGTCATACATGTATGCTTACAAGTTAGCATTTCTATTTAAATATCGATCTTTACAGGGAATGCTATTCAATGTTACGAGTGCGGATTTTTCGAGAGCAAATGCAAGGATCCTTTTGATAGTTCTGGTGTCAACAAGGTCTCGTGCGTAGGATCCTGTTCCAAAATAAAAGCCACAGGGTCTGGAGAGCAAGGTTTGTAAACGATGTTTGATTCTAGTTAAACAGTTTCCATATGTTTCTAAAGATCTATAAAGCTTGGTACCTATGGGTTCCATGTTATATCAATTGGTCCAAGAGTCATTTCCTCCTATACAATTGACTTTTCATCAGCTTTCCTTCATAGTATGTTTAGGTATGCAAAGTATATTATACAATGATTTATATCCTTCTCTATAAGTGTGAATCGAAAAGAAATCATATGGGCATTGAATTTGGGCTACCGATTGTTCCCTTGCGAAAAGGTACCCTAGTATTTTAATGATGATGTTTTTAATATCAGTATATATATATCTGTACATGTGGAATACAAGCCATTCAGGACAAAGAGATATTATTTATTGCTGGGCAATTACATTTTCAGTGCGTGAAGATACTTAAATGTTCATTGCATGATCGGCCGCACATAGGGGCAAGGAGGAATAGGAGTACTTCCGCCTGCGTCATTTCACCTCAAGACATATTTGGTCTATTTTGTAAAACGTAAGAGCTGAAGACTACATGTTTGCACACTGAAAATAATTTTTTCTTTCGACCCTGGTTAATACTGAGTATTTTGTATACATAGAGCACTTTAGTTTTGGTATGTTCATAAGTATTTGAATCAGTAATCGGAATATATAAAAAAAACTAAACGTTCTCCTGGCATGGCCATCCTGAAGGTTTCCTGCGTTGTAGAATGGTAGCCATAACTTGCTGGTTGAATGGATAGGTAGAAAATATATGATTACGTTACACGCAGACATTTTCTTACTATGAAATAATGGCAACCTTTGTCTCCATTCTGTAAATGGAACGAGTAGGAAATTAAATTTAAAGCAAAAGCTGTTCTCGGGTAATTTATACTCTCATACAATGCCTTTAAAAGATGAACATAATATAACATTAAATATCATTTTATTTAAAGCTCCAACGTGTTAATCAAACACACTTTACTCATTATCTACAGACAAGGAGGACCATGAACGGTTCCACAGTGTCAGTTACTAATAACTAGCAAACCTAAATATAACCAAAAGCAGGGTCAATAATTGTTCCTATGGGAATGGTATCTCATAACACAAGCGAGATGAAATTACCTGATCGGACAATGTAAGCTAAAATGTACATAGCATAGGTATATCTGGCTTTGTAAACTCAGAAAACACCGTTTGAAATTATTCTCCCACTAGTAAGGACTTTCCTACCCGGTAATGATGGCTACGGTTTAGGACATATAATGGAACTATTAATTAGCTTTGGTCAGATGTGAGCAATCACTTAATGTTATGTAATTTGAGTCGCCGTAGGGATATTAATCTCACATATACCACTATATAATAAGGACTCTTCTGTAATTCTGAGAGGAAAATAATTAACCATTATAGTGCTCAGTTTACTCCTATTATTTTAATACAATGTGTCCTGACCATTGCTGTTGTACGTTATTCATCTACAACTCGAATTATATGAATTTGATGATGGAAACTGCTCTGGCATTGTCGCTTATATATGTATAGTTTAAGAAATTTGACTTTTATGCACAATAAATTATTATTCATAGCCATGTACGTTTTGTCCTTTCTTTTCAAACTCAGTAGAGTATGTGATAGTCCTTGTTTATTCGTGCCACTTGTCTCATGTGGAATGTAAACTCTGTTCTAAAATATGTTTACTCCAATTGCTGTTGCTGTAATTTGCACATCTTTGTGTGAAAACTTTCGCGCATTGTTGTGATTAAATGTCTGTCTTTTCAGCAAATTCCAGATAGTGTTACAATTCCGGAGTTTTGAGATCAACCGCAATAATCCTTTTGATAATTTTTATCTAAGAAAATTGCTTTTAGGTTTATCTACTTCATTACTAAATGCAATGTTTCTCTTCCTTCTAGACGTTAGCATTTGATCATTTCTAACCCATTTATGTATAATGCTTTACATTCTATCTTATCTTCTATAAATGTATTCACATCAATATTTGTGAAAAGTTGTTGTTAATTGGAATTATCATTGATATGGATCTTTTTTAGCATCATTTTATAGCTGAATGTATGCTTAAATTCTGAAAAATGAATGCTTATAGACAATCTAATTTTAAAAGTATTGCATTAATCGGGGGCTATTTTATTGGCCAATGCATTCTACAAGCAATTACATTTATATTTAACAATTTGTTTTCTCCGTTTAGCATCATCACGCAACAGCAAATATCTAATTTTAAGAACATTCTGTACATTAAATATGTTATTCATATTTTATCCTCACCCATGATAACTATTAGCAAAAATGTTTTGTGTTTTTGTCCTTTTGTTTAAAAGTGTTTGTATACACTACCTATATGTAATTGTTACAAAGCTATATACATACCTAGGTTGATTTGCTGGACAATATTTCGTTGTAGTATGTTCAAAACTGAACTGATTGGAGAATTGCGCATTGACACCTGTTTAACCCAGTTTATTAACTTTAAAAGAAAACAATAAAAACATTCAAAATCTTCTAAAAGAAACAATGCAAATGTGTTTCGAAAATCAGTTTAAAGACGCACATCGGTAATATTGTGCTAGTTGTTGTAGAACATGAAATTATATAAATTTTCATTGCTTTCTCCAATACATAGTCCATTTGAGAACCCTTTTTATTCTTATGCAATATTTTGGGCAGTACAGTACAAAGTCTTTTCCAGAATCAATTTTTATAGTGAAAACCCACAGTTAAACGTTCTCCCTAGATATTGTCCAATGTATTTTAAAAACAAGCTTTAGTTATTCTATTAAATCATTGGCTTTATTTGTTTCTTCTTTGTTGATCTTTCAACAATATTGCAGAAACGTTTATTTATCAGGATTAATCAAATGTAAAAATTGATTGTGGGTTGCGAAAGTAATCAATGTAGTATTTCTATTTAATCATTGAATCTGCATATTGTCTGCACCATTGCAAGAAATACATAGTATTGTAGCAAGTAACTAGTAAATAAGGAAACTTCAGCTAGCACTAATTTGTTTGCACATCCTGTTACATTCCCATATAAAGTCCCTTGATAGTTTTGGAAAGTGTTACAACTGACGTGTTTCTGAGACAAAACCATCAAGTCGTTCTTCCGTGTTCAGAGCAGTGTGTGCAAAATGAGATCAGATAGCTATGATTTATATTGTTAAAAATGTTTTTAGGACTAAATGGATATATGTCTATAATTGTGCATGTTTATCTGGATAACATGCAAGTTGCTAGTTAGTTAGGTAGATTGCCATGTATCTGACACATTTGGTCACTCCCTCGTCTGAGGTGCAATGGATCCGCTGTTGAGTACAACTCAGTCCATACATTTAGCAGCATGTAATAGAAATACGAAATGATTCCAATAATGTTGTATATTCTTCCCATTAGTACTAATTTGTATATCTGCACAGTTTGATATTTCATGAGTTATATAATCATGATAATAATTTGCATTTCAGCTGTTGTTCGAGGATGTGGTCTTGGAACTGAGACTAAATGCGCAGAACAAACATATAACGGGGTCAAAAGTCAAGTATGCTTATGTAGCGGTGACCTATGCAATAGCGCCCTTCCAGTGGCGGGGTCTTTTGTCCTTCTGGTGGCATCAGTTGCCATATATCGCGCCCTCTTTTGAAGAAAACAAATAAACACTACAAACTGTTTGTCACATATATGTTTCTTTGTTTTGGTAACAATATTTCCTCCATAATAAACAATTTACATGTTGCAAATATACCGTAACTTCGATACAGTGATGTCAATTGCCTTGAAAAAAAATAATTTTCAACAGAAATTGTATTATATTTATATTATAAATTTGACAAACGTCATGCAAATTCTGACACTAATACAGAACTTAATGTAATTATATTTAATGCTCTTCCTTAATCCACAATAGTATTGTTTTTACTTTTATCATACATATTGACACACGCTTCTTTTATTAGCGTATATATATATATATATATATCACAACCAGTGTCAAGAAGATATGGATCGTTATCACACTTTCAATGTACAGATGGTGGTTATCTTTAAACGTACTCGGTCTGAAAGTATGTTGCTCTTTTCCAATTGTCAGTTTGTATAGTAGAAATTTTTAATACTTTAAAACTTAACTTTGTTAATGAAAGTATTACGGTAGGACACACAATACAAATTATAGAGGTGGCTCAGAGTTGCCGAGGGGTCTAAAGCGCTCACCTTCACGGATCACTGCCATCTCAGGTTAACGACATACAACAAAACGACAAGGAAATAGCTTAGAGTGTCTATATAGATAATTACTAATTAAATACGGATACAAATTGAATTTTCCTAGGTACAATGATTGGGTAGGTAGACACAGTAGGAATGTTTTTGGAAATGATGATGATGTTAATTATTCAAGACATAATCATTATCCTCACTTTGTAATTTTATTACACCAGACAAGTAATATGGTAACAAGTTTGGCGAGCCTTTGATTTATACTTTACATAGTATATTATCCCAGATATATTATGACACGTTCGTCAAGCCTCGGATTTACCACTTGCAAGTAGACTATGTCTTAACACGAATACAAATCGTAAATAGTTTGCAATTTCGGTATTATTGATAAAGATAGGTGTGCTGACTTACATCATCTAATATTTACTTCTCATAACCTGGTGTCTTTAAGAGAGAGAGAGAGAGAGAGAGAGAGCATGTACATTTCAGTATGATTATACGATATAGTTTGCAAGCAAAATTGTGTTCCATCATGACTGTTGAGATATATCATGCACATGTTTATAGAAAACTATAGATTTTTCATGACGATACTATTATGTTGCTCTACAAGTATTACAATTGTTTTAATTTCCGATCCATTTATAAATCATTCTCTTACGATTATGGGGAGAAACAGAAAGGTTACACAAAAGGATCAATCACATATCGTATTAGGTGGAAAACAATTTGCGTAGAAATCAAGTTACAGAACGTTGCTATCAGAAGTTGTTGGATTGATGGTATAAGAATAGGCCACACACACACACACACAAGTAGTGAAAGGGGTGAGATTAGCCTCAATGGGAATTAGCATTACAGACCCCCCCGGGTAAGATTAGCTTCAATGGAAATTTAACATTAACCACCCTGGGCAAGTTTAGCCTCAATGGAAATTTAACATGGGCAAAAAACCCTGGGTAAGTTTAGCCTCAATGGAATTTAACATTGGAAGAAAAGACGTTTGGGCCTGTTGATCCTCAAGGGGAAATGGAATAGGGTTGGGACCCTATCTTTAGGGACAAGGGGAATTGAACATGGGGAATAGAGTTTGGGTCTGTCTAGGGACAAGGGAAATTGAACAGGGGACTAGATCGTGGGACTGTCTAGGGACAAGGGGAAATTGAACATGGGAATAAATCGTGGGACTGTCTAGCTTCAAGGGGAATTGAACATATAGAAATTGAACATGGTGGGTCTGTATAGCGTCAAGGGGAATTGAACATGGTGGGATTGTCTAGGGACAATGATGGTAGAGGGTCAAACACAACAGAGACAGAGACATACATACACTAGTACAAGCGTGAGATTTATATATAAAGCATTACCAAGACCTGAAATCTTGCTGGGGTGTTCAAAAATTTGCATAATTGTAATGATGCTATAAATAGCTATAATCAAGGAAATGTTCAACGACAAAATGGATGTGACTAAAAGTAACGGTAAAATGACGAAATTGTCCCAGAATTTAAAGGAAAATAAACATATCCCGGAAAATTAAGTTACAATGGTTTAGACTAAAATGGATAAAATTAGTAACTACTTACAATATCAACTTGTGTGACGATCGAGGATAAACACTCATGTATCTATTTATAGCTATAATCAGCTAAAATTCCTATGAAATCCCACTATCTATTTATGCTACAACTTGTGGGTTATTCCTTTGGAAAACCCCACTATCTTTTTATAGTCTCAGCTTGAGTGACGTTCCTATTTATGAACTCTAGTACATATGTATAGCTACAACCTGTGGAAATACCCAAGTCCATATTTATAGTCTCGAAATTTCCAGCGTCAGTGACGTCACTGTACTGAACACTAGGGGATAAATGTCAACAGTGTTGCAAGTGGCTGACCTGAATACACGCTACTGCAGGTAGAGTGTATCTGATAGGGATAAAGTGAGTTTCATAGGGACAAACAGAGACCAATACACACACACCCACACACATACAACGTACGCGCGCAGACATACGCACACACACACATACACACACACACACACAGAGGGAAGAGGGAAAAACAAACTCCAAATATACTATCAACACAGAAGGTAGATAATACAAACCCCAAATAAACTATCCACACAAACGTACGCGAACGCATACAAACCCCAAATATACAATCCACACAACGTCGCTAACGCATACAAACCCCAAATATGCTATCCACACTCGGGAGGAAGAAAAAAAACAACCAAATATACGACCTACACACAACGTACGCGAACACACACACATACACACACACACACACACACACACACACACACAGAGGGAAGAGGAAAAAACAAACCCCAAATATACTATCAACACAGAAGGGAGATAATACAAACCCCAAATAAACTATCCACACAAATGTACGCGAACGCATACAAACCCCAAACATACTATCCACACAACGTTGCTAACGCATACAAACCCCAAATATGCTATCCACACTCGGGAGGAAGATGAAATAAACAACCAAATATACGATCTACACAACGTACGCGAACACACACACACACACACACACACACACACAGACACAGAGGGAAGAGGAAAAAACAAACCCCAAATATACTATCAACACAGAAGGGAGATAATACAAACCCCAAATATACTATCAACACAGAAGGGAGATAATACAAAAACCAAATAAACTATCCACACAAACGTACGCGAACGCATACAAACCCCAAATATAAAATCAACACAGAAGGGAGATAATACAAACCCCAAATAAACTATCCACACAAACGTACGGAAACGCTTACAAACCCCAAATATAAAATCAACACAGAAGGGAGATAATTCAAACCCCAAATAAACTATCCACACAAATGTACGCGAACGCATACAAACCCCAAATATACTATCAACACAGAAGGGAGATAATACAAACCCCAAATAAACTATCCACACGAACGTACGCGAACGCATACAAACCCCAAATATACTATCCACACAACGTCGCTAACGCATACAAACCCAAAATATGTTATCCATACTCGGGAGGAAGAAGAAAAAAAACAGCCAAATATACGATCTACACAACGTACGCGAACACACACACACACACACACACACACACAGACACACACACACACACACACGCACACCACAGAGGGAAGGAGAAGAAAACCATTATACACTATCCACACGGAGTGAAGAAATAACCCTTTATATATACTATCAATAGAGAGTGAAGAAAATAACCCATTATATTCCATCAACACAGAGTGAAGAAGAAAAAGTTTTTTGAAAGCACCTAAGCCCTCACCTGCAATGACCATCTCTGGCAAATACCTACACCCCACCCCCCACTCCCAACACTACAAAACCCATTTAACCCGTTATTTTATGGCATCAGTGTGTGATTTAGGAAACATCCAGACACAAAATGATGAATGAATAGACTGACTATTGTTTACGGACTTGCATGCCTAAAGAGCGTGCGTGAAGGAAAACATCCTTCCAATTCTAACTAAAACATGATCCAGAGGGATAGAGAGAGGTGAAAGAGCACAATTTCATAAAGTGTGAGTAAAAACAAAACACGCCATCCTTATTATACAATGTCAAGACCAAGAGACACTTACGTTTTCTTTCTGGTCTATTCTCTTTTAGAAGGCAGTATGAAATTTCACATCAGGGCCAACGCATCGGCTCACATTGTCAATTTTTCCATTTCCATGTCTTTACTGGCACAAGTTCTTCATCATCTTCAATTTCTTCTTCTTCTGAATCCCTCTTCTCTGTTTCGTTTTGTTTCTGTTTATTCTCTTTTCTCGTAGGGCACTCTGAATCCCAGTGTCCATTCTCCCGACAGCGATATTAGGGATATTGACTTTTGTCTCTCTTTCTTAGACGAAGCAGGTATTCTGGAGACAAATAAGTTTTGTCGCCACTTTCGCCTGTGAATTATGCTTTCGTATGACTTTTAGCAAATATTTGACCAGCAGGTCGATCTGTGCTGACTCTTCCATCTTCTTGATCGTTTGAGAGTGGAATGAATACTCTGACGCTAAGACACTCTCCTTATATACAGGGACCTGCTGCGTATGAAGTCTAGTCAAATGTAATTTTGCAATAAGATGAAACGATTTCATTGAGGAAGTAAAGGCAATGATGTACCATATCGCCTCACACAAAACCTGAAGTGTTAGTTCAAATCCGTGTCAGCGATTTCGAAGACGACATAACTGGGCTTTAATCAATGCTCTCCAATTATGCCACAAAACCACGAGTCCTGATTCACGCCAAAAGAAATTTCGTTCGGTCCATAAAAAATAGTGTCACATCTGAGAAACGCAAAAACGAACTTCCAGAAAACTGAGAACGACGGCTTACACCTACAACGTAAATGTATGAGTTCAAGTAGTGCATAAAACTTAGTCAAATTAAATTTTTATAGTCAAGACGAAACGATCTCTTTTCGAACAAGAAAGCAGACACCAAGCGACAATGGCGATCCGTGTCACAAAACACTTTTCAAAATGTATATGATCAGAGGTTTGTTCTAGCGATCTGCACGGTTAAATTAAATGTTGATGTATTTTGCAATAAGACACAATTTCCATGGGATCGCCCATGGTACGAATGTTCGTGCATTAGTTTAATTTTTAAAAATATCTTTTTATATAAATCGCCTATAGGATAGACTCAGTAAAGCATGGCCATTCTCGTCACTGTCTGAATAACTACTCAACTCAATTCGAAGCGAACGCGGTAAGAAAATAAGTATAGCCAATGAAATGGCTTACAACGGGTGATGCATTGTTTTGTTTTAGGACTGTGTGGCATAATAATTCCTATGTTCTTGCGTTATTACCATTACAGTGCAGACAGACTGAAATGAGAACTTACAAGCCCTCTTTGTGTGTGTGTTGTACCATTTCTTCTTACCACATCAAAATACTGAGCGTCACAGTATTGGTTTGCGTTTTCAAGCTGACCATTTTTTTTATATCTCACTTAAACATTTTGACATAAACACTCACACTCACATCGGTAGAGTCAGAACAGACGTGTTACAGTATTTGAGGGGCATTTTATCTTTTTTTTTTTTTTCAAGCTAATAAATTTGGGGTTTGTATGAAGTAAAGAACCGAAAGTACAGTGAAACTCAAGGATGATGACCCAATCTGTCTGTCTATTGATGCGTGTATTTACTTAAGAAGAAATATGACCTCTAAAACACAAAGAGATACGGCAAGCATGATTAGATTAAATACAACGATGTTTTCCTTCACGCCCGTGTAATTTAGAGTTTCAATCGTCTTTGAAGACAAACTTGGTCTCCTTTTGTAGGGCTTGAAATAATAAAAAATACTGAAAAATCTTAAGCACTTTGCTACAGATAATTTCATCAACAGACTAAACAACATAAATACCGTTACAACAATAGAAAGCCTTAAATCTTCTATCAAAAAGAAATGCATGAAAAAAATTAAAGATTAACGATAACTAACCAATAAAACCGAATTTAACAAAGGCAATGACATGTGAAGAAATGCCTCTCACTTTGGAAAGGTAGGCGAATGTACTCTGTCATACACCATCAACTTGAAAAAAATTATAAGAAGAGAGAAACCTGAATTCAAAATTCAGTTGTTTTTTTTTCTCCAAAATTTTTTCGTTTCTTTTTTCTATTTTATTTGGAACAAATCTAATCACTAATATAGAGTGGAAAAGGGAAAATGCACATACAAGCTTTGATATTTCTGAAAAAATGAGGGGATATTCCTAACGTTCATAACCACCTATATATGCTTGGACTTGTCTGTGACTTATCCACAAAACAAGATGTACATATTTCTGGTCAAGCTGCAAGTGTGTGCGTGTTTTTGAAAATGGTAAAAATTGGATATACAATTTTCTCGTGACACTTATAAAGTGAAGAGTCTGTGCAAGTGTCAAAAGCCAAAGTCATATAAGTTTTGTATTTTGTACGGCTTGTAAAGATTTCCACTTTAGAAAATGTGAAGTATCACAAGTTATTATCACAAACAGAAGTGGAACATAGGGGCTTGCAAGAAAGAAAATAACCCAGACAGTTGGTGTCATCAAGAGTGCTAGAGATGGTACCCGAACTTGCTTGCTTGCTTACTTGAATTAAAGTGATTTTCGCTCTAATGGAGCATGTATCACTGGTTTAATAACGCACCGCGTGATTTTTAATTACTCCTGGTGAAGGAAAGAGAGCCTCATCCCCCAGGCTTTTATGTACTCACAAACTATTTTTAAATTTAGCCACTCAGGTGTAGGACTAACTAGTCCTTAACATCCTGACTGAAAGGCTTTAAACATGAGTGGGAATTGTCTCACCACACACTCATTTTTCTGTCCGAGCGTGGTAAAGGAGGAAAAAGGTGCTCAGCAAGACAGCCATGGATGTTAAGTACTCACCAAAACGCTAGCCCGTACTTATTTCAAATCAAGTCGTGTCACCAAAAAAGACGACGTGTACGACATCAAAGGAATTGTCAAACGCAGAAACCGTAAAGTGGGCAAACGACGTGTGAAAGAAGTCAAAGTACGTTGGAAAGGATATCCGACCAGTTATCATTCTTGGATCGACGCTTCGCACGTCATCGACTATAAAAAGAAGTGACCATCATTCCCTTTCACACAGATTCAGCTACTACGATCACTCCTTCACCCAATTCTTCTCTGCAAAATTTACAAAAACAACCCTTGTGGGTGAGGTATAGAGAACGTGTGCCTATAACGCAAATCGTCTTTTTCTGCCAAACCTTCTTGGTGTATTGTGTCATCGGTGCAGCCATCGCCAATTTGAGTTTGCAACAAGGAGACAAACAATTGTGGACCATTGTATTGAGCAGTTGCATCGGTTACCTGCTTCCTAATCCCTCCCGGAAATTCTCCTCGAACGGGAACCACGGGAACCTTGTGTCCAGTGTCAGTGCCAGCCACCACTCCAACAACAACTCCATTTTGGGCGGAGACACTCCTCTGACTTCCAGTAACACCTCGGAGAGCCACAGAACTCTGGAATTATGAGCAATAACAACCAATTTTACTTAACCTTACCCAGTGACAGTTCCATGGAGGTGTTTCCCAAGAACACGTTGTGCTGTTACACGGTCAAATTACCTCAGACCATTCAGTTAGATCACGAAGCCCATTGGGAAGTGGCTTTAGTGGAAATCATTCACCCAACACAAATCAAAAACATCACCGAAAAGCAAAACACTTTCGAGGTGGAAATCCTGAATGCCCAATTGGAGGAAGAAATCAATAAAATCGGGTTTTTAGGGGACACAAGACCAGCCAGCAATCCAGCCTTCATTATCTACACCTTGAAAATTCCTTCAGGTTATTATTTTAGTGGTGAACATTTGGTGGACACTATTGCGGACAGGTTCAACTTAGCCTTTGGCAAAGCACTGAACAGAGCCAAAAAAAGTGTGAAGATTGAGTACCATAAAGTGGCTCATCGTCTCATGATCAAATTTCAAGATACGGACACATTGTCCCTCAGGTTCAATGGTAGTTTGTTTGAAATTTTGGGTGGACATGCAGAAATGGTCGCAAACAATTTGAGCCCCAAGATCAAAAGTAATATGGATTTTTACAGAGCTTTTGGAAACCCGTTAGAACTGAACCAAGGACTTAATTTGATCTTTGTGTATTCCGATGTGGTGGAGTACAACGTGGTGGGACACACCTCTGTGCCGTTACTGCGTGTCATTCCTTTCAAAGTGGATAGTACCACAAACAATGACCAGGAAGGTGCAAACACCTATCACGTACACCGTGAATTTGTACATCCTCACTATTTGCCCGTCAGTAAGTCGTATTTAGACACTGTCAACATTGCTATAAAAGGAGATCTGGGACAAAATATTCCATTCTCCAAAGGGAAAGTTACAGTGAAACTCCATTTTCGAAAACGGTTCTCTAACGAATTGTAAGTCAAGACAACGACGAGTGACATTTTCACCCTATAAAATCCTGCCAGATGCGTGTGGAATTTCAGTTTCAGAAAATCTACGCGCAGATAATACGGTGAACGTCCTCCTCTATGCTGAATTTGACAATACGATATAAACCAACAGTTTGAGAGAAGTCATTCTACACTATTAGAAGTCATGGAAGACTTTTATCAATGTTTATATAGTAGGGATTCTTTGGACATGGAATGTGAAGATCCTGAGGAAGGATAACCCCAAGGCAAAGACGAAGAAGTCATCATGATGAAGTCTAGATGGCCAGAACAAGAATCACATTTAGTTTCCTGTTATGCTATAGTCTTGACAGAAAAAAATTAAGGAATTGATCAAGAAAGATTGCTATGGATGTCATAACGATCATCCCAGTCAAATTCAACACGATAAATGCCTGATGCTGAGTCAAGAAGAAAAATTGGACGAATATCTGGACGAAGCTTGGAGTCTCATCTCGGAAGAAGACGTGTTACAACAGTGGTATAAAGGCTTGCGTGAACATTATTGTCCTCCATTAACAACTCAAGAGATCCATCGCATCGAAGCCCTGTTGGATCAGAGTTGGGAGACAAGGCGAAGAAACGGTTACTTGTCAGACATTTTCAAGCAAAAAGTCAGGATCGAATTGATCACTCATCATTACCTGTGAAGAAGAAGAAAACAAAAAATGGATACCTGAGAACTTTATTACCTTTTGAACCACAGTTTGTACACTGCTTCTTGGAATCCTGTCGTCTGTGCTAAAGATGAACTCCCTCATTGCACACCTCAAAACCATCAAGCTTATATCATCAACACGGACGACAGTCATCTCCCAGGAACCCACTGGGTAGCCGTTTACTTTCCTCAAGAAGGATGTGTGGAATATTTCGATTCGTATGGATTGCCCCCTTTGGAAGACGATATCATTGACTTTATGAGAAGAAATGCTCAGACCACACGATTCAATAATGTGAAATTACAAGGCACAGATTCCTTGGTGTGTGGACAGTACTGTGTGTATTTTCTGCATCATCGCAGCCTGGGCTATTCTTTAGAACATTTAGTAACTCATTTTGATCCTCGTTCTTCTTCTGGAAACTATGTGAAAGTAGATCGATGGTTTTGTGACCATTATGCTTATCTTTTGTCTCAAGCTTCATGAGAATACACCAAAAAGAAAACGTAAGTGTCTCTTGGTCTTGACATTGTATAATAAGGATGGTGTGTTTTGTTTTTACTCACACTTTATGAAATTGTGCTCTTTCACCTCTCTCTATCCCTCTGGATCATGTTTTAGTTAGAATTGAAATGGAAGGATGTTTTCCTTCACGCACGCTCTTTAGGCATGCAAGTCGATAAACAATAGTCAGTCTATTCATTCATCATTTTGTGTCTTGATGTTTCCTAAATCACACACTGATGCCATAAAATAACGGGTTAAATGGGTTTTGTAGTGTTGGGAGTGGGGGGTGGGGTGTAGGTGTTTGCCAGAGTTGGTCATTGCAGGTGAGGGCTTAGGTGCTTTCAAAAAACTTTTTCTTCTTCACTCTGTGTTGATGGAATATAATGGGTTATTTTCTTTACTCTCTGTTGATAGTATATATAAAGGGTTATTTCTTCACTCCGTGTGGATAGTGTATAATGGTTTCCTTCTCCTTCCCTCTGTGGTGTGCGTGTACGTGTGCGTGTGTGTGTGTGTGTGTGTGTGTGTGTGTGTGTTGTGTAGATCGTATATTTGGTTGTTTTTTCTTCTTCCTTCCCAGTGTGGATAGCATATTTTGGGTTTGTATGCGTTAGCGACGTTGTGTGGATAGTATATTTGGGGTTTGTATGCGTTCGCGTACGTTTGTGTGGATAGTTTATTTGGGGTTTGTATTATCTCCCTTCTGTGTTGATAGTATATTTGGGGTTTGTATGCGTTCGCGTACATTTGTGTGGATAGTTTATTTGGGGTTTGAATTATCTCCCTTCTGTGTTGATTTTATATTTGGGGTTTGTAAGCGTTTCCGTACGTTTGTGTGGATAGTTTATTTGGGGTTTGTATTATCTCCCTTCTGTGTTGATTTTATATTTGGGATTTGTATGCGTTCGCGTACGTTTGTGTGGATAGTTTATTTGGTTTTTGTATTATCTGCCTTCTGTGTTGATAATATATTTGGGGTTTGTTTTTTCCTCTTCCATCTGTGTGTGTGTGTGTGTGTATGTGTGTGTGTTCGCGTACGTTGTGTAGATCGTATATTTGGTTCTTTATTTCTTCTTCCTCCCGAGGGTGGATAGCATATTTGGGGTTTGTATGCGTTAGCGACGTTGCATGGATAGTATATTTGGGGTTTGTATGCGTTCGCGTACGTTTGTGTGGATAGTTTATTTGGGGTTTGTATTATCTACCTAATGTGTTGATAGTATATTTGGGGTTTGTGTTTTCCTCTTCCCTCTGTGTGCGTGTGTGTGTGTGTGTGTGTGTGTGTGTGTTTGTATGTGTGTGTGTGAGTATGTCTGCGCGCGTACGTTGTGTATGTGCGTGTGCGTTTGTATTGGTCTCTGTTTGTCCCTATATAACTCACTTTATCCCTATCAGATACTCTCTGCCTGCAGTAGCGTGTATTCAGGTCAGCCACTTGCAACACTGTTGACATTTATCCCCTAGTGTTCAGTACAGTGACGTCACTGACGCTGGAAATTTCGAGACTATAAATATGGACTTGGGTATTTCCACAGGTTGTAGCTATACATATGTACTAGAGTTCATAAATAGGAACGTCACTCAAGCTGAGACTATAAAAAGATAGTGGGGTTTTCCAAAGGAATAACCCACAAGTTGTAGTATAAATAGATAGTGGGATTTCATAGGAATTTTAGCTGATTATAGCTATAAATAGATACATGGGTGTTTATCCTCGATCGTCACACAAGTTGATATTGTAAGTAGTTACTAATTTTATCCATTTTAGTCTAAACCATTGTAACTTAATTTTCCGGGATATGTTTATTTTCCTTTAAATTCTGGGACAATTTCGTCATTTTACCGTTACTTTTAGTCACATCCATTTTGTCGTTGAGCATTTCCTTGATTATAGCTATTTATAGCATCATTACAATTATGCAAATTTTTGAACACCCCAGCAAGATTTCAGGTCTTGGTAATGCTTTATATATAAATCTCACGCTTGTACTAGTGTATGTATGTCTCTGTCTCTGTTGCGTTTGACCCTCTACCATCATTGTCCCTAGACAATCCCACCATGTTCAATTCCCCTTGACGCTATACAGACCCACCATGTTCAATTTCTATATGTTCAATTCCCCTTGAAGCTAGACAGTCCCACGATTTATTCCCATGTTCAATTTCCCCTTGTCCCTAGACAGTCCCACGATCTAGTCCCCTGTTCAATTTCCCTTGTCCCTAGACAGACCCAAACTCTATTCCCCATGTTCAATTCCCCTTGTCCCTAAAGATAGGGTCCCAACCCTATTCCATTTCCCCTTGAGGATCAACAGGCTCAAACGTCTTTTCTTCCAATGTTAAATTCCATTGAGGCTAAACTTACCCAGGGTTTTTTGCCCATGTTAAATTTCCATTGAGGCTAAACTTACCCAGGGTGGTTAATGTTAAATTTCCATTGAGGCTAATCTTACCCTTGGGGGGTCTGTAATGCTAATTCCCATTGAGGCTAATCTCACCCCTTTCACTACTCACACACATACACACACACACACACACACACATATATATATATATATATATATATATATATATATATATATATATATATATATATATATATATATATATATATATATATATATATATATATATATATATATATATATATATATATATATATATATATGTATGTATGTATGTATGTATGTATGTATCTATCTATCTATCTATCTATCTATCTATCTATATATCTTCAAGTTTTACCAAGGATCGTTTTTATATCAATAAAATGAACTATTAACAGATCAATGGATTCCTCCTTGTTGTGGAACCTATTTTCGTGACTTAGAGACAGAACGGTTAAAAAACCAGTATGAAGCTCGTTGCGAAAAGTAGACGCATATCAAATTCTGTGTTTATGACACATTGTGCCTAATAGTAAACGATAGCATGCATAAATATGTTTTTTTGTTATGAAACATTGTCTAAATGATGTTATCTACGTTAATTGCGGTTAACCACTTGATCGATCTATTTTCGTTTAAATTTAAAATGTTATGCTTATGTTTATGTTTATAAATATCTAAGTGAATCATAATCTTGACGTAATAAGAATATGTCTATTTCGTTACCATAAACTCTCAAAACCCAGCGGTATCTTTTTTTATGCAGTAACAATAGCCGCATGTTGCTACATTGTATACTCATGAATGAAAAGAAAATGAATGATTTCACTAAATTGTATTTTATTACCGATGTGATGCAAGTATTCCTTATATTGATCAATTTTCCTCACATTACATAGATTTGTTCCGATATTTAGGAGAAAGAGAGACATTCAAATACAACATTTTCTATAAGGCATATTGATCGTGATCGTGTTTAGTGCGGTTTCATTACTGAATAGATCGAGGATTCTGCATGATATATTCATTATAAAGACAATGAGTAGAGAGACACTATTTTCCTATTTTATGTGATATGGGCCTCCATAAATAATTAAAGTAAAATAGATATTAACGAGTAGTCAGATTTTTAAAAATGCATTTATTCCACTTTTCAACCCATCCCATCCACCCATTATCCCACCATTATTTCATCACTGTCATGTACGTTAATGACCCAATTAGAAGTCAACAGATTATCTGGCTCTCTAATAATTTGAATATAAATATCGTGCACAGACGTCTTGAAACAAAAATAAAATATCAAATACATTGTTAGTGCTAAGTTTCTCTAGTCTTAACTGAGTCATCGAAAAGAGCGAAATCCACTTTTGGCACAGGAAATGTATTATTGTCCTAAAACATCATGCGAAAATTAAAAAAACAAAACAAAAAAAAAAAACAACAAGAAATGACAGCATTATGAAAAAATTTATAATACTTCTAAAAGTTATGATACAAGTATAAAAGTATAAAGTGTTCGAACTGAATTCAAGTAGTTTTCTGAACGACTTCCAATCTTGAATGTGCTGATGTGCCTATATAATGGAAATTATCGATGTGCTAGCAGCCTTTGTGTAACACAATGATATAATCCAAAATGTTTTTTTTTTTAACGAAATCATAATGGTCACAAAATAGCTATTTTCAAGAAAGCTTAATGAGCACTTTCCCATTCCAAAGAATAATTTAAATAAATAACTTCTCTCAAATATTAACTGAAGATAACTAAAGGACTGTTTCCGCTAGAGAATGTTCAGATATGAATAAATAATTATAATGTAAAGAACCTTAATATAAAGATATATGATACAAATGGAGGACCGTACTGAAGGTCAAACGTTCATTTCCAGACTATTCCAAGTAATAATCAAGATCCGGTCTTTAACATCAATCTTAGTAAAGAACAGGTCAGATATTAGGAAGAACATGATTTCTCAACAATAAAACCAATGTCATGAACGAAAATTCAAGTAAATATGTTTAACAATAAATATATTATTTTCAAGTCTAGACAAAAGCTATCTATATAATACATTATTTTCAATATGACCATTGCAGTCTAAAATTATAGGCAGAAACCAACACACATTACCAATGAATACACACACATATTATTTGAAAACAATTTCAAAGTTAAAGAAAAAAATACAGAGGCATAAAAGGTTTTGAATACCCATAAAAACAGTTAACAAAAAACAAGCACTGAATACAACTACCCCAAAATGTTTAGTGTTTAATTCAATGATGACACAAGGAAATCCATTGAGAAGAAGAAGTTAGAAGCACTCAATCACAATTAGGCATGCATCCTTAAACATGACATCCAGCTATTGAGAATCTGGCCTTTTGTTCAAATAAGCAACATACTCGAAGATAAATATAATTTATACCCGATTTTGGACTGACATTGAGTCTATTAATCCATAGTTTAATATGCAATAATGCCACAACTATAGTTGATAATATTACCAGGTACAGACATGATTTCAATTTGCTCTTGCAATCCACCCATGTATGGATATGATACACACATGTACAAATGAAGTTGAGAAATAAAATCAGGATGAAGTGCACAAACCATTATAAATGCAGCAATTGAGTACTGGTAAAGTCTCAAAATATCATCCAAAAGGAGCCACATTTTCTAACTACAGTAATTCAGGGACCTTCTACCGCCTCTCTCCCTCTCCCCCCCCCCCCACTTTCGTCATGGATGCTTTAAGTAAAACAATTATGGAATATACATGTCTATAATACCCTTAATTATGTACAGTCATGCCTCAACGATGATGTCTAGAGAAGCATACAGGACAAACACTATCCCTTTGTACCAGCTGCAGCAGATAAGGCATTATGATCTAAAACTGATGCGCACGAGTCTTTGGCAATGTATTTGCCTATTAAGGTTTGTATAGAGACAAATTTATTTGAAGATGAAAGGGTAAATTATGAACAATGCCTAAATAATCCCTTTAAATTCAATTTCTCTGAAACATTAATCACTCCTTTATGAACTAAGGTCCTTTAATTTCATTTTATTTGTTCCGAGGGGGAAGCAAGTGTTCAGTTGGTAGACCGCCTGATTGGTAATCTAAGACGGTCGCTAGAGCGATACCTTCACAAGCCATAACCTGGGCCAGCTATATCAGTAGTTAAGTGGGATACCCTACGTACAATGGGAATTAGCATTACAGGGACCCCTGGGACACTCTACGTACAATGGAAATTTAACATGGCGAAAAATCGTGGGACACTCTACGTACAAGGGGAATTTAACATGGCGAAAAATCGTGGGTCACTCTACGTACAAGGGGAATTTAACATGGGGGAATAGAGTTTGGGTTTGTTTAGGGACAATTAGGCAATTGAAAGGCTATCTCTTTTCGAGAAATATGGCTGGCCCTGAAAAGGGCCTTTGGGTTTATGTTAATGTATTCATTAACATAAAGGGTACCGCATTGGTCTTCTTCTTGTCCTTAGGCTACGTCTCACTGTTGGTCCGTAAATCAGCACTCTTTTCAGGCATCCTTGTCTTTCAACGTAGATCCTACGTATCCACAGGCTGGTGTTTGTCCTGTGGACAACGGTCCACTTGGATCGGACATACATGGGTATGTCCGTCCGGAACATCATGGAAGACACAAGCGTAGAAGATTGCACATCGGTCCACATCTTGAAGCGACGAGAACAAGTGAATCAATGCACTGAACTGCGCTTATTTATAGGTAGAGGTAGGATTGAAACGGATTGAGTTCATTCACCAATCCAAACACGCGTTACAAAATTCAGTCAGCCCGCATCCAATCCGAAGAGAGTAGTCTGTGACGTCAGTTGGTCTATATAGATTCGCTAGCGCTTGTGTGCAGTCAATCTATGCGACAGTGATTCAACATGACGGAAACTCGGAAAACGATCCATTGGGGTGCACCAGCAGGGGAGACTGCCCAAGGGAACCCGGACTTACTTTCAGAAGAGGTACATCGGGATTTTGTGGATTTTCTTACCTCGCAAGAATTTGTTCCGGAACCTTCGTTACCTTCTTCATTACCGCAAGTGGAGAATTTTAGACAGAGACAGAAAGAAGAATTGGAGAAATTTATGCAACGACAAAAGGAAGCGGAACAAGCTTTTCTCCTACAGCAACAGCAACGGCAACAAGAAGAGGTAAGAAAAAAACAACAGCAACAACAGCAAGAAGAAGTAGCAGCAAATAAACAAGAGGGTGAAAATCAAACGGCTACGGTACTGTTGGACATTTTAGCAGAGTTAAGAAGTCTGAAACAAATGTATCAGACTTCTTTATCACGACCGAAGAGAATACGACCTTCCCGAGCTAAACACGCCAACCCTGTGACTAAGCCTGTCGTACCACCCTTAGTGATTTCAACCCAATCATCAGAAGTAGGCCTTGGCCGTGGCAAAGGCTTAAGGCAGTTAAAGTTGGTTGGTTAAACTCACCCCTACACCAAAATAAAAAGGCCCTTTTCAGGGCCACCCACATTTCTCGAAAAGAAATACAATTTCAATTTGCCAATAACTCAAAAATAAACCCCACCCATTTTACCCTTATAGTACGTGTCTGTGTATGAGTGCGTGAGTGTAGCTTCTTATTTTAAAATCAAAACTCAAAGACACTTACCTTATACCATTCATGTATTCTTTTATCCATTTTTTTACAATCCAATTCACAATTCACCACAGAACACTTTAATTAAAAGTTTATTGACTTCTTCTTTCTCCTTGTTTAGTCTCTCTGTTTTTTGAATTTCTTCACCGTTTTTTCCTCATTTTCTTCCCTTCTTCTTTTCTTCTCCTGTTTCTTTGCTTCTTTTAAATAGAATTGTCTTCTTTCTTCCTCTTCTTCCTCTGAAGAATCCCTCTCTTCTTTCGAAGAATCCCTCTCTTCTTCCGAAGAATCCCTCTCTTCTTCTGAAGAATCCTTTTCTTCTGACTCCTCTTGTTTCTTTTTTGGGCAATCTGGAGACCAATGTCCTTTTTCTTTACAATAATAACAGGTATCTTGACTTTTGTCTTTTTTGGCCCCTGTTTTTTTTCTTTTTTGACGGTCTGGACACTCTGAAGACCAATGCCCTTTCTTCTGACAGATATAGCAAGTATCCTGACTCTTATCTCGAAAGGAAGGAGAGTAGTCCGTCGGCTGGTCTGAAGAGAATTTTCTAATGACCCCTCGCAAAGCTCTGACGAAACGTTCCATCTGGCTAGTCTCTTCCATCGTTCTCCTCGGTTTGAGAGTGAAATGAATAGTGAAAGGACAAGACACACCCTTTTTATATACACTGGTTTGCCATGACTATAAATTAGTCTATGGTGTTTGAACTTGAGTCATTTGACGTTTTGCACTCAAGATGAAACGATCCTATTCATTCGAGAAGAAAGAAGAAGAAGAAGAAAGTAAGAGGCAGAAACGTGATCTATCGCCTCGTACCAGGGATGAAATCTTGGCACAAATTCATGCCAGTGATTTTGAAGAGGACATGAGTGAACCAGAATCCGAACCCTCTAAACCAAGTTCGTCACCCTTAGTCAACCCTGAAAAATACTATTCCATTCGAGAGACGGAAAAGCGCTCCTCTAGAAAATTTAGAACCACGGCTTACACCTACACGGTGAAGTTTAAAGATTTCAAGGCCGACGTACCCTTAGAGAAAGCAGAAGGGTTTATCACCGAGATATGGGATTCTTTGCTCACTGCACTCAAGCGACAATGTCAACCCAAAGAAGACGATCGCTTGACACTATCCATAGATCACGACGGTTTGAAATCCCCTGTTTGGATCGAGTTTAGCAGACCCGCAGAACTGACCCCTTCCAAAGTCATGGACAAGATTCAACACGTACAACAATCTAATGACCAGTTTCACATCACCGATGGTAAAGCCACACTGAAAATGGCTCACGTCTCTCTTCCTCAAGGGACAGGACGCAAAAAGATGTTATTGGTGGACGACCTTCGCAACACCAAAACAAGTCTCGTCCGAATTAACAACCCTCAAGACCAGATGTGTTTAGCTCGAGCCATCGTGGTGGGACGAACCTATGCCAACAAGAACGACACGGTAGAATGGAAAAGAACCTGGAACACTGTTCAACGTTCCTATCGAGCCAAACAACGAAACGAAGCAGAACTCCTGTTACAACAAGCCGGACTGTCCAAAGACACACCCTGTGGCATTCCTGAGATGCAAAAATTGCAAGATGCCCTAGCTCCACGCTACACCTTGAAAGTGCACCCTCAAGAAATGCGCGGGCCTCTGTTGTTTCGAGGCCAAGATTTTAAGGACGGAAAATACATTCATGTCTATCATCACGATGACCATTTCGATACCATTACCAGTATCACTGGATTCCTGGGATACGGTTATTATTGTGAGAAATGTGATTATGGTTATAACAATCGAGAGCAACACAAGCATTGTGGATTGAAATGCCCAGGATGTTTGGCCTCTCCACCCTGTCTGAGCGAAGAACCAGTGCCTTGTTCAACTTGTCTGCGTACGTTTGTCAGCCCTGCCTGTTACCAGCAACATCTGAAAACGCAAGGTTCACAGCAGAAATGTGCTTGTCAACTCTTGAGATTGTGCCCTACCTGTGGACAAGGCATACTTACCAACAATGCCAAGGCACACGTATGTCGAGGAAAGAAAAAATGTCACATTTGTCACCACATCGTGGACTTGGAACACGAATGCTACGTGCAAAAATACCAACCCCCACCAGAGAAAGAGGACGGTCACAAGAAGAAAGGCAATTTCATCTTTTTCGATTTCGAATGCATGCAAGAGACCGGCATTCACATTCCTAATTTCTGCGTGGCTCATCGAGCGTGCGAGAAGTGCATTCAAGAACCTATCTTCAGTCATTGCCCTCACTGCAGCAAGATTCCCGGAGGGCGTGAAAAAATCTTTCGGGGACCAAACACGTTAGCCGATTTTGCCCAATGGGTCTTAGACCCCATCGACAAGACGTGGAGCCAAGAGGACATCGAACGTTACGGAGATTGTCATCGTCATGCCACAGTGATGGCTCACAGTTTCTCCGGATACGATGGACAGTTTCTTTTGAGGTACTATGCGGAACATGGCACCGAACGTCCTAAAGTGATTTTGAACGGAGCCAAAATCATTTTCATGCAAATGGGACAAGTACAGTTTAAAGATTCGATGAGTTACTTGGCCATGCCTTTGAGCCGAATGCCTAAAACGTTTGGAATGACAGAAATGGCTAAAGGGTACTTTCCTCACTTTTTCAATACGGAAGCCAATCAACATGCTGTTCTACCCCATTTGCCTGAGGCTCACTATTACAACCCCGACAACATGCGTACCGAACAACGAGAAGCTTTCTACGCTTGGTACCAAGCTCACGCCTCGGACCATTTCGACTTTCAGGAAGAAATGTTAAAGTATTGTCGTTCCGACGTGGACATTTTACGGCGTTGCTGTGGAAAATTTCGAGAACTGTTCATGGAACACGGAGGGGTCGATCCTTTGAAAGAAGCTTGCACCATTGCCAAAGCGTGTTCCTTAGTGTACCGCCAACGATTCATGCCTGAAAACACCGTGGCTGTCATCAGTCCTCAAACGACCCACTATGTCAAGCGTCAATACTCGGTCAAAGCCCTACGTTGGTTACATTACTTGTGCGACAAGGAAGACAAATGGATTCAGCATGCCCGCAACGGAGGAGGCGAAAAGACCATCGGAACGTATTCGGTTGATGGCTGCGACTTAGAAAACCCCAAGATCGTGTACGAGTTTAACGGTTGCTTATTTCACGGATGTCCCGTCTGCTACCCTGACCGTGACACTAAAAATCAGTTTTTACAACGGACCATGGAAGACCTGTACCAGGAAACTTGTCAGCGACGCCTAAAGCTAGAACAGCAAGGATACCAAGTGGTGGAAATGTGGGAACACGAATACGATCACCGTATGAAAACCGATCCCGAGTTTAAACGCCTCGTGGAAAGTTACCAGTTCATGGACCCGCTGAACCCGAGGGATAGTTTGTACGGAGGAAGGACCAATGCCACCTGTTTGCTGTACCAAGCCGACGAAGAGAAAGGAGAAGAAATCAAATACTTGGACGTGTGTTCGCTGTATCCCTACGTGTGCAAATATTGTCGCTTTCCTGTAGGGCACCCGCAATTGCTGACGGAACACATCGACCTGAAAAACATTCGACAATACGAAGGCTTGATCAAGTGTAAAGTTTTGCCTCCCACGAACCTATGCCATCCCGTCTTACCTCACCATTGTCAAGGCAAACTGATGTTTCCCCTGTGCCGTACTTGTGCCGAAACGTGCAACCAGGACCAACCTTGCCATCACAGCCAGGAAGAACGGGCCTTGACGGGAACCTGGCTCAGCGTGGAATTGTTCAAAGCTCTGGACATGGGATACCAACTGTTAGAAGTGTACGAAATTTGCCACTTTCCCAAGACACAACAGTACCACAAGGGTGACCCTACTCAGAAAGGCATTTTCGCCGATTACGTGGATGCCTTTTTGAAACTGAAACAAGAAGCCAGCGGCTATCCTTCCTGGTGTCACACTCCCGAAGACCAAATACAATTCAAAGAGAAATACTACGAACAAGAAGGCATCTCTTTAGACCACATCGAAAAAAACGAAGGCAGGCGATCGTTTGCCAAAGTGATGTTAAATTGCTTGTGGGGTAAAATGGCACAACGACCGTGTTTACCCAAGACGGAATATTTGACAGAACCTTCCCGCTACTTCCAGATGATTCACGACAAAACCAAATACATGAAACACGTGGACGTCGTTCGAGAGGATTTGATCTTGGTCAATTACAAAGAAGATCTGGACTTTGTACAAGACGACCCTTTTGGAAATGTCATCATTGCGGCTTACGTGACAGCTCATGCTCGCTTAAAATTGTACGAAGCTTTAGAACTGTTAGAAGAACGCGTCCTGTACTTTGACACGGACAGTTGCATTTACATCCATCACCCGAGTCAACAGCACCCTGACATCGAAGGAGACCGTTTAGGAGCCTGGACAGACGAGCATCCCGACGACAAGATTCTAAGTTTCGTCAGTGGTGGTCCCAAAAATTACGGCTACGAATACCGGGACAAACAAGGAGAAGTGCACACGACGTGCAAAGTGAAAGGACTGACTCTGAATCATCGTACCAGTCGAGTGGTCAACTTTGGGGTATTGAAAGAAGCCTTACAATCGGGAGAGGATGGAAACTTTAAAGTGACCACCTATCAACCGAACAAGATTGTACGTTTACCCACTCACCACATCGTCAGTCGACCCTTGGAAAAAGTCTATCAAATTGTATACCAGAAGCGAGTGCGACTTCCCAATCACTTCACCTTACCGTACGGTCACGTCGGTATTGGTCTGTATATGAAAAGGAACCCTAGGCAAGATCGATAGTTCATTGTTCATTGAAGTAACTTACCATGTCGTTGACGAAGAAGAAACCAGATTGGTTAGGAGTCAAATGTTGGACATCACCGAGACCAGGGTTTTGAGGCTTGGACACAAGAGGTGGCCCAGTATGCACGAGAGTTATTCAAGGAAAAAAAGTTACTTTTCAACCTGTGTTAGTGACGGTGCCAGAAGAACCCGTCACCCAGGACAGGACTGTCGTGGACAGGCCTGAAAGACCCTTTCGGGAGGACACTTGTGTGACCTTACCCCTACTATAGATCTGGTTAGAACTTTACCCAAAACATGTTGTACAGACACTTGTGTTTATTCCACGTTCATGGTTATCATGTACCTTTTATTCTTGTACTTAAGCCTTTGGCTTTTATGTATTTTTTGTCTTTCGTATTCATGTTTGAAAAAAAACATTCAATAAACGTGTTCTGAAAAAGTATATAAACTCTTGTCTTGTTTGTTTTTCGTGTCACAAGTGACATTTCTCACACCATGGCTACCTCTGCTGTCTCTGCTCCCTCTTCCTCTACTGTCAAAGTCATCGACGAACACTTAGATCGTGCCAGTTGGGAGGCTTTGTATCTTCGCCATCCCTTTAACATGCTCATTGCTGGACCTAGCGGTTCAGGCAAAACCGAATTCGTCAAACGTTTGATCGAACATAAACATCATTTGATCGATCGACCCCCTCAACGAATCGTGTGGTGTTACAAAGAGTGGCAATCGGCGTACAGCCTCTTGCGAGAAAGTCTAGGCGATTCCATCGTGTTTGTGGAAGGCATTCCTAAAGAAGACGATGGCATCGTCTCTGACTCCCGTCAAACCCATTTGGTCATTTTCGACGACATGTTAGGAGAAGACGAGGAAGAAATTAAACTGTGGTTCACGCGCAAAGGGCATCACCGTAATGCCAGTGTCGTTTACATCACCCAAAATTTGTTTCAACAAAGTAAAGCCCATCGCACCATCAGTCTCAATGCGCATTACGTGGTCTTGTTTAAAAGCCCTCGAGATAAATCGCAAGTGCAAGTCTTAGCCAAACAGTTAGGAACGCCTTGGTTGACTCAGGCGTACGACGATGCCACTCAAACTCCACACGCCTATTTACTCGTCGATTTGAAACCTACGACTCCCGAGGATTTGCGATTTCGTACCCACTTGTTTCACCACTGGTGCCAAGACGGAGGGCCTGTCCTGTACACGTCTCCGTCCTCGACTTCATTTCACTCCCCATAAAAATCTATAAAAACCTCAGACCCTTTTTCGTCTGTCTCACTCTCAGTGCGAACATGACGTCCCTTCAGTCGCATCTTCCCGTCAAATTGATTCGTGCCTTGTATGGCATCAGTCGAGAAAAAGATCCACAAACACGAGCTCGTGTCTTAGAAGCTAGTCTCAAAGAAGTCTTACGATGGTTCACGGTGACAGCACGTCAATTACTCCAAGGAATCATTCAGATTCCTCATCAAACCAAACGCTTTTTCGATCGAAACAAAGTCGCTTTGGTCCAACTGGCCGATCCCCGCATCGACACTCAAACCAAAAAACAAATCATTTTGAAACCTGGAGGGAGCGGTACTCTAGGAGGGGTCATCATTCGCTCACTCTTAAGATGGGATCCTAATGCCCCCAAAGTTATCCCCAAGACAAAAGTCCAACGAAGCCCCAAGAAGAAAAAAACCAGGTCCCCAAGGAGAACTTCTCCAGTGGCAGGACCCTCCTCTGACCAGACACCACCACCACCCCGGAAAAAGAAAAGAAGCCCCCAGAAAAAGAAAAGTCCACAGAAAACTAGTCGCAAGAGAGGCACTTCGGCCAGGACGCAACCTTACACTCGCAAACCACGACCTGCCACGGCGGTAACTGCGTCTCCGGCAGCTTCACGTTTGTCCACTTCTCCGTTAATGACACCCAGAACTGAAGAGTACTTGGAGACGTTGATCACACCAAGAACTTCTCCGTTTATGACCCCCAAAAGAACTTCCCCAGTGGCAGGACCTTCCAATTTAGTGGCAGTGGCTGCTGCTCACAAAGTACCTTCTCCCAAAATCAAAGTTCAAGAAAGATCGGGCATGTTACAAAGTTTGCTGGATTTGTCCAAGCAAGAACTGGCTCGATTTAGTCCGTTACGTACCCTTGCACGGCGTGTCATGCCTGTCCTCAAACTAATACGACGTAAAGACAATCAGTGGCGACGCGTTCCAGTATAAAAAAGGCCTGTGACCAAGTCGGGTATCAGTGTTTTTTTGGTGCTCCTGAAGACTCAAACATGTCACCCTCCAGAAAACCCCAAGGAAAGAAAAAGAAAGGACTACCACCACGTTTAGCCAAACATGGGGACATGTTATCTGTCCTGTCCAAAGCTTCTCCACCCCTACGAAAAAAACTCATTCAAACAGCCTCCAAAGAGGTCATCGATACCGTGTGCGAATGTTGTTTGAACGTTTTGAAAGGCACGATCCCTTTGTCCAAACACCAGAAACAATGCTTAGGCAAACATCGTCACGTTCTTCGCCAAATGGTTCAAAAGAAAATTCCCATTCGTCAAAAAAAGAAAATGCTAGTGCAACGTGGAGGTATTTTACCTCTCTTGTTAGGCCCCATACTGAAAGGAGTCTTGGGAACCATGTTGGGAGGACTGGTGGGAGCAAGATAAAAAGGCCTCGGAAGTTCCAAGATCTCAGAATCGACCCCTGACAACCCCATGGAAGGACGAAAACTAGCTTTAGTACCTTACAAACGATGGATGGAATACCATCGGTGGCAAGAACAACACACCCCGCATTTACCTCCCAATCCCCATTTGAGCGAGATGTCCCAGTTACAACACGAATTGCAGTCCTTGATGGATCGCCAAGATTTGTCCGAAACAGAAAAATCGCAAAAGTACGGTCAACTCTTGCAACGACTGCAACTCTTTCACCAGTAAGCTTTAGACGAAACAGCTCTACCCACTCTGAAAGATTTTAAGACCTTGATGAAAAGTCCAGCACCATCACCACTACCAGTACCAGTACCAGTACCACCAGGACCCGTGACCAAGACAGAAAAAGGAGAAGAAGAGGAAGGGTTTCAAACTCCACCAGAAAAAGTACGGAGGTTAACAATACCACCTACCTCCAGAATTGGATGGATTAAAAAGATGATGGCCACCCCTTCTTCCTCACAAGAGAAAAATAAAGTGAAGACAGAAGTGAAGACAGAAGTGAAACAAGAACCGATATCCCCCGCTCAGACATCCTTCTCCTCTTCGACACCTATTGCTGGCCGCACACGCAAAGCATTGCAATCCAAGAAAATACCCCAAGAGAAAAAGAGTAGCATCCTCCAAGATTGGGTGTCTTATTAACACACCAACCAACACAAAAAAATGGAAAAAGTCTTAGCCAGCATTTACTACGATTCCTCCCATCCTGCAGGTTACGCAGGAGTTCAAAAATTGTATCGTGCTGCCAAAACGCGACTGAAAAGTCTCCGTTTACCTCAAGTGCAACGATGGTTACAAGAACAAGCTACCTACACTTTACACAAACCCATTCGACGCAAGTTTGCCAGAAGTCGCACCCGAGTGGAAGGCATCGATCATCAATGGCAAGCCGATTTAGCCGATGTCTCTCATTTGGCCAGCTACAATCGTGGCTACAAATATTTGTTTTGTGTCATCGACGTCTTTTCCAAATTTGCCTGGGTCGTGCCCTTGACTTCCAAATCGAGCAGCGAGTTAGTGCGAGCCCTGCAACGGGTGTTGAAACAAAGCGGTCGTCACCCTCTTCGATGGCAAACGGACAAAGGCACCGAATTTCTGAACCAAGCTTTCCAAAAAGAATTAAAGAAACGTGACATTCATTTTTTTACCACCGAGAATCCCGAAACCAAAGCCAGCATCGTGGAACGTTTTCAACGCACTTTGAAAGAACGCATGTGGAAATATTTTACGCATCACCACACTCTGAAGTACATCGACATCTTACCGCACCTGGTGCAAGCGTACAACCAATCTTACCATCGAAGCATCGGACGTGCCCCGCAAGACGTGACTCCCGACAACGAAGTGTTGGTGTTTGAGCGTCTGTTTGGTACGTCCCCGACGAGGGCTGTCCCCAAGAAAAGTGGAGACTTGGCCGTAGGAGATTGGGTGCGCATTGGCAAAACCAAACGCACTTTCGACAAAGGTTACTTACCTAACTGGACGACCGAATTGTTTCGCGTCACTGGACGAGTGCATGGCCGTCATCCTGCCGTCTATAAATTGGAAGACATGAACGGAGAAGTGCTCAAAGGAACGTTTTATTTGCCCGAGTTACAACGTGTCACCAAAAAAGAAGACGACGTGTACGACATCGAAAGCATTCTCGAACGCAGAACCCGTAAAGTGGGCAAACGACGTGTCAAAGAAGTCAAAGTACGTTGGAAAGGATATCCACCCAGTTTCGATTCTTGGATCGACGCTTCGCAAGTCATCGACTATAAAAAGAAGTGACCATCATGCCCTTTCACACAGCAGACGCAGCTACGTCGACCACTCCTCCTTCACCTAGTTCTTCTGTGCAAGATTTACAAAAACAACCCTTGTGGGTGTGGTGTGGAGAACGTGTGCCTAAAACGCAAATCGTCTTTTTCTGCCAAATCTTCGTGGTGTATTGTGTCATCGGGGCAGCCATCGCCAATTTGAGTTTGCAACAAGGAGACAAACAATTGTGGACCATTTTATTGAGCAGTTGCATCGGTTACCTGTTTCCTAATCCCTCCCTGAAATTCACCTCGAACGGGAACCCCGGGAACCTTGTGTCCAGTGCCAGTGCCAGTCACCACTTCAATCACAACCAGAACCCCATTTTGGGCGGAGACACGCCTCTGACGTCCAGTAACCCCTCGGACAGCCACAGAACTCTGGAATTATGAGTCACGAAAACCAATTTTACTTAACTTTACCCAGTGACAGTTCCATGGAGGTGTTTCCCAAGAACACGTTGTGCTGTTACACGGCCAAATTACCTCAAGCCATCCAGTTAGATAACGAAGCCCATTGGGAAGTGGCTTTAGTAGAAATGATTCACCCGACCCAAGTCCTCAATGTCCTTCCCAATCAAAATTTTTTTGATGTGGAAGTTCATGACGAGCAAATGAAACAGTGGATGGATAGCAATGTCAAATATGACAAGAAAACCCGTACACAAAAGTACACCACCTATCACTTGTTCATTCCCCCAGGCTATTATTTTAGTGGTCAACATTTGGTCAGCACCATAACCTCCAGGTTTAATGTCGTGTTTCTGAAAGCTTTGGAGCATGTCAACAAAAATGTCACCATGGAGTACCACAAAGCAGCTCGTCGCTTCTTGATGAAATTTGAACGGAGTAAAATCCTGTCCATTTTATTTTGTCCTGAATTGTATGACATGTTGGGCGGAGACATGGACATGAGAAAGACCATGATCAAGAAAAACGAATTACCCATCGTTTACGACAACGAGTCTTTTAGCAAGTTATTTCGTGCCCCGGTAGAACTGAACCAAGGACTGAATTTGATGTTCGTGTATTCCGATGTGGTGGAGTACAACGTGGTGGGACACACCTCCGTACCGTTACTGCGTGTCATTCCTTTCAAAGTGGATTCTGCCACAGATGCTGACGAGGAAGGTGGAAACACTTACCACGTCCACCGCGAATTTGTCCATCCTCACTATTTGCCTGTCAGCAAGTCGTATTTGGACACGGTCAACATTGCTATAAAAGGAGATCTGGGACAAAATATTCCATTCACCAAAGGAAAAGTCACGGTGAAACTCCATTTTCGAAAACGGTTCTCTCACGACTCTTAAGTCATGTATCCAGTGTACCGAGGGGTTGCTCGACAGCGAGGACACGGCTTAGGAGACATGTTAAAATCGGCCTTTCGTTCGGTGGCCCCAGTGTTGAAACCGATGGTGACACGCGGATTGCACGCCTTGAAAGATGCGGCACTGACGCAAGGCAAAGAATTTCTCCAAAATGTCATCATCGACAAACAAAACCCTAAAGAAGCCTTCATGAGGGCAGGCAAAAATGTCTTGCTGCAAACGGGCAAAGACATTTTAGGCCAACGAGAAACACCTATAAATGCCCTGCACACTACCGAGTCAGGCATTTAGCAAGCACAAGGCAGAAAGAGACGACGAAGAAAACACCCTTTCACCAGACTTCAAGCGAGAAAGGCCAAGAAAAGAAGAACCGTTCGAGACTTAGACGTTTTCGATTATTGAGAAAAGAGACAAAAAAATGATGCACCGAGAATCTTGCGCTTGTTCCAAGACGGAACTGGATCTGTTTGCCATGCCCCCCCCCCACCATGATGACGATGCAAGAATCCCAGTGGGTGGAATTTCACCCCGTCTCCTCACTGACCGATTCCGCTCCCATCGAGTTTGAAATCAAAGGACAGCCCGAAGATTACATCGATCTGAATAGCAGTTACTTGTACCTGAAAGTCAAAATTCTAGATAAGACTGGAGGTGCTATAGACGATGAAGCAGTAGCTCCCGTCAACAGTTTCATGCATTCCTTGTTCAGTGGAGTGGACTTGTACTTGAATAACAAACTGGTCAGTAGCAGCATGGATACTTACCCTTATCGTGCCTACCTGGAAAATCTCTTGACGTACGGAATAGATGCCAAGAACACTCATCTCAATGCCTGTGTGGTATGGGAAGCTGACGAACCTACCAAGTTTGAAATATTGGAAACTGATGAAAAGAAAGACAACAATGATGGATTTGTAGAACGAAGAAAGAGAATCACGGGAGCCGACACAAGTTTAGAACTGATGGATCGTTTGTATTTGGACATGTGGTTGCAAGAAAAGTATTTGCTGAACGGGGTGGATGTCCGCCTGAGACTGAATCGTAGCAGTGCCGCTTTCCATTTGATGGCTGATAGTGACGGTTACAAAACCAAAATCCTAGAAGCCAGACTCTACGTACGCCGTGTGGAAGTGTTACCTAAAGTGGGAAACGACATCAGTCAGACGTTGAGCAGAACGACCGCCAAGTATCCCATACGACGCGTGGAAGTGAAAACCTTCACCATTCCCAAGGGACAGCGATCCATGATCGAAGATCATCTGTTCCAAGGACAGTTACCCAAACGTTTGATCGTTGGTATCGTCGAGAATACAGCCTTCAACGGAGCTGCCGAAAAAAATCCTTTCTACTTTCAACACTTTGGCGTGTCCAAAATCGAAGTCAGTCGCGATGGCAAGACCTTGTGTACCCGACCTTTCGAACCTGACTTTACCAAGAAGAATTACTTGAGATCGTACTTGTCCCTGTACGAAGCCACCGGACAGTTAGGAACCAATACCAGTCACGGTATTACGTACGAAGATTATGCAGGAGGCTACGCTTTGTGGGCTTTCGATTTCACTCCAGACCAAGGCAGCGACGAGGGACATTTCCACCCTATAAAATCCGGCCAGATTCGTGTGGAAATTCAGTTTAAAGACCGAGACCCTGATGAAACGGTGAACGTCATCCTGTATGCAGAATTTGATAATACCATAGAAATCAACAGTTTGAGAGAAGTCATCCTAGATTACTACAAACCATGGAAGACTGTTATCCCTCTTTACCTAGTGGAGAAACTTTAAAGATGGAATGTGATGAGACTGTGGAAAAAAAGTTGTGTTTTGAAAAAAAATTGTTTGATGTTATGATGTTGGATTATTGTTAAAAATGTTAGAGTTGTTGTTTAGTGTTAAGTGATTTTTGAATAAAAAATGTTGTGTTTTGAAAAAAATGCCTTTGTCTTTTGTTTAGCTATAAGAATGTTGGATTGATGCTCTTTCATTTCTTACTATCCCTCTCATGACACTCACTAAACGTTGCGACTCAAAAACCGTGTGGGGGATGTTTTCCTTCACGTCCGCTCTTTGACTTTAAGAACCGGGTTGTTTCCAGTCTAACCATCCATTGTCGACTCATCCTCCTAAGATGTGCTCCAAACTAGCTAAACTCAACGAAGCCTACGTGAATTTGCATAGGGTCAGACACAGTCTGATACCGAAGCCAGAAGAAATAGAGAATGTGAGAATGTTAAAAGTCACTGAAGACCTGATAGAAGAGCTCTTCAGAGAAGAAATGAACAGGGAGAAGGAAGAATGGACAGAGAAGTACAGACTTCAGAGACAGCAGCAACAGCAGCAACAACAACAACAACAACAACAGCAGCAGCAACCTGAACCTGACAGAGGCTTTGTCGATTGCCGTATCGACACCAAAGAGTTCTTCTTTTCTTTCCGAAGAAGCAGACCTATCGCCAGAAAGTCTATCCTCAGAGGACATCGCATTCTTAGAAACTAAAAAAGAATGCCATAGCAAACAAAAAAAAAACAGCCCTTTTCAGGGCTACCCCAATACTCTAGAAAAGAAATAACGATCGATTTGCCAATGTGTGTAGGTAGAGTAGTGTGAAAATAAACACTAACTCTTTTTTAAAAAATGTGAGGGTATGTGTTTGTGTGTTTGTGTTTGTAAGTGGTTAAGTAAGTTGGTATGGAAAGTAGATTAAAATGATGTCTTTTTTGGTGTTTGAGGTGTATATTTGGGGTTAGATTGGATTGCTTTGCGTATGTGGATAGTCTATTGAAGTGATTTATAAAAAAATTTAAAATAGTGATGGGTAGCATAAAAAAGTGAGTGAGTGTTTCTTTTAGGTCCGAGCGTTGTTGTTTTTTGGTCATGATCTAGGTAAGATCAATTTTATGTTTTTAGGGGATGTTTTCCTTCACGTCCGCGCTTTCACTATAAATTGAAACTCGTTCGGCAGTCCAACTACCCTTGTTGATTGATCAACACCAAAAATGAACACGAGACTGGAGAAACTGTTGGAACTTCATGTGCATCTGGAATATGCCAGGCTCATATTAAATGAACTGGCCGCGGAAGCCATTGTGGAGGAGGGAAGGATAAGAGAGGTGGAGGAAAGAAGAAACAAAGAAGAGG
Organism: Sinohyriopsis cumingii; assembly: GCA_028554795.2. Lineage (NCBI taxonomy): Eukaryota > Metazoa > Mollusca > Bivalvia > Unionida > Unionidae > Sinohyriopsis > Sinohyriopsis cumingii. The sequence goes on from CM068841.1 coordinate 61,090,593, forward strand.
AGGAGAGATGATATAAAGAAGAAGAGGAAAGAAGATACAAAGAGGAGGAGAGAAGATACAAAGAAGAGGAGGAGGAGGAGGAGGAGGAAAAGGAGAGAAGAAGAAGAAATTTCAGAATCCCAGAGAGCGAAAATTGGGATTCTGAAGCGACATATCCTGCCTCTGCTCTCTCCCCCCAAAAGGTAAAAAGTAACTGGGGGATAAGATGTGTATGCGGCGCCAGGCCTGGAAGGTGCCACCATTAACCAGGTGTCCATGAAGTTCCAAACAAAAAACAGCCCTTTTCAGGGCTACCCAATACTCTAGAAAAGAAATAACCATCAATTTGCCAATGTGTAGGTAGAGTAGTGTGAATATAAACACGAACTCTTTTTTAAGATAGTGTGAGGGTATGTGTTTGTGTGTTGGTGCTTGTAAGAGCTAAGGTATGTTTGTGTGAATAGTAGATTATGGGTTTCTTTATTGTTTCTTAGCGTAGGTGAAGAGTATAGTTAGGGTTTTGTAAGCGCTCACGTACGATTGTGTGGATAGTAGATTATGGATTTTGTTTATTGTTTCTTAGCGTATGTGGAGAGTATAGTTTTGGTTCTATTATATGAAATGAGAAAGTAGGGGGATGTTTTCCTTCACGTCCGCGCGTTGTTTGGTCATGATCTAGGTAAGATCAATTTTATGTTTTTTAGGGGATGTTTTCCATCACGTCCGCGCTTTCACTATAAGAACCCACAAAGTTTGATGTTGGAACCATTCTAAGGAATAACTGAGACAAAAATGACTCAAGTATCAGTTCTATTTAATTTATTGAGAGACATCTATTTCTGGATAATGGATGTAGAATATGTTTTAGGAAGAATAGAAGAGGAATGGAGGCATGGAGATATGAAAGACTTTGTAACGAGTCAAGTCCAAGGCCTAAAGACAGCAAGAGATATCATAGCAGGGATGATTGAAGAAGAAGTCAGTAAGTCAAGAGGCTTCATTAACCCACCTTACTTCAGAGTGGGAAGTTTGAAGGAAGCACTGGATCATGTCATCCAAGTCCGGTGCTTCCTAGAAAAAATATTGTACTGGACATAGTGGAGAAATGTAAAATGGGGATCGGAAAAGGTGAAGAAAGGGGAAGATCTGATGAGAAAAGTAATGGAGGAAGAAGTAGAGAAGATTAAAGTGAAATGGAGGGAAGAAAAAAAAGATGTGGAAAGCAAAAAGAAACAGACAAAGTTTGAGAGGATGAATGAGAATTGGATCAAAGTCCAGGAAAAGTTTAGAGCCTTGGGCCATCCAGACTGGATGCCAGAGGAGAAAAAGAAGAAGAAAGGAATAATGGAAAAAGCGAGGACTTGGTGGAAGAAGTTAAGGAGTTAGAAGAAGAAGAAGAAGAAGAAGAAGAAACCCAAAGGCCCTTTTTAGGGCCAGCCATATTTCTCGAAAAGAGATAGCCTTTCCATTGCCTACCCTTTTTTAAATTTAAATTTAAATTTAAATTTAAATTTAAAAAAATTTATAAAAAAAAAAAAATCACATGTTCAATTCCTCTTGTCCCTAAACAAACCCAAACTCTATTCCCCCATGTTAAATTCCCCTTGTACGTAGAGTGACCCACGATTTTTCGCCATGTTAAATTCCCCTTGTACGTAGAGTGTCCCACGATTTTTCGCCATGTTAAATTTCCATTGTACGTAGAGTGTCCCAGGGGTCCCTGTAATGCTAATTCCCATTGTTCGTAGGGTATCCCACTTAACTACTTATATCGGTGTGTCATTGGGAAAGGAACGCGGGTGCTGAATTTGCAGCATGATAGAGCCATCAATGTCTATTAAACGATGTTAGCACCGAACCCACCAATCCATCCTCACCCCTTGCCATTTTCTGACAACATTAACGTTTATTCATCCAATTAAAATTGACGTGGTCTAAAAAAATCTTCCAGAGTTATTTTTAAACATCCAATTTAAGCATTTGATATAAAAAATTCCAGTTATTCATCAGAAACATGTAACAAATAGAAAGTAAGACATAAAGAAAGTAATTTCTTGAACAAAGTAGGCATGAATTACGGAGGACAAAAACGTATAAACTTGTTATATTTGAAAAAAAGCAAAATAAAAGGATACAAAGGCTACGATTAGGCTCACACAATTAACGTACAATACCTTACTATTAATGACGAATCCATCTTACTGTGACACCATCGGTCTCCATACATTAAGTCTTGTACATGTACAAATGAAGTTGAGAAATAAAATCAGGATAAAGTGCACAAACCATTCTAAACGCAGCAACTGAGTACTGGTAAAGTCTCAAAATATCATCCAAAAGGAGCGTCATCGTCACATTTTCTAACTACGGTAATTCAGGGACATTCTACCGCCTCCCTCCCTCTCTCTCTCTCTCTCTCTCTCCTTCTCTCTCTCTCGCTCTTCATATATATATATGAATATTCAATTCTCTGCATTATATTTGCATTTAGTTCATTAGTGGAGTGGGTGAGATGAGATATATCATAATTCTCACTGTATTGAGCTAGCTATCGTCTTATACTATACGTTATCAGCGTACAATATATAGGAAGTGAATGTTTAGACTGCACGATTATGTCAGATTCAGGACACGGATGTAATAAGAAAATTATTTTGTCTCAGTGGACGAGATTTGCGATGACTTTTTCAAGTCTCACTGTGCAGGTTTCCCTGAATTTTCATTGGTCAGTGGCAGTTTGCAGAAAAAAAGATTCATTCTAAATTGAGGATACAAACATAAAGTAGCATGAGATGTGTTGTGGAAAGCATGCCTGCCAAATTCTGATTACTGTTTTTCATTGTATATTTATCAGCTTTCGCAAGAAAACAATAATACCTCAAGCCATTGTTATAGTGTTAATTTCCGACATTTATGGTTAGATTGAATATTTTCTCTGAGAATGTGGTTGAAATAAATACGATCCGCCTTAAATTAAAGTTCACCGTCATTATTACAAATGTAAACTTACTTATTATTGCTCAGCTATCACTATTCGGATATATTTACATTTATATTAGATATAACTAAAACAGGTAAGCTGAGTTAGCATTTCGTTCGAACCCAATGCTGCGCATTTGATCTCATATGCAAAGCCTAATTGTCGAAGGCAGTCATTAACAAACTAATCCTTTTTCAAGCCTAACTCAAGGTAAGTGTAAACCTAATTACCGATTCAGTTTTGTTGCTTGAAATCATAAACACTGTGCTAACGCATATTCGCCTCATGCCATCCTTCTGGTACATACGGGTGGGGACACACTATTATACCGGTAGACATTAAAAGTTTGCTCATTTTAGTAATGCTCAAGCACGTATCAAAATGATGGAACTAATATTTACTAACTTGAATTCGTCATACTATCTTTAAATGCTACCTTAATTCTAGTTGAATTCAAATATTTTAAAGTCATTCTTCAAATGTGGTATTGTCATAATGAATGAATAATATGGTTCTAGTCTTGTACCATGACCTTTCAGGAAATATTTTAAAACTATGGTACGATTGTGATCATTTTATTAAACGAAAAGTATATCTGCAAATTTATGGTCGTGTTTGTTAATATATTATTCATTCTGATGAATACTTGTTGTTACGATTCTATGGTCTGAAATGTAGTAACATAAAAGACTGAAAATCAACATGTTTTGTAAATTCCACAAAAAATGATTTCCCAGAATACATAGTGAAAATTTTAAACGAACTTAGAGTATTTTGAGCTAAATCCCTTATAGTCCTGCAATTGTAGTCACGAAAGTCTTGATGTATCATAATGATATAATCAAAAATGACCTTGAATGACTTCACAGATAGTGATTTTATCCACAAATATTTATTATCACGTTTTAATTCCAGTGAATAATGTCAATAACGAAATCCCCTGGAATACAATATTAGGGCAACAAAATGTTATACTTTGCTCCCGATGTTAAGGTAGGGGTGAGAAACTCTAATGTCAATTTCCTTAATATAAGAACATTTAAATACAATTTGAAAACCAGGCTGTACGTCAAAAGTTTATTTACAGAAACTTCAACTTCTGCTTTGTAAAAAGTCTGATATAGATCAATTTGCATTATGAACGGGAATTTCCATTGAAGTGAAATAAAATGCGTTTCTAGATCATTCTAAGGTCAGAATCAAGGCTACATCTAAAACTCAGAATTATGTAAACATGTTTTTCCTACGTGGTATGACATATGTAGACTCAACAACCTACCTTGATGGTGAAAGATCAATCACAATACAAATTATATTTTTGGGGAATTCGGTCTAAAGAAAAATGTATAATCTCCCTTTTGTTGCTTTGTGAAAATTACAGCCAATCATTAGTTTTACACCCGAGGCAATGTTTACGCTAATACCGATCCAATTAATTATACTTTTCGGATTATATTATTATTATTATTATTAGTGGTAGTAGTAGTAGTAGCAGTAGTTGTATTAATTTTGCCGATTATCCCTGACGCACAGTTGTTTTAACATCTTTCATTCAAAACCTCTTTGTATAACTCTGTATATAATTTATGGCGTCTATCTCTCGCCAATCTTTGTCTCGTGCTTTGTTCACAACTTAGAATAAGGTCAAAACATATTGCCGGGTGTACCTGTTGTTTACTACAGATTATATTTTATAATTTTATTAACAGACGTCTACGTATAACTAAATCTTCATCTTATATAACATTATGAACCTTTCAGACGGTTACTTCCTATTAGGTAATTTTTAAAAAAATATTACTTGTAATCTGACGTCAGGTGGAAGCCTCTATAATTTTGTTACTGGAAATATTATTCGTTCGTGCTATATGATTTCGGCAGAATGAATGATATTTGGGCTGGAATTTATTTCTTCAAATTATTTAATTCGAGTGATTCGTGCGTGGAAATACCAAGTGCTCTTCAAAAGTAGTATTCCTGGAAATATAGACTTGAAATTATGCTGAAATTGTAAACATTAAACTGTCCACAACATACTCATCGTTACCTTCAGCTTTGGATGTAAAATGGATTTCTACTAAAGTTTATTCAGAATTTTAATTAAGAGGAAATGTGTCTGTAATTATAGGAGTATTTGGGAATTAATTCAAAATACCGAAAGTTCTTGTCACCGTATTAGATTTGGTCCTAAAAGAATGTCCAGCTGTATCCATATAGCTGACTTTGGATTGTGCCAAATATTTGGTAGCCACATATCCGAATTGAATATTTGTATCTTAAAATGCTCATACATTAATATATCTTGATTTTTGGTCCTTTAAGAATACATAATTGTGGGAAAAGAGTATGTAATTAAGTAGCCGATAGATTTTGGTGATCTTAATCTGGATTTCGCGGTTCAACCATTCAGCATCAGATAATCTAGCTTTTATTCGGGACCACCCGGCTTGGCATCTCGGATTTTGGTATAAGACTGCGTACTATGAATAAGGTATATCGATAGGACAAAGCAATCAACATGAACGTTATTGTATCAGTCCTTGGGGCGGAGGGAGAAGGGTTGCATTTTTACTTGTTTACATACGTGTATGCATTGCTCTCTCTCTCTCTCTCTCTCTCTCTATATATATATATATATATATATAGAGAGAGAGAGAGAGAGAGAGAGAGAAATTATGTATGTATGTATATTAGGTACGCTGTATCAATGATATATCACGAGATGTAGAAACTTTCATTAAATGGAAACGAGGCTTGCAGAATTTCCCTTAATGAAACACTTATAGATCGAGTAGTATATAATTGATACAGCAGATATGATTTACATGCATTTTATTTATACCACATATAAAACATATATTTGCCCTTTTAACGGAGTTAAGATTTACTACAGGCAGCTGTGTATATACTGAGCGAAAGAACTCGTATCCCAGAGTGTGTCTGCTACAACATGTAGTTCTATTCCGTTTGTAGCTATTCGCAATCACCTTTGCATATTAATAAGTTGAATGTTTTCTTGGTTTTGTTTCTATTTTTGTTCACATTGATTAGATCAGTATAATAGAGACTTATGTCTTAGAAATGAAAGATGGTTTTAATGAAGAAAGTATAGTACTAGAAACACTTGGTTAGCTGAGCCATTTACATGAGAAGTAAGCCATTCACGTACCGGTGCATAAACTAAGCTAAATCAGTAGTGAATGGGGACGATATAGCGACAAGGGAACTTTAATGATAAAATAGTGAGTTTGCCTTCTGGCGACATTGGAAATTTAACATGGGGAGCACAGAATAGGCATTATAGCGACAAGGGGAATTTAACATGGGAGATACAGGACCGGCATTATAGCAACAAGGGAAATTTAGCATGGGGAAATTGAATATGGATGGGTCTGTATAGCGACAAGGGAAAGATAGCGTCTGACGTCACGGTAGGGGAGATTGGTAACACTATGGCAACTAGGGGCAGGTGACGTCACAGGACTGAGCAAAGAGCGGGGCTGTACAGAGAGAATACAGACAAGACATACATTATACATCGACAACATTTGAAAAAAAAAAGAAATTAGTCAAGAATGTCAATTTCTTTTCGAGGCATATGAATGGCCCTGAAAAGGGAATTTGCTTTCATCATCTTTTTCTTATTCTCCTTCTAATTTCTTCTTTTTTCCCACCAACTTCTTATTTTCTCTCCAACACGTTTTCTCTTCTTCTTTTTTCCTTTCTCTTTTCTATCCTTCTCCTCTTCATTTTATCTTCTCATTTTCTTCTTCTGTTTCAATTTTTTCATTCTAGGCCCTCATTATTAATCTTTCCTCTTCATCCTCCTTCTCCTCCTTTTCTTCCTTAAGTAGATCACTTATCATTTCCTTTGATTTTCTTAAGTTGTTGATCTCCATCTTCACTCGATGCGGACTATAAGAATAGTGATCCTCGTTTAGGTTAACCAACATTTGCTCAATCATACCCAAACTGTCAAGGACGTCTTGCAATTTTTTCATTTTGTCAAGTTGGTTTGAAGCCATCTTCTTTGCGCTAATTCCGTAGAATGGCTCGAACGACGAACGCTAAAAGTTCTTATATGTAAAGCACGGACGTGAAGGAAAACATCCCTTACTTTTTTCTTCTCATATTGTCTTCTAGACACACAGAAGTGAGGAGACAAATAATTAACCAAAATATACTATCCACACACAGAAAGCAGCAAAATCAAACACAAACTATACAATCCACACACACACACACACACACACACACACAGAAAGCAACAATAATCAAACCCATAAAGTACTATCCACACAAGGGAAGCAGTCCAAACAAACCCCAAAATCTACCATTCACACAGAAAGGAAGGTTAAATAGCCACACACTCTACTATCCACACAAACGTACGTGAGCCCTTACAAACCCTAATAATCTACTATCCACACACGTTGAGATGCCAAATCACAACCATAATATACTATTCACACATGCTAAGCAGCAAAAACATAACCACCAATATACTATCCACACACGCAGGGAAGCCAAATCAAACCCAAAATCTAGCATCCACACAGAAGGGAAGTTTAAATAACCACTCACTCTACCATTCACACATACATTCATGGGACTGTCTAGGGACAATAGGAATTGAACATGGTGGGTTTGTCTAGGGACAATGGGAATAGAACGTGGTAGGTCTGTCTAGGGACAATGGGAATTGAACATGGGAGATTGATATAACACAGACAATAGATAAACACAGATACAACATTTAAAAAACAATATTATATACTATCCACACATAACAAACCCCCAAATCTACCATCCACATACGTTAAGCAGCAAATTTAAACACAACCTCTACTATCCACACACGCAGAGATGCCAAATCAAACCCCATAATCTACTATCCACACACGCCGAGATGCCAAATCAAACTCAAAATATACTATCCACACACGGGGAGAAGCCATAACAAACCCCCAAATCTACAATCCACACGCGCTAAGCAGCAAACTTAAACACAAACTCTACTATCCACACATGCAGAGATGACAAATCAAACCCCATAATCTACTATCCACACACGCAGAGATGCCAAATCAAACTTAAAATATACTATTCACACACGCGGAGAAGCCATAACAAACCCTATAATCTACTATCCACACACGCAGAAATGCCAAATCAAACCCCATAATCTACTATCCACATACGCCGAGATGCCAACTCAAACTCAAAATATACTATCCACACACGGGGAGAAGTCATAACAAACCCCCAAATCTACAATCCACACGCGCTAAGCAGCAAACTTAAACACAAACTCTACTATCCACACATGCAGAGATGACAAATCAAACCCCATAATCTACTATCCACACACGCAGAAATGCCAAATCAAACTTACAATATACTATTCACACACGCGGAGAAGCCATAACAAGCCCTATAATCTACTATCCACACACGCAGAAATGCCAAATCAAACCCCAAAATCTACCATCCAAACACACAGATCGGAAGGTTAAATAACCAAACACTGTACTATGCACACAAATGTACGTGAGCGCTTACAAAACCCAATAATCTACTATCCACAAAACGTACATGAGCGCTTACAAAACCCAATAATCTACTATCCACACACGGGAAGAAGCCAAATTAAACCCAAATTCTACTAGCCATACACGTGGAGAAGCAAAGAACTAAACAAACATTTGCTATACATTTAATGTTTGATGTAGCAAGACGAAATGGTACAATATGCTACAAAGGGATTGTGAATTTACACTCCAATCTGTCTGCACTGCAATAGTAACAACGCTTGTGTGTTGGCGTTATTTTATCACACTACCTTACAAAAAAAAAAAACAATGCATCACTCAATGAGATCGAGAGATTGAGAGAACAACGGTGGTAAATCCAGTCAGATTACAGAACCAACACGATCAATGAAGAAATAAATTTGTTTGATACCTCATGAAGATTATTTTTTACAATCTAGTAGACCCAATCTTAGATTTAAGATATATCTTGTGTTTCGCAACACACGCTGACAACTGTCGTCTTCTTTTTTGGTGACACGACTTGATTTGAAATAAGTACGGGCTGGCGTTTTGGGGAGTACTTAACATCCATGGCTGGCTTGCTGAGCACCTTTTTCCTCCTTTACCAGGCTCGGACATCGTACACGTGGCAGAATGTGGAACGATTTCCACCTGCCACACGCCCATGTGTCCTAATGTGACGTCATGGCTGCTTACCAATCGTAGCGGGCGTTACATACTGTTTAGGTTGACACCTGAGGCATTTCAGTCCAACTAAGAAACATGAGTGTGTGATGAGACTATTCCCACTCATGTTTAAAGCCTTTCCGTCAGGTTGTTAATGACTAGTTAGTCCTACACCTGAGTGGTTAAATTTAAAAATACTCTGTGAGTACATTAAAGCCTGGGGGATGAGGCTTTCTTTCCTTCCCCAGGAGTAATTAAACAAATGCGGTGCGTGATTAAACCAGTGATACACGCTCCATTCCAGCTAAAATCACTTTAATTCAAGTTAGCAAGCAAGCAAGTTCGGGTACCGTCTCTAGCACTCTTGATGACACCAACTGTCTGGGTTATTTTTTTCTTGCAAGCCCCTATGTTCCACTTCTGTTTTTGATACTAACTTGTGATACTTCACATTTTCTAAAGTGGAAATCTTTACAAGCCGTACAAAATACAAAAGTTATACGACTTTGACTTTTGACACTTGCACAGACTCTTCACTTTATAAGTGTCACGAGAAAATTGTATATCCAATTTTTACTATTTTCCAAAACACGCACACACTTGCAGCGTGACCAGGAAGCTGTACTTCTTGTTTTGTGGATAAGTCACAGACAAGTGCAAGCATATATAGGTGGTTATGAACGTTAGGAATATCCCCTTATTTTTTCCCCAGAAATATCAAAGTTTTTTGTGTATTTTCCCTTCTCCACTCCATATTAGTGCTTAGATTTGTTCCAAAAAAGAAAAAAGAAATGAAACAATTTTGAAGAAAAAAAAACTTTGAATTCAGGTTTCTCTCTGTTTATACTTTTTTTTCAAGTTGATGGTGCATGGCAGATTACATTCGCCTACCTTTCCAAAGTGAGAGGCATTTCTTCACATATCATTGCCTTTGTTAAATTCGGTTATGTTGGTTAATCATCGTTAATCTTTAATTCTATTTGTTGACGTATTTCTTTTTTTTTATAGAAGATACAAGATTGTTTATTGCTGTAACGGTATTTATGTTGTTTAGACTGTTGCTGCGAAAGAAAATATCTATAGCAAAGTGCTTACGTTTGTTCAGTTTTTTTTATTTCAAGATCTACAAAAGATGCCAAGCTTGTCTTGCAAGGAGATTGAAACTTTAAGTTACGCGGATGTGAAGGAAAACATCTTTGTTACTACAGTTTGCTGTCTTTGTGTTGGTTCTAATCATGCTTGTCTTATATCTTTGTGTTTTAGAGATCATATTACTTCTGATGTAAATACATGCATCAATAGAGAGACGGCATGGGTTATCATCCTTGAGGTTCACTGTACTTTAGTTTATTTACTTCATAAAAATCCTAGAGTCACAACTTTTAAAAAAAGAAACAAACAAAAAGCCATGCCACTCAATACTGTAACACTTCTGACTCTACCGATGTGAGTGTGTATGTCAAAATGTTTAAGTGAAGTAAAAAAGAAATTGACAGTTTCAGAACGTGAACCAATACTGTGACTTTTCAGTAGTTGATGTGGTAAGAAGAAATGGTACAATACACAACACAGGATTGCAAGTTCACACTCCAGTCAGTCTGCACTGCAGTGGTAACAACGCAAGAGCGTAGGCATTATTTTGCCACACTAACTTGGAACAAAACAATGCATCACTGATCATAAACCATTTCATTGGCTAGACTTATTTTCTGACCGCGTTCACTACGAATTGACTTCAGTACTTTTTCGCACAGTGTCGAGATAGGTCGTGTCTCACTGCTAGGCGAGTTATAAAATAATTAAAAAAGTAAACCTGACGCAAGAACAATCGTACCCTGGGCGCTCCCACAGAAATTGTGTCAGTTTTATAGTCAAATACATCACAGCATTTTTGGATGAACTATTCTGTGAGAACTTTACATCCACGTTATCAAAAAAGGAGGAATTTTTAGTTTCCATAATCTTCAGTTCACTTTGGTGATATTTAATAATGGTGTATTTTTTCTATGGCTGTGATTATCTAAGTGGAATATGTGTTTCTTGGAATCTTTCTTAAGGAAAATATACTGTAAAAACAAACGTAAGGGTCGTGATACAGTAGGAATAACACACTCTCTCTCTCCGTCATAGAAGTTTTGATTGAAATCTTAATAGTATATGTGCCTGTTTCAAGATACTACTCCAAAATTGTGATCAGTAGTCACCCAATTTCTGTGAACTGTTCAGTTTGTCATGTAATTTTTTTTCAAACACTTACATCCTTACAAATTGTAAATCAGTAAATCGTTGGATTAAATAAAATCTTGAGTTGACGAGCTTGTACAATTCAGGCATCGTAGCTTTATCTTTATTTTGGCACTTTACTTTGTCACGGAAAAAAATTCTAACATTAGATCTACCGTTTTTCAACAAAGGAAACAAACAGAAGGCTTTTTCAAGAATGACGCGAGTGACATTGCACTGTATAATCCTGCCTATGGTTAACTCTGAATTATAAAACCAAAACACATGTTCGGAAAAAATGTAACAGTGTCCAAGAATGACGCGGGTGGCATTGCACTGTATAACCCTGCCCATGGTTAACTCTGACTTTTAAAACCAAAACACACGTTCAGATAATATGTAACAATATTAGCCCTATTTTCTTCCAGTTTAGACTGTGGATAGAACAAGGAGCGCTATAGTGCTGTTTTTTTCTCCGCCCTTAGATTTGTGAAAATTTTGCAACATTGTTGGCAGCGTGTGCTGCGAAACACAGGACATATCTTAAATCTGAGAGTCAACAATAAATATCACATTACCTTTTGATGAAATTGATGAATGAATGAAGACAAGGAACATATTTCACAGAGAATGTATGGTTGTCTCAATAATTATTTGTCCTATAATACCGCAAGAATAAGGGAACCAAAAATGGTGACCTACGTTTGTTTTTTCTTTACCATTCTTTCTTTCTCTCTCCACTGTAATGTTAAGTCTATCTGTCCATCTCTCAAAACACTCCAGACTAAAGTACTGTCCATTCTACTGTCACGCAAGGCAGTAACACTTGTATGCGTGTGCGTGCGTGTGTGTTAGCTTTCGCTTCCACACATATCGTTTGTACGAACATTTAATAACAAAGAAATATCAACCATTGACGTAAACCATTTAATGAAACCGTGTAGGTGTATGTCATCGTTCTAAATTTTTTCTATAAACACTTTTGGGTCTCCTAGATTGTAAAAATTAATCTTCATGAGGTATCAAACAAATTTATTTCTTCACTGGTGGTGTTGGTTCTGTAATCCTACTGGATCTACCACCGTTGTTCTCTCAATCTCTAGATCTCACTGAGTGATGCATTGTTTTTTGTAAGGTAGCGTGGCAAAATAATGGCAACACACAAGCGTTGTTACCATTGCAAAGCAGACAGATTGGAGTGTAAACTTACAATCCCTTTGTTGCGTATTGTACCATTTCTTCTTGCCACATGAAATATTAAACGTATAGTAAATGTGTGTTTAGTTCCTTGCTTCTCCACGTGTGTGGATAGTAGAATTTGGGTTTAATTTGGCTTCATCCCGTGTGTGGATAGTAGATTATTGGGTTTTGTAAGCGCTCACGTACGTTCGTGTGGATAGTAGATTAGTGGGTTTTGTAAGCGCTCACGTACGTTTGTGTGGATAGTAGAGTGTGAGGTTATTTAACCTTCCGATCTGTGTGGATGGTAGAGTTTGGGTTTAAATTTGCTGCTTAGTGGGTTTGGATAGTAGATTATGGAGTTTGTTATGGCTTCTCCCCGTGTGTGGATAGTATATTTTGAGTATAAGTTGAATTTCAAAGTTTTCATCAAACCAAAATATTTTTTCTCTCGCACCCCATATTTATGCGTCGTTATTGTTCTTCCGTTATGAATGGGGGGGGGGGGAGAGAAAGCATCAAGGATTGCTATGACATTGTGTACCATAATAAATTCATCTAGAAAACGGGGGTTGTTAACACTTTTTATCGTCATTTTTATACGTTATAATGAATAATGTGTGAAAATTCATCATTTATCTAGAATCAGTAGCACACGAGTTTTGAATAGATGACTTTTCAGGACAAAAAAATCTCCGTCATGGTAAAACACCATCAGGCCTAGCCAAAGGGTAGTCGAACGATACTCAGAGGGCCGTCTGAGTATGTCAAGACTGAGTTGTTATTTAACCTTGTTATAAGAACGCTCAAAATTGGAAAGTTATATCGGGTGGCGACAACCGCATATGACCAGACGTGTTATAATGTACTGCGAGATTGCGACTGGACCGCCAAGGAAATAATGTCGCACGAACTAGGTGAGTATCTAGATAACAACATACTTGAATTTATTAGCGATGTAATGCGATGTAAAGAAGCACTATCATTTGAAGATCTCAACAGGGATTAATAACCTGAGGAGCGCGATGATGTTGTGCAGGGAAAACAATACAGATCATCAGAAATTGTTTTCTCACGGCAAAAATATAATCACCGACGTTATTTATCTCATACAACGATACACTTCTATTCTGAAAGTGTTCCGGACAACGTGATTTTTTTTTTTTTTTGTTTAATGGGGTAGACTCACACAATATGGTTTTCAGACGATATATATTGTAAATGTCGTTTGAAAACAAATATTTTCACATGCACAATCAGCCTTTATAATGTTTATTAAAATATCGATATCACTTTCAGCGCAATACGGGATTAGTATTGATTAAAAATAATCAGTAATTTATTTAAAGATGCATTTAGTCAATACTGAGTAGTGACTGGCTAGAAGAGTCGAACAGAACGATTAGTGCGAGAGCACTTAGCGACGCTACAAGGATATTTACAAATATGTTCAGTCAAAAAGCAAATACAATCTCGCCAATCAAACCGTGAGGAGCTCGATGTTGGATACTAGCAACCAATTGCCCATAGAGTTTAATGCAAATAATCAACGCCGCCGCCGGAGCAGCGCGACTAAATAATTTCGTGAGTAACAATGTATTGGCTAGCAACATAACCACGTTTTGTATTACGGGTAGCTGGCTTCGTCCAGCTCATCTAATTTGTTTGTGGAATTCCACTGTCGTATTTCTGTGGATTTTGAAGGGGTTTCAAAAACATTTCTTTTGCGGCTAAACACAAAGTTCTGATGACATTACGACGGACTGACGACGTTGCCGTTTGGCACCCTGAAGGCGAAAATACATGAAATATTTCAGTACTAAACAAAGCGGTTACACACAAAATTGTCGCTGACACCGTCGCTATCATGCGAACAACAACTGCTTAGTTTTATGCAGGGTGACAAATCTACGTTGTCTACGTTGTCATAGCTGACAATTACGATAGACACTGCTCAGTGTATGGTGGTCGGTGTGTTTACGTGACAGATCTCATTTCAACAGGTGGTTTTGCGGTGCGGCATATATTTCTAGAGTTTCGAGATATTCGAATGCTGACATCTCACAGAAAAACCCAATAGATTTTGGCTACCTAAACTTATTTGAAATATCGCTGCGACCAAACAGGGATCGAGAACCATCCGAAAAATCGCTGCGACCAAACAGGGATCGAGAACCATCCGAAAAAGTCCTCGTAGTTTTTTAGTAAATCCATTTCGCACGGAAATACCACTTATGTTTTTCATTTAACGAGATCCAAAAGTTGAGGCTGGACTCCATATATCTCAGAAATATTTCTCAGTGCTGTACCCATATTATTACTTTTCATTGGAAAATCGGGATTAATACAGACAATCTGACAAAGATATTCATTTTAGACGGTGTTGTGGATTATAAAATGTATCGATGTGGTATTGTCGGACAGAACACTACTTTTTGAAGGGATGGGGAAGGAAAGAAGGTCGCTCCCGCTCCCGTGGAAAACGTGTAATGTTTTATGAAAAACTAAACGAAATTAATCAGACTCGAATTACCAATATAAGCATGCCTTTTGAATCATACAACCATACAACCACGTGGACGAGACACTGCATCAGAATCAAATCACATAACGATCGGCCGCCCAAAACAAACTGTAGGACAAAATTATGATCACATTTATTCTAGTTGCATGGTGGAAAAAATTAAACTAGCGATAACCAAGTGACAGATGACTCATTTTAATAAAGCGCGAGAAACACAACGTCAAGCGGACATAATACTAACATCCGCAGATGTAGTCAAGCGGAGTGCTATATTCACAATTCTCGTTTGAAACCGCTTCTGGAATGGCACTTAAATAGGCCACTAGGTGGAGAGTAGCTCTCGGGGTACAAAAATAGAGCGAGTATACTTCGATTAACACCAAGAGAAGGCAAAGTTTGCCTGGATCTGCGACTGTCGATAATATAAAATTTACCAGTGATAAAATCGATATCGTATTTTTATTTGCTTGATATGGCTCGGAAGTAACAGATCAAATAAGTAAAACAGGAATAATCAACTTAGATTCCACTGTGAACGTGGCCACTCAATGGGTCGGATAGTCGACTGATTCACGCGCGATTATGTATTCCTATTTATAAGACTAACATCACCGCGAGAATTTACCAATTGTGCAAGCAAGACGCTTGCGCCTAAACACAAAATCATGTGGCTATAAATGCAGCCGTACCAAACCGCGAAGGATCCACCAATATGTGGACTAGAGGCCATTGTGGTGCCTGAAGCGAACACAAGCTCGGACAATCCTATGGCTGAGCTACTTAAATATACAGAAGGGCGGATATTTGTCGTTACCGAATAAAAACAGCTGTAACTGATAAATATGACTGTGCCTGTGGAGTATATTGCTGATGAAAACACAAACGTGGTACAGTTTCTGTCATGGACAAATCGAACATCGAACATCGACATATGCGGCCAAAGACGATTTAGCCGCGTTAATGGCCATTACTATTGTTTGCCAAAATAAACGTGTCATGTTTCAGAATAAATTTGGATAACAGAAATCCGATAATGTCACGGTGACTGATATTATCATCTAAGTGTCAGGGTCAACCGCGCGCAAATTAGCTGCGACCGCCGAAAATACTGAAAACAGATGTTTCGCAATATCCAACACGATCATCGCCGCGTACATAACAGCCGAATTGCACCCAACTAAATTCCCGTGAAACTTGCCGTTATTGTCACGAAATTAACCGTTTTGGACACATATAATATTAATTAGCTATGATCGTAACTTGATATTGCCAAGATTGGTTTCGAAACACTCATAAACTGGCTGGAGGTCGTTGATAAATCAATCAGTTATCCCCGAGATGACAGTAAAACCCGCGATAAAATATTTTGGAAACCGATAATGCTATGAAATTTACCTCGTTACTAACAAACGAGAATTTCGGCGAAAACACCTCAGCAGCAGAATAACATTAAATCTTTATGATCTGAACTTAATATTGAAGTTGTGCGCATCTACACAAATGTAAGGACATTTGATGCCATTTGTGATAACAGACCAATGATGATCAGCTTACTGATATCGCCCCGAAAACAAGCCGCGTTAGAAACCGCTAGTGACATCAGTACAGGTTACCGTTAGCATATTGATCAAGATCAAACCAAGGCTGAAATCAGAAAGCCTAGATGATACCCTCTTTGGTGACGCGTATGGCATCCCAGATGGTCATGTTAATAAATTTGATGACTATATTAGTAGCATCCCACTGACACATCAAATAGTTGCACTGGAGACACGGCTCGATTCGGTTATAAGAACAACATGAAAATGGCCATTACATTAATTGTTAATCTAACAACTGACTTTGATTAGAGACTTCCGTTCATATTCATAACATTAACATTATTGCCAATATCTTAGTGATGTATTTTATGAGAATGTTTCATATTATTAACTTTGCTTCGTTGATCAACACATTTCATTTGGTAGTTTCAGTTGTAGTTACGAATATTACTTTTTTCTAAGTTGTCCGTAAGAATTAAATCAGTTTAGTATCCCTAAGAATTAAATCTGTTTAGTTTGTCTGCCTTACTGGAACAATTTTGATGAAAAGATCGTTCATAGTTAATATTCCTGTAAACATAAAACTGCACAATCAGCAGAGGTATCTCAAGTGATTGATTGAAGGGCTTACTTGGGATCGACTGGTACCTTCTTTTTATATAGCCATATTTATTTGCTATAGGCTGAGGTCATATCTGTAACAAAAAAAATGTAAAAGTTAAAAATGTATGTATTCAGCGCCGCAATTAGCTTGTACATTTTGAGTTGTACGTTTTGGATCAAGGAATGTATTCTACGTACAGGATCAAGGACCGAATAAATTATTAAAATTTTTATGTTGGCTCCAACATCAGGTCAAACAAATCATATACTTGAATGAGATCGTGCAGCTCAAACCGTGGTACATTTGATGTCAATCAACACTGAAGTCACCTGCTATGATTAATATATAACCTCAGACTAGAGCATTTTTAATTGGCTGTTGATGCTGTAACCTCATTGTCATTATTACTGGATGATGGTCTGAGGAAGAAACCACGAAACATTTTGGAACGTCTGAGATTATTTTGGAGCCCGCTGTTTTGAAGAGGAGGGATGTATAATTCCTGAATAAACTTCAGTAGAAGTCCAAATTAAATCCTAAACTTAACCATAAACAGACTGCAATGCATATGATAAGTATTCGCTATAAAAGCACAGCAATTTTCCCTGTAGAATACGTGGTGATTATGAAATACTTCAGTATATCAACGGCGTGATCAGTGTCAATAAATGAATCATCTTAATGTGTCTCAGTAAAATATCATATTGTATGTTGTATATGTACAACTATATATACTTAGAATATTTAAATTAAATCGGATATTCTTTGATTTGTCGAAGCAGAATCTTGACTGAAGATCCTACTATGCAAAGTCCAAACATCAGGAAGACAGGTTTTAGAAAAAAAGAGAGTAATGTTTACTATCAAAGTGAATATTAAAAACCATCATCAATAGGCTTATCAGACAAGCACAACACACACAGTGTAATGTCACGAACTATTTCAGAATAGGCATAATTTTTCTCTTGAATATATTTGTGGAAATTAGTGTAGCATTAAACAAATACATTACGTATGGGTGGGTAATATAGTCATTACCCATGCTAACAGCACAAGTGGCCTAGTAATGATTGGACAGTAGCAATGCCCTTTTAAATGGAAGCGTTTACTGAGTAATATCTCCCAAAAGATGGTGGACCAAACACAGAGAGAGCAATGATACTTCTATAAATGATGAAAATGTGAAAACTGTAAACCATGTATGAAAAAATAAAGTATTCATTATACGGACAAAGGATATTCATTATTGTGATTCTCACACATTGACTTCACACCTTAATATATTTAGGGAGGTCTGACGAGTATTTGATAAACGGGACATATCGGTATCGGTAACCTCTTGTTAAAAGCTTTGGGTGAATTGATGTTTGCAAATAGTCTATTAAGTCTTTTGTTTTACTGGTTCAATGTTGTGGTCTTTGGATGTTGTTGTTGTTGTTGTGGGGTTTAACGCCATTTTTCAGCACACGATAGGCTATACATGGCGGCCAGAATTAATGGTGGAGGAAGAACCCGGGAAAACCCCGGAAAGAACCACCGACCCACGAGAAGCTACTGGCAAGCTTTCTCACATACCCACATTGGCTGAATCTTGGTCTTTGGATGAGTGTCCGTGCTGCTTCCAGATAACCTTTCAACTTTTTTCTCTTCTCGTCAGTACACATTTGCCAAGTTGTTTGCGACTATGATGATCAATTTGACACCCCTAATAATGTTCTTTGGTAAGGACCGTGACTATTCCATTCAAGTGGTGAGGAAAACTGGAACATTGGTGTTGTTCTTGTTGTAGCCATCGTGCTACTATTGTGTCATATTCTCCACTAATCCATTGGTTTTATATTTGTGACTGCAAAAATTGTTTTTTTAAAGTGTCTAATTTGTGCAAGGTCTTGTTTAAACAAATTCATCAGATATTGTGCAATTCTTGTACCGGCTTTCTTGTTTGTATCAGACAGTGAGATATTTATGACCACAATAGTAGGAGCCTAATTGGCATTAGAAGATTCAGGAACGTATAAGGAAATATTGAAATTGGTTTCCATTTCATCATCGTATGTTGACACACTTGTTTTAAATCAGGTTTGGCCGGCATCATCTCTTACGGAGGACATTATGAAGAGGAGCAGGAGATGGCAGTACATTTCAATGTGTTGCCTACATGTCTTGGTTCGATGTCCTTTTCTTGATTGAAATACATTTTCAGTAATGTCAATAATAACATCGTATTTGTGTGAACCAATACAATGCAAACAGGCGATTGTAGAATGATTTAATCGTCCAATCGAGGAACGGTTACGCATAAGAATTGAGAATTAGATCTCGTGCAGAGCAGTATCGGTTTCATTAGGCAAGCACCCCAAGTGCTAGTACGTTCGAGCGATATAACGAATGGGTAACATGGTTTCCATTAGTCACACAATAACTGAATACGTAAATCACGCGTATAACTGGTTTAGTACTAGCTAGTGCAATTCGACAAATGTATGCATCAGAAGAGTTAGAATACAGACTATTGCTTTATCTGACAAGGTATAGTAAATTGACGCATTTACTATCTTGGAACGGATTGATGGTCCAAGACAGCCAACACGTTACTGTTGGACACCTGTTAATGAACACGCAGGAGGCAGCAAGGCTATCCAACCGTCTAGTAGAGCATATTTTGATATTTTGCGAAAGGATTTACATGTCGTACCAGCAAATAAGATAATGCTACCAAGATCTATTTAAACACTAGCGTATTATTCATAGGGTGATTCACAATATCATTATGGCCAAACTCGTCCTTATCATAAACCTATCTTGCCGTATTAAATAATATACCTTAGCAGCAGAGAGGGTGAATCCCACAAAGTATTTCGCTTAACAGAACCTTCTGTCGAGGACATTTTAGATAGAGTGATTATTTTCATAAAATAAACCCTCTATTCAGAAAACATGACAAAATAGGCTTTCTCCGCTGGCTTAAAGGGTTATATCGTGAAAATATCTACCTATACAACTATTTCTTGATACAAGGGTCTATCTTGCGAAAACACTCGGGGATGTTTAGCCCTCTCTGCTGCTCTGAAAAATATCCTGGCAGGGTTTGCCTGTAGTCGCCCTTATCTGCTGCTGTAAATTAAAAATTTAAGTTAACAATAATGGCCAACATTGGAGAAGCAAATTCCGCTAGACTAGCTCGAGAGCGACTAAAAGCAATAAAAAAATTTCTTCCTGTACGAGATAGTGTAAGACAAAAACTTGAAGAACGGCAGCAAGCACAAGTTGAATTTGTGACAGGTGCAGAAGAATTATTTAAACCCGTCACAACAGCTACTGAAAAAGCTGCGATGGTCACCGAAAGAGCTGTACTGGGAGAACCTAAGGATGATATCAAGGAGGAAGAGGAACGAAGAAAGGGTATTCTTCCAGTGTTACAAAAATCCGCTAAACGAGCCAAACAAACAAAAAAACTTTTACGAGATCTTCCAACTGCTATAGCTGCAGCTCAACCTCCACCCGTCGGCGAAGAAATACTTGAAGGTATTGGACAAATTCGTACTGAACTCGCGTCTAAACCAATAAAGGAAAATATTGGACTAATTGCAAAATTTAGGGAGGGTTTTGCTGAAGATATTAAAAATACTACAAGAGAAGAATTGCCCAAACAAATATTAGTATGTTTGATAAATCTAGTATCTTAAAACCCGATTTCGAAAAAATAAATTTTATTAAATGGATATATCGAATATATAAAAACAAAAAACAGGCCAGAGACGATGATTTAGAATACAGAGGTCTCCTTGATGAAGTAAAAAGAGTTTATGACGAATATGTAAAACAACTAGAACCCCCCCCCCCCAGCAGAAACCTTCTACACCTTTGCAACGACCACGGCGGAGGATAATAGACCCTGACCTAGTCCCGTTAGGTGAATATGAGGTTGCATCTGAACAAAGTCCACGTCGTCAAAAATCCGAGCCAACTAGGTCGCCGATAATTGGTTTAACAACATCTCCTGAAAGTTTACCGCAAGATGTTTTAACCCCGAAAATTGTACGACCAAAAACTGGAAAAGGTTTAAATATTTGTCCTGATAATATCATCAATGATGTCTCACGGTTAGAAGTTCTTATAGGAGGAAGACGTGCCGGAAATAACTCACTAGAAATAATTAATGAAGCGGCTGATATCTGTCAGTGATTATTTCGCGGCGGCATCATGGATGCTCACATCTACCGAGAACTTATTGATGAACTCACAGACAGCGATTAGAGAAATAACTAATTAAATAAAATGATTGTACACAATTCTCATCGTAGACCAGTCATGGTCAGGGTTGTAAATTCACGAGTACCCGTATACAGGATGACTTATGGAAATGGACTCGGCGATGTTGTTCGGGGTTTATTCGCGAGGATGGCACCTAAAGCAATACCGATCGCAAAACAATTATCAGTGAAAGCTTTTAATGTTATCAAAGATAAAGCTACTGGCGCTGTTGGTAGCGCTGCCAGTAAAGCATTCTTGGCAATCAAGGATAGACTAGCACGATTAATACGCAGAAAACCTCCACCGGTAAAATTACCAGCCACCGCAGACATGCCTGCAAATGTTAGTAAAGTAATAAATGAAGCCGCAAATCAAAAACTAGCAGCGCTGATAAATCCTGAACAAATAAACACAAGTTTGGTGGCGGGAAGTGGTCTTCGTTTTAGACGATAACTTCTATAATAAAATGTTTAAACGGGAATCTGACCCAGCATTCGACATGGACGAACCGATCCTTAAAAATGAATCAGTGCGTGATTATCAGTATTACTCTTATGACGCACGAGAACCAAATAAACGAGGACGAATTGAACTTCAGGTTCAAGATACAAGTAGATATTTCCTGCCCGCTGAAGTATTTATTGAAGTAGAAGGTGAAATTATAAAAGCCGATGACACAGAATACGGACCCAATGTTAAAATAGGTTTTGTCAATAATGGAATTATGGCCTTGTTTGATAGTGCTATCTACATGATTGATGGAAAAAATATTGAATCGATTCAGAAGGATGTCGATGTTGCTACAACAATAATTGGACTAGCAAGATATCCTGATGATTATACAAAATCATCTGGTCCATCAATGATGTTTGCCAAGGACGCTTCTAATTATCCTAACAGTGATCAGTTCATTATTAGACGACCAAAAGACCGTGCTGCTCCTAATCCTGCTGATATTGACGTGGAAGACATGATTATTAGCGCTAATACATAATTTAATTTAGGTTTCGCTGCACGTAGACAAATGTTGAAAGGTAATCGTAGAAATTTGTCATGTGCCATTCCGCTGTCGCACATCTTTGGATTTTGCAGAGATGTCAGAAAGGTAATTTTTGGAGCAAAACATACGGTTGTGCTTGTTAGAAAAGCCAACGACAATGATGCTATATGGGACCTCTAGATAACGAGGGTAAGGTAAACATAACAAAACTATCACTGTGGATGCCGGTAATGACTCCTGCAATTACTGAAGAACAGCGACTGCTTTCTTTTATGGATCAAGGTGGTAAAGTGTTGTTATCGTGGCTTACAACAACCACAGATAGTATTCAAAATACCAATAACGGTTTATTCACATGGCATATAGCATCACAGCAGGGAGTTTCTGCACCGCGACATATTTTCATTGCTCTTCAGGATGTTGCACGGGTGGGTAATGAAACACGTTCGCATATGATATTTGATCAACTTGGTATCACTGACGTTTCTCTGAGAATAAACGGGCATCAAGAACCATCTGAGAACATACTGTTAGATTTTGGTAATAATCATGTTGCACGTGCATATCAACGATTGACAAAATATCTAGCGCATGATCTAAATATCGATACTGGTTTGCAAATATCACAATTGGATTTTATATCTCATTATCCAATCTATTACTTTTCGTTAGAGCATCTTGATTTAACCAGACAGTCTGTTGTCGATATACACTTTCGGGCTACCATGAATAGAGACCTAGGAGCTATAGCTAATTACAGAGCAATCGCGGTCATACTTTCCGATAAAGCAATGTTGCTTGAAGGTGCTGGCGGCCGAATGAGATTCGTTGATGCACTAGTGGAAAACATGTAATGTTTTCAAAAACATGTAGCATTGCTAAAGCAATGCAATTAGATCAATCGCAAAGTTATAAGAAATGTCGTACAGTCATGTTAATGTCACTCTGACTCCTGGTCAGGTGAAAAAATTGCATTCGAAAAACGCGAGCACATGTGGGACAAAAATAACACTAAAGCACGATCAGCTAATGGGTGGTCCAAACAAATTGTCATTGACTAAAACACAACTTAATCATTTCAATAAAGCAAAGAAAGCAGCGACTGGAGCTCAACTTGATTTCTCTCCAGCAATGCCAGCGTTGATAGCTGCTGCTGCCCCAGCTGTTGCTAAAGCCGCTGCGTTAGGAGCTGTTGGAACCGCTGCTGGAATGGCACTAAAGAAAGCAACAGGAAAAGGATACAAAAAGGGGAGATCCACTCGCGGATCAGGGCAAAGACTTCCAGGAACTGCACCATCATGGTACCCAAAAAGGTTTTAAAAAATGCTAGCATTTTTACACCAATGTCAAATTTTGATTTGCTCGATGCTGTTAAACAATTAAATATAAAAAATTTCAGAGGCGTCTTTATGCGAGATCAATTACCACAACAACCAAATAATCCAGAAACCGGAATTATTAATCTTGATAACAGCAATTGTCCAGGAACTCACTGGGTTGCTTACGCGATCGATCCACGTGGAATTATCTATTTTGATTCGTATGGGTTAGCACCGCCAGTTGAATTTCTCCAATATACAAAAAACATCCCCGCGACAAAGGGTTGGTATTCAGCGTTACCAACACAAACACTAACTGATCCTCTGATATGTGGCCGTGAAGTATTGAATGTTCTTGATGCGATCTCGAAATCAAAGATTTCACCTCACAAAGTCGTGCACGAGTATACCATGGGTCGATTTAAACAGTTTCCTATCAAATAATGGTTGATATTTATGGAAGATCTCTTCTCGAAACAAAGACAAAAAAATCGCGCCGATGTGGATTTATCAAAATATGCGACCAAGGATGAAATCGATAATCTTTTAAGTTTAACCGGGATAGACCCAGATGAGGTTGTTATTTTTCAGGACCGGCACGGAAAACTAAAAACCAGCGATATCAAATGGCATGAAATAATTCACAGGGTTATTGGAGCCACTCCGGGTAACCTTCATGTGTTCACTGACAGCGGAAAAATCAGAGATTCGCTGATATCAATCGCGGCGTTGCGAGATGATACGCAAAAAGCTGCAGGGGAACGTGTAGCGAAGACCGGTGATACAATAACAGGCGAACTCAATCTCAACGGGAACAAAATAACTATGTTAGCGGATCCAACATCGTCGGAAGATGCCGCAAACAATCAATATGTTGACGCCATTGACGGTAAACTAACCACGTTGTGGGCTGAGTATGATGTTCATATAAACGCGTTTACAAGACTTCGAAGAAACTTTCAAAAAACCGATGATGCCACGGATAAGTTCTTTGGAACTCCTCCCGTCATCGACATGAAACTTTCTGATATCAAGACCAACATTGACACGATCAAACAAACACAGCAGGATATCGTAGCGGGGATTCCTGATATCGTTAACAAAACCAGTTTGATTAAAGTCCCCACTGGAGTTACTTCCGGGCATATCACCAACATAACATACACGGTATCATCTGGATTTGCAACATGGTCTCGACAAAATAATACTATCAAATATACAGCAACAGCCACTGGAGTGTATAGACTGTCTGTGTTCAGTGCCGCTAAATTTGAAATCTTTACAACATATCCCTGGAGACATTCCACCGACAAGTATTCCGGGGTTGTGACTATCATATTAAACAAGGGAACCGAAGAAACATTTATACTGGAAGCCGCCGACAAGAAATTAACCGCAACATCTTACTGGTGGTGTTTGGAATTCGTAGCTGAAACGCCTCAATTGGTTACTGCATAAAATAATAAAATGGCAACTAAGTCAACAGCGCAACAATACAGATATGATCAAGTACGCAAATGTCATTCAGAGTTAAAAGATACTATTGACAAATGCACAACAAAGATAAAAAAATACAAACGGCGTGTAACCGTGTTAGACACAATAGTGCATTCGGTATCCGCGGTAGTTGCATCCACGGGAGTATTATTATCAGCGCTGACACCAGTGACAACTGCTATCGCAATCACAATTACAATTTCAACATCAACGACAATTGCAGGAGTTGCTAATATAATTGCGAAAAAAATATCCTCGTGTGCGCTAATAAAATTACACGAGTATGAAAAGTTAAACAGCGCGGCCACGAGCACCTACTCGAAATTGTCGTCGTTGATATCATCCAGTCTTGACGATACAATGATATCGGATTTCGAATTCGCGCAGATGGCAGGGGTGTACAACGATTACACAAAGAACTTCGATTTGAAACGACGGCAGATAAATAACGACGGAATTACTTCAGCAGATAGTCGCAAATACAAGCCCGGCGCGAACATCTTTGTTAACAGTAACCTCAACTAAGCCAGAATTCAGTATTAATTTTCCAACTGCAATTCCAGCAAGCGAGATCGCGTTAGCACAATTACGAGTATATCACAGTTGGCCCAATATCAGATCAGCGTCGTTTGGTAAAACAGTGTTAGGATGGCCTGAAGTCGCTCCACTGGCACAACCAATACCACCAACGCCTAAAAAGTCTGACTATGTCACTGACGCGCAGTCATATCATGAAATTACCCCGTCATATAAACAACATCTGGATGATATAAAAAATGCACCGGTGGGTAATTTGCTTAACTTCATCAACAAGGACTATATTCATTGGTTTTTTTCTAATGAACTACTAGGAGGAGAAGCAACTAGGGGTATTGGCCTAATTGGTATTATTGAATATTTTAAAATCCTTAATGAGTTACATAAAACACAACGAACGTATCTACGGCGGCTCTTCCAAGAACAACTTTTTGATATCACAAGTTCACGCAACGAAATTATTACACGGATTGAAATATTAAATCAGCTTGCCGCCGACATGGAATATATTAACCAGCGAGTAATTCAGGCAACAATTGATTACACTGATGACCTAAACCGTTATAAACAACGATTTCTAGCTGCATATTCACTGACAGAAGCCACGCTGCCAAATTTTAAATTTCCTGGGTATAATGTTCCCGAGTTGAAAAAATCCGTCACTGACCTCATCAATGAGTCCTTCGATGACATACTCGCACAACACAGAAAAACACTACCGGGGCCAACTGTCCTCAGACACAACAAAAACCCCGAAGGGCAAGGCCGTCACGTATCCCCGGGCATCGTAAATATAACTGAAGTGGTCGCGGTCAATCTTGTATGTGATGTCATTGATGGCAGTTACAGCACAGACACGACAGTATCAAATCAAGCCCAGCAAGGATTTATTCTTTATTCATTTACTCCGAAAGAACCACCTGGATTTCTGATTGTGCAAGAACCGATCAATCCGGTCTATCTACGATGTCACAATCCGTGGCTGACCAGAATAAATTTACGCTGACAGACCAGCGTGGGAATCCTCTTGATTTACGGAATGAAACACTACATATTAGTCTCCTGATAAAATCAGGGTGAAGTCATAGACTTCCAATCGTAAAAGGATTTTCAATTAATAATATTATATTATAATAATGTCCTTGAAAAAAAAATGTGATGATGATTTCATTGATGATGTCACTGACGACGACAGTGATGATGATAGCAGTGATGTCACTGACGACGACAGTGATGATGATAGCAGTGATGTCACCGTCAACATAAAAAATATTTCAATAAATTATTTTAAACAATAAAAAAATATATAGCATGTACACGCACGTGAAATGTTTTATATACGACAAACAAGTACTTGAAGAATATATCAAAAATGTATTCAGCGGAGGGTTGATAGGCGGTGTTAAAATAGTTATTGATAAATACTGCAACGATAATTTTTTACTGACAGAATCGCAGTTGGAACAACTACGAGAGAATCATATCACGATAATCATGTGTCTTCCAGACCAAATCATGAATTATGCTCACATTTCACGAGATCGTCTCTATAAGATATTGCAGTAAAAATATTTTATTACATTTTTTTGTACACACTGACAAATTCACTGAAATTTATGGGGTATTTACTAGTAAAAATCACAGAAATCGTCCGATTTGCTAATTTAATAACGGTGTTTACTAGTAAAAATCACAGAAATCGTCGGATTTGCTAATTTCATAACGGTATTTACTAGCCAAAATCATGCGAATTCAGTAAAAAGTAAAATAAATATTGAAATCTGCAAAAAAATACATTTCACAATTAATCAAGCAAGTATTATATAATGTATCACCGCGTGAAATGTTTCATACATGATAAAGAACTTCTTGATAAAGCTGTCAACGGAGGAAAAGGTACCCCGGAAAAAATAATGGTTGATATATACGGTCATGACGATTTTATACTGACTGATGCGCAACTGCAAGTATTAATAAAAGATCATGTTGTGATTGCGCATAGCAGTGTACATCAAATTCTTGAATATATACGCGTATTTAGATCTTAGATTGACTCTCAAATATCTACCACTTCACAGATGTTTTTGTATATGACAAACAAGCGCTCGAGCAAGCAGTTAGGGCTGCATTTGCACAAGAAGAAATTAACGTTAAATTGCTTATTCATGAATACGGAGACGAAGATTTCTTACTAACACAGCAACAGTTGGATAATCTCAGACGAGAGCATATTACCGCAATAGTATGTGACAGAGATCAAATTCTCAATTATGCACATTCCTGCATTGAACCCGACCAACTTATCGCGCTGATTTCATCACCTTGATTTCATCAAGGCGATTTCATCAAGGATAAAGTCCAGGAAGTAAAAAAAAGTGATATTTTTTTTTACTTTCGATTTCACTTCCAAGTAAAATCAAAGTGATTTCATCAAGGTGAGATATTTCCTTCCTCGTCGTCGTTGACTTTGTCATCCTTGACTTTGTCAGCGGACATGCAATGTTTCAATTTTCTAACCCGAGTGTTTATTATCTTTTTCATTTCATACTCGGCCGCAATGTATAGCCTATCGTGTGCTGAAAATGGCGTTAAACCATACAACAACAACAAAAAAATCTACTGTAGCCAGCGATTTATACAAATTATTTTCAATTATTTTATGAATCGATATTGGGAAGGAAGAATATAACGTCCTGCGCATTTAGCTTCATGCAATGATTCAAAATCAGACATAATTGTTTCAGAATTTAGTGATAAATTCAATCCGCGTTCTTCTAAATTTTTAATAGCAGTAATCACATTATTGATATTTTCGTAATTCATATATATATTGATATTATATATCTAAAAGAAAAAAAAATCACATCTCCTTGAGTTTCTAGGGTGCCATATGACATCCTACCAAACTCGAGAGCGGAAACACGAACCCCATGTGAGCCCCTAACCTGTCAAATAACAGTCTAGAGAGCCCAGAGGGTGTGTTTGCGAGCGACGAGACATTCCCCATGTGAACCCCTAGCTTACCTGAATGATATGCTAGCAAGGTTCATATTGGGACAACACAACATATAGTATTTACACTATTATACATAATATTTACATTTGTAAAGCTCCTAAATTGCCACCGCATTTTAGCAAGCTTACAGTAGGACAGTACAACATATAGTATTTATATTTGTAAAGCTCCTAAATTGCCACCGCATTTTAGCAAGCTTACAGTAGGACATAGCATTGTATTTGCACTATATAACTTAATTCTAACTTATCCTAGGACGGTACAACATATAGCATTTACAGTAGTAACTAAGGACGGCACAGACAGATAGTATATACAGTAGTAACTAAGGACAGCACAGACAGGTAGTAAGACGACTTATCCTAACGGAGTCATTTTCTACACTCAACAGCGGGTATACCATCCCCTCAAAATCAACCCCTGGAGGACGTAAAAAGCATCCGCCATGAGCGGATATGACGAGATGGTATTGATTGCTGTTGAACTTCGAAGACTCCGTCTTCTAATAAGATCGTATCGTATATAAACCGACGGATACTTGAAAGTTCAAAAATAGCTCAGCGTGACATGTTTAAAATGTTTTATTTGTTTTTTTCTTAAATATGATCGTATAAAAAATACAGATGAACCATAAACCCGAACAAGTGTAATAAAATAAAGATTTTATCCGCAAAAAAAGATAAATAGACAATTACGCATTTGTCAAGGATAAAATCATTCTTGACTTTGTTAAGGAATAAGGGGAAGTTATTTACTTCCTTGTACACAGAAAACCGTCTGCTCGTTGTGTTACCTCTGTGGTATGTAAACAATTTACCTCTGTAGTGGTAACATACAGTTAACAAATTCTGAATTTAAATTATAAGCTGAATTTAAATTGAAAAATACCTGTGAATGCGGAAGTGTTGGCTGTAAATAATATACCGCTAAGTGGCGCTGAATAAATTTACCTGTATTGCACAATCTCAAGGAGTATTGCACATTGACAAAGGGAGGGAACTAATTGCATGAAATATGCCTAACGGAGTTATCTCCGTTTGGAAATACTTCGGATTTTAGTGACAATGAAAAACAATTTTCTGATTATTATATTTTTTTGACAGAGCGGATTTAGTTATATTTTCTGCGACTTTTCGTACTGATGCCACACAAATATCAAAATACTTGCCAGCTGAGTTCATCGATTGAAATATTATTTCTTCATTCGTATCTAAATTTATGGATACAACTGGCCTAGACTCTCTCTTCCCCCCAGCATCCCCACGTGCAACATTTTGGCGTTGTGTGACAGTCCTTAGATAGGATAAATTATTATCAAGTCTTTGTCCATCAATGTGATCAATTACAAGACCGTCTTTGATCTTTCCAAAGAAACACTCGAACGCGAACCTATGACAGAGATAACCTTTCTTTCCAACAGTAAACATTAAATAACCAGAATTATTAGCAGCACCAACTGGTATTTTCCGCTTCAGTGTCTGACTATTCCCTCGCGAGATGCTTCATAATTTTTAATGGTCGGATGTCGGACAAATTCTTGGCTCATTTATATAATAATATATTTGTCCAAATCACAATTTGTCTGAAAACTTATTTAAACAATCGCGCTCCGATATATCGTTATTCTTTTTGTTGTAATATCGCTTGAGTTCACGGTATCGTTTTCCTCCGCCCCTTGCACTTAACTGTGTTTTCCGATGCCACATCACAGACACGGTATTTGTCCTAAACTTCCACGTCGTACGCTTTGGGAATGTTGTCCGCAGAATTCACCTCTGCAGGACTTATTACAGCGAGTTGATGATTTTGTACCAAGCCACTTACAATGATTCATATATATAATATTTTCTTATTTAAATATTTGTCTTAAATATAATATGGAGGAATTTAAAAGATTATCTACCATTGGCACTGGAAGATTTGATCTTGACAGACTAAACCGGGACTCACGAAGACAATCCCTGACTCATATGTTTTATATTATCAGGAATGCCAAAAAAAAATTTCGCAACGACGGCGCATCTCACGTATGGTCGTCATTTAAAATTATACGTGACATTGACTAAGTCAATGTCGTTGACTCTGTCATCGATGCTACAATGAATGATGCACGGGCGAAAACAATTATCAATTACCTCGCTGATGGTAGGAAATATTTTTTCAGAATAAAATTTATTGTGCAAGCAGATTCCGATACGTGGATTATCCGTGACAAACTCGACCCTGTCCTTGCTAGCGTAAAGACCTTTTTGTAAAGTAAAGACTCCAAACCAGGAATGCTGACCGGGATTGATAAACCATATTACGCTCGAGCATATCCTGTGACCGCGGTCATTTATGGAATCTATCCGATAAAAAAACCAAAAATTGATAAACTTACCCCGATGAGGACGTCATCGACGACTTCGTCGTTGTCGCTGAATTGTGTAGCCGAGCGAGTAATGGAACATTTTAAAAATGCGATGCGGGGAAACGGTCTGACTGCGTTAAGACAGTCCAAAATAACAGCGTGGGCTGAGCGGGTCAAACACACAGGAGCATCAACAAACGATGTCGCCAAGCTAGAAAGCGCATTAAGATTTCCCATAACCGTAACAACGATAACAAAGGAAGTATTATACAAATCGAAATATAATCGATACGGAGCTCCAATAAATATCATTGATCATAACGCTCATGCTTGGACTAACGCAGTTACGATATTTCCGCGGGATCGTGTTGTGAAATATTATCGCGGAAACATATTCGATGCTATCAAGCAGATAAGCAAAACCGACCCTGTGTCGATGTGGTTGTTTAAAAGTTCCGAAGATTCCGAGTATGATCAATTTGCAAAACCTAACGGTGAGTTATACCGGACGGAGTCGTTGCAACAACAAATGAAAAAACTCGCAGAGAAATATGCGAAAGTCGAAGAAAACACCGAGCAGTTATTAACTAATTGTTTTACATTTCCGAGTGTTGTCGCCCACTCTCAAAGAGAAAGAAATTAGTGGAGACCAATCCGAAGCGAGTTTCTTTCGTATATACAATTGAGTTGTGTCGAGTATGGACATGGCGGACTGTGGAATACCCGGTATGACCACCGGGATATGATTTCCGTGGATATGTCTGCGTGCTACCCGGGAAGCTTTCTCGGGAACGGCGAGTGCCGCGAATATTTTAAGCGATTTGGACATCCCACGAACTCGATGACACGAGTTGATATAAACGGTCCTTTACCCGACTTTGACTTGACAGGATTTGCTCGTGTGACTTCGTTTGAGTTCGCGGTAAACTTCATCCGTGCTGTTATGTTTGGTTTGGCAGACACGCTAGTGAAAAGCGTTGGGCACCAATAGTATTGTTGCGATATATGCTTGACAGCCGAATACTAGTATCGTTGACGGTCAGTGAAGCAATTATATCATATCGACCGCAGACTTCAGTTTGGTTACCAACACCGGAGCGTATCAGTGTAGATGATGTTATTAGCGAGTATGCACGAGAGAGTCCAAATACTCCGATGGATGTCATTGTCGGTGAAGCTCCTAAAATTCTCGAGATCAAACTCAGCAATAGTGAAAAAACAGCAAAAGACGAAGAATAATCGGTAAATTTACTCAAGGTGGTGCATATGATCATAAACTACATCACTCGCGGCTGATTATCGATGACGCTGAATTGGATTTTATAATTGCCGATGCCGTTGCGAGAAATATATTTTGTAATCGGGAGGACGCGCGCTTCTCCGACGGGGAAAAGTTGGGCACAGTTGTAAGTTATATCGACGGAGAATCGCCTCAATACACACATTTAAGATCTTCGATGCTGGCTTATGTTTCTATAAATTTGCTATCAATGATAAATCAATTTCCTGACACTGCAGTTAGAGTTGCAACGGATTCATTTTATATCAATAAAAGATATTCAGAATCACTGGCTCGTTTTACAAGCACTGATGAATCATGGAGTTCGTGGAGAATAAAAGCGGAAATGTTACATGGATATTGTGAATCCGCTGATATTAAAATTAAGGATGATTATTGTAAATCAGAATTATCAGAAATGTCGAACGCACCATCTGTGTATGATCCAATCAATAGACACAAAACTGTTTACTTGAACGGTCCAGGCGGGTCTGGCAAGACAACTCGAGCGATTGAATTATTTGGAAAATCTTCGATTTTCAAATCGGATATGATTGTGCTAACACCTACACACAGACTCGCCAGGGAGATGAAACAACGAGGAGTTAATTCTTGTACTTATCACAGCTTTTTTAAATACAGCGGTGGTGTATGGACTCCACATCGAATGGGAACAAAATATATTCCCGGGAAAATAATTTGGGATGAGATATGTACGGTACGTTAGATACATTGAAAACGTTTCTTGATTGGCTGCTAACATCGAATACTGCAGTGATAATGTGCGGCGATCACGGTCAGCCACCTTCGTTTGTCGGCGTATCTCCACATTTATGGTTAAAAGATTTTGTTGATTATTACGAAGAGGTGTTTGATGATTATAGAGCACTTGATGCAACGTTGAAGGAATTTAAAACATTAATCAGATTACAACCGAATAAAATTCAATGTGAAATTATGCGCGGGGTGATTCCTGAAACTTCAATGAGCGACTTTTGGAAAACATGGAAACCAGACGATTTGATAGTGGCAAGTAGAAAGATAGTCAGAGACACACTTCAACAACAGCTATTTCAATTACAACAAGAAAAGTTTCCAATGTTGCCAGTGCCGTTATGTTATAGACCAGCTGATACGCGGTTACAGAATATAGATGTTGATATTCCTGGGAAAACAGAGAAACAGAATTTAGTATTGAATGATATTGTGCTAGTTGATATTAATGCTGTCAAAGACGCACTAAAAATGAATAAATCCCCGTGGACGCTAGGATACGCAATGACAATTCATTCATCTCAAGGACTGACTATCAGTGATACAACTGTCTGGATCGTTGATGATCGAATGATCGAATGGTCAAACTTAGTTTACTTAGCTGTGTCCAGAGTCAGAAAAATATCTCAACTGCGAAGAATTGTCTTGGAAGAGTCAATAACTGATAGAGATGAAAACAACAGCGACATAATAAAAAGAAAACTAGCCGGTTACAAACAGAGTGACAAAAAAATAACAGACAATTTGACCTCGACAATGACTTTGTCATTTCGCTAAAACAACAGCAGAATAATCACTGTGCGAGCTGTAATTGTATAATGCTATGGTAGTATTCGGATAAAAAATTCAAGACAATTTACCGTAGATAGAAAAGATAACAGTCGCGGTCATACACGTGATAATGTGATGCTGACCTGTCTTGAATGTAATCGACGTAGAGGCGCTAGTTAAGTGATCGGGGTGGTAATTGTGTATCCTCGGGAATTACCTGCAGTTGCTCACGTGTGAAACCACGTTGAGGAGCAGTCGAATCCAGCCTGTAGATTGCTGGTCTACCATGGATCTTGTTATGTTAGATATCTTGTGTGTAGTAACACTCCAGATATGATCAGTCGCTCTTCGTTTACCACCTTCAAGTTCACCTGGTTCATATAATTATCTCACAGTGACATCACCTAATATTGGCTGTGTTGAAGAATCACGTCGTTGTACGGGTATATGTTTTTTTGTGATCGCGATGGCAGGTTTCATGTTGGTTGTTCGAGTAATTTCATTATTTAGCGCAGCTATCACACTTGGTAATCTTGCAACCCATTCGCGTGATCTCGTATCCTGAATGAATTCCTTCGCGTATTGATATCCAAATAACCGCTCAGCAAGTGTTCGATTAAATCGCTCAACAATTGCCTGATCACGGTGAATTTCAGTTTGTCCTCGTCTGATGGTAACATTATGTTGCTTCATCAGCGATGATACTGCACCTTGAAATTCTTTGCCAGGAACAACTTGTAACAACTGCGGCCATCGCAGACCACCTTGTGGTCCAAGTCCTCGTTGATAAATTCGCTCAAACGCATTGGCTACTTTAGATGCTGTTTTCGTTGATAGCGGTTCTGCATCTTTATATCTACTTGCAACATCAACTACAGTTAACGCGTACCTATATGTGTTTTGACGTCTTCGGATTTTAATAGTATCGTGTGGCAGAAATAATATATCAGCTTGGTGAACTTCATTTGGTACACTAACATCAAAATGTGCAAAGTGAATTTGTTTAGGACGCGGTAGACAAATTTGCCATATTGCTTGTTTGGATAACCAATTTTTAGCAGTAACTCGCGTAACTTTTGCTGCTTCAGCGAGTTTACTAATTGCTGCGCTACCTCTCCAATATCCCTTTGGGGAATAATAAATAGACTCCATTATTATTAATTACCAGCACCTAGCGCTAATTTACCTTTCATTGCAGATTTTATTAACCAGCTAGCTAACTTTACTTTGAAAGATTTATCAGTGATGGCATTTAGCGCGTGAATTAATTTCACATCCGGGAGATGGCGCTGTTGCAAATACTTACTTCGGTAAGCTACATCATGCGCATGACACGCCTTATCGATGGCATTTATCGGATACTCACCTGGTTTTGGTTGATCTAAGGCATCAAGTCTGATATCAAGTCGGGTTCCAGGACCACAGTAATTATATCCTGGAAGATGTTTTTCTCCTGGGTATTTGTCCCACGGAGTTCCGGGTAAATTTGTTAACTTAGCTGCGTTATCACCTCCTCGCTTTTTATTTACCCGACTGAATAAATTTAAACTTTTTTGTGCCGCAACGTTCACACTTGCCTGTAAGCGCAGATCGATTATTTTTTGTTGTAGTGGTTGTTATATCCGCAGTTGGGGTACGTGTTCTACATTTCACACAATATAAATCCATATTATTTTATAATATATCTAATGAAGATCACTGACTTTTCTGCTACAAAACGACAAGAGCCAATCAAACATAACTCGTTGCTACCAAATTCAATTCGAATGACAATTATAGGTCCATTTGGGAGTGGTAAGACGCAGTTGTTACTTAATTTAATAATGAAGTGGATGAAGTGGGAGAAGTTGTATTTGATAGCTCCGTCTGTGGACGATCAGCGGTGCTATGACGTAATAAAGGATTTTAACGAAAGTACAAAAGTTACAAGTGAGGACGATAAAGACGTCGTTGAATTTATCACAGATATCAATGAAGCGCCGAGAATTGATGACATTGATAGAACTGTAAATAATTTAGTCGTGTACGACGATGTGATGTTAGACAAACAGACAAACCCTGCCAGGATATTTTCACGCGGCAGACATAAAAACGTGGATGTGATTTATGTGACTCAACGATATACACAAATACCAAAAGTGATCAGAGATAACTGTAACATTCTTGCGCTGTTTAACGACGTTGATACTCATACACTGAAAAATATACATCAGACTTGGTGTAGCGGCGACATGGATATAAATAAATTTAGAAATTTCTTTAGTCGTGCTCAGGCAAAACCACATGGATTTGTAACGATCTCTTTACATGATCCTCGAACACGGTATCGAGTTGGGTTAGATACAATTTTTAACTAGACAAATATTGTCGAGTATGCATGCAGAGCGAATCAATATTTGCAGATCTCCCAACATCTATGCAGTGAATCTTTAAGTGGCATTGCAGTCTGTGTATGTTTAAGTTTAGGATTTAATTTGGACTTCTACTGAAGTTTATTCAGGACATTAAACTATTGGGGCTTGGGTCTGTAATTCTATTATTTTTTGGGATCTGATTCATAATACTATAGCTTATGTTCCTTACTATTACATTTGTATTTGGTGATCTAGGGAAAAATATTATTTGTTTAATTTTACAAAACTTTTTCCCACTTTTCTCTTACTTATTTTAAGAGCATAGACTCGTAATGATTTATGTATGATACAGGAGATTACACGTTCTTTATTTCCTTTGCCCCATTATCCTCTTTCATAGTCGCTCTTATATATGTATATATGTATATGTATATATATATATATATATATATATATATATATATATATATATATATATATATATATATATTCCTTAAAACATGTTGATGCAAAATAGACCAAACAAGGATGCATCTGAAACACCTTTCTAGTTGCAAACCAATAAAATTTATACAATGAAAATTCAGTTACAATTCGCAAGTTGCAAAGCAAAGCTCTTGAACTTCATCCATAGAATTTCACAAAGGTTGGTTACCATGTTTTTTCTTTAGAATGTATTATAAGGTTCATATTCGTTATATTGCACAATGAAACTCAGCTAAGAAATACTATTTTCAAGACCACATTTTATGTATGTCTCCTAGGTCCCTTTGCCGGGCCACGTTTCCATAGCCATTTCTGCCGCTCATGACCTGTACATTCATTAGCTGTGACGTTTTTTCCATCAGAGCTTATTTCAAGACATCTTCTCGAACTGGGATTATATATCGTGTCGTCCTGAAAATATAAATGTTTTATTTACATCCGCTTTGAAAAGAAGCTTGATAAAACTTTTAATTGTGCAGGGTGAAGTGATCGCCGGTAATTTGTTTTGCCTACTACGTAAACAATTAGGATTCGGGCATTTTTACTTCAAATTTGTTACATGAAAGTTTGTTTATTGAAAATCAAAGATGCTTTAGTACATTTTGACCCAAACATAGTCTGCAGTTGTAATTTAAATTTAAATTTATCTATTCAAAATGTTGAAGAGGAACCGATTACAGTTTGGGGTTACTACTCTTACCAACCGATTACAGTTTGGGGTTACTACTGTTACCAACTATGAAATAATATTTAGGTCGTATTTGCTGATACGATCTTTACCGTAGGTTTAACTCAACTAAGCAACAATAACTGAAGCCTTTGCATAAGACGTTAAGTCTCATTTGCCAGTACTTACGTCTGCGTATATCCATTCTTGGTTGCCATGCTGTCCATGACATCTGTACAGTTTTATTATGGCTGATCCTTGCTCATAATTCCAACAACTAGTATCACGCAAAATTTCATTCTTGGTACTCAAAAACCAGCTCTGAAATATGACAAGACTACTAACGTTGTATTGCAAAGCGATGTTTACTATAACGATACGAGGCTGGTGCTTCGCAAATGGTTGCACTTGTAATGATTTGCTCAGTACGGCCTTAACCATAGACGTTTTAAAGAGACAAAGGAGAAGGGGTATTTTAAACAATATTGTGCCATAATTCTACAAAATCATGATTTAAAATGCAGCGAAATACATAATGTAAGAGTTAAACTATTTAAAGAAGAATATTAAAGATGATTTAACGAATGGATGATATTGATTAAAACAACCAACCTGAAAAAGTCGTCGATCACTTTACTGTTATTTTAACCATGCAGTTAATCTCACCCTAAGAACACGCTTGAAACTTTAAACTCATCTGACATCACATAAATAAAAGGCTGTCAATATATATA
Organism: Sinohyriopsis cumingii; assembly: GCA_028554795.2. Taxonomy (NCBI): domain Eukaryota; kingdom Metazoa; phylum Mollusca; class Bivalvia; order Unionida; family Unionidae; genus Sinohyriopsis; species Sinohyriopsis cumingii. The sequence continues at coordinate 61,128,882 of CM068841.1, forward strand.
TAATTGAAATGATATAATCTTTGGTAAAGTTACTCAGCGGGAAAATATTGGAATTGCAATAACATCTTGACATGACAGCACAGGACGCTGTAAATTTTAATATTCTAGATTCCAGTGGTACTGAATGCTCGCAATTCACCTCGTTCACCAACACAAAGTTGCATGTAAAAGTTTGGTGGAAATCTAACAATCTTTGCTAAAGATTTGTCGCGGACACTAATATTAGGCGGACGTTCATTTAGATGAACTCATGTAATGACATTGGGGGAGCTGAAAATTACGACTGTTTTAGGTCTCATCAATAAAAGCACGCATTCTATTCCAGAGGCTACCCAAACATAGCCGAAGTCCGAGTTATGAAATTCAAAATGCACATTTAAATGACTTATGGCCATTGACTCCTGCCATTCTATTCAGGCTTTCATTGCATAACTTTGCTAATTATATTAGAGGCTACATTTCCTGTAAATCATGGTTTAATGCGCCGGAAATCAAACTAAGCGTCTAATCCATTTTAAGGTGTGTTTAAAACCCAACTTTTCTAACTTTTTTGCGGAACACTTAATGCGCTAATTTTTAGCATGGACAATGCTTATCTTTAAAATGCTATATGTTGATGTTTATATGTCAAACTATTGACAATAAGCACTCTTGTTGTTAGGGACGTTTGCTTGATATGGTATATCAGGTAGAAGACAGTAGAGAAACATGAAGAATAACCTTATTTTCGACGGACAAGCAGTTTGATTGCACTCGAAGGAACCGGTAAACAAACAACTGAAACATACAGGTAAAATGCAGTTGGGATAATGATCCTCTAATCGGACATATACGTACTGCTTTCTCTTGTCATTTTATCAAGCCATCATTATCCTTGTTAATTTTGATTTTTTGCATGATATTTCACCACTTGCGCTATCACCGACCGTACTGTTTCATAGGATGTTAATTGGGATGATGATAGGTTTCTCAAATTACTGACTCAACCGTGTTCAGCCTAGATGTTCAAGAGGTACTCCCGTTATTACAAGATTGTCATTTGGTATATTTGGAAAACCGCGTGTGTGTATATGTGTGTGTGTGTGACTTTGGATTTTTAACATAACTTTAAAAATGTTTCAGTCACATCGCAATGATATCTGCAAAGTGGCAGTTGATCGTGATGTTTAGCACTGGGGCATCATCCCGCAAACATGTAGCATCATGTCCCATCCAGCAACATTATCCTGATACGCGTCTCTTAATGCATATCACACCAAGTGAGGCAGCTGCTAGTAACATATTTACAAGACTTTGTTTCGAACCCACGGGCTCCCCATCCGAGGCAGACGCTCTAACCACTTAGGCCACCGGAAAGGTAAAACTTATTTGTACACTACATCGAATATATGACATTATTTTGACATATTTCATATTTAACAGCATGCGGGTGTACTATCACACATTCTTGTGAAACATGCAGAGACGTTGAATCGAAGTCTTCCGAATATAAATCAAATTACCAGCAACAACGCATTAGCCGTGTCTTTCGTAAATCTCTGAATATTTTCTTTTGCGATAATTAATATCTGATATTGATGGAAGTATTAGATTAAATCATAACCCCTTTAAATAATGTTAATGTTTAGCATACCTTATTACTTTGCTCATCATCAACGGCCAGAATCAATAAATAAAACAGAGATCACTTTTGACAAGTTGTTTTGTAAATAAACTGTTCATGAAAGATTCGGTATCTCCAAATTAATAAAGCACGCAAAGATAGGCAGCCAAAATAATTAGCTGAATACATGAGATTGCACTCACTTCCTGGCGAGTACATGATGCTATACTTACTGCCTGGTGACTATCAGCTTGTTGATCACATTATATCTGACTGATATAACATAAACCAGTTAGGATGAAAAACGGTTTCCAGCAATAAACGGTTTTGAAAGCAAAAGCCATGGTCCGCTTTCTTTTTAGAAACTAGTCGAACATCACTTAACAAAAATATATTATTATAATCCAAAATTTAATCTTTACAGTAGAAAGAACCATTTTCTTGTAAGGACTATCGGTAATGCACAATTCAATACAGATTGGTGGTGGACTATACTCTGATGGTGTAGAAATGGCTAAAACTATGTTAATTCTGATGCCCCATTTATTTCAATAAGGTATCCTGCAACATGTAGCAGTCTGTGTTTGAACGAATGTGGGTGTTTGAACGGATAACTTGTAACTTTGCTAAGCATGTTGCACTATAATTTGTTTAATATTCACAATTAGTATTTAAACAGAATTTGAACGGCGTTTCATATTCTACGTGTGCAGCTGCTCATATATCTTACGTAATCTGTTTGTATTATTTTAATTTGACTTTTCTTTAATTTCCACAACATTACACAGCTCCATGACTGTGGGTTGTAATTATCCCCCATTACATGTCATCGTGTAGTTTGCCACGTGCATTGTAATGAAGGCCTAATGTGTATGAAATATATAACGTTCGTTGCATTTTGCCTAGTCTTCATACAACACAATGATTGTAATGTAATAACTCAATACTATGTCAACGTCGTGAGAATGCAAAATCAAAATAACTATTTTAATTCATATTAATACCCTTTCAAATTTACCTAAAACATTTATGTTAATAATTTCTAACTTTCCAACTTTTACGTACTGTACGTATAATAATAATAATAATAATAATAATAATAATAATAATAATAATAATAATGAAAATAATAATAATAATAATGAAAATGAGGACTTTGTATAGCGCATAATCTTTCGAAGCTCTAAGCGCTTTACAACATTAGACAACACCTATAAGATTAAAACACCATATAATAGTATTATTACAAAAACAAACACCATGAAATTAGAAAAACGTTAAAAATAAAAAAAAATTATGCTGAGAATATTTAAGGTAGGAAACATTATTAGGTCTTTAAGTTTGTTCTTGCAGTCGAAATAAGTGAGTTTTGAGAGCACTCTTGAATGTGATCACAATGTCTTTGTGTCTAAGTTCAGTGGGCAATTCATTCCATGTTGCTGGGCCTTCGTATGCAAAAGAACGCTGTCCATATGACTTTGTTTTCGTAGTAGGAATAATGAGTATATGATTGTCAGAAGAGGAGCGTAAGTATCATGCTGGTGCTTACACATGGGTGAGATGGGATAGGTATGTTGGACTAGAGTCCGACAGTGAAACGTAGCACAGAGAACAAATTTTGTGTTTGATTCTGGATCGAATGGATAGCTAGTGTATGGGACAGAGCAGCGGGGAGATGTTCTCTGACCGTGGTACTCTAAGTATGATCCGAGCAGCTGTGTTTTGAACTTTTTGAAGTTTCTGAAGCAGACATTGAGATGAACCAGACATAATTGAGTTACAATAGTCAAGTCTTGAAAGTACTAATAAATACACAAGTGTTTTAGTGGCATCAACTGAAATATATTTGCGAATTGAGCTGATGCGTCTCAGCTCAAGATATGCAGCCTTGCATATGTTCATGACATGTTGGTGCAATGTGAGAGTACTGTCCAGAGTAACAAATAGGTTTCGTACTGATTGTGTGAATTTAATGTTGGCGTTGCTGATATTCATTGTTTGAGATAAAGGATGTGAATGAGAAAGCCTTTGTGTTGTAATCAGAGTGGCCTCAGTTTTATCATCATTCATCTGCAGCTTGTTACATGTCATCCATGACTTCACATCAAGAATGCACCTCTCTACACCATAGATGGTAGCATCAACTTCAGCTGGGTGGCTAGATTTGTATATTTGGGTGTCATCAGCGTACAACTGGTGAGACACTGGATGATGATCTATGACACTTGAGAGCGACTGATTGTACAGAATGAAGAGAACAGGTCCACGAAGATATCCATGTGGACAACCACAACATAGATCAACTTGGCTGGAGTGTATTCCATTTGCAGATACAATCTGTGTCCTGCTGACCAAGTAGGACTTGAACCACAGTAAGGCTGTATCATGAATGCCAAATACATGCTGGAGACGGTGAAATAATATATCATGGTCTATTGTGTCAAATGCTGCAGACAAGTCAAGGAGGGTGAGGACTGTAATCTTTCCGCTATCCAACGCAGAGAGAATGTCATTAACTACTTTTAGAAGAGTAGTTTCAGTACTGTGGCAGGGGCGATATGCAGATTGTACATTGCTAAAGAGACTGTTTGAATTTAGATGAGATACAAGCTGGGATAGAACAACTTTTCTAGGATTTTTCATATGAATGGGAGATTAGAAACTGGGCGGTATTTGTATAAATCGCTATGGTCTAGTGTTGGTTTCTTCAGTAGAGGCTTTACAATGGCAGTTTTAAAAAAAACGATGTGAATTCCCCAGATGATAGAGAGGTATTAATAACTTCAGTTAGTGAAGGCAATACTGGATCTAAGCACTCAAGCAGCAGTGATGTTGGAATTTGATCAAATTCACATGACTTTGGTGCACTCTTCATCAGGATTGTACGTACCAAGTCTATAGAGACAGGTTCAAATGCTACTAATGGTTGCCACTCAAATTCTGTATCCCAACTGTATGTGACGACGAGTCAAGTGAAATTGTGGTGTCAAGCTTATCTCTAATGGTTTGTACTTTGTCACAGAAGAAATTTGCAAACATGTCCGGAAGGTCGAGTAGAAAGAAGGTAGTTGGAAGTGGTGTTGAGTTGTTCCTTGACATTAGCTTGTTAGTAATCTCAAAGATCTCTCTGCAGCTGGAACTTTCCATGATCTTAGTAGTGTAGTGGGCTGATTTCGCTGCAAGGACTATATTTGTGACATTCTTCTTAGCGACTTCATAGATTTGCTTATGAATAGTGAGTCTGGTGGAAAGTCAGAGCCTCTCAGCTTTACTGCGGTCTCCTTTAGCAGTGCGAAGCTGGTCCCTAACACTGCTATACCATAGAGAACACTTTTGAATTGATACTCTGCACTTGGTAGCTGGGGCATGTTTGTCAAGCAATGAACGCAGACAGTTATCGAGTTGTTCTGCGGTAAGAGGTAAGCAAGTTGTTAGGTTAGCTTGGATGTCGTGCATTAGTTTGGTTCTATTTATCATACGGAGGGTTCTCTTAGTAGCAGATAAAGGTGGAGGATTAGGGACTGATACGTCAAGATGGCATATAATGCAGGGGTGATCTGATGCATGGTCATGGGATACCAGGGAGGACCGTAGAATGTTATCATCAGGTCTATGAAGAATCCAGTCTCAAATGTGACCATGTTTATGGGTGGGTTGGTTAACTGACTGTTTGAGGTTGTAAACATTAATGGAATCTACGAGTTTTGATGTATTTGAGTTTCCGGGACAGTCAAAGTGAAAATTGAAATCTCCAAGAATAATCAGGTTGCCACCTATCGAATTTTCATGCTCCAGGAGATTCGGAAAGTGATCCAAAAAGAGAGAGTCCGCCAGCTTATTTTTTTACTAGGAGGAGGGCGGTATAGGCAGAAAAAAATGGACTGACCTTTGCTTCAGTGTGATTGTGAGTTGGACAAGTTCAAACGATGTGTGGTCGAAACTGAATTTTGTGGTGTGGTTAAAACGTTTTATCATGGAGTTCTTTGTGATGACAGCAATTGCACCTCCGCGCGAATTACGGTGGGAACTACTTGATGGAGTAACCAGTGGGTGTTAGGTCCGCACACTTGGGCTCATCGCCTGATGTTTTAGCCATGTTTCTGTCAGGAAAAATATGTCAACATTTTGGTCGTTGATAAAATTAACTATTTCTGTGTGCTTTTCCGGTGGTCCTACTGATTTGACATTGAATAATGCAATTCGCAGAGGTATTTCTTGGATAGTTGACACAAAGGTTGACGAATTAATACGGATTTGAATTAGATTATTTAAATTAACGGTCGAAATGTTTTTAAATGGTTCTGCCGAAGTAAGGGAGATAAGTGGGATTCTTCTTCCTGTTCTACGCCGGCCAGCTTTGATACAAAGTTTCATTTTTCGCTTCTGTTTACATTTAGGTAATGATGAATGTAGTCCCAGTTCGTTTAGACTAGAGCACAATGTAGTGTGGAGTGCTAAGGAGTGATCATTTAAAGCAATTAATGAGGGTCCATTGCAGCATAAACGGGTTGACTTGCGAGTATCACGTGATGGAGGTTTGTTAAAAAACAGTCGAGCAAGACAGCTGGGAAAAAGTCTAATTTTTCTCGTTTCCAAAGCAAGGAGATGAAGAAACACATACAAATTTAACAGCCAATACAAAATGAACACAATAAACGAAGATGAAAACAGGCAACAAGAACAAATATCATGAAAACTGCACTAAAAAAACGGAACATTTGCTTCAAGCCGGTTACTCGATAACGGCCATCTTGTCTTATCTATAGATATATATATCCATCTAGAAGAACCTCACGAGTAGTTAGGCCATGATATCAGCAGAAGTGGCCTAGTGATGTTTCGAGAGTGCCAACGGCCCTTTTAAATTGAATCGATTAATGAGGATTAGACACTAACAATTGTGGGAGAAAGAGAGATAAAGTAACGAAATTTAGAAAAATGACGGAAAAGTGCAACGTGTATATATATATATATATATATATATATATATATATATATATATATATATATATATATATATATATAACATATGAAATATATATATTTTCGTCCACAAGAAGCTCGTGAGTAGTTAAGCAACATGTATAGAACAGCAAGATTTTTGTAGTGATTTATATTTGCAAGTATGTGTTTAGAGGAGCTATTCAGGCATCATAAATCTGCGTCATATGCAACATAGTGGTTTGCCCATGCTCATAAATAGTGATACCATTATGCACGTATAGAAAACTAATAACTACAACTTACGTTGTAAAGATTGTTAAGGATAATTTGCATTTTGCCAATAATTTCTTACCTGAGAATGGTTGTCATTATGACAGGGATATGATTGTAAATGATTTTCTGCATTCACATCGGCACATGTCGCGCTTTCTTTGTTCCGTACCTGTATTAGAAGAAGGAAGAACAGCTGTTAAACGTGGCATTTAATCTGCCTGACTATCTCGCTCTCACCACACAGATGTGTGTGTGTGTGGTGTTTATAGGTATATTTGTTATTCATATCAAATGTGCATACTTAATTCTGAGGGTTACGGAATCAATGTCACTGTTATTTGTTACAAACAGTCTATACTTTTAGATTTGTGATATAACATCTAAGATTATTTGGGATTTTAATTAAGAACTCTGTACGCGGCTTTCGAACTGTATTCATTTTATATTCAATTAAAATGATTTGTTGACTTTTACCAAACGTGTTGTTTTTTGTGGTTTTGTCTGTTAACTATTTTAAGACCAAGAGTCATAACAATATACACGCATATAAAAAGTAAAATTATTCTTGTCTTTAACTTTTTAATTACGTAGAAGCGTCATCGGATAACGCATTTTAAGCATAAAACTACATTGGATAATTCCTTGTAAGCATATAACTACGCTGGATAACATCTTTTAATCATACGATTACACTGGATAACGCCTTTTAAGCGTAAATCAAATTATAGATCGGGATTCTCTTTAATGATAATCTAATAACTATCTTTCCACTAATGATCGAAAACGCATATACGTTACACTATTCAAGTGGTTAGCAAAACAGCTATTCCGCCAGAATTAAACTGTTGGCAATACCAAGAAAATGACAAGGTAAGTGCATGTCAGACATTAAAATTTCTTACAATTTAGAAATATATATTCCAGAAGTACGAAATAAAAAAAAGATACTCTGCTTCACGGATAATTATTATTCATGTTATTTGTATTTACGTCTCCTTTAAACGCTTTGTTAGATTTTAGCGAATAATTGTTGATTATGGTGAGTTCCCACCCGAGTAATCACCCAGTTCATATAAGTCGACGTCGTGGTGTACAGTATCCACGAGACTTGATGACAGCGGGAATTAGTTTCGAAAGATGGATCCTCCCAAAATCGTTAACATAGAACATTTCACGTATATAGTTAGGTATACATGTTTAGTAATGTCAGATAGGAACAGTTCTTTGTGTAATGTGTTTCGGTCGCGCTTTGTATTACATGGCATAATATCCTTCGGCTCGAAAAGAATTACTAATAATCCCTAGAAGTCATGCAAGTGTGAAATTAGAGTTTCTCGATGTGCGGTCATTGCTTGATTAGAATAGACATTAATCTATCATTTTCATATTTAAGACGTTCAGTAGACAACGACTGTTGTCTTGTGATCCTTGGAAATAGGGGCAAACATAGACTACCAAGGTAGATTAATGCAGTTGTTTGATGTTCACGGTATGAGATCATTGCGTCTAACAGTACTGTCTCTTGAGGATCGATAATTGTATTATTTTTGTTTCCTTTTAATATAGTGTTCATTTCATCTGAAATCATATTGCATACTGTGTATGTCAATTTCTTTGTATTTATTACATAAAAATAAAATCTTGCTGATGGTGTGATATATCTACCTTCCCTGATGCTTTTGAGTCCGAAGGGATAAACAATTCCGGGTAGACGTTGTTGAGATACCATCTAAAACTCTTACAGTTTAGTCTCTCGCGAAGAGCTTTCCTGTCACTTACATCTCCGTAGTCGCCCTAATTAAAAGAAACATACAAGGAAAATATATACCTTCCTTTTCATGTTTCCACCTTCGCACTTTAACTACTGAACCATGTTGGAGCTCTATTCGTTGTGACATGCACACTTCATGTCTCACTTAGATCATAGTCTTTTGAATAAAATTAATTAAACCTGACCTGGCAACAACACGTGAGTTTGAAATGAAACCCAGGGAAATGTGCCCAGTACGCCCAACGCCAGGCTCTCTATTCCAACTTACAACAACTGTTTTCGCCATTATCTACAAAGTTTCATAGAAGAAGTTCTGTTATTAGAGGTCATAATTTACTCATCCAAAATGCTCATCATTGACCTCTTGGTGCTCAGTTTCATAAATAGCGCTCTTGAGCAAAATATTTGAAAACCGAGCCATCCTAAATTCCCATAGAATGCTAATGTTAAAAAGCGACCGACAGGGATAATAGGTAAGATAGTAGCAATAACATATGGAGGCTGGAACTTGTTTCGAAATACTTCCTAGAAACCAAAACTGTAATGGCTTCATTGAGCTAGACTTCAATTAGGATTTTAATTCATTTAGATTTCAAATTATGTTCAGTTTCACGAGGATACTTTAGATTAAGGCTGAAGGATATAAAACACGAAATAAACTTTACGGGATCAAGCAATACACACTGTAAATCAAACACTATGTTTCTTCACCTTTCTGCATACGACTACTACTGTGATGAAACAAGTAATGAAATCTATATTTCTCACAGTTTCTCCTTTTCCTGGTTTCACGACATCAATTAGTTTACTTCGATTTACCTTAGCGGAGGTGTCAGTATTTGTATATATTATTTTTAAATCATTGTGTTTCATGGGTCTTAATATTTGAGTATGCTACACTATCGCAAACCCAGCAAAAACACCTTACACACTAGAAAGTCTATTTACAGTACCTTAATGGTATAAAGTGTAAATTGTTGTCACATTTTTTTCTCGAGCGGAAGTATTTCACTGTTTGGCTGAAATATAAGTTGGAATTATGTTTTGGGATATCTAATATTCGCCAATGAACTTAATTTATGTGCCAAGCTTAAACAAAGTACAAAAATGTATAAAATATATTAATTGAACGTTGAAGATAACCTCTAACACATTCGTATGTAACGCACTATCTGGATCGTCAAACATCATCAAATTTCAGCAGTAAAGTCCACAATAAAGTATTGAACACTTTGAACATTTTGACGTAATGGTTATTTCTTGGCTGTCCATGTTGCGTGGTGCCAACGGCGCTAAATATTTGTCTGTTTTGCAACAAAATATTCAATCCTGGTAAAAAGTGCGAATGATAGTTTTCATGATTTAGAATTGGGGGTCTTAAATGGTGGTGCTACAGTTGGTGATATCTGTTATTCTGGTTTCACTGTTGTGTAGACGGTAAATTGTATTGGCCATACTAACAACACCATTATGTCCATGAGATCATTCAATACAATAATGCTGTTTCTTTGTTCTGACATGCTGACGTTAAATTGTTTCAACAACAGATTAAAATAATTCATGGATTATGCAACATTCGTCTGGAAGGGCAGACGTTTAATTTTGCTTTTTTAAGAGTACAAAGTTACAATTATGGTAAAATAGTCGAGATAACCATTTTAGTTTAAGAACACTTTAATATTTTTACTTCACTGTTTAACCATAACAGATAGATGAATGATTATGTAGCGATTTCAGTATATATTTCTATCAGTCATAATTGGACCTGATAAAATCAGCTTGGTAATTTCACTCTACATTCAACCTTAATATAAAGTATACTTAAGAGACAAATTGTATGGTTTTATGAATGTTTTTTTATTATTGGGTGAAATATATATTGATCAAAGGGATTGATTTATTTCCAATTAAACCCACAAAATGATGCAGTTTTTCTCTGTGAATGTGTAGCTTTGTTATCGTATAATATTGCTTCACCAAAATATTTGAGTGCAATAGATTTTTTACGCAATGAACAACGCAATAAATTTTAAGATCGTTTAATAGTATTAGCTGTATCTTTCGAAACAAGAATAAACTTGCTTACGTATTCTAAATAATTCAAACTTATATTAGTTCTCTTATATAAGAGACACGATATGAAAATATGAAACTGTTTTCTGCTAGACCTTAACATAATTATCATTCACCCGTTGGGACGAGCAAACTATGGGATATCCAGCTTATATTTTAAACTTATAGCTATTATTGTCATGTGAATTACAAAAGTACGTCTTAATTACAAATTTTTAAAAGATCAATACTCACTGAACGGATCTAGCACACATATTAAAAGATACGAAAATGATTGTCATGGAAATATGTGTGATTAATGTCAGTCCATTATAGTGATAGTTTGGTGAGAACTTCATATATCAATAACCTTTACGCGAGCGAACTTCAGCTGCTGATGTACATGAAATATAAAATTGCATTCTTTCATGCGATCCGTTTATGTGAAAGATTTGTATTATATGGAATGGTTCAGTATTTATGCTACATTTTAGAGACAGTTAGACCTATGGGACTACTGATGTCAGTCTATCGGTTTCAGATTGGCCATGTTTTGAACTTGACAGACAAATTTAACTGAGTTATACGTGCATCCATCTATCATGTGTACTGATCGAGTTCGTATACTTTTGCGTGATTAGTCTTGTCGGATACATATTCATGTTTGAATGTGGTTATTATAATAATAATTATTTACGTTAGTTTTTGATGAAATAATTTAATGTGTAACGATGCCAATTCATGTGCGCGCATGCGTAATGTGAATCATTGCCTTCGTGACTAACTGTGTCTTATGCCCTATACGGCTCTGTTATGTTAGTTTTTAGCTGTTTGTATTGGAGATTTCTAGAACTTTAGTGGAAGTGTCGTGCAACCCATATGGTGTGGTCGATTGTGACGTGGGCTTGGAAGATGGAATCGGTTTAGTCGGAATGAACAAACAAAGCTACTGGAACAAAAGGTCTTCAGGGAATAAGGACGCTAAAGAGGGATCTTTCGGCAGGCTGAGATGGGGCAAGGCATGCGTGGTGGCTCATTGGCCATTAGACGAAAGCCATGAAACTAGAAATACTTCGTGATCATCAGCTGGACATCAAGAGTTATTTCCATTGCTTTATCAACAATTCAATATCACTATATCAGTGAAATTAATAATTTGATATCACTATAGGACTGAAATCAACAAGTCAATATCGTTAAACGACAAGACATCAATAACACATACATCCTACTTGCATACGATACATTCACATTTTTGTACAAAGTCTATACTTTGATTGCATTTAGTGACAGAATCATACCTTGTTCCGTTGAATTAAAATCCTATACGTCGTTATCCTTGGTGATATATAATACATTCTTCATATTTGTCTTTAAAGTATATACATTGATCATCCAAGGTATTAAATCATAAATCAATCATACTTGATAATAATATGCATAATTTGATTCTTGTTCGATTGCTCGCTGAAGGTACACGTTCAGGTTAGGAAGGATATCATTTCCTTATATCAGTTGTTGCACTCGGTTTGCATCATTCTGTTTAATCCCTAGCCGGCCTTTAAGCGCACGAGTCTGGTCAATGTCCAATTACATTATTAAGAAACATTTCATTCACGAGATAGTTTACAGGCTCTTCGCTAAATTCACTTCCAGCCCTGCGTTGTCTTTTTACAATAGCCATAAGTAAACATATATGTGTGTGAATCTTTATGGACAAAAGAGTTCAAATGATTTTGTTTAAATGTTATATTTAGTCTACTTACTACATTGTGGTTAATTCGGTCGTAGTAAAACTCCTTAAATTCATCCAGCCACACTTCAGCCAGTCTGACATTGTTCCGCTTCAGGACGTTATACCAGTCGGGCCATTTATATGGGATTGTCTTACGAAAAATATGTCCAACGTGTGAACATGGAATCGTCTCTAAAGTACCCCCACACATCCAGGTTTTGAAAGACAATTCTAGGTTCTCCGCTCCCCAATAATTGAAGCCAGGGTCGTACTTTCCTAATCTTTCGAAGAAATTTCGGCTTATTGCAAATAAACCACCAGGCATAGTCGGAATCCTAGATCATAAAAGATATCATAGGGAATAAACACAGCATACATAAAAGAGTATATATATATATATATATATATATATATATATATATATATATATATATATATATATATATATATATATATATATAATGAAATTTACACTAATTCTTATCTTTTTAATGTCATATGCCATAACGCAAAGTGGTTAAAGTGTCCGCCTCGAATGAGAGAGGTCACGGGCTCTAACCCCAGGCCGAATCTGACTAAAGTACTAATGAGCGCTTTGTAAAAGTCCAATGAATAATTTTAAAAAAATAAATCCCCTATAATCATAACTGAAAGCAAGCAAAATACTAATTCCAGTAGTCAGATGATAAAGTAGGAATGAATAATTCTAAGGTGATCAATCATTATGTACAATAAACTAAGATACAATAAAGAAAACAACATGAGGGTCATTTTCCTATCAAATTAATAAACAAGTGTATTCTTGAACATTCGCAATTTAGAAACATATCTGTCTCAACTTCGAACTCAGACGGAGATCAACATGTTTACCGCCAAGTAAGTATTATCTTAAAATAGATATAAAATCATAAACAAGAATTAGCTACGAAACAGTTTGCCTAAGAAAAGATATTATTCAGGTAGGCCCTAAATCCTACCGTCAATTATGGACATAGGTCGATCATACACATTAGAAATAGATAACACAAGTAAACATAGTACTAACCGTGAAACAAATATGTCAGGTACATTTGAAACAAATGACAAGACTTTGCAACACCATGGATTAAACAACAATGTTATATGTTTCAGTATTGTTTTCAGACCAACCTGAAGATTTATTCTCATCGACGGTCGTGCTAGGTCATCCTGGTATGGTGCAGTTTTATTGAGATGACAGATCTGGGTTTCTATTAATATTCGCATATATAAAATTTGTCTCTACCAGTCAGTAACAAAATTCTCTGTCGAATTTCTTCATTGATCGATTTATTATCTGTATCATCGTCCATTAAATGCACAGATTATTTATTTGCTGATCGACTATTAGGCCACCCGTAATAACGTGCAGCGAAGCCAAATTAATCTCAAGTGCGGGATTCTCATATGGTGATTGATATAGAGAAGGCAAACAAAATATCCTTTTTTCGTTGCTGAAATTATAAGCATTTAGGTAATGCTCAAAATGCTGCTTCATTGCATTATTTTTAAGTAAATTTGAACCCTGGATATTTGGTTGTCAAAATTAGCAATTTCGCGTTAACGTTGGTTACACTACCAATAAGTTCCTTGGCATGTTTCGTTGTTTCCTATTCTGATGGGGAAGTATATTGTTCTTCTTCCTTAGGAGACAGATCCTCTTGCTGAGGTTCCCAACCAAAATTCATAGATAGTTCGAGAGATTATTTGAGGTATGCTTAAAATGATCCCAGTATGGTTTGGTCTCAATATATATAAATTTTCACTAATTCGTGAAAATCATCCGAAGAAAATTTTCAGTCCACTCTTAATATACCCATCCGTCCCCTTCCCTTGATGGTAGAACCCGTCCAAGTATCCACGGTAATTTTTTGCGTCAACAGATCGGTTTTAAATTTTTTTCAGGTACAATTAGCAACAAACCTATTGGGATAGTGAAAGGTTATCTGCCATGCATCTTCTCCGTATTTTAGAACTGGTGCATCTAGCCTTGACTAACCTTGACTTGATTACCGATCGATCCTGTCGTGGAAGATTTGCAAGTGCCTTCTAACAGGCTCGTGCATGTAATCGAACGTTTAATAAATTTGTGCTACCGTTTCGGGCGCACTCTAATCGATCCAGGTCATCTTTCTGTTCCCACCATCACTGCAGTGGTTTCCGCGACTCTCTTCTCTGTTCCACTGTTTCCGCAATCTTGACAAAACTTTCTTATGTTGGTTTAATCTGCGCTGCAAACTAGTATATCAAAGCTCACCCTAAGGTGTTCTCGTGCATTTCGTCTCGAATTTAATATAGCTTTGATATGTTCGCATGTAAATCATGTACGAACTCAAACGTTCCAGTTCATCGCGTGAGGCTTTGCTATGCCAGTCAGCAACGTCTGCGATCGAAACAAGGGTGTATGTCATCACTGCGTTTGGATTCATTCTACATTGATACGGAGACAAGCACCCATGATACACTATAAAAGCGTCTACGGCCAACATTTACTCATTATGGGTGTGGGGAAATTTGTATATATACCTCACATCAACTTCAATGACGTATCTATTATCTATGATCGATGCTATTGTTGTACACATATACGTGTTTGTGACTGTCCATATACTCGGAAGCACTCTATTCAAAATAAACAACAGGCATGAGCACCATCATTGCCATTCGTAAATATTGTTGGCGCAAAGACACTTGATGTAACTGTTTAGTACAGCAGAATCATAACCTTATCTATATAAGATGTTAGCATCGAAGGCTCGCCATTGATAAACCTCCACGAAGTCCACGCTCAAAAAAAACAGATATTGCCCAGTATCAGTGAGCAGTTCCAATTCTACTTTTGTTGTGACATCAAAACATCCCATGCCATCCGGGTTAAAAAAAGTAGTGTGCACAAAACAGTATCAAGAAATGTCTCTTAGAAATCCGCGAGCAACAACACATCAAAAAATAAATATCGGTAATGATAGTCACCAAAAATTTGGCCATCAAACGCGGACCACACATTGTCGCAATGGCTCACTTACTCGTATGGATAAATTCCTTGATGGGTATGTAAGCCGAATCTTTCATCGCTGGCGCCACCGTATCGACTATAGATTTTTAATCGATTATTACCAGCAGAACTTCTAAGCTTCTGTAAAGCACCAATCCTCTTCTGGAATATATTAGAGCTTCTCAGTAATCGTTGTATAACATTTGTTAATTTAATCGCTGATAACCGCATTGTCCTTATAATTCAGATCAAACAGGCGCAACTGTGAAACCATGGCTGAAAAGTCACAGATGGTGAAAGTCCATCTTTGCTTATATCAACTTGGAAGGGTAAATTCCACATTACGAACAATGCCATCCTTTAATCTAGATATCATAAGTGTCTCTCTAAAGTGATGTAATGTTGAAAATAATTACTAATTAAACGTTTTGAAACGTCTGTATACGCTTGAGATACGACTAACGATTATGAAGAGGACGTATTAGTTTAAACAACTGAAAGTTTTGACCATTGTGAACATGAACATGCTCAAAATCTGCATTTGCCTTAGCGGCGATAGTAGCTAAACTTCGTCGACAGTTGCGTTCATCCTCAACTATACATGCAATTTCTGAACCTTTATCCTGTATATGAATTGTTATACTTAATCGAGCTCATATTGAACTTAGTTCTCTCAAACTCATATGCGGTACAACTGTAGGACCCATTAACGCAAGTATTTCGGCTTTTTTTTGCCTCGTTATTAACATATTTACACTGAGGTGCAATTTGTTTCCGTTGTTGTATCATCAAAGTCGTCCATATTGCCAATACAACAGGCCGAGACCGGTACGTTCCGAAAGCTGTACACAAACAATATTGTGGGAAAGATAATATAAGGGACATACTGGAAGTAACAATTTACTACGGCAAAACTTGGAGACAGGCACCTTTGATGATAAGTTCAACATATTAAGTCAGTTAAACACTGGCAGAGTTTTTGGAAGAAGGTTATTTTAAATGTAGGTGATTAGTGTTTGAGGCAGCAACATTATTTGAATTAAGCATACAGGTTAAAAGATATGGAACGAAGAAAAGAGGGATCAATACAATTAGAACCTTTGTCTGTGGACTGACTATGATTAAGTAAACAAATTTCACATACGTACAGAACGCATTAGACATTGCTCATGAATGTGTCAATGATGTAGAACAGGAACATAATCTGTGTGGTCAAATATACTTCATAGATTTTTATCTAACGTGCAGAAAAATAATAAAAGTGAATGGACATCGATGTTACGAAATATTTCGCATTATAATGTGTTATGTGTAAAAATGTGGACAACCACATGATCGCCCAAAGCAAAAACATTACGAATTTTGACAAAAGCAATGAAACAATGGCACGTCATTATTCCGTAATAAGGTCTTGTAGTACTTGAAGTACATGCAATATTCATTTAAATACCTTTCTGAATTGTATATCTGATGCCATTTGGATGGTTAATTAATTGGTTCCGTAAAAACAAAAGAGGATACTAATCTCGAAATAATAATTCCAAGCAAGAAGGTGGGGTTTTAATGCTGAGATATAATTAACACAAATACATTTAAAGGACTGTAGCTATCGGCCTTGCTGTCTATCTATATTAGAGCATTGATATAATCATAAAGTTGCGACATAATTATTGTCAAACGATATTTAAGTTTGATGAAAATCAATCAACATCAAAATGCTGATCGGAACACTTTATATTCGGTACATTTACAATAAATCACTAGCTTGCATAGCCCATTTCATGCAGACTTCGGTGATGTTCGTAATTTGCTCGGAATTTTGATCACGTGGCGGGTGGTCAGCTGACCGTAATAGGTGGTGGGCAAAATATGGCAAACGCTTCAGCATCAGCATCAAGTTCTGTAACCACTTAAACATCGTTTATCGAGTTGAAATATGCATATTCAAAAGCGATGCTGCCGCAGATATTGACGAAATTTAATATTGGAACCATCCTGTAATATTTTCTGGAAACCAGGACGGATTTCAAACCCATACGAGAGAGTAGCTTTGAGCTGTTTACATCTGGACATGTACATGTAAGTAAGGAAACGGTATCGAAGTAAACAAATTTAATCCTGACAATCAAAGAGCAAGTTGTTCAAGCTATTTCTCTGCATCCGAAACGTCACTATAACAAAATGCGTTTAATATGAGTTTATCAGATTTGTTTTTGAAAGTATGTGGATAAGTTGCATATAAATTTCAATCATTTATTTACTTTTATTTCTGAAATATTTCTAAATAACAATGGACGACATTTTGTTATGTTCATGTGCCCACCAGCGTTTGATTGGCTGGAGTATAAAGTAACTTGGGAAGTTATTCGGATAAGTACGGAGTAACTCGGTCAAATTCGGTATGAAATGAGCTATGATTGTGCCCCTGAGTATCTGTTTTGAAGTATCTCTTTGCAAAGTAGATGTTCTTTTTCTCGTTTTATGTCCTAAAGCGTTTACAAGTCCTTCATTGTGAGTAATGGTTAGGTACGACTATTGGATTATTTCAAAGTTAAGATCAATGTGAATGACTATTTATTGCAACAGTAAATGACCAAGAAGATTAAACATATGTTAGCAGAAATTATACGCTTTGAACAAGTATTACAATATGATTGAATACGACTGACCTTTAGAATAAGTAATGGAGCAGGGATTCATCGATAACAATATCAACAAAGCAAATAAAAATTGTGCGCAATAGTCAGCATCGCGATGATTCTAATGAAGAGTACTTAATAGTCAAGTCTGAAAGAGAGCAAGTAGTATTCCAAGGATGAAAGTGGCATTTGCGCATAAAACATTTAACTCCGTGAACTCCAAGCAAACAAGATACAGACATCGATAATACTTTAGGGTACAAAACTAAGAGGTATCCCTGTTGAAAAATAGTCACCTAGACGCATGAATCCTTAAGAGATACTGCTAGGCAGCCAAGCTAAATAATAGCATAATATGGATGCATATTTATCAATATTACAGGGACAATAAAAGACATTGTTTGTTCGACGAAGAACAAAGAGCTTCACATGCACGCCAATTATATACAGACTACCCACCTGAAGGGATGACAGTCGTTGTAGTTTCTTCTTTTACGCTCTGTTTCTGGAATTGCATGCCATCGGTAAATCAAGTCCCAGCTAAATCCGCCCGCCAGAGTCTCATTGCAGCCCAGTATTTGGAACTCAAGGGTATCGTCTGAAATGTTGTTGACATCCGGAACAACGACGGTTGAGTCATTTCTCGCAATTCTATCAAGAAGTGGTTCCAACCATCCTGTGATAATCACATATTATATTGCGAGAAAGATATTTGGATATAAAATAGTACATTTGCAATATTACAGCAAATTCATATCATCTTTTGCTGAATAATTCCTTTCCAAAAATAGCCGAAGGAAAGGATATCTCAGAGTTTTTGAACATTTCATTAAATGTGCGGATGACTTTGGTTGGTTATTCGAGAAAAGAAAGTAGCAGAAAAAAGCTATAATATATATATATATATGTGATCTCGGGGTCACCTCATTGGAGTCATGACCGCTACAGAGAGTATCTTCAATTAAACTTTACAAATCGTTTATTGATATAGTCAATAATGGTACTAAACGTAAGTAATGGAACAAAACATAAGTAAATGTATGGTAGCAACTCATTTTATAGTATACAATCAAAATGATGAATGGAGAAAGATGTTTCGTGAAAATTAACAATTAGAAAGATCTTATATTTAAACAATTGCTTCGTATGTTCGATTTAATAAACTTTTTGGCAGGAAACAATGGATGAAGAATGCAAATACATCATACATAATTATTAAGCAGGCAACTCTATTGACCTTATTGTTGATATTGCCTGTGTCAGTTGCGACATTGATTGAGTGTATCTAATGTTTTTTTGTTATATGTCAGACAATATTTCACGAGTAGCAATGAGAACTATTTCAATTTGCGTGCGAAATATTTGTACAATATCTACATAAACAATGTAGATGTTCGTGTTATTATATATATTTAATTGTGCAAACAATCAATTTCCATGGATGTATTTCTCCATCATGTGTGAATGTCATTGACGACTGAATTACTACATCGATAACAAATTATACAATACATTTAGGAAAACAATAATTTACAAAATTACATTCTACATTTAATACTACAAATTTTGTATTTCTCAAAATTAATGAAATTCCCATTCTAATAATGAAGGGATTTTTTCGTGAAGATTTGTTCAACTGCAGATTGACACAGTGAACGTTTCTGGGATTGATATATCATAGAAACAGGAAATAATCAATCCTGATGGTTAGTGATTGTTCCTTTGTTTCTACACTTGATCATGATTGTGATGACAGTTAAAATCGCTTCTAAAATAATTGTATTAGCAAATACAATCAAAAGGTGTTTTTTCCCCCTCTTAGCAATGATACCGCTTGTCGCTGAGTATAAGCAGTATATAGTACTGTATGAGTGAATATAGAATAACGACAGGACAAAGAGTTCAGACATTGTTAATTGGCACGATTCTTGTGCCAAACTAATGTTTAAACTGACAATGCTTGAAAAATGCTTTTTCTGGGTTGAGGTTACAATTTAGGCATTCTTGGTGGTGCCTAGTATAATTGTATTCTAGAGGGTCAACAGTCTTGACATATTTTCATTCTGATTGAAAGAGAGAGAAATATAAATAGAGAGAGGGAGGGGCAATGCAAAAATAGGCCTTAATATGGAAATACAGTTCTGAATAACATTAGTAAGGGCAGATATGCATCCTAAATAGGAAGAGGAAAAGTAGCTACAAAAGTGACATATCCACTTTGGTCCTGAAGATGTATCGCCACTGGCGATATAATTTTTATCCAACTGATATTTCTCAGTATCTCCTCATGAAATAGATAATAAGCATATCAATGAAACGGACCTGTTTCTTCTTATGCCTTGTGAATAATGAAAACAATGTTGTATCATATCAAATGTATGACCATTCATTGCATGTTGGAACTATTAGTTGAAGAATTAGTGACTACATATTTAACAAAAAGTAGTACAATGCAATGCATAAAATACAACACTGCTAAGTAGAAATAAGGTAAACTTATATGCAGACTGCAACGCTACACTCGAGCAAATTTATACAAATGAACGAGTAAGCTAAGTCATTTGATCGGAAAAATTGTTGTTTGAAAATTACGTTCATATTATTTTTAGAATCATGAGTAGGCAATCTCAAATCGATTCTAAATAAAATAATTTTGATCATTTTAAGCAGATCAAATACTGTTGCAGGTAGAACAACATTTGCATATATAATGGATAGTTGGTTCAATTAATGCCAAAATATTTAGAAATAACTTGTTACACGAGAGAAGAGTAGCTAGAAAATGTTTTAAGAAAGACACTTAAGCTAAATGGGAATTTTCCTTGGTCTTCGAAACTATATTCATTCACGACTTCAGTTTTCATAGCTGCCAACATTCAACTTCTTTGGAGAAAAAAAAAACATGTTATGCACAGAGACTCTAAGAATCATTATCACGACGAAATCTAGCAAATAACTGAAAACACTGTAATCTTGACGGAGGCACATCCGTTTCGTCATTAAAATTTATGTATAGACTAGTTTGATAACATGATTATCTCCCTTGACGTGTGGATGCATAATTCTCATTCTTGCAACGAACGTCCATCGACCGCTTCCGGGGACCATATTGAATCTAAATAATTAAATCCGAAAACGTTTATAGCGCTTGCCACACCATTATCGTATTAACAGAAGAATGTGTGAAAAGTCTTAGAATAAGTAACCGAAATTGTCAAACGCAGCAATTAATTTTATTCCCAAAGTTATATAACTAAAACTTATGATGAAATTACATTATTGTGAAATAAATCCACACAAATCCTAAATTGTTATATCACATGTCCAAAAGAACAATACTAGGAAATATGATGAATTACTTGTTTACTTTATCATTTTTTACTTCCCCCTCGACTCGACTGGAACTAAATGTCAAAATAAGTTTAACAATTTATATCTTATTAATCACATAAAATCATAAAGCATCACATTCTTTAATAGGTATTGAAATATATGTTTGTTCTCCGATCTTAAACATTACTGATTGTAAGACATATGATGAAAATTTTATTCTAACAACATAAATACTTCCTTAATTATGTAGAGTAACTGAATCCTAATGTATTTATCTAATTGTTAAGATGTTAAGATAGACGAATCGATAAACTATCTGAAAATTATTAAATTAACATTTGATATTCGAGTGCTGAAATCTTGTAATTGCTAGATCAAAGATAAAAAAATGTTTTTTTTTTTTTTTTTTTTAAATTCAGACACAAATTATCTAATAGCTGGTTTCCTTTGGGTAGATTTTGAAGTATTTTGGAATAGTTTTCTCATCAGAAAATGAAGACATATAAAATATAGTTAAAGATCACTCGCCATTCTTTGTAATTGCTCCCCGGAAGTTGCAGTTTATACTTTTATTATAATGGTGACAGAAAGCACGTAAAGCGACCCAATTTCAAGAAGCACTTAACGAAATGATCTATGTCCATGTCAATCAAATCTAGGATCAAAGTGATGGTTAACTGGGGTAAAGGATAAAGAGTTCTGTATAAAAACATTCGAAACATCAGTCAAATGACTATTTTGAATTCCTTGATTGGATTATCTTATATCTCATTTATAACACGTATAACAGTCTTGTCTGCAATTATTGCTGTTTATAAAAGCAAGGTTCATTTATCACATCGTGTTAGAAGACACGGTAGCTGCGGCTTTACTTTGTTCGTAAACATTAAACATCCCGCACATCACGTGTGGTATTACAATTTCCGAAACTTAAATAATTGCTTGTTCTTTACATATATTAGATAGGCCGCTTAATTAAACCATTGTAATCTTTAAAGTTCAAAAATACTCAAGCAACTCGAAAGTGCACCACTGCTTACCAAATCAAGATAGGCAAACTTTTGTGGAAATGGGCTACGGTAGAGCCATAACAATGGTACATAGTTTAAATGCAAAGTAAGTCAAAGAAAAATGAACAACAAGAAAAACAAATAAATATGTGTTTGATTTCAGAAATTTGTTAATATTGTCAGCATTGTACAAATAATTATTTCATTATGATTTCGAAATCACTTTGTATTCTAAAGATAACACTTTTGTTATAATTTTTTAAAATACTAAAGAATAATCTCTTATATGTATGTATGTATGTATGTATGTATATATGTATGTATGTATGTATGCATGTTTGTATGTAATTATGCACATTCACTGTTCCTTTAATGAATACTTCTGCTGTTATAAAATGATCGCTATTTCCGGCTAGACCCTAACGTACATGAACATTAATTCATGTTCACCTTGTCCATCATGGTGTTTAAATAGTTTAAGATGTAGTTGTCTTGTGTATGATATAGCATACAATGAACCTTTTCATCTCAATGACCTTTCTGTTCGTTCATTGTAAATACTGTATACCTTGTCAAAATATACTGAGTCTTACGACTCAATGTCTTAAAGTAAGTAACCGAAACAAGCAAAACCAACAACGTTTGTCAAAATTATCAATTAATTTCATTTTTAAAGATATCTAATGAAAACTGATGATGAACTTACATTATTGTAAATTAAATCCAGAAAGGTCCTAAATTGTTATATCACATGTCCGAAAGAACAATACTAGGAAATATAATGAATTAATAGTTTACTTCTTTCTCGTTATTTACATCCCCACGCCTCTACTACGACTCAATGTCACAATAAGTGACTTGTGTCGCAAACTAACCAACGGGACTTCATCATCCAATGGGAAATTACCTGAGACTGTAAACAGATTTATCATATAAAACAAGGACCAAAATAACAACATTGTATAGCGGTCATTGCCATACAGAGTCATTTAACAAAAAATAAAGACACAATATAAACGTGCATCATAGGAAATACCTTTCTAACACAACTGACCTTCAGTTGCTTCACAATGAGAGTCAAGAAAAATGGCGACTTGTCCGGTGGAAGCGTCAAAGCCTGCTATCCTGGCCCGGATCAATCCGGATCTCTCCTTTAGGCGGATAAGTGACACTTTCGGAAGACTGGTAACATATTCGTCTAAGGGCTGCTTTAAGTGATCTATATTTTTACCAAAATAAATAAATAAAAGCAAATGTTTCATGTTAACCCTTATGGACCCTTAAAGTCTCTCATCTCTTTTACTTTTATTACCAGTTATTACTTTGTCATTTTGTAAAACCAGAACATTGTTTTCATCGTGAATATTTTGTTTTTAAATCTTCACGATAAACACATAGACAAAACTGTTAATTGGTGCTTATTCTATGTAGAACACCATGCACTAATAATACTCTGCCGTGAAAATTAAATACACTGATGTGTATTTCTACGAGCAAGAAAACATACATTCACTATAGTTTTTTCACTACTGAATGTTTACTTTGATATGTATCTGATCGTGATGATTTAAATGACAAACCTCACAACCTACCTCATAAACCATAACACAATCTACTTCTGATGCCTATCATGACCGACTTCTAACGTCTATCACAACCTACATCTAGCGTCTGTCAGAACCTACTTCCAAGTCCTTTCCCAACTTACTTACATTCAAGGCCTATCTCAACCTACCTCTGAGGCCTTTCATAATCTACCTATAAGATCTATGACAACCTACCTCTGAGGCCTATCATAACCGACATATACGGTCTATCACAGCCTACATGTGAGGTCTATCACAGCCTACATGTGAGGTCTATCACAGCCTACATGTGAGGTCTATCACAACCTACTTTTACGGTCTATCATAACCTACCTCTAAGTTCTATCACAACCTTCTTCTAAGGCTTTTCACAACCTACCTATAAAGATAAACACAACCTACATCTAACGTCTATTACAATCTACCTCTAAGGACAAAACGAAACTTTGACCTCTTTTGTTATTGAAAATAAAGTTCTTGAAATATAACTGTGCTGACTAACATAGGCGAGGGTCACCGACGGAATTAGCTATAACGTTTTGAAAGCAAAATGTACTGATCATATAACGTATTCATTAACCGTCTTATTCAAATTGGCCAATTGAGATAATTGTTTTTATTCCAGACTGGTTGTAAATTATTTATCCCTATGCTTAGAAAAGGTCATATAAAACTAGAGATTAGACAAACTTTATACACAATTCCCATGTTTAAAGAAAGCCGTATAAAAACTGTAAATAATTACAGGCCAATTGCTCTAGTAAGCTGAGTTAATAAGATACTGCTACGAAACATGTTTAAACCTATGTATATCCAATAAGTTATATATTTTGTTATAATACCTAAATCCAGTGATTATGGAGAGTGTATTCTTGAATAATATATTGTTGTGTTTATAAGTCTATCTCGCACTGTGGTTTGACACATGAAAACGTTCTTACGGACTTAATACTATGTGCTCTGTATGTATCTATGTCTTGTAGATCCTTCCGTTAATGTTGGGAGAACCATTTTACTAGTGTGGTATAATGATCAGCCCGATATTCTCCTGCCCTAATCACACAGGTGTGTAAGGATTTAATGTTATGATACAGTTCCTATTCCTACACTAAGTAGGCAAGCAACAGGAAGTGCATTTGTGGATCAGGATAATCTGCCGTGATACCAGAATAACGTTGGAATCGCTGCGCAGTTTACTAGGCTCGATCTAGAGAGACATTAGCATGCTGCCGAACGTTTTACTGAGTTGGACGCTCAGACCTTATGAGAACCAGGCAACCTACGTACCCTGATAAGGAGAATGGGATATTTGTATGTGTTGACAAAACGCTATATACTAAAGAATTCAGTCAAGTCTAAATTTGCAAAAATGGTACAGGGAATAACCTAGGGTATTTCAATCATGACATTTATTTATCTTATGTAGTAGAATCATTCAAAGAGATATAAATATCGTTTTGAAACAACTGTTTGATTGGCCTAAACAATGGTTTTGAAACATTCGATTCCAGCCAAACATATCGTTTTATTGAAAGATCGATTTTCTCTAAATATACAGTTTCAAGCAGAACAACAATATCTCTGTACTAAATAATTTCGATGGTCATACTTTCAGTTTCGGATTCAAATAGAGTCGCCACATAGTCTCAAAATAGATGTAACAAAATGCTTGCAGTAATACATAAATTGATGCTGTTCTCATTTTCTTTAAGGTGTTTAACTAGCATGTATATTTTTTATAAAACCAATCTTAGAATATACTGATGCAGTTGATACTAGATCAGACTGATGCCGTTTACGATACAGTCATAGAAAATAATGATATAGCTTAAACCAGTCTAAAAGTAATATGATCAAGTTCAACAACAGTCACTGTAATCAAAGCTGTGCTTTGATAAGAAATGGAAATACGTCTTTGCAACTAAAGATGTACTTTGATAGGAAATGGCAATACGTCATTGTAATCAAAACTGTATTTTGAAAGGAAATGGTAATACGTCATTGTAATCCAAGCTGTACTTTGATAGAAAATGGTAATAGGTCATTGTAATAAATGCTGTACTTTAACAGGAAATGTTAATACTTCATTGTAATCAAAGCTGTATTTTGATATGAAATGGTAATACGTCATTGGAAGCAATGCTGTACTTTGTAAAGATTAGTTTACAGCTAACTGCTATCAATGTATAAACAGTACAGTGAACAAGCCACACACACACACACGAAACACACACACAATATATATATATATATATATATATATATATATATATATATATATATATGTGAAACATTTGCTGCACTATTGTATTTGCTATCCCTCAGATCTGGATCTGTTAGGAGAAGATCATGTGGAAAGTACTTGTGGAATTGCCTTAGTGTCCTTGTTCAAGAAAATATGTACAAAGTAAAAGTAATTTAGAGGTGTATTTAAATATTTCCACAACCTGACTAATGTTAAATGTTAAATTCAGGTGTATATTTGTGTAATTCTACAGTATATATATATATATATATATATATATATATATATATATATATATATATATATATATATATATATATATATATACGCAAGGAAAGTTATTATTTGTTAAAATTATTATTTTATGTTTTAAGTCTCGGATTCATCATCTTTTCTTTCACGTACACAATGAAGCACAAGTGACTCCAAAATTACTATATATCTCCACTTTTGAAATATGTATCCAAGTCCGATGGAACACGATTCTCTAGAAACAACCATTACGCATTCTGCCCTTCAAATATTCTTGCCACCATTAGCAACTACCATTTAATAAACTTAGTTCGGTTCACAGCTTAATTAGAATCACCTTATTAAAGTAAAAGGTCATGTAGTAGTGAGCGGTGTTCAAGTTTCATTCAATAAATGAACGATATGTAAATGTTAAATAAAATGTTGAAGTAATACTTTATTTAAATTATGTTATTGTTATAACATAAGATACTGTTTTATCTACTTCATTTTAATTCAAGATGAAAATGGTAGTGATATTCTGCGTTACAATATTTTGGGTCCAATATTTTTCAGGCCGCATTTGAAAGCCCATACTTATGGCGATGTTCTTATAAAGGCGCATGCACTAAAAAACCTTAACATAAATTAATGATAGCTCATTTGCTTGGAGAGTTTGGCACAGCAGTATTGGTAACCACGTTTTGACTGTGAGAAAGCCATTCTGGACTGATTGCATATTTTGTATTCTGATGGGGCAACAATTAGATAATACGATCAGGCCTTCTTTTTCATAGACGTGTGCTTCCACCCACTTTCTCTTGCAGTATGAAGAAGTGTTTCAAACCATTGGTCATGTAAACAAGGTCACGTCATTTTTGCAAGGATCCATTGCTTGATGTCAAAAGCGTAATCGGAAAATTGGCAAGGTATAAATATAGTTTAAAGTTTGACATTAATAAGGGAAAATGGAAGGTACTGAGTGCAGATAATTCCCGGAAGTTAGCTGCCTTTTCAACTGCAAAAGATGGGTTTTCTTTGGTAATGGTAGCGACTTGTGGTCACATTATTCATAAAATAATAATGGGGATGGAAAATGTTGGAAAAAGCTTTGCCGATGACGTTCCTACAAAAGTTCAAAACCGGGAACAGCACCTAACCGTACTTGGTGACCGTTTCGACAATATACCCATGGCTGAGCTCAGGGTGATACCCACCAAGTGTAACCTTGCATATATGAGATTTGAATGCTTAAGGTGCCTGATAAGTGGTTCAGGGAAATTAAAAGCTCACCCAAACAAAATTCAAGCAATAGAAGACGCTTTCTGAATTTAATACTCTATTGGGTCTGATCATTTTGGAGATTTGTTGGGTTCTATTGGAAGTATGTTCCCAGTTTTGCTGTAATAACTAACCCATTAATAGGTGTTTGTCACTTACTGTTTTATTTTCTGCTTTGTCTGTCTTGACACCGCTATGGCTTCTAATTGTATTTAGTAAACAAATGATGAATATAGTTTGAAAGTGACTTTTGCATATATTTAGATAATTATTATTTATAAAAGTGTAAAATTGCAATTATAAAAATATAAAGTACTTACATGTAATAATATTCAAATTCATTTACCAACACTGAAGTGAACACAACAACAATAACAATAACGACAGCAAGGCAATAAGCATTACAGCTGCTAATAATTATACCAAAGTCTGAGAAATCATCAACTAGTACGATCTCTTTCAGCAGATGCATTGGTGATCTGTTGAGCACGCTGTATACCGTGCGCATTAATGTGGACCAAGCCTCGTTGTGGAAAATAATGACGACGCTCGCATCAGGCAAATCTTTCAGATAGTCTATATACTTGCACCTAGAAAAGAAAATCAAGAGTGTATAAGAGCACACCATTTTATGTGTGGCCAAGTCAAATTATTCCGGTGTGAAACCTTTTGCAGATATCGCGCACGTATTTGTCCAGATTGAATACGCATGTCACCTTCGTACCTTGAATAACAAGGCAACATAGACTACATCATATACAAAACTGCTGCTGCTATTCCGTGTTTACATGATTCCGATTCGGAAAATATTGGTTATCATTGCTACAATTTGCAAAACAAATTTCTTAGCAGCTATTTTATCTCAGTTTAAAGGCACAATAAGGTTTAAAGCATACAAAATATATTAGAAGTTAATATTTCATCCGTACCGCTTTAGACAAGTGTCAGCTATGACTCATGTTTGATCACAACCTGCCATTAGGATGCTCATTAGATACTTCTGCACATGGTGTAAATTTCTATTTTGGAAAAGACAAGTCTTCTTTGCATTTTTGTAAGATAGCTGGTAGTACAGTAAGAAAGTCACGTTGGAGACGAATACTTTCTTTTGTATGAATTATGTTCTCTGGATTTATCTAATGGCTTATGAACATCTAATATTTGTCATTTAGCATATTGTTTCCCATGATAGTTTTGAGTCTCGATCTTCTGGTCACTCTGGCTGCTATTTTCTTTCTTACTCATAATTTATGTGGCTGTGGATCTGAATCAATGGATTTGTAAAGCCTCTGTGTTTATTAAATATCGCCATCCTCGTATAAAACTCTAAAACATGCATCAATTCAACTTAAGACTCACATAGCAATGCAAATCACTAACAAGAGAGTCTTTAAACTTACTCTGGGTCTCGCACATCTGGCAAACTTCTGTGGAGCGAAATCATGTCGCTTGCATACTGATTGAAACTATTTCTTTTGAATCCCTGGTCATATTTATGGCGTTCCTCGGGGGATAATTTGTTCTTATCTATAATCACTGGCTTCCCCATCTCACCTGAAGTAACGATTCAATTTAGTTAGAAAAGTATCCCATAAGCTAGCGTTTACTATGTGCATGCACAACACGTACTATATGGTCGAGAAAATGAAATTTCATGAGCAAAAATTATTTTAAAAATCTTTTATTCTGAACGTGTATATATTTAATAATAATAATAATAATAATAGGGTTCATTTGCACGTGTACAAGAAAATATATGCTATACACAGGTGTGTAAGTTTCATCACTGTAGCAGTCCGAGAGACAATGGAACAAACACATTAATGATTTTTTAATGCAAAATCGTCGTATATCGAAATAATGCCTTAGAAACTCCATTATGTAATAGTGTAAGAATAATGTCTTAGAACACTCTAGTAAGTAATTACTTTTAGCCAATCAGATTTTAAATATATTTGAAGAGTAACATTGTATTACAACAGCTTCAATCCAATTGCAGGATTGAAGCTATATTATCTTATTGCATTATATTGTCGAAAGCACTCAGGCTACTTAGATACTAGTTTCGTATTGTTCGTTGTCAGTTTATTGCATTTATCTTAATCAATCCCTGACACACATGTGGTGTTGCTGGATCCAGTGCACTTGAAATGATTGTTATTCGCCATATGATTTTGTATTATCGATATATATATATATATATATATATATATATATATATATATATATATATCGGATCCTTCATATTCATCTTGAAATATTCTTACTCAGAGGTCATTGTGTAGTACTAATAAACATGGACCAATCACTACTGTTGCGTTACAAGTGTTAGTTTTGATTAGTAAGTTGTGTTATAAATGTACGTGGGGTTTGTGCACCATAAAAGGTCATATTTTCTGCAACATCAGTCGCTGAGAAAATAATAATTAATGAAACAAAAACGATAACAAAAATAAAGCAATGAGAAAACGAGCAGCCGCTTTTGCATACTGTGAGTCATAATATAATCTTAAACATGGCTCATCATACATAAGTTTCCGCTCGATGATCGTCCATTTGTGGAAATCCTGTATGCTTCAGACCACTACATGCAACGAGGAAGAAACAACTGAGGCAAGGTATGATATTTAAAGGTGTATCCCTTGGCCAATAATGCGAAACTGTGCCACCTTAAGGAAATTGCAAACATCTGTCGTATAATACCTCTCCTTTCCTAGGGGATAATATGCTCGATTGTAATATAAACGTTCCAACTCTTCGTTACTGTACAAAGTTAAGCTTCCTATGGACATATCTAAAGTGCATTTCAGATCATTTTTTTACACGTTTCATTACACAGGTGTCGAAGAAATCTCAGCTGCTTATTACCACAAAAATATATATACAAAACAGCCAAATTCTTATATCAGATGCTTATTACCACGAAAATATTTTTCAAAAGACAGCCGAATTCGACGATAAACACCAACAAGGAACTCACTGTATGCAATGTTTTCTATTTCAAAATAAAATTGTAACAATATTTCATAAATACTGGAGGAACGACATTCTAAATAAATATGCCTCAAATAGTGACCGAACTAGTGAAATATGGAGCTCTGGCATATTATTACCCATGATTCCGTTAAGTTTCCAGTGTACCTGGGGTTAGTGCACCATAAAAGGTCATATTTTCTACAACATCAGTCGCTGCGAAAATAATAATTAATGGAAAAAATACGATAACAAAAATAAAGCAATGATCAAACGAGCAGCCGCTATTGCATACTGTGGGTCAACATATAATCTTAAACATGGCTCATCATACATAAGTTGCCGCTCCATGATCGTCCATTTGTGCAAATCCTGTATGCTCCAGACCAATACATGCAACGAGGAAGAAACAACTGAGGCAAGGTATGATATTTAATGGTATATCCCTTGGCCAATAATACGAAACTGCATAAAATAAATGCAGCACGTCTTAATGAGTTCCACACACTCTATCTGTATTACGAATCTTACTCGCTCGGAAAATAATAGTGAAATAATTATATATATATATATATATATATATATATATATATATATATATATATATATATATATATATATATGCTCATGCAGGTTCTAGATTTAAGTCGCGCACATGTTTGCCTGAAAATCTTTAAAGTGTTCCGATTGTCAAATCTTACAGTTTTCACAATCTCCTCTGGTATTACGGGCACTTTCAAAATTTGTATCACTGGTTTGGGGAAAACTGTCCACCTTTTATTATCAGGTATAGGGGAAGATGTGATAGGGGAGGACTACAATATTATGTTTCATTTATTGTTGTGTAAATAAAGGTACTGTGCTTATGCAACACCTCACGAAACAAAGCTATCAAAAGACGACTGAAATGTTGCAAATGGTACAAATATGTACCACAATGCGCTTAAGAGGATGCGAACTTTCAACAGTGTTCCATCAAACTTAAACATGTATTTAACACAAACGACAATTAATTGAAAGCAGGACCTGTATTGAAACGCTAATACCAATTTCTAACATTTCATTTTCTGAATTCATTACAAACCTGGACCAAGCAAAATGCATAAAATAAATGCAGCACGTCTTAATGTCAGTAATTGTCTATCATCAATGTATCTATAAATTACAATTTGTTCTTGAAAATAAGCGCATTCGACATTGAATCTCAATTGTCATCACACGTCACTGCAAAACTAATATTACTTGCCATGAGTTCCACACACTTCATATATCTATCTGGCTGACTGCAACTTTTGACGGATACGGTATTTTCTTTCTTGATGCATCTTTTAATTGTGTCTTTAGTTGTGTCTTAACCATGTGCTTCTAATGACAATCTGGCCATCTGGGATATGGCCTGTCAACTAACATGTCAGTTAATTTTAGCAAATATGCTTAGTAACTGCTTGATTTAAATGATTTCAAATATTTTCCCCTTGCATGACATTCATTATCATTCACCACTGCACTGCACTGCTCTGTTTGGCGTTTGTCGTGTGAACACGAATATTACTTTTTTAACAGTTTCACATTCTGCTCTCTGTTGTAGCAAAAAAATAAAAGTATATATACACCCATTTAATGACAGACTTCATATTCGACCAAATGATAATTGTAATTTTAATAACTATGTAAATATATTATACCAGTTTGACCAAATGTTGCAAACTCTCGAACGATTTATACGACAGCTGACAATTGTTGGAAATGCTGTGTAAATTTTACGATGCACAATATTTAATGTATTTATGAATTAACCATCAAATATCTCTCTCTCTGTCTCTCTCTCTCTCTCTCTTTCTCTCTCTCTCTCTCTCTCTCTCTCTCTCTCTCTCTCTCTCTCTCTCAGTGTGTTTGTGATAGAACCATACATTTATATCGCCCAGTGGCAAATCACATTTAACTCACCTTTCCAAAACCTCAAAATGTCATATGAATCACGTTTATTAAGGAAGTAAGGCATATGAATGTAAACGTTACATTTTCCGAAATCATTTGATGTATGATTTAATAATGAATTAGCCACAACTTAATGTGTGGTCTTCAGTCTGTCACTACAGAAAGCAAAGAGGTTTAAGCAAGGTAGACATATCCGGAATAATTCAGCTGTATACACACAAATACATATTCCATATTTTAGCCTTCAAATTGAACATACCTAAGAAAGGAATTAAATTTAACTGAATTAAAACAAATTGAATTTGATTTAATTCAATTTATTACACTGAACATAATTGCATGATGATGATCTCGACTTACCTGGGGCATTCGGGTCTATTAGAAGTCTTTCTGTATGAATGGGAGGAAGAAGTATGGACTTTACCCTCTCTTCCGCTTTCATTTGTGTTTTCGCTTTCTCCATTTCTCTATGTCCTGGAGACATTTCTTCTTTTGTCTTTTTATCCATAAAAGTCGTTCCATTTTGACTGACAGTTTCCTTTTCAAATGATACAATAATCTTATCGGCTTCAACGGGATAAACATCTATCGCTGAGTCTATGTCATCCTCGTCATTTTGAAAATCTGAAGCTGTTGAATCTGGTGATTCCGATAGAGGTTCTTTTTTAATAGTGTTATTCACAATTCTGAGTTCATTGAAGTGTACATCATCAGATAGTTTTATTGCAAAATAAGGTATAGAGATAAACGACACCAATTTAACCACCCAAATTAGGTGACGCAACAATCTTTGTATTATCCTTGGGAAAGGCATTGTCCTAACTTGTATCAGTTGTATTGTACAAAAGGTATGTTTCCTCTATCTTTATTACACTGAAAATAAATTGAAATGTGCATATATTTGTTCCTGTATGGCAGAGAAAATAAAACTTTACTTAACAACCAATACAGCACAATCACCATTTAATCCTTACGGGGTCAAAAACTCTAATAAGAATCAAGCATGCTAACTGTTGAACAGCAGTGGCATTGTGGTATTAATTAGCTTTTAAAAATATGAGAATATATATATATATATATATATATATATATATATATATATATATATATATATATAAGCTCCATATTAGATCATTCTCATCATGTATATATTATTGTCCAAAATGTTTTGCATATAGTATTTACCTTAACGTTTTTAATAATTTCGTTATTATGGTTAATTTTATGTTTTATTGTAATGATACAATGCATTGAAGTTTCATCAGAGTCAATTAACGAGTTTAACCAGGTTCTACCATTGCTTATTGAACTTTTGCTATCTTATTCTTCCTGATTTTTGCAACGGAAATCACAGAAACGATTAAAGTATTCAGCTTCCGTAGTTAGAGATCGAATGGAAGGAAATTTTATATTTCGATAAGAGTATGCATTAAACAAGAGTTGTAATACATATGACACTAACAAATGAGGAAATTTCGATGCCAATCGGGAAGGTTGTATTTTAACGAGTTATAATGAGACAAATATTCTATGACACCACTGTAGGACACACGGTACTAATTCAACTCCAATAGTAAACATATGGAAACACCATCATATTCAAAATTCAATAACTTAAAATTTCTGGGTACTGATGATGAGACCTATAATTCTCCATGCACATCTAACCTTGGTGCAAGCTTATGTGTGGAGAACACCATATGACCCGCGGCATTTTGTTTATCTACATGTGCATGAAACACATATTATTGATTCTGCACCAAATGAATCAGGTGCAACTTTCATTATTCAGTACTCTGTAAGAATGCTAAAATTGCATCAATAGAAATTTTTCTATATTTTTTTAAAAATTACATATAGGATAAGCTCTCAAAAGATATTTTTACTAAAATTTTAATTTTCATTATTGACCAATTATGGACCACCAAACCCGTAAATACTCTTATTTCGTCACCCATTTCTAGACTGGTTCACAGTTCATTGGTATAATTAGTACCGTATGTCCTGTAACCAGATTTAAATTTTTTAGAAAAAAGTTGCATTTTACTCATTGATATTGGAGCATAATTGTAAGAAAGAATTGGCAATGCTTGTGCATGGATAATAGTGCAATATCGCATTACATGTTGCTGTGTTGTATTGTACTTATTAGTGGCTTATTCTTGTTATTAAAATAATTGTTTTCTGCCTTTGTATCTTCATGTTATCTTTCTATGGCATGCACGCTACACAAAAGAAACACAAGCAAGCTGACATCAGCAAGTATGACATCACAGGGTATCAAATTACATGACGCATTGTATTTTCATCTCTCACTGGCTATAAGACAAGTTTTAAATGTTTTAAATTTCAAAATTGCATTTCTTTTCTTGCTGACTCTCACAGAAATAAGATGCAGTGCATCCCTATTCACGTCAATCAAACAAAACAGATAAGTATGCCACATGACAGGTCAAAATGATAAGAGGCCATTGCCCTTTTGTGACTAAAACAAATACACACACCCATGAAGCATCAAGAGATGATATTACAAACTTATTTAAACTATCATCACATGTGATTCATCACCCCCAAATCTTAAAAAAGGTATAAAAGCCAAAGAAAGTTCCATAAGCTTTATTATACTGAATAATTAAATAACAAAGTGCTACCTTTTAGTGTCAAACTATGGGGAAGGGTGAGGATCAAAGAATAGCCAGAGTAATTTCTTCAAGCCTGGTAATGTTCCCCACAACAAGGGGGAAAATGAGCATCAACCCAAAAGACACAGCAACATGAGATATATTACATAAAGACAACAAGAGACAAATTTGAAAAAGCTATCCAAAGTTCCTATAACGCTGACATTGATGTTGGAAACAGAAAGTATATACAAACTGTTACGCCTCAAGCTATCAAGTATGCTGGAGGTGGAGAAATGTGTGAAAAACTTTGCGATGGCAAGACAAGTCCATGTCTCTATGCAATATGCAGACACTGATAAAACTTATCACTGCATAAACTACTTGTTAAATTTAAGTAATATAATTGAATTGCATATTAAAGTTGTCTAATACATAAATCTATACCTACATTTACCCAAAACTCATAAAAAGTTAAGAAAAAGTCTCAAAATCATTACTGTGGCTACTTTCCACTATAAGCAGTGTTAAATTACTTACTGTTTAATTTAAAGCTGAATAAAATGCATACATTATTGAACAAAAGAGAAACAAAACAAACCTTGCAATCACTCAATTTCAGTCAAAGGGGAGGTAATACATCTTGATTTGGCAAACCAAATAGCAAGCTCTAATTTTACTATTACTTGATAGTAAGTGCAGAGCAATGTTGGCTTTATAAATAGCTTTTGTTTCAAATATGAAACCATATTTCTGACATGAAGCTTGTTTTCATATATTCACAGCAACATATATTGTGAACAAAACACATATCGCTTACTGCACACAGGAAAAAATGCTGAGATGTGGGATAATGTGTTCTGAAAGCACCAGTTGCAACACCATGACTATAAAGGTTTTATATCATAGGACTTGGTACATGAAGAAAAAAGAGGTCTGGTGTGGTGGGAGAGAGCAATATGTTCACCATGCAGTTATACATCAAGAATGTTTAAACTGTATGAAGAGAGGTTGGGGAAGAAAGACTGCCTGTGTAAATAATGCAATACAGATGGGACTTTTGCAAACTTATATTGGGAATGAAGGGTTGAAAACTATTATTTTAAGTGAAAATGTCCCTCCCTGCTCCCTCAACAAAAGGGATGCAGAAAATTTCCAATAGTGTTTGCCAAAAAATGTAATGTGCCAATATGAGAAACATGCTGAACATAGAATAGGTGTCAAGGAGTTTAATTATATGATAAGAAATAAGACAGATATAATTGATATTCAATGTGACTCGACATATAATAATGCAATTTACAGGTTGAGGCAATGCAGCATGTGCATTTTTGTGCACAGTCCTTGATTTTTACAATGTTCTCTGCTTTGATATGCTGAGTGTGTCTCTACAGTTAAATGATCAGTATTGATACTTAAGTGATTGTGACATAAGTGGCTTACATATAAAATCTTCCCCAACCCCCTTTTGGGGAATTGTTGCATGTGTTGAATGGTATTTAACCATATAGGCCCATCTGTGGGCACCATCATATGAAATTCTGCCATCAGGCCACACTATGCTCTTTTCCCCATGGCATGAGCTATCTACTGCCACTGTCAAGTGTAAAAAACCATCCCCGTCTGTCTTTTGTGTAGAACGTTTCCCCAAAATCACATGCAAACCATAAAAAAAGACTCCATTATGATTGTCATATGCAAAAACCACCAAAATGATACTCTGGATGCACATGGTAATCATGGAAACAACAAGCTCCTATTATGGTATAGGTCACATATAGAACACACGGTACTAATTTAACTCCAATAGTAAACACATGGAAACACCATCATATTCAAAATTCAATAACTTAAAATGTATGGGTGCTGATGATAAGACCTATAATTCTCCATGCACATCTAACCTTGGTTCAAGCTTATGTGTGGAGAACACCAAATGACCCGGGGCATTTTGTTTACATACATGTGCATGAAACACATGTTATTGATTCTGAACCAAATGAATCAGGTGCTACTTTCATTACTGAGTGCTCCTGAGTCAAGCCTGTAAGAATGCTAAAATTGCATCAGTAGAAATTTGTCTATATTTTTTTTAAATTGCATATAGGATAAGCTCTCAAAAGACATTTTTGCTAAAATTTTATTTTTCATTATTAACCAATTATGGACCAAGAAACCTGTAAATCCTAAATTATTTCTTCACCCATTTCTAGACTAGTTCACAGTTTTTCCGTATAATTAGTACCGTGTGTCCTGTACGGATGCCAATTTATTTGATTATAAAATTATTTCTCAATTTCGTTTTTACAGATTACTTTAGAATCTCTTAATATGAAAATTGGAATTCATCCAAAGCTCCCGTCTGAGGAGTCGGGGAAGGGTCGAGGATTTTAAACTTTAACATCAGAAAATGTTGCAGTTGAGTAATTTATGGGGAGGAGTATCATCGGGACTTCCCTCTATATGATGGAACATTGTTTATTTTTTTAGAATAGTTCAGCCAAACTGAAGTCACTGTGTGCGTGTAGTCAAAAATGATAGCTGCTAAGTCGGAAGTATTCACCCATCAGCCAGAAATGCTTTCACCGTAAATATTACTGGTACGTCCAATGTATAAGACTTAAGTGCTATATATATACGAATTTGTTCAATTACAGTATGGACATATAAAACGGTAATTAGTGTTTCTACATTGTAATGAAAAATTACATCAAATCGTGAATGGAGATGTACATACAATATTGCAGATATTAAGATATTGACACGGTCGTCGTTTTACAGAAGAAGCGAGAAAGAGGCGAAATTAGTTTACCTATTTATGTCTTTGTTAAATTAGTTAAAATTACTTACCAGAGACTGTTGGAAATGTATCCGAACTGATTTTTTATTTGGTATTCTTATTTAAAATGCAATATGACTGCTTATAAACAACTGCATTAGTTGGAACTATCTAAATTGGAAATGCTATTGAATGTCCAAGTGTTGATAGTTTAATGTATACTGCTCATAACCAAAAAAATGACAGATCATTATTTTGGAGACAACATATGTTACCTCTCGCATATTATACAGGTCTTGAACTGTGATACGTAGCAAGTCCCTGTCGTAGAATTTATCAAAGTCTGAACAGATGCTACATAGCCAACACCGAGCCCGAGAGGCTGAAACACCAAGATCGTTATAAAGCCATGAAATGAATACAAACCGATATTGCATGAAAATAAAAATGCCTAATAAATTATAATTATGGAGAAAAAAAATTTGCTTTACCCGAAGACGGCTTTACAATTCAATTTCTTTAATTTTGTGGGTTGGGATAAAGCCACCAACAAAGAATACGTTTGGAATGGTTGGGCGTTTTTTATACTTATATTTTTCGAAATGAAGTCAATATTGCTTTAGACCAAGAGTAAGTATGTTTTTAAATTTTTTTATACATACATCCATCCATCCAACCATCCGTCCGTCCGTCCATATATATATATATATATATATATATATATATATATATATATATATATATATATATATATATCGGTAATTCGGACTGTATTGTTAGAGCAGAACAAGATGTAGCTTAATTAGTTAATGATGTTAAAAACTAATTAAACTTGCGAACATCGACTTCTTTCAAATATTATCATTATCAAATTATTTCAAGAACTGTAGTAAATAAACTATTTTCTTCTAAAGTGATTTAATTTTTACCATTACGTTAAGAATATATGAAATGCAATGTACATATGCGGCGAAAATGAAAAATGTTCATGGTTGCGAAGAATAAAATAATAATTTAAAATACATTAGTCGGCTATATTTCTAAAATGATGCGCGTGTAGAAATGCACGAAATGTGTACAGAAGATGAAACCGAACACAAGTAATGGCTTCATCAGGTGATATATGTGCACATACAGTCAGCAAACATCCCAACATATAATGTCCTAAACTCTTCTGGCATTAGAAGTGTTAAAATGTTAAAAATCGCTCAGCATATTATATTCTAAACATTCCAACATACCATGTCTGAAACTGTTTAAATATCTCAGCATATCATGTCTAAAGCTGTTACAAATGGCAGCACATCATGTTCTAGACTATTTTAAAACATCCCAACATATTTTGTCCTAAACATCCTAGCATATCATGTCCTAAACTTTTAAAAACATCCCAGCATATCTTGTCATGAACTGGTGAAGTATCCCAGTATATCATGTCTGAAACTGTTCAAATATTCTGGCATATCATCTCCTAAACTGTTCAAACAGTCCACCATATAATGTCCTAAACATCGCATCATATCATTTCATAAACTGTTCAAACATCCAACAAATCATGTCCTAGCGGTTATAATTTCCAGGCATATCATGTCATAAACTGTTATATCATCTCAGTATATCATGTCCTAAGCTGTTACAACATCCTAGCATATCATGTCATAAACTGTTATATCATCTCCGGATATCGTGTCCTAAATCAGTCATTTGTAACTTACTCTAGCATGTGTTCCAAATAAACGTTTTTAAGGCTACAACCATATGATGTAAATGAGTGGATAAACCAGGTTGCAGGCCGGATCCAGCCCACATGTTTTAAGTAGCACTAGCCGGTCCTAAACTATGTAAACATTACAGAATATCGTTTCCAAAACTGTTCCAGATGAAAACAATTGATCCATATATCAATCATGTTTGTTATAATGCCGTACATTGATCATATATGTTAACATTCCATACATCGATCGTGTATGTTAATACATTCCTTACATCGATCATACATGTTAATACACTCCGTACATCGGTCATATATGTTAATATATTCTATACATTGATCATATATGTTGATAATAATAATATACGGTGATGAATTCATTAAGCTGATTATATCCGTTAATATATACGGTTATGACTGATTTTCGATTGTATTCGATGAAAAACGATACCTTTCTTTCATATCCGTTGTTGAACTTTTAGTGCAAGAATAGAGTATCATATTCATTCGTCGTTCATGTGCAGTATAAATAAACATTATATTCAGGCATTGTGTTTCGTTTTCCGGTTAAATCCAATGTCATAATGTTTATATCTGATAAACGATTGACATATGCAATTGAATATAAACACCAAATAATTCAGATGCATGCTAGCAGACTTAGCCAGAAACAATCTACCTTGTGTAGGTTTACTTATGAGAATTTAACAGGAGTTTGCATTTCTCAACATCCTCGAGATGTTGATCATTACTCATCCAAGATATTTTCTTTGGCAGGTTATATTAGTTTGTACTATAACTCGACTTCAGTCTGAATGACTCCTTATTTTCTTATGTGGTCTTTGAACATGCACAATATCACATTTCAATACATTAAATGCCTTTCTTTTTGGTCCAGTAACATTTTCTTGGTATCACTGACATGCCAAACACTGGCCAACGTCTGTCAATATCGTTTTCAGTGTAGTTTGCTCTTCTCGCCAAAGTGCAATGTACAAAACGATGGCGTAATTTTCCATCAACGCTATACTAATTGCATACACCCCGCATCCATAGGGTTTGCCTGTCCTTTTATGCCCATTTGGCAAACGATTAACTTGTGTGCGACCAAATATCGAATAGGTGGTACAAACTAATAAAATATACGACTTATCTACTGGGCTTTCATACATTAAAGTTGGTTGTAGCACAATCAATCTAAACGAAACCCAATGATCTACATCTAAATGGTACTTTCCGCCTACCCGAATTGACCTAATTGCGGCCATTTGTTTCAAGACTCTCATGCAATGCAGCAAGCCCCGTGAAGTCAGTCCATGGAGTGCTGATGTAATGTGGAATTCCCAATAACCATATTAACGCCGAATAAAGATCGATATCCTTGTCTCTGTTTGTGTATCCACCATAGGTTTATAATTTCAGTGATTCTTTAGATTTAGTGGTTTTGAAGGGATATTTTCTACCGGTCATGGCAAATAAATGTCATTGCATGACGTACCGGATTATTCATTTTCGAAGTCAAACAGGTACAGCTGTTCAAGGCTCAGGTCCGAGACAAGTATTTATTTCTGACATATGTTCATTTTTATTTTTTAATCCTTTATCTACTCTTTCTGGGTCATGCGTGGCATCTGTACGTTCTGACTGCTTGCAAATAAGAATTATTTATTTCAGACTGTATGGTCCATACATCTAAATGACAATATAACTTTATTTTGAAAATCGATGTTTTATGTACAAACATACTGACACATCTACAACAGCTGAATGGGTCCGTGTTTGTTAAGAACAAAAACTTGTAAGAAAATTGAAGAGTAATGTGTTCCCTCTGATATACAATCCGATAATGAAATTGAATATCTCATTTACACAGAGATTTCCAGATACTATTCTTACTATTAGATATTATACATCCTCGAGTAATCCAGTCTGTGATATATATATATATATATATATATATATATATATATATATATATATATATATATATATATATTTATTTATTTATATGGTCATTGGTAACTGTCCCATTTGCGCGCTCTCTACTACCAATTTCCTGCACTTTTTACTAAGTTCCCGATTTATCAGTAAATCAAAACACTTCCTACAAGACATCCATTATGGTTAATTAACAATGTTTTAATGGCCTTGTTGCATAGTTGTTTGCTCAACTCAGATACGCACAGGCAGATCACCTTTTAGTTTAATTCTGCCAGTTAATTCGATTAAATTAAAGTAAGGTTCTTTACCAACATTACTGTCGTTTCAATGATTTGGTAAAATTATACTTACGATTCTTTGATTTCTTATCTATTTTACGAAGGAGAACCGTTCGCGTTGGAGCAATATTTTATTCGTTGATTATATACATTGCTTGAAGCGAAACAATTACGCAAATTATAAAGCTGCCAACAAATATGTTTGAGAGGCCAAAGTGGCCAAGTGGTCTCCGTTATGGACCATTGCCATCTCACCTCTGGCTGGGTCGGTTCTAGTCTCGGGGTCAGCCAATTCGGGTAAGTGAGAATACTTGCCAGTTGTTTCTAGTCGGTCGGTGGATCTTTCCGGGTTTTTTCATGGGTTCTTTCTCCACAATTTATACTGTCCGCCATGAATATCCTATCTTGTGCTGAAATTGGCGCTAAACTCTGCAACAACAAAAAAACAACATATATTTTTAAACGACAAAATGTATGTCATGATCACTTTGGAAGTACAGGTTAACGTAGGTATTCTTTACAATGTGGATGGAATTAATTTTGCTAAATTGTTGTTCGCACCGAAGGTAATAAAGAAAATTTGGAGAAGGAAGTTCTATATAAGAGAAATTCTGAAAGATTTTCTATCGAAAGCAAATATGTGCCATCATTCATACAAAAAAATAGCAGCAAAGTATTTGGCTTAAAAAAAATTTCTGGACAAAGCAACCAGACTAATAAGAAATAAACTCCATACAGACATTAGCTTACATGCAACTGCTAAACACATATTCTCCCATTCATCAGTCATACAAAGCATATATGTTTACCCCTCTCACGCGTATTGTTTCCAAACAAATTTATAGGAAATCAGCTGGGAATATAAAACAAAACCTCACTAATGATAGTGAGAGAGACTTTGAAAATTATGATCGCCAGTACTAGAATATTTGGTGCACAGACTAATAATTTAAGAGAATAAAACAGTTAAAATGTATAGTCATCAAAAATGTATTTTTCAAATGTTATATTTATCATAACAATTATAGTTGACATTTTATATGAAAATAAAATGATTAAATTAACCTAACCACCATATGACACATTTATAGTGTCAGAGATATTCAAATTTACCATAAAAGAATGCAACTGTTAAAAACTATATGCATGAGTATCGAAATATATAATTCATTGTAATAAAAAAGAATCAGTTTTATAAAGATGACAATATATGTGTCGTGGCCTGCAAAATGATGGTACGACGCTGGTGACATTCTAAATAACAATAAAGTTTACTGCAATGAAAAAGAAACACGTGGAATGTTCAGGCATGATCTAAATGGAGTTCCATCATGAGACTTATGTTGGTTAATATTAGAAAAACATTCGTTCAAACCTGCAAAGAAAAAATAACCTCTGTAAAGGAATAATAGTACGTGTTCGAAAAGGATGTAACATGTTATACGTAAACTATTTGATTAATAAGTCGCAAGGAAAATTATCAAGTGAAAAATGCTACTTGTGTCACACAATAACGAGATCATACAGTATCAAAATTAACAAAGCAGCGTTGTATATGTGTCATGTTATGTATATTTGATTTAGTGTGTATTTGGTTTAATTTAATTGTTTGTAAGTTTGAAAATCTTTTTATTTTTTAATTGCATTACATATCAAAATAATTTAGTTTTGTTTATTAGGAACTTGATATTTTTTGAGGAAAGAGTTTGACCTTAATTCTACAGTTGTAAACATCTAAAGCTGACCTAGTTCTGGACCGTGACTTCAGAAATCACTGCGACATGTAAACAATTCTTTTAAAAATCTTATTCTTAGAGTAAAGTGATTGGTTTTGTCAAGGTCATGCTCGGGCTACGTGATTTTGTATATGTAAACAGCATCCATTTCACAATTCTGGGCTTTCCGAAATTGTGTATTAGTTAGTTTAATAGGGATACATAGAGATATATCTCTCAGTTGGGCTTAAAACACTGGGATGTAATAGTCCTCTTTTGCTGTGTCAGTTTGGAGTTATTTTAATGTTTATTCGGATTATTTGGATTCGAAAGGATTAAATGTTTTTCCGTGAAATATATGAGTGCTCATACAGAATTCTTGGACAAAGACATTTATTTAAATTGTATTGGGAAATTTTAACACCGGATTATTGTTTGTGAATAACACAGAACTGTCGGCACAACAGTAATAAAAATAACTACAGTATAGGTCATTGCCGTCCAACTTGGATTCATCGTGGGGGCTCGAATTTGAACTCAATAGATTATTTCATTATTAGGACTTCTAAAATATAATTCGTGGATTATTCTTGGACCTTTTTTGGATTTGATCCTTAAAACCGTAAGTTCTTATTTTTACAGTATTTGTCCAGGAGAATACATTTTTGTTAAATTTTTCAAAGCTTGGTGTTTTCACTCTTTCTTTTGTTACTGTTTATTCGAGCCTAAACAAGTAACATAAGAAACACGACTTCTGTAATGTTTGCATGACAATTTAAATACTATTACAGCACGGTAACGGCAACACCTTGACAAAAAAGAGATTTAACTTCTGTTTTATTTGTTCCGTTTTTAAAATATCCACGTTATCCTC
The DNA here is from genome assembly GCA_028554795.2 of Sinohyriopsis cumingii. Lineage (NCBI taxonomy): Eukaryota > Metazoa > Mollusca > Bivalvia > Unionida > Unionidae > Sinohyriopsis > Sinohyriopsis cumingii. Next base: position 61,173,428 of record CM068841.1, read on the forward strand.
TTTTCAGTTTGTTTGGAAAACATAATTTACTGCCAATATGGTTTACATTTACTTTCTGCCCCTCCTATAGAAGGTGACTTTAAAGGCGGGCATTTGCTATACAATTACTCTAAATTATAATATATCAATGCGATATATCATGGTGTTTTTCAACGAGCTAATTAAGTCCTCAATCTTGCTACATGGGAAGCTTAGAGAGAATATATCGATGTAAGCGATAATAACACGCATTCAGTCTATATCCGATTTAGGGCATGTTTTTCGACAATTTGTGCTTCTGCGTTCTATATTAGTATGAAATTCACATTAGACAAGGCTTTCGCGCAGTCGCTTTGCGAAAAGGTATGCTCTAGCACACGCCAATTTCTCAAATACATTTGGGGGGGGGGGCTTAAAATATAACTGATTTAAGCTGATTGTTTTGAAAAGTTAACCTGGCCAGTGAGATAAAAAATTGACATATACATGTTCTTTCCTGTTGATTTGAAAACTAATATATTGTTGCACGTTAACAGATTTTAAAACAGATGAAGTACTTGTCATGGAAATATTGTAGACACTTAACATTACTAATTGTGTGTGCTTCTTTTCTCCATAAAATAATGTTCAGTGGCTCAATTAAAATTAGGGATCAATTATATACTCTAGAAATAAGTCATGATAAATAGGTCTTTAATAGCCACTAATTGTTTTGTACTGCTGTATTCTAAAGTTTATAAGATTCAATATCTTCACAATATTGTACAATCTCTGAATATCTTTTCGTGTCGGTTTCTGAGAATCATGAGTAAAGTTTATACATTTGCAATAGCTGCTTCGTCGATAATTCTTCCTCTAGTAATGCAAACAAAAACTACTCACTTAAGATATGTATTGTTCACAGTTTGCATAAATGATTCTCAGATAATTATTTTGTACTGAAGTTAAATATATTCTAGTTTTTTAAATATCATTTCTTCCTTCCTTCACTACAGCTGATTGTGCAAGAGTAACGTTAAAGTCATGAGGAAGAATACATGGAAAGAGTGAACAAGAATATGTTATGATCCGGAAACAGAGTAATAATCTAAACTTTTTTTGGTAATCAGAAGTGTATTTCTTGTGTGAATAACCTACCCCTGACCTAAACTTTCTCAGTGTTTCATTCTAGATACATTTCACATTCTAGTTTGCTCAAACACATAATCGTAACGACAGAAAATAATCATCAAAGAGGTCATGTTATGAAATGAAAATGGTGTAGGAATTTAACTTGAAATGTTCATTATCGTTACGGTATGATATTTTACTGCACCGTTAAGTAAGTATTTCACCTTCATACCAAATGAGATGAAAACTGACATAATATAATATCAATATGTGTTCTTATCGCTAGTATACAAATTTGAAAAATATACTCGGGCTTAATGCTCCAATGTGTGTGAATGTGTTACACAAATATGTAATGGATTGATTATTTAATTCTTTGCGGTAAGGTCTAGTGTTTGCTAGCAGTGATGAATATATAATATACAACGATATTGTCTTAGAGATGCTTCACTATTTATCTGGACTGAACGAAGAATCGTTATCTCGAAAGATGGAAGTAGTGAAGGGGGGCACTTTACGTACAATGGGAATTAGCATTGAAAACACCTTTGGGGCACTTTACGTACAATGGAAATTTAACATGGAGAAAAATCGTGGGGCACTTTACGTACAATGGGAATTTAACATGGAGAAAAATCGTGGGGCACTTTACGTACAAGGGGAATTTAACATGGGAATAGAGTTTGGGCTTGTTTAGGGACAAGGGGAATTTAACATGGGATTTTTTTTAAAAAAAATTTTAAAAAAGGGGTAGGCAATTCAAAAGACTATCTCTTTTCGAGAAATATGGCTGGCCCTGAAAAGGGCCTTTGGGTTTTCTTCTGCTTCTAATTTCTTCTTTTCCTCCACCAACTTCTTATTTTATCTCCAACACTCTTTCTCTTCTTTTTCTTCTCCTTCTCTTCTTTCTTCTCTTCCTCCTCTTCTTCTTTCTTCCTCTTCTCATTTTCCTCTTCTTTTTCAATTTTTTCGTTCCATGTTCTTATTCTTATCTTTTCCTCTTCATCCTCCTTCTCCTCCTTGATCTCTTTCATGACACCACTAATCTTGTCCTTTGCTTTCCTTAAATTGTTAATTTCCATCTTTACACGATGGGGACTATAGGAATAATGGTCTTCAACGAGTCTTATTAGCATCTGTTCCATTATTCCTAAGTTGTCTAAAACGTCTTGCAAGGTTTGTAATTTGTCCATTTGGTTTGACGCCATCTTCTTTTTATTCTTTGCAGAATGGTTTGAACGACGAATACTGTGGGTTCTTATACGAAAAGCGCGTACGTGAAGGAAAACATCCCCCTAAAACATAAAATGGATCTTGCCTAGATGATGACCGAACATCGCGCGGACGTGAAGGAAAACATCCCCCTACTTTCTCATTTCATATAATATAACCCTAACTATACTCTCCACATTTGCTAAGAAACCCATAATCTACTATTCACACAAACATACCTGAGCTCTTACCAACACACAAACACATACACTTCCACTATTAATAAAGAGTTAGTGTTTATATACACACTACTCTACCTACACACATTGGCAAATTGATCGTTATTTCTTTTCTAGAGTATTGGGTAGCCCTGAAAAGGGCTGTTTTGTTTGGAACTTCATGGGCACCTGGTTAATGGTGGCACCTTCCAGGCCTGGCGCCACATACGCATCTTATCCCCCAGTTACTTTTTACCTTTTGGGGGGAGAGAGCAGAGGCAGGATATGTTGCTTCAGAATCCCAATTTTCACTCTCTGGGATTTTGAAATTTCTTCTCTCCTTTTCCTCCTCCTCTTCTTTATATCTTCTCTCCTCCTCTTCTTTTTTTCTTCTTTCCTCCTCTCTTATCCTTCCCTCCTCGACAATGGCTTCAGCGGCCAGTTCATTTAATATGCGCCTGGCATATTCCAGATGCACATGAAGCTCCAACAGTTTCTCAAGTCTCGTGTTCATTTTTTGGTGTTGATCAATCAACAAGGGTAGCTGGACTGCCGAACCACTTTCAATTTATACTGAAAGCGCGGACGTGAAGGAAAACATCCCCTAATAACATAAAATTCATATTACCTAGATCATGAAACTAAAAAAAAAACAACAACGCGCGGACCTAAAAGAAACACTCACTCACTTTTTATGCTACCCATCACTATTGTAAAATTCTTTTATAAATCACTTCAATAGACTATCCACATACTCAAAGCAATCCAATCTAATCCCAAATATACACCTCAAACACTAAGATAAGATATCATTTTAATCTACTATCCACACCAACTTACTTTTAGCTCTTACTAACACTAACACACTAACACACAAACACATACCCTCACATTTTTTAAGAGAGAGTTAGTGTTTATTTTCACACTACTCTACTTACACACATTGGCAAATTAATAGTTATTTCTTTTCTAGAGTATTGGGTAGCCCTGAAAAGGGCTGTTTTTTTTGTTTTGCTATGGCATTCTTTTTTAGTTTCTAAGAATGCGATGTCCTCTGAGGATAGACTTTCTGGCGATAGGTCTGCTTCTTCGGAAAGAGAAGAAGAACTCTTTGGTGTCGATACGGCAATCGACAAAGCCTCTGTCAGCTTCAGGTTGCTGCTGCTCTTGTTGTTGTTGTTGCTGTTGTTGCTGCTGTTGCTGCTGTCTCTGAAGTCTGTACTTCTCTGTCCATTCTTCTTTTTCCCTGTTCACTTCTTCTCTGAAGAGCTCTTCTATTAGGTCTTCAGTGATTTTTAACATTCTCACGTTCTCTATTTCTTCTGGCTTTGGTATCAGACTGTGTCTGACCCTATGCAAATTCACGTAGGCTTCGTTGAGCTTAGCTAGTTTGGAGCACATCTTCGTAGGAGGATGAGTCGACAATGGATGGTTAGACTGGGAACAAACCGGTTCTTAAAGTTAAAGCGCGGACGTGAAGGAAAACATCCCCACACGGTTTTCGAGCCGCAACGTTCATGAGAGGGATAGTAAGAAATGAAAGAGCATCAATCCAACATTCTTATAGCTAAACAAAAGACAAAGGCATTTTTTTCAAAACACAACATTTTTTATTCAAAAATCACTTAACACTAAACAACAACATTTCTAACATTTTTTAACAATAATCCAACACTATAACATCAAACAATTTTTTTCAAATCACAAACATTTTTTCTTCAAATACTAACTACTTTGAACAAGGCTGACAACGTTGTGAATGAAATTGTGATTTCCACTGTTGGAAATCATTAGGCCATTGATGGACACTACGTTTCCTAGCTTGAGACAAAAGATAAGCATAATGGTCACAAAACCATCGATCTACTTTCACATCGTTTCTAGCAGAAGAACGAGGATCGAAATGAGTCACTAAATGTTCTAAGGAATAGCCCAGGCTGCGATGATGCAGAAAATACACACAATATTGTCCACACACCAAGGAATCTGTGCCTTGTAATTTCACGTTATTGAATCGGGTGGTTTGAGCATTTCTTCTCATAAAGTCAATGATATCGTCTTCCAAAGGGGGCAATCCGTACGAATCGAAATATTCCACACATCCTTCTTGAGGAAAGTAGATGGCTACCCAGTGGGTTCCTGGGAGATGACTGTCGTCCGTGTTGATCACGTAAGCTTGATGGTCTTTAGGTTTGCGATGAGGGAGTTCATCTTTAGCACAGACGACAGGATTCCAAGAAGCCGTATACGAACTGTGGTTCAAAAGGTAATAAAGTTCCCAGGTATCCATTGATTTGTGTGTGCTTTTTTCTTCTTCACAGGTAATAATAAGTTGTCAATTCGATCCTGACTTTTTGCTTGAAAATGTCTGACGAATAAACGGTTATTCGTTCTGTTTCCTCACTCTGATTCAGGAGAGCTTCGATACGATGGGTCTCTTGGGTGGTTAATGGTGGACAAGAATGTTCACGCAAGTCTTTATACCACTGGTGCAACACGTCTTTGTTCGAGATGAGACTCCAAGCTTCGTCCAGATACTCGTCCAATTTTTCTTCTTGACTTAACATCAGGCATTTATCGTGTTGAATTTGACTGGGATGATCGTTTTGACATCCATAGCAATTTTTCTTGATCAATTCCGTCATTTTGTCGACCAAGTGTTTGGCAAAACAGGAGACTAAATGGGCTTCTTGTTCTGGCCATCTCGATTTCATCATGACAACTTCTTCGTCTTTATCTTGAGATTCTTCTCCTTCCACGGTCTCCTCACATTCCATCTTTAAAGTTTCTCCACTAGGTAAAGAGGGATAACAGTCTTCCATGGTTTCTAGTAATCTAGGATGACTTCTCTCAAACTGTTGATTTCTATGGTATTATCGAATTCGGCATACAGGATGACGTTCACCGTGTCTGGTAGAGCAGTCGAAAACTGAAGTTCCACACGAATCTGGCCGGATTTTATAGGGTGGAAATGTCCCTCGTCGCTGCCTTGGTCAGGAGTGAAATCGAAAGCCCACAAAGCATAGCCTCCTGTATAATCGTCGTACTTAATACCGTGACTGGTGTTGGTTCCTAACTGTCCGGTAGCTTCGTACAGGGACAAGTACGATCTCAAGTAATTGTTCTGGGTAAAGTTAGGCTCGAAAGGCCGGGTACACAAGGTCTTGCCATCACGACTGACTTCGATCTTGGACACATTGTAATGATGAAAGTTGAAAGGATTTTCATGGTAGGCTCCGTTGAAGGCTGAATTCTTGACGATACCAACAATCAAACGTTTGGGTAACTGTCCTTGGAACAGATGATCTTGGATCATGGATCGCTGTCCAGTAGGAATGGTGAACGTTTTCACATCCACACGTCTGATCGGATACTTGGCGGTTGTTCTGCTCAATGTCTGACTGATGTCGTTTCCCACTTTAGGTAACACTTCCACACGACGCACGTAGAGTCTGGCTTCTTGGATGACGGTTTTGTAAGTGGCATCACGATCAGCCATCAAATTGAAAGTGACATTGCTACGATTTAGTCTCAGGCGGACATCCACCCCGTTCAGCAAATACTTTTCTTGCAACCACATGTCCAAATGCAAGCGATCCATCAGTTCTAAACTACGACTTAGTGCAATTTTCGCTCGTCGGTCTACAAATCCCTTTGAATGTGAAGCATCCGCAGCAAGTACAATAGCGTTGAACTTATTCGCTGGGTCAGGTCTCCATACCACGCAAGCATCCAGATGACTGTCCTTGGCATTTATTCCGTACGTCAAGAGATTTTCCAGGTAGGCACGGTAAGGGTATGTATCCATGCTGCTGCTGACTAGTTTGTTATTCAAGTACAAGTCCACCTCGCTAAACAAGGAATGCATGAAATTGTTGACGGGAGCTACTGCATCATCATTGCCTATGGCATCGTTGTTCGCTTCAGTTACTTTGACTTTCAAGTATAGGTAACTGCTATTCAGATCGATGTAATCTTCGGGCTGTCCTTTGATTTCAAACTCGATGGGAGCAGAATCGGTCAATGAGGAGACGGGATGAAATTCCACCCACTGGGATTCTTGCATGGTCATCATGGTGGGGGGCATGGCAAACAGATTCAGTTCCGTCTTGGAACAAGCGCAAGACTCTCGGTGCATCATTTTTTTCTCTTTCTCAATAATCGAAAACGTCTAAGTCTCGAACGGTTCTTCTTTTCTTGGCCTTTCTAGCTTGAAGTCTGGTGAAAGGGTGTTTTCTTCTTCGTCGTCTCTTTCTACCTTGTCCTTGCTGAATGCCAGACTCGGTAGCGTGCAGGGCATTTATAGGTGTGTCTCGTCGCCCTAAAATGTCTTTGCCCGTTTGCAGCAAGACATTTTTGCCTGCCCTCATGAAGGCTTCTTTAGGGTTTTGTTTGTCGATGATGACATTTTGGAGAAATTCTTTGCCTTGCGTCAGTGCCGCATCTTTCAAGGCGTGCAATCCGCGTGTCACCATCGGTTTCAACACCGGGGCCACCGAACGAAAGGCCGATTTTAACATATCTCCTAAACCGTGTCCTCGCTGTCGTGCAACCCCTCGGTACACTGGATACATGACTTGCTTACGAGTCGTGAGAGAACCGTTTTCGAAAATGGAGTTTCACCGTGACTTTTCCTTTGGTGAATGGAATATTTTGTCCCAGATCTCCTTTTATAGTAATGTTGACCGTGTCCAAATACGACTTGCTGACCGGTAAATAGTGAGGATGGACAAATTCGCGGTGGACGTGGTAAGTGTTTCCACCTTCCTCGTCAGCGTTTGCGGCAGAATCCACTTTGAAAGGAATGACACGCAGTAACGGTACGGAGGTGTGTCCCACCACGTTGTATTCCACTACATCGGAATACACAAACATCAAATTCAGTCCTTGGTTCAGTTCTACCGGGGTATTAAAATACTGGCCAAAAGACTCGTTGTCGTAAATGATTGATAATTCGGGGGGGTTTTTTAGTTGTTCTACTCTCTTCCTCATCTCCATGTTACCGCCCAACATGTCAAACAATTCATCACAAAAATAGAAACCCATGATTTTATCCTCAGGAAATTTTATCAGGAAGCGACGAGCTGTTTTGTGGTATTCCAGGGTGATAGTTTTGTTCTTGACATTCTTAAAAGCTTCCCCGAACACGCCATTAAACCTGGTGGCTATGGTGTTGACCAAATGTTGACCACTAAAATAATAACCTGGGGGAATGAACAAGTGATAGGTGGTGTAATGTCGACTTTTTGTGGCAGGGGTTTTATGCTTATATTTGCTATGGATATCCATCCACTGTTGCAATGGCTCGTCATAAACTTCCACATCAAATTTATTTTGATTGGCAACGACATTGAAGACTTGGGTCGGGTGAATCATTTCTACTAAAGCCACTTCCCAATGGGCTTCGTGATCTAAGGGGATGGCTTGAGGTAATTTGGCCGTGTAACAGCACAACGTGTTGTGGGGAAACACCTCCATGGAACTGTCACTGGGTAAGGTTAAGTAAAATTGGTTTTGGTGACTCATAATTCCAGAGTTCTGTGGCTGTCCGAGGGAATATTAGTGGTTGTCAGAGGTGTGTCTCCGCCCAAAATGGGGTTCTGGTTGTGGTTGTTGGAGTGGTGACTGGCACTGGCACTGGACACAACGTTCCCGTTCGAGGAGAATTTCAGGGAGGGATTGGGAAGCAGGTAACCGATGCAACTGCTCAATAAAATGGTCCACAATTGTTTGTCTCCTTGTTGCAAACTCAAATTGGCGATGGCTGCCCCTATGACACAATACACCACGAAAATTTGGCAGAAAAAGACGATTTGCGTTTTAGGCACACGTTCTCCACACCACACCCACAAGGGTTGTTTTTGTAAATCTTGCACAGAAGAACTAGGGGAAGAAGGACTGGTCGACGTAGCTGCGTCTGCTGTGTGAAAGGGCATGATGGTCACTTCTTCTTTTTATAGTCGATGACTTGCGAAGCGTCGATCCAAGAATCGAAACTGGGTGGATATCCTTTCCAACGTACTTTGACTTCTTTGACACGTCGTTTGCCCACTTTACGGGTTCTGCGTTCGAGAATGCTTTCGATGTCGTACACGTCGTCTTCTTTTTTGGTGACACGTTGTAACTCGGGCAAATAAAACGTTCCTTTGAGTACTTCTCCGTTCATGTCTTCCAATTTATAGACGGCAGGATGACGGCCATGCACTCGTCCAGTGACGCGAAACAATTCGGTCGTCCAGTTAGGTAAGTAACCTTTGTCGAAAGTGCGTTTGGTTTTGCCAATGCGCACCCAATCTCCTACGGTCAACTCTCCACTTTTCTTGGGGACAGCCCTCGTCGGGGACGTACCAAACAGGCGCTCAAACACCAGCACTTCGTTGTCGGGAGTCACGTCTTGCGGGGCACGTCCGATGCTTCGATGGTAAGATTGGTTGTACGCTTGCACCAGGTGCGGTAAGATGTCGATGTACTTCAGAGTGTGGTGATGCGTAAAATATTTCCACATGCGTTCTTTCAAAGTGCGTTGAAAACGTTCCACGATGCTGGCTTTGGTTTCGGGATTCTCGGTGGTAAAAAAATGAATGTCACGTTTCTTTAATTCTTTTTGGAAAGCTTGGTTCAGAAATTCGGTGCCTTTGTCCGTTTGCCATCGAAGAGGGCGACGACCGCTTTGTTTCAACACCCGTTGCAGGGCTCGCACTAACTCGCTGCTGGATTTGGAAGTCAAGGGCACGACCCAGGCAAATTTGGAAAAGACGTCGATGACACAAAACAAATATTTGTAGCCGCGATTGTAGCTGGCCAAATGAGAGACATCGGCTAAATCGGCTTGCCATTGATGATCGATGCCTTCCACTCGGGTGCGTCTTCTGGCAAACTTGCGTCGAATGGGTTTGTGTAAAGTGTAGGTAGCTTGTTCTTGTAACCATCGTTGTACTTGAGGCAAACGGAGACTTTTCAGTCGCGTTTTGGCAGCACGATACAATTTTTGAACTCCTGCGTAACCTGCAGGATGGGAGGGATCGTAGTAAATGCTGGCTAAGACTTTTTCCATTTTTTATTTTTTGTGTTGGTGTGTTAATAAGTCACCCACTCTTCGGTGATGCTACTTTGGGTGGGTCGAAAGGGTGGTTTGGAAACGGATTTACCTGTCCGATGGGCTACGGGAGTAGAAGTCGAAGGTAGTGGTGGTGGAGGTGGAGGTGGCAATGGAATGACTTTGGTTTTCTTTTCTTTTTTCACTTCTGGTTTCCCTTCTTTCTTTTTCACTTCTGTCGAAGAAGGCGTGGACATCATCTTTTTAACCCAAGCTTTCATTTCTTCTCGTTGGGGTGTGGGGGACGGGGTCAACAAGGATCCTGCAATCTTACTCGAAATGGGAGCTGCTGACGGTGTTTGAAACACTTCGCTCATCTCTTCTTCCTCAGGTCTTTGTGGGGTAGCATCTCTGGTAACCCTTGGGGATGGTAGTGGTGGTGGTGGTGGTGGTAATGATGGTGCTGGACTTTTCATCAAGGTCTTAAAATCTTTTAGAGTGGGTAAAGCTGTTTCGTCTAAAGCTTTCTGGTGAAAGAGTTGCAGTCTTTGCAAGAGTTGACCATACTTTTGCGATTTTTCTGTTTCGGACAAATCTTGGCGATCCATCAAGGATTGCAATTCGTGTTGTAACTGGGACATCTCGCTCAAATTGGGATTGGGAGGTAAATGCGGGGTGCGTTGTTCTTGCCACCGATGGTATTCCATCCATCGTTTGTAAGGCACTAAAGCTAGTTTTCGTCCTTCCATGGGGTTGTCAGGGGTGAATTCTGAGATCTTGGGACTTCCGAAGGCCTTTTTATCTTGCTCCCATCAGTCCTCCCAACATGGTTCCCAAGACTCCTTTTAGTATGGGGCCTAACAAGAGAGGTAAAATGCCTCCACGTTGGACCAACATCTTCTTTTTTTGACGAATGGGAATTTTCTTTTGAACCATTTTCCGAAGAACGTGACGATGTTTGCCTAAGCATTGTTTCTGGTGTTTGGACAAAGGGATCGTGCCTTTCAAAACGTTCAAACAACATTCGCACACGGTATCGATGACCTCTTTGGAGGCCGTTTGAATGAGTTTTTTTCGTAGGGGTGGAGAAGCTTTGGACAGGACAGATAACATGTCCCCATGTTTGGCTAAACGTGGTGGCAGTCCTTTCCTTTTTTTTCCTTGGGGTTTTCTGGAGGGTGACATCTTTGAGTCTTTAGGAGCACCTAAAAACACTGATACCCGACTCGGTCACAGGCCTTTTTTATACTGGAACGCGTCGCCACTGATTGTCTTTACGGCGTATCAGTTTGAGGACAGGCATGACACGTCGTGCAGGGGTACGCAACGGACTAAATCGAGCCAGTTCTTGCTTGGACAAATCCAGTAAACTTTGTAACATGCCCGATCTTTCATGGACTTTGATTTTGGGAGAAGGTACTTTGTGAGCAGCAGCCACTGCCGCTAAATGGGAAGGTCCTGCCACTGGGGAAGTTCTTTTGGGGGTCATCAACGGAGATGTTCTTGGTGTGATCAACGTCTCCAAGTACTCTTCAGTTCTGGGTGTCATCAACGGAGAAGTGGACGAAATTGAGGATGCCGGAGACGCAGTCACTGCCGTGGCAGGTCGTGGTTTGCGAGTGTAAGGTTGCGTCCTGGCCGAAGTGCCTCTCTTGCGACTAGTTTTCTTCTGTGGACTTTTCTTTTTCTGGGGACTTTTTCTCTGTTTCTTTTTCTGGGGGCTTCTTTTCTTTTTCCGGGGTGATGGTGGTGGTGTCTGGTAAGAGGAGGGTCCTGCCACTGGAGAAGTTATTCTTCTTGGGGACCTGGTCTTTTTCTTTTTCTTCTTGGGGCTTCGTTGGACTTTTGTCTTGGGGATAACTTTGGGGGCATTAGGATCCCATCTTAAGAGTGAGCGAATGATGACCCCTCCTAGAGTACCGCTCCCTCCAGGTTTCAAAATGATTTGTTTTTTGGTTTGAGTGTCGATGCGGGGATCGGCCAGTTGGACCAAAGCGACTTTGTTTCGATCGAAAAAGCGTTGGGTTTGATGAGGAATCTGAATGATTCCTTGGAGTAATTGACGTGCCGTCACCGTGAACCATCGTAAGACTTCTTTGAGACTAGCTTCTAAGACACGAGCTCGTGTTTGTGGATCTTTTTCTCGACTGATGCCATACAAGGCACGAATCAATTTGACGGGAAGATGCGACTGAAGGGACGTCATGTTCGCACTGAGAGTGAGACAGACGAAAAAGGGTCTGAGGTTTTTATAGATTTTTATGGGGAGTGAAATGAAGTCGAGGACGGAGACGTGTACAGGACAGGCCCTCCGTCTTGGCACCAGTGGTGAAACAAGTGGGTACGAAATCGCAAATCCTCGGGGGTCGTAGGTTTCAAATCGACGAGTAAATAGGCGTGTGGAGTTTGAGTGGCATCGTCGTACGCCAGAGTCAGCCAAGGCGTTCCTAATTGTTTGGCTAAGACTTGCACTTGCGATTTATCTCGAGGACTTTTAAACAAGACCACGTAATGTGCATTGAGACTGATGGTGCGATGGGCTTTACTTTGTTGAAACAAATTTTGGGTGATGTAAACGACACTGGCATTACGGTGATGCCCTTTGCGCGTGAACCACAATTTAATTTCTTCTTCGTCTTCTCCTAACATGTCGTCGAAAATGACCAAATGGGTTAGACGGGAGTCAGAGACGATGCCGTCGTCTTCTTTAGGAATGCCTTCCACAAACACGATGGAATCGCCTTGACTTTCTCGCAAAAGGCTGTACGCCGATTGCCACTCTTTGTAACACCACACGATCCGTTGAGGGGGCCGATCGATCAAATGATGTTTATGCTCGATCAAACGTTTGACGAATTCGGTTTTGCCTGAACCGCTAGGTCCAGCAATGAGCATGTTAAAGGGATGGCGAAGATACAAAGCCTCCCAACTGGCACGATCTAAGTGTTCGTCGATGACTTTGACAGTAGAGAAAGAGGGAGCAGAGACAGCAGAGGTAGCCATGGTGTGAGAAATGTCACTTGTGACACGAAAAACAAACAAGACAAGAGTTTATATACTTTTTCAGAACACGTTTATTGAATGTTTCAAATATGAACACGAAAGACAAAAATACATACAACCCAAATAGTGATGTACAGGAATATAAAACACAGCAAAGCGATCAAAGTAGAATATAAACAAGTGTCTGTACAACATGTTTTGGGTAACCAAGATGTCCTAGGGACAGTGTGTAATGTTCTTACAGTCTCTACATGAGGTATTGTCACACAAGTGTCCTCCCGGAATGACCTTTCAGGAATGTCCATGACAGTCCTGTCCTGAAGCGAGTGGTTGTTCTCGGTGACGGGTTCTTCTGGCACCGTCACTAACACAGGTTGAAAAGTAACTTTTTTCCTTGAACAACTCTTGTGCATACTGGGCCACTTCTTGGGTCCAAACCTCAAAACCCCCCTTTTTCCAGTCACGAACATCTGTCCAATGAGGGTGTAAGTCACAAGCTACACACACATCGTCATACACGTCTTGGGTAGCTAAAAGTTGACGAATCTTTTTTTCCTGTTGAGGTCGAGAAGTATCCAGATGAAACCGCAAGGCTTTGAGCAAAAGGAGTTTTTCGTGACCATTTAAGGCCATGGAGGTGGTAAGTACTGATCGTAAAGAGTCCACAAAGAATCGGCTGGTAAACGAAATCCCAGAAAACAAGTCACTAAGACACACACCACTTGTCGTCCCAAATTGAATGGATACAGTTCTTGCAATAATCGATGGTAATGATCCACGGTTTGAATATGGTTATTGAGTTCCTTCCACGGAATCTGTTGGATTACATACGACATAAGTCGTGGCATAGCTGCCTGTTTTTATAGTCTCTTTGTTTCGAAAAGAATACACGTACTTTCTAGCCAGTGATGTTCGTTTTCCAGTGGGTAATGTAAATCTTGCATACTGTAACCGAAACGTCAGAGTTCGATTAGAAGTTTCCTCTTCCGCTAAGTAGATTCCACGTAAAATATGTTGGTAATCCTTTACCTCGTCTTCCTCAATGGGTTGCTCTAGGTGAATCTCGAAGTAACCAAAATGATCAACACGTGAATCATCGGGGGCCTGGAAGTATTGAACAAGGTCTGACCACTGAAACAATTTCTGACGAATCAGTTCTCTTATACCCTTCAGGTACCAGTGGTTAAAGATCTGGTGACGTAACGGATGCAATTGTTCTTTACGTTTCACTTGTATTTTGACCAGCTCTCGGTAAATGCGTTCTCTCAACTCCACAGGCAAAGCACGAATGTTCTCTTGTAAAGTATCCATGAATAGGTCATACTAAATTCTCTTTGGTCTGACACAAGAAATGTACTCTTTGCACAAACATGGTTTCACTTCAGTGTCGAATTTAAATCGTTGAGTCACTAATCTACACATTACAATTCGTTCAGAAGTTTCCTCTTTCACTAAGTTGACATTGTGTTCAAGATGTTGGTAATTCGTTAACTCTTCCTCTGGAATTCGATGCAGTACGTATACAATGATGTAACTACAATCGTCCATACCAAACCAATCCTTTTGAAAACTAGAGGATCGTTGATCAATGTCTGTTCGATGGAACACTTTCAATTGAATCAATCCTTGTATAGCTTTCAGGTACCAGTGGTTCAAACACCGGTGACGTAACGGATGCAATTGTTCTTTACGTTTAACTTGTATTTTAACCAGTTCTCGATAAATGCGTTCTCTCAACTCCACAGGCAAAGCACAAATGTTCTCTTGTAAAGTATCCATGAACAGATTATTATGGTAAGAAGTTACTTCAATGTCTCGGTCCCACTAAGGGTAAGTAATGACAATTCGGTGACCATCGAGCATGTTCTACGTAGGCCGAATCTTGCGGTTCCCAGTGGTGAAGTGACACACCGCAACTGAAGCACTTGACTTTATCTCCTTCGCCCAAGTAGAAAAATCCGGCTCTGGCTAATTCTTCGGGGGTCGGTCCTCCCAGATACTTAGGCCATTTTCCTTTGAACGATTGAAGACGATTTTCAAAGTCGCAGTATTCCGACAAACGCACAGGGAACGAATATTCGTCTTTCACAGGTTCGTTTCGATGAGGGTTGAGTGACATGGGTAGGAGTTTGCTCAGGGCTGGATGACATCCGTAGGGGGGTAGACGTGAAGGTGAACATTCCCCTTTAAAACGAAACCCAGTAAAATGTCCAAGAGGACGAGCGGCATCACTTTCGCATCCCACAGGTTTGACACGCACACCATCACTTTCCATGATAGGGGTAGGGGCACTAAAGTTCCCATGATGCTTTACGGCATCGCTCAGGTCACAAGGTACAGCATCGTACCCATCGCAAGGCTCACAATCGCATTCCACTTCCGAAGCCTCACACTTGAATTGTGCCCTTCTAAACACCTTGTTCTGTGTTTCTCTGAAAGTATTCATCTTGTTCGCTCGGTCTTGGTAGTCACAATGAACTATCGATTTTGCCTAGGGTTCCTTTTTATATACAGACCAATACCGACGTGACCGTACGGTAAGGTGAAGTGATTGGGAAGTCGCACTCGCTTCTGGTATACAATTTGATAGATTTTTTCCAAGGGTCGACTGACGATGTGGTGAGTGGGTAAACGTACAATCTTGTTCGGTTGATAGGTGGTCACTTTAAAGTTTCCATCCTCTCCCGATTGCAAGGCTTCTTTCAATACCCCAAAGTTGACCACTCGACTGGTACGATAATTCAGAGTCAGTCCTTTCACTTTGCACGTCGTGTGCACTTCTCCTTGTTTGTCCCGGTATTCGTAGCCGTAATTTTTGGGACCGCCACTGACGAAACTTAAAATCTTGTCGTCGGGATACTCGTCTGTCCAGGCTCCTAAACGGTCTCCTTCGATGTCAGGGTGATGTTGAATCGGGTGATGGATGTAAATGCAGCTGTCCGTGTCAAAGTACAGGACGCGTTCCCCTAACAGTTCTAAAGCCTCGTACAATTTTAAGCTAGCATGGGCTGTCACGTAAGCCGCAATGATGACATTTCCAAAAGGGTCGTCTTGTACAAAGTCCAGATCTTCTTCGTAATTGACCAAGATCAAATTCTCTCGAACGACGTCCACGTGTTTCATGTATTTGGTTTTGTCGTGAATCATCTGGAAGTAGCGGGAAGGTTCTGTCAAATATTCCGTCTTGGGTAAACACGGTCGTTGTGCCATTTTACCCCACAAGCAATTTAACATCACTTTGGCAAACGATCGCCTGCCTTCGTTTTTCTCGATGTGGTCTAAAGTGATGCCTTCTTGTTCCCGGTATTTCTCTTTGAATTGTATTTGGTCTTCGGGAGTGTGACACCAGGAAGGATAGCCGCTGGCTTCTTGTTTCAGTTTCAAAAAGGCATCCACGTAGTCGGCGAAAATGCCTTTCTGACTGGGGTCACCCTTGCAGTATTGTTGTGTCTTGGGAAAGTGGCAAATTTCGTACACTTCTAACAGTTGGTATCCCATGTCCAAAGCTTTGAACAATTCCACGCTGACCCAGGTTCCCGTCAAGGCCCGTTCTTCCTGGGTGTGCTGACAAGCTTGGTCTTGGTTGCACGTTTCGGCACAAGTACGGCACAAGGGAAACATCAGTTTGCCTTGACAATGGTGAGGTAAGACGGGATGGTAGAGGTTCGTGGGAGGCAAAACTTTACACTTGATCAAGCCTTCGTATTGTCGAATATTTTTCAGGTCAATGTGTTCCGTCAGCAATTGTGGGTGCCCTACGGGAAAACGACAATATTTGCACACGTAGGGATACAGCGAACACACGTCCAAGTATTTGATTTCTTCTTCTTTCTCTTCGTCGGCTTGGTACAGCAAACAGGTGGCATTGGTCCTTCCTCCGTACAAACTATCCCTCGGGTTCAGCGGGTCCACGAACTGGTAACTTTCCACGAGGCGTTTAAACTCTGGATCGGTTTTCATACGGTGATCGTACTCGTGTTCCCACATTTCCACCACTTGGTATCCTTGCTGTTCCAACTTTAGGCGCCGCTGACAAGTGTCCTGGTACAAGTCTTCCATGGTTCGTTGCAAAAACTGATTTTTAGTGCCACGGTCAGGGTAACAGACGGGACATCCGTGAAATAAGCAACCGTTAAACTCGTACACGATCTTGGGGTTTTCTAAGTCCCAACCATCGACCGAATACGTTCCGATGGTCTTTTCGCCCCCTCCGTTGCGGGTATGCTGAATCCACTTGTCTTCCTTGTCGCACAAGTAATGTAACCAACGTAGGGCTTTGACCAAGTATTGACGCTTGACATAGTGGGTCGTTTGAGGACTGATGACAGCCACGGTGTTTTCAGGCATGAATCGTTGGCGGTACACTAAGGAACACGCTTTGGCAATGGTGCAAGCTTCTTTCAAAGGATCGACCCCTCCGTGTTCCATGAACAGTTCTCGAAATTTTCCACAGCAACGCCGTAAAATGTCCACGTCGGAACGACAATACTTTAGCATTTCTTCCTGAAAGTCGAAAGGGTCCGAGGCGTGAGCCTGGTACCAAGCGTAGAAAGCTTTTCGTTGTTCGGTACGCATGTTGTCGGGGTCGTAATAGTGAGCCTCAGGTAAATGGGGTAGAACGGTGTGTTGATTGGCTTCCGTATTGAAAAAGTGTGGAAAGTACCCTTTAGCCATTTCTGTCATTCCAAACGTTTTAGGCATTCGACTCAAAGGCATGGCCAAATAGCTCATCGAATCTTTAAACTGCACTTGTCCCACTTGCATGAAAATGATTTTGGCTCCGTTCAAAGTCACTTTAGGACGTTCGGTGCCTTGTTCCGTATAGTATCTGAGAAGAAACTGTCCATCGTATCCGGAGAAATTGTGAGCCATCACCGTGGCATGACGATGACAATCTCCGTAACGTTCGATGTCCTCTTGGCTCCACGTCTTGTCGACGGGGTCTAAGACCCATTGGGCAAAATCGGCTAACGTGTTTGGTCCCCGAAAGATTTTTTCACGCCCTCCGGGTATCTTGCTGCAGTGAGGGCAATGACTGAAGATAGGTTCTTGAATGCACTTCTCGCACGCTCGATGAGCCACGCAGAAATTAGGAATGTGAATGCCAGTCTCTTGCATGCATTCGAAATCGAAAAAGATGAAATTGCCTTTCTTCTTGTGACCGTCCTCTTTCTCTGGTGGGGGTTGGTATTTTTGCACGTAACATTGGTGTTCCAAGTCCACGATGCGGTGACAAATGTGACATTTTTTCTTTCCTGAACATACGTGTGCCTTGGTATTATTGGTACGTATGACTTGTTCACACGTAGAGCACAATCTCAGCAGTTGACAAGCGCATGTCTTCTGTGAACCTTGCGTCTTCAAATGTTGTTGGTAACAGGTAGGGCTGACAAACGTGCGCAGACAAGTTGAACAAGGCACTGGTTCTTCGCTCAGACAGGGTGAAGAGGCCAAACATCCTGTGCATTTCGATCCACAATGCTTGTGTTGCTCTCGATTGTTATAACCATGGTCACATTTCTCACAGTAATAACTGTATTTCAGGAATCCGGTGATACTGGTAATGGTATCGAAATGTTCATCGTGATGATAAAGGTGAATGTATTTTCCGTCCTTAAAGTCTTGACCTCGAAACAACAGAGGTCCGCGCACTTCTTGAGGGTGCACTTTCAAGGTGTATCGTGGAGCTAGGGCATCTTGCAATTTTTGCATCTCAGGAATACCACAGGGTGTGTCTTTGGACAGGCCGGCTTGTTGTAACAGGAGTTCTGCTTCGCTTCGTTGTTTGGCTCGATCGGATCGTTGAATAGTGTTCCAGGTTCTTTTCCATTCTACCGTGTCGTTCTTGTTGGCATAGGTTCGTCCCACCACGATGGCACGGGCTAAACACATCTGGTCATGAGGGTTGTTAATTAGGACGAGACTCTTTTTGGTGTTGCGAAGGTCATCCACCAATAACATCTTTTTGCGTCCGGTCCCTTGAGGAGGAGAGACGTGGGTCATGTCCAATGTGGCTTTTCCATCGGTGATGTCAAACTGGTCATTAGATTGTTGTACGTGTTGAATCTTGTCCATGACTTTGGAAGCGGTCAATTCTGCAGGGGTGCTAAACTCGATCCAAACAGGGGATTTCAAACCGTCGTGTTGTATGGAAAGTCTCAAGCGATCGTCTTCTTTGGGTTGACATTGTTGCTTGAGTGCAGTGAGCAAAGAATCCCACACCTCAGTGATGAACACTTCTGCTTTCTCTAACGGTACTTCAGCCTTGAAATCTTTAAACTTCACCGTGTATTTGTAAGCCGTGGTTCTAAATTTTCTAGAGGAGCGCTTTTCCGTCTCTCGAATGGAATAGTACTTTTCAGGGTTGACTAAGGGTGGTAAACTTGGTTTAGAGGTTTCAAATTCTGGTTCACTCATGTCCTCTTCAAAATCACTGGCATGAATTTGTGCCAAGATTTCAGCCCTGGTTCGAGGCGATAGATCACGTTTCTGCCTCTTACTTTCTTCTTCTTCCTTCTCAAATGAATTAGATCGTTTCATCTTGAAAGCAAAAAGTCAAATGACTCAAGTTCAAACACCATAAACTACTTTATAGTCATAGCAGACCAGCGTATATAAAAGGGTGTGTGTCTTGTCCTTTCACTATTCATTTCACTCTCAAGCCGAGCACAACGATGGAAGAGACTGACCAGATGGAACGTTTCGTTAGAGCTTTGCGAGGGGTCATTAGAAAATTCTCTTCAGACCAGCCGACAGACTACTCTCCTTCCTTTCGAGATAAAAGTCAAGATACCTGCTATATCTGTCAGAAGAAAGGGCATTGGTCTTCAGAGTGTCCAGACCGTCAAAAAAGAACAAAAACAGGGACTAAAAAAGACAAAAGTCAAGATACATGTTATTATTGTAAAGAAAAAGGACATTGGTCTCCAGATTGCCCAAAAAAGAAACAAGAGGAGTCAGAAGAAAAGAAGGATTCTTCAGAAGAAGAGAGGGATTCTTCAGAGGAAGAGAGGGATTCTTCTGAGGAAGAAAGAAGACAGGTGAAGAAAAAGAAACAGGAGAAAAAAAGAAGAAGGGAAGAAAGCGAGGAGGAAGAAGAGGAAAAGAGTGTGACGGTGAAGAAATTCAAAAAACAGAGAGACTAAACAAGGAGAAAAGAAGAAATCAATTTACTTTTTATTATAGTGTTGTGATGTGAATTGTGAATTGGATTGTAAAAAATGGAGAAAAGAATAAATGAATGATATAAGGTAAGAGTCTTTGAGTTTTGATTTTAAAATAAGAAGCTACACTCACGCACTCATACACAGACACGTACTATAAGGGTAAAAAATGGGTAGGGGTTTATTTTTGAGTTATTGGCAAATTGAAATTGTATTTCTTTTCGAGAAATGTGGGTGGCCCTGAAAAGGGCCTTTTTTTCTTTATGGTGCAGGGGTGAGTTTAAGCAATCAATTTTAACTGCCTTATGCCTTTGCCACGGCCAAGGCCTACTTCTGAACTGCGTAATGCTGATGATGATTGGGTTGAAATCACTAAGGGTGGTACGGTAGGCTTAGTCACAGGGTTGACGTGTTTAGCTCGGGAAGGTCGTATTCTCTTCGGTCGTGATAATGAAGTCTGATACATTTGTTTCAGACTTCTTAACTCCGCTAAAATGTCCAACAGTACCGTGACCGTTTGATTTTCACCCTCTTGTTTCTTTGCTGCTACTTCTTCTTGCTGTTGTTTTTTTCTTACCTCTTCTTCTTGCTGCTGTTGCTGTAGGAGAAAAGCCTGTTCCGCTTCCTTTTGTCGTTGTATAAATTTCTCCAATTCTTCTTTTTGTCTCTGTCTAAAATTTTCCACTTGCGGTAATGAAGAAGGTAACGCAGGTTCCGGAACAAATTCTTGCGAGGAGAGAAAATCCACAAAATCCCAATTCACTTCTTCTGAAAGTAAGTCCGAGTTCCCTTGGGCAGTCTCTCCTGCTGGTGCACCCCAATGGATCGTTTTCTGAGTTTCCGTCATGTTGAATCACTGTCGCATAGATTGACTGCACACAAGCGCTAGCGAATCTATATAGACTACGTGACGTCACATACTGCACTCTTACGATTGGATGCGGGCTGACTGAATTCTGTAACGCGTGTTTGGATTGGTGAATGAACTCAATCCGTTTCAATCCTTCCTGTCCCTATAAATAAGCGCCGTTCACTGCATTGATTCACCTATTCTCGGAGCCTCAACATGTGGACAGACGTTGAATCTTCAACCCTTGTGTCAACAATGATGTTCAGGACGGACATGCTCATGTATGTCCGAGCCAAGTGGACCGTTGTCCACAGGACCAACAGCAGCCTGTGGATAAGAAGAGTCTATATAGAGAGACAAGGTTGCCTCAAGAGGACTCTGATGTATGGCCCTGCTGTAAGACGAAGTTTGAGGAAAAGAAGATGTCGCAAATGCCCTCTATGTTAAGGGCATATTAACATAAACCAAAGGCCCTTTTCAGGGCCAGCCATATTTCTCGAAAAGAGATAGTCTTTTGAATTGCCTACCCCTTTTTTAAAAATTTTTTTAAAAAAAATCCCATGTTCAATTTCCCTTGTCCCTAAACAAGCCCAAACTCTATTCCCATGTTAAATTCCCCTTGTCGGTAAAGTGCCCCACGATTTTTCTCCATGTTAAATTCCCATTGTACGTAAAGTGCCCCACGATTTTTCTCCATGTTAAATTTCCATTGTACGTAAAGTGCCCCAAGGGTGTTTTTAATGCTAATTCCCATTGTACGTAAAGTGCCCCCCTTCACTACTGATGGAGTGAAAACATATGTGTCTTTTTGTCGTTTTCTGAGCAAAATGAATTAAGGTAATTACATGACCATTCTATGAATTATTTAAATAGGCATCAAACGCGAAAGCTTCCAGGAAATACATCACCGAGGATTGATCAAGCTCTCCGGACCTTTAGCCTTCAATTTATAATATATTCCATAGAACATGGTCAGGGAAAGCCTTCTGAAATATAAGCTTCCTAATACGGAATTTAGGTTTAGCTTCTCCTTCTTAAGCACTACTGTTTTGAGTTTGGTCTCTTCTCCCCCATTGTTCTAGTGTTAGTAAGGCGTGCCGGTCTCCATTTTTATCATGAAATACGTTATGGAGTTATAAAAACTGTAAATAACTGCATTCGTTTACCAACTTCTTCTTGTATTCATAACTGTGCATATGCTTAAATTACTTTGTAATCAACTAAAAATACCCTGATCAACACAGTTTGTGAGAATTAGGATATATCAGTTAGCTTCTTGTACAAAATGTCTCATTTGTTTCTGTATAATTCGTAAGGTTCTCGTTTTGACAAAAGTAGTATTGGAGTTTGAAGCACTCTCCACGTAAATGCGTTCCCCTTCCAAAGAACTGTAAAAAACCAGGATAATATTATTTGGAATGAAATATTCAAGACGTTCAATCAATAATTGAAGAAGTGGCGTGGAAATTGTACTAGATTTGTCGCAAATATGGTAATGAAGATATACGATTTAAAACTGAAACTGTGTGTCCAATGATTAATGCAGAATGTTCTAAATAGTTATATTAGAGAGATTTACCGTGTCCAAATGTAGTCCTCATCAAGTTTCTTCACAAGGAATGAGTAACTGTTGCACTGCATATTTTGTGCATATTTCATGTTGTTAATTCTAGGAAATCGTTATCAAGCGGTATTAATTTTAAATATCCTGGAAAATTTGCGCTTTTTGGATACCGTTCTGGGTGCTTAGGGTCCCTTGCTAAAAGTGTTGGATGAGCATTATTACCAGGTTAGAGGGCATGTGCACCCATCCTCTTTTCTGTACTTAATTGGAATGACATTTTTGACATATTTATTATATTTCCTGTTCGTAGTAGATTGTGTAAACAAACGTTTGGTAATTGACCGACTTATTTGACACAACCAAAAATATTTTTTAACACAACCACGCGCAAGTAGATGAGAGAATGAGGGGCTTGGAGAGAGGGATGGGTTTGTGTATGCATTATTCAGTCTCTTTCATTCATATTCTTTAACTATTCCACCCTTCTTACCTATATCCTTTATTCCAACTTTTCCAATTCATTATATAAAGAACTTTAACTGGTCTATTTGGTTATTTCTATCGAAAATGTTATTACACTGGAGGTTAGAATGGCACACAGTTGCATCCCCTAATATAATAAGAAACCATTTTTACAAGATCACTATGATTGCATGATATGCTAACCACATTGCAATAAACGATAAGGGCGCATTCAAGCTAGAATAACTTTGAGCTATTATATTCATGTTCAATCGATATGTGTAGATATTATCGTTGAATTGATACTTAAATGATCATTGAATTACGACAGAAAAATATTGTATTTAAGCGAGTGCTTGAAATTGTTTGAAGCTGCAAGCCACAGTGTAATAAAGACAATTTTATTACCAAATACGTTGTGAATGCGTTGTTCCGCTATTCATTTTCGATACATTTGCATGCGTTTAAATCAACATAAATGTATCTTGACACGACTGTATAGCTGTTAAGTAATAGGAACAGCTGTCAAGTAATAGGAACAGCCATTGGCATCGATGAACAGAACGCAATAAAATAAAAGTTGTTATTGTGTTAGTTGGTACAATTCCCAAAGCATTGTCATAGTTGGTACAATTCCTAAGGTATTGTAATAGTTGGTACAATTCCCAGTCATTGTAATAGTTGGTACAATTTCCAAGGCGTTGTAATGGTTGGTACAATTCCCATGGCATTGTAATAGTTAGTACAATTCACAAGGCATTGTAATAGTGATCTGAATGAGGTTTCCTCGGAGGCAAAATGTTTTTAAACATATGGTTGACATCGAATGCAGTCAACAGACTTGTGGTGCTAAAACAGACTTTATTGCAATATGTGTTGCTGCCGCATGCTATTGTAACCGGATTTGAAATAATTATTACAATCTGAGACTTTATTACAACCGGGGCTGCTGTAATGCTTCCTTCTGTAATGCTATGAAAAGCCAACAATTTATTGTTGTCTGTACTGCTTCATTTGGTAGATTCTAGTATTTAAAAGTTTATTGTAATAACATAAGTATTACTCCGCAATATTTGCATAGTGATGATGATGATGATGATGATGATGATGATGATGACGACGACGACGACGAAGATGATGATGATGATGCTTTCCATGCAGACATGCAAACTGAGTATCACATTACATATGGCAAAATATGGCGCTAAAGAGAAATTTGGAAGGGTATCTAGGCTAATATATATTTTGTTTGTGTTATGAGGAACATTTATGTGGCACGATTAGAGGAAACTAAATATTATTCTATTAAATTTACGGCAATCAGCAAAATGTCAACAGATGAGACAACTAGGTAAATCAGAGACATGCATGATACAATAATCTGTTGCATTCAATCAAAGGTTGAAAAGAAGCGAAACGGATTTTAAACTCCAACATCGAGGGATACAGTGGAACCATGTCTTTCGTAATTTCAAGAGCTTATGCCGCTGCCCTTAAAGTGAAAAAATAAATAATGGATAACGTTATGGGGCCACTCCCTCCTCCTCTGAACCGCAGAAGAGCAAGCTATTTTAGAAGCTTTGAAATCCATGCTGGTGAACAATCGTTTAAGCTTTTGTACCTCAAAGGGCCCCATTTTGTGGCGATAAAGCTGACGAGTTAAAGTTAAAGCTAATATTAGAAAATGATAGTATTATAATATTTCAACAAAATACCAATGAACAAGTTGACATAATACCCATCTGTCTCTCTCCTTTATATTTCTCAAACACTTTTACTTATGCGGAGCTGTTTACACAGAGCTGTTTATTGTGTTATCCATTTTTTAAATAGCTGAAGTTGAAATCTCTATCAAGTACTGCAGCTTGGTCACTATGTACACTTAATGGGACCAAATGGTGACTAGACGGCGTGTTATGATGATGATGATGATTTTGATGACGACGACGACGACGACGACGATGATGATGGTGCTTTCCATTCCCTTGACAGAGTTGTCTCCCATAGTATCATATTATTCTTGAACAACATATCTTGCATTTATATATTTGTAAACTGAATATCCATTTAGCGGAATTATAGGTTATATAAAATTCTTTCTACAATGAACCATACTGCGGAAGTGAATTCAATCTTTTTCTGGCATAATTAAATTGCTTTTGTTTCTTTCCACTGAAGAACTTGCATCATAAGATTTTAGTTTACAGTTGTAAAATCAGTCTGCTCCTAGAGTGTCTAGATCATGAATACCATTCTTCAAAAGTTAATTATGAACTCATCACAAATGTGGGTAAATCTTCTACGCTGCAAAATTACATTGTCGTAATTTGGGGAAGAAAAGATCTCTTTCACTAAATTATGTCTGGATATATTGCAATATACTGAATGCAAGAAAGGCGTCTTTTAAAAAAATAGCAATTACAGAAATACATTGGCGCGGAAGTGGATATTGAGTATTCAATGGGACTATGCATGCTCAGCGGGTCTATTCATGTTCATTGTAATTATGCATGTTACGTTTTTTGTTATATATTTAAAACTCATCACTCAGGCATTGCAATCTGGCCATGTGTTATGGCCTCGAGGTGGGGGTGGGTGGGTGCGTAACTTTGTTTAAACAATGTACAATCGAAAATGTGTATTGGATTCTCTGTCAACGTATCTGTGCCTACGGAGGCACTGACAATGTTATCCAAGCTTGTGCTGACTTTAGGAATCGACGCTGTGAAATGGCATATGTCTATGCATGCATTATGTTAACATTTACTGATTTACAAGAACTTGCGCATACATATTTGTCAATACAAACATGATTTTTCGGCGAAACAAATTTCTCCAGCTCAACACAGGTCAACAGCTGCTTATTGAAGATGTAAGTAAAGAACAGTCTGATCAAAACCTTTGAACTGTGATAAACTTGCATATTTGCGGTGATAATAAATAAGCAATTATCTTTTGATTATAATCCTGTTTAAGTCATTGTTGAGGACTGATTTCTGTCCACATGCTTACAACAGAGAGGGCAAAATGTAATCAATATTGTTTTCATTTCTTTCAGTAGTCAACACATAAGCATTGGCGTGGTAAGGTGCCTCAGCAGAGCAGACACGACAGGTATGAACAGGCATCACATTTAAGATGAAATTCTGAAATAAGAAGAAAGACAAAACGGTTGAAATATTCAAACATTATCCTAAAATGTGAAAGACACAAAATGTGACGGAAAGAAAGAAAAATATATGTGAGAAAAAGAAATAAAACAAACGTGGCGCACTATGAGAGGAAGAAAACAGAAGTTTTACTGCCGAGCATGTAAATTATTTAACTTTAATGCTCTTAAACAAAGAAAACGTTGTTAAAATTTGAAACATCAAGCTGGAAAGTAAAAATCTGGAAAGGAGATAAAAGTCCGAATAGAAAAACGAGTATAAAAGCAAATGGACTTTGGTCTCGAGCTCATAAAACAGCATTAAGAGCAATGCAAATTTAACTGAAGGATTTACGTTCATGAATGTATTAACTGATTTTTCACGTTTATTGAGAATGTGTTACTGAGGAAATCAAAGAGCAATAAGTGAAAACGATGTTTAACTTTATGCTTTCTTTCTATCTTCCTGAAATTGAGAAAATAAAGTTAAAGATAAATATTTTCGGCCACGTATTTAGCTTTCCTGGCTCAATATATGACC
The DNA here is from genome assembly GCA_028554795.2 of Sinohyriopsis cumingii. NCBI lineage: Eukaryota > Metazoa > Mollusca > Bivalvia > Unionida > Unionidae > Sinohyriopsis > Sinohyriopsis cumingii. Next base: position 61,199,714 of record CM068841.1, read on the forward strand.
AATCTCGTATTGTGGAAGACAGCCATAAATAACCCTTCGTTTTAAGTCAAGCCGTTATCCAAACATTCTATTGTCTTGGTGTCTGAAACTCGCATCAGTCTTTCAACCTGCCGCTGACGTGGATACATAGCAACGGAGACCCCACCTGTGAAATTTTAGTGGTAAAACAGATCTCTGTTCGCTCACTGTTCCATCTTATTCGAAATTGCGAAATGTATAACATTCCCTCCACATTCTGAAAATTCGCGACAACCTTAAAGTGGAAGATTTCGTCCACCTCCGACATATTACCTATAGGGTGCAAGCGACAGTTTGTATGCATGAACTTAATGTTGCATACACCTGCCTAATACAAAAAAAATCAGAAATAAAATATATGAGGAGGGTAAAAAAGTCCATATTTTTGGATAGGTATAATAAAGCAAAACAATAATATCATTCACTTGACCTGGCAAGTGGAAATTCGTAGGCTAAAATGTTGATGCATGCAACCCCTAAATTTATAATGCATTTTTAATGTCGGAATGCCATTTTGAAAACACGTGATGCTCACAGTGCAAACACGAGCCCCTTCCTCGGGTGATAATTTTGAAAAACATTGTGTACTTAATAGCTTAACCCAATTCAAAATGCTATCATCCAGGCAGTTTTTGAGATATTCTACTTGCCTTGAACCAACGTGTCTACTGCTACATATGGTTAGCTCTGCTCCCTATCTGACTGTCTGTATTTCACTGGCTAAATACTGTGCATTAACTACATGAGGTGTACATGCCTCAATTCAATTTCAAAAATAACATAAGTCGGGAAGCCCACATTCACAAATATATACATGTCATTATTTATTACACAATAATAGCTCATAAGCCACACCACAGCTTTAAGTTAAGAAAATTGGCAGGGGCTAATTTACAAAACTGTCCCTGTCACATATAGCTGAAATTAATACAGCTACAAATAGACCATAGCGGTATGACCAATCCTTGGGTATGATTGCGTATAAAGTCAATGTAGACATTTGGCCTGTAGTTTGATATAACTACACATTCATACAGTGCATTTGACGATTCATTATAGGACCTAATCACGGTAAAGGTTGACGAGTGTTACGTCGATATGTACATTGCTTAGCAAGGTGTCATCATCTTCTTGACAGCTGCCTCAATTAATTTTTCGACATATGACCATTTAGCATAGTCTAGTAACTGCAGAAAAAGATGCTCAATTTTGTGTCTCAGCTTTTTTAATACAGTAATTGTTCGAAGTCGTTTAAAATCTTAAAATACAAATAATTATCATATATTCATGGTTTTACTGTTAACTTTCATGGTCAGAATTGTTCAGTATTTTGTTGTACTAAGCACGTTAATACTGCACAACACGTGCGTCAAAAATAATAGTATTCTGTATTAGGAACTAACTTGTAAACAAAACATGTATACTCATGTGGTAGAAGCTTAATGTTATAGTTTTTAGATTTGAATTTTGATGAACTAAACAAGTCATTTCGTCTATTCGAAAGTATAGATGATATATTGAAAAATGTGGATGAGTTTATTGAGTATCAAATGAAACTTTCAAAGAAGCAGACGAATGAACGTGATATTCGCAAAGTATACAACAAATGTGAGAGACGCAGTATTGATAAATCTATTTGGAACATTCACTGAAACTGTTATAGGAAAAATGTTCGCATCTATTAGTAAATGAACTTTGGGGTATATAATAATAATATAGAACAACATATTGAAGCCACGCGCTATCACACATCTATCAGTTTTACTGTAATTTTGACTACATTTCCAACTGCAATAAAATTCTCTTTTCTACAATCAAAATGAAGTGAATGTGATATTCCATAATGTCTTTTGATTAATTCTCTTGAAAGAGTTCATATTTTCCAACACTGTGATTCCAAACATTCAATGACAGAACAGCAACACACACGCCGCTGAATCAAGACATACTCAAATCACCTGTACTTTTTCTGGAATCGACACAGATAATAAATCCAGTCCATAACCAGCAAAACTGAGTAGAATCGACATTTTTCAATTAAGAAAACTCGTACTATTTCATGTTACCTTAAAGACACGTGAATACTGAACTATCTTCCCAAGATCGACTCCCCATATTCAAACAACCACTATAATCTGGCACAGCTATAATCAGAACGTAAAATCTCACGTATTCTAATGTTGTCTTATTACCAACTTAATAAGAAAGAAAAGCACAAATGAAAAAGCGAATCAACACCTTAATAAATACAGATGGAGGTCGGTTTTTCTCTTATTTCTATGGACCTCAAGAAAACAGTCGTTGTCGACTGAAGGGTTCTCAACCGCGCAAATGCCAAAACAACTTTTTCTCGAATCAAATGAAACCCACACATTCACGAGACTCTAGTTTAACACTTGCATGAATTTTGCATATTTTAGTAATAGCACATTAGTTACCTGTATAAGAAAAGTATTGCGTAAAATTAGGCATTCTTAGCTGTATTACCAGACCTGACATTTATACTGGTATGATGAGGAGATTAATTCATTTAATGTAAATATTCGTTGAAATTACTGTGCTTTAAATATTGAGATTAATCGGAACAGAAGTTGTCACAGAAATATTGTAAATTCATTTAAAGTCATTTTGGGATAATATCGTAGTGTTTCTTATGTACTGTTAATACATATGTGCGTCCAGAACATCATTCTGAATACCTCTGGAACTCATTCGGACTATTCGATACATTTGGCATTGATAAATAATTATGATTCTTAGGATTTCATTCGCCGTACTGTAACTTATTTTTAATTCTTTCACTTTGTAATTTAGGTAAATTTGTTTAGTTTCAATTATACAAATCTTGTTCGTTTATATATGTATGTGTGTGGATGTTTGTGACTGTTTGTTTGTGCTTTTATGTGTGTGTGTGTGTGTGTGTGTGTGTGTGTGTAAACGCCATCTTTAACATATGATAGACATGAACTATAAAATACGCCTAATATATTACATGAATTAGCCCAGTAGTTCCTAAAGTGGGCGGTACCGAACCCTGGTGGGCGTTATGATTACCGAGGTGGGTGTCAATGCTGAATAATGTTTTTAAGCGGTATGATAGTGGGCGAGGAGGATAAGAAAGGGGGAGTTGGCCCGAAAAAAGTTGGGAACCACTTGATTGGCTTAGCAAACGCCTGGAGATTAATGATTAGGGATATTGTAAAATATGATTATCACAGCTTTCGTCTTGAAGACTGCCTCTTCTTTCCGCAGTAATCATTAACAATGACTTCTTTATCATCTCATCTTCGCGTTAAATTGATGATCAAAGAATTTCAATGTCATGTGAAATATGAAAGAGCTTATACAGACCTTTCAGTGACAGTACCCGCCCGTGCGTTTGACTCTTGTATTTGCTTAAAATGGATTATATTGTGTACATTCGGTTGTCTTGGAGTCTCCGAGTAATCAGGAAATATTACCAAATTAGTAGACTATTATAACACAAAGCTTGGGTCCTAAATGTTTCTCTGATACATTGACAACTACATAATTTGAGACTGACAGTGTACACGTCTCGGCATGTTAAAATGACATTCGCTCTAAATAATTCGCCCAATTCGTCGTTACAATTCTCTAGTTCATAGCGTTCATATCAAGACCATTTTGTTCTAATTAGGTAAGCAAATGTTTGTCTTGCTCAGCACTCTTATCTCCTAAATAATGCTTGTCATATGCAATTTAAGTAGACTTGTAATATACTCTCCGTAATATTATGTAACTCTGCAAATGTCGGTCCCATGTAAACCAAGAGGTGGATTGTACATGAAACAAGCACCCACACCACTTTTGAAAGGTCGCGATACTGATAGCAGCACAGCAGAAACTTCACTGGACCCAGAAAACAATCAATTGTACTATATATTATATTCATTGCTTTCTCGGTACTGACCTTTCCACTGTGTGAAAATCAAAACAAATCATATGTTAATTTCAAATGCCTTCAAAGATGACTTGGAGAGGTTGCACTGTACACAACCCAACGTGAAATTGAACACAGATTTCACTTCCCGATCATTACAAAGACCTTATTATTCACTGTAAACTGTCGCCGGAACACACACAGACAACCATACCATAAGTTCATATTCTAAGAAATAAACAAGTGCCTTTAAATCCATACCAATAATGCCTAAATCTAATCTTGTATCACCACCAAAAAGAGGCAGGGACATAATGCTCTAAATATAGACTGGGACTACATTCGTGAGTACAGAACCGGAACTAATATTTTTAACACTGGATCTACGAAAACGACCTATAGTAGGAAATCGTATGAAGCAGATCAACCAAATTGGTCACGGAGATGACTTCCGATAAAATCTTCCCTCCATTAAGACTCTTATTTCTGACATTACAAAGGGGCGCATGTGGAGATTAATTGGACATGTCCTGCGGTGTGACCAGTTCAACAACACACGTCATGTCCTGGACTGCAGCCCTCAAATTAAACGCAAAAGAAGACGAACGTCCATGTCTTGGCAACGAACCCATGAAACTGAACTTAAAACGATCCGCATATAATGGATAGAGGCCAAACAAATAATATAAGATAGTGATAATCAAATATCTGGGATTTTTTGGGACAAGTAAATCCTAGTCGAGGCATTAAATTGTTTATCACAATATGAAGCTCAGCCCCACATTCTAGAGGGAACGAAATAAATAACACAACATACTCATTTTAGAGCCTTCATGGGGTATGTGTTACCTAATGGGTCAAAAACCTTCACCTTGCTCAGCGCTTTTGTCTCGTGAAACGTTCCTCTTCATGTGCACTGTGAGATTTCCGGGCATAAACACACATCCCCATTATTATAACAAATATGTTTATGCAAATAAACACAATACTTTACAAAGAAACTTCCCTGGGGGAGGAGGTGGGATAACGTTCTCCACATACGTTCATTTTGATGGGTGGCCAATGCCTGTTTTCCAAATTCGTTTCCAATGGATGAACCTGGATAATTTTTCAATTACTTGGATAAGTACGTATGTTTCCATGCATATACGCACGCGCGCACTCACGCACACACGTACGTACGTACATATGTATATATGCATGTATGTATGTATGTATGTATGTATGTATGTATGTATGTATGTATGTATGTATGTATGTCACGGAATTGTATAAATCCTTTCATTTCTTAAATACATGTACTCGGATTCGTGTTTTGAGTACAACGATACATGAGGGTGATTTATGTATATTGTACAACGATTTCAAAATAGTGAGTTCGGTTCATCCTATGCCGCACATGTGAAGCTCTTTCGATGGGAAGAACCGAATACTTCCAGAGCACAGGCGACGCATTGCGGCATCGTCAGTGTATAAATGCCTCGCCGTAAAGCTAAATCTTTACATTACGGAACGTCTTGTCAGTGAGCGGTCTGATTCACTCTGTTCTTCACATGAACAGGAGTAATGTCAGGAAAAAGTAACTGAGGAAATTGGGTGTATAATCCCGACCACGAGGCGAGAGTGAATCAACTAGTACTTCTTAGGAAGTATAACCCATAAAACAAATCTACAATACCATGGCAACAAAACAGGAACGGATATGGACTTTGAGTTATGACTATGGATTAAATCAAAGATAATATAACTCTTGACTTGGAATTTCTAAAGAAATAAAACCGATAAAACATACCATAAAACAAATCATACTACGTAACAGTAACGGATCAGGAACAGATAGGGACTTCGCTACAGGACTACATATAGAACTTCAAATAAGGTACTTCTTATGAAGTATTACTCATAAAACGCGACTCTTCACGGCGCCTAACCAAGAACACGATTAATAAACCCATGGAATATAACAACAGTGAGGTGGAAATGTAGATAAGTGATACAAATAGGACAGAAAAATATTCTAAACGAAACGAAGAAAAAAGGTGCCTGAAACAGGAAATAGAGCACCAAATTACTCAAGTGCTGAGACAACTGTATAACCCACAAAAACGAACTTTCACAATTTAACAACGACACAGAATAGGAACCAACAGTAAAACAGATTTCATGCATACAGAATTGCTGTAATATGCATTTTACCTTTTCTCTTTCTTTTTCTCTATCTTCCACACTTCTAATAATTTATTTTCAGACATGCAAACACCAAAACAAACACACATGCTGTTAGACACATTATTTATTTTATTACTGATATAATCATTCTGCCTGTAAAAACTACTCAGACCACTTTGAAGGATCTCAAAATTTTAATTTATATATTTACTACACTAAAGAAACTACCTTCTCATTTTAAACAGATTATAGATAGACTATAACACAAACCGAGATCAAGATAGTGCCAGTCCTCTCACAAAACTGGGACGAAACTCAAAAATGCAAACACACCATCTAACAGAGGACAAAATCCGACTTTGGCTATAGTCACTAATAATAATCAAACCTTAACAGGGAACGTAAACCTGACCCCTTCACTATGACAAAGTTAGGTGAGTACGAACCAATGTTCAAGCCTGCAGGGTCTAGGAATACAGTATTATCCCAGAGCTCTAAGAGAATAATCCACTAGGACTATGTCCACGGATAATCCTATTCTGATTGGTGATTGGTTTTAAGGAGTGGTAGGGAGCAAAGAGTCCTCCCAACCAGAAACTCTACCGGAATGTTAGTCAAGGGTATTACATTCAGCTTCTCGAATGAATCCCCAGAGAAACTTGTTTTGAGGAATTTACGGGCTCCAAAGGTCGTAAGTACAGACCAGGACCCAGTAGAAGGGATAACTGAAAACACATTGATAGAACAACGACGATCAACCCTAACAAAAACTACTTATTTAGCACTATTACTTTTTTACATCAACACTGCACGTCTGTCATGGGTGGGCAGATAAACAGTGCAAAACACACACATCTGGAAAACCAGGCTGTCGTCTCTTGACTTCAAACCAGCTTGGTGCTGGGGAGAAATGAGAGATGTCAACAAATACTTCAAGGACTTGCAAATCTTTAACCTTTAGAGGTATGTGAGTTATTAATTTTTTATTATGTATTAGTTATACCTATTGTACTACTACTTTTAAGTTTTTATATGTTCTATGTAGCTTTGGCTTACGTAGTATCATGCAAATATTGTCTATTCTTGATTGTGACTTAGCAAGAGATTTATATTAGCAATATATAAAGCTGCATTTTTAAGAAACATTTAGTACCCTAGGATTCTTGTCGGGCACGGTTAGGTTCATTTATGAACTTGTGTATTGTTTTGTAATTATTGTGGCGATAATGTGTAGCTTACCGTAGATAACGTCATTGCTTTTTATCATGTATGCCCGTGTCATGCATAGTACACGGTGTTAGATGTATTTTCAGCTGACCAGAGTGATCAGAGTTATCGGAGTGATCGGAGTCGACGTGGTACCAGCTGCAGAGCTAACCATATAAGTTGACCATAACAAATGTGAAGCTGAACCCTAGCATTCGTAGAGCTGAGTGAACAGTGTTGCACGTCGAGTAGGAGGTCATCGGGCGTTGCTGTCCGAGATTGGGGTGGGTGCTGATTGTTTGATTGACCAACTCCAGATACTGACTGCTTGATTGACCATTGTGACTGGTAGCCAATTGTACTGGTGACGGAGTATGTAACTCTATACAGATAATATTTTAGCCGTGGTCTAATCTCTGGGGTTTGTAATACCTAGTGTGTTTTTGGTACTGTAAAGATATTTTGTACATCTGTCCCTTTGTTTTCATCATTTTCACTGTCTGAGTGAATACATTTTTACTATATGAATATAATACTAGAGTTTTACTATTTGAGTAAAACACAACATTCTTTCGTTGTGAAAGCACTGTGAATCCACCCCTTGTCATTGTACTGTGTAAGGTCATTTATTTGTATTTTCATTATTTAGTTCGTGCGGATTTTGTTTATTGATCCAATATTTGGATATTATATGCACGTATCAATCATAATTCTTTTCTCATTCAGGTCATTCATCATTGAACATTGTATTTGTATTACCATCAAAAGTGTTTTGTTGTAAATCCGAAATCCCTTCCTGCTTTCTTCTTACATCGTGCTTTGATTGCATTATATTTTAATTTAACGCATTTTTTTTTAGAAATGCACCTTTATATTCACTTTGCTATCAGTGCTACCATTTTGACAGTTTTGCTCCGGGGAGGGACGATATATGAAAACTTTATTTTTTTCACATTTGTAAATCATCTTCAAGGCTAGTATGGTTGGGGTCAAATTTACGTACACATAGGTAAAGCCTAACTAGCGCAAATAATAGTAGTAGAAAACTGCCGCCGGAGTAATCAGCTATTTTGACCGAACGGTGTTAAGCAAAGTTCGCACAAAGAAAATTCCCCGAGCGTGAGCCGCCATTTTGAGGGAATGATGAACTGATGGACTTGCCGGGTTAAACAAAGATTACACTTTACCTTCTGTGATTTGCAGAGATGTCGCATAAGATGGGATAAGATTATATACGATTTATTTAACGCGAGCATTATTTAAAACAACAATTCAACATAGGCTATAATGAGGTTTTACGGACATCAAGATGTCAATTAAGTTTACTCGCATTTGAAGAGGTGTGGCTTTAGTGGGCAATTGTTATAATAAATCTATCAATACTCTATGTGCAATGGCATTACTATCAAAAGACAGGATTAAAGCACAAAATGGTTTGCTTAGTTGTAAATATTGTTTTCAGGAATTTAGTGAAATGGACTGGCTACCAGAACAGGTAAATCTTTCTTATTTACTGAATGAGAAGTATTCGTTAATTATTAAAAGAAGGGACACGATTCATATGTATTGCTTAAAGCGACAATTTGTAACATTATGTATTTTGTACGTGAGTATACAACTCATTAAACCATTACCAGAGAGAAATTCAGACTGTTGATATATTCTATCATTGCTAATGTGTTTGATATATTTCAAATTTTCGCTAGCATATATGTTATATTGTGAAGATAGACTTCTTAGATTAATGAACTAGCCCTGTTCAATAACAACCGACAAGTATTCGTTGACAAAAGCATGATTTTATTATACAGGGCAAGGTGATTTTTCTACATGTTTTGCCTGTGGCATACAGCTTCGTCTTTGCGAGGAATCAAATGAGTCATGGGCATGACATAAACCTTGGTCACCCATTTGTTCTACTGGAAAATGATTGGCTACGGACAATTGAAGAGCAATCATAAACCAGACTTGAATACGTAGGATAGCACACAATACTGTCAGAGCAGCTTAAGGCAAAGTTCTAAACTTGATTTTATAATTCGTTTTGGATAATATCCTTAATCGAATTTAAGAATTGAAAACATCGACACAACTGCTGTTGATGACACGATGACAGACTTTACCTGCATGATGCGATTAGACATGTTAGAATCATCCTCAAAGTGTTACAATGTCCAATTAAAATGGATGTAAATCAAACGATTTTAATGGTTTTCTACATGAATGTAAGACTACCGCCATTAACATATTTTGGAAGTAGTGAATGAAACACAAAAACACATAAAAACTTTACGAGCATGTTACCAAGCTCTATATTCCTCACGGCTAGTTAGAAAGTTACAAAATAAATTGTTTTCAGATGAGCTGAGGAATAAAATTTGCAGAGCGAAGATTAGAATGAGCGTATTCTAAAATAGTGCTTGAAATGATACAGTTTGAAAGTTCACATGTGATGGTAAGATGTCAGATTATCGAAGTGAGTTTATGCAGTTTAATTATATTAGTCTTCCTTTCTGCAATACCAAAAAAAACTAAAGTTCTCCTAATCAAAAGTATCTTTGATCGACCGCGCACTCTTTTGAAAAACTATTTCAAGGCATAATGAAATAATAAATGAAAAAATAGATTAATACAATTTGCCACTCACGTGGATCATATAACGAGTGGAGAAAAAAAAATCTCTTAAAACTTCGATATGCCATGTCTTGAATATTTTTGAATAAGTTGTGAGAGAAAATTTTTATGGATGTAAAGTGAACTACCAATCTCAAGTTCTCCACGAATGTGTCAATAGTTGTACGCACATTGTACGGGTTGTTTTAGGGTTTAACGCCATTTTTCAGCACAAGATAAGCTATACATTGTGGATAGTCTAAATTGTTGAGAAAAAACCCCGGTAGAACCAGTGACCCACGAGAACCTACTGGCAAGCTTTCTCATACACCCACATTGGCCGAACCCGAGACTCGAACCCACGCTGACAGAAGTGTGATGGCTATGATCCGTAGCGGTGAGAGCTTTATACCACCCAGCCACTCGGGACCCCTTTCTACGGGTGTGCGGAAGCATATATATATATATATATATATATATATATATATATATATATATATATATATATATATATATATATTCATGATGAAGAATAACTACTCTTCTTTTCAACTGTATAGTTTCTCTCTTTGTTTCCTTCATATGAATAAAATCTGAACGATCCCAGTCTAAGTTGCAAATAATGGAGGTAGGGGTGGGAACGATATAAACATGAAGCAATCATTTGTGGTGTATTACGTTTTTAATAAATATTCTCTTTGAAGACGACAAATTCAGTCAACGTATTGACAAGACAAACATATGGCAGACAACACAATATCTTAATGGCCCCGATCTTATCTATACATGCTTTTATACAGTGAAGATCCAGTGGAGTGAGAACGGATAATATTCATTACTATTTTCGTATGTTGATTGACTGACTGGGATGACTACAGGTCATATTTATTAATGTACTTTGACACTAAGTGTCGGAGTGTGGTGAGAAGTTGAAAGTAGTTCATACTTACCAATGTTTTGATAAGGCAGATAATTAGCAAAATAAAGTGTCAGGTAGATTTGACGGTAGACGGATTTACCTTATATGAGCTTTATTGCTCTCTCATATATATCAAGCAATATCAAAGGTAACGCACACCATGGCCTGCGGAATGATGGTGTAAGCAGTTTATTTCGTCAGGTCTTTGTTAGGAATAAGCCTGCTCAGGAAAACAATATTTTTTGTCTCCGTTCTAGGAGCAACTGTAATCCCCTAATATCTTCAAAAGCATCTTTAAAGCTACAACGATGCTTATTGAAATGTGCTTGGGTCATGTATTTTGCGAGTTATTATCGTTATTATCTCCTATGGAGTTTGTATATATATATATATATATATATATATATATATATATATATATATATATATATATATATATATCATAACAAGTAGTCATTACAGACACATCTTAACATTCGTGTAAACGTAATTGACATGTTTATGCAAAATCTCTAGGATTCTCTCATTCATAACTTAGAAGTGGACTGTATAGTGTGACCTTTAAATAACCTCTTATTCATTCACCAATCCCTAAACATGGCGACTTACGCCATCGTTATTTTTACATAGTGTGACCTTTCTTTAACCTTATTCATTCAATACAGCAGTATGCTCTGACAGCAGTCTTTACTACTACTGACAGTGAAGAGGGACACAGGGAATTATAACTGCGTTAGAGTAGTGAAATTGTTTAGGTTAGCGTCACGTAATGGCAACAATTAGCATCACTTACATTATTTTATTGGGGACTGCTGTTTCTATTCAATCAGGTACTGCAAATCCTTTTGATTGATGTATTCGTTAAGCAGGTTATTTAGGACATGATATTTCTCAGCTGAAGCTTTATCGTTACTATCATTCAACATTCCCTGTCTATAATTGGGTTGTCTAATGCATTATTCAAGTAATAAATATATGTTTTTTATTTAGTATAAATAAGGAATTACATTAGTTCTTGATTTAAGTTTGATTTGTCTGACTGATTAAATTGATTATCCTACAACTTATTCAGTGTTTAAATTATGTACTTTTAGAGTCGGTATGTATGTGTGTATGTGTGTTTGTATGAATGTATGTATGTATGTAAAATTCAAGACAACAAATTTGATTTACACTATTCTCTATGTGTGATCTTTCTAATTTTCCTCCATAATTTTAGAAATAGTCTGTTGAAGCGAATTGTCATTTATATTGGGAAATGTTCGTGCATTTTCGTAATAATGATTGTGTTGTTGCAGCAAGTGCTATTCTGTGTTACAAATGCACGCCTTTGGACACAAACTGCAAGGACCCCTTCAACAAAAGTGCCGGAGTCAACACAGAGATTTGTCAAGGATTCTGTTTTATGATGAAGCTTGGAAGTTCAGATTCAGGTATGTGAGCGGGCTTGGTATTTAAATCTAGATTTGTCATTGCCCCGTTCATGTGGTGATCCGGTCCCGTGTTCTCGAGACCTTTTAGCACGAATCTCAAATCAGGTATGATACATGAAGAACATAAAGTTCCGTTAGCATTACTGGTTTAAGAGAGGGACTCGAGTCGAAGATTTTGTTACCCAATGTGGTCATTCTGTCATCTAATTTGTGCCATGCTACTTTAAAATAAGCACACAACAAACTAATAAATTCTGTTACAAAGGAATACCTGGATTGCATTATCGTAATTGCTAATAAAAGAAATTTAATCAAACGCCGCTAGAACGAATATTTAATGCCCTGTTAATTTCTAAAACATGTTTCAATGAGCCCCGTAATTATGCAGGAGATTAATTCCGTGTATCTCTGCATATCATATTGATAATGCATTGCATCTAAAGTGGCCTTTTATATATCATGTTGGTAATGTATTACATATATAATGGCCGTTGACATAGCATGTTGGTAATGCATTACATATATAGTGGCCGTTGATATATCATGTCGGTAATGTATTACAATTACAGTGGCCATTGATGTTCCGGGTGAGTAACGCCAAACTTAAGGTGTTTAAGGTAATGTGAATGTTTTGAACTGATTTAATTATTTGGACAAGTTTGAAATACTTAAAAAATAAATCGCTTATTCTTTTCCTATTTGTAATTATAGTAATGTGATAAAGGTGATTGTAACTGTTAGCATTAATTTGCAATGTATAGATTTTTGTCTATCGACACTTGAAATAGTATGGCTCAAAAACATTTTAATTCACCAAAATGATAACAGCATCTTTTAGCAAATCAAGAAAGTCCAATGATTGTAGTTTTATTTAAATTAAAGCGTAGGCTTATATATATATATATATATATATATATATATATATATATATATATATATATATATATATATATATATATATATCATCCGCTAGAATTAAAGCATCAGAGGCGCTCAGACACTCGAATCGAGTTAAGCTGAAAAATAGGTCTGATCAGCAGTGTACCTATAAGGAAAATGTTCGACCATGTGAGCCAACGGTATAGCGATTTTCTTTCTCAAAATTTTTTTTCTCCCCAGCTAATGCGTTCAAGAATAGATTTCGAAAATGTATTTGGGGCAAAATATTGTCAGATTCTCACGAGAAATGAACAAAAATATTAGCACTGAGATTAAGTTAAGGTTGTTTGTCCACCTTGAATAAGTTTGCATGGCAGCCGCTTGGCGTTTATTTCAATATGAGTCAAGTTGCAAACAATTTGACAGTCCCAGTGGCTACTTTTCCACTAAATATGTACATATTAAATATTTTTTTATAGGCCTAATCTGCTCTGTGTAGAGTTTCCCTCATGTTTGAAGCGTGGTTTGTTGTGACAATAAATGGGTGATATAACCTGAGAAAACGTTTTGTCGTGCAATAGTTTAAGGACAGATTTTTACATCATGTTACAGTCATAGAACCATATGCCTGATGATGATTTCAATGTGTCATAGAACCATCTGCATGATAACAATTTCATTGTATCATAAAGCCATTTGTATGATGATGATTTCAATGTAATGTATGGCATTGGGTGAATTTCCATTTCAAATGACGCGTGCAGTTATGTTGAATTTGCCAAATACTATGTACTGCTACTTTAAAGCATGGTTGGAGTAGCGACATTTTTTCTGTACATATTTCAACTCTGAGTTTATTTACATTTGAGGAAGGTTATTTTCTGTCTATATACGCTTGATAGGTCACATCTAAAAGTACACAGCAAGTACGTTGTCTAATACATTGAAGACATCTTCAGCAGGGATGTATTTTCGGATCAAAGACATGTAAATTATTAGAACAGACGGAATAATTATAATGTGCTTTTAATGTAAAAATAAAATGTAATATTCATTTGGTACTGCCACGATTCCCCTACGGTATTATTACTAACACCGGCGAACGACGGACAATTAAAGGATTCAATGCTCAGAGCCGCCAGCTCTCAAGTCTGACGGTCGAGGTGCATAATATGTAAAAATAATAAGTTGAAAGGAATAACATTTTAATAAACTATATCACGGTATTCCACAATTACAGGACAATTTTTCCAAGCAATTTCTTTCAATCAGTACAAAGACCTATCCAGATTGCCAGTTATGTCATCAAGCAAAATTAAAAGTGAGAGTCTTTCCTTCCCGTGTCCCTTCTGTGTTACTCATCTGCGACTTCCGCCTTGTATTCCAATTCGGTACTTCCGGTACGCTTGTTTCCATTTTCCGGCCCTGCGCCTTCGCACAACTGCCTATTCTTCCGTGCCCTACACGTCTTCTTCTCTCTCTAATTCTCAGGTGGTTGCGCCATGTCCCAGCCGAAAAGTGTCCTGTTTATTAGAAGGGAAGTACAATTTTGTCTCTCTTCTCAATCACACAAAAATCAACACACTCTCAAAGACCTTTCGTCAGCAAATGGCAATTAAATCATTAGGTCAGCTATCAACCTCAGATCTAAATACCACATACACGCTTGTTATATAATAAAGGCTATAACAAAAAAACAAAAATATCACATTTTCAGAGACATAAACACATATACTTTATTCTCGATATAGTAAACTATCAACATCAACAATATTCATACACGTTTTCCTACCTTACAAATTATAAAGATACATTCAAATATAAACATGCCTAATACTACGTGTACAAGGCCAACAAGGCCTAACTATGCGTAATCCACAACTATATATTCAAATACAAACAAGTACAAGTTCTAACAAAACTCACTATTAAATTCAGTTATGCACCACTGTGCAACATCGTAGCAGATTACACCATCCACTTCGCTTCTATCCTAACAACCTACACAGACGTTAGTCTTGAATATTAATAATTCGCTATACGCTACATTACGACATGTTGATAATTCAGCTATACATAGAAGATTAAATTTCTACTAAATTAAATGCACATAGTAATTCTTTTTTTTTCTTTCCTTTTTTTGGAGGGTGCTCTCACCTGTTTGATCTTCTCAGACGAGTTAGGGAGGTCATCCTGCCTTACGTGTAAATGTTTGCTATATTGCATATTTGGTTGTGTGGTATAATTTTTTTTTCCGTATATATATTTTTTTTGATAATTGTTTTTCTCAATCTAAACATTCATCATTTTCTAGAAGAAGAAAACATTCTTCTGCCATCCTTGCGTTTTCTTCTTCTTTCTGCCTTCTTCTTTTCTCTTTCCTCTTAATTCTGTCCTTTTCTTCTTTTTGATCTGCAGTTTCTGTAATTGCCGTTGTTGATAATTTGGGTATCTGCTCTTTCCTATTTTGTTTGCTTTGTGCCATTCTCTTTGATAATTGTATTTCTGCATCTTGGTCCTGTGCATTAGTATGTTGCTTTTGTTTTACTATATCTCTATTCTTTGTCATTTGGTTCAAAGTTAGATTTCCCTACTGTTTTAGTCACTATTGTTGTTGTTGTTTTTGGGGCTTGTGCCTTTTATTGTTTCTGCTGTTCCCATTGGTGGTTATTTTGACTGGTTTGCTAATGGGCGTACTATAAATCCTTGATATCCCTTCGGGTCAATCGAGTAGATTTTTTCAAGCTGTCTGGGTGTTGAACTTTAATTGCTATCATAACGGAGGCTACTCCCTTCACTCTATCTATCTCTCGATAATCCTAACATGTCTATCTCTTGGGCTCCTTTGTTGTACGTACATTCCAAAAAGATCCATTATTTGTTGTTATCCGTCTAGTTTTTAAGTGTTTTTCTAATTCCCTTATCTCTTTCTTTGCTCGGTGTGACTCCATTTTTTTCTCGTGCGCCACGTGCTTGTGAAGTTGTTTCCATTGTGTACGTACAATTTGTGTCTTCTCAATTTCTGATTTTTTTTTTCATCTGTATGTTTCTCAACTCTTCAATTTAAACATATGTGCAATGATTTTCAGGTATCTGATTCATAGCACAGTTTGCTTTGTACGTGCCATTGCCGACGATATAACAAGTAGTTTCAAGTTGATATAGAGCGCACCCAAAGTAGGTCTGCTCTCCTCAACGTACAGAGACTGGCTAGGTGTGATAGATTGATGTTCATCAGTCCATATTTATGTATAAATCTTACGACACCTGGTTAGGAATGTGAGACAGATTCGGGCAAAGATATCCCATCTCAGGAGTCTTTGTTTCAAATTTCGTCCGATTATAATAGAACTTCTTTTCCCACTATTTTATGAATCCACAATTTGCTGTCGGAGTAACGTGATGCTTATTTAGCCTAGTCAAAACTTGTACCGGTTCTTCCTAAGTGAATGTAACAAAATAATGTCTGGCTGCGTAAGAAACCCACCCAACATTTGACTATCTTAGTTCTGATTGGATACCGGTGGTCTCTTTAAAAACTTTGAAATGGGGTAGTAGCACTTACATATTATAATGTCGGGGTTTCCGGTCTCTAAGCCTAAGCCGACCGATGAAATCACTGGCTGATTGCAAAACAAACCAAGTTTGTCATCACCGCGGCAAGGTTCTCTTTGAATTAACCTCGAACTTAACTGTGACGATATGACTAAGTCACGGACAGGTAGTTTCTTTGTTTCAGAATCGGTCGAAAGTCGTAATATGATATAACACGTATTGACATTACCCAAAATACTTTGAATTAATAATTCTATCAGAAGACATTTGTAAACATGAGGCAGGAATTGTTAGCGAATTTTCTCACACAACGTGACAGGTACAATGCATATAGAAAAACCTAATTGCAGGTGCAAGACTTTCATTATTTGCATAGGTAAAGAATTATATAAATATGTCATGTATTATTTTTTCCTCTTTTAAGCGTGTGTATGTGTGGTTGAACGGCTGAGTACAACAATTGGTACCAACAATTTTTTAGATATGAACTTGGAATAAACTGTTTCAGAAAACATCTGAACATGATTTAATTATGTCCATACGGAAAATAAATTTACTCCAAGAGACTCAAAGGTTCATGAAAAAGCAAGAAACACAGCATATTTTGTATTTGGTGTGATGACATTGGTAGAAACTGCTACTGTGTATTAAGTATAACTTTTTGGGGTAAAGGAGTAAGAAATTTAGTAAGTCTCACAACAAAGCCTGTGCCTATCTCCAAAACATCTATAATATCAACCACCACCAAGATCACCTTCCCATCTACTTCTTCGGCATACATTCCAGAATTGATTAGGTTTCCTCTATTTTACCTTTTTTGAGGTGTAAATCATATTATTTTAATTGGGAATAATTATTTTGATTGGAATATCATCTTTAGCAAAGAAAGGTATATATTGATTGATCATGATGGCATGTTCTCTTTTGTCGGTCACTGTGTAATGATCTCAAGACACCTGCGATACCCACCGCCTATAGCAAACATTTAATGCACTTTAGCATTTCCTTCGTGGGACCGACTCCAAAACGAATTTGGTTCGAGCGAGTAGAACCATTTGAAAAGGAAATATATAGGCCTGTTCTGTGTAACATATCACGACAGAAATAAAATACACATGAACATGTATCTACTTAAACTTCGTAATAAATACATAGGTCAATTGTGTTAATGGGAAACATAATGGCAGAAATGGAATAAGACAGCAGAAATCGAGTTTAAAATCGGGCTTAACATCATTGTCAAAATATGGTTTTCAAAACCATTTTATTTATTTGCCGAATTGCTGGATCTATGATCAATTATATTTACTTTCTTATCGAACATTGTTTGAAAACCAAAGAAAACAAAATATACAAAATACTCTTAAAACAGTGACCGCCCCTTCCAAACTTTGTGCAAATGGCCACGTGGTATATCTTGAATACCCGTATTATGGACGAGGTATTCCACAGTATCATCATCCTGTTTTGTAAATGTGTGATAAATGCATATCCGCTGATGGACGATCTTTTAGAACATCAGTTGTCTTCATACAATGGTTGTACAGCTGGGTCTGCGATTCATATTTCAAGGTCACATATGTATCTAGTCGCCATTCAGTTAATGCCAGTTTATATGAACACCTGCTTGGCTATTCTCAAAGTATGAAATATTGCGAAAAAATGGACACCTATTTGACTATTTTCCAAGTTGAAGATAAAGGAGAAAAAACTTCGTCTCTTGGTTTTGTTCACTAATGGTTGTTTTGTTCTTCACATAATTGGGTCGTGCTTTACAAGCTTTTGCTACTTTAATGTCATGGTTTTACTCCGTATCCATCTATAATGGAGTCAGCAGTAAATATATTTACTGATTTTCGCTGGCACTTTGGGGCGGGTGGGTGTGAAATATATGGGAAAACAATATGAGAAAACTTTGTATCCGTGATATTTTATTATGTTTCTTATGCAAATTCACGGATGAATGTATGTATGTATGTATGTATGTATGTATGCATGCATGCATGTACGTACGTACGTATGCATGCATCCATGTAATGTGTGTATATATGTATTGGCAGGTGAGTAGGTAGGCATGCGTTCTTTAACCATCTAACTTGATATATAATATATCCGTCCCCAGGTATTAATCGATTCCTGGATCTTGCAGGCGGTAATTTATTTTAAAAAGAAATCCTGCATATATTATGAATGACTAGAACTGGTATGCATCGACACAATGTTGTCGTTAGTGCGTTCTCTAATTTACCAAATTTTCTGCATTTCAGAAATTTATCGAAGTTGTGTTGTCGGTTCACGTCCTGGGATTAATTGCGAACATATAACAATCAACGGGTACAGAAATCACACATGTACGTGCAATACTGATCTTTGCAATGGCGTACATCCGATTACAAATGGCGTACATCCGATTATAGGGTCTTTTATTGGCCTGGTTACATTATTGGTCGTCTACCTCGTCCTCTTTTGAAGAAAACAAAAGGAATCTGCCGAATGATCCTGAGCTAGATATCATTTTATCTTTCATGACGACTATTTGGCATATAACGTACATATAACTGGAGTGATACATATTCGTTAAGTTAATAAAGAAATTTGATTACAGTGTTTAGTTCGTCTTTTCGTTTATTAATTTTATCCATATTGTACTATTCATTCGAGAATTATTTGGGACTGTTTTGTTGTTTGCTTACATTGCAATTTATAACATTATGCCATGTATTGAAATCTTTTGTTTATGTGCTTATATGAAAGAGAAGTTTTAAAAACCGATTGGCTAGTTATCTCCTCGATTAGCGGGTAGAGGTCTGAGATATATGCACTATGAACCTCTTGGTACGTACGTTGTTGCATGTTGTAGTTGCTCATCCGTGTCATTCTTTTGCTTTGGCTCAAGGGTTGTATTTACAATTGCAAAAACTGCAATTACAGTGACATCATTATCAGTTAAGATAAAATGATATATTAAAATTCGCACTGATATCAAACTAAAGTAAATGTTATAAATATCTAAAAGGTATTAATTCCTTGAATAGGCTGAAATACCAACACATTGCAATTTAAGGTTTCGAAGAAAACAAAATGCTGATATAGATATATATGTAAGTGTTTTAATTATACATGTATTTGTTTTCTATTTTAACCGTACCTAGAAACAGAGCTTGCAGAATACAATGCATATACTTGTCTTGTTTTGAAGGAGCGATTGTTATACCGATAGTTCTACCATAAATAGCCGCTCCCATGAAAATAGACTCAACACATTCATGTATCAATTAGTTGACCGACAATTTGCAACTTTTTTGAGGGAGTGACAATTTGTGGAACTGATGGCTGGTTTTCTTTTTAATTTTTTTTTTTTTTTTTTGGGGGGGGGGGGTCTTTAAGGAGGTTATTCCGTCAGATACTGACATAGCATCTGACAACATCAGAATTTATTTCTTAAGTAGCTTATTATTCTGTTTGGTGTCATCTGATGTAGAATCTTTGTTTATAAGAGGAACATTTTAAGTTATAAAGGAAGTAAATTTGTTAATTGTCTGTATGTTCCTTCCAACCTCCTAATTATGCAACGTCAGAGGTGGTAATCTGGTTTGCACTGCGATAGATGCAAACATGCTTCGTGCAGGGTGATTTACTTTCATAGCAGCAGGACATTCCGTTTTGGAAACAGTTGATATAAAGAAATACTTATAGAAGTTAGATGAAATCATGGTCCTAATCAGTCTAACATTGAAAACGGAGTTTTCTCCCTTCAAGTAAAAAAAATGTATCGCTTGACCTCATCTATATCGACTTGTATTCCATACAATGTTTCCAGGTTTGTTACACACGTGAACGCTTTTTTACGAGGCGGAGTGGTATTTGTTGATCCTTGATTTAGCTTTTCGATGGTACAAAAACATAAACAATCTTGGGCTTACCCAAGTAATATCTGGCAAAGAGGCTATATTGATCAGCAACCTGAATGTTACTCATCACACGAAGCCTTTGGCTATATTGTGCCATTCGTAATTTCTTTTTTTGTTGTATGACTCATTTTTTAATTTAGAGTATATATATTGATATTCTTTCAAGAACTCTTCTGAGTTTTGATCTTGACTCTCGGGAATATTTTACCTCCAAAATGTCATTCGCTAAATCTCTAACATGTTCTCTCCATGTTTCGCCGGTCGTGACGATTTTCTCTTCAAGATGAAAAGTGAGGCAAGAGACGGACAGAAACTAGCTTTGAGATCAGGGCACCCAATGGTGTTTCCTGGTTCATGACCAGTAGAGCTAAAACAACTGCTCATCAGGTTCGACCAACACTAAATCATAAAGAACTTACTAATGTTATGCAATTGCTATTGATTCACCGTTTCTGCAAATGGTCACTGTTACTAAAATGTGATATATGTCAGCCAGATCGAGCGATCTCAAAACTAATTTTTGTTGTTGTTGATAATAACAAAACTATCTTTTCAAAACTGTTTGATTTGCGCTTATTATTATTATTATTATTATATATATATATATATATATATATATATATATATATATATATATATATATATATATATATATATATATATATATATGCCTATGCAGTAAGAGAGATAACTCCATGCAGTGCCCCTGTACAGGACTCACGGTAGTAATTCAGTTCCCATAGTAAACATATGCAAACACCATCATATTAAAAATTCAATAACTTAAAAGTTTTGAGTGCTCATGATCTAACCTATATTTATCAGTATATATGAAACCTGGATGTCAGCTTCTGTGTAGAGGAAATGATATGAGCCTCTGCATTTTCTGGACCTGCATGTTTTTTGAAACATGTACTTTCTATTCCACACCAAAGAGTAAGGTGCTAATTTTAGTAATGATTGTTCCAAACTCAAGATTGTTAAAGGACTGAAATTCCATCAATAAAACAATGTCTCTAAAAAGAAAATCACTTACAAGTAGGATAAGCTGTCAAAAGATTATTTTTCCTACAACATAACTTCCATTATTAACCAATCCTGGTCAGCCAAACCCATTTATACTTAAATAAAGTAAATTCTTTACTGAGTACATTCAGATATGTCACTAATTTGTAAACGCCATGCATAAACTCAAATCCACGCATGTCAACATGCATAGGCAATCTATGCTTTAGACTAATACATATACAATGATGAATGCCACTATTCAGGTTGTAGCAGCAGGGGGGGGGGGGGGGGGGGGGCGAATCGGACATTTTGTCCAATCGTCATTTGGCTTTATTAATACTTTCTGCACTCAGCGGATCCGGTGTCGTCAGCGCCCGGTAAAAAAAAAACGACGTCGTCGTCGGGGGGTTCGTCCAATCGTCATTTGGTTTAATTAATACTTTCTGCGCGCCGATCCCAGCGTCGTCAGCGTCCGGTAAAAAAGCGCGACGACCGCGTCGATGTCATCGCCCCCCCCCCCCGCTGCTAAGAAGTTATTTACAATTTAACCGAATATTTGGTCAAGTCCGATACGATATCGTGTCCGAGGATCATGTAAATTTATCGTTACAAATCCATGTGGGGTCGACTGAGCATGACTAAAAAAGTTTCGAAAACCATTAAAGTCCATGTCACCGCCGCACCATGTCTGCCAAATATTTCGTAGCGTGTGTGTATCAACGCCGTTGAATACAGCAAGAATATTACAGTTGTCTCTGATTACTTTTGGAATCTGAGTGTATCGTTGAGTGACATATATCACGTCGGTGTTTTTATGCCTGCCTCTGGAAAATATCCTAGCTGGGTTTTTTTGATTGTCTAACATAACATCATCGTACACGACTAGATTGTTAACGTCGCCATCAATATCATCAATACCTGGTGCATCATTGATATCTGTAATAAACTCAATAACATTTTTTTCAGCGATCGCTGATGCATTCTCGTTAAAATCTTTTAACACCTCGTAGCATCGTTGATCATCTACGCTAGGGGCGATTAAATACAACTTATCCCACTTCATCCATCTCATTATTAAATTGAGTAACAATTGCGTCTTGCCGGATCCAGATGGTCCGATGATAATCATCCGGATCGAGTTTGGTAACGCTGCAACATGCTTAACTGGTTCTCTTGTTTTAGTCGCCGAAAAATCAATTATATTCATATCTCTATACATAAATTATGGATTTATATTGTGTGAAGTGTAGAGTGCGTACTGGCACAAATGATATGACAACCGTTACAACAAGAAATAACAGATCGGCACTTACTGGTAAGTGTGCACGATGCGGTACAAAGAAATTTAGATTTATTTCTATTAGACCCGGGCATGCTTTAAAAAAAAGCGAGGAGGTGATATTGCAGCCAAGTTATCAAAACTCCCCGGAACACCGTGGGCAAAGTATCCAGGAGAAAAGCACCTCCCAGGATATAGCTACTGTGGCCCCGGAACACGATTAGATATCAGACTCGATGATCAAAATCAGCCCAAACCCGGTGAGTATCCAATAAACGCTATCGATAAGGCGTGTCATGCTCATGATGTTGCTTACTACAAAAGTAGCGATCTGCAACAGCGTCATATCGCGGATGTAAAATTAATTCACGCGTTAAATGCTATTCCTGATAAATCATTCAAAGAAAAATTGGCTTCATGGTTGGTAAAATCGGCTATGAAAGGTAAATTAATGATTGGAAGCGGAGCTTCTCGCGCTGATAATTGAAAACGCTAGCGTTTATAATAACAACATGGAATTCATCTATTATTCTCCGAGAGGATACTGGAAGGGGAAGGCCGCAATTGGTAAACTCGCAAGCGCTGCAAAGGTAACAAAGGCCGTTGCGGCTAATTGGTCATCCAAACAGGCTATATGGCAAATTTATCTACCACCGCCTAAACAAATCAACTTTTCGAGCTTTGATGTCAGCGTACCTAATGAAGTTCATCAGGCTGATATACTATTTCTGCCGCATGACAACGGTTACAAATACGCGCTAACCGTAGTTGATGTTGCGAGTCGATACAAACAAGCGGAGCCGTTAAAAACAAAGTCAGCATCTGAAGTAGCCGATGCGTTTGAGCGGATTTACCGAGGGGGTCTTCTGCGCTGGCCAAATCTATTACAAGTTGATCCTGGTAGTGAATTTCGCGGCGCTGTTTTATCAACGCTGAAACATCATAGCGTCGCGATACGACGAGGTCATACTGCGCTATATCGTGATCAGGCAATTGTTGAACGATTCAATCGGACTCTTGCTGAACGGTTATTTGGGTATCAATACGCGAAGGAATTCATCCAAGAAAAACGATCTCGTGAATGGGTCAAAAGGTTGCCAGGCGTAATTGCAGCGTTAAATAACGAGATTACCCGAGCAATCAACATGAAGCCCAGCGACGCGATTAAAAAAAAGTATATACCCGGAAGATCAAAAATAGATAGCGTTTCCAAGCCGATTCTCGGCGATGTCACTGTTAGATATCTGTATGAACCAGGAGAGCTTGAAGGCGGTAAAAAAGAGCTACTGATCCTATCTGGAGTGTTACCACACATAACATATCAACGATAACACGATCAACTGGTAGACCACCGATCTATAGACTGGATTCAACTGCCCCACAGCGGGGGTTTACACGCGAGCAACTACAAGTGATACCTGACGATACTCAATTGCCCCCGCGTGGTCTTAACTAGCGCCGTTGCGTCTATTGCACTCAAGACAGGTCAACCTTACATTGTTTTTGACATGACCGAGACTGTTATCGATCCTGTCCACGGTAAATTGGCGAGCGTCTTTATCCGAATAACGCCAGCGCATTACACAATTGCAACTCGCGCAGTGATTATTCTGTTGTTGTCGTAACGCAATTATTAATTCGGCATCAATATCAAAACGCCGCTGTTTTTTTTTATCCTGCTGGCGGTAACCCGAGAGTTTTCTATCAATGACGCTTGCATCAATAATGTCATCTTTGTCACTGGCTTCGTCAATAACAATTCTTCGAAGCTGATTTATCCTCCGTACTCTGGACACTGCAAGATAGACTAGATTTGACCATTCGATGCGATTATCAACCATCCAAACAATTGTATCCGTGATAGTCAATCCCTGCGAGGAATGTATTGTCGTTGCGTATCCTAGCGTCCACGGGGATTTATCAGCACGTAGCGCGTCCTCGACGACGCTGATATCAACGAGCACAATATCATTCAGCACAAGAATTTGTTTTTTTGTCCCTGACGCTGTCGGGCCCGGGATTTCAACTTCAATGTTCTGCCGCCGTGTGTCCGCGGGTCTATAACATAACGGCACTGGACGCGTTGGAAACTTTTCCTTATGCAACGCAAACAACTTCCGCTGAAGTGTGTCTCTGACTATCTTTCTACTCGCTACAATCAAATCGTTTGGTCTCCATGTTTCCCAGAATTCATTTAACGGCGTTTCCGGAATCACCTCGCGGATTATTTCACATTGAACTCTATCCGGCTGTAATCTGATTAATTTTTTAACCTCGCGCAGTTGTTCATCAAGTGCTCGGTAATCAGTATCGGTTTCTTCATAATAGTCCACAAAACCCTTTAACCAATCATGTGGACCCTCGCCGACAAATGGTGGTGGTTGGCCATGATCTCCGCACATTATCACCGCTGTATTCGCGCGCAGCAACCACTCAAGAAACATTTGTAAAACATCTAACGAAACAGTACATATCTCATCCCAGATGATAACCTCAGGAATAAATTTTTCCCCCATTCGATCAGGAGTCCACTCACCGCCGCTGTATCGAAAAAAGCTGTGATAAGTAACGGCGTCAACATTTCGTTGTTTTATCTCTCGCGCTAGTCTATGGGTCGGTGTAAGCACGATTATACTTGCCCGCGTTCGAAATAATTCAATTGCCCGAGTCGTCTTTCCTGACCCGCCACAGCCGCTTAAATAAACTGTTTTATATCTACAAATTGGATCAGAACACGGTGGTGCATTAGACCATTCTGATAGATTATCACCGCGTAAGTAATTATTTTCAACGGTGACATCTGCTGACGGGGAATAATCGCGTCGTATTTCTTTTTTAATTCTCCATGTACCCCAACTCTCGTCCGGACTAGTAAACTCGGCTATGTTTCCCTTATACTTTACGTCTATATAAAATGAATCAACGGCTACTCTAACCGCGGTGTCGGGAAATCTATTTATCATCGAGAATAAATTGATAGCGGCGTAACCCAGCATAGATGTCCTCAAATGTGGATATGCCGGGCTGTCTCCATCGCTGTAGGTAAGAACTGTACCCAACCTTGTTCCATTGGACAAGAAAGCTGTTTTGCAGTTCACGTATCTATTTTTTGCCACTGCGTCCTTGATTACGAAATCATATTCTGCGTCATCTATAATTAGCCGTGAGCAATATCGTTTGTAGTCGCAGTTTTTTCCACCTTGTGTGAACTTACCAATTATTCTTCTACCTAGATCTTTTGCCTCGCGGTTTCGTTGGTTGAATATCTTTTTGGACCATTCGATGATATATTCCTCGTCGGCATCAATGTGTTTTCTGGATTCGTCAATTATGCTATCTAGACGCTCCGGTTCTGGTAACCAGACTTCAGTCTGCGCCCGGTATGATATAATCGCGTCACTGACAATCAACGATACAAGCATGCTACAATCAATCATAAACCGTAGCAGCGCTATTGGAAGCCATCTCTTTTTAGCCATGTGTCTACCGATCCAAATATGACAACAGCGATGAAGTCCTGCTGCGAATTCAAATGATGCTATGCGAGCGAATCCGGTTAAATCAAAATCAGGCAGTGGTCCATTAATAGCAACACGAGTCATTTCATGTCTGGGTGTCCAAATCGTTTAAAGTACTCAGCGGCGGATCCATACCCGAGAAAACTCGCTGGATAACAGGCAACCATATCAACGGAAATCATAGCGTCGCGGTTGTATTCAGTGTTCCATAGTCCACCGTGATAGTATTCCAAACAACTGGATTTTACATCCGGTAGAAATTCCTTGCGCGTTGGTCTCCACGCATTTTTCCTTGCTGCAACATGAGCCGCAACCGATGGAATCTTAAAACAATTTGTTAGCAGTTGTTCATCATGTTCTTCAAATTCCATGGCGGTTTTTTTCATTTTGTTGTGAAACGCTTCAGTGCGATATAATTCACCGTTTGGTCTTACAAACTGATCAAAGGTATCCACATCGTTTTCAGCGCTGCGAAGTAACCACACTGATACAGGGTCGTTTTTACACAAGCAGGCAATAGCATCAAATAGTTTCCTCTCCGCGAGAAAACCATCCTCTCCCAGGAATTCCCCCGGGATATACTTTACTGTTCTATCCCGTGGAAATATTGTGACCGCGGGCGTCCACGCGTGTTCGTTATGATCAATAATTTTGATTGGGGCTCCCTTTGATCTATACTTTGATTCGTATAACACTTCACCGGTTATCGTTGTAACGGTTATTGGAAATCTCAACGACGTTTCTAATCTCGCTATGTCGCTGATGGTTGCTCCTCGCTCGCGCACTGTCTCCTCCCATTGGTTTATTTTGCTACGTCGTAAATCGGTCAGTTTATTTCCTCGACACGCATTTGTAAAATGCTCTATTACTCGTTCTGCTACACAATTTATCCCCGTTGACTGTTTCATCGGCGCTAGTTTTCCGATATCAGGTTTCTTATTTAACGGGTATATTCCATAGACAACTGCTGTTTCAGGATACGCTCGTTCATAGTATGGTCTGTCAATTCCGGTTAACAGCCCTGGCTTGGAGTCGCGGCTAACAATGACTGATTTCTTGTCGCTGAGAACCGGTTCAAATTTATCACGTATGATCCAATTACCTGATTCCACCCGGACAATGAATTTTACTCTGAAGAAATACTTTTTACCGTCAAGTTGTGATATTATCGTTGCCGCGCGTTTGTCGTTCATGGTAGCATCAACAACGCCATCAATTCGAAATGTTGACCAACTATGAGATGCACCATCACGCTTAAATTCATTGATACAATCGCGTATTTTATTCAACAGGGTTCTATCGTTTATTAACGCTTTTGGTGCGTCCTTGAGGACTCTATCGAGATTAAACCTAATATTTTTCCAGGGCTTAATTGCTGCTAATCTCTCGAACTCCTCCATATAATTAAAACAAGTATTTAAATGAAAGAATATAGTATAATGAATCACTGCAAATGGTTGATGATTGGGTCGACAACCCCGTGCAATAAATCATGTAGAGGTGAATTCTGCGGGTATCATTTACAAAGCGTTCGTAATGGTTCAAATGGCCCCCTTCCGTGCTTGGTTTGCCACGTTGGTGTAAGAGGAAAATCACAATTATGTATCAATTGTGGCGGAAAGCGATACAGAGAGTTAAAACGTTATTACGACAAGCGAATAAAAAACGCCGTCATTGACTCCGTCCTTGACTCCGTCAAGGACAAAATCATCAAAACTCCTCAGGACTACATTGCAAGGTTTATAATTAAACCAAATAATGAATTAGACAAGTAGTATTATTATACAAATGAACCAAGAATTTCAGCCGCATCCTGTGCTCGTTAATTACGAGGCATCTCGCAACGGCGTTGTTAGAAACCACAGACTGAAGAAGCCGGTTGGTACCGTAAATAATCAGGGGTATTTGATATTTGGTGCCGGGGGGAAAACTTATCTTGTTCACAGGGTGGTATATGAAGCGTTTAAGGGGCTAATCGAGGATGGTTTCGTTATTGATCATATTGATGGATGTCCTCAAAATAATTCTCTTATAAACCTGCAAGCTATCTCTCAGAGTGAAAATAGTAAAAAAGGCCAAACTGGTAAATGCTCAAAGCAAGCAAGGGGTGTCAAATCGTTTGATACATCAACGCACGAAGAAAAAATATTTCGGTCAATGAATGAGGCAGGAAAATATTTCGACATTTGTAGGGCCTCAGTACGATTTGTTGCAGAACGGGTATATCAAACAGCTTTATCAGGTAAAAATGGACACAGAATTCGATTTTCGTATATAAATAAATCCTCCGATTATAAGGTCACCGTGACGAAGTCGCCATGACGAATTGTCTGTTTAATACTTAACACACCTCGGGATTGATACGCAGGGTTCATTTTGTAAAAAAAAATTTTTTATTTAGAAATAAGATGTTTTATAAGAATATGAATATCGAAGACATCAATAATATATTAACCGAGATTTCAAAATTAAAAAATCAAGGAATTGAATTATCTGATGGTCTCAATAGCGAAAGAATATTATCCGATTATGAAATTATTAACGAACAATCAAAGAAAGGTCGATATACCTTGCCACGTGAGTATTCTTTTATAAAGCGATTACAATATACGATCAATGAAAACCTGTATGGCAATGACGTAAATGCATTTATTGGACTATTTACTGCCGTTGAGACAGTACAAAAAAAACTCGGACAGGCTTTTGAACGACGCCGGGAGATTTTTAGTAAGATCAAAAACATTAGAAGGATTATAGACGAAAACTCCGTGGAGCCTGGCATGTAGCGTACGGAAGTGAATTTTTACGTTGTATACATTTCCCCCCCCCCCCCCATAGGTCGTGGTAACGGCTGCCACAGGGAAATTAGAAATTACGAAGCAATTTGCAATAATGGTAGGCGAGAGAGCGACTAGCAGCGCTTAAAAAGTTCATACCGTTACGAGACAGGGTCCGAAAACAACTTCAAACGCGGCAACAACTACAAACTGATTTTGCTGTTGGAAGTGAACAACTCTTTGCTCCGATAACGAGTGCAACTGTGCCCGTTATCGGTGCGCTTGAAAAGATAGCGGCTCAGACCGAGCAAACAAAAGAGTCTCTGAAAACACTTCCTGCGAAAATAGCGGTTGCTACAACACGGCCGCCACCACTCGCTATAACGGACCCACAAGAACCTTATGTTACAATGGCCGATGAAGAAGAACTAGGCGCCACCGCAAGAGAACCAGAAGAAGAAATACCGGAAGAAATACCGGAAGAAATACAGAAAGAGGGGAATATACCCCGTAATGTACTTAAAAAGAGCACAATAGACACAATCAGAAATCTTGACGATGAAGAATTTGTTAATTTTACTGTTACAAATTTTGCTAAGGGCACACGAGATGAGCATATCAATAGCGGCTACGAGAAAAATGTAAATTCGGTGGAAAAATGGACAAGAATAGTGTATTTAGCAAGTAGATATAAGGATATAATACCACGTGGTGATACCGATTACAAAGCATTCCTCGATAAGGTTAAAAGTAGGAAACCAAAAAAAGGAAAAGGATACTCTGTTGGTAAAGACGTTACTTGTCCTGGTAATGTTCTCAGTGATATATCACGGCTGGAAGTACTAATCGGAGGAAAACGAGCCGGAAATAACTCTCCTGAAATAATCAATGAGGCCGCTGATATTTGCAGGCGGTTATTTGCCGGTGGTATCATGGACATTAATGTATATCGAACGCTCATAGACGAACTTGTGGACGGTTTTGATGACCACGGTCATTACAGCGATTGACCAATCACTAATTGGAAAACACTGGTGTTTTTATAATAAAGATGATTATACACTACAACCAAGATAAACCAGTCAGCGTCTACGTGGTAAACTCACGATTGCCTGTATACCGCGCGTGGTACGGAGACGGTCTCGGTAGCACCATTGCGGGGTTATTTACAAGAATGGCTCCAAAAGTGGCGCCGTTAGCTAAACAATTAGGAATGAAGGCTATTGATGTTATTCGTGATAGGGGAATCAGCGCTATTGGAGATGTTGCCGGAAGTGCGTTTTCTGCCGCACGAGATAAACTAGCATCGTTGGTGAGAAAAAGAAAACAGAAACCACCGGTGATGCCATCAACGACAGTGATGCCTGCAAATGTCAGTAAAGTAATAAATAACGCCGTGGAAGAAAAACTAGAGTCTTTGGCGGCAAAGCCATCCACCGATGCAACAACCAACGCGCTCATGAACGCGATAGCGGGAAGTGGCTTAAAGAATTTACGACGAAAACGACGTTGATGAATTTCAATTGAAAACACTCACATGATAAATAATAAAATGTTTGCGCGAACCGCTGATCCCGCGTTTGATATGGACGCCCCAGTGCGCAGGGATGATTCTGTCCGTGATTATCAATTTTATTCCTATCAACCACCACAAGCCGACCTACGATCGCGAATTGAACTTCAAGTCCAAGATACCAGTAAATACTTTTTGCCGTGTGAAGCGTTTATCGAAATTGAGGGAAAACTTGTAACAAATGCTGCCGATAATGCACCATACGCAAATGACGGTCGTGTTCGAGTTGGTTTTGTCAACAACGGTATCATGGCGTTATTTGAGAGTGCCAGATATCTTATTGACGGGCGAGAAATTGAATCAATAGAACGCGAGGTTGATGTTGCAACGACGATAATTGGGCTAGCGAGATACTCAGATGATTATACAAGATCGGCGGGCCCATCTATGATGTTCGCAAAGGATACCACTAATAACGCTGATCATATTCAGTACATTAACGTGCTGATGAAAGAAAATACCGTAGTTGATAATCAAGCTGAAGCAGCCAATCCAGACCGCAGAGCAAAACCAGGCGCTGATTTCACTGTTATAAAAAGTACTAACGATAATTTTAATCTAGGGTTTGCAACACGAGTAGCAACATTACAAGGACAACACCGACAGTTTTCATGCGCGATTCCACTCCATCACATATTCGGATTTTGTAGAAATGTCAGAAAAGTTATCTATGGGGCTAAGCATACAATCGCTCTAACGCGAAGGGGCGATGATAACAATGCAATATGGCGTGCTGCTGGTGTCGCTGCCGGTAAAGTCGTTTTAACTAAAATAGCATTGTGGATGCCGGTGTTGACTCCATCAGTTACCACGGAAGCACGATTGTTACCATTTATGGAACAGGGGGGGAAATCGTTGTTGAGTTGGCTAGCGGTAACAACTGATGCTAAAGAGGATAATGTCGCTGATACATTTACATGGCACCTGGCATCAAAACAAGGCGTTTCAGCCCCGCGTCATATATTTATAGCGCTACAGAATAGGGATCGATTGGGTAATCAAGAACGCAGCCATATGATATTTGATCGATTAGGAGTCAGGGAGGTTTCGCTGAGAATAAACGGACAACAGGAACCATCCGAGGATATACAGCTTAATTACGACAACAACCATGTCGCACGTGTGTACCATCGATTGCTGTCATATATGAGTCGTGATCAAAACGTCGACACCGGTTTGCAAATATCACAACTTGATTTTAAAAACCTGTATCCGATTTATTACTTTTCGCTGGAACATCTTGATTTAACGAGACAGTCCGTCGTTGATATACACTTCCGAGCTCGTATAGCCCCGGGTGGTGTTGATTATAGAGCGGTTGCTGCCATTCTCAGCGATAAATCAATGCTGTTGGGAGGTGTTGGTGGACGAATGAGAATCGTTGATGCACCAGTGGAAAACATGTAATTGAAAACACAAACGCGTTTACAATAAAAATGTCGTATAGTGTTGTTGGTGTAGAGTTGACCGATGGTCAAGTCAAGAAATTACGATCAAAGTCGGCTAAACAATGTGGAACCACAATAACGTTAAAGCCGTCACAGATGGCAGGTGGTAATCATAAGATATCGTTAACGGCGCGTCAAATAAAACATTTCAATGATGCGATGAAGAATAAAAAGGGTGTTCAAATAGATTTTTCGGCCGCAGCGATTAAAAACATGGAAAAGACCGGTGGGATATTTCCGCTGTTAGCTGCGATTCCAGCGTTGATTGCCGCGGCGGCCCCAGCAGTGGCGAAGGCGGCGGCGTTAGGAGCCGTTGGTACCGCGGCGGGAATGGCATTGAAGAAGGCAACCGGGAAAGGCTATAAAAAAAGAAACGAGGACGACCCGTAGCCGGAAAGGGTCTAAGACTACCGGGAACCCCGTATTCATGGTACTCGGGGAAGGGTCTAAGACTACCGGGAACCGTTTATTAACGCAAGAGTCAATGACTCCTATGTCTAATTTTGATTTAATAGATGCCGCAAACGCGTTAGCGATAAAAAAACTTCAGAGGTGTTTTTATGAGGGATCAATTACCGACAAAACCAAGGAATATTGAAACCGGTATAATTAACCTCGATAAATCCTCCGGAGCGGGAACTCATTGGGTTGCATACGCGATTGATCCGCGTGCGATCGTCTATTTTGATTCATACGGGTTAGCCCCGCCAAACGAGTTCATGCGGTATATCCGGGCGTGTTCAGCCCCGGTTTTTTATTCCACGCTGCCAACACAACAATTAAGTGACCCACCGATATGCGGCCGTGAGGTATTGAACGTACTCGCGGCGATTTCATCATCGCGGAAACCACCTCATGTGGTTGTAAACGAATACACTAGTGGGGTCGTAGAGGCCCGGCGGGTTAATTAAAAACACTGTGTTTTTTTACAATAATAATGATTGATATCTGGGGACGACCGGTTTCGGCGCTGAAAGAATCCACGGAAACGCTCGCCACCGATGACATAAAAAAACTAATCGAGGATGAAATCGCTGATACGTTAAATCTAACCAGTGTTGATCCGGGCGAAATAGTTGTATTTCAAGACCGCCAGGGTAAATTGAAATCCAGTAATGTGTCGCTGGATGACGTTTTAACACGACAGCGTAATGCCGCCGAGAACACTATCGCGTTGTATACCGGCGACGGACGACTTAAATCAGGTGAATCCATCTTGACGATAAATGGAAAAATAAATACACTGGGCGACAATTATATATCCATGTCGAATTCGTTAAAAAATTTCTATGATAAATTTAACGCGCAAGCAAATCAGTTCGAGGGGATACAAAAGTCTGTCACCGGTATACAACTCACTACTGCTAGTTTTTTTGGGACCCCGACGGTGACCGAACCGAATCTTGTAGGGATAAAAAATAGTATTTTGGAGTTTACAACGCTGTCGGGCCAATTTACCTCGTTACGAAAAAATTTTAACAGGGTTGATAACGCCGTTGATAAATTCTTTGGTATAAAAAAAATGTCAAATCGGATGAAATTACAATAACTATAAATGATATCACTGCGTATGGACAGGAAATAGAAACAATCAAAACTGATGTTGCAACGAACAAAAGGAGTGTAGACGTGCATGAACGGGAAATAGAAATAATCGGCGCTAATGTTGCAACGATCATAAATAATGTAGACTCGCATGGACAGAGAATAGAAACAATCAAAACTGATGTTACAACGAACAAAAGGAGTGTAGACGTGCATGAACGGGAAATAGAAATAATCGGCGCTAATGTTGCAACGATCATAAATAATGTAGACTCGCATGGACAGAGAATAGAAACAATCAAAACTGATGTTACAACGATCATAAATAATGTAGACGCGCATACACAGGAAATAGGAACAATCAAAACTGATATTGCAGCAAACAAAAGGAGTGTAGACGCGCATACACAGGAAATAGGAACAATCAAAACTGATATTGAAGCGAACAAAAAAAATGTAGACGCGTATTGGCGGGGAATAGGAATAATCAAAACTGATGTTGCAGCGAACAAAAAAGGTATAGACGTGCATACATATGAAATAGGAACAATCAAACTTGATGTTGCAGCGAACAAAAAAAGTATGACCGAAATAGAAACAATCAAAACTAATGTTGCAGCGATTAAGGGGAATATAGACGCGCATACACAGGAAATAGGAACAATCAGAGCTGATGTTACAGATATCAAAGACAGACTACCGGAAATGACAAAAATAAAAATCCCTCATGAGAACACCATCAACACAGTATACACGATTCGGCATGGATCATTCACTTGGACTCCTACACAGAATATAGTAAATATTACCGCAACTGTTAAGGGCATTTATCGATTGACACTGGTTTCAATGATGCAGTTTAATATATTATCGTCGAGTTCATCCGGGTTTAACAATACAATATCAACAATTATAGACAAGGACGCAACTGAACCGTTTACAATTTATGCCGTTGATAGAAATTTAACCAGGGCAAACATTACATGGTATGTGGAATTTGTAGCGGATCTAAGTAATTAAAAACACTAGCTCTTTTAAAATAAAAATGACCACCAAGGTAATTGAATCAGAGGTATCACCGACGTCACATCAATATCGATTCAATACCGTAAAAGAATTCTCCGCGAATTTGAAAACGCTTTCCGAACAATACCGTGTAAAAATAAAAAAATACCGTCGAAAAATAACCGCCATCGACGCGGTCGTGTACTCGGTGTCAGGTATAGTAGCCGGTACCGGTGTTATTTTATCCACGGTGACCATGATGGCCCCGATCGCTGTTCCAATCGCTATCTCCGCGGCGACAACAATTGCTGGAGTCGCCAACGCAATCACTAGAAAGATATCATCGTGTTCTCAGAAAAAACTCAACGAGTATACAGTAAAACAACAAATAGTATCCGACGCGTACTCGAAATTATCCGGGTTGATCTCGTTGGCGATAGATAATTCGTTTATATCCGATGTTGAATTCTCCACGATGGTCCAGTTGTATGACTCCGCGATGTCAAAAATCGAGGATTTTCAACTGGAAGCTGGAAACCACGTCGCTGAAACCACTTCAATGGGCTTAAAACATTCTCCTGAAAACAAGCAGGTTGTTAATATTCGGTGTTGAAATTAAACACTAGAAACAGCGAATAATAATAATGTCGCTGAACCCCGAAGGGTTTCAATTACTTCAACGGATCGCGGAGAACACCACTCCGGTACAAACAAGTATGATATCAATAACGTCAACGAAGCCCGAATTCAGTGTGAACTTCCCTTCTCCGATTCCAGTGAAGGAAATAGCGCTGGCAAAATTGCGAGTATATCACAGTTGGCCTAATATCCGAGCGGAAGCATTTAACGGACAACAACCTAATAACTCGCTGGTTTTTGCATGGACAAATAAACCCAATGGGACCCCAGACTGGAAGGAGGTTACAATACCAACTGGGTCATACCAAGTAGAACAAATCAATAAAGAATTTCAACGCAGGATAAAATCGATCACAGGAAAAGAATCAAAAATCGCTATTACGGTTCATGAACCGACGTTATCGTCGACGATTGAAATAAGCACACCGGGGTATATGGTTGATATTTATAACAGTTCAATAAGAACCATACTAGGATGGCCTGAGAATCCACCTCATGAAATCTCCGCGGACTTGCACACGAATGCGCAATCGTATCATGAAATTGATCCCAGTTATCGAGATAATTTGTCTATTATGAAAAACACGTTATTACCCAGTTGGTTTATATTTCAAGACAGGAATACCATGCAATGGTATTTTCAGTATAAGAAAACTCCTGAATTGCTCGTCATAATCACAGTTAATTTAAATGATATCGATAGTTTTTTTATCGAGATTAATCGTAATTACCGATTGCAACTAGAACAACTACGGAAAACAAAAGCGCAAAAACACGTTGAGGTGTTAAATCAACTTATATCAGACATGGAATATATCAATGAACGAATCGTTAAAACAATATCCGATAACAGCGATGATAATAAACAAGAATTCCTAACCGAGTATAATATCACAGAAGCCGATTTACCCGATTTCAAGTTTCCAGGATACAACGCGCCAGAACTAAGAAAGTCACTTAATGATTTTTTCGGTACATCAACTATCCTCAGACACGATAACGGAGATGGTGGTAGGCATATTGCTCCATACAACGTAAATATCGCATCGGTGATAGCAATCAATCTAGTGTGTGATGTTATCGAAGGGAGTTACCAGGTAGATACCAAGCAATCAAATCAAGCTCAACAGGGGTATATCCTTTATTCATTTTCACCAACAGCCCCTCCCGGATTCTTAATCGTTGAGAGCCCAATTAATCCGGTCTATATGCGATGCCATAATCGGTTTTTAACGAGAATTAATTTTAGACTTACCGATCAGTCAAATAACCTAATTGATCTACAAGAGGAGGAGTTAGTGATCACTCTGTTTGTAAGATCATTGTAAATAGCCCCTTAGCAGCAGGGGGGCAATGACATCGACGCGGTCGTCGCGCTTTTTTACCGGACGCTGACGACGCTGTGATCGGCGCGCAGAAAGTATTAATTAAACCAAATGACGATTGGACGACACCCCCCCCCCCCCCCCCCCGACGACGACGTCGTTTTTTTTTTACCGGGTTTACGACACCGGATCCGCTGAGTGCAGAAAGTATTAATTAAGCCAAATGACGATTGGACAAAATGTCCGATTCGCCGCCCCCCCCCCCCCTTGCTGCTATTGTTATTAAGCAGAGCTACCGTTGATAAAATGCGCTGTAAAAGCATACTGCATCATAAAGAATCAATTGTTACGAGTCTATGCTCTTAACATAAGTCCACAGAAGAGATAAAACAGCAAGTTTTGTCCAATTCAACAATTTATTTCCCTAGAATATATAGTGAAATTAAAGAAAATAACTTATCATATTGCGAATTAAATCCCCAAATAATCTTAGAATTACAGACACAATTCCTAATAATTTCAAGTTCTGAATAAACATTAGTAGAAATCAAATTTATGTCTAACGCGGAAATGATAATTTGTCTGCGATGACCTGTAAAATATTGATGTGCTAACAGTATATTGTAAGGTGCGAATTTATTACAAATCTCAGTGAATGTATCAGTCCAAGAATATTATGTTTTATGAGCATTCTGTATTTCCAGAGAAAATATTCACTAAATTGAATAATTTGAGAAATTAAATTCCAATGAACCCAGGGCACAACATTAGTACAAATTGATTCGGCTAGATCTTAAGCACGAATGAATAATTTGAATATTTTATCCAAACTCCTAGGAAAATATAAGCTATGTATAAAACAACATCAGTGTCTCTATTCAGGAACACAGTGAACATGATTTTGAACAAAGCTAAGACCATAATTTAATTAAACATAACACACAATGATGTAAAAAAATAAAAAAACAACAAAATAAATATACATAACAGCCATATTTTGGCTTAAGCAATGGCGACGCAGTTCCGATTACACTTTTGATAGTTACTTCAATCTATCTAGACAATATATGCAAACTGTTAGGAATATCTTACCGATCTTGTAGACTGCAAGTATTGCAACTAAAAAGTACGTGTTAACTGTAAATTCTATCAGAAAGCATTGCATAAAATTCAGCATTAGCATACACACAAAGGCATGCATGCACTAATAAAATAAGTAGACAAATTCTTAAATAAAGGTACTTCATCTACTAATATTAATTGAATGATGATGGGGCATTATTCAAAACTGTAAATTGAGTGCTATGTTTATAAGGGTGATATAGAGAGTTATTTCCCTTGCTAGCTTTGAGGACGTTTGTATCTTCACCGATACGACCAGATGGAGTTACCTCATTATTATTACTTTGAGGCTCAGTTCCCCTTTTCTGGTGTTCCAAGTAATATGTCTATCTATATTGCTTGTTTAGTTTACGTCCTTGATAGAGGGTTGTGAGAGGTAAACCAGATGTTTACTTGAATTGGTTAGTCCAAGACCTGGGTTCTTCTATACAAAATACTATTTTGTCGCAGGTTAAGTGAACTATTTATAAATACAGACTTTGTAAATACAATATCATTACTGTTTAATATCAGTCTTTGGGAACCTATAAAGAGAGTTTGAAGTTATGTTAGGAACACTGAGGACTCATGCAAAGAATTCTGGCTTTTATCCTTGTGGCACAGCAAGCTTTTCAAAACTTTTGGAATGCATTCGGAATATTCAATACTTTTGATACGACATTTATGATTTTGTTGAATTGAAAATACTGTACGCGTCTTATGTATTTTCAATTTGTATTCTTAGGAAAATAAATGAATTTTACATTTTATTTTAAATTGTTGGTTTCACTTCTATTCAGTTACATTATTTAACACCATATACTTGCAACACTAGTTTTAATGGCAGGCACATTTTTTATTGACGATCTATCTGTTCGCAGCATTTTGGTTTATCATTGATAATTAGGTATTGCTAATTATGCATTAATAATTCATAATTATGCATATGTTTCCATGACATTTAATTTGTGTATTATACACATTTAATTTACATTGTCTATTATTTTTTATTTTTTTTATTTCTTTACATGTTATTGTAATGTAACATTATATGTTGGACTTAACCTTGTCCAAAATCAAGTTCATTTTCTACTAGACCTGAAATGTTGATTTTTGTTTTTATTTTATTTTGTAAACAACTAATACATAGCTAAAATATCCTCTATGTGTATGGGTTTATTAACAGAATCATTGTTATCAATGGAAGTAAATATGTTTATTTGGGTTTGGCCAAGATTACTGGGATTCCACTACAATTTGCCTGGTGTACATGGCATTGTCCAGGTTATGTTATAATTTTAACAACAGACAGTCTAATAATAACTAATGTTTTATTTTGTAAACATTAAACATTTTCTAGGAGGTTATTTCCCTTGGGTAATGTTTGGTTCTTTTTGTTTTTAGAAAATGTTTATTGTGACGTGAAGTCAAGTAGAGGACTATATAATCTTATCACTGGAAAGATCATTTATTATTATCAATATAGGTAAACATCATCATTTCGGTTTGTGTCTAGGCTATTTGAATTCCCCCATTTCAAAACCAGCCTACCTGATTTGTTCCACATTCTTTATTATAATTTTGGTAATATATTGTTCCAGAAATGAATTTGTGTTCTGCATCATTGATTTCTTTTGTGTCTTACTTTTTAATATAATCTATTTTATTTGACAAAATACTTATTATTGCTGTAAAATCTTGAAACATAATCCTTTTATTGTTGTGTTCATTATTTGATTTGGGTGAAATTGTTTTTTCAAATGTGTTTTTCGCTGGAAACACAAAGCGCGTTTAAATAATATTCTTTGACAGAAAAATTAAGTTGGAATTATAGTGAATTTAGGCAAGGACATATTACATAACATTATTGTTATTAATTGGATGACTGTTAGTACTCCATCACCCTTCAGGCTACTGGTACATTAGTACATTGTAGACCAAATATACATGGACTCCTCCAGCGCTGGATCTTAATTCGTACACCACTGTAATTTAATTAGAACTTATTTATTAAAACTGGTGATATAATATTTTGGACTATTTGAGATTTAATTCGTCATACTGTAAGCACTTTCTAAATTTTCACTTCTGTATTCAATGGAAATACATTATGTGCTGAATTTTACAAACGCGTTTTGGTTTACGCTCTTTTCTATTACTTAGTTTTAGACGTAATAGAGAATTTTGAGTCAACATAAGGGAATTCGAGTAATATTTGTGTGCAAAGAAAAGAAGGCCATTGGACGGGTTGCCCTCCACAAAATGAACAGAAGAGTCCACTGCTATGATCATTTTCAAGCTTTAGATATTCGCTGAAGACTAAGCTTTAGCTGCACCAACAGAGCACTACCATCTCGGCAAACGGCTTCTCGGATGTCGCTAGAACGAATTTTACCTGTGCGAATAAAACTTGGTTTCCTCTAATCAATAAATCTAAGGCAAGAGAATTTTCAAGAGGAAAACTTCAACAATTCCACTAAAATGTTCAACACCGACCTAAAGAAAGAATCTCATAGTTATAATTATACGCATAGATGGCTTGTCTAAATTTATGATCAATATATTAATTTCTGTATATGCTAGATGGCTTGAGAGCCGTTAAGATGAGACTCAATGAAAATAGCATAGGCATTGCCACGGAATTGTATAAATCTATCCTTTGTTTATATTATATACATGTAATCGGGTCCCTTTTTTTGGTGTACAGCTGTATATCGTATATTATTTTGAAATAGTGAGTTCGGTTCATCCCATGCTGCACGAGCAAAGTGCTTACGATGGGAAAACCGATATACTATGTGCGCAGAGGCAGTGTATGGCCTGTGTACAAGATTACATAGAGTAAAACATTCCATTAAGAAGAGTCTTCTCGGTGAGCAGTCCACTTTATGACATGCGATATCCACTGTAGAGGTATGTGAGTTAAATATTATTTTCCTGTTTGTATAATTCGTTTACTATTGCATTTATCTTGTGCTAATGGTAATTTCAACATATAATGTAATGTTATAGTCTGTTTCCTTTGTTTACCTGTATGTAACTTAACAGAACGATTAAATTCGCAATAATGTTGAATTTATTAAGGAAGAGAAGGTTTCCCGTTAAGCACGATAAGATTCTTGTCAGACACAGGTTATCTTCTGAACCTGATTATCACCTTGTATAGTAGTCCCGATAATATAATTTGTATGAAATCAACTCAATTTTACCGTATATGACGTGATTACGTGCTGTTATTCATGACCGTGTCATTTGTGGCACACATATTCGGATATTAAATTTACAGCTGACTGATTGATGATTGACTGACTGATGGCCAGTGATTGGCGAAGGGCAACTGGTGAATGCTAAGTGTAGTGCTGAAGGAGTGAAGGAGGGACGGGGTTATAGTGATGCTGTATCTCCGTATATGCACCTTAATGTAGGTGTTGTTTAGCCGTGGTGCTAATATGGGTTGTCATACCCAATGTGCTGCTGTCGGGGTGACGATGGCCCGGAAGAAGATAAAGGTCATCACGTGGTGAAGAACTAAGGTTCCTGGACCAACCCGTATGCAGAGAACAAGAGATTCTACGGAACTTTAGGCAGAACAGGAGGGGCAGACTGTTCGTGGTGGCTCCTCAACTATTCTACATCGCGTTGGGGCTGTGGAGCCCTTTCGGATTTGTGTTTGACTCCGCAAGTTATATGTCACAATGTTTCATATCATATTTAACTATCTGAGTAAAAACTCGTCGTATTTAACTATTTGAGTGAAACCTCGTCATATTTCACCATTTCAGTGAAAACTCGTCATATTTCATTTAAATCGCAATATATTATCAGGTTCGTGCATATATTTTGTTAAATATCCAATATTTGGATGTTGTTGGCGCACGAATCAAACAGTCGTTTTCATTGAATCTTGATAATAAACATTGTATTTTCATCACCATCATAAGTGTTGTTTATAATCCAACCCCAACCCGGTTATCTTGTTTCTGGTGTATCAGGACAATTATTATAATGCGTTAGCGACTGTCTTCTAAAGCTCTGCAATCACATCTTATATTGTTAGGACTCCAGGTCTTTAAGTAAGTAACGGAAAGAAGTAAAATATACAATTTTACTAAAATCAAAAAATTTGTTTAAAGGCAAATGGTGACAATTTAAGAGATACTTACAGTATTGTGAATTAAATCCCTAATACACCGAAACGTCCTACCACACGTACAGAAGTATAAAATGTTGTGAATGAATTCTAACACCCTTGAATATTCTGATGTATCACAATGATGCCATCCAGAAAGTTTATGACTGAATTAAGCCAATTCAAATGTAACGAGTAGTCCAAAAGGGCAACTAGTACTTTTTGTAATTTTATTGAAAAATTAAAAAATTTATACCATTTAAGAAAGCATTCAGAGTTTTATCTGAATACAAATCCCAAATCCTATTCTCACTATCCAATACCCAAGATGCTACCAACAACATGCTACTAACCAAATGTGTAAGCTGTCACAGAAATTATTGGAGACTGATAAATATAAAAACTTTGGATTAGGATAAAACTCAAAAAAAAAAATTTCGAGATTTTCACGGTCTTTTGCGGAGATTGTATAAAATCTGGAAAAAGCGTAAAAGTTTAACTTTATACTAAAAGTAGTGATATAATTCCACAAAGGCCAGAGATTATATCAGATACTAGAAAATATCCAGAAAATGTAAAAATTGCAATTGTTTGTTATAAATTATACAAAAACAATGTTGAAAATTTGAATATTTTGTTTTTTTAACATTGTGAAAGGAATGCAAGCTAAAATTATTTAACATTTCCATCCGTTTCTAGTTCACAAATTCGAGCCAAATAAAAGGTTACCTTAAGCAATACCCAGTGATCTACTGTCCAAAACCCCACAAGTGCTATCCGACATCACACACTAACTATCCAACGTGTCATGTTTACTTTGTTTCGTCCTCCATTTTTTGTTGTCAGCCTTGAACTTGTCCTCCTCTGCTGTCTCTTCTGTTTGCCTCATCTGCTTGAAGCTCTTTTACTAAATGTGTTCCATTTCTTCTATATCTGGTTCTGCGTGACCCTCCCCTTCTTTTCTCTTGGAATAATGGAGATCAATATCTTTTTTATTACTTTCTTTTCTTATATTGTTGTGGTCTGTTTTCTCTGACGATATTGACAATCTGGAGCCCAATGTCTTTTATTTTGACTCGAGCGAGCTAGCCTGTAGTCTTGTTCGAAGTTTGTATTCGAACGATCCTTTGCTAATATTCAATCAGAAGTGCGATATGAGTTGCTGTGATGCATCCATCTCGTCGGATTCAGAAATCTCAACATTTCCACTCCTTCTGGTAATGGCAGTTGTTTTCAGTATATCGAACAAAACAATTGAAATCATTTATTGGTTTAAATGATCGTCATCGTCATCGTCGTAATCGTTATCGGACAGGAATGTCTTCAAGAAACGGTAATTGTTTTAACTAATAATGAGAATCGATTCCTGGAGACCTTTTGGGGCTTTAGATAAATTATATTAGTGTCAGCTAAAACAAGAAATTAATAACAAAGGTCACGTATGTTATTGATGAACATGAACAATGATTCATTATGTTTTTAGTCACCGCTGTTTTTACCGACGATAACATATAAAAATAAATTTACTCACCATTGTTTATTTCGGTCAGTTTTAATTTGACGCATTAATACGATAGTAAGACTAATATACTATTTACACTTTATCCTTAGGCTGATGTCAAAATTTAGAGTTCATTATCACAAATGGGAACATAAATGTGACATTTATGCAACCCTTTGCGTGATCTACAACCTTTCAAAGTTATTTGATATTCATTGCAATACTAAGAAGAAAGTTTAGGCTAGTTTTTAATTTCACTTTTGTTTCAATCACTACATTGTAAAACCAAAATGTTAAAAAGAACCATTATTCATTAGTGCTTTAACATCTCCTTATTTATCGATTCGTCAGATATTGAAATAACATGACGTATTGTCGATCCTTCTCGTTTATATCGGAAATTGTCTCAAAATAATTTCTGTCTGTCTGTCTCTCTCTCACACACAT
Organism: Sinohyriopsis cumingii; assembly: GCA_028554795.2. Classification (NCBI taxonomy): domain Eukaryota; kingdom Metazoa; phylum Mollusca; class Bivalvia; order Unionida; family Unionidae; genus Sinohyriopsis; species Sinohyriopsis cumingii. Next base: position 61,243,613 of record CM068841.1, read on the forward strand.
CATATATTCTCTCAACCCCAAGACTGAGTTAGGTCAATAACTAAATCTTATCAATATTTGTAACTTTATATTAAACACTAGCTTAAAATAATAATACATCAATATTACATTCTGTACAAAGTTAAAAGCATTTTGTTTTAATTGGACATTGTTAGCGAAATCCATTTGAGGTAGAAACGTGAAATCAAATGGGCATATTTTCATTCGTATGTAGCTGACTTAATTTTCAGAAAATGAGTCTGATCATGCCTGACAAAGAAACAAACTAAAATAATTTTGCAGAAAGGCAACATTTAGTTTACATCAATAATACATTATCAGCGAAACAATGCTGTGTGTCCCACTGTAAATGACCAAAGAATGTAAGCCTTGAGATATTTTGCTGAGATTAACTTCAAGTTGTTATTAGTGGCTTTCCAGCTTGAACTCAGCCTGGATGTCACCTGATTAGTGCTTTTTAAGGCTAATAAATATGATAAAATTCGGACAATCAATGGACCACTTTACCATCAACCATTTACATATTAGATCACTACTGTCATGTTTGAATGATTGAGTTTGATGTTGATATGATTTTGCGTTCAAATGTAGAGCTGTTTTATTTTGGTGCTGCTGCGTTTTAATGAAGGATGGAGTACAGGCGTTTGTGACAATAAATGGATGATAGAACTTGGAATAAAATGTTCATTATACATTAGTTATTTACACCATTTCTCCATTTTATGACGATCATACAAATATATGCATGCTATCTATCTATTTATCCATACATTCATCCATCCATCTATCTATCTATGTATCTATCTATCTATGTATCCATCTATCTATTTATCCGTGTGTGTAATGTGCATGACAAAAATAATTTGCTCTTGAAAATGAGCTATTTTAACTGGATATACGTTATGTTGTTGTTGTTTTTGTGGGGTTTAAAACCATTTTTCAGCAGACGATAGGCTATACATGACTACCAGTATTAATGGTGGAGGAAGAACCCGGGAAGACCCCGGAAAAAAACATCGACCCACAAGAAGCTACTGGCAAGCTTTCTCACATACCCACATTGGCTGAATCCGAGACTTGAACCGGCGCAGACAGAGGTGAGATGGCAGTGATCCGTAACGGAGAACGCTTTAGACCACTCGCCACTATACGTTATGTGCTTCATCATATCATGTATGTTGTGTAATATACTGCATGCATCATTAGCGGTGTTACGAAAACAAATCTAAAGCATGAAAATCATTAGCATCAACGGGAGAAGTTTAACATCTATTTATTGTAAGAAAAAATGTCAGACATTTGACACCATGCATAAAAATAACATAAATGATATTTCAAAACCTTATTATTTGCATAACGATATGTTTATTTAAATATTACATGGATTGATTATCTTTTGTGTGTGTGTGAATAAAGCACAAAACGTTGAGTCAAATATTTTCATTAAGAACTTGAACTATTATTTTTGAAGAAAACTTCTCAATAACTAGAAGTATTATATGATCCTTTTTATTTCCTTTACCTTTATATTGTCAAAATTGAGCAGTATTTCTCCATACCACACTGCTTCATACTGCACGACACGCGTGTCCAACATAGTATGGAGTCTTAGGAAATACTCTTGATTGTAAAGTGTTCAGTCATGTGGCATACGCCAGAGTATTTGATTTATTAGATTTGTATATCGACGAACTAATCAAGCTGTTTGTACCATTTGAAGATAGAGATGATAAAGTTGACGATGTGGGTAGATTCATTGATTCAGCAAAAGGAAGTTTCAACCTAGCGAATGATCGAACGTGATATCAGCAATGTCCAAAAACCAAATGTGAGACACGTCGTATTGAAAATACAATTTCGATCATTTAAATACTTATTTCGGAGAATAATAAATAACTATTACCAAATTTTGCGCCTTAATCTTTAATGTCTATAAAATTAGAATAATAAGGCATATTAAAAACAAGGGCCATCCAGTCTCCCTCAGAAACGTATTATTTTACAAGCCAGTATAAATAATACATTCGAAAAAAGTTACAACTGAAGAAGGCGGGGTTTGGTCAGAAAAGCGTGAGCCTCAGAATCAGTCAGTTTAGACAATGACGAAGCCTTATTTCCGGTCGTCGTGCAGTACCGCTCCGAGAAAAGGCGGTGATATTTTCCCAAACAAAGGCAATAACAGATAAATAATGTTAATACAGAGAAATAATTTCACTCTCTGAGGTTCAAAGATCGACTCCCCATATCCAAACAACCACTATAATCTGGCACAGCTATAAACAGAACGTACAATTTCATGTACTCTGTTTGTCACATTACCGACTTAATGAGAAAAAAAGCACAAACGAAAGAGCGAATCAACACCTTAATATATCTAGCTGGAGGTCGATTTTTCTCTTATTTCTATGGACTTCAAGACAACAGTCGTTGTTGACTGAACAACGTTTTCTCGAATCAAGTGAAACCCACACATTCACGAGACTCTAGTTTAACACTTGCATGAATTTTGCATATTTTAGTAATAGCACATTAGTTACGTGTATAAGAAAAGTATTGCGTAAAATTAGGCATTCTTAGTTATATTACCATACTGGACAGTTATACTGATATGTTGAGGAGATTAATTCATTTAATGTAAATATTCGTTGAAATTACTGTGCTTTAAATATTCAGATTAATAGGAACAGAAGCTGTCACAGAAATATTGTAAATTCATCTAAAGATATTTTGGAATAATATCAGTGTTTCGTAGGTACTATTAATACATATGTACACTATAGAACATCGTTCTGAATACCTTTGGAAATCATTCGGACTACTCGATACATTTGGCATTGATAAATAATTTATGACTGTTAGGATTTCATTCACCGTACTGTAACTTATTTTTAATTCTTTCACTTTGTAATTTAGGTAAAATTGTTTAGTTTCAATTATACAAATCTTATTCGTTTATATATTTATATGTGTGGATGTTTGTGAGCGCTTGTGTGTGCTTATATGTATGTGTATGTGTGTGTGTATGTAAACGCCATTTTTAACATATGATATACATCAACTGTAAAAGACGCCTAATATATTATATGGATTAGCCCAGTAGTTCCTAAAGTGGGCGGTACCGCCCCCTGAAGGGGGCATTATGATTACCGAGGTGGGTGTCAATGCTGAATAATAGTTTTATGCGATAATGTAGCGGGCGAGGAGGATAACAAATGGGAGATGGCCCGAAACAAATTGGGAACCACTTGATTGGCTTAGTAAACGCCTGGATATTAACAATTAGGAATATTGTGAAATATGATTATCACAGCTTTCGTCTTGAAGATTGCCTCTTCTTTCCGCAGTAATCATTACCAATTGCTTCTTTATCATCTCATCTTCGTGCTAAATTGATGATCAAAGAATTTCAATATGTCATTTGAAATATGAAGGAGCTTATACAGACCTTTCTGTGACAGTACCCGCCCGTGCGTTTGACACTTGCATTTGCCTAAAAAGGATTATATTGTGTATATTCGTTTGTCCTGGAGTCTCCGAGTAATCAGGAAATATTACCACATTAGTGGGCTATTATAACACAAAGCTTGGGTCCTAAATGTTTCTGATACGTTGACAACTACACAATTCGAGACTGACAGTGTACATGTCTCGGCATGTTAAGATAACATTCGTTCTAAATAACTCGCCCAATTCGTCATTACAATTCTCTAGTTCATAGCGTTCATATCGAGACCTTTTTGTTCTAATTAGGTAAACAAATGTTTGTCTTGCTCAGCACTCTTATCTCCTAAATAATGCTTGTCATATGCAGTTTAAGTAGACTTGTAATATACTCTCCGTAATATTATGTAACTCTGCAAATGTCGGTCCCATGTGAACCAAGAAGTGGACTGTACATGAAACAAGCACCCACACCACTATTGAAAGGTAGCGATACAGATAGCAACACAGCAGAAACTTCACTGGAACCAGAAAACAATCAATTGTACTATATATTATATTCATTTCTTTCTCAGTACTGACCTTTCCACTGTGTGACAATCAAAACAAATCATATGTTAGTTTCAAATACCTTCAAAGATGACTTCACGGTGAAGTTCTTGTCATTGTTTCACCGGCATTTTTTGGAGAGGTTGCACTGTACACAACCCAACGTGAAATTGAACACAGATTTCACTTCCGGATCAATACAAAGACCATATTATTCACTGTACACTGTCGCCGGAACACACACAGACAACCATACCATAAGCTCATATTCTAAGGAATAAACAATTACCTTTAAATCCATACCAATAATACCCAAACCTATCTCTTGTATCACCACCAAAAGGAGAAGGGACATAATGCTCTAAATATAGACTGGGACTACATTCGTGAGTACTGAACCGGAACCAATATTTTTACTCTGATTGCTAACACTGGATCTACGGAAACGACGTACAGCAGGAAATCGTATGAAGCAGATCAACCAAATTCGTCACGGAGATGACTTACGAAAAACTCGTCCCTCCATTAAGACTCTTATTAGTGACATTACAACGGGGCTAATGTGAAGATGAAATGGACATGTCCTGCGCTGTGACCAGTTCAACAACACACGTCATGTCCTGGACTGGAGCCCTCAAATTAAACGCAAAAGAAGACGAACGTCCATGTCTTGGCAAATAATCCATGAAACTGAACTTAAAACGATCCGCATATACTGGATGGAGGCAAAACAAAAAATATAAGATAGTGATAATCTAAAATCTGGAATTTTTTGGGACAAGTAAATCCTAGTCGAGGCAATACATTGTTTATCACAATACGAAGCTCTGCCCAACATTCTAGAGGGAACGAAAGAAATAAGACAACATACCCATTTTAGAGCCTTTATGGGGTATGTGTTAGTTAATGCGTCAAAAACCTTCACCTTGCTCAGCGCTTTTGTCTCGTAAAACCTTCATGTGTGAGATTTCCGGGCATAAACACACATCCCCATTATTATAACAAACATGTTTATGAAAATAAACACAATAGGTTACAAAGAAACTTCCCTGGGGAAGGAGGTGGGATAACGTTCTCCACATACGTCCACTTTGATGGGTGGCCAATGCCTGTTGTCCAAATTCTTTTCCAGTGGATGAACCTGGATAATTTTTCAATCACTTAGATAAGTATGTATGTTTGCACGCATGCACGCACGGAGCCTAACCAAGAACACGATTAGTAAACCCATGGAATATAACAGAAAGGAGGCGGAAATGTACATAAGTGATATAAATAGGACAGACAAATATTCTAAACGAAGCGAAGAAAAAAGGTGTCTGAAACAGGAAATAGAGCACCAAATTATTCAAGTGCTCAGACAACTGTATAACCCACAAAAACGAACTTGCACAATTTAACAACGACACAGAAAAGGAACCAAAAGTAAAACAGATTTCATGCATACAGAATTGCTGTAATACGCATTTTACCTTTTCTCTTTCTTTTTCTCTATCTTCCACACTTCTAATAATTTATTTGCAGACATGCAAACACCAAACAAACACACATGCTATTAGACACATTATTGTTTTATTACTAATATAAACATTTTGCCTGTAGAAACTACTCAGACCACTTTGTATGGATCTCAAAATTTTAATTTATTCATTTACTACACTAAAGAAACTATTTTCTCATTTTAAACAGATTATAGATAGACTATAACCCAAACCGAGATCTAGATAGTGCCAGTCCTCTCACAAAACTGGGACGCAACTCAAAAATGCAAACACACCATCTAACAGAGGACAAAATCCGACTTTGGCTATAGTCACTAATAATAAACCAACCTTAACAGGGAACGTAACCTGATCCCTTGACTGTGAAAAGGGTAGGTGAGTACGAACCCATGTTCAAGCCTGCAGGGTCTAGGAATGGAATATTATCCCAGAGCTATAAGAAAATAATCCACGAGGACTATTCTGATTGGTTTTAAGGAGTGGTTGGGAGCAAAGAATCCTCCCAACCAGAAACTCTACCAGAATGTTAGTCAAGGGTATTACATCCAGCTTCTTGAATGAATCCCCAGAGAAACTTGTTTTGAGGAATTTACGGGCTCCAAGGGTCGTAAGTACAGACCAGGACCCAATAGAAGGGATAACTAAAAACATATTGATAGAACAACCACGATCAACCCTAACAAAAACTACTTATTTAGCACTATTACTTTTTTACATCAACACTGCACATCTGTCATGGGGGAGCAGATAAACAGTGCAAAACACACACATTTGGAAAACCACGGTGTCATCTCTTGACTTCAAACCAGCTTTGTGCTTGGGAGAAATGAGAGATGTCAACAAATACTTCAAGGACTTGCAAATCTTCAACCTTTAGAGGTATATGAGTTATTAATTTCTTATGTATAAATTATGACTATTGTACTACTATTAATAATTTTTTAAATTTTCTATGTAGCTTTGGCTTATGTAGTATCATGCAAATCTTGTCTATTCTTGTTTGTGACTTAGCAAGAGATTTATATTAGCAATATGTAAAGTTGCATTTTTAAGAAACATTTAGTACCCTAGGATTCTTGTCGGGCACGGTTAGGTTCATTTCTGAACTTGTGTATTGTTTTGCAATTATTGTGCCGATAATGTGTGGCTTATATATAACGTCATTGCTTTTTATCATATATGCCTTTGTCATGCATAGTGCACGTTGTTAGATATATGTTCAGCTGACTAGAGTGATCAGAGTGATCAGAGTTATCGGAGTGATCGGAGTCGACGTGGTACCAGCTGCAGAGCTAACCATATAAGTTGACCATAACAGCTGTGAAGCTGAACCCTATCATCCGCAGAGCTGAGTAAACAGTGTTGCTCGTCGAGTAGGAGGTGATCGGGCGTTGCTGACCGAGGATGGGGTGGGTGCTGATTGTTTGATTGGCCAACCTGGAATACTGATTGCTTGATTGACCATTGTGACTGGTAGCCAAGTCTTCTGATGATGGAGTGTGTAACTCCATACATGTAATCTTTTAGCCGTTGGCTAATCTCTGGGGCTTTTAATACCTAGTGTGTTTTTTGGTACTGTAAAGATATTTTGTACATCTGTCACTTTTCTTTTCATCATTTTCACTATTTGAGTGAATACATTTTTACTGTATGAGAATAATACTACAATTTTACTATTTGAGTAAAACACAACATTCTTTCGTTGTGAAAGCATTGTGAATCATTCACCCCTTGTCATTGTACTGTGTAAGGTAATTTATTTGTATTTTCATTATTTAGTTTGTGCGGATTATGTTAAATGATCCAATATTTGGATAATATATGCACGTATTAATCATAATTCTTTTCTCATTCAAGTCATTCGTCATTAAACATTGTATTTGTATTACCATCAAAAGTGTTCTGTTGTAAATCCGAAATCCCTTCCTGTTATAGTCTTACATCGTGCTTTGATTGCATTATATTTTAACAAACACATATTTTTAGAAATGCACCTTTATATTCACTTAGCTATCTGTGATACCATTAAGACAGTTTTGCTCCGGGGAGGGAAGATATATGAAAACTTGATTTTTGTCACATTTGTAAATCATCTTCAAGGCTAATACGGTTGGGGTCAAATTTACGTACACACATGTAAAGCCTAACTAGCGCAAATAATAGTAGTAGAAAACTGCCGCCAGAGTATTCGGCTATTTTGACCGAACGGTATTAAGCAAAGTTCACACTAAGAAAATTTTCCGAGGGTGAGCCGCCATTTTGAGGGAATGATGAACTGATGGACTTGCCGGGATAAACAAAGATTACACTTTACCTTTGACCAACATTGCATGGATCTGTGAGTTGTAGAGATATTGCATAAGATGGTATAAGATTATATACGATTTATTTAACGCGAACATTATTTAAAACAACAATTCAACATAGGCTATAATGAGGTTTTACGGACATAAACATGTCAATTAAGTTTACTCGCATTTGAAGAGGTGTGGCTTTAATGAGCAATTGTTATAATAAATATATCAATACTCTATGTGCAATGGCATTACTGTCAAAATACAGGATTAAAGCACAATATGGTTTGCTTAGTTGTAAATATTGTTTTCAGGAATTTAGTGAAATGGACTGGCTAACAGAACAGGTAAATCGTACTTATTTACTGAATGGGAAGTATTCATCATTTATTAAAAGAAGGGACACGATTCATATTTGTTGCTCATAAGCGACAATGTGTGACATTATGTATCTTGTAGGTGAGTATACAACTTATTAAACCATTTCCACAGAGAAATTCAGACTGTTAATATATTCTATCATTGCTGATGTGTTTGATATATTTCAAATTTTCGCTAGAAGATATGTTATATTGTGAAGATAGATTAGATTAGATTAATGAACTAGCCCTGTCCAATAACACCCGACACGTGCTCGTTGATAAAGGCAGAATTTTATTATACAGGGCAAGGTGATTTTTCTACGTGTTTTGCCTGTGGCATACAGTTTCGTCTTTGGGAGGAATCAAATGAGTCATGGGCATGACATAAACCTTGCTCACCCAGTTGTTCTGCTGGAAAATGATTGGCTACGGACAATTGAAGAGCAATCATAAGCCAGACTTGAAGATATAGGATAGCACACAATACTATCAGAGCAGCTTAAGGCAAAGTTCTAAACTTTATTTTATAATTCGTTGTGGATAATATCCTTAATCGAATTTAAGAATTGAAAACATCGACACAACTGCTGTTGATGACACGAAGGCAGAATTTACCTGCATGATGAGATTAGACATGTTATATCATCCTCAAAGTGTTACAATGTCCAATTAAAATGGATGTAAATCAAACAAATTTAATGGTTTTCTACATGACTGTAAGTCTACCGCCATTAACATATTTTGAAAGTAGTGAATCACACAGACACATAAAAACTTTACGAGCATGTTACCAAGCTCTATATTCCTCACGGCTAGTTAGAAAGTTACAAAATATATTGTTTTCAGATGAGCTGAGGAATAAAATTTTGCAGGGCCAAGACTAGAATGAGCGTGTTCTAAAAATAGTGCTTGAAATGATACAGTTTGAAAGTTCACATGGTGATGGTAAGATGTCAGATTATCGAAGTGAGTTTATGCAGTTTAATTTTATTAGTCTTCCTTTCAGCAATACCAGAAAAAGTAAAGTTCTCCTAATCAAAAGTATCTTTGATAGTCCGCGCACTGTTTTGAAAAACTATTTCAAGGTATAATGAAATAATAAATGAAAAAATAGATTAATACAATTTGCCACTGTGGTGGATCATATAACCAGTGGAAAAGAAAATCTCTTAAATCTTCGATATGCCTAGTCTTGAATATTTTTGAATAAGTTGTGAGAGAAAATTTTTATGGATGTAAAGTGAACCATCAATCTCAAGTTCTCCACGAATGTATTACGTAGTCTACATGTGGAAAAATAATATCTTTCTTCCACACATTTTGGTAGCTATGGATTATATAAATATTACTGAAAAAGGAGAACAGAACACGGCGTAGTTGAATATCCTACCAGATCAATTAACAGTATATAAACAGATAAATTTATCCGATTAATGAAGAAGAAACGAATTTGAGACTGAAGGGGAAGAAGGTATTTAACGTATTTTGAAGTATGATAGTATGACTTAGTTGCAAGAAAGACTCAAGGAGTGATACTGTGCACATGAAATAATGGAGGCAAAAGGACCTTTCCAAAGATAAATTTACTTTTAAATAAAATTATTACTTAGGAACTTTTAAAATACTGGTAATGAAATATATGAATCCGGAATAATTCGAACGTCTTAAGTTTTGATGTGTCTTTTGACGCAAAATTCGATGTTGCAATAAATCAGTGTTTATTCACATGTGTGCGTTTTGTTATCTACCATTTATTATTATTCTTTCTCATCTCGATAAATGTATCTACCCGGTCATCGAGCTATCCCATATTTGCAAAACCAATACAATGTTACACCAGTCTTGTTTCTTACTTTCAACCTCTTTCTCCCTATATCGTATTTTTCATTGATGCAACATATTAGCACACACACACGCACATACACTCACACGCACACATACATAATACATACATACATACATGCATACATATATGCATACATATATGCATACATACATACATACATACATACATATATACACAGACAGACAGACAGACAGTACATATAGTCCGTTACACATATACGCACCTGTTTTTCGTGGAATACATACGCAAATGCACACACATATAAACATACATTGATTCATGGATATAATATTAATGCACCAAAAATTATTTTATTTTCTTTAATTTGTGTTGCATTCTTAATACATGTAAATATTGACTCCTATTTCATACTTATGCTGAGCCTGAATGTTCTACCAAATATAAAGCTATCAGTGCGACATTTAGTAAGTGTGTTGAAACTATTTAATAGTTACACGTACATTGTACGGGTTGTTTTAGGGTTTAACGCCATTTTTCAGCACATGATAAGCTATACATTGTGGATAGTCTAAATTGTGGAGAAAGAACCGGGAAGAACCACCGACCCACGAGAAGCTACTGGCAAGCTTTCTCATATACCCACATTGGCCGAACCCGAGACTCAAACCCACGCTGACAGAAGTGAGATGGCTATGATCCGTAACGGTGAGCGCTTTATACCACCCGGCCACTCGGGACCCCCTTCTACGGGTGTACGGAAGCAGATATATATATATATATATATTCATGATGAAGAATAACAACTTTTCTTTTCAACTGTATAGTTTCTCTCTTTGTTTCCTTCATATGAATAAAATCTGAACAATCCCAGTTTAACTTGCAAAAAATGGAGGTAGGGGTGGGAACGATATAAACATGAGGCAATCATTTGTGGTGTATTACGTTTTTAACAAATATTCTGTTTGAAGACGACAAATTCAGTCAACGTATTGACAAGACAAACATATGACAGACAACACAATATATAAATAGGACAAAAGGGCAACTGACAGAGAAATGAACAGACATGGAGAGAAGAAATAGTATGGATGAACAAATGATGATCACAAGAAAAACAACAACTAAGCGGCAAAGAGCGAACGGAAGGGCATTAGGCTAACGTATGGATACATAAACTAGTGGACAGTAAGACTCAAACGTACAGACGAATGAAATGATGGACTATTTTAGAGATATCGGTAAACAAATTGAATTTATGTGTCCATATACAGATCAACATGCAGTAAAATAGAGTAAACGCGGAGAAAAACACAGACCAGTCGACGAATAATGTTCAGTGAATAATATGACAGAAGAATGGGTGGAATTTTGAATAATTATAGTGTACTCTAATGTTCAAGCAAGTGAGGGACCGATTAAAAGGTCAGTCAGACAGCACACGCTCGAACTGGATGGAAGAGTGTGCTACGAATTGTTAGCTCATTCGGTCTTTCCAGAAAAAGGAAATCCTGTGATACCCAATAAATGAATGATGAAAAAGTCTATAAATGGACACATTCTATTAGAAACAAAGTACAAAGGTTATATTGATGTACTATTTCAACTTTAAATCGCACCAATTTAAATGCTCCAACCCTCTACATGTATCCAGCGCTAACGCTTGACTAGGTTTGCAATATCGTGGTCATTACCAATACCTATTTTAAGCGACCAAGCAGAAAATACACCTATGGACTTTCGTACCCACGGCATATCTTATTTTAACCTAGGTTTGTGAACGGCGGCGGCTGGTCGTGGGTAGGTGGGTGAGGAATTGATGATTTGTTGTAGTTGTAAATGGGCTATTACCTAATTGTACTTTACACATATTACTTTCTCCACACTTTCTATGGATACAATTATTTATGTGTAAATATAGTTTGATAATTTTTCTTCATTAAAATAATGATGTCGATCGGCGTTGAGAACGCGGTACCCAGGCATGAAATCGGTTCACTAGGTAGATATGTAATAATAATAATAACAATTATTATTATTATTATTATTATTATTATTATTATTATGTAGATTTAATAGCGCGCCTAACGTTTAGAAACCCTATGTGCGTAAATATATTAGATGTAGATAGCTCATCACAAGAATTAAATTATTAATAAATGAACACAATGAAATTAGAAATCAAAAACATGATTATAATAATTAGGGAAGTAAACATAAATAAGTATTTTTAATATGATTTGTTATGTAATTTCTTCTTTTTTATTAATTTAGATGATCGGTCTTTTCATGTGAATTGATAAATATTATTCTCGTTTGATTTATTTAACATTCTCAAGTCTCCGCTGACATAGTATCTGAATGGAATATCCTGAAACACGTAGTTTCGTTCATTAATATTTCTTAACCTTATTTTCATTACATACACATGTTGATTTTTAAATGTGCATTAGAAATGTATAACGTTCAGTTGCTTTTGTGATCCCAAGAAGACTTTCCAAAGAGCAATGCAGAAAAATATTGCTATTTTTATTACAGAGAGAACTTATGGCCTAACTTAGTTCTTTCACATTTTGAAATGATTAGGATTTAATGTCACTTGCTAAAATATCTCGGTCGAAGATTCGTGCCCTCAGTGTTAAATATCACCACAAAATGGTACATTTCGGGCTAAAGTTACGGTTATCACCATTCCACTACGATTTGGTTCCGTGACATCATGCATTGGCTCGTGCCTATGACATTACAAAAGTATAATTTTGAGCTCTCATCGATACTGTAACATTTTCTGATAAAGATATATATCCATGAAAATGTATTTTTACTGTATTTTAGGGTTGTTTTGATGGTAAAGCGAACCTAGTGAATTATTCTAGTAATTTTCCTTGTTCAATTGGATACATCAAATTATTGATACTAAGCATATCAGACAAAATGTGATGCTACATCAGTATTACATTGTGGTCAATTCGCTTCAATGCCAGCTTCTAAATCTTTACTTCGTCATGAGAACCAATCGTGAAATAAAGTTTGGTTTGTGACGGGATAAAATCATTTGCAAGAAGTACCATTATCAGCACAAGCATACTTGATATTACCTAGAGTTGTGTACGATATGACTACATAGATGAAGTGTATAAATTGCAAGAAACGCAACTACCACCAATACATGCATTTTATTCTGATACGGTGAGAGAGAGAGAGAGAGAGATTTGATAGCTGACTTGGAATATTATCAGATTGAAAACGTTCAAGCTAAACTATTTAGGTGATTGCCATGATTTGCGCCTAAAACAGATATGCTTATGTTACGATATTTCATGAACAGATTTTACACATGTGCTTAATCAATCATGAATTATGTCATCCTAGTCATTATTTGTTTATAGTCCTTCTTGACTTTCTCGGTCAGCTTTTTTAAAAATGAGCGGAGTGTCTTGCAATTGGTCAAATTGATTTTTTTGAGAGAAATAAATAAGAGACCTATCGTAACTATAGTGCAACTAATATTTTACTTGGAAAACAAAACTATAATCGATCAAAATCAACATCATATTTGAAATCAATAATCTTTATGGCCACACATTGCTTCGTATTTTACCTACGGATTTATATTAATGATGATGAAATAAAGGGCTTAGATATTTTAATAAAGCCGAGGGATGGCGGCATATTTTTCTGATTAGAAGTTTCCAGAATGTATCCAGAACATTTGCATGACGATCGTAGTTATCTACCACTATCTGCAGAAAACAAAACACATCCCAGATGATCAATGATTTGTTTAAAGTACGAGAGTCTTGATGAAGCAGATCCAGACCACGGAGTGTTCGAATTATTTCAAAAAAGTTGGATTAAAGGCTGTTCTTCTTAACAGATAACAAAGAGATGAAAATGAAATCAAAGACTGTTCTTGAGAAAATATTTGCAAGTTGATGATCTCTTCGGCATTTGTGACTTAGAAAATGAGCAAATTTACATTTGTGAATTCAATGCAACTTAGTTCACTTTTGAAAAGTACGTTTTGAATTTATTCCATGACGTGATTTTTCATTTAAATTGTTACGATATTTTTCATAACCTAACTAACAAAGAGAATCAAAATGATCAAGTTTTGTAAAACTTAAAAAAATAATTTAATTATCAAAGTTATAAAATGAATAATTAAAAGGAACTTATAGTTTTATGAATTGAATCCAAAATAATTTTACAAAGTTCTATTAAAGTCCAAAATAATGGAATGTTCCGAATGAAGATCAGATATGAAACAAGAATCAGAGATAGGAATGAATCCAAAATAGGAAAGAATCTGATTGCTCAGTTCTCTTTATATAAACAACATCAAAAGTCTATTACAACAAGTTGTCGCAGTATACCCCAAACAGATCTTGGTAATCAATCTAATATTTCAAAATACTCTTCACGTGACCTAAGCCACTCAATACGAAATAACGTAAATTTTCTAAGACCCCATCTGACCCCATCAGACAATGATAAATTATCCCCAAACGTGTCAACAGGTTCAATATGTAGGTTGAATGTAACTTGTCAAAACCATTTCTAGAATAATATCTGTATAAATAGAATCCCTATCCATAAACTCAAAAAATAACAATATAAAATTTTGTTTAGATCACTAAACAACACAATAATGAAGAAAAAATACATACAATATAGGCATAGTCATGTACTTAAAGTTAAAAATATAATCAACACCGTACCATTATCAAAATATTATGAAACTGTAACGAGGTCGAGAGTGGATTTATTTCCTTTTGGATTACTTGATGGAAACTCTGACCGAGCTGATACTTATATGGAAACAATAACACTACATTCAATCTTATATTATTATTCTAATTTAAATGAAGCGTTCTATGTAATACTTCAAAAATGTGGACAAACTTACGAGAGAGAGAGAGAGAGAGAATAAATTAAAAAATATGAGAAGCATAATGTACGAGAGTATTGTAAAATGCTAATGTGTGAATGCAAATTAGATATGCAGTGAAAGCGAGAAAAAGAAATGAGTTTATGAATTATACATTTGGGTAAAGGTAACTCAACAAAACACTCTTTAAAATAGTAACCAAGTTAAGTTAATGAATAATTAATTACAGAAAAATAATCACTTTCCCAACAAGAACTGCAGAATATGAAAGACAGGTAGACAGACAGTCAGAAAGACAGACCTTAGAAAGGTAACATAAACAATACACCGTTATAACTTAAAACGTATAGAAAAAGGTAATAAAACAATGTACCTTTATAGCTTGAACCCTATAGAAAAGGTAACAAACAAAGCACCCTTATCGCTTAAAACATAATTAGAAAGGTAATATAAGCAATATACCCTTTTAATTTAAAACGTATAGTAGGAAGGAAACAAATACACCCTTGTCGCTTAAAACCTACAATATAATAGTAACATAAGCAACACACCGTTATAGCTTAAAACTTATTTTAAAAATGGAAATAATGTGGTCACTCACTCCATAGTTTGGTAAGCAGACGATCTTAACTCGAAATGGGAATTTATGGTAATCACCTTTATTAATGATACAACTCTGGCGCTGGGACTATCTTCTGGCAAATGATGAAGACTATAGTTTATACGTGTTCACTGATGGATGGCCAAGGACACAACTGCCAGAACCCCCAGAATGCTTTTATTTATTACCATAAAAGCTTAACGACCGGAAACCAAACGAACTAAATGCGTTTGCATCTCGCGCATAGTAACATCGTTCACATTTTAAATACTTTAGATTTTTGGAAACGTTCTAGCAGCAGAGGGGGCGAATCCTACAAAGGTCTAGAGACCACCAAATGATAAAATAAGCCTTAAAAAAAAAGCTAATCCTACAACAAAACGAGACTTCCAAATGCTAAAATAAGCCTTCAGAAAGGGGGGGGGGGGATTCTACAACAGCAACGAGACAAAAAAACGCGACCCCCCCCCCCCCAACTTGTTGTCGCCCGCCCGGGGCTGCTCTCTTCGAGTTTCTCACGTTAACCATACAATGTATCAAGTCCGATACGGTATCGTGTTTTCGGGTCGTGTAAATTTATTGTTACAAATCCATGCGGGGTTCTTTGAGCGCGACTAAAGAAATTTTTGAATTTATTTATGTCCATATCACCGCTACACCATGTCTGATGAATGTTTCTCAGCGTGTGAACATCAACTCCATTAAACACCGCAAGAAGATTACAGTTGTCTCTAATTACTTTAGGAATTTGTGTATAACGCTGAGTAACATAAATCACATCAGTGTTTTTATGACGACCTCGTGAAAATATTCTTGCAGGATTTTTTTGCTTGTCCAGCATCACATCATCATACACTACTAGGTTATTTATTTCCCCGTTAAGGTCTTCCACGGACGGAGCTTCTTCAATATCAGTTATAAATTCAACAACATCCTCGCCGTCTTCACTCAGCGCTTTTGCACTCTCATTAAAATCTTTTATAACATCATAACAACGTTGATCATCCACAGACGGAGCTATCAAGTATAGTTTGTCCCATTTCATCCACTTCATTATCATGTTCAGTAGCAGTTGCGTTTTACCTGATCCTGACGGTCCTATGATGATCATTCTGATAGAATTTGGTAGCACGGAATTATGCTTGACTGGTTCTTTCCTTCGCGTCGCAGAAAAATCAGTGATCTCCATTTGTATATAAGGAATAATAATTATGGATTTATATTGTGTAAAGTGTAAGGCACGAACCCCTACAAACGACATAACAACCATTACAACAAAAAATAACAGACAAGCACTTTCTGGTAAGTGTGCGTGATGTGGCACAAAAAAATTTAGATTTCAAAAAAAAAGCCTGACAAAGTCAGCGGAGGTGACATTGCAGCAACCCTCGGACGACTTCCAGGTACCCCTTGGGCTAAATATCCCGGAGAAAAACATCTTCCGGGATACAATTACTGCGGTCCAGGGACACGACTAGATATCAGACTTGATGAACAATCTAAACCAAAACCGGGAGAGTATCCGATAAACGCTATCGACGCAGCGTGTCACATACATGATGTTGCTTATCGAAGTAAAGATCTACAAGACAGGCATATCGCGGATGTGAAATTAATTCATGCACTAAGCGCCATAAAAAATAAATCATTTAAGGAGTCACTCGCTAATTGGTTAGTAAGATCAGCGATGAAATCTAAATTAGTATTAGGCGCTGGATAATTAAATAAAAATGCAAGCGATTTATTATTCCCCAATCGGATACTGGAGAGGTAACTCAGCAATTAATAAACTCGCCAACGCGGCATCAGTAACACACGAGGTTGCCAAAAAATGGCTGTCAAAACAAGCAATATGGCAAATCTACTTACCGCCACCTCGACAAATCAACTTTGCACATTTTGATGTTAGTGTGCCCAATGAAGTTCATCAGGCTGACATACTATTCCTGCCTCATGATACTGTCCGTAGAAAAACATACAAATACGCGCTAACAGTAGTTGATGTTGCTAGTAGATACAAAGAAGCAGAACCGTTAGCGACTAAAACAGCCGCTGAAGTTGCCTCTGCGTTTAAACGAATTTATCAGCGAGGACCTCTAAGCTGGCCCCGATTATTACAAGTTGATCCTGGTAAAGAATTTCAGGGCGCGGTATCATCACTGACAAAGCAGCATAACGTTGTTATACGACGAGGGCATACTGAAATTCATCGGGATCAGGCAATTGTTGAGCGATTTAATAGAACACTCGCTGAGAGATTATTCGGATACCAGTACGCGAGGGAATTCATTTACGATACGAGATCTCGTGAATGGGTTGCAAGACTGCCAAACGTGATAGCCGCACTGAATAATGAAATTACCAGAACAACAAACATGAGACCTGTAAATGCAATCACAAAAAAATATATACCCCGCGTCAGTGAACGCGGACAACAGCAACAAAATGTTTCAACGCAGCCACGGACGCTAGCGTCCCCACTGCTGGGTAATGTCACCGTTAGGTATTTATACGAACCAGGCGAACTAGAAGGAGGAAAAAAAAGAGCAACCGATCCCACATGGAGTGTTACCACACACAAGATATCCAGCATAACCAGATCAACTGGGAGAAACGCAATCTACAGATTAGATTCAACTGCTCCTCAGCGTGGATTCACACGCGAGCAACTTCAGGTGATTCCCACGGATACACAATTACCACCTCGATCACTTAAATAACTGCAGCAACACCTCTGCGTCGATTACACTCAAGACAGGTCAGCATTACATTTTCACGCGTATGACCAAGGCTACTATCTATTCTATCTACGGTAAATTGTCTTGGGTCGTTTTTCGAATACTGCCACAGCAATAAACAATTACAACTCGCACAGTGATTATTCTGCTGTTGTTGTAATTGTATTACAAATTCAACATCCAAACTTTGTTTGGGATCAAACTCTCTACCATTTTTTTTGTCGCTCTGTTTGTAACCGGCTAATTTCTTTCTTATTGTATCATCAGCGATTGATCTGTTGATGCTGTCGTTGACAACATCATCTAATACAATTCTTCGTAACTGACCTATCCTTCTTACTCTTGACACGGCTAAATAAACTAAATTTGACCACTCGATGCGATCATCAACAATCCAAACTGTTGTATCTGAAATAGTTAGTCCCTGCGAACTGTGGATGGTCATAGCGTATCCTAGCGTCCACGGGGATTTGCTCATTTTCAGTGCCTGTTCAACAGCATCAACATCAACTGTGACAATATCATTTAATACTAAATTCTGTTTCTCCGGACCCGACGCAGTCAGGCGCCCTGGAATATCAACATCAATATTCTGCAATCGCGTATCAGCTGGTCTATAACACAACGGCACTGGCAACATGGGAAATTTCTTCTGATGTAACTGAAATAACCGCTGCTGAAGTGTGTCCCTGACTATCTTTCTACTTGCCACAATTAAATCACCTGGTTTCTACGTTTCCCAAAAGTCGCTCAGCGAAGTCTCTGGAATTATTTCACGCATTATCTCACACTGGACTTTATTGGTTTGTAGCCTGATCAGTGCCTTAAACTCTTTCAGCGTTTCATCGAGTGCTCTAACATCGTTAGTTATTTCCTCATAATAATCTACAAAAGTTTTCAGCCACTCGTGTGGAGATTCACCTGTAAATGGCGGTGGTTGACCATGATCGCCGCACATCACCACTGCGGTATTTTTCTTTAGCAACCAATCCAGAAACTGTTTTAATATATCTAACGGCACAGTGTCTATCTCATCCCAGATTATTTTCTCGGGAATATATTTCGTTCCCATTCGTTCAGGTGTCCACGTGCCGCCGCTGTATTTGAAAAAACTGTGATACGTGCACGCGTTAACATCCCGTTGTCTCATCTCCCTGGCAAGTCTGTGTGTGGGAGTCAGCACGACCAAGTCAGAACCGCGAAATAATTCAATCGCTCGAGTTGTTTTACCAGAACCACCGGGACCGTTCAGATAAACTGTTTTGTGTCTTGTAACAGGATCGTGCACCGGCGGCAACAACGACGTCGAAGACATTTCTGCGCTGCGATACTCATCCACGATTTCAACGTCAGCTGATTCACAATATCCGTGTAACATTTCATTCTTTATTCTCCACGAGCCCCACGATGGATCATCCGATATAACATTATTCAACACCGCTAAGTGTTTTTTATTAATATAAAATGAATCCGTTGCAACTCTTACTGCGTCAACGGGGAATCTATTAATCATCGACAACAAATTTATGGATACATAAGCGAGCATCGAAGATCTCAAATGTGTGTACTGAGATGATTCTCCGTCGATATAACTAAAAACAGTCCCTAGTTTTTCCCCGTTTGACAGAAACACATCTTCGCGTTTACAGAACATGTTGTTCGTGGCTGCATCAGCGACAACAAGATCCAATTCAGTCTTGTCCATGATTAATCGACTGTGATGTTGTTTATGATCATACGCTCCACCTTGAGTGAATTTTCCTATTATTTTTCGTCCTAGATCTTTTGCTGTGCTTGCATCATTTTTGATAATATCGTCGATAGAAGCTTCTGGATATTCTCGTGACCAATCTTCGATGACTTCTTGTGACGTAACCGGAGTTGGCAACCAAACTTCGGTTTGACGACAATAACATATAATCGCTTCGCTGACCGTCAGCGACAACAGTATTCGACTGTCAAGCATGTATCGCAATAACACTATCGGTGCCCATCGCTGTTCAACGAAATGTCTGCCAAACCAAACATAACACACAGGATGTAAATCCTTAGCGAATTTAAACGACGACACACAAGCAAATCCGGTCAAGTCAAAATCAGGCAATGGTCCGTTTACAGCAACTCTTGTCATCGAGTTTGTAACGTGGCCAAACCGTTTAAAATATTCGCTGCATTCTCCACGCCCAAGGAAACTTCCTGGATAACACGCCGTCATGTCCACGGATATCATATCGCGGTAATCATACCGAGTATTCCACAAACCGCCGTGTCCGTATTCGACACAGCTCTGTTGGATATCCCCAAGGAAACTTTTCGGAGTTGGTCTCCATGAATTTCGTTCCCGGGCTACATGCGCGGCAACACCCGGGACAGTAAAACAGTGTCGCAGTAACGTATCAGTGTCCGTCGCATGATATTTTTCTGCGAGTTTTTTCATTTCGTGCTGTAACGCCGCCGTTCTGTATATTTCCCCGTCGGGTCTCACAAACTGATTATATTCTCCATCTTCGCTCGAGAATAACCACACCGACACTGGATCGGTTTTACTTATCCGATGAATACAATCAAACATATTTCCCGAGTAATACTTCACAACACGGTCTCGCGGAAATATTCTAACCTGGTCAGTCCAAGCGTGACTGTTATGATCGATAATATTTATTGAAGCTCCATTGCGATTATATTTTGACTCGTACAATACCGTACCGGTTAACGATGAAACCGTTATAGGAAATCTCAGCGAGCGTTCCAACGCGGCAACATCATTTATTGACGCTCCTGTATCCGCTACTCGTTTAGCCCATTCTGTTATTTTATTTTTTCTGATCTCGGTTAGACCATTTCCACGTGGTGCATTTTTAAAATGTTCCATTACTCGCTCAGCTACACAATTCATCCTTGACTCTGTCAACGGCGACACCCTCATCGGGGCGAGTTTATCGACACTTGGTTTCTTTATCGGATAAATTCCATAAACGACCGCGGTCACAGGATACGCTCTGGCATAATACGGTTTATCAATCCCAACAAGTACTCCCGGGTTTGAGTCTTTGCTCAACAAAATGGTTTTTCCGCGCGGATCAAGAACAGGGTCTAGTTTGTCTCTGATAATCCACTTTCGGGTTCCCTCGTCGTCGACTCCAACAATAAATTTTATCTGCACGAAATATCTTCTCGTGTCGAGATACTCAATTATATTACGCGCGATTGTATCATTGATGGTACCATCAATGATGAAACTCAAGGAGTTTTCACGGGAAACTCTTCGAGGAGAAATGCTTTGCATTTCCGGGATAATTTTATACGAAGACCACGTGTGTGCGGCACCATCACGACGAAACTCTTCTTTGGCATCCTTGATAACACCAATTACCGTTGCTAACTCTCTTCGTCGACGATCAGTGGTTAACCGGTCAAGATCGAATCGAGAACCTGCGGGTTTTATTCTGGATAGTCTTTCAAAACTCATTATTATAATTAAGACAAGTATTTAAATAGACAAAAATATTATATATAATGAACCAATGCAAGTGGATTAAACTTAATTCATCAGCGCCGTGTAGCAGACGTTGCAGACGCGAATACTGTGGACAACATGCTCAACAGGTCCGCGGGGGAAGTCTAGGACCGATACCGTGTATCAGATGCGGCATTGGAGTACGAGGAAAAACGCAATTATGTTCAGCGTGTGGTGGAAAACGCTATCGAGAACTAAAACGGTATTATGATAAAAAAAATCCAGACTGTGATAACGCTCTCACGGAGCGTGATTACATAAATAAGTTTTCAGACAAATTAGACAAATGATTTGCTTATAGTATAATGAATCAAGAATTCGTCCCCGAACAAGAATTTGTTCCACATCCAACTATTCCAAATTATGAGGCAAACCGAGATGGCATAGTGAGACACTGCACGCGAAGACGACCAGTTGGTGGAGTTGATAATGGTGGTTATTTAAGATTTACTGCCGCGTACGGAAAGAAGTATTTATATCATCGTTTTATTTACGAATGTTTCTTTGGAGTGATCCCTAAGGGGTTTGTCATTGATCACATTAACGGTAACATACTTGATAACTCCATAAACAATCTTCGCATGGTCACTCAGAGCAAGAACTGCCTACTGGGTAACACAGGGCGTTGTAAAACAGTTGCAAGAAGAGCTATTAAATCTATAAACGCAATTACAGGTGAAGAAATAATATTTCAATCAATGAGCGCCGCCGGTAGGTATTTCGGTATTTGTTCACCTGTTGTACAGCGTGTCGCAGATGGGATCTACAAAACAGCATTTTCCAAGAAGCTCAAACAGAAGATTTCATTCTGTTATATCATTGACACAAACAACGATATAATATAAGACCTGTAAATGCAATCACAAAAAAAAATCCTAACAAAGAACAGTAACCGGAAGAGTACCGGGTAGAAACACAAAGTGTTTCCAGTGATAACCGCTTATCTATGTGTGTGTTTTTGTTATCGTTGAAAACTCAAAGAGTTTCTCGTGCTAGCATCGCTCAGTAAAGTATTTCTGTGGAAGTCCAAGGGACTTCTCATGCATTTAAAAATATGAAAATATATAATAATATGAATCACGAAAACATAAATACCATACTTGTTGAAATTAAAGAATTACAACAGCGGGGTTTTAATATTTTACTAGACACTGAAACAATTATGTCAGATTTTGAATCCCTGAATGAGCTATCACGGTTGGGGAAGAACAATCTCCCTGCGTGTTATAGGTTCATTAAAAATATACAGAATCACGTTTACAAATCACTTGCGTCGATAACGTCCAATCAGGTATCTGAATTTATTCCACTGTGCCATGCAGTTGAGAAGATCAGGCTTGGATTGTCATCCGAGTATGAGACTCGAAAATTAATTAACACCAGGGTGAGACTGTTAAAAGGTTATATAAAGAATCTAAGCGTGGTGAACCACGTCGACACGGAAATGCCTACGAATACTAGTATTTGTGACGCCCAAGTATAAATACCACCGCGTGTGACTCACACCAGGGAATTATATTCCGCAAATGTAAAGCACATCGGGGAATGAATTCCGGGTAAAAAAAAAGTGTATTATTTTTTTTTGCCTTGGAAATGTAAAACATTTCTCGGGGCGTTTTCAGATTTTGGAAATGTTTTACATTTTCAGGATTTGCTCGAGCGCTTCAGCATCAATACAACAATGAGAATAGTTCATAATCTGTTCTCGTTGACACCAAACTATGATCATATGATTTTGCTGTAGCTCTGTTAATTGTGACGGAGTTAACAAGAAGTCTTCGTCACCATACACGTCAACGATTATTTTAACGGGAAAATACTGTTCCGGGGGCTGTCCCGAGAAACTCCTTGAGTTTCCAAATGCGGTTTTTATTGCCTCGTGAAGAATTTGCTTATCATGAATATGAACTCGTGCGTGAATGTATTCACATCGATACATTATACACAACTGTTTTTTTTTAAATGCGTGCTAGCACGAGAAACTCTTCGATGAGAAATGCTTTGCATTTCCTGAGAAATGCTTTGAGTTTCCAACGATAACTTATGCTGGTTTTGATAGGGTATTTGCACGATAAAATGACGAAAATGGATCAGTGCAGAAAAAAAAACTATTATAAATATTATGGATCCCTTGACTTAGGACTTCACCAGTAAGTTTATACTAACAGTCTCGCCACGCAGGTCCAACAAATTCCCCTTCTGGTCGGTGAGTTTGAAATTTATCGTTGACAACCACACGGTATGACACCGCAGATAGACCGGATTGATTGGTTCTTGCACAATCAGAAAACCAGGGGGGTCTTTTGGTGTGAACGTATACAGGATAAACCCCTGTTGGGCCGTCGTTGTGTCAGCGCTAGCGCTGCCAGCGCTGTAACTGCCATCGATGACGTCACATACAAGATTGACCGCAATAACATCTGTGATATTTACGATCCCGGGTGAGATGTGTCTGCCATCGGATGCTGTACTGTTGTCGTGCTTGAGAATAACAGGTTGTGGTAGTGTTCGCGCGTACGTGGCAGAAATATCTTCGAAAGATTCCGCGACAAGATCAGAGACTGATTTTCTCAGCGTGTGCGCGTTATATCCAGGAAGTGTAAATTCTGAAATCTTCTCCACGGGAATACCAAATTGGGATGCGAACTTGGATCTTTTTTCGTTTCCGTAATCGCCCTTGAGATTCAGTAGATACTGAATTATTTTTTGATTTATAATTTCCATCGAGGATGCGAGTTTGTTTAGTTTTTCTGTGGTCGTGATAATTTTATCGCGCGAACTTGTTAAATCAGAAATATAATCTTGAAAATATACTCGCAACAGTTCTAGCTGTTGTTTATGTGCTTGTTTGATCGGATTAAAAAAATGAGCTTCTATATCTTCTGGAAGGTAAGGATGGTATTTCCCGCCTTCGAAAGCTGCCCCTATTATATCTACGGGAATTCTAGGTGATGTTGAAAACCAGGCTTCTCCTGATTGTAATTGATCTGAAAATAATAAATAATCCCCGACGAGGTCGTGTGGGTCTTGCTTATCGGTCATAAAATCCGATTTTTTAGGTTTTGGTGGACCCGGTTCGACCTCGGGTCGGGATCGTGGCCATCCTAATACGGTCCGAATTGAGCTGTTGTAAATATCCACGGCGTATCCCGGTGTTGAGATTTCAATGACCGCAGACAGCGTTGGTTCATGAGCTGTTATAGATATTTTGGCTTCCTTGCCGGTGATTCGTTTTATTTGGTGTTGTATCTCATTATTGATTTCTTCGATCTGATAACTCCCAGTTGGTAGCGTAATTGTATCCCAGTCGAATTCGTCAGAGTCGGCTTTGGTTTTCCACGAAAACACAAACGAATTATTTGGCTGCTGACCACCAAATGATGCCGCTCTGACATTAGGCCAGCTGTGATACGCACTGAGCTTTGCTAATGCGATTTCACTCACTGGAATTGGAGTTCGAAAATTAATGCTGAATTCTGGTGTCGTCGAGGACACTGAGATCATTGTGGTCCTTACCGGTGTTGTGTTTGTGACTATTTGCTGAAGCAGTTCTATTGACATTATTTATTTGTTTAGTTTTCAAATAGTCATTGTACGCATCTGACATTAGTTTGAATTCAGAATCTGATATCAACGCAGCATCGCTACTTTGCACGTCTAACGATGATGATATCAGCGATGATAATTTCTGATATGCGGTCGTGGCTGTATTTAATTTTGTCGTGTAATCGTGTAATTTTGTGTTAGCACACGAGGATATTTTTTTTGCTATGATGCCGAAAACTCCTGCCGCGGTAGTGGTCGTACAAACAGAGATCGTGGCGGCGACTGCAATTACCGGAGTGACCGCTGATAGTATTACTCCCGCGGATGCAACAACGGCAGATACTGAATAAACCATAATGTCTAACACTGTTATGCGTCTGCGGTATTTTTTTACCTTTCGACTGGTTACTTCGATGACAGTTTTTAACTCAGATTGCCACTCACGGACTTGATTGTATCTATACGCGGATGCTTCCATTATTACTTTACCCGGTGACCAATTAAGGTGTTTCGGCGACAAATTCCAGACAATACCAGTAATTGACTATGGCTAATCCTTCCGGATTTTCGGCTTCCAGCGTAAAAGTTTCTTCGGTTCTTTTGTTTATCACCACAGACGCAACTCGGGAAAACTTGCTAGTTAAATCATGTCTGGTAGATATCTTAAATTCTACAGCAGAGAGTACTGTCAGTCTGTATATTCCAGTAACATCTGCAGTATGTGTAATAGTCTTGTTTTGTTGTGACCATGTTTCCCTTCCTGATTTTATCGTACACACAAGGTTTTTTGGGGTTACTCCGGCAGGAATTTTAATTAAATTAAATTTTTCCATTATCTGCGGAATTCCATTTACTACGTTATCTAATGTTTCCTTAATTTCGGTGAGTTTCATACTGACGGCATTAGGTTTCCCGAAGAACTCATCTACGGTGTTAAGAACGTTTCTGCGAAGTCTTCCAAACTGGGTCACATGAACATCATACTCAGCTCGTAACGTGGATAATTTGGTATCTATGACGCTGTCGGCTGTGTCCACATACTGTTTGTTTGCTGCATCGTCGTTCGAGGCTGGATCTCTGAGTACGGTTATTTTGTTTCCATTCATGCTGAGTTCTCCTGTCATCGTGTCACCGTCTTTTTTCACGCACTTGTCAACACCTTTATCAATACTGTCTTTGATGCTTGCGATTGATATATTCGAGTCCTTGATCCGGCCGCCATCACTAAATGCAACGAAGTTATCCTTGGTAGCTCCAAGAACTCTGCGAATTATATCATTCCACTTAATGTTGCTCGTTCTTAGTTTTCCTTGCCTGTCTTGGAAAATAGCAACTTCATCTGGGTCAACTCCAGCTATATTCAAAAGATTATCGACTTCATCTCGGGTCGCATATTTTGAGAGATCAGCATCTGTGCTTGGTTTACCTCTTCGTGTGAAAGGTCTTCCGTAAATATCCACCATTATTCTTATTGCTGTTTTTCAAATGCGAGCATGAAAATGCTAAGCATTTCTCGATGCGGTATATTCATACACTACTTTATGAGGAGGAGTTGCTGGATTTCTTGAGATTGCATCAAGAACATTTAAAACCTCGTTTCCGCAAATGGGCGGATCAATTAATGTTTGTGTTGGTAGCGTCGACTGCCACACTGGAACATTAGAAAATCTGCTGTTGAGAGTGCGAGGCACTCCGCGGACATACCTGAGAAACTCAGTTGGCGGTGCTAAACCGTACGAATCAAAATAGATAATTCCACGTGGATCGATCGCGTAAGCAACCCAGTGAGTTCCAGGACCGTCTTTGTTGTCGAGATTGATAATGCCAGTTTCTGGATTATTCGGCCGCGTCGGTAATTGATCTCGCATAAATACTCCTCTGAAATGTTTTACACGCAATTTTTTAACAGCATCGAGTAAATCAAAATTAGAAGCTGGAAGCTTCAACATCGGGGACACTTTGTGTTTCAGCGTTAGAATTTTTTTGGATACCATGATGCGGGAGTTCCTGGTAGTCTTAGACCGCGTCCCTTTTTTTTCTTGTATCCTTTTCCCGTTGCCTTTTTTAGTGCCATTCCAGCTGCGGTTCCAACTGCACCGAGTGCTGCGGCTTTTGCTACGGCTGGTGCTGCCGCGGCAATCAACGCCGGTATTGCTGCGAGAAGAGGAAATATTCCACCGGTTTTAGTCATGTCCTTGATAGCTGCAGCAGAGAAATTAAGTCGGACACCGGTTTTTGCTGTTAGTGCCTTATTAAAATGTTTAATCTGAGTATTAGTCAACGACAGCTTGTCTGGACCACCAACAAGTTGATCTCGTTTTAGTGTTATTGATGTCCCGCACGTGCTTGCGTTCTTTGATTGCAATTTCTTTGTCTGACCGGAAGTCAAGGTGACATTAACGTGACTGTATGACATTATATTTCAGAAACTAATCTAATTGTTACATGTTTTCTACTGGAGCGTCAATAACTCTCATTCGTCCGCCAACACCTTCAAGCAGCATTGCTTTATCGGAGAGTATAACCGCAACAGCTCTGAAACCAGCAGGAATACCATTAGGCAGATCACCAGCGGGAAACTCACCCACGTTAGCCCTGAAGTGTATATCAACGACAGATTGTTTGGTTAGATCCAAATGTTCCAGCGAAAAGTAATAAATCGGATACAGCGTTGTAAAATCCAGTTGTGATATCTGCAACCCGGTATCAATATTTTGGTCACGTCCCATAAATGTCATCAGACGATGATACGCACGTGCGACCTGATTGTTTGTATAATCTATCAGTATGTCCTCGGATGGTTCTTGATGCCCGTTTATTCGCAGCGAAACCTCAGAGACATTAAGTTTGTCAAATATGATATGGCTCCGCAATTGTGAACCCGGTCTCGCATTAGCCTGAAGTGCAACGAAAATATGTCGCGGTGCTGATATTCCCTGTTGTGATGATATATGCCACGTAAACTGCCCGAGACCGGCACCTTGAATGGAGTCTGTTGATGTTGTTAACCACGATATCAGTGATTTACCGCCTGTGTCCATGAAAGAGAGTAACCGTTGCTCTTCAGTGATCGATGGGGACATCACTGGCATCCACAACGCAAGCTTGAATAATATTACTTTACCGGCAGCAACACCATCTTCGTGCCAGATAGCGTCAACGTCATCACTTTTTCGGTTAAGTACAACTGTATGATTGACTCCAAAAATAACCTTTCTGACATGTCTGCAAAATCCAAAGATGTGAGACAGTGGAATTGCGCATGAAAATCTCCTACGGTCACCTGACAACATCGCCTTGCGCGTTGCAAAACCTAAATTGTACTCTGGACTAGGCCTTAATATTGAAAATGCAGCACCTGGTCTGGCCGCAAATCCAGCCGGTTGCGGGTCTGCAGCAGTGCCTTGTGCTGTTTGTACTTGAATAGCAGATCTGTGTTCAGGATGATCAGAATTATCCTTAGCGAACATCATAGTCGGACCAGCTGATCTAGTGTAATCATCTGAGTATCTCGCTAATCCCAGGATTGTTGTAGCAACGTCAACATTATCCTGAATTATTTCAATTTCTCTTCCGTCAATGCTGTATGAAGCACTTTTGAACAGCGCCATGATACCGTTGTTAACAAAACCAACTCGAACATTAGCTCCGTATGCTGTATTAGCGACAACATCTGTTACAAGTTCACCCGTGACTTCAAGAAATGCTTCAGCGGGCAGGAAATATCTACTTGTATCCTGGACTCGTAATTCAATTCGTCCGCGTTGATTAGGTACTGTTGCCTCATAAGAATAATACTGATAATCGCGCACGGACTCATCTTTTAGTGTTGGTGCATCCATGTCGAACGCTGGATCAGATATAGGTTTAAACATTTTATATAAAATTATTGTCTTCTAAAACGAAATCCGCTTCCTGATATCAAGCTTGTATTTATTTGTTCGGGTGTTTGGGTTACAAGCTCTGCAAGTTTTTGATTGGCAGCCTGATTTATTACTTTACTGACGTCCGCGGGCATAAGTTCAGTACTGGCCAGTTTCACCGGTGGTGGTTTTTTTGATCTACGAGTTAACCGTAACAGTCTATCCTTGATTGACGCGAATGCCTTCCCGGCGAGATCACCAACAGATCCAAGGGCTTTATCCTTGACAACATCAATAGCTTTCATCGACAATTGTTTTGCAATCGGTAACACCTTAGGGGCTATTCTTGAAAACAAACCAGTAACTGTATCACCGAGACCATCTCCGTAGGTTGCTCTGTAGACTGGTAATCGCGAGTTCACTACGCGGACTGGTAACACGCTAGCGTGTCTAGGTTGAGAATTGTGCACGATCATTTTATTTAATTATTGTTTCTCTAACTAAATTTGCTAGTCGCTGTAGTAACCATCCGCGAGTTCATCAATGAGTCCCCGGTAGATGCCGATATCCATGATGCCACGCTGAAATAGTCTCTGACAGATATTTGCGGCTTCATTTATAATTTCCGGAGAGTTGTTTCCGGCACGTCTTCCTCCGATGAGAACTTCCAACCGTGATACGTCATTGACGATGCTATCAGGACAGATATTATGACCGTGACCGGTGTATCCACTTCCGAATTTCTCTAGTTGTTTTTCTATTTCATTAATTTCATTAATTACAATTTCTCTATCTTTCTTTGCTTGTGCTAAATTAGATTTAAC
This sequence comes from Sinohyriopsis cumingii, assembly GCA_028554795.2. NCBI lineage: Eukaryota > Metazoa > Mollusca > Bivalvia > Unionida > Unionidae > Sinohyriopsis > Sinohyriopsis cumingii. The sequence continues at coordinate 61,273,545 of CM068841.1, forward strand.
ATCTTTTTTTCTCTTATCCCCCTTTTTTAATTCTTTTATTTTCTCATTCAATTCCATTTCTTTATCAATTAATTTGTTTTGTCGCTCTTCTAGTTCTTCCCGTGTCGTTGACGTATAGGGTTGCGGAGAAGTAAGAGGAGATTGAAAATCCTCTTCTTCTTCTTGGGGCGTTAAAAATTCGGCAACTGGATCGGTTGCAGGTTCTTCCACTTTATAACCAATCGCCGGTCGAGGGCTAAATTTTGGAGTTTTTCTCGGTGTAAATTTTTTCTTCCTCCGGTCTAATTTAATCTCTTTAACTTTAGCATCATGAGCTATGGCTCCCCTCATATAGGTCTTATAAATTTCACTTTTTGTGTCCAATCGCTCCATATTTCTATTTATTTTATATAAGCCATCAAGAAATTTTTGTTTAGTCACCTCCTGTTCGGGATCTTTTAAGGCTGTTTCCTTTTCATGATAATAAGCAGCAGCTCTTTTTCCAAATGCTTCCACTTCTTCGGGAGTATTAATTGGTATCGCTTTTATCCCAGCAACAACACTATCAAGAAGATCAGTCTTCCAATTAAATCCCCTAACAGCCTTAGTTTGTTCTTTCTTAAGTCCTTCTATGGCCTGAAGCAAACTTAGTTGTGGCTTATCAGCATCGGCAGGATCAGGTTTTCCTACAATTGCAGTTGCAACTGCCTTAGTAGATGCAGTCACGGGTTTAAACAATTCCTCCGCGGATTCTACAAAAACTTCCTTTGCTTGCTGTCTTGCTTGTAATTTTTGTCTAACACTATCACGGACAGGAAGAAAATTCTTGATTGCTTTGAGTCGTTCTCGAGCTAGTCTGGTAGTAAATGATTCTCCAATATTTGCCATTATTTATTTGTCAATGATTTAATTCCGCTAACGTGAGAAACTCGAAGAGTTTTTGGAAATGTTTCCTTGGAATTTTCAATTTCGCAGCCCCGGGCGGGCGACAACAAGTTGGGGGGGGGGTCGCGTTTTTTTGTCTCGTTGCTGTTGTAGAATCCCCCCCCCCCTTTCTGAAGGCTTATTTTAGCATTTGGAAGTCTCGTTTTGTTGTAGGATTAGCTTTTTTTTTAAGGCTTATTTTATCATTTGGTGGTCTCTAGACCTTTGTAGGATTCGCCCCCTCTGCTGCTGTTCTGATCATGATCTCATACATGGATAAGATACGTTTTTCATTTAATTAGGTTGTAGTTGTTGAAATTTTCTAGAAATAGATTAGATTCTTTTTAAGTCCCTAATGATACACCCCAATATTGATGTGATATGTATATATGTTAATCTATTGTGATTTGTTCAAATTTTTAAACAAACGTAGGCTAGATTCTTTAAAAATTTGTTGATATTCACCAATATAGGTGTGACAACTCTATATTGTAATTTCAATATGATTTCTGATATATATATATATATATATATATATATATATATATATATATATATATATATATATATATATATAACCTTAAATTATACTAATTTAGTTAATATCAATTCTATGTAGGCATATTAGATGCTAGATATACTTTGATGCTGCTGTTGTTCTGGTTGCTGTTGTTTGAGCTTAACGCCCTTTTTCAGCAAATGGTAGGCTTTATATGGCGGCCAGTATAACTTTTTGGAGGAAGAACCTGAGAAAACATCCATCAACCCACGCGAAGCTACCGGCAAGCTTTCTCCAAACTTTACATTTGCCGAGCCCGAGATTCAAACCCCCGCCGTCAGTCCTGAAATGGCAGTGATGGGGCGCTTAAGACCACTCGAGCATCCCGGGGCTCCGATTTTATCTATACATGCTTCTGTACAGCGAAATATTCTGTGGAGTGGGAATGGATAATATTCATTACTATTTTCGTAAGTTGAGTGATTGACTGGTATAACTTCAGGTCATATGTGTTAATGTGCTTTGACACTTCGTCGAGAGTCGGAGTGTGGTGAGTTGAAAATAGTTCATACTTACCTATGTTTTGATGAGGTAGATAATTAGTAAAATAAAGCGTCATTTAGAGTTGACGGTAGACAGGTTTACCTTGTGTGATCTTGATTGCTCTCTCATAACTATCAGGCAATAGCATATTAACGCACACCATGGCCTCCAGAATGATGATGTAAGCAGTTTAGTTTGTCGTGTCTTTGTTAGGAATAAGTCTGTTCAGGAAAACAATAATTTTTTCTCCGCTCTGGGAGCAAGTGTAATCCCTTAATATTTTCAACAGTATCTTTAAAGCTACAATATAAATATTGAATTGCGCTTGGGTCATGTATTTTGCGAGTTATTATCTCCTATGGAGTTTTGATATATGTATCATAACAAGTAGTCATTACAGACACATCTTAACATTCGTGTAAACGTAATTGACATGTTGATGCAAAATCTCTAGGATTCTCTCATGCATATAATGGAAGAGGACTGCATAGTGTGACCTTAAAGTAACCTCTTATTCATCCACCAATCCCCAAACATGGCGACTTACTCCATCGTTATTTGTACATAGTGTGACCTTTCTTTAACCTTATTCATTCAAAACAGCAGTATGCTCTGACGGCAGTCTTTACTACTACTGACAGTGAAGAGGGACACAGGGAATTATAACTACGTCTGGGTGGTGTAATCTTTGAGGTTAGGGTGACGAAATGGCAACATTTAACGTCACTTACATTATTGTATTGGGGATTGCTGTTCTTATTCAATCAGGTACTGTACAACTTTTCATTGATGTAGTCGTTAAGCAGGTTATTTAAGACACGGCATTTCTCAGCTGAAGCTTTATCGATACTATCCTTCAACATTCTCTGTCGATAATAGTGTTTTGTAATGTCTTATTCAAGTAATACTTTAACAAAAATATATGCGGCTGTTACTTTTAGATTAAATAGACAATTACATTATTTCATGATTTACATTTGATATTCTGACTGATTAAATTGATTTTCCTACACATTATTCAGTTTTTAAATTATGTACTTCTTAGAGTCGGTATGTATGTGTGTGTGTGTGTGTGTGTGTGTGTATGAGTGTATGTATGTATGTAACATTTAAGACAACACATTTGATTTACACTATTCTCTACGTATGATCTCTCTTTTTTCCTCCGTTAGTTTAGAAATAGTCTGTTTATATTTGGAAATGTGCGTGCATTTTAGTAATCATGATTGTGTTGCTGCAGCAAGTACTACTCGGTGTTACAAATGCACACCTTTGGACACAGACTGCAAGGACCCCTTCGACAAAAATGCAGGAGTCAACACAGTGACCTGTCCAGGATTCTGTATTAAGATGAAGCTTGGAAGTTCGGATTCAGGTATTTAAATTAGACTTGTCATTGCCCCGCTCTTGGGATGTCCGGTCCCGCGTTCTCGAGACCTTTTAGCACGAACCTCAAATCAGGTATGATACGTGAAGAACATTAAGGTCCGTCAGCATTAGTGGTTTAAGAGACGGCCTCGAGCTGAAGATTTTGTTGCCCAATTTGGTCATTGTCATCTATTTTGGGTCATGTTACATTAAAAAAGCACTGGACACACTAATAAATTCTTCTACAAAGGGATAAATAGATTACATTATCGTAATTGCTAATAAAAGAAATTTAATCAGCAGCTACTAGAAGGAATATTTAATGTTCTTTTAATTTATAAAACTTGTCAAAATTTCAACACTTGTTGCAAAGAGCCTCGTTATTATACAGGAGAATACTTGCGTAGATCTCTGCATATCATATTGATAATGTATTACATCTATAGTGGCCATTGATATATCATGTTAGTAATGTATAACATCTACAATGGCCATTGATGTTCCGAGTGAGTAACGCCAAACTGAAGGTGCTTAAGGTGCTGTGAATGTTCTGAACTGATTTAATTGTTTGGACAAGTGTGAAATACTTAAAAATAAATCGTTTATTATTTTCCTATTTGTAATTTGTAAATATAGTAGTGTTATAAATGTGCTCGTAACCGTTAGAATTAATTTGCAATGTATAGTTATTTCTATAGACATTTGAAATTTTATGGCCAAAAAGCATTTTAATTCACCAAAATGGTAACATCATCATTTAGCAAATCAAAAAAGTTCAATGATTGTACTTTTATTCAAATTAAAGCGTAGGCCTATACAATTGTCAGCCCCATATGATAAAGCAATAGATGCGCGCAGACATTCTAATCGGGTTAAACGGAACAATAGGTCTAATCAGCATTGTACTTATAAGGAAAAGGTTCGACCATGTGAGCCAACGGTAGAGCGATTTTCTTTCCCAAGAATTATTTTTCTCCCCAGCCAATGCGTTCAAAGGATAGATTTCTAAATGTATTTGGTGCGCAATATTGTCAGATTCTCACGAGAAATGAACAAGAATATTAGCATTTAAATTGTGGGCTGAGATTAAGTTCAGGTTGTTATGGGTGTTTGTCCACCTAGGACTAAGTTTGCATGGCAGCCGCTTGGCGTTTATTTCAAGGTGAGTAAAGCTGCAAACAATTGGACAGTCCCATTGGCTACTTTTCCTCCAAATATTTACATAATGGATCTCACTTTATAGGCCTAATCTACTCTCAGTATAGAGTTTTCCTCGTGGTTGAAGCGTGGTTGGTTGTGACAATAAACGGGTGATATAACCTGAGACAATGTCTTGTCGTTCAATAGCTTAAAGGCAGACCTTTGCATCACGTTACAGTCATAGAACCATATGTCTGATGATGATTTCAATGTATCATAGAACCATCTGAGTGACAACGATTTCATTGTGTCATAGAGCTATTTGTATGATAATGATTTCAATGTAATGTATGGCATTTGGGTGACTTTAGTGCATGGTGGGTGTAGTTACATATTTCCTAGACATATTTAAACTGTGAGTTTATTTACATTTGAGAAAGGTTATCTTCTGTCTACATATGCTTGATAGGTCACATCTAAAACTATACAAGTACGTTGTCTGATACACTGAGGCTGCATTTTCAGATCAAAGACATGAAAATCATTAGAACAGACGGGATAATTTTAATGTGCTTTTAATGTAAAAATAAAATGTAATATTCATTTGGTACTGTCACTTGTCCCCTACGGTATTATTACTAACACCGGAGAAGGACGGACAATTGCAATATTCAATGCCCAGAGCCCCCAGTAAGCAAGGCTGACGGTCGAGGTTCATAAAATATAAAAACAATAAGGTAAAGGGTATAACAATTTAATAAGCTATATCACGGTATTCCACAATTACAGGACAATTTTTCCGAGCAATTTATTTCAGTCAATGCAAAGACCTATCCAAATTGCCAGTTATTTCATCACGCAAAATTAAAGGTGAGAGTCTTTCCTTCCCGTGTCCCTTCTATGTTACTCATCTGTAACTTCCGCCGTGTATCCCGATTCGGAACTTCCGGTATCCTTGTTTCCATTCTCCTGCCCTGCGCCATTGCACTACTGTTTATTCTCCTAGGCATGTGCCTTCACACTACTGCCTATTCTCCTGGCTTTGCGCCTTCACACACTACATATTCTCCCGTGCTCTCCGCGTCTACTCTTTTCTCTAATCTTCAGGTGGCGCCCTGCCCCACCCAGAAAGCATCCTGTGGATATGAACGGACGTAACTTTTGTCTTCTTTCTTAATCACACGAGAATCAACACACTTTCAAAGACCTTTCATCAGCATAAGGTCAATTAAATCATTAGGTCAACTCATAACGTCACATCTAAATATATCACACACGCTTGTTCTATATAAAATGTCATAACAACAACAAACATTTCACCATTTCTGATACATATACACATATCACGTATTCTCCATATAGCAAACTATCAACATTTCCTACCTTACAAATTATAAAAGATACATACAACTATAAACATATAAACTATATTCGATAACAAACAAGTAATAGTTATAACAAACCTCACTAATCAATTCAGTTATGTACAACGATGAAACATTGTAGCAGACTGCACTATCCACTTCGATTATATCCTAACAACCTGCATACTTTAATCTTGAATATGAACAATTCACTATAAGCTACATTACGACATGTTAATAATTCAGCTACATATAGAAGATTAAATTTCTACTAAATTAAATGCACATAATAACGTATAAATCTTACGACACCTAGTTAGGAATGTGAGACAGATACTGGCGAAGATATCCCACCTTAGGAGCCTTTGCTTCAAATCTCGTCCGAATATCCTAGAACTTATTTCCCACTCTTTTTACGAATGCACATTTTGCTATGGGTGTACCGTGATGTTTATTTAGTCACGTCAAAACCTGTACCGGTTCTTCCTAAATGAACGTAACAAAATAATGTCTGGCTGAGTGAGAAACCCGCCCAAAATTTGACTATCTTAGTTCTGATTGGATACCGGTGGTCTCTTTCAAAACTGCCTAGGGCAGTAGCACTGACATGTCATAATGTCGGGATTTCCGGTCTCTAAGCCTAAGCCGACCGTTGACATCACTGGCAAATTGCGAAACTGCGTTTGTCGTCACCGCGGCAGGGTTCTCAATGAAATAACCTCGACCTTTACTGTCACACAATGGCTAAGTCACGGACAGATAGTTTCTTTGTTTAAGAATCGGTCTAAAATCATAATATGATATAACACGTATTGACATCACCCAAAATACTTTCAATTACTAATTCTATCAAAAGACATTTCTAAACATGAGGCAGAATTTTTAGCGAATATTCTCACACAACATGACAGGTACCATGCATATAAAATAACCTAATTGCATGTACAAGACCTTCATCATTTGCATAAGTAAAGGATTATATAAATATTGTATGTACTATTTTTTCTTCTTTTAAGCGTGTGTATGTGTGGTTCTGCGGTAGTGACTATAAATAGAGTACAAAAATGGTGCCAACTATTTTTAATTATGAGCTTGGAATAAACTGTTTCAGAAAACATCTCAGCATGATTTAATTATGTTCATATGGAAAATAAATGTAATCCAAGAGACTCAAAGGTTCACGAAAACGCAAGAATCACAGGATATCTTGTATTTGGCATGGTGACTTCGGTATAAACTGATACGGTGTATTAAGGATAAATTTTTGGGTAAAGGAGTAAGAAATTCCGTACGTTGAATATTCTGTACAAAGCTTCAGGCACCATTTCGCATCCCACATTGCACATCTCACAGCAAATCATATGCCTATCTCCAAAACATCTATAATATTAACCACCACCACGATCACCTTCCCATCTGCTTCTTCGGCATACATTCCTGACTTCATTAGGTTCCCTCTAATTTACCCTTTGATGTCTGTTTGGAGGTGTAAATCATAGTGTTTGAATTGAAAATGATTATTTTAAGAGAAATGGCCAAGGTTTGATTGGAATATCATCTTTAGCAAAGAAGGTATATATTGATTAATCATGATGACATGTTCTCTGTTGTCTGTCACTGTGTAATGATCTCAAGACACCTGCCAATCCCCACCGCCTATAGTAAACATTTAATGCACTTTATCATTTCTTTTGTAAGACACGACCCCAGAATGACTTTGGTTTGAGCGAGTAGAACCTTCTTTTAAGGAAATATTTAGGCCTGTTCGGTGCAACATATAACGACAGAAAAAAAAATACACATGAACATATATCTAATTAAACTTCGTAATAAATATATAGGTCACTTGTTTTTATGGGAACCGTAATGACAGAAAGGGAGTAAGACACCCGACATCAGGCTTAAAATCATTGTCAAAATACGGTTTCCAAAAGCATTTAATTTGTCTGCCGAATTTCAGGATCTATAACCCACTATATTTACTTTCTTATCGAACATTGTTTAATAACCAAAGGAAAATAAAATAAAACGTACTCTTAAAATAGTGACTCCTCCTTCCATGCTTTGTGTAAATGGCCACGTGGTATATCTTGAATGCGAGTTTATGGATAAGGTATTCCACAGTATCTTCATCCTGGTTTGTAAATGTGTGATAAGTGTATATCCGCTGATGGACGATCTTGTAGAACACTAGTTGTCTTCATATAAAGATTGTACAACTGGGTCTGATACTCCGTTTTCAAGGTCACACATGTATCTATTGGCCGTTCAGCTAATGTCAAATTTATATGAACATCTGCTTGGCTATTATTAAAGCAAGAAATATTTACCTGGTTGACCATTTTCAAAGTAGAGAATATATGGGGGAAAACCTCGTCTCATGGTTTTGTTCTCAAATGGTTGTTTTTTCTTCACACAGTTGGGTCGTGCTTTACAAGCTTTGAATACTGTAATTTCCACCGTTTTACTCCATATCCATTTGCAGTGGGGTCAACAGTAAATATATTTACTGATTTTCGCTCAAACTTTGGGGTGGATGGGTGTGAGATATATGGGTAAAACAATTTGAGAAAACGTTTGTATTTGAGATATTTTATTTTGTTTGCAGAGTTTTCCGCTCTCATGCAAATTCACAGATGTACATTTTTGCATTATAATCTATTGCAGTGTGTGTATTTTCATTTCACCTGTTCAAAAAAGGCACATGGGTTTTTCTCAATACTACTTAGCGCTACTTTAGATTCCTCTGGCATTATGCCCGCAGATATAGGTAGTCATTCTGGTACATTATATGGTGGATTCAGCATGTAGTTCCTCCATGTTCGGAACTGTTTTGTGGAAGAGAGGAGCAGACGAGTGTACACTCTAGTGTTAAATGTATGTATGTATGTATGTATGCATGCATGCATGTAATGTGTGTATGTATGTATTGACAGATGGGTAGGTATGCCTACGTTCACTGACCATCTAATTTGATATAAAATGTATTCGTCCCCAGTTATCAATTGATTCATAAATCTCGCAGGCGGTAAAGAAATATTTAAGAAATCATGCATATATTATGAATGATTAGAATTGGTATGCATCGACACAATGTTGTCGTTAGTGTGTTATCTAATTTACCTAATTTTCTGCATTTCAGAAATTTATCGAAGTTGTGTTGTCGGTTCACGTCCTGGGATCAGTTGCGAATATATAACATTCAACGGGCACAGAAATCACACATGTACGTGCAATACTGATTTGTGCAATGGCGGACATCCGATTGGAGGGTCTTTTATGGGACTGATTGCATTATTAGTCATCTACTTTGTCCTCTTTTGAAGAAAACGAAAGGAATCAGATGAACGTTATCTGTTGCATGATCCTGAGCTAGATATCATATTATCTTTCATGACGAATATTTGGCATGAAACGAACATATAACAGGAGCGATACAAGTTTGTTATGTAAATAAGATCATTTGATTACAGTATTTATTTCCTCTTTTCTTTTATTAATTTCCATCGATATTGCACAATTTATTCGATAAATATACAATGCACTTTAATTAATTGGGACTGTTTTGTTATATGCGTACATTGCAATTTATAACATTATGCCAGGTATGGAAATATTTTTGTTTATGTGCTTACATGAAAGAGAGTTTCTAAAAAAACAAATGGCTAGTTATCTCCATGTTTAGCGGGTAGAGGTCTGAAGTATATGCATACCCACATACGTCTATCCATCTGTAACTCTTCTCTGTTACTCCAGGGTTCAAATCCACACTTTGAACCTCTTGGTACGGACGTTGTTACATTTTGTTGTCACTCATCCTTATCGTTCTTTTGTATTGGGCCCGGGGTTCTATTTACAATTGCAAAAGCTGCAATTCCAGTGACATCATCATCAGTTAAGATAAAATGATATATTCAAATTCGAACTGATATCAAACTAAAGTAAATGATATAAATATCTAAAATATATTAATTCCTTGAATAGGCTGAAATATAAACACATTGCAATTTAAGGTTTCGAAGAAAACAAAATGGTGATAGATATATGTAAGTGTTTAAATTCTACATGTACTCATTTGCTGTACTAACCGTAGCAAAGAAACATCTTCCAGAATACAATGCATACAATTGTCTTGTTTTGAAGAAGCTATAGTTATACCGATAGTTCCATCAGAAATAGTTGTTCCCATGAAAATAGACTCAACACATTGGTGTGTCAATTAGTTGAGCGACACTTTGCAACTTTTTTGAGGGAGTGACAGTTTGTGGAACTGATGGCTGGTTGTTTGTTGTTTTTTTTTTGTTGTGGATGAGGGGCTGTAATAAGGTAAATCCATCAGATACTGCCATAGCATCCGACAACATCAGAATTTATTTCTTAAGTAGCATATTATTCTTTCTGGTGTCATCTGGTGAATAATCTTTGCTTGTAAGAGGAACATTTGAAATTATAATGGAAGCAGATTCGTCTCCCTCAAATGATGACACTGTGTATTCATTAATGGTCTGTATGTTTCTTCCAACCTCATAACTATGCATTGTCAGAGGTGTTAATCTGGCTTGCACTGCTATAGATGCAAACATGCTTCATGCAGGGTGATTTACTTTCCTAGCAGCAAGACATTACATTCCGTTTTGGAAACAGCTGATATAAAGAAATAGATATAGAAGTATATAAAATCATGATCTTAATCATTTTGACAGTCAGCATAAGAGTTTTCTCCCTTTATTAAAACAATGTAACGCTTGACTGTAATAAATAGGTGTGATGTATCAATGTTTCCAGGTTCGTTCCACACGTGAACGCCTTTTTTTTAACGTGGTAGGGTGGTATTTGTTGGTTATTGATTTAGCTTTTCGATGGTACACAAACAAACAAAACAAATATTGGGTTTACCCAAGTAATATCTGGCAAATAAGCTATATCGGTCAGCAACCTGAATCTTCCGTATCACCCCAATGTGTTTGGCAATATTGTGTCATTCGTATTTGTTTGTTGTTGATTGACTCATTATTTAATTATGAGTATATATCTTGATATTTCTTTCAAGAACTCTTTTGAGTTTTGATCTGTGACTTTAAGGAATATTTTACCTCCAGAATGTCATGCGCTAAAACTCTAATATGTTCTCCCCATATTTCGCCGGTCTTGACAATATTCTCTTCAAGACGAAAAGTGAGGCAACGAAACTAGCTTTGACATCAGAGCACCCAGTGATGTTTCCTGGTTTATGACCAGTAGAGCTAAAACAACTGCTCAACAGGATCGACCAGCACGAAATCGTAAAGAACTTACTAAATGTTAAACAATTGCTATTGATTCACCGTTTCTGAAAATGGTCACTGTTACTAAAATGTGACATATATCTCCCAGATCGAGCGATTTCAAAACAGTTTTGTTTTGTAATAGTAAAACTGTTTTTATTAAGCTTCTCTCTCTCTCTCTCTCTCTCTCTCTCTCTCTCTCTCTCTATATATATATATATATATATATATATATATATATATATAAAATCTGAAAACCTCACACAAAAGAAATACAGAAAACAAACAAAATAAACGAAACATAAGCAGGAACAAATTTGTTTGGTTACACACTGCTTAAATAGTTACTATCAGAATAGGCATTACCATGGAATAGAAAGATAAGGAACAAGTCTACATTTTACATCAAAACAACAAATACTAAAATGCTAGCGTACGCCATAATAAAAACCTACTGTATATCACTGAAGCAACGCATAAATTAAAATTACGGCACAAAATAGTAAGAGTAGAAACGGAATTGTAAACAGTAAGAGAGATAACTCCATGCAGTGAGCATACAGTAAGAGAGATAACTCTATGCAGTGCCGATGTACATGAACATCTTACATGTTGTATTTAAAAGTGTTAAAGCTTTCTAACTAATACTGAAATAAAGTAATTTCTTTCCTGAGTACATTCAGATATGTCACTAATTTGTAAACGTCATGCACATACTCAAAATCCACGCATGTCAACATGCATATGTAATATATGCTTTAGACTGTAGATATAATATGATGAATACCACTATTCAGGTTGTTATTAAGCAGAGCTGCCGTTGATAAAATGCGCAGTATAAAGCATATTACATCATGAAGGAGCAATTGTTACGAGTCTATGCTCTTAACATAAGTACAGAGAAGAGATCAAACAACAAGTGTTGTACAATTCTACAATTTATTTCCCTAATATATATAGTGAAAATAAAAAAAGAACTTACCGTACTGCGAATTAAATTCCCGAAAAATTTTAGAGTTACAGGCATAATTCCTAATAATTTCATTTTCTGAATAAACATTATTTGAAATCAAAATTATGTCGAACGCGGAAATTATAATTTTTCTGCGATGACGTGTAAAATGTTGATGTGACAACAGTGTGTTGTTAGGTGCGAATTCATTATAAATCTCAGGGAATGTATCAGTCCAAGAATATTATTTTTATGCACATTCTGTATTTCCAGAGAAAATGTTCATTAAATTTAATGATTTGATAAATTAAATTCCAATGAACCCAGGGCACAAGAATAGTACAAATTGATTCGGCACGAACGAATAATCTGAATATTTAATCCACACTCGTAGGAAAATACAAGCTACGTATAAAACAACATCAGTGTCTCTATTCAGAAACACAGTGAACATGATTTTGGTTGTTCTTTTTGTTTTTAGAAAATGTTTATTGTGACCTGAGGTCACTGGAAAGATTATTTATTATTATCAACATAGGTAAACATCATCATTTCGGTTTGAGTCTAGGCTATTGGAATTCCCCCATTTCATAACCAGCCTACCTGATTTGTTCCACATTCATTAGTATAATTTTGATAATATATTGTTCCAGAAATGAATGAGTGTTCTACATCCTTGATTTCGTTTGTGTCTTACTTTTTAATATAATCTATTTTTTGTGATACAAAACTTATTATTGCTGTAGAATCTTGAAACATAATCATTTTATTGTCGTGTTCATTATTTGATTTGGGTGTAATTGTATTTTCAAATGTATTCTTCGCTGGAAACACAAAGCGCGTTTAAATAATATTCTTTGACAGAAAAATTAAGTTGGAATTATAGTGAATTTAGGCAAGGACATATTGTATAACATTATTGTTATTAATTGGAAGACTGTTAGTACACCACCACCCGTCAAGCTACTGCACCACCCGTCAAGCTACTGGTACATTAGTACATTGTAGACCAAATATACATGAACGCCTCCAGTGCTGGATCTTAATTGGCACACCACTTTAATTCAATTAGAACATTATTTATTAAAACTGGCGATTTCATATTTTGGACTATTTGAGATTTAATTCGTTATACTGTATGTTTTTTTTCTTCTAAATTTTCACTTTTGTAATCAAAGGAAAAACGTTATGTGTTGAATTTTACAAAACCGTTTTGGTTTCCGCTCTTTTCTATTACTTAGTTTGATACTATAGAGTCGTAATATATAATTTTGACTCAACATAAGGGAATTCGAGTAATATTTGTGTGCAAAGAAAAGAAGGACATTGGATGGGTTGCCCTCCACAAAATGAACAGAAGAGTCCACTGCTATGATGATTTTCAAGCTTTAGATATTGGATGAAGACTAAGCTTTAACTGCACCAACAGAGTACTACCATCTCGGCAAACGACTTCTCGGAAGTCGCTAAAACGAATTTTACCTGTGCGAATAAAACTTAGTTGACTCTAATCAATAAATCTAAGGCACGAGAAGGTTCAAGAGGAAGACTTCAGCAATTCCACTCAAATGTTCAACACCGACCTCAAGAAAGAATCTCATAGTTCTAATTATACACATAGATGGCTTGTTTAAATTTATGATCAATATATTATTTTCTGTATATGCTTCATGGCTTGAGAGCGTTAAGATAAGACTCAATGAAAATACATAGATATTGTCACGGAATTGTATAAATCTATCGTTTGGTTTATATTAAATACATGTAATCGGGTCCATTTTTTGGGGTACAGCTACAGCGTTACCTGAGGGTGGTTTATGTATATCGTATATTATTTTGAATTGGTGAGTTCGGTTCATCCCATGCTGCACGAGCAAAGTGCTTACGATGGGAAAACCGATATCCTATGAGCGCACACGCAGTGTATGGCCTGTGTACAACATTATATTGTCGTAGAGTAAAACATTACATTAAGAAGAGTCTTGTCGGTGAGCAGTCCACTTTATGACATGCGATCTCCAGCTGTAGAGGTATGTGAGTTAAATATTATTTTCCTATTTGTATAATAGGATATAATTTTTTTTTACTATTACATTTATCTTGTACAGTAGGTAATTTCAACTTGTGTCTTATAATGTAACGTTATAGTTTGTTTCCTTTGTTTACTTGTTATGTAACTTAACAGAACTATTATATTCGCAATACTGTTGAATTTATTAATGAAGAGAAGGTTTCACGTTAAGCACTATAAGATTCTTGTCAGACACAATCCCGACAATATAATTTGTATGAAATCAACTCAATTTTACCTTATATGACGTCATTACGTGCTGTTGTTCATTACCGTGTCATTTGAAGTACACATATTCAGATATTAAATTTTCAACTGACTGATTGGTAATTGATTGATTAGTGGCCAGTGACTGGTGAAGGGCAACTGGTGAATGCTAACAGCTGAAGAAGTGAAGGAGGAACGGGGTTATAGTGATGCAGTATCTCCGTATATGCACCTTAATGTAGGTGTTGTTTAGCCGTGGTGCTAATATGGGTTGTGTTATATCCAATGCGCTGCTGTCGGGGTGATGATGGCTCTGAAGAAGATAAAGGTCATCACTTATGAAGAACCAAGGCGTCTGCACCAACCCGTATGCAGAGAACAAGAGATTCTACGGATCTTTAGGCAGACCAGGAGGAGCAGACTGTTCGTGGTTGCTCCTCAACTATTCTACATCGCGTTGGGGATGTGGAGACCTTTCTGATTTGTGTTCGACTCCGCAAGTTAGATATCACAATGTTTCATATCATATTTAACTATTTAAGTGAAAGCTCGTCATATTTCACTATTTCAGTGAAAACTCGCCATATTTCATTTAAATCGCAATATATTATCAGGTTCGTTCATAGTCTGTTAAATATCCAATATTTGGATGTTGTTGGCGCACAAATCAAACAGTCTTTTTGATTGAATCATTCATAATAAACATTGTATTTTCGTCACCATCAAAAGTGTTCTTTATAATCGAACCCCAACCCGGTTATCTTGTTTCTAGTCTATCAGGACAATTATTACAATGCGTTAGCCACTGTCTTCTAAAGCTTTGCAATCACATTCTATGTTGTTATGACTCCAGGTCTTTAAGTAAGTAACAGAAAGAAGTAAAATCTACAATTTTACTAAAATCAAAAAATAATTTATTTAAAGTCAAATGGTGAAAATTTAAGAGATATTTACAGTATTGTGAATTAAATCCCTAATAATCCGAAACGTCCTATCACACGTCCAGAAGTATAAAATGTTCTGAATGAGTTGTAACACTCTTGAATATTCCGATGTAACACAATGATGCCATCCAGAATGTTTATGAATGAATTCGGCCAATTCAAATGTAATCATTAGTCAAAAAGGGCAACTAGTAGTTTTTGTAATTTTGTTGCAAAAAGTAAAAGCATTATACCATTTAAAAAAATCATTCCGGAGTGTTATATCTGTATACAAATCCCTCATCCTATTCTCACTATCCAGTACCCAACATGCTACCAACAACATGCCACTAACAATTTTGTTAAGTTTCACAGACATTATTGGAGACTGATAAATATAAAAACTTTGAATTAGGATAAAACGCAAAATAAAAATTTATAGATTTTCACGGTCATTTGCGGAGATTGTATAAAACCTGGAAAAACCGTAAAAATTTAACTTTATACTAAAAGTAGTGTTATAATTCCCCAAATGTCAGAGATTATATCAAATACTAGAAAATATCCAGAGAAATGTAAAAAATGCAATTGTTTGTTATAAATTATACAAAAACAATGTTGAAAATTTGAATATTTTCTTTTTTTTGTTTAACATTGTGGAAGGAATGCAAGCTAAAGTTATTTAACATTTCCATCCGTTTTTAATTCACAAATTCGAGCCAAAGAAAAGTTACCTTAAGGAATAACCAGTAATCTACTATCCAAAACCCCACAAGTGTTATCCATCATCACACACTAACTATCCGAGTGTCATGTTTAGCTTGTTTCTTCCTCCAATTTTTGTTGTTGTCAGCCTTGAACTTGTCCTCCTCTGCTGTATTTCCTGTTTGCCTCACCTACTTGATGCTCTTTTACTAAATGTGTTCCATTTCTTCTATATCTGGTTCTGCGTGACCCTCTCCTTCTTCTCTTTTCTCTTGGGATAATGGAGATCAATGTCTTTTTTCTTAGTTTCTTTTATTCTATTGTTGTGGTTTGTTTTCTCTGACGATATTGATAATCTGGAGCCCAATGTCTTTTCTTTTGACTCGAGCGAGCTAGCCTGTAGTCTTGTTGGAAGTTTGCATTCGAACGATCCTTTGCTAATATTTAACCAGAAGTGTGATATGAGTTGCTGTGATGCATCCATCTCGTTGAATTCAGAACTCTCAGCATTTCCACTCCTTCTGGTAATTGCAGTTGTTTTCCGTCGTGGTATTCCGCTTTTCTTTCCTCAAGAAACAGTTGTCTGGTGATCCATTGAAAATCTCCTACTGGAGCGCTAGTGACATAGCCCAACCATACAGATTGCTGGTTCTCTAATAAAGGATGTACAAAGGTGTTTTGGTGGGTTCGTAATGTTTCATGCATTTATAGATGGCGGCGGCATGTTTTCTGAAGATGAGCATAAACATGCCTGGGTCGATAAAGAGTTCTAGTGTCACACAGGACTGTTTGGGGACAGTATCCAGGAGAGGCCTTGTGAGGAGAAATACCAGAGTGGATCGCGTTGGTAATGATCTATGTACATATGTCTTAACTTTTCGAACACGCCCGTAAGTAGGAGTACGTCCGTTTTGAAGTATGGGTCATGCTAATCTCCTAGAGTTTGACCATCAAGCTCATTCCATACGCGTACTGGTATTCGTCGTCGGTGATGTCTGATGATTGTAGATAGGAATCAAAGGCGTCTTGAGGTGTCAGCGACGTTTTGTCGAATCTCGACCAAACTAGCATGTACTCGTAGGGACAGACTCCTTTTTGCTTGAGAAAATCCGCTTTTTGACCAAGTTCTTCTTGTAGATGAGTCAACAGAGGACAGATTTTGGTGAGTTCTTCTAGCGATGCCGACATGAACTGAAACGAATTGATGAATCAGAAAGACCCAATTCAGAACAACATGTGCGTTTCGAAATGTTTGTGGATGTATTTTATTTGAGTTCCAACTTCCACAAAACGTGGTTTGACTCGCAGATGACTGAATGCTGTCACGATAAAACGTTCATCGTATCCTCGTAGATTATGCGCGATTACTGGAAGGAAGCCCAGATGTTTGAAGAGTAGATTACAGTGATCATGAGCTGCTCCTCGATAATGTCCTGTGACATGGCAATGGTCTCTGACTTTTGTATCATGTGGTTGAAAGCCTTCCTCGCAGACGTGGCATCACTGTGCGATTTGTGCTGTCGCCGTTGTGGTGGTGCAAGTGACTTTTTTAGACTTGAACAATAATGTAAACTCCATAACAACCATGAACTCGTGGTGCCTTAAATGCAAGACCAAAACCGGGGGTGTCGACCCGGTTGAGGTGGTCACCCAAAATAATCGCCTCATGATCAAATCGAGGTGTGCCGTTTGTGGTTCTAAAAAGGTACACATCCTGAAAGCAGAAATGTAGAGTTGATCTGTATAAAAAATGTATCATTACAAACCATGCGATCTATATACGAGCTGCGAAGACCTTCGCATCGAACGAAACTTATGCGCGTGAGATTGCAAATGCTGCATACATTGAGAAATTCTCAGTGGAGCAGTGACGTCCATGCACTAATCGGAAAACTTCCCAGACCTCGTATAGGATGGACGTTGCCAGGACATAAATACACCGAACCGTAGAATCACCTAGAACAGCAATTGGATGAACACAGTCAGCCAATGCCAGGTCAGGAGCCCTACAACGGTGTCGACGTCATCACGATGCTAGACGATATATGTTACAGAGATCATCCTGATGGCAATGCGGGGTGCGATCGAGTCATGCTGAGGGACTTAAAAGAGTTATAACCAACACATTTCATAGAACATGTAGACGGAGGTCTTGTGGCACCAATGTCACCAAACATAAGCTGGGCGTTGGCGTATCAGAGGAACTAAATGTTCTCGCGTAAGAGCTGAATAAATCCGCAAGTAAGCATTTTCCACAACTCATCGTTTTCGCAGTTCCCCCCCCCCCCCCAGACCATATGTAATCGCCAGATCTCGTCGATATGAGAGATTACAGCCACACAACGATTATCTCAAACACCCCATGACTTTCATCGATGTGTTCAGTACATGCGCCTGGGACATTCCTCTCAAAACAAATAGGAACTCCTATCGTGGAGGCGCTGGAAACAATGAACGAAAATTCCATAAACTCTGGGCGGGTCACGGTAGTGAATTTTATAACGAAACCGTTTTAGACTGACTTCAGAAAAATAAAATTGACATGTATAGCACACAAAGCCATCTGAAAGCATGCATCATCGAACGAATTAATATAACTCTAAAAAATCGTATGTGGAAAGATCCATCAGCGATAACACAAACGATACTTAGATTTTTTACCAGACATCGTCGACCAATACAATCAAACCTGGCATCGAAGCATTCGAATGACACCCGTGGAAGTCTTTTCAATAAACAAAAACAAAACAAACATAAACACAACAGGTCACATATGCCTTATTTGTTAGATCCAAATTCAACGTAGGTGATCACGTCAGAATTAGCAAGACACAAAAACTACCAGCGAGATATTATACACCCCTAACTGGACCGAAGAAGTCTTTAGCGTCAGTACCGTTCAAAAAACCATTCCAATCATCTACAAACTCAACGATTCCGCCAGTGAACATATCCAATGGTCTTACAAAAGACAAAATAAATCCTTTTCAGAGTCGAAAAAGTGATACCTACCAAAGGTAAAAAAATCTCTCGTCAATTGCTTTAGCTATCCTGAACAATTCAGCTCGTGGATTCCCAAAGCCATCTTGACTATTAGTGCACTTCAAAAATAATCCTATCGTACTTTCGCTCAAGCTCTTCCCAGAGACTGTCTTACATTTCGCAACATACTCGTGAAGGCCCATTTTCTCAAATATAAGCTTGAACACAACAATTTTTTAAATTTCGCATGACCTACCAACTGATCCCTGTGGCTCTGATAGATAAAAACGCTTCAGCTTATTTTTGATGTAATAATGCTGATTGTAGCTATGCACCGGACGCTAATGACTGTGACTACGTCACAGCCACTCCTCGTTCTCATACACCTCTTATTCCCTATCTTCACAATCAATCATCTCAGGGACATAACTCAAATCCTTATTCGCGTACTCTGTTAACTCCTTGGGATGCTTCAGACTCATATTCACTTAAGTCAGGAACCGCATTGTTAGTCTCCTTACTCAATCCCAATCGATCTAGACTCCAAGGATAATACGGAAGAGAAATTTATGTATTATTCACTATATTACAAAGCACAACTCTAATACATTGAGCCATATCAAAAGAGATGTTCTTTTATCACATTAAAAGTGAGTCGGAACCCCTATAAGGTAAAAACAATGAGCTAGAGCCCCGACACGTCAATATTATAGATCTATGGGGGCTGTGCTCCTCGCCTAGCACGTAGAGTTAGGTGAGCCGGAACCCTCATATTTTAGACTACTAAACTTTTTGAGTCGATATCGATCCCATTAACTACGTATATATCTGTATTTTTCCACAAAGGAGAGAACATATATATGACAAATTTTGTTCTCTCGTTTCAATTTGTTAATTAATTTGGCATTTTATTTTTTTCTCGTTGTTCCTTTTGCTTTGGGATGGGTTTCTTTTTCTGTACATTTTTGCTAGCGATTGAAGGAATAATTACAAATCTGAATAGTCCAAAATGGCTTATAAACCATTAAGCCGCTGTGAAGTAGAGAACAATGTTAGTGTGTAATATATTTATACAAATATTTAAGTTTAACTGTTATTTTATAATTTACAATTTTTAATTATTTTCTGTATCCTGATTCGCAGATATAAAAAAAAAAACACCCCCCCCCCAAAAAAAAACAAAAAAAACAAACAAACAAACAAACAAATATGTCAGTTTTTATGCGCACACTTCTTACATTCCAGCTAATTACAGAGGTGGGCAAACTTTGCAGTGCAAGTGCCGCATACACAAATTTACACCTTGTTGCGGGCCGCATAGTTCATTAAGTAAAATAATTAATATCTGAAATAGCAAAACCAAAAGGTTTTTTCTTAATAACATCATAATTAATTTTCAGTTGTTAATATGTTGTTAATATTTGAAAACTTAAACTTATGCTTCAAAAGAAGCACATTTATTTGATAAACAGAGTAACATAAACAGATTCAGTGCGAATGATGACTTGTTCCTAGGCCGCATGAAAACCCTTGGCGGTCCGTAGTTTGCGTTATTTCTATTGACAACTCCCTCCGTTAGCGGTTTAATGTGATATGCCCGACCATATGTTCAACGATTACCATACGCCCATAGGCACATAATATTGCATCCGTCATCTTGAGTTTACAAATCGAGTGCCATTCCTATGTTCGGTCAACGGGCACCCTGTAAAGCTTATATCACCAGGTTAGTAAGGATGTGTTGGTCAGTAGGTGGGAGTGTTGGTCAGTAAGTGTAAGAGTTCGTTAGATGTGCGGCTGTTAATACGTGTAGCTGATGATCATTAAAACGTGCGTTGGACAGTAGGAGTCGGTGACCCCCTATTTCATTTTCTCCTGAATGCTATCCAATGGTAATTCTCTGTACGTTTCCCTCGTTGCATTTCCCCTTATGGATATACTGACCAAAAATGTTAATTATATGGATTAATGCTAAATTCTCCATGATCACAGGGTGACATCTTTTCAAGATTTCGACTTAATATTAATTTCCCCAAAACCTATACGAACAGTTATCAGGCTATATGGATCCTATTACCTACCAGTATATCGCTTCAAAAGAGACAGCAGTTGTCAGAATCTTTCTGATATGGTGTTTTATTTGTTAATTTATTTGCTTGTTTATTTGTTATTTGCTTTTCTTTCTTGTTCTTCTTGGCTTATTTACTGAATATGCTTGTTGATCACCGCTTGGTTAATTCCAGTAATAAATCTGAATAGCTTCATTTGGCGTTTAAAATTCATTGATGTGTTGCACAAGATTTTTATTTTTCAGTTTTGTAGGAGTGAACAATTTTATATTTTCAACAGCAATGTACCGAAGCATGAAGAATCTACCAAGTCTACACACCAGAAAATGCACACACGGTTGCTTCTGTGTAAATTTCATCCTTATAGTTGACATGATTGAAAACTCAAAAAGATTCTAAAATGCAGTAGTATTGTAAACATTTTAAAGTTCATAATTTGCATTAAGACACATGCGCGAACAAAGAAATATGTGTTCTTTATTCGTAGTAGAGGAACATAACATGGACTTGATTTTACTTTTGTTTTTTACGTTTGCATTTTACTTTTGTATTTACTTTTGTATTTAAATTCAACAATGAATAATGCCACCTTTCCTTTAACCTTGTTACAAACATAAAGTATAAGAAAGTCTGATTCACATCCGATACTACACAACAAGAAGAACGTCGCTTACCATTTAATAGTATTGCCCTGATATTATAAAAGCTAGATTTTGTCAGGTCTGTGACAGTTCTGAAAGGTTACCCTCAATCATCTCGATCTACGTACAAACTCTTTCATTGTGAATTCAACAAAAAAAATCATATTCAAGAGAGATACTAAGAATACCATTGGGGTACCGAAATCTCTGAAGCAATGGTCAGGTAATGGCAACATTCAGCGTCACTTCTATGTTTTTCTAGGACACTGCTCTCTCCAGTAATGTGAATTTTGTTTTTGATATATTCATTACTCGGACTGATTAATACACAGCATTTCTAATGTGAAGCTCTTAGTTACTTTCATTCAAAAATTCACTTTCGACAACCTTCGTATTTACTTTCTTATTCAAGCAACAACAACAATAAAAATATTGTCATACAACGTATCTAGTTGCAATAATTAGGAAGTAAATTATTTCTCGAACAATTTTTCATTTGACCGACTGCATGAATTGTTTTTTCAACTAAATAAAAACCTTGCATATTATGTACGTATTTATATCTATATATAACCGCTCCGGTGGCCTAGTGGTTAGAGCGTCCGCCTCGGATGCGGGAGGTCGTGGGTTCGATCCCCGGTCGAATCATACCAAAGACTTACAAAAATGGTACTAACAGCTGCTTCGCTTGGCGCTCAGCATTAAGAGGTTAGTGTTAGGACTGGTCGGCCCAGTGTCAGGATAATGTGACTGGGTGGGACATCATGCTACATGTCTGCGGCATGATGCCCCAGTGCTAGACATCACTATAAACTGCCACATTGCAGACATCGTAACGATATGACTGGAAAATTGTTAAAGCTACGTTATAAATCCAAATCACATCACATCACATATCTATATATAACACGTTTACATCATGTAATTGTAGCGTTTATACAATGTGACAAAATAAAATCCAGAGTTGTGAGAAATTTTGTACTTTTAATTGACAGATTATGTTTATGCTTTGGTAGCTTATGCAATATATTTCGACCACATTACATTGAATGAGCACATCGAAACTATAAATTGAAATTACTTGTTACTGCTTAGGGTATTTATACTACAGTATAGTACTTAGATATGTAATCAGCTTCCACTAAAAATAATCTACGTTTTTTTAGAATTATTTTTATATTAATTTATACATATTTTAAGTGAACCATTAAAGATGCAGTTGTAAAGTTAATTTTCCGCACCCACAACACCACTGACCACTACGGATGCAATGTATGACAATTATCGTCCTACTACATTTGCATATGTGCGATCGTATACATTTATAGCCATTGTTTTAAATTAGGATTGAAATGTTTTGACTGAGATTAAATTCAATGTTCCTGTTGTACTGGATGGTTGTGCTAAGTTAGCACCTACTTGGCAGGAACATTTCAAAAACACCAGTCCATTCATTGGCCAGATATCTCTCTGTCCAGTATTTAAAAATGGCATTTGCTGCTGTCATTTGCACGATTTCTTTCGGGTTGACCTATAACTTGGTTCAGTCGTAAAGTTGATTGTACTGATTTGCTCTCAACGTTGGTCCGCTGATTAATGTGAAAAGAAATAGGTGGAAAAATACGAGGAAATGCTCATCATGTAAATAGATTATTTGAGTAATTTCTTCATCCTTTTAGGATCATGAAAACATGTACATGTTAATTACTATATTGTAATGGTACATTTGTAGCTATGTGGACCTTGCCCACTACTACGTAGTACAATCTTACTATACCGTGTTAAGGAATATAATTGTACTGTTCATGGCTAACATGTGGGTTTATTTATATTTGATAATGGGCTATCGTCTTCAAGTTGACTGATAATGCCTTATCAGTTCGGACAGTAACTGTGCCATATTCGATGAATTTAAGACAACTCAAATTGGTATACGTTGATGGATCCTGGTCATGAAATGTATCACAAAAAAAGGGATACGGCTAATATTGATTGAATATAAAATAGTCGTCATAGACTCGTCAAGATGCATATAAAATAACATCTTAGCTGAGGTCCTCATTATTTGCAAAACTAAGGGTTTATATTACTATTTTAAAGATTAGCTGTCTTCTAATTAGTCGTATGTGTTTGTGCCTGTGTGTCTGTGTGAATATACCACACACATGTGTAGCCAATGTTTTCTAGTATGAATTTAGAATACTCTCTGTGAGAAAACATGCTAGTTGTTTCAAGAATGTTCGTACAGAGAAAGAAATTAACTGCTTGAGACTCAAAGTTTCACAACAAAGCTTGAAAATCACCTATTCCCAAAATGGCGTGAAGGCATTGATAGAGATAGCTATCGCGGGTAAGAATACACTTTTCAGTTTAGAGGGTAAGAGTACATTATATCGGTCAAACCCATTTGCAGGTACCAGTTTGCAACCTACAATGCACGTATGTCATTTATGTACCGAACGAATTTGGCACAGTCGCGACGTAGCGTGTTCATTCATCAAGCCAAGCCATTTTTTGTTGTCTCTCATAGCCACAATTAATCCACAATAAATGGGTTTATTGACTTAATCTGACCTACATCCATATTGTAGATATCATTTGTCCTTTTGAACATGACTTTTTAATACTTCTTCTACTAAACACATGAACTGCTCCCTTGTCAAGTCAATCATAAAGGCAAAATATTAAACACTCGTTTCCAGCAGAATGTGAAGTAGAGTGTCATCGTCTAGACATATAGCCAGTGTGTGTGTACAATGTCTTTTTAGGGTATTATTTGCTCAAAAGAATATTGCGTTTATCGTTTAGGTTTGGCATACTATATTCATATGTTTGACCCTGTCTGCAACAAACCATTTTCAAAATTTACAATTATAACCATCCTCAGGGGCTATTTTACACATTGTTCAATGTCAGCAAACGATCCAGTGCTATCGCGTAAACATGTTTTGAGATCCGAGGCAACAGGTGGGTAAATATCAACATGGATAATTCAATAATGTAAATGTTTTAGTTCGATTCCTTTTTTGATCACCGCAGACTCTCCTCAAAACAGTAAACTATTTTTTCAATAGTTCTCTTCCAGATATGCGGCAACATAGATTATAGGGTATAAACTTGTGAGTGGAAAAGTCTCCAAATTTATATTTCACAAGAACACAGTATATATCTTTAACAAACCCAATACCTTCACACCATTGTACCTGTAACAGAAAATTAGGAGGTTTATGTTTGAACAACCGTTTTCATGATATTGAATATTTTTCTCTGCAGCATTTGTTGAAGAAAGGCTATGCATTAGTATCTTTAGTTGGGCATTGATACAGACCATGAAGTTTGCATGTATCTTTCCCTTGGCAAACGGCTAGGACATACGTCTGTGATTGAGTCAACTTTGACCGCAATTCGCATCCATTTGTCATAGCAGGCTAAGCTAATTTTGTCCAAAGTTTACCACCGGTAACTGGATCCATAAAGTTCTTTCCAGTGCCAGTAGCTGCCAGGGAATAAAATGCTGACATATTCTTGAAGAAACCATAGGAATAGCCACATCTACTAGCGCGAACGAGGTTTCTTGTATGGCTCATTTCTTTGAAAGTATGTCAATATTGTTTTTATCAGTATTGTATTTCAGTCTCCACATGTATGTATGTATGTATGTATGTATGTATGACTGACTGACTGACTGACTGACTTTATTTCCTCTTTAAAAAGAGATTACATCAGATTAAACAAATTCAGAATAATACAAGATCATAAAATAGAACAGAAAAGTGACAAAGATACAGTAGTAATACAATTGTAATACTGTGTAAGCTACCGTATTGACAAAACGAAATATCTCAATACCTGCAATTATGCAGATCTGCAATCATTTGGCGGAGCATGGCACTGATCTTTTAACAGTTGCTTGATGATGATAATATTTCGAAAAGTTAATACGTCTATAGTGTTATGTGCTTAACATTAAGTCCGAGATAGCAACGAAAATGAAATGTAAAACTTATAACAGTGTAATTCTATATGTAGTTTCTTTTCTTCATATGACGCATGTATTTATGCATATATATACTTGTTTGCGCGTATGCGTGCGTGCATGCATTTATCTATGACTGACTATCTAAATGACTTAGTAACCTCTACAACAAAGAGTATATCAGGTTGCTAAGATACATATTATACATATCATAGAATTATGAGACACATCATAGACGAGAACGCAAGCATGATATATACATCGTCAACTAATGCGTTTACAAAATGAGATATATAAATACAGAAAACCATATAGAAATCTCTTGTAAATAAACATAAACAAATACATAAACAAATACATAAACGCACACACAAACAGCTGTCAGACAACAAAATTTGCGGATTTAACAAGAAGACTTTGGCCTTTAATTGTTTATATTTAATGTTAATTTACTACTTACTTTTAATATCATGTTAGGGCATGTTAGTTGATAGTAGGGCACACATTTTATTGTAGAATGAAGCTATGCTGTTTGCGGTCACCAACATGAGCCTATCTGATACGTCATCGTCAATAGACGACATGCAGTCAACCCTGCTTCCAAGAAGTGTCTCCAACAATATATCATCTTCTTGATTGAATAAGTTAACCCCGTCTCTCACTTCTAAAGAGTCAATCACTCTCTCAAAGAAAACATTTCGTTCCTCAAGCAGCATTTCGCAGCCTAAAATAAGATGTTTCGCTCTGTCGTCAGTCTCTTTTCCACAGAGTTTGCATACCATAACTTTACCAACAGGCATGATATATAGTTTCATTACTTCAGAGATAGGCCATAACATGGATGGATATTTACGCCCAAGAAACCATATATTACTTGGTTTTAAGTCCAAATGAATGTTTCTGAAGTGAATTAAATCATCCCTTAGTTCCATATTTGCTCTCCAGGTAGTTTCTTCATGGTTTTGGATAATATCAGTAATATGTCGATTCCAGATGAGTTTTTCTTCAGTTTGTATACTTTCTGCATAGTCTAAAAGAACATTTCCCATACCATATTTCTTAGTTATTTTGTCAATATCAGGTATAAATCCCGTCTGTTTTCGCGGGTTGTTCAGATACTGACATAGGCGCATAATGAAAATCTTTTTCCAGATAAAAGTCCAATCGCCCTTACATAATCGGTTGAAAAGGAGCAATTTCATCCTATCTATGTATGCTTCCATTGACCAGAGTCCTAAGGTACTACTTGTTGCCTCCGTAGGCGAATATTTATCGAAAGCTTGCATACGTCGCGCTGCATATCTCTGGCATAACTGAAGTTCTTCTATATTTGAGTTTGTGATACCTGACCATAGTTCACATCCATATAGGACCGAGGGTAGAATAATTCTTTTCCAAATCTTCAGACTTGTTAGAGGGTTCATTCCTCCATCTCTGATACCAATAAAATATAAAGAGTTTAACAAGTGTTTGCCTTTATCACATGCTTCTTTTATCGCGTCGTTTGGTTTTAAGTTGTATTTTAGAGGTATGCCGGCATACTTCTTACTTTTGACTGCCGGAATTGGAGATTTGTCGAGCATAAAAGAAGGTATACCAGTCGTTCTTTTGTTAGTAAACAAGATGGTGCAACTTTTATCTGCATTATATCTTAATCTCCACTTTTTCGCATAGTCGGAAATTGTATCTAGCAGCTGTTGCATTGAATGACGCGAGTTAGACATTACAGTTGTGTCATCTGCTAATAAGACACAAGGCAGGTGGAGATCAACAAGATTTAGACCTCGCAAAGTGTGATCTAAATCCGTGATCAAATCATCTATCATTACAAGAAAGAACCAGGCAGACAAGATACGGCCCTGTCCTACACCCTGCATAATATCGAAGCGTTTGGACAGCTTGCCCGCATATAAAACAGAGCTTGTTACTCTCTCAAACGAATCTTTCATGATGCGCCAGGTCTTCCCTTTGATGCCAAGTCTGTACAACTTGTAGAATAACCCGTTATGCCAAACTGTGTTGAAGGCTTTAGCATTATCAAGAAATGTAGCATAGACAGGAGTATTTTTATCCAAATAGTAGCATATAGATTCTTTGATACAGAACGCTGCAGTGATACTACCGCAATTATTTCTAAAACCCTGTTGCAACGGATTTGGAAAAGAAATCTGTTTAGAAAATATAAGTAGTCTACTATATATAATTTGTTCTAGAACTTTCTGAAGCACTGGAATTATAGTTATATCGCGGTAATTATTCATATCTAATTTGTTCTTTCCCCCTCCTTTGAATATTGGTATAACCAAACCTTGTTTAAAGTGGCACGGGTACTTCTCGGCCTCGTACACTTTTGTGAATATAATTTCAAGTAATTGTACACTGCTTGGAGGGTCCGCAAACAGTAAATGCTCAGCAACAATACCGTCGTGGCCACATGCCTTATCTTTATTGAGAGAGCTAATTGCACTACTGATTTCGTCTCTAGTGGGGATTTTATCAACAAGTTCATCAAAGTGTGAATAGGTTTCTTTAGTTTGTTTTCTGACCTCTGCTAAGACCATCTGGTAATGATTTTCATCGTACAGATAAGTATTGTCAGGCAGTGATAAACTGGAGAAATGATTTGCCCATAACTCTCTAAAAGAGTCGTGATCGCGTACAATTTTTCCGTTTGATTCGATTTCGTGAATGTAATCGCGTTTATTTCTTTTATTCCGTATAAACTTATAGAAAGTAGAAATATCGAGCTCTGCAGCCTTTTCAAGCTCACTAAATTGTTCTCTATCGTATATTTCTTTAGCTTTCAATAATTCTTTTGCAAACACTTTCTTCGCTTTCTTATAGTTCGCATATGATATATATTCCCAACCTCTTGGCCTACCATTAGAAATCCATACCCTGCGTTTCAGCCGCATTTCCGTGTGAAACTTTTTTACGTTTAATAGTTTCCAATAGGGGTTAGCGTATGGGCAAAACCTCTTTATGGGGAGAAACCTAGATGCTGCTTCATGTAAAATCTTTACTGTGTCTTGAATAATAATTTCAATATCGACATTCGTCGCTAATTCTGCTTTATGCATTTGCGCTAACAATTCGTTGCGTGTTGCTTCCTTATATCTATTCATTTGTTCTGCTGAGGCTTTCTTCCAATTTATGGAATGAATGATATGCTCGTCAGCCATTGTTGCCTTATATACTAAAGGTGTGACCAACTCTATTTTTACAGGAAGATGATCTGAAATGTTCAAAGGATGATCATCTATTATTTCTGCCTTAACCACTAAATCGAATTTACTTTTTTTCAATAGTATATGGTCCATCAAAGATTTTGATTTGCCATCGGTTGAGAAAAAAGTAAAATCTGGCCCTTCACAAATGGATTGACTATTAACAGATATTAAATGTCTATCGCTCAGAAACTTTTCCAGAATAGTGCCTCTAGCGTTTGATGTTAAACAATTTGCTTTGGAGCTAAACAGTAAACTTAGCTGACCATTGAAGTCTCCGGCAAGTACGGGAATGCCTTCTTTGCAGAAAATATCAAACTGATCTTTTAGTTCTTCTATTGTTTCGGAGTAACTTGCAATAGGAAAATTAGTTGATGGCAAAAGTGCCCCGAATATAAAATATTTAAGTCTATCATTACATTTTACCTCTATCCCTAAAACTCTGTCACTGCCAGCGCTCGACAAGGGATTAACGCGGAGTGATTTCCTATAAAGGATTGCTATTCCCCCGAACCCCGTATGCCTTAGCCTTTCTTCGAAATTTACTGCTAGTCTTTTGTCAGAGCGTGCGAATGATTTAAAATCTGGATGTATATTATCTAGGAAATTGAGCTGCTCCGGAAGAAGCCAATGCTCAGTAAGTACAGCAACATCTACCTCATTTAGCAAAGAATACAAGTAAGGTGACCCGTACATGACTCCTTTTACGTTCCACGTCAACAAACGAAATGTATGACTAGACATTAGTTGACTTAACGAAAATAGATTTTCAACACAAGTATTGCAAAGACTATATAGCAATTTACCATAATATATGTATTTTACTTACTACTCCTTTATTTATTTACGCCAGTACTGATGGGTGTCCTTATCACCATAATCCTCATACCATTCTCTTGCCCATACAAAATTTGGCCACAAACCTTCCTCTAAAACTTTCTCAAAGTCTAACTTATCTACCGTGATTAAAACAGTAAAAGTGTCCTTTCCTCCTTTTACTCGCCAATGCTTTAATATCTGAGAGTCAATTACTTCTACCCCTTTCATTTTAGCGTGTTTTTTTAATACAGGTTCTCATCTCCTCTCTTGTTCTATCAACTGGTATTCTTGACATTAGAACTCGACGTTCATAAGAGTTCCTCATTCGTTATGTGGTCTGTAGTTTCTGTTGGTTGTGATAACTTCAATCGGTTTGTTTACTTTATCAGTGTCCTTCAATGAGGTGCCCGGATTGTTTGCTAATGGTGACCTTCTCTCCCTATCGTTGTTCCTTGTGTGTACTCGTGCCGAGTATTTCTGATGTTGGAGATAATCACGTACATCGTTATCTTTAACTAATGTAGGTTCTTCGTTGGAGGTATTGAGTATGGTGGACAGTGTCGACGCCACTCCTTCCCTTGAGTCAGTTGACTTGGCCGTATATTCCGTTTGATCCGATAAATGCTTCCGCCGTTTGATATAATCAGAGTCCAGAGCATTTATCGCTTTAGCCCTCTTTTCCGTTTGTGTTTCATTTGAATGATTGCCCATACGCACTATATCAGCTAGTAATGTCTGAGTTTCTGCCTCACATTTTGAAGTTACATTTTCTTTAGCCTTGTTATATACTTTATCACCGAGCAATTGGTGTAGAAACAGCTGGTGAGCATTTATAGTTTCCAGCTGGTTATTCTTCTCCCTGAGTGAGATTCTCAAGGCCAGGTTGTCTTGCGATAACTTCTTCTCTTCCTCTTTGCATCTTCCTAATTCTGATTGTAACCTAGTCGAGTTAACATCTCTACTGAGCAGTTCTTTACGTATCTTGTCAAGCTCAGTTTTCAATTCATTTCTAATGTCATCTTTCATTTGTTGAATACTGCTTTGTATAAAATGTTTTAGGTCTATTATCTTGTATAAGTTCTCTGTTGTTATTGAACTGTCATTTTTATCATTTGATAGTGAAGATACTGAATTGTGATCTGATAACGTTATCACCTGTTCTGGTTTTGGTTCAGATCGCTGAGACTGTTTGTTAGATCCTTTTCTTTTAGATGCTTGACTCACGCATGTACTGTTATCAATCGTGCCCGTGCTCGGCTTCTGTCTCGACGCAAGGCTTTTCACTTCAGATAAGTTGTTATCTCCTGTTAAGAAATGGTATAGAATAAATATATCCTCAGCTAATCTCTCCTCTAGAGGAGCACTATCACATCTTACTGTTCTCTCAACTATACGCGTCACAGGGTAATTGACATTTTCCAATTTAGCCAGGTCGTGAAGTGATAGTCTTATATCTTTTAAACTCTGTACATCCAATTCCAAACACATCTTCTTTTTAAATTCATCTCTGTCCAGAGTTCCAAATTTCGAATCAATTTGAAGGTATATATTTTTTTCGGTCTGGGTTGCTATTAAGTCTTCTTCTAAACCGGACCTTTCATCACCACTGTAACGCTCATCTATTTCTAGGTTGTCATCCATGTTCAACGGTTTATAGTGAAGTCCGTATACAATTGATAAATAGGTTAATACCTGTTATATATCGCTCGCACTTGCACTAACGAATGTGAGCCCTCTTCTGCTAGGACAGATATGTAACAGTTGTATGTTCTGTTACCTCTCGTGCATCACTTAACTGAAATTGTTCTCATTGTTCGAATGATGAATGATATTTGGTCTAACTCAGAACTTAGCTCAGAATTAACACATGGTAACGGTACCAAAGCTAACGCATCCGCTACCATAATATTTTGAATTCGTACATATGTGATTTGCTCACTATCTACTCACTATCTACTCACTAAAAAACTAAATACATAACACATATAAGGAAATAACTACTGGCACTAGGACTGAGTACACATTTACACTGGAATGAGTTAACGTGAGTTAACGTGAACAACAGTTCACAAAAGCATCTCACAAAATACATATAGTCTTTAACAACGATACTTAATGTATTTGACATTACCCACACATCATGTTTCCAACATCATGATCCGAATGCCCCAATGTGAATTTAGATCTTATCTAGAATCTGACTGTAGATGGCAAATCTCTGACATGTATATGGCATATCGTCATATATAGTAATTATGAGCACTAAATCAGTACATGTACGAATCACAGATCGTGTACGAATTTCAACTCCTTTTTTCGCAATAACAATCACACACAACATAAAAGAGCGCTTAAGTGTATATATATATATACATACATCTATCAGGATATCTCTGCCATTTATAACGTCATATATTACACATGAAAACTAGAATACTATGCTTAGCTTTTCATTCCTTTGCACATTGTTGACGACCAAGACAAATATGCATTTTTTTTTTAACACGTTACATGATTAAATGGAGTGTCACACTCACCCGCTGCGTCCATTGATCCAAGAAGATCCTTCAGAATAATCCAAGAAATTGAAATCCACAAAATATAAAATATAAAATATAAATTTAGTCCAGAATATAAATATTATTCACATATAATTCACATCAGTTATGCACAGCAAAGTTAAACAAAACTGTGTGCAAGTTAATCAAAATGCAATGATCACGGAATCGAGTACTCGAGTCACAAAATCATGAGAATGCGATTATTTATTAAAATAAATATTATTGATGCCACAATAGCAACAAGCGGAATTTATGTATCCTCACAACATGTCTCCAACAGCACATGTCTCTCAACATATTTCCAACACCACATAAGATTCACCAGAAAATACACGATAACGACACACCCTTTCATAGCCTGATACATGAAAATGGCGCGAAAAGAAGTATGAAAGGAAAATTGAATTTCATCGAATTTCCTTCGAGCTTAGTTTATATAAAACTATGATACACATGCCATTCTGTTGTCAAAGTGTTCACACAGCAGAATTTCAACACTGGATGAAAAGCACTTCTCTTTTATCTTACGGGCGTCCATAATTCACCAGAGCTTGAATACATTACGTCCACCTTGTCCGCCATCTTTATTCTAATCCCGCACGTAACAAATACAAATAAAAATTATAAGAGTAAGATCGTTGACATTACCAATCGTCAGTATTACTATCTATCTATCTATCTATCAATATATCTATCTATCAATATATCTATCTATCTATCTATCAATATATCTATATATCTATCTATCAATATATC
Source organism: Sinohyriopsis cumingii (assembly GCA_028554795.2). Lineage (NCBI taxonomy): Eukaryota > Metazoa > Mollusca > Bivalvia > Unionida > Unionidae > Sinohyriopsis > Sinohyriopsis cumingii. Next base: position 61,306,515 of record CM068841.1, read on the forward strand.
GATCTATCTATCAATATATCGATCTATCTATCAATATATCTATCTATCTATTAATATATCTATCTATCAATATATCTATCTATCAATATATCTATCTATCTATCAATATATCTATGTATCAATATATATATATCTATCTATCAATATATCTATCTATCAATCAATATATCCATCCATCCATCCATCTACCTATCTATCAATTTTGTGGTCATTTTAAACAACATATTACATAGCTAATTTTTGTCCATGATCGTAGATTATATTTTAAGATAATGATCATTTGTATGCAGCATACTTACATGGACTTGAGTTCAGGACATAGGTTTATACTTGAAAAAAATGGCCGATTTGACTTTTATCACGTGTTATGGTAAACTGTAGGTAAAGGGACCTGCCCTTGTTTACGAATTTGATGGAAAATTATATTTGATATGATCTGGGTCCAGGTCGTTTTGCTGTATCATAAGGCAGGTGACATTCTTTATATACGAGAGAAGTTAACAATTATTTATTACTATCGTAATATCGGTCTATTAATTGTGTTCAGTTGTAATTAGAGAGGAATAATTTATTCAGAATAATTATTCTAAGTATAAAATGCTCATTGACATTTTAGACTATATCACAATTCTGCGATGACTGTGAATTCATTCATGGACAAATCTAGATTTATATCATTTGTGATGCATCAAGACTGTTGGCACATCAGCTTATCCAGTACTATTGACATATTAACAAAATTAATCAACACTTGACTACATTTGGAACACTATACTTCTGGACCTATGACAGGACGATTAGGATTATTTGGGACTTAATTCATATACCGTAATGTCAATTTAAATTTTCACATTGTATACAAGGTAAGGAAATCATTTGTTGAGTTTAGCTTAACTTGTTGGCTCAGAGTTGAAATATATATATATATATATATATATATATATATATATATATATATATATATATATATATATATATATATATATATATATATATATATATATGTGTGTGTGTGTGTGTGTGTGTGTGTGTGTATGTGTGTGTGTGTATGTGTGTTAGTGTGTGTATGTGTTTTTGACGGTTTTTTTACCATTTGGTTCTTTTTTCTCCTTAATGTTTAATACAATAATCCTATACACTACTGACACTATATTTGTTAAAATCAAATTATGCAATATACTGGATGCCGGGTCAGACCTTTGCCTATATATTATGCACATTTATATTCCAGATGGGAAATAAAAATAAAATTTACAGTAATAAATTGAATAATCAGCAATCATCTAAATTCACGGAAATATTTCAAAGCGTTGGAGATGACTATGACTTCGGGTCGGACGTTCGGGTATATTCTTTCTTGTACGGTTAATTTTTATACTGGCTTGCAGTCCCTGATGTGCAGGGGAAAGGATCTCTCGCTTTATGTGTCTGTATGACTTGAGTCCTACTCAGTTTATTATTCCTTAATGAATGTATGGCTGGGAAATACCATTGAGAGGAATAACGTTATTCGTGAAATATATAATCTTGGTCGACAGAAGACGACTTTTTCGCTTGAAATTCTTGCAGATAATACTAACAGGATTTAGTAGGTATAAAACTGACTGAGGGGAGACAAGCCTTCCAGTCACTGTTTCCGATGAAGAATAGACTTGATTCCCTTGAGCGACGTTCTAAACTGCTTCTATTGTAGTTTCGTGTGGTTTCCGGAACAAATTATGTTCCCCCAACGAAAGCATAGAAATTCATCAGCTTGAGAAAAAAATTATGCATTCAATGAACACACATACATTTATATATTTTTATATATCTGATACAAGGCCTGAATTATTCTCATCCTATGACCACACCATTTTTACTGGTAAAGTGTGGTATAAGAAGAGAAGATAAACTCATTCAATGACTACACACAATACATAGTAGTAAAAGAGTGGTATGTGAAGAGTAAATAGACTCATTAAATGGCCACACACATATTAATAATAAGAAAGGGGATATATGGCGAGAAAATGTCATCAATGATGACCAAACGAAGTTGTTTAACTGCAATGTACCCCGACGTCAAGGCGAACTCCTTTACATTTAATGAACGAAAAGTTGCAAACAGATGTTCGAAGAGGACAGGAACTTAATGTTGAACACAAAAATGTTTCTAACCCTTGAAAATGGGCAATAGATGAAATACAGAAGTATAGATATTACTAATATTTGAATAATACTAGAAATTGAAAGTTGGAAGACAGTTGGGACATTGTTAGATATTGAAGAACTGTTGGAAAATTGTTCAGACTAGACATCTATGCAAAAATGATATTTATTTTTGTAATTAAAAAGATGTATTTGCTGAAATTATCATCAGGGGAAAACTCTTTATTGAAAATCTATCCAAAACCCGTTTCGGAACCGCAGTTTGTGAACTCATAATGTCATCCATTCACGAGTACTATACTAGACCTATCCTGCGCATGCCGAGTGAGCTACATAAAATAGCAATGACAGTAACGTGTGAAGCCTAGACGGAATCATATCTCAGATAAGTCCATCATTTTCTATAAGAAGCTGTTACATCTGTTAAATATCAGCTTCGGTAACCAAATATGATCTCTGCAATCGCCTCCAATCAATAAAACTTCTCCTTATCATGCGAAACTTGCGCATCCGTCCTTTGAAATCTTCAGACGGTGAACATGTACACATTGTGTGTAATCAACTGATGTCCTAATTGTAACATTGTTTCTTCTTATGAAATAAATGTGCATACCTAAACAAATATTGTGCATGGTGCAAAAGAACGTTGTCCGTATGACTTCGTTTTCATAGTGGGAATAATGAGTATAATATATATATATATATATATATATATATATATATATATATATATATATATATAGAGAGAGAGAGAGAGAGAGAGAGAGAGAGAGAGAGAGCATATTATCGTGCAGGTTAGAAAATAACGTGCCGTTTCTTGTCACAATAAATGCACGCAGGAAGATTTTTTTGATCAATCGCTTCAGAACTTGATTCACAATAGTAGTGCCAGACTGAGCTTTTGAATTACTCTTATGAGACTGGTATGGTTGTTTAAGCCCCAGAATTGCTAATATAAAGACGTATTGACAAACGAATATTTGTGAATTTAAGAATAACTGTCCGTTGTGCGAGGATCATCTTCCAAAGTTTACCATTGGGCTCATCAAGATTGTTCTTGACATCACTGTGGATGCAATGCTTTAAGTCTTCAACGAATATGAGCTGTCTGAATGTATCGTTATCATCACCAACCGTCTTGGCTGAACACCACGTATCAAACAGTTCTTTTTCTCCTGCAAATTAGACATGTTTTCTTTTTCAGTTTCTTTCCTAAATTTCTTAACGTTTTGTCGATATGTTTCAAGTATGAACTTAAAATCCTTCTAGATTCATCTCTTGACCACATCGTCATCAGCATATTGTTGCACAGGCAGTGAAGTGTGGACTAAACGAGCTATGTCAGTAATTACATTCTGTAACAATAAAGTTCAATGCTCTCTTATCCACTTAAGATGGTCAGCAATTTTCTTAAAATGACGAAACTACTGATCTGCTTGTTTTTATATAAAGGTAGGTACTAACCTAATATTTTTAGTAATATTAAAACCGGTACTTGTGTTTAAAAGCGAGGAATGCTTTTCGCCTGGCATTTCTAACTTTATAAAAATCTAAATTGCATTTCTCTTCATTATCTTTCTCTTTTTATCTGTACCTTTATTTCCCTATCTTCTTCTTTCTCCTGTATCTCCCTTTCCTCTCTGTGAATTTGTATTTCTCATGATCTCTCTCTTATTTTTCTCTTTGTTTCGTCAATCATGTCACTATAAATATAAATTTTCGGCATTCTCTCTCTCTCTCTCTCTCTCTCTCTCGCCGTCTCTCTCCATCTCTCTCTCTCTCTCTCTCTCTCTCTCTCTCTCTCTCTCTCTCTCTTCATCTGGCTCTCTTCTATATCATTTTCATTATTTTTTATTTGCCTATATTCTTTCTGAGTTTGGATTTCCATCATTTCTTATAAATGTGACGTTTTAGTCACAAGTCCAAAATAATATAGCATTATAGATCTTAAATGTGCTGATGTATCAATAGTTGTTTATATATCGATGTGCCCGCATTCTTGCTATATCACATTGATGTAAAAGAATGTCTTTGAATGAATTCGCAATGATCCGAAAATGGTGTTTTAATCAGTACAGGAGATCAATACGTACTTACTACATAACAAACACTTAAATGATGGACAAAACAAGTGTTCTTAAATCATTCTCAAAGTTAGGATTGTAGGATGCTTTTATGTTTTGTTAAGGCCACTGTGGAGATTAATTTTTGTATCGCTATGCTATTTTCTTCAATTTAAAATATTAGTAGCAGCAAAAGCAGTAGTAAGGGGGTTTGATCCATATCAAAGATAGATTAAGTGCATATCATTTACGGTGACTGTTATTTTAAGATAAACAGATGATGACATAATGCATTAAGCACGATGCTATGGAGGGAACAATATATTTTTTTTATTTCTGTACTAATCTTTATCTTATGCTGTATTTTGTCTCAGTTCTCTGAAAAATAATGTAGCAATTTTCCCCTGCATCTTAAGTCGGCCGCTTTGATAAATATCCCGTATTGAGAATGAGATGGTCCATTTAGGAATAGACTCTTTTGGTAAATTGATAGTTCACGTGGTATCATTCTATGTAAAAGCCTGAGTGCAAAACAATATTCGTACAGTTTGGTAAAGGGCGACAACAATTATGATCCGGAAATCAAGATTGCTGCCTGTGCCGACTGCCCCCCCCCCCCCCCCACTCCGACCGACCCTCCAGCCTTGCCTCCTTTGGACATTATAATAATAAATATGCTTAACGCACACTTAGGCGTGAGGGGTGAGGCATCTTTCCTCCCCTAATTACTAGTTCAATAAACCCACTCGTAGGGAAGTAAAACAGAGTCACGACTCTTCATACAGTCCTCACATGAGTGCGTATTGGGTCTATTGGGTCTATTCTTACTCATGGCAGCCTTACACTCAGGTCGATCGGGACCCTATAGTCCCACGATCTGACGACTAAATGAAATAGTGCTCTAAGAGCACAGTAATGCCTGTGGGAGGAGGCTCAATTCCTTCCCACGGGATTAATTAAATAGTCCGTATCGGACATTAACTGGACTCTCAAGCCTTGATGGACGCAAGCGTCCTTAATTCCATATGTCAGTCAGTCAGCTGATTCGGGATGCCCCATTGATGAAAACGACCTTATCGAAGTACCTGTAGAAGGAAAACCTCTTAATACACAAAATTTGAACAAAGGCAATTGATCCAACTCTTGAGATATGTGCATATTTATCCGTCGCACAATGCATCTATATTGTCCTTGGCTGACTTATCTTTGTTTAGATAGAGGTAATATCCCACCTACAAACACGGCAACTCAGAAACTTAACAAATGAAGATACTATTCCTAGATTTGGTAAACAATCACTTCGGGAGGCAAAGATCCTACATCACTTTAGACAGTCTGCAAAAATTACAACTTGCACACCATGAAGGTAAGGAAGACGATACAAAAATTGGACTCTATTGCCCCGGATCAACCATTAAAACTAACTCTTTAGTCTGGTTTTGGGCGACAAAGAGCTGGGAGATTCCTTTCCAGACTCAGACGCACAATCAAGTGTTACTTGTTTAGGCTAGAATAAACAGTAACACAAGAAACAGTGAAAACAACAAGCTTTGAAAAATATAACAAATAATTTATTTCCATGGAAAAATACTGTAAAAATGAAAAAATACGAACGTACGGTTTTAAAAATCAATTAAAACAAAATCACCCAAGAATAATCCACGAACAAGATTTTTTAAGTCCTAATATTGAAATGTTCTAATGATTCCAAGTTCGAGTCCCGACGAAGAATCCAAGATGGAAGCTGATGATGTGTGATGTTGCCTGTACTGTGTTGACGTCTACAGTTCCTTGTAGAAACATAATAATTATTCCCCCGGTCATGGAAATCCAAATAAAATTGTTAAGAAAAGTCCTTGTTCAAGAGTTGTGTATGAATACAATAATGTTTCCAGAGAAACGAAATAATATTCTAGAGTCCAAATAATCTGAAGAAATATTAACACATAACTCAAAAACTGAAAACCTTCAATACTCTCTCTCTTTCTAAACATGACAATTAATACTAAGTATTTCCCAATTTCAGAAATGACTAATTGCGAAATAGAGGATGACGTGATCATGTTTACTTGTAAAGGTCACATAGCTCCTGTATGTCCTTGATAAGAGCCAATCGTTTTATTCAGAGAAAAAGTTGTAAACTTGACCCTCAGTGAAGGCCAGGAACTAAGTCACACATAGGAACAAGTGTTTCTGTTCTTAGGTATGAAAGGAAAAACTCAGGTCAAACTGGAAAATATCAAATTCATAGTAAACAAAATTACTTTACATTGACATGTAAAGAAAATAAAAATATTCATAAACCCACAAACAATCAAATCAAATCAAACAGAACTTAAATCAAATATAAATTAAATCAAATATATGTAACACAAGCTATGCCCACAAACTAAAAGATCCATCTTTGCGCAACCAATACAGAAGCTAGAATAAGCACAGGGAACTGATATATTATATATTTAGAAGTGGCATGTGTTCCTTCACGCGGACGAGATGGAAAATTTCAATCCTGCAAACCCTTCACCCAAACCAATTTGGTAAAAATATAATATACTAAAGCATAAATAATAGTTAACATTTATGCATGCATATATATATATATATATATATATATATATATATATATATATATATATATATATATATATATATATATATATATATATATATATGATGATATAAAAATACACAAGATAACACCAAATTAAGATATAAATAAAAAGTAAGCTAAAGCATACAACTACAACTCTTCTAACAAATAAATCGCAAGCATGCAAACACAAATAACATCAATTGCACTTAAGCATCTTATTTTTTTCATATTATATCATTTTATAAATGTAAACAAGCTTTATTCTACTTCTTCCTAGGCTCAGATAAGAAACAAAACGACTAAACAAATTGACTTATATAGTGCCAGTCCTAACACAAAAATAGCAATACAACAAAACCACACGTAATCACACATCACAAGGACGATAACATCTTTGGCAAAGCCACACTAAACCAAATTAGCATATAAGGGAAGGGGAGAGGAAACTGGTTCTTAAACTATATGTCAAAAGAGCAAGGAAAACTATCCTAAGTTCTAATTAAGGAAGAGATATAGAAACCAGGCTCATTATTTTTATCATGACAGAGGGACTGAAGTATATATATCCATATATTTCTGTGTAGCTGCCAACGTCACGACAGTTGTGATCTATTTACAATATTATCATTTCATGTAGAAGAACCTCGATTGTGTGATACACAACTACAATTATAATTGGTGTTATTGCTTGTACTGCTTCTGATACACTAGTATTATCTATTACAATGAACATTAGTCGATACAATCATAATTCTGTGTTATTGGAACTGACGACAACGTATCCATCGTTCCTGATTTCATAAAAAATCTACGCCCGATCTTAAATTTTAATATAATACATAATATAGGGGCATCGATATATGCGGAGGTAAGATATTTAGGTGCTCGTAAAATATGTTGTCTTTGTAATTATGTAGGTCAGGATATTAACAGTTTTGAGCTTGGTTATTTTAATTTGAGATGAATTTTTCTAGCATATATTCAAAACACACACACACACACACAGACAGATATGATTGATTCATTGATTGATTGATTGATTGATTGTTTGTTTTTTAACGGCGCATCAGCACTTTTAGGCTATTTAGCGCCAAACAAAGTGTTATTTGTATAATCTTTTAAAACTTATAAAAGGTTCTATATCGACCAGCAATATAAAAGAACAAATGGTTGAAATTAAAAACGGTAAGATGGTAACGGTGCAAAATAAAGCTTCCCGATCAACGGGAGATGTAAAAATGATGAATAGGTATTAAAATGGGACGGTATATATATTGCATAAAACTGCACAAGGTGATACCATAAATGTCAGAGTTTAGAGTAAATATTTACGGCTTTCAAGAACTATATAATACGAGTGATGTTTATAGTATCAAAAAGTTCTTTCATGTCATGCACAATGTAATAACGATCGCGCGTAGGTTGTAGGTCAAAGCACTCTATCACAAAGTGCTTGACAGTGAATGGTTCATTGCAAAAAACGCACTCTGGTGGGTCTTCACCTTTTAGCATGTGGGTGTGGGTGATATAAGTATGACCAATTCGGATTCTTGCAATGACTACCTCCTCCCTACGAATGGTTCTGTAGGAAGGAGTCCATTCTACTAAACTTGGTTTGATTGCGTGAAGTTTGTTATTTACAGCATCATTCCATGATGCCTGCCACTTCTGACGTAAGAACTTTCTGATACAAGGTTTAAAATCAGTATATGGTATTTTAAAATCAGATGGTTCTTGAGAAAGGGCCATTTTAGCAGCGCGATCTGCTTTTTCGTTACCTTTAATACCAATGTGGCTAGGTAACCAACAGTATATTATATTGTGGGAGACACTCAGCTCGGTATCTTTTACGAGTATGTTTTTCAATAATGGGTTCTCCAGTTTTCTATTGTGTAGCGACTGGAGTACTGATAGCGAGTCGGAGAAGATGATACTGTTTAAAATACGGTTCTTTTCTATATGTTGCAGAGCAAGGTCTATTGCTCTGATTTCGGCTGTAAAAATTGATGCTCCATTTGGTAAGCGAACTTGCGTTGTGTGATTTCCACAAACAAAGGCTGCACCAGCCTTTTCCTCATCCTTTGATCCATCAGTGTAAATTCTGTTGTAGCTTTTTAAATTCGGTGAGGAGTTCATGGTAAGAGTTGTGGAAGATAGAAGGGTTTGTTTCGGACTTTTTCCCATCGTGTAGCGTAAAACGTACTTTTCGTTGTTTAATTAGCCAGGATGGTGTGTCGGAGATGGATGTTTTCTGAATTTTTGAAAGATCTATATTTGTAGTGTCAAGGCTGGATGATATTCCAAAGGAAGGTATGGCGTTTGGTTTATTTTCGTATAAAGTTTTGTATTTGGGTTGAAAAACAGCCGAAAAAGCAGGATTCAGAGGGTTTGGTTTTAATTTCAGAGCATACTGTGCGGAAAGCATTTCTCTACGATACGATAACGGTGGTTCATTTGCCTCAGCTAGAAGGCTTTCACACGGGGATGTTTTAAATGCTCCCAGAGCCAGTCTTATTCCCTGATGATGAATTGGATCAAGCATTCTAAGATACGATTTTCTGGCTGAACCATACACAACGCAACCATAGTCCAGTTTGGAGCGAATAAACGTTCTGTATAAATTTAGGATGACTTTTCTATCAGCACCCCAGTCAGTGTGCGCTACTACTTTAAGTAGGTTAAGTGCTTTTAAGCATTTAGCTTTTAAGTTCTTTAGGTGTGGAATAAAGGTCAGTTTTCTGTCAAAGATTATACCTAAAAATTTGGTTTCCTCAACAACTGGAATAGGTGTTCCATCCAGCGTGAGGTTCGGTTTGTCGTGATGTTTTCGTAGCTGACAGAAATGCATGCATACCGTTTTTGATTTCGAGAATTTGAAACCGTTTGCATTGGCCCAATTTTGAATTTTGTTTATATTTTGCTGCAGTTGTCTTTCAATTGTATGCATGTGCTTTGACCGATAACATATTAGAAAATCATCAACGTATAACGAGCAATCCACACCAGGAGTCAAACACTTGGTGATGTTATTAATTTTGATATTAAAGAGCGTCACAGATAAAATACTGCCCTAGGGCACATCCTTGTCTTGCTCGTGCAGATCTGAGAGGGTAGAGCCCACTCGTACTTTGAATTCTCTGTCTGTGAGGAAGTTGGATATGAAAGAGGGCAGATGTCCTTTTAGACCTAGATAGTTCAGGTCATTTAGTATCCCGTACTTCCATGTCGTGTCATAGGCCTTTTCTAAATCAAAGAAAACCGCTACTAAATGTTCTTTCTTAATAAATGCATCGCGAATGAATGTTTCTAGTCTAACCAGTTGATCATTGGTGCTCCGGCCATATCGAAAGCCACTTTGGAAAGGAGATATTAAATTGTTAGTTTCCAAATACCAGACAAGCCGAGAATTGATCATTCGTTCCATTGTTTTGCACACACAGCTTGTGAGTGCAATTGGTCGATAGCTGTTGGGGTCTTCGCTATCTTTACCGGGTTTGGGGACTGATATTACAGTTGCTTCTTTCCAGATTTTTGGTACATTACCAGTAATCCATAAATCATTGAAGAGTTTCAAAAGAGATGTTAAAGATGATTCTGGAAGGTGTTTTAAAAACTGGTAATGTATTTCGTCAGGCCCAGCGGATGTATCATGGGTCTTATCTAAAGCCTCCCTAAGCTCCGATAGTGAGAACAATTGATTATAACTTTCCGAGTTGTTGGATGCGAATTTTAAACGTGACTTTTCTTTTTGAGTTTTAAGTTTTCGGAAGGCTTCTGAATAATTAGATGATGAGGAATTTTTTGAGAAACTGTCAGCAAGAATATTTGCAATGTCACGTTTTGAACTAAAGTTATTATTATTCAGTGTCAGATGTCGGAGTGGGTTTTGTTTTCTCTTTCCGCTTATTTTGCGTATAGTGTCCCAAACTTTCTTAACAGAGGAACGACAGTTTAAAGAGGAAACATATTTCTTCCATGATGCTCGTTTACTCTCTTTGATTGTGCGGCGAGCTTTCGCCCGGAGGATACGATATTTACTTAAATTCTCGGGCGTCGGATGATTGTTAAATTTTTTCAAGGCTTCTCGACGTTGCCGTATGGCTTCCTTACATTCCTTAGTGAGGCAAGGTTTTAGTGTTCTTTTACAGTTTGTTGAGGATTTGGGGATAGATTCTTCTGCAATGTCGGTTAAAATAGATGTAAAATGCTGAATAGGATCGTTAACATTGAAAACTGTATCCTCATTCAGCCTAGTTTTACAGAGTGTTTCGAACTTGGCCCAGTCGGCCTTCTTTAAATTCCATTGTGGAATTACTTTATCAATTGTAGAGTTATGATTTACAAGGAAGATTGGGAAGTGATCGCTACTGTGAAGGTCATCAGCGACCTTCCATTCATAGTCCAAAAGCAGCGAAGGAGAACAAATTGTCAAATCGATGCATGTGTATGTACCCATGCCTGGGTGTAAATATGTAGGTGTTTTGGTATTATATAGACACAGATCGTGTCTAGAAATAAAGTCTTCAACTTTGTGACCTCTGTCACTTATATGATTCGATCCCCATAAAATGTTATGGGCATTAAAATCCCCGAGTAAAATAAATGGCGCGGGAAGCTGTTGAACAAGGTCGTCTAATTCGTTTGGTACTAGGTTAGTGTTTGGTGGTAAGTAAATAGAGCAAAATGTAATCACTCGATGTAGAGTGACGCTTATAGCAACGGCTTGTAAATTTGTGTTTAAAGGTATGACGCTATGAGGGGCTCTGTTGTTCACAATAACAGAGACTCCTCCTGAGGCCCTGTCAACATTTTGAGAGTAGTTGTTAAACAGGGAGTAGTTTTTAAGCGTGATATTATCTGTATTTTTCAAAAATGTTTCCTGAAGACATAATACTGCAGAATCATGTTCATTTAAAAGCAGAAGAATATCATGGTAGTTGGATTTTAAGTCCTCTACAGTTCCATTGTATGATGGTGTTCTTCATTACAAGTTTATATTGAAGATTCTGGAGCTAGGTTAGACCTTTCGCGGAGGCAATGTCTTTGATAATTTATCTGGAGGAAGTACGGGGGTGAATTTTTTGTTGTTAGGTCTGGAGCCACCTTGAGGACATGGAGCAGATTCTTCTGCATCCATATCCTCAAAGTCTCCAAACCTATTGTGCAGTTTTATTGGGTCATCAGACCCTTTTTGCTGCCTATTTGCTGTCGACTTTTTCTTACTGTTTGGTGATTTTGATGGTGGAGGATTGTTGAACGTTGTTTGCGTCGATGTTGAGTTTTTTGGGGGTTTGTAATGCGATATGTTCGAGACGGAAGGGGATTCAGGTGGGTCTGTTTGGGTTTGGGCGTCTTTCGTTGCTTTTTGATTGCTCTTTACTATGGTTGAGAAGGATGGGCCGGGGAGTGATGTTCTAGTTTGTACAAGCTTCCTGGCCTCTGGATACGGGATGTTGGATGTGTATTTGATCCTTTGGATTTCCTTCTCCTGTTTCCATATATCGCAATCTTTTGAATTTGCATGGTGTTCCTTGCCGCAGTTGACGCAATGCGGAGTGGCTTTGCACTCGGATTCCCGATGAGAAGGGTCTCCACATCGTCCACATACTTGGTTTCTGGAACAGCGGTCTTCATGATGACCGTATTTTTGACATTTGTAGCATCGGAGGGGATTTGGTATGTATACCTCAACCCTAACTTGTAAGAACCCAACTTTGACAACTTTAGGTACCGTTGGTCTGTTGAAGGTGAGTATAATGGTGTTGGTGTCTTGCAGATCGTTGTTTCGTTTGATACGAATCCTACGAACTGCAGTGACACCTTCACTTTTCATCCCCTCTACGATGTCTTTGTCGCTGACTCCAGCCAAGTCACGGCAACGAATGACGCCTTTTGATGTATTTAGAGATGTGTGTGCGAAACAAGTCACTGGGATGTCATGAAATACCTTAATTTTTTGAATGTTCTCAGTGTGTGCTTTACGTTCGCACTCCACAAGCAGACCACCTGATTTAATCTTTTTAACGCTTTTTGGTTTGCCGACTAATCCAAGTATAGTCTTTTCGATTATAAATGGCGATAGTGCGGCTAGGGGTTTGGTTTCGTCTTTTGATTTGATGACCATGAAGCGAGGAAACGATTCCACACTACATGGTTCATCATCTGAGTCAGTTCCCGTTTTGGTACGCTTATTTTGATTTTTTTGATTTTCCATTTTGGCTTGAATAAAAATTCAGCACCCGTGCTCCCCACCCACCAAGGAGCCCAACAAGGGGACACTTTTGAAGTGCCAGGGATACACAGATGCCATACTCAGTTGATAAAATTACCTTTGGTTGACCCTGAAGTCGCCAATTTCTAAGGTCGGTAAAATTACCCCCCGATTGACCCGTTAAGCCACCGCCTTCTAGGAAGTCTTCTAAGACTTGGAAAAGGGAAAGATAAAGGAAGAGAATTTAGGGGCAACGGTGGTATCAAGAGAGATACAAGGAGACAGATAAAGAAGGTGAGAGAGTAAATAAAGACCTCCTAGGGCTCGGCGTGACCAGCCGATTTGTCGGAACCGGGCCCATCCCGACCACCCGTCTAAGAGAAGTAGAGGCCAAAGTAGTGTATTGCAGGGAAAGCCTCTGCTCAACTACCAGGATCCTTTCCTCCCCCGACACGGGACGCAACCCACGGCAAACAGGTTGCCTCTACTTAGTCGCCTTTTACGACACGTAGCGAGGCACGTCGGGCCAATTCTACAACCCCGGACCCGCAGGGGGACAGACAGATATATATATATATATATATATATATATATATATATATATATATATATATATATATATATATGTGTGTGTGTGTGTGTGTGCGTGTGTGTGCGTGTGTTGAGAGAAAGAGGGGAGATTTGTACCGTCAAGGTGTAAGAATGGACATGCTGCATACACAAAAAACTGAATGACGTACCTTGTATGATTTTACTATGAATGTTTTATAAGCACCATACAATGGGTTTACGTTGTTTTGGGTTGTATTTGATTTCATATTTTCTACATAAGGAGAGAGAGAGAGAGAGAGAGAGAGAGAGAGAGAGAGACAGACAGACAGAGAGATAGAGACTTGGCTAAACAAGTGAATGATGTGACCTCAAGTTATTTACAATTGCGTGTGCTTATGACAGATTACATTCCTGGCTCGAAAAAAACAAACAAAACAACAACAGACTTCTACAATGGCGCTCCTGTAAGATTAGACTGTTCCTTGTTGTTTACTTTAGCTCAAAACCTTACCGATGAGAGAGGTTCGTTGATTCAAGTTACCCTTAACGTTTTGTTTGTACAGGGGCGCCTAGAGAATGAAGTAAATATGACATCGCATTAAATTGCATAACAAACTGGGTGATTAATACACACTATAACTTGTTTTGTATTTTGTAACGACAGTAAAATCTTAACGCTAGAGAGAAAGAGAGATAGAGAGATCCTATTTTTTATTTGAAAATTTGTATCGAATTCCTCACTAGAAAGGTGAAATAATGTATTTTGGTTCGTGTGTATTATAGAAATAAATAACATACTTTAACCATATAATTTATAAGGAATAATGACATGTTCATTGCTGTTAGGGTTGGACAATTTACTATTTGGGGTGGGGTGGGAGTTGAGGGTCCTGGGGAGTTTTAGTAAAAAAGTCAGTCCCCAAAATGCTTGAAAAAATATTCTTGCTTTGATTTGCAGAAACAAAAAGAAGTAAACTATTATCCATGATATTAGTAGAAATAATCATCTTTAGATAATACAATAATTAAAAGGTCGTTGTTCGAAAGAAAATCCTATGCACCTCCCCAAATCAGAAAATCCAACGATTTGTTCGTTACCGTTCTTTGATTTACAACTGTTGATATGATGAGAGAGAGAGAGAGAGAGAGAGAGAGAGAGAGAGAGAGAGAGAGAGAGAGGGGGGGGGAACGAACAAAAAGATTTGTTTTAAAGGTTCACAAACTATGTGCTTAATTAAGGCCTTTATTTGACTTGACTTATGGCCGAAATTTCGTGGCCTTATGCCTCCGTCAAGGGATATCAGGATCAACCTACCAATTACACTGAAAAGGGAAACGGGGAAGGTTTCAGACAGCAAAATGGTTTCTTTTCTACGCTGCCATTAGAGTGTGACCTCAATAGGTTGCAGTCGTAATGGAAGACCAGGATGTTTTTCCTGTGTTTGTTTGACCCTGTTAAACATTTTCAAGTAACTCATATTGATAAGGATCAAATTCATTTTCCCAGGATGGTATTTCTGCTGTGTTAAATAACTTTATAAATTACTTTCTTTCTTTGTTGATACGTTGAGTTGACTTCATTAAACATTTTTAGTCAGTTTTAAACGTTTGCACTGATATATGACACAATTATGAAGCTTTTAACCGAATCTTATATATTGAAGATAAGCTCAATTTGCCATACTTTGCGATTAATCCAGTGTTTTTAAAGGGTGTTAATGTCTATTACCAGATTTATGGCTAGATCTTTTCATTAATTCAGTTTACTTGCAAATACGATTTGATTCGATTCATACTATTGTATGGTAAATTAATTATATTAATTAATATTTTTTAAACCCGTTGAGAACCCCACTAGATTTGTCATTATCAAAGGCATGTGATCATGCAGTCATTGTACCAGGAAGACCAAACAGGAAGACATAACTAAGGTAAGATGACAACAATTTTACTCCCGTTATGTTCTCGCATTTTGACTTGGGCAGGTACTTGCCAGTTTAATGTATCAAATGTTCATTAATCCCAGTCGATTCTATAAACTTGACACAATTTGGGCATTTCAATTTGACGTGTCATTCTTGGATACTATCTAACGTTTGTAAGTTAGTAAAGAAAAAATACTACTGTACTACTATTATGTATGTGACGTTTGCACGCATTGGGGTGGGGTTCTTCCAATTTAATTTAATTAAATTATGATGAAAGTTCCACTCTGGCTCGTGAGGTTAGAAAGTTAAATTACTGACGAGGTAGATTTACAGCTCTGAGCCCCCAGTCAGCAATGCCGACGGTTAAATTATAGAGAACACGAAGATGAAAATTCAATCAATAACAATTTAATAAATTCGATTAATTAAAACGATAACTTCCAATCACTCGTCTTTCCCTCGACCAAGTGACAGTCTAATTCATCCCGTGATTTACAGTGTGAGTTCGATTTTCCCCCGTCCTTGCATCTACTCATCTCTTTCTTTCCCGCTAATTCCTTCCTTCTTTCCGTTCTTCTAACTCCTCCTTTGTCTCCGTTTTCCTCTCTACTATCTCCTCCTCCAATTTCGCTCCCAGACTTCAACTTCTCTTTTCTTCTCCTTTCCTCCGTCTCTCTATCTGAGACTACGGGACCAAACTGTAACTGGTCTGTCCCTCAAAGCTTCCTGTGAAAAACCACAAGGCGTTAACATATGTTTTTATCGAATCTCACCTCACACTATATCGACAATTAATCATCAGGTAAGGCCATCACGGTTTCTGGCACGCATGCGTACACATCGAAATTCCCACACACTTCTTGCAGGGTAAACAATAGCGTAATAACATGGTATCAGCGAATTGTCATACAGACATCAATACATTGCGTCACATCAGCATATACACATATATATTTAATCTCATGGTACTACAATCTGACAACAATCAGACGCATGTCTGTACATTACAAATATTCAACAATGGCAAAATCTATAATCATATGAACACGTGTATTAGTCTACTATAAAATACCCACATAGCGAATTACAATATTAACTCTTACGACGGCTAGCAAGCTATATAATTCTTTAAAAATATCAACTCATTTCTTCAAAATATGCAAACATATTAACAAAACAAAGTAATTCTTCGTACTACGATTCTAGCAATAATGAAGTATACATACGACCTACAATTAAAATGTAGTCGCATTCCACAAAGACCGAACAAATATCCCACTGACCTTATTTGAAGCTCTCTGTATTTAGAATTTCCTGCTCTAATATTTTCCCGCCAATAACGAATGGCTATTCGGAGTTACGCTAACCTCCACTCTGGGTAATTTCTCTTAGCGACCTAATTCTTGCCGAAGACGCGGAGATATCATTCTACCCAAATCAAGGTCTCTCCCCTATCTCGATTCTGATTGGGTGGCGCTGTGACCCTGTCCAATCGTCTTAGCGGCCAGTTCAACCTGTCTGGTCTGTCTGCAGGGAAAAGAATTTAAGACACTCCCACTTCTTCAGGCAACTTCTTTTGATCTTGGACAAACATTTCCACACCTAGGTGATAATTGGCTATCTGTGACTTCGCAACTCCGAGGTCCGGCTCTCCACTTCTAGCTACGGCAATCTTACGTAATGGATTAGTGCTAGCCTGCGGCAATGTTTAACATCAAACAATGGCTTGTCAGAATTACTTTGATTATACATGTTTCAACTGGGCTACTCTGGGTCGGGGTAAACATGACAATGTATCTGTTGCTAACACTACTACTTCGCTGCTGCTACTACTTCTTTTTTTTTTTCTTTGGTTTTGATTATTGAGCTGTATTTATTTAAAATTTGGTGATACTTGTATACGTGTTTAAAGCACAGTCACTAATATTCATTCATTTGTACTCGCCATAATACCATTTTCCTTTCGGCATATGTTTGAGTTTTATTCATCTTGTATGAAACCATACCTTTAGGCCATTTTCAATTTCACACAATATCATATTTCTTCCATCATCATCTCCACCACAAATGTAGTATTTTCTGTCACTATGAATGAAGATAATTTTGGTTTCTTCAACATTAACTGCATTTGGGAGTAAAGACTTGTCTCCTTGAAAAATATTTACACTGGAGTTCAGGCATAACACATTAGGAATGAAACTCCAAAGCTTTAGAAGACATTATTTGCCACAGTTCATTGTCTTTATAAACACATTCATAATGGTAATATTGAAGACACCATACATAAAAGTCACAATGCTGTCGGTCTGACAAAAACATTTACATTTGCATCTGGTAGTAACAGGGGTGTTCACGATCGATTGAAAACATGCTGTTTGTCGTTTGCAACCATGGAACATCCAGTTTAAGTTTGTATTTCGTGCTATTGGGGCATTTAATCTCGTGGTAGCCATCCCTAGAACATTCACAAGAATCATGCCATTTCGACTAGCCCTAAACTGGGGCTATCTTTCTCTGATAATCAATCCACTGCTCACAAGTTTAAAATTTACATGTTTACTCTGACATAATCGTGAGCATTCTATGTTTGCTGTTATTTCATGTTTAGTTCCACAGGCTGTTGCGGCATTATAGAAGGGCATCTTATTCCTATGAGATGTGCAAATTGTTTTTAATATTGTCAGAGATGGCTGTGAAATGCTAGTGTGGCATAGACAATAAAAACTAGTACCTATTATTCTTCATGTAAGATCTCTGTGCCAGAAGAGACTATTCGATTGGCCCCTCGTCTTCCACTCAAGATATAATGCTTGTTCCTGGGAAACAGATATGTCTATAGCATTATACTTCTGTAACATTTGCTCGTATGATAGATCTGAATTACTTTTATCCTTACTGTATATGCAAAGGTCAATTGGCCACTCTGCAAATAATGACTTAGGTTTGAAGTTCTCTGAGAACTTGCCTCTTAGTAACAGAATGGCAATATACAGCACATTTTGATGAAGTTCATCCCAAAATAGGTTCTCCTCATTTGCTGTAGGCGATGGTATGTCTTACGGTGCTTGCTTATCAGATACAATGTACGCACATTGATTGCATGAAAGTTTTCTTATTTTACTGCAGACTGTAAGTCCATATATTTAAGTCGTCTATATGGTGTGTCAGAGGTAGCTGAAGTAGGAAACATTCAGTATACATATGCTTCAGTCACCGTAGGTTTCTTGCATATTCTTGCACCTGTCTCCAAGGCAAACAAAACTGCGACAGCGTGAGTACAACATTCCCCGATTCCTGCCATGCACGTGCAATGTGCTGATTCGGCACTCCCATCTACACCAACAATAACCCATAGCCCTTGGGTTTTCTCCTGACTCGCATAGAGTGGGTCACCTGGAATTTAGAATGAGGGAAACATTACAAATTATAATATAGTATGTTCAATATTGCGTCGATACCGTAGTTTTTTGTACATGTTGAATGTATCCACACATGTACACGAGGAATATAGACATGTATTGTCAATCAACCATTATTAAACAGGGGTTGTTGCAGCAAACTCGCAAAGGGATAAATAGTTCGAATACAACTGAAAATTATACTGTTCTTTTAACTGATTTTAACTCCATAAATCTATCATCACAAATAACCTCTACTGCAGTAATAAAATGAAGTTAACTGAAATACGTTATAAAAAAAAAAAAAACATAAGAAAAAATGTAAGTGAAAGTACCTTTGCTCTCAACAAATGAACACCATTTATTTCCTTGTGCAGTATTTCCAGCCGTCTTGGAAAATCTTGTATGCATACAGAGACTTGTAGGTCTTTAGCTGATCATTGGTGTGCGATGGTTCTTGAAAAATCAAAAAATGAACGTGTACATTAATGACCTCAGGCTATATCGTCTGATCGTTGCTAATAGCTTCAGCAGACAGATTATATGGATCAATTTGTATTTTAGCTGTTTTTTGGATCTTCACAAACGTCACCAACAAGTGAACTGAGATAAGAAGTATGGATAATAACTTTTGTTTATTGTCTTCTCCATCGTAACTATCAAGGTATCGATTTTTGTTCGGGAATCAAAATGAGGCGCTTGTTTAATCGCGTTACATTGTGGGAAATTGTGTACTACAACAAGAAAAGCAACTATTATTACTACTGCGACACTTACTACTACCACAACTACTGCTACTCAAACTGTTGATTATATTGTTGCTTAAAACACTGCTATCTCTGCAACTATTGTAACTACCAATACATTCCGACTTCTTCTGTGCAGTCTGCTGTGCGCTGCAGCTGTTGAGCGTAACAGCAGTTTAAGAGAAGTTAAGAAGACGTAAAGCGTATGATATGAATGTGATATATATGTTGGGTTATAAGATGGAATCCGTATGATATGAATGTGATATATATGTTGGGTTATAAGATGGAATCCGTATGATATGAATGTGTTACATGTGCATCATAAGTAGCCTTGCTGTCAGTTTAGGACCCCGTCAGTTCTGGTTTGTGCATTAAAACAGAAAATTCATCTAGATTATCTATGACGTTCATATAAGCCAGATACGAGTTGCACATTTTTCATTCACATATTTCTCGACTTTTTTCACGATTCACGTATGTTGGGAAACATATTCCACACATGAAAATCATACATTTCAATTGTTTGCGAAGATTTCCTGATTATGATGCTCGTGATAGTTATCTTTTTCATAATTATTATGATCACAACCACCTAAGAAAAGAACATAGAAGATTCGCGATCTGAGGGATACTTTTAAAGGCATTAATATTTAATGCCACTGTTTTTAATTCATCTGTCCGACCACCACCAAGACCTTATGCTACAATGAAAATAATCTGACACAGCTGATTTAAAGTGAGTGTACCATTGATTTTACTGGTGTATGTGTGATATTATATCGAGGACAAAACATAATTATTTCAATGTCCGATATTATTATATGCTCATGTTTTTCCTTTGTTAACTTTGCATTTTCAAAATCTTGCAATATGTTTTCATGCTACACTGCTTCATACGACAAGACACGTGTGTAAAAAGATAGTATCGTGTATTAGGAACCATTATGTAAATAAACAATGAATACTCGTGAAGTAGACGCTTTAGCAAATGGCTGATTAGGTTCATTTGTGAATGAACTAAATGAGACAAAAATAGCATGAACAACAAAAAGCATATTAAGGACAAGGGCTATGGTTATCTATCAGTGACGTGCCATTTTACAAGTCAGTCAAAACAACAAATTCGGGAAAAAAATGCTGCAGAAGGTTTGGTAAGAAACTAAGAGCATCAGAGCTAATATCCAAGACGAGAAAAAAGGTATATTATTTCTGATGGCTAAATGGTCTGTCACATAACAACTGCTTTGCAAGTTTTCCAGTTTAACTTGTTTGATACAATGTTAGGCTAGCGATGGAAGCCATACATGTCAAAGCTTGGGTCCCTCCAACAGCGAGAATGCAAGTGACTGGGTTAAATATATGTCTTCTTTAGCTTGTATTAAGAATGGCAATAAATATAATTACATTTATGCACCTTGAATTTCCTGGAAATGTACTGTCTTATTCAGTTCTACAAATCCGAATGCCACGACCCAAGTCATTCGTTCCAAAACTTAATACATACATCCAAATTGTATTGCAATTTTGACTACATTTCCGACTGAAATGACATTCTCCTTAGTGCACGCAAAAGAAAATGAATTTGATATTCCACGGCGACTTTTCGATAGTTTCAACTAAACGAATTCATGTTTCGCACATTATGATCCTAAAGAATCAATGTTATAATTGAAACAGAGGTGCGGTTGATCCTATGCCAGTTCACAGCTCAAATCTCACGTGTGTTTTACGAAATTGACTCAGCTATAACAAAAATCCCAGTTCATTAAGCAGACAGGCACCACTTTAACAAACGCGAAGCCCGATTTAAATCAATTTGGCTACTCCCTTACCCCGTGAACACGGCATTTGGAAATAAAATTTTAAAAAGTTATATCTGATATTCAACTTGAACTTTATTCCATTCCTTTTAAAATTATATTTTCTGTATAGACATATTTTTTAAAATTACTAAAGGGCGGAGACCCTCTGAGCGCGGGGCCCGATTGATCCGAATCGGTCCAATCGGCCTTAGGTCGGCCCTGAAAGCAGAAAAGCAAAATTGAGCTGGATCAACATAAAAAGAAAATCCATCCATTCCAGATCAACTGGAAAAGCTGTTTTAATATACGTTAATTCATAATATGACTCTACATTTCAATTTTAAGTTGACCAAAACAAAAATGTTTTAAAATAATGTCGAGCGTGACGTAGTTCAATGTTCGCTTGGCAGTGCTATGTGCGCATTAATATTGTCACCATGTATTGATGAATCGACGGTTATATATATATATATATATATATATATATATATATATATATATATATATATATATACGGCATAAATTAAGTTACTTTTTTATTGTGGTGTATTCGTTTTATTATTACAACTTAGGTAGAAAACCAAACTTAGTATATGAAACAAATAATGCACTCTCACGGTCCTTCAGTATTACTCAGAAAAATTCGTTCATATTTTCCCATACAAATGTTTTAACGTATAAGTACTATATTACGCTTGGAAATGGAACTCTCTTTGTTTTCTCATAAACGAAAAATGCAGCACTTTCTTCCATTAATATTCCTTTTTGCTATATTTGCATCACCCTGCAATATCAATTTTACTCTTTCTGTCTGTCTCTCTTTCTTTCTCTCTCTCTTTCTCTCAAACCTTAGTTATACTAGCTATAGCTGAACACGGTACATTGAATTCATTATTATGAATATCGTATATTTATATTTCTCCATAAATTGTTAAGCGCGAGTCCAAGGCTCCCATCCTGGTACCTTAAAGTATCTGGGGTAACAATAAAACGGTCGGCATTTCATGATTGAAAATGTGTGTAATTACCTATGTGCGCAACTCACGGGTGACATACGACAAAAAAAAAAAAAAAAAAAAAAACCTCTTCCTGAATTAATATTTATGTAAATAAAGTAAGATAAGCTTTGTATCGGAATGTACACTTTATGATATGGTACTTATTACCTGCTTGCGTTGGTGTAGACGGGCGTGTTTCAAATGGGGCACACCATTGTCAGAAGAAGAAATAATCATTTGAGCTATGTCTAAACAAGTGAATGTTTCTTAAAAATCTATCTTTTTGCATTCCGCGTAGTCATCTTAAAAAGAAAATCAAGAAATCCAGATCTGATCATATTTTGGTCACTAAAATTTAGAGTGAAATGTTTCGATATTGTGATACCTTTAGTCTGTTCGAAAGGCGGACAGTCCATCTGATCGTTGCCACATCTACATCTCAACAACTGAATTAATATGTCTCTCCAAACGGTAACCATCTGGAGGAAGGATTATTATACTTGGTTGTTTCACCTGCGGACCAATATCAAACTTTACAATTACAATGAAGTTTATTATTTTACCAAATATTTCGTAAGCAGACACCGTTAAAGAAGCAATCGATGCAATGTATTTTTATTTACCAACCTCATGGTTATATAACTTACTGGGAATGGGGTGCGTATAAGTGATGGGGTGTGATATGGTTGGTGGACGAGGGCTAAATGTCAGATGCTAGAGTAGGGGTTGAGTGACGTAAGATGCAATATCGTGGCATTTTTCCATAGAAGATTATATAGTATTTGGAATGATAAAAGACATGCAAACGGTAGCCCTTTTGCTCTTCCGTTTGAGATTAACCTTTTGAGACTGCCCTTTTCTTCTGATACCAAGACCGTAAGTCGAGCTGTGTTCTATTTAGTTTTGCATCGGATATTATTAAAAATATAATTTTTATCTATCATCATTCCTATCCATCATGATCTTGTCCTGATCCCACTTTGGGTGATTTAAACTTTAAATCTACGTATGAGCAGTACAACATATTCGTAAGAATCTTTCAAGGGACCAGTTATATCATGAGAACAACCACACACACACAAAAAAAAAAAAATTAAAAAAAAAGAAAATAAAGAAGATGGACATTAACATTAAACTGCAGTTAGCGACCGGAAATTGATGTGATCGATGGTTTATTCTGCAAATTTTCATCCAATTCTAGCAAAATATTTAAACTTTGTTTAAGGGATGATATCGATTTCATGCTATTGTAGACATGAAACACAGGTTCTCCAATGACTGTTTCGTAATTCTCCACTTGAATAAAGCATTAACACCGAATGTTGGTTACCATATTGAACAAAATAAACAAAAATCCATAAACGTTTCAATGTCAGGCATATGCATATTTGATGTTCATGTTATAAGTATACAATGAGTCTTAAAGAAAAGAAGAAATTCCACCACTCTTAAAAATAAGTTTAGCAGATCGTAAGTAATTGGCCCTGGGGCATTTACCTGAGGAACTGCAAGTATATTCGAATGAAAGAACTGTTGCATGTAGATATATGCGTAATAGAAAAAGCGTTGGATATGCGTAATAGAAAAAGCGTTGGATATGCGTAATAGAAAAAGCGTTGGACATGCATCTTCGAAGACAACGTTCTATCAGAGGCGTCGGCCTTATATGTTCACATCTTCAGCTATCTGTTTATTATGTATCTGTGTTATGAATTTGGGCCCATTCTTTATCAAAGTTACCAAGGCAAGTGCGACCAATCAGTACTTTATCTCCGTTGTGCATCACAGTCAAAGTCTCTGTGCTGGAGCTTACATTTAGTAATGCACTACGGTTTAATGAATATAATTGCACTAGTATTACTGTATCTACATTGATTGGCCATAGTTTATTTGCATTAGGATGACGTCATGTAAAGTGACATGTAATCGGAGAAATAAGATAGGAACTGAAATCTGTCTGAGATCTACCTATAACTATTAATATTTCATCATGTGGGACCTATGTGCTGTCATTTCAGTATGTGATCTCTAATTCAGATTATTTTAGCTGGAGCTATACGATATTCGTATTTCGTAATTCGTTTTATAATTTTACCTCAATGCATTTTCAGATACGTTGGGTGAAGGTGATGACTAAAAGTTGACCAAATGCTGTTTTCTTCTCGACGCTGTCACGAGTTGCCAAGTGAGCTGTTATCTCGTAATAACCACAACTCATCTCTTTTAAAATTTGTTTCATAAGTGTAGTGGAATGGAACACATATACTGTTTAGACTACAAGAGATCCCATCATCATCATCATTTCTAACCGAATGGAATTGACTATTTGCATGCAAAAGAAAACAAACAACAAAAAATGCACCTTGTACTGAATGGTCCTATGTGACAAACTTGTCGATAAGTTCAACCTGATATCCCAGACATTACTGCGTCGCCGTTCGTCCATTCTGGCTAGATGTGAATGCACCACATCATCGGAGAGACGCATTAAATGCAGATCAATTTGTATCAAGCTGGCTTCTTACAATTTGTCTGAAACGTTATATATAGCACAGGAAACTTAAAACTGTTAAGGTAAAGATTGCAAAGGAAAGATTTAGGAAGAAAAACTGTTTGAAATAAGGTGAAGACCTGATCCTATTTGATTCAGATAAAACACGTGTTATCATTCTTGTAAAGATATGGTTTAAAAATAAATTCTGAATATATTAGTATAGTAGTATTCTTTTAAAAGACCAAACTATTTTCTGGTGGTAATTTATCGTGAAATTTCTTTATTGACCTAATTTAAAAGCCTTCTCAGAGAGTGAAGTCATTGCAATTGACAATAATTTTTTTACCATCGTTTGACACTGACATGACATACATTCCGGCTCAATATTATACTTCAGTAGGTATGCATGGTCAGTTACGTCCTTAAAGAAATCAGCACCATGTCATCTTATCATGTAAATTTGTTCCATTTTGCTTAGTTTGCCACGTGTGTGAATAACCCATTTACAAAATGTGTGAAGTTACTAAATTAAATGTACTTATTAATAGTGATCTATTTGCTCTTTCAATACTCTCAGTTTAAATCAAATATTTTTCTCTGATGTTTATGAGCAGATTGTGTTTCTGTAAAATTTGGTTACTGTAAAGGTGTCAAAGTTAACATTGTACAATTATTTCAGTCTGGACATTTGAGATATCTGATTATGGTTGTAAATTCTTCCGCACAAATCTAGACTTTATCAGATAAAGGGCCCATGATGGTGCTGCAATAGTCATTCCATCTTTCAAACCAACTGTCGACAGGAAATTATCGCCATAAAAGATGGCTTTGATAAATTTAAACGTCAAAAACGTGTCGCTATGCTCAATTTTGGCGTTTGGGTTAAGGGGTGAGGTCAGTTGGATTTGGAATACATTCACCATAACGAACGTTGGATTTTTGGCAAAAATGAACTATATTGCTTCTGCATGATAAACTAATTTTGTTTCTGATCGTACGAGGTTTGGTATTTGGAATTAAAGACCCCTTCATATGCAGGATGAGATGTATTTCAGGATCATTTGGTAGTGTACGGAAGAAACAATTCTGTTCGTCTAAAATACGAGTGTTCATTATTCTCAGTATATATATATATATATATATATATATATATATATATATATATTTATATATATATATATATATATATATATATATATATATATATATATATATATATATACATACATATATATATATATATACATATATATATATACATATATATATATACATATATATATACATATATATATACATATATATATATATACATATATATACATACATATATATACATACATATATATACATATATATATATATATATATATATATATATATATATATATATATATATATATATATATATATATATATATATATATATGTATGTATATATAGCGTGGAGATGAAAACTGCTTAAACGCTAGCGAGCTCATGTGTGTGCATGTGGTGAGATTGTACTAGGCGTTATGGCGGAGTGATTAGTTTTAATTGTCCACTGGAACCCGTGGCAATCTTCTTCTTTAATACTATTACTACTACTACTAACTATTATTATTATTATTATTATTATTATTATTATTATTATTTAAAGCTTTTGAGGAAGAAAACTGTGGCCAGCGCACACTCGATTAGAATGGGAAACGTTCTCGACAAAGGTTTGTCAATGTCACACTTTCATTTGTTTTCGTAGTCTTCAGTCGTGTTATATTTCGTATAGAGCGTGTTCAGTGAATATATAGATATAACGGTACATAGATGGAGATGCACATATGTAAAATAAGTAAATATGTAAGTAAAAACTACTTATATAGGTAGATATAACCACACAGACACACATATATACATATCATATATATATATATATATATATATATATATATATATATATATATATATATATATATATATATATATATATATATATATATATAAACTGCAGGGTGCTCTGGCAAAGGCTGAGGAAAGGGCGTGCTCTTCCAGTGCCGAGCTATTAATGTCGAGGGAGATACTATTCTAAAGCGCAACTATACCTGGCGTGCGTCAGCAACAATATAATTGTTAAGTAACCGTGGAAGGAAAGGAAGGCCAGAGTTCAGTATGGGCTAGTGTTCACGAAACTGCCAAGAAAATCGAGTGTGTTTGTAAAGGAGGGAACATACTTCAGTTATATTTGCGCAGGGAATTAACTAGCATGGTTTATACTCGGTTGCATTAAAGATAGAATGCATATCGTATGCCGCACAATTGAAATGACACATGCACATTAAGCATGAGTATGCGGTACTGACGGAGATCTAGCCTCGTTGCTTCAGGAATCACGAAGTACTGCAGGCGGCCTTTGTAGACATGGGACGGAAGAAAGGGCAGCAAAGAGGTTGGACTATAGTTAATCGGCTTGGTGCTATCAGGCTTATGTAGCGGGAAGATCTATTTGACCTTTTTAAAGAGGTTCAACACCGTGAGCATATTCCCATAAACTTGGACCGGGCTTGGTTATGAAGCTTCCGAGAAGTCAAGCAAGAGTCTGATCTGGAAGGAGCTGAGCACATCATTTTAACACGTTTCGCATTAAAGAGAACGGTCCACTAGAGCTTAGGCATCTCAACAGCATGTAGGTAATGTGGTTTGGGCATTCGCATGCGGGTAGATAGGTCGTCCACCTCATCAAAGGTTCACACCAAAGACTGGATCTCGAACGGTTGGATCGTAGTGGCCAAGTTCGACAAGTGTGGGTAATCGCTTATACTGGAGGGAGGATTGTCACAATCACTCGTGAAGCAATG
This sequence comes from Sinohyriopsis cumingii, assembly GCA_028554795.2. NCBI lineage: Eukaryota > Metazoa > Mollusca > Bivalvia > Unionida > Unionidae > Sinohyriopsis > Sinohyriopsis cumingii. The sequence goes on from CM068841.1 coordinate 61,334,282, forward strand.
CATAGGTTTATCATTGGCATTGACGTACACTACTATATATAACTTCATTCACTGGAAACTGTGAGCTACGGCCTGTACGAACTACGGAAGCCCGACCCTAACAACCTGACCCCTCAGGAACGGAGATTTCAACTCACCTCCTTTGCACAGATGGTGCAGAAATACTTTGGAAAGCCTGAAACAGATTCGCGGAAGGAAACTTGAGGATTGAGAGAAGCTTGTTTGCAAAACGGGTACAACCGTCAACGACGTTGTCGCCTTGGAAAAAAATTGGTTGCGACATCTACAAAAACGGGAACTACTATAATGTGGACAGACATTAGAACGCATCGTCCAAAACGCATAAACATGGTCTGAGACCCTCCACATTGCTAAGACACGTTGGGGAGATTTTATTTTACTAGGACAACGACAGAAATGTCTTCCAGAGGACCATAAGACAGGAATGAGAGGGTATAAAACTGGATCCCAGAATCATGGAGCAGTTGTTGCTGTCAGATGGCCGGTTCTTCAGAACCTAAGAGAAGCACAAGCAGATTATCAGGGTCTGCGGAAGGGTTTGCGATGTTTATGCTGTGGGCAGACCAGCAAAAGAACGAAACGTTGGGAAACTCACGACTACATCCAAGATAACATGCAAATTTTTTTATGGAGGGCTCTTTAATAATCACAGCGACTGTACGGTACAGCTGATGAGACTCGTGCATCGCCGAATGTTATCAAGGCGGCTTTCGATCTTGGGAGAGTGCCTCTGTGCCTCAAGCACAACGTACAGGTTTCAGTCTTGCATGAAGTCGGCTCGGTCTACCACCGCAATCTCCGCAACGTTCTCAGGTGGCCGAGATAAGTGGGGAGTGTAGATCACCTTTGGCTACGACCAGGCCAGGCAAACACTCATCGCAGTGGAGCTGAATACTGTAAAGATGTTTGGATTACCGTGCCAGGGATGAGACCCAACTGGCGCTGTAAGAGTACGTGCAGCTAGAGTTCAGCGCTATACATGGTATGGAGATGTGAAAAGTTTTTCCCGTCTGCTATGGGTGGAGTTCATTTGAGAAACGCTGGAATGGGGTAGACATGCATGCTCCCTCCCTTGGCATTTTTAGGTCAATACCTCTCCAGTGTCACCGGAATAAAACCCTATCACATCCATGGAGCTATTGCTTAACCACGTGATCGTAATTATCGATACAGTCTCTGCGTAGGATATGAACATATGATTGGATTGGAATATTGACTATGTCGTCACTCCGTTGAGCTTCCAGAAGCATACTGCCACACACAGGGGCAGAAATGTTCAGGGTCAATAATGTACTACACCTCAAGAAACAGCAAAATATTCGCTGTGCCACGTGTAACGTCAGTCTTGAGCGCATGGATAACGCTTAGGAACACTCAAGGAGCATGTTGAGATTTACCTGTTTGAGTTTCAACAGCAAAAAAGGGGTGGGGGAATCGACACTAAGCGGATCCAGACGATAAGCCTATAGGTAGGCCACTCTCGTCCATGACAGCTGATATACATCTGTATGTTGAGTGACTTGCAGGCAACGTCGCAAATATTCTACGGTAGAACGTTAAGCATATATTTACCAATGCAGCGAAGTGCGTTTTGGGAGCATTATTTTAATAATAAGGCATTTTATAGTCACATTATATTGCGGTATCGCACGTAGATTAAAACATTTCCGGGACATACTTGATCGCAAACAGCTTGGTGGTCGTTGTACGCTTGAATCAGTCCATACAGTTCGGCGTTAAAGCTCTGAAACAACACCCATAAACACCCGGCCACTCTTAACCTCTAGTAAGTTGGACAACTTTAGAGGCTACTCCTCGCAGATACGTGCCAGCTCATGGACGACTTCAGAATTCACTTGTGCAAACAAAGGCTCCTCCTCCTTGTAATGAATGCCGACATCAATCACGATCAGCTCACATTTTTGCGTGTGTCGCCGAGCCATGTCGTATGTAAGAAACAAGAGTTCGGACTGGAGGACATCTTTAAGGCTTGGAACATTAACAAGTCGCCGAAAAAATTGCATGATGGCGGCAGGCACATCTGCCACATGACATGCTTCTTAAACCGTTCTCTGGCAACATTTTCTGAGACTTTGGATACTTTTGCCATCAGTGAGATAAATTCAGCACCTTTACAGTAAACTTGAGGTCTGTAGAATATTGCTGAGAGCTTTGAATTCATTACGTTCTTGCAATTTGCCGTTTCCTCGGCTGGTGATATGTAAACATGCAGCTTCCGTATTAACAAGGCAGCAATAAAATTCGTACACTTGCAAGATTACAATATATAGGGACCACATAGCTCACGCCGACGATACACTAGATAACAAAGATCAATTGGCTTTTTTTTTAGCTCTGCCGAGTGTAACGTAATCGAGCTAACACCCTTTGAGACTGAATTGGTATTTAATAAATAACAAATACATATGCGAGTGCCAATAAAAAGATATATTATTCTCGCACACTAATGATGAAGTAACATGACATCAAAATAAATACAAAGGTACATAATATGGATCCAATGGAAAACCATGATGAAGAACAGATATAATCATTTCAAATGTTCAATAATTATAAAGTTGTCTCAGATAACTAAACACTACCATGCTTTTTGTCTCTATGGTCAACCAATATGCTGACCTTTCCCTATATAGTCAAACACTAATGGCATTCTTATAATCAAACCCTATTATGAAATTCTCTTAGTCAAACACTATAATGAAATTCTTATAGTCAAACACTATAATGAAATTCTTATAGTCAAACACTATAATGACATTTCTTTTAGTCAAACACTATGACCTTCTTATAGTCAAACACTATAATGAAATTCTTATATGTATGTCCAATGTTTACTTGACATTGCATATGCCCTTTGACCCGCTTCCCGGCTTGGTCACCTCAACCATCCAGACTTTTCAAATACATATTCGTTGGCACTTTCCTGGCGGTCTTTCATCACTACTGCAGCGGTCTCTGGCTACACCTAGTCAGTCCGCACACAGTTATCCACACCTAGACACTCATACCTAGTTATCCAGAACTAGTAATCCACGCCTAGTTATCCACACCTAGTTAGCTGAATATGAAAAGAAACAACTTTCCAAATAGTCTGCTTTCTGTGTATCTAGATTAAAATATCTGAGCACTTCAAATGGATTAATGCTAACACACCTGAAATATTCCTTATGTACGACTGTGACGTACGAATGGCTTACCAAAAATATAGAAATATGATATACTAAATCTCTAATACATACATAATACGTCTTCAATATTAGTTATAATAGCAACAAGATAACCTACCAACAGGAGTATTGCATATGTGTTCATATCCCTGTTAATAATCCGAATCGTACCATCTCTCGCTACCAAATTACATAAGCCTTACACTCTTGATGAATTAAACTAGAAGTACGATAAAACAACGCAAACGTATAATACAACATTGAATGTGTTTTGCGAAACTGAACATTAATTAAAAAGAGTTGATTAAAAAGAATATAACTCAACCAACTCGTTGGCTCAAACTAAGTAAGACATAATGGCGATCCCGCCCCGACAGCTAAACACATAAAGAGCTTCCCTCTAATGGTTGTGTCAGTCAAGATCCCTAAGTAACATATATAGTCGCGCGCGTTAACCTGTATTACGCACGTGCCACGCAAGCAATGAAGGCGTCACGCGATGCAAAGAACAAGTATATTTACAAGATAATATGGCGCGCAAAACACGTCATATACTGGAATTTATGGTGGTCTAAGCAAGCCATATCAGGTATTTCGTAACACCGAGGGTGTAAAAGTCAGACTTCTTAGACTCGTTGGGGAGATGTGAGAGGGATTCTTGTTTCTCACCTGTCACCAAGTAATCCTCGCGTTTGTTTCTCTGCATTACTTGCTAGGTGCTTTTAGCAAGTTGATGGTTGAGAATCCGTTCAATAGGGTAATTGAGACTCTTGTTACAGTTCCGATAATACTCAGCCTTCGCAGAATGGATATGTTACACTGTGTTTTTCGATTCAGTAAATACCAGTGTTCTAGCAAGAGCTCCACCAACCATGAGAACAACCTCGAACATTTGGCAATCATGATAATATTAGCAGGAATGAAGCATTAGTTAAGTGTCATGTTCTGTGTTTAAAGTAGAAGTCACGGCGGCAAATAGCAGCCTTTCTTTTTTATCAAGGCCTTTTTTCTTTTATCAAGCCTATGGAGACGACCTTGTTTCTGAACTTAAAGCCACCATGTATTGCTTTATGATACATGACTGCTTGGAAGCCTTCTGGCCTACGGTAGTGAAAATCCTGAAATTTTGGCAGTAGTATTCTATGTGAATTGGGTCAATCTGTTTAATAGTGGTTGCTAGTATCTGTGGAATTTGTCGCTCATGCGGTACCGATATTTATGTTGATGCGTCGGTGTGGAGATTCTCTGAATAAGGCGCTCATGACGCTAGACGCCAAATATAGGTCAAGCAACGGAGTAGAAGATGAAATAACGCGCTTTGGATGCAGCCGTAGAGCCAGTGACGGGATAGGCTTCCATTATTGTTTAATCATCGCTATGTTCATCCAGCAGAAAAGCTAGCCGGCTTTTAACCTTATCGACTACATCACGTCCTGAGACGGCAACCATGACGGTTGAGACACTGTTATAACTGGCGTATTGATATTCTGTTATAACTGGCGTATTGATATTCTGTTCCGCAGTCACTCTCACCTCTCCTGACCTGTGGAACGTGTGGTCCTCCCTTTAACATCATATCAATGACAAGGGCAAACCGGTCTTGATACAAGAAACCAACATCAATCAAAAGCGATTCCGCGTCGTTTTGAAAGCTCTCTAGCCATTACGTTTAGGGCCACGTATCAGTTCTCATATCTCGACTTCCTCTGGGCCCAAATATAGTTCGTATACCCTAGATCTTCACCTTCACCTCATTGTTATAGAAATACCCAGCATTGCTGAAGAAATTAGCTTTTTGCGTCGCATCCTTAAAGAACATGAATGTATAATATAGGTTTTTCGTTGGCGTTTCTGGGTTGGTGTTGCCTAAATCGTCTCTTGTGTTCTCCGGCTCGAACACCGACGATATTCGCTTTTGCTTTCTGTTACGGCCGGCTCATGCGCGCGCGTTCTGTGTAGGTAATATGGTTGTACTTCAGCGAGCTATATGTGATTGTGTAATTTGATCCTTTATCAGTGTTCCAGATTACCCTGCCGTTAGTCGTTGAATGTCAGCTTCAAAGTGCTAATCAGACTGGTAATTTGGAATATGATCACTTAATACCTTGAATTGGAGTGGTACAAATAGGCGGATTTCGAACCATAGATTCAGCGGCAAGGGAATCATCGACAGTACTGCCAGTGCCAAGACATATTTCGGCAGTTTTGGTGTCTTTTATACCATGGTAGACAACATTAGTTGGCTCTTTTACCTTCAGCCAGAGTTGATTGTAAATATCCCAGACGTTAACATTGCCAATGCAGGCCAATTCGATTCCTGGAGCTTTATACTGACTTTCTTATCGATGGTGTTGATCAGGTTTTTAATATATTGTTACAGATTTAAACTGGTGCTGCTTTGCCACCCTCCAAGGCAAATTATGAAGACTAACCCGGTGGTGCCCTGCACAATGTCATGAAAATCTGACAATAAGCTGATGATTTTGGTTTGATAGTTCTTGGATTAGATGTTACGACAAAGGTGCTTCAGGCTACCTTTACACCAAGCGCGATGGGGAGGGAGCAGAATGGATTGTTTATTTATTGAAACATGCTCTAGGTGATATTGGAGAATGCGTATACTTCTTTTACATGCAAACAACGTTGACGGCCTAATGCAGAACATAAATGAAGGTGGCTTTGGCATTGAAATGACAGTCTTTGTGATCTTGAAGAATATCTCTCCTTCGAAGTTTAAACCATACTTAGCACCGATATCAGTGAGACGGGAGAGCTGCATATATAAATCCATTTTTGGATGATCGACAGCGAGCTGCCAACAGCATGAAGGGCTGATGATGTAAACCCAAGGAATATCGCCTACCCGAGTTCGATGCGCATTGCAAAAGTGTGCGATCTTCAACTAAAACACTATTGCAATGCAGGAGGGCACCCTTGTAGCCAAACATAAGACCGAAGTTGGACTGAGTTAACGAAGGACAACGGCACGAGGAAATTATTATTCATGTTCATACTGCAAAGGTAGTAGGGACTGATTTCGTCCGAGCGAACACCACAGTTCATGAAGTGACATCACTGGATATATACACAGGGTCGTAGAGAGCGATCTCGGGCCCTAGGTTAAGAAACACCCGGGCCTCTCCTAGTTCTTGTTCAAACACTTTTGTTCTTTTATAAAATAAAAACGTGTTGTTCGGACCGTGCCCCCTTACTGGCCCGAGCCTCGGAGATATATCCACGGTTGTCCCCTTCTTGTCGGCCCTGCATCTACACAATTACAGATACCAATTTCATATCAGAATAGAGATCCAAAGACGTAAAGCACTAGGAATCGTCAGCACAAGAATATGACGGCCACACACTGTTGGAAATCATCGGCGTAAACGTGGAAGGTCAGAGGCCCTGAAACAGTCTCTCAGATAAGCTTGTGAAGTTTTCAGTGCTCGATAGCACATCACGGTAGAAAACATGAAGCTAATCTGTGTGGAAAACAATACGAGATTAAGCGGGGATGAAAGCGAATAAGAGAAGTGCATGATAGCATTCACAATCTAGTAGACGAATTCAAATAACATCATAAGCTGCCAACGCTAGCCGACCTCCAAGCCAAATTAACCAGATAATGATTACCATCCACATAATTCCCCACGAGGATATAATCATCATAGAGTGGCTACGAACCCTGAATCTCAAGCAGGTCATACGAGTTGCGTCAGATCTGCGGTCGGATTTATCGTAAGTTTGATTTTGGTCCCTTTCGCAGACGTGAAGGAATAATACCAAATCCACCCCTGCACCTATAATACGGTCGGGAGGCGTACAAGAACGGGTGAAAAGAATCGCCGACTCTGCCTGCATTTTTGGGTTCATTGTGTCATTCTTACCAAGGATCGCGGACAATGCCTTCGGCATTTCGATAGCGGTCACATTTTTTGTGGCAATACGATAATGATACCAGTAGAAGGGTCAATTAATGTCGTATTGACCAATCTCAAGTCTGAAATGCTACCTGTATAATAGGTGATATGCACGATTTAGGTAAGAGGTCCATACATAGCGTCTACACAATGAACCAGATTACACAAATTCAGCTGCTATGAACTCACGATGCAAATTTTAGAGGAAAAATACAAACACCGGTTGTTATGCTGGGGTGCATTGCCACCCTATAAAATACAAAAACACTACTGTTAAAACACTATGAGTACACATGGTCCATGTTTCTTTGGTGGCATCGCTGAAATAGTCTACGCACCATGCACTTTGTGTGCCATCGGGTTTGCCACTTCGGCGGAAACTCTTGGCCACGAGGCTGACAGTGTTTGCACGGACAATGCAGACTTATGTACTGCCTTAAAAGTTGTTTACTTAATATCTGCCATTCGTAAATTAGCTGGCGGAGTTGCGGTAATAAATACGCCAGGTTTGTATCGCTGAAATTCAACGCATAATTTCAAAACATAGATGGATTTACACTCAGCAATTACAATAAAATAATCACCGTCCCTGGCGCCCGTTTTTACTTCCGTCATCTCAACGGGAGTCGTATTACATCCCGGCTTAAGTCTGAGACGAAAATCTTAAAACTAGATTTGTCGTCTATGTCTGTAACCAGAGAAGGCATTAAGGACTTTGATATCAATGTCAATACACAGCTGACGAGAGTATCAACCACTCATTCCATCTTCGGCTTTCGCAGTGTGAACTCATGCAGTATAAATCAAAGCACTCGGTGAGCAACCAGGCATATACAAGGAATACTAACCGTTGTTGCCACTTGCCAGATATAAAAGTGACCGCTAACTATTGGCGCAGCTTGCAGAAAATGTGCCTGACATCGGCAAGAAATAAATACTTGCCAGTATGTCACGGCGAGATGCACTTGTCTGCAGATAAGCTATCCTACCAACCTCCCCCGAATTAATAAATTTTCACATCACATTGCCCATGGAGTAATAGAATGTCATTGTACGAAAAGTTCGACGATCCTCAAAGCTTTGGTAACAAAATATCGGGTGGATGAATATGTCCTGTACACAAAGGCTGAGCAAAAATGTGGTCTCTACAAAACGTGTCGGCCTGCATTTAAAGCTGTGGACGGCGTCGAAACCGCACTAATGGGCTTGTCTCTGGGCAGATTTGTGGTGGGCATTGAAATCATGTCAACCATCATTGCAGTCCTTGAGATCACTTCTTTGTGCTGTGGTCTAGTTTTCATTGTAGAAAATGTTATCCGCCGCCATATCACCGTTAAAGCTAAAATTCACGACGAAATGCGAGTCGTAGCCGAAGCCAAGCTCAATATAATCTCCTACCACGTGTTTAAGACGACGCCAAATCATACAATCTCGAGGAAGAAGTTTAAGCTCATAATAGACGTACAAATCAAAATAGGAGCACGCGGAACAGCAAGTCTCGTGAGAAGATCACGAAATGTCTCGCTAAAAATTCATATTAAGCTGTGTTTTAGCTGTCACAACAACATCAACCACACAGACTGTAAGACCAACCTTCTGATTCGAGACCTACCTCTTCCCCCATGAGCACTCAAGCCATATAATGCAGCGTGTTAATAAGAGGTATACAAAAGATGCGATGTTAATACGGTCAAATTTAGAACCTACACTTTAATGATTTTGAAACAATGGTAGTCGCCTCACGCACTATTAACTTTATTCTCGATGGCATTCATACAGACAGTCGAGGTATGTAATGCTAACGTTACATGTTCGTTCCAACAGCTGGCTTTGACGCATATATACCCACCCCAGCCATAATGTTTCCACAGCCAAAGTCGCCAAAGGCACTACGACATCAATAAGAAAATACACGGTGCACATTTTAGCCAATTAGCATGCTACGCTACAGCAATTCTAACTTTTCATTGTAAATTAATTTATTATGAAGCGTTTCCACAAACAACCTCTAATACCTAATTAGCGCATATTAAAGAATATTATATATATATATATATATATATATATATATATATATATATATATATATATATGTGTGTGTGTGTGTGTGTGTGTGTGTGTGTGTGTGTGTGTTTAATAAATTTCTTTTGAGTTAGAACGAAAGCCACAACATTTCACTAACGTGCATATTTGTATATTTCAGCACTTATCTCGAATGTGCCACACAGTGTACCGACACGAACAGGCTGCGCACATTGTTCAAGAAAAGTTCGTCTGGTCAGTTTCAAGGACCTAAAGCCCGGTGACCATGTATGTCAGGGAGGTCGCTCGTTCTTGCGATACTTTGGTCGAGAACAGAAGCATTTATATGCGCACCACGCCATCGTCAAGAGTGTTATGTGTGTGGAGGGGAATGAGTATGCAGCTGTGATTACATTTATTCATTTCTACTCATCTCTTTTTGATAACAAGGTAAAGATTCGAGAAACAAGAGAAACTAGAGACCTTAAGCTTGATGAAATATATGTTGTCAGATACAGATATCCCAAGTTTCAGCCACAACAAATATTAGAACGAGCCCAGAAGGCCCTAGAATATAACCCTGAATACTCGGTATCTTTCCTAAATTGCGAACATTTTTGTAACTGGTGTGTTACTGGAGAAGAATTCAGTAGCCAAATCAAGCAAGTCAAGAACGTAATAAAGAATCTATTGGGCTCCATAGGCGGACCTGTCGGAAAAATAGCAAGAGCAATAATACAGTTCACCGGAATAACAGCAGATGATCTGTCAGCTTTGACAAACATATGTGCCCGTCATGTACCAACTGCCGTTCAAGGATTGTCTCTTATCGTTTTCTTAGCAAGAAATGTTATATGGTGTTTGACGCTAAACTCGAAACTGAAGGCAGGTCATATATGCAAACTCTGCTACAACGTTGAATTCTCAAATAGTTGGCTAATGTTTGGGCTATTTTCCCTACCAACAGTTCTAAGCATCATAGCTGGCTTCGTCATTACATCTAATGTCACACTGATTGCTGTCCTCGTAACACTCTCGGCTATTTCGTTAACAATACTTTGGGGCGGATCACATTTTCTTCGGACTTTGAGGTCTCCATTTACAGGACAAACAAAAAGGGTTGTGAACCTAAAGGAAATTCACGAGGGAGACGTTATACAATATCAATATTGGGGTCATAAACATGAGGCAATTGTATCAATCGTAGATAACAGTTGCACCATAAAATCTGGGAAGATCAACATAGTGCATTACTCCTTGAATACTTTGTTTTCAAAAAGAGAAATAATAGAAGAAGAGCTTGAAATCGATTTGGATAAAAAGGAAGTCTTTAAACTTAACTATGCCGGGTACAATGTCTTTCCCCCAAAAGAAGTAGTGCAGAGAGCACGTCAGAGAGTGGGAGAAAAGAAATTCTCTGTACATGGAAATCGTTCCTGCCATTTTTGCCACTGGGCCAAGGTTAATGAGGTATTGTATACCCTACAAGAACCTGGCCAAGAGAAGCATTCTTTATTATATTTACCTGAAGGTCAACAACGGGTATATTGTGACCAGTCTGTTGACCGACCACATTCAACATCCCTGATTTCTACAACATGGGCTAAGGTAAATGCAGACATCAGCGCCGGTGACCTGATACAATTTAAGTATGGTATACGATGCCACAAAGCCGTGTGCACAGAAGTATTTGCCACAGAGAAGGATTTAAAGGTCGACATTCTTGTCGTACACTACCAATACATAGGATCAATTAGAAAACCAGAAGTAAAAGAAGAACGAATGAAATTTGATTTGTCAAAAGATGACATTTACATTTACCAATATCATCCAGTCCATCGATACAGCAGGAAAGAAGTGATTGAGAGGGCTAGGAAAAAAATAGGGGAGAAAAAGTACAGCTTGCTTTTTAGGCGCTCCAAACACCTAGCCGATGAAATCGTTTTAAAGGACAAGGAAGAGGCTATCAACGATCCATCGGAGTTAAACGAGGGTGATGTAGTTTCTTTTACATACTGGGGATTCCGTCACAAAGCCATTCTAGTTTCAATTTCCCCAATTTCATGCTCTTCAGAAGGAAAGTGTGATATTACCGTTATTCACTACTCTTGGCAGCACATATTCGCAAAGCGAACAGTAGTTGAAGAAACACTTCAAATTGACTTGAAAGCTAATGATCTTCACAAAGTTAGTTTCACTGAGTACGTCACATATCGCGGACAAGTTGTTGTTCAGCGGGCAAGAGAACGGCTTGGAGAAACAAAGTTTGATCCTTTCTCCAATACGTCAAACCACCTGGTGCATTGGGCCAAGGTAGATATCAGAAGAAGGGCGGGGCTTCTTAGGTTCAAAGAGACGGATGCAATGATAATGTTTCATGATCAGGAGTCGAAATCAACCGTCCAAAAAAATGTTCAGCCTGATCAACCAGCGGATATTACCATATTTCCTTCATCCGGACAAATGGTGTCGCATATGCTTAAGACTGAAGTAATGGTATGGGAAGAATTTGTTCCTGGACACATCATTGAGTACAAGTACTATAGAACTTGGCACCAAGGCATTCTGACAGACGTATTACCCAGACAATATAAAATCAAAGTAATTCACTACGGGACGGACCATCTTTTTGCAGTAAGAACAATCAGAGAAGACACTATTAAGGTGAATCTGAAAAGGGATCGCTTCTACATTTACCATCCAGATCCAGATTATGCCTACACTCCACAGGACACAATTAGAAGAGCGAAGGCAGGTCTCCAGGAACAGACGTGGAGTATAAGAAATCTGTCTGTGGACTTTTGCCGATCATGCGTACTGAATCCATTCGCAGAAGAAACAAAATCACAACTGCATAAGGAAGTAGTCAGGACATGGGAACAGTTCGTTCCTGGAAGAATTCTTGAGTTCAAATACTACGGGATATGGCATCAAGGCATTCTAACAAACATTGCTCCCACAGAAAAAAAGATCAACGTTATTCATTATGGAAGAGAGCATCTGCTGTCCACAAGAACAATCACTGAAGACATAATCGTGGTAAATCTGAAACGAGATCTGTATTACATTTACCATCCAAGATCAAAATACGCATATACACCAGAGGATGTTATAAGAAGGGCGAGGGCAGGATTAAAAGAGCAGACGTGGGGCATAGGGAATCGGTCTGATGACTTTTGCAGAGCATGCGTAATGCCTTCCTTCGCAGAGAAAACAAGCACAAGATTGTATAAGGAAGTAGCTAGATATTGGGAACAATTTATTCCAGGACGCATCATTGAGTACAAATACTACAGAATATGGCACCAAGGCATTCTAACAGAGGTTTTACCTAGCGAAAATAAAATCAAGGTCATACACTACGGAGCGGAACATATATTTGCGACACGAGTAGTCATGGAGGAGGTGATTGAGGTGAATCTGAAACATGATCTGTTGTATGTCTATCACCCAGACCAAGAGTACGCCTACAAAGAAGAGGAGGTGATCAAACGAGCAAGAGATGGAATCGGAGAGCACATCTGGTGTAAAGGGAATCGGTCAAATGACTTTTGTCGATCATGTGTACTGAATCCCTTTGCAGACGAAGGAAAGTGGCTGCTGCATAAGGAAGCAGTCAGATCTTGGGAACAGTTTGTTCCTGGATGCATTGTTGAATACAAATACTACTGGATATGGCATAAAGGCATTCTCACAGATGTCTTACCTGAAGAAAAGAAAATCAAAATTATTCACTACGGAGCCAAGCATCTGTTTGCAACCAGAACGATAATGGAGGACGTGGTTGATGTTGATTTGAAACTGGACCGCGTCTACATATATCATCCTGACCCTAATTACGTTAATACGCAAGCAGAAATACTTCAGAGGGCAAGGGCAGGACTTGATGAACAGACCTGGAGTGTTGGAAATCGGTCCGATGACTTTTGTAGAGAATGTGTACTGAAACCATTGTACGGAAATGCTGATTACTTACTCTGTAAGGTAACAGTTAGATCTTGGGAACAGTTTGTTCCGGGACGCATAGTTGAGTACAAATATTATTGGATATGGCACCAGGGCATTTTGACAGAAGTCGTGCCAAATGAACGGAAAATCAAGGTAATCCATTATGGAGCAGCCCATCTACTTGCCACCAGAACAATCACTGAAGACACGATTGAAGTTAATCTGAAGAAGAATCTCTTTTACATATACAATCCAGTTAATGAGCATCCCTACTCTCCAGAGTTCGCCATTAGCAGAGCGAGGGCGAGACTTGGAGAACGGTCATGGAAAAGGGGAAATCGCTCCCGGGACTTTTGCAGAGACTGTGTAGAGGATGCATTCGCCTGAGAAAAGTTGTTCGCCATAAGATTGTTACAGATTATGTTCAAATTCGGATTTGTTTGCATTGATATAATAACCTAGCATGTTATTTGCCCAAAATCGCACCAAATATGATGACGAAATGGGTTATTCCCAGTATCTGACATGACTATTTTCACGTTCGGTTTTAATTAAAACCAAAATTTGATCGATCGGACCCGAATCGTATTCGTAGACTCTTATACAAATAGTAGCGATTTTGAAGACCTTAAAATCTGTGTCGACATGTTCCATTAGAGACCTTTTATATATATTATCGTAACCGGCAGAAACTGCATGTCAAACCGTGGGATGCGAAACCACGTTTTGACATTGTTTACAACGCGAAATAGTGGACTAAATTAAACGCCAGGGAGTGAAATATATTTGGGAAATGGATTTCCATCCCAGAAATCTAAGGCTGTTTTGCCCTAGGTCATAAATGTTGTCATTTATTGCTGCCGTTAAAATTGCGGTAGAACATATATTCAGTCGTCGCACGGCATGACGGGAAATCTAGTGTTTTGGCTCGAAAAAGGCTCGATTGTGTTCACGTGTGTATAAAAAATAGGCATGAAGCATATTTAAAATATATGAGGAAAAGATTTTTGTTTTATTCCTAAGTTTATACTAATTATCATTATTCAAACCCAGCGATTGAAATTTTCAGTTCAATACATTGTACCGTTATGCACACCGGACAAGATCGATTCGCCTACAGGCATATATATATATATATATATATATATATATATATATATATATATATATATATATATATATATATATATATATATATATATACATATATATAGATAGATAGATATAGATAGATAGATAGATAGATAGATACATATATATAGATACATATATATGTATCTACCTATCTATCTATCTATCCATCTATCTATATATATAAATATATATATATAGATATAGATATATATAGATACATATCTATACATTTAGATACATATAGATATACATATAGATACACACACATATATATATATATATATATATATATAGAGAGAGAGAGAGAGAGAGAGAGAGAGAGAGATAGATAGATATATACATACATGTATAGATAGATATATAGATAAATATATATGTGTGTGTGTGTGTGTGTGTGTTTGTGTGTGTGTGTTTGTTTGACCCAGGTGCGTTTTTGTTATGAGTGAATGAGTGATCGATCAGTGCACGAGGCGCATGAAGGGGATGATGCCGTCGGCGAAATGCACTTAATAAATGCACATGCGCTCGTCGTATCGTCTCTGGATTAACAACACCTTTTCCACTGTGTCTATGCCTATTAAGACAAAGCAATTCATGAGAATTGTGGTATCTGGAAGTTTAGGGTCTTCGTGTCTGGTTAGTTGTCGTTTTTATAGTATCGTGTTGCTATATATTGAAATACCGGAGTGCGGCTTGTGTATCGTATTTATCTCGTTTTTTTTGTCGTATTGTATATTTAAGAAGTTATTCTGTTTTTTGTTGGGTTTTTTTCCTGTTTTTCTTTTGTCTTGTATCTTGTATCGTTGACGCTATAAAAAAAAAAAAAAACAAGACCGAGGGTGTTGTGTTCGTTTTTTCTGTACAACGTCCGGCTCACACACAAACACACCTTTATATATATATATATATATATATATATATATATATATATATATATATATATATATATATATATATATACGTGTGTGTTTATTTGGGTGTAGTGGTTGCTTTATGTATAGACCGATGTTAATTTTGGAGCATGACGGATGTACAATGGATTGGAATTAATGTTTTCCTTAACATTTTCTTTAGGGACGATTATGCGATGATAAAGTCTAGTGTATGTTTGTCTCAGTATGTGCAATATGATTGAGATACTAAATGTCGTATGATGGAATGCTTTATATGTTCACTGAGATAAATGTGCAATGTGTTGTCGTATTGATATTGCAAACACAAGACGATATTCTGGGCTTCATATTGCTTCAGTTCAGTACGTGTAAAGACGATTTACACGTTAATGATTATTGTGAATGGAAGACGCGGGACACATGGCTAATCAGTTCCATGAGAAGAATATACAGTGTGAATACAGTTTTTAATAATTATCTGAAATTCATTCTATTAATTCCTTTATGATCAACTTTTGCGTTTTTTTTTTTTTTTTGTTGTTGTAAAGATGGACTTAGCCTGTGGTGTTTACTGTGCAGATTTATCTTTCGCGACTGATATGGTCACTTGTGGTAAATTATACTTCAAAGATTACCTTATTTTGTATTTAGACAATGCATGCTTTTCGTTTATGATATTACACAAATATCATTACACCAGCCAGCCTTAATCATGTGCGCAGCAAATGTTTGCACTTTAGTTAATACCGAGTATTCGTTCAACTAAGCAAGGTTTGCCGAAAATAAACCAGGCAATAAGAGAGTGGCAGTTAGGATGTCCTTGTAACATAGGAAAGAGCTGAAGAGAGTTTAACTGGTTGAAATCAAATGCTCAAGATCCTGGCTTATTAACGCAGATACCGTTTTACTGAAATACAAACATCATTTTGGCGAAAAGATGTATGCTATATAATGTTTATATACAAACATAAACCTATTATCTGTAATGGTGATGGGTATTTAATGTCCGCGTAAAAGGTCATATTTCGTGCGTTGTTTGACGGTCTGCAGTTTTTCTGTCCATAAATTATGACCACGAAGGCGGAATATCGTTATTCTAGGAAGAACACATGGTTATTTGTTTTGCTTGCTTTTCCGGATGAACAATACGCATCCGTTTCTATTCTTAATGGGTATATGAAGATTGTATCATGGCAAGCAATGTTCCACTAGCAAGAATCCCGAATGGAATATATCGTGTAGCCGGTAAACAGATCTTCATGCCTCCCTGTAATAGGGACAATAAATCGAGTATTTATAATCGTTGTTGTATATTTAACAATTCAGTTTTCTTAGTGCGTGTCTTTCAGTCTTCTGCACAAATTATCATCCGCTTTTCGATAAATAATCTATTAAACACTTGAATGTAGCCGCTGTTGTTTTGTATTAAGCAGATCGGTCATAGACTACAATTTATTTTGTCATCATCCATAATGCAGAAGGTTGTTGCCTTGTGTGTACTAATATCAAGGGTCAGACCAAACTTTAGGGTTTGGTTTGGATCCAAGCATTTCTATCTAAAATTGTGATCTTTTAATGACATGTGCCTATTTGTTACCATGGAATGAGGATGAAGGCACCATTCTTTATTTTGTGATGCCTTTTTGTCGAGTTGGTGCTAGAAGTGTTGTGGAAGTGCACAGGTAAAGTAAGCATCATATATTGTCAAGAACTATGTATTCATTGACCAGGAAATAAAATCAACCGTGTAGACTTTAGATCAATTGTCATTGAATACAAATGCAGGCCAACACCTGACAAATATTAGTACGTGTTAATGTACTATAGTGGTACAATAACCCTAGAGATAATAGTGTCATTGGAATGTTGATGCAAGTTCAGCTTCGACAATTATATAAGTAAATGGTTTGACCACATATAATCAGCACCAAAGAAATGTATAAATCCAAAGTAACTTCCGAACGACGGAAACAAAACGGGAAAACATGATCGGTGAATGAGATACGTGACATTCTGTGCACCAATCGTAACACCGTTTCTTTTATCATATAGAACAAAAGGGGTTATTACCTAAATGGTGCCTCTTATTCAGATGTTCAAGGTTGAAAGGGCAAATTGTCCATGCAGGGTTTCAGGATATGTAAAACGAGCGTATCTAATTTGGTTTGCGCTGAGTTGTGATCATTTGGTATTATTCTGAGATTGATTGAAACACAAAACTATTTCGTAAATTATTAAATTGAACTGATAATAAAATAAATGTTATCTAAAGTGTCAGCGAAATACTGGATTGCATTTAACAATAAAAAACCCCGTCCTACAAGTATGGAAATTGAAGAATGCATTTTCTTACAATTGCATGTTATGGAAAATTCTATTTTTTTAAGTCAATCAATAGACTTTTTTTTAGTTCTCGAAGAAATTGAAGAAGAAAGAAGGAAGAAAAAGGAGGAATTAGAAGGAGGAAGAAATAGAAGACATTGTAACAAGACGAACCGGGTTGGGGTCAAAGTACAATGAAGAAACTGAATAGTAAACGAAAATATGAGGTTTCTTGTATAGATGAGAAAAATCATACTCCCCAAACTCGTGCTCATAAACTCCAATAACTCCATTTCGAACAATGATGCGCACAAATTTAAACTGAACGATATCTGAAATCATAACGAACAATGATACGGTTCGAACTGTATGATGTAATATAAAACAAACATGAACAATTCATCACTCAAATGATACGTGAATGTCAAAACAATGGTATGGTTTCACTCAAACAGTGACAATGTTTCACTCAAAAAGTGATCGATAACTGGTTTTATAAAACACTGTGACATTATTTCACTCTAATAGTGATAACTGACGTAATTTCAATTGGGACATATCTTGCGGAGTCCAGTTCATAACCACAAGGTAATTTGAACCGGATGGTCAGAGCTACTGTACCACGAATGGTCCGCCCTCACGGTCTGCCTAAGGATCCGTAGAACCATTTTCGTCAGGGCCAACGTGATCATCGATAGCACACCGGGTATATACCATCCTAAATTAGCGCCACTGCTAAAACACCTTCAGTACTATGCGGACAAAAATACAGCATAGGTATGTCACTATCGCCCCATTCTTTTCAGCCCTTTATCCCTTTCAGCTGAAAATATACTATCTAAATTCGTGTAATATCAGTGACACGGTCATATACAACATGCATTGACGTACGTGATGCATGCGCGCAAGTGGTGTTTTTAGCATTTTCTTTGATATCATATCATCGGGGCTGCTGTACAAGGTTATCATAATATCAGGGTCATATGTTAACCTGTATCTCACGAGAATCTTGCAAAACTTGAATTAACATAATCTCGTTCCTTAATTCAGGCAATATTACTATTAATACAATCCTTTTATTTAGTTATTTACAACTGAACTTGAAAACAGACTATAATAAATCTAACATTTCATTACACAGTTCGGAACTTTCAAAATATTATAAATATTAGAAAACTAAAATACAATTCAATCCTAAATTACAGATAGGAAAATACAATTCAAATATCCCTAATCTGGACCGCTTACTGACAAGACTTTCTGCAATGCAATGTTTGAATGTACTATTGGCCTATATATACACTGGCTATGTTGCCATGCACGGCCTGTGCGCTCAAGGAAAATCGGTTTTCCGATCGTAAGCACTTCGCTCGTGCAACATGGAGTGAACCAAACTCACTACATCAAAATGATATATGATACAGATAAACAACCCTCGGGTAAGGCTTTATACAGAAACGTAAGC
The DNA here is from genome assembly GCA_028554795.2 of Sinohyriopsis cumingii. Taxonomy (NCBI): domain Eukaryota; kingdom Metazoa; phylum Mollusca; class Bivalvia; order Unionida; family Unionidae; genus Sinohyriopsis; species Sinohyriopsis cumingii. The sequence goes on from CM068841.1 coordinate 61,353,192, forward strand.
CGAGTTCATCCTATTCAAATATTCACAAAAAATACATATACACAAGTCCGTGATAAAAATATTTAATTTATTGTCTATCTTGCAAGTTTTCCATTCAACTAGCTTCCTTTATCTTAATCATTTCTTCCAGTGTTTTAAGTGACCGAGTGGTCTAAAGCGCTCACCGTTACGGACATCTGCCATCTCACCTCTGTCTGCCTCGGTTCGTGTCTCCGGTTCTGCCAATGTGGGTATGTGAGAAAGCTTGCCGGAAGCTTCTCGTGGGTCGGTGATTCTTCCCGGGGTTTTCCCAGATTTTTCCTCCGCCACTGATACTGGCCGCCATGTATAGCCTATATTGTGCTGAAAAATGGCATTAAACCCTACAACATCAAAAATATCCACTGGTTTCTACTTGATTGTGTTGGCTTTATTCATTCCTACCCATAAAGGAGACCTAACTCCTTAATGAGGGCAGGATTTATTGGCGTCTTGCTTCTTCAATCATTTGCAGATTGTACACACTCTCTCTCTCTCTCTCTCTCTGTGTCTGTCTCTCTATGTCTCTCTGTCTGTCTGTCTCTCTGTCTGTCTGTCTCTCTGTCTGTCTGTCTGTCTCTTTCGTTCTCTCAAATACACACACGCTAAATGCTATGCTATGTATATATATATATTTTGTCCATGATTACAAGTTGTAAACAATACGTTTTGAGTAGCATGGGTTTCAGGTCAGACTTCTTTACAGTTAGACTAGTTTTTACCCTAGAAAGTCTTCTCATTTTATTACAATATAAGTCAAGTGAAAATCTGAATAAATTGGTACTTGATAAATAAAATAACTAATTTATGTTTTAAGATCAGGTTGTTGAAATCCTTAACAGTTGTGCTCGGATATAATTTGAGTGAAGACATTTATTTAACTTGTTCATTTGGAATTATTAAGTGCTCACTAACCCTGGATTAACACATTATCTTGGAATTCTTGATAACTCCTTCATAGGCATTCTCTTTTGAATCAGTTTGGTACATAACGACATTCGAGACTACTGGAATTTATTCGTAAATTTCTATACGTTTGGACTTATGTTACGTATATTTAATTTGCGTTGTGTGCTTCACCTTTGTCAATAATTGAGGGTAGGAGTTTGGGTCTACCTAACGTAGTGTAGTTTTGTTAATATGTTTACTTTGATTTTTGGTCAGGGATTTGGTTTTGCTCTTGCAAATTATATGGCATTCCTGGTGTTTGTCATATTGTTAGCTAAACTGTAGGCAAGCTACCCTGGCCTTGTTTACGAATCTTATGTAAATTTATTTTGAAAATGACCTAAGTCAGCTACATTGTTTGTGTCATAAGTCAGGTGACATTCTTTGTATAAGTTTGAAGTAAATAACATTTTTATTCCCAACTTAACACCAATCTTTGTGGAATCAATTCTAGCTGTGCTCAGTTATAATTTTACAGGATTTATTAATTTAAAGTATTAATTGAAATTACAAAGTGCTTATTGACGTTTTGAACTAAAACACAATTTTGGAATTATTGTGGATTCATTCAAACACATTCTGCATTATATCACTGTGATTCATCAAGAACATTGGCACCTCATGTGATCCAAGACTATTTAATACACGTAAGCGCAATAATGCTGTTCCGGAAAGGCCATGCATTTATTTGCGGTTGTTTAACTCAAATAATGGTGACGCTTGTTTGAAGGATTATAATGTTCGATTGGGAGTGAGCGGTGAATGTTCTTGTACAAAAGACCTAACAGGTATCGAGATTGCCGATAGATCCTTTAGCTCGTCCGAAGGGGTTGGGCTGTACGAAATCGTTCCGTAACCGTTTGTCATGAGCGGTGGATTGGACGTATGTGAGATGGCCGTCTGATCGTCCTGAGTTAAGAACATCGTACTTGTCGAATTCATAAATAAACATCTCGTTCACGTGCTTTTGTTTTGTTTTCGCTAGATCCATTTCAACCCGTTTCTTTATTTTTCTATTACACAAAAATCCTGTAAAGATCAGTGACTTTTTATTCGAACGACATGCTCATGAACACACACCATAAAGGATGGGGTTTGATTTCACTCCACACCAAGGTAGAAATGAGGTACATTTCCACCCAAAATCAGGTGAACTCAGTGTGGAACTTCATTTTACAGTTGCCTCTGTGAACACTGTGAATGGGATCTTGTGCACAAAATTATATAATACTCTGGAAATCCACATTTTAAGAGAAGTAAATCTGGACTATTAAAAATGGAACACGAAGCTAATGAAATAGGTAAGAAAGATATTATTTTGTTATCCAAAGTGCACTATTTATCAATTTTATTTATCGCGTGCAGTGAATGCCCAGCCATTTAACAGCGTCATCATTAGCAAGGTGCAGAGCCTGCAGTCAACCGGGGAACTTTATCAGCAGACAGTTGTTCGCAATGTGTGAAATGGACTGTAGAGCACCAAAGCTACATGAAGAGTCATCGGCCTGTCCCCATCGGACACGATTGACTGCACAGCGACCCTGTCCTGTCTGGAAACGGTTAAGCGTGGACCACATATGTTGTGGCAGGTTGAAGCACGGAGGGCTGACATATTGCTCAGCTGCGACGGAGTCGTTTACAACATATGTTGACGACCACTCATCCCAACATGCCGAAATAATCGTCATATCCTCCAGCAATGGGCCTAACATGATTGGATATCTGAATCCAACCTTATTGATGGATGTGAGGTGATGTCCATGTACAGTGAAAGTTTCCCACTGGTATAAAGCTTAGTTAGCAGTTTTATGGTTGCTTCCTGGCGACACAAATGTGGAGGAGAAATGTTGCTGAGTACCGGAAGCCATGATAAATGAATAGAACGTAGTGTTTCAGATATGCGCATTGTTGTGTTGAGGTGGACGTTAATTAGCTTGGTTTGGGACGATCGAGCCCAGACAGGAGCGCAATAGTCTGCCGTTGAATAACAGATAACAGGTGTCTGAGCATTAGCGCCCCAGGTTGAGCCAGCCAGTTTGAAGAGTAGGTTGTTTCGAGTGCTCCGTTTTTCATTTGTTTTCTGCAGATGGTTGTAGAATATCAGTGATCTGTCCAGAGTTACACAAAGGTATGTTGGTGTCAGGTAGTGTATTATCGCTACCAATTGAAGACGATGCAAAGCTCATGGTTCACATTTGTTTGTTAAGGTGGACGACGCTGGAGACTTTCTTTGTTGTGCTTGGCTGTATGCGCCTTTTCTTGAAGAAGTCCGTCCTTACCTACAGGTCCTTGTTTATTTCCTCGTCCAGCTTTGTAAACGAGAGACTTCGGGTCACGAGAGCAAACTCGTCTGCATACATGAACTTGCGCGACTGTGTTTCAGGTAAGTCAGTGTTATAAACATTGAACAGACTTGGCGAAAGAACGGACCCCTACGGGAGACCATTAGTCTGATGTATCCACTAGCTTCAGTTCTCTCGGATGCGCACTCTTTAGTACCTGTCGCGAAGTAATGATCGATAGTCTCAGCTGTCCAGCACTGCAATACTCAGGATATTTTCAACAGCAATCCAGCATGCCAGACATTGTCATGCGAGGCTCTTAAATCAAAGAAAACTCCAGTTTGTTATGGTTCCTCTGAAAACCGTTTTCAACAAACGTAGTCAGGGCAAGGACTTGATCGCAAGTGCTGCGCCCATACACGAAGCCTGCCTGTTCAACAGTTATGATTTTCTTCAAGTCAGGACCGATTCTTTGGAGAATCAGGTGCTCAAGTAGCTTGCAAAAGACAGAAAGCAAGGAGATTGGCCAAATGATCGCCGCGTTATGGGAATTTTTGTCAGGCTATTGGATCTCAATAATCTTTGCTTGGCGCCATAAAGTCGGCATGCACATGTCCCTAACAAACCGGGTGTATAAAGCAACGATCCATACCGTTGTCTTCGGGCCAAGATGCTTGAGAAACTCAGGGTGAATATTGTCATAATCTGCTGTTTAGCCTTATTTGATAATGCATAGCACATTTTAAAACTCTGTTGTTGTAAATGTCTCTGAAGTATTTCGATCCAGTTCATCTACCAACCGGAGGCAGTATTGTCGCCATTCATCACGTACTTGACGTCGGTGCTCTTTCTCCTGGGTGATTTTGCCACTTGTATTAAGTGGCTAGCAACACTTTTGGTTTGACAACAGGGTGGACTTGAACTGGCGTTTGCTGACAGGTGCCAGGTCGGCGAATCAAGCTCTACCATTTCAGGCTGGAGCCCGTCAAGTTGAGTCATCCTGTAGTTTCCTCCCAGCCAGTGCGTCTATGGGTTCAATTTGGTGACCTGCTATATCCGGTCTCCAGATACTTCATACTCCTTCAGAAGAACCTGACATTCTTCATCCAAAAAGTATGGATAGACTGGGCGATGGCCACGAGGGACACACTGGGTTGCTGTCTTGAATATGACTCTTTGGAAGCGGTGGTAAGCTTCCTTGATTGGGATGCAGATAGATAGTATAGTGACTATGCTACGTTCCAATATGTCATTGTACTTCGTCTAATCTGCTTTGCGGAAGTTCCAACGCCACTGCGAAGAGCTGTCGGCAGTTAAAGTCTAATATGGATAACTATTGGCCTGAGCTGACTGAGTGTGAAGTCCTCTATAATTATTTGGCGTAATGACTGAGGATGGTCACCAAAGGAGCTTACCCAAAAGAAGTTGGGAGAGTAGTCCTTTTGCCATCTTGCAGAATAAAATGTCCCACGCTGCTTGGTGTCGTGGGTCATAAGAAGATCATTTTTCATTGCCCACTCTACCAAGTGTTCCCCGTCTTCATCTGGGTGCGAATGTCCCCATTCATTGTGCTGACTGTTGCAGTCGCCAATTTAGACGGTTGTGTGTTTGAGAGGTGGAAGCATATTATTGTCCCACTGGGTACTGGACAGTTTTTTTGTAGACATCAGTAATCTTGCACCATCCAATATGGACCACTTCGCAGAATCTGATGGAGGACACTGGAGAGGCACCAGTAATGTCACAGCGTGCATGCATTGTACAGCCTAATTTGGAGTCTAGCGTTGATGCGATGATGTCAAAGCCTCCAATAGTGCATCGTCCTGCTACCTGGTTTACCTCGTGAGTCTCCTGCAAACAAATATATCAACATTATGACGGTGGAATATAGTGCTGATGATGGTTCGTTTTGGCTGCTGAGAGACCCTCGACGTAAAGTTGGAATACTCGTAGTGCCGGTCCAATGGCTTGAACGTCAGAGGACATTGACACGTCAGGGGCTGCTCTTGATACTGGCACTTAACTGGAATTCAGTGATGAATTCGGTAGTTGGATCATTTTCCAGAGGATCAGGTGACTCCAAAGAGCAGCAATATACTCTAAGTGCTGAAGATGACGTAGAGAAAAACACAATAATGACAACAAAATGATCAGAGGAACATCTCTTAGATGTTATGCTTGTCACTTGGCTTAAATAATAACATCGCGGACAAGAAAACATTATTATGAGTTCTTGTAATTAAAATGTGCAATTATATTAACCAGATCTAAGCTACGTGGTGCCAAGTTTGCGCGTTTTATTATATCAAAATGGCTTAATAAAGTAGTGAATATTCACGTGCTTATTCTTAATAAAATTACAGTAAAAGTATAAAATTAGTATAGCATAGGTTAATGAAAAAATTAAAACTGACAGAGGGTGAAACAAATGACAAAAAACAACAGCACCAAACAAACATAGAAATCATATGAAATGTTGTTCATTGATAGATTAACTATCATTAACATCTATAAGTATTCGTTGTATAAATACTGATGATCGAAATTCGAAATGAATTACAGATACGGCAAAGAAGATTACATGTCACAGATTGGTATTATGTACTTTAATGTACTTTCGTCATTCAACATTTCAAATGAATATTTGCATATTTCACATTTGAGTCACCTAAATCTACGTCATTAAAGAATATATTTGTCTATATAAATAAGCAACACATACAGGCATATTAAAAATGCGTCCAGAAACAAATTAAGCTATACAGAATATCAATATATTGATGAGTTAGATAGGACCTTATCTGAAGGAGGATCAATAGGACCTTATTTGAAGGAGGACCAATATGATCTTATTTGAATGAGGACCAATAGGACCTTATTTGAAGAAGCACCAATAGGACCTTATCTGAATGAGGACCAATATGACCTTATCTGAAGGAGGACCAACAGGACCTTATTTGATGGAGGATCAATAGGACATTATTTGAAGGAGTACCAATAGGACCTTATCTGAAGGAGGACCAATATGACCTTGTTTGAAGGAGGGCCAATATGATCTTATTTGAGGGAGGGCCAATATAACATTATTGGAAGGAGGACCAATAGGACATTACTTGAAGGAGGACCAATATGACCTTTTTTGATGCAGGATCAATAGGACATTATTTGAAGGAGGACCAATAGGACCTTATCTGAAGGAGGACCAACATGACCTTATCTGAAGGAGGATCAATAGGACATTTTTTGAAGGGGGACAAACATGACTTTATTTGAAGGAGGATCAAGAGGACTTTATTTGAAGGGGGACCAAGAGGACCTTATCTGAAGAAGGACCAATAGGACCTTATTTGAAGGAGGACCAATATGACCTTATTTGAAGGAGGTCCAATAGGAACATATTTGAAGGAGGACCAATATGACCTTATCTGAAGGAGGACCAGTAGGACCTTATTTTGAAGGAGGACCAATATGGCCTTATCTGAATGAGGACCAATAGGACCTTATCTGAAGGAGGACCAATATGACCTTATCTGCAGGAGGACCAATAGGACCTTATTTGATGGAGGATCAATATGACTTTATCTGAAGGAGGACCAACATGACCTTATCTGAAGGAGGATCAATAGGACCTTATTTGAAGGAGGACCGACATGACCTTATTTGAAGGAGAATCACTAGGACCTTATTTGAAAGAGGACAATTAGGACCTTATCTAAAGGAGGACCAATATGACCTTATTTGAAAGAGGACCAATAGTACCTTTTTTGATGGAGGACCAATATGACCTTACTTGAAGGAAGACCAATAGGACCTTATAAGGAGGACCAACATGACCTTATCTGAAGGAAGATCAATATGACCTTATCTGAAGGAGGACCAATATAACCTTATTTGAAGGAGGACCAATAGGACCTTATCTGAAGGAGGACCAATAGGACCTAATATGAAGGAAGACCAATAGGACATTATTTGAAGCAGGACCAACATGACCTTATTTGAAGAAGGACCAACACGCCCTTATTTGAAGGAGGACAAACATGACCTTATTTGAAGGAGGACCAATAGGACCTTATCTGAAGGAGGATCAATATGACCTTATTTGAAGGAGGACCAATAGGACCTTATCTGACGGAGGTCCAATAGGACTTTATATGAGGGAGGACCAATAAGACCTTATTTGAAGGAGGACCAATAAGATCTTATCTAAAGGAGGACCAATATGACCTTAATTGAAGGAGGACCAATAGGACTCTGTCTGAAGCAGGACCAATAGGACCTTATCTGAAGAAGGACCAATATGACCTTATTTGAAGGAGAACCAATATGACCTTTTCTGAAGGAGGACCAACCGGACATTGTTTGAAAGAGGAAACAGTGTATGACACCTTTTTCGGCAGCAGTCGTAATTATTATAACGAAAGAAATAAAACTTAATAGAAAATGTTTAACTCTCAGTTGCATAAAGTTCTTCATTTCCAAAGAATAGATAATTCTTCTATGACAAGGATACAAAATATTACAACCGTGTATCATGATAAACGAATTTTCCGGAAGTGTTTCCAGTGTTGATGCTTCTTTTAGCTAGTAAGATAATCTACTGGTTCAATGGACAGATTGTCAGGAAGTCGAAATTGTCAAGGGCGATATGGATTACAGAATGCACATGGAAGGTATATTGAGATTATTGCAATATGTTAATACGGGCAGGGCTCCGAGGGGACAGTACGAAAAATGTTATTCAACGTTATAAGCTCGTTGGTGAACTTAAAGATTCCATTACATACATGTCCTCAGAACGCCACATCGGGATGAAAAAAGGAGTAGACAAGGTCAACGTGTACCCAGAGTAATTCGATGTGATGATGTTATATAGGTATCCAGAAGTGCTACAGACAGACCAGGTCGTGTTATTATAACTTGAGATACATTTATGTACATCAGAGTAAATAAAAAGTATAGGTTATCCAGTACTCTTTAATGCACAAGAACAAATTGACGATAATGTAAGTAAAATAGTAGACCGGCGGTTTATTTGAACCCTGACTTGCCACAACCACCCTCTCCATCCCTAGTTTTCGTGCTTTCTTCATTTGAAGCACTTATCGTATGCTTTCCAATAAAACATAGGGTGACAAGAATGGCGTATACTAATGTACTTGGATACTTCAGCCTTGGCAGGGTATGGTCAGGATTGCTTGTAAGATGAAAGCAAGCACGTTTCAAACATGCTCATGTTGACAGTAATTAATTCAAATGTAACAGTAACCCCGTTCTGGCTCAATACTATACATATCGATCCTGGTTTTGACTAAAGAAAGTTTGCTAATAACCTAACCATTTTACTTTTTGAATTATATATTTAAAATAAATTAAAGAGCTTACATTTATTAGGAATATTTTTTCTGCTAGAAGGTTGTTGGAAGAGAGGGACTCTTTTGAATAGAACTGAAACGGTGAGTAATACTAACATCGATGTGCAGAAATTATACGTTTCTTGCCTCCCTTAATAACTGAACTTGCTCATCACAGGCAGTAAATCCATTATTAGAAAACGTAAACTGTACGTAGGATGATTTTGTGCAAAAATCACCAAACTATTTTTTATTAGCTTCTTTTGAGATCTTGTAATTAATTTTGCAAAGCGAAAAGAAAGTCAAGGAAATAACGTAAAGAACTTTGGATCATTCAACATAAGCCTCTTTTCAAGTTCTCACTAATTTTCATTATTATAGTTGTTAAGCGTTGCTGACTTAAATTTGAATAGATCCACTACTAACTTGAAAAAATGCAAAATAATATTGGAACATTCTTCTTAGCTCCCCGAGTTTGACATTACAAGTACCAATCCATTATTTTTCACAAGAAAAGAAAAAAAAATAAATAAAATATATCAATGATTTTTCTGCAGATTCGACAAGCCTGACAATAAAGAATTTAACTAATGCAGCAAGGAATGTTTAAAATAAATTGTATAATGTGTTTAAATCAAGGTTTATAGTTTATAATTTTCTAGATAAACTCCTATTCTGTTGTCATACGTGTATCAGGTTGTGAGCACTCGTGATACTTCCACAAATGCAAATTACATCCCGCCGATGTGCCTCGATTCGTCGTACTTATACAAGGTACGCCGAAAGTAAAGCAGCATGTGACGAACAAATTAAGATAAAGGGTGTTTTATTTGCACAACATATTGAAAATGGCAGAATAAGGTAAGAACGTTTTACTTAGCAGGATTTATCTACATTTGGTAATATTTTTTATTTATTAAACTTGCACTTAAAGAATAAGAAACCATATACTTCATACGATAAGAACAATTAAAAGGTTCAATCAGTGAACAATTGTGATTTGTTGTAGTTGTGAAAGACAAAACTGAATCAAGGCTTTTAACTTCGACTTATGAAAATAAAACTTTTGCATATTGCTCGAGGTTAGCTTATTTTCATAGCATAAGAGCAACTACATGTATCAGGCATAGAAGCAGCGTACCCAATATTGTCCACTTACATCTATCTTCATTCGTAGTGTTTTTTTCTTTGCGTCCATTATTTCATTAAGTTCATCGTAGATGTGATAAAAATACTAACTTATATAGTTCATAATCTGGATTTTGCATAGGCGTACTGAACATGTGTTATTATTATATAATAAAGTTTCGAGTCAATGAAAGATTACAATAGAATAAGACACCGTCTTACAACCTGACTGCACTAAACATTTTCCAAAATTCAATTACCATAATCTCGTTTTCATTTCCAACAGTGACATGGGTCTCGCTGAAACGATTTCAATGTACATTTACATAAATATTATTTGATGCTCCACTATACCTCCTCAGTTTTAACCAGATTTATATATTATCTCTGTATCTGACAGAACTATTATTATTATTATTATTATTATTATTATTATTATTATTATTATTATTATTATTAGAGTAGTATAGAAACGTGGTCAGCATTTTTAATTATCTCTAAATTTTAAATATTTACGCAAAACACTAAGATCTAGCTAGACAATAATTTGTTGGCTTAACCTCATCCTCGTATCCCACCACCACCACCAATGAACAGCATACCACCAACACGAAACAGATATCATTATGCAAAATGGGTCACATATATGAGGAATATTCCTCTTATGGCTACCTATATGAAATTTGGTCAATACAATAATTAACCACTCCCACCAACCAATAAAACTCTCGCAAATCATCACCAAGTGGGAACATAACAACAAAGTTTCGTAACATACGTATGGTAGGGCAGACACACGGAGGAAGTAATGACGGTACAAACATCATGCAAATCATTAATGTTGGAAAAATTAAATTAATAAATTAAATGCACAGTAATCAATGCCCGAGATCAATAAGTTGACCAACAGGTACATACATGAAATGTTAGCAATTGAAAAGAAGAATAAGGTAATGATGATGATAGTGATAACTATGACGATGATCATCATCATTTCCTTTTTGTATTGTTGTAGTTGTTGAAAGGTACATTTACGCACATAAAGGCTGATATAGTGCCGAGGCGATGAGATTAATGTACACAAACGTATCTGGGCAGGATTGGAACATGCAGTCTTGTTATAAACATAGTTTATTTCATATATTGCAAAAGCAAAAGGGTTGGACACAAGTACTTAGAACTATCAAATAGTATTTCCCGTAATAAGTATCAACTGACACATGGTGGGAAAATTAAAATGATACCTGAATGAGTGCGAAAACAAATATGAACAAAAGCAATGATTGGTTGCGGTGCCAGATTATAAAGGGATAAGAGAGGGAGAGAAACAATGGCTGAATGAGACTCGCAAACGCATATATACAGATATACAAATAGATGGATAGTTTTTTCTTCCTGAACTGTTCAATAGTATTCATGGGTGATTACATTTAATCATATTTGAACGGTATTGTAGTAAATTTAGAGTATGTGCACGTGGTTGTAGTGCCCCGTTTTAAGCAATTCATAGATTTGTGTGATTACTTGTTTGATTATTGGAATTTGGCGCCATGGAAATATTCCTGGCCCGAACTAATGAGCTAATCAATAGGAGCAAACGTCACGGAGTGAAGTGTTAGTGTGTTTCCATGATGTCCTGGTTCACTAGTAGTGAATTCCGACCAGAACCGAATGACTGTCCCTGTCGTAAAATAGTACATATTAAAATCTAGTGGTATACATTGGTAGCGTGACTGCAAGGACAACACTTACGGTATTAAACCGGTAAATTACACAAGGGCATAAATAAAAAAGGACTTGGCAGAGACCGTTTATGTCGCCATGCGGGCGAATATGGTGCAGTTATATCGGCGAAATGTGCCTGGAAAGCATACATTGACTGGCCTAAGGTGGCGGAGTTAAAATAGTTCCCATTGTTAGGGAGTACTCGTATATGTTCTAAGGCGTGAACGGTTGGTGGTACGGAAACATAATGAAGCCAAAACACGCAGATGTACGGTTGATGGATAGTTGACAGTTTGGTTTATCTGTGGTCTTGCATTAATTAGAGGAAAATTTAGGTATAGAATGGACACGTCGGGCTTTCTGATTTACAACTGAGGTTGTATGGAAGTCTTTGGAAAGTCGGGGAAACTTATGACTTCTAGCGAGAATCGCGCCAGGGTTTGACAACCGCTCGGTCAAGTAAATACCCGTGTGCGTGTAACAGTATTATAACTTTTTTCATTTGCGATTTAGGCATCCTAACCATTGAGTCAATGCTGTTCCGTAAGAATAAGAGGGGATTGATGATGACTATAGCCAATTGTAACGACACTATGGTCTTAAATTAAGTAACAGTTCAAGAAAACCAATAAGGTTCGTAAAATTCAACAAACAATTTAATTATTTAATTTATAAAACATTAAACATTTAAGAGAAATTTACAGTATTGCGAATTAAATCCAAATGATCCTAAAAGTTCTTTAACAAGTTCAAGAGTATAGTGCAGTGCTGTCCACCTTTTTGGACACAATGGGCCACAGAAAAATGTTTTCTTGAAGCCGAGGGCCGCAGCAGAAAACTTCGTATTTCATGATCCATTATAGCAGATAAGAACTACAATCTCCACAAACGCTATTTATAAGTACAAATGACCTATAAATATGGATACAAAATAATAACCCCACAATTATTGTGTCTCTCTCTCCCTCTCTCTCTCTCTCTCTCTCTCTCTCTCTCTCTCGTGTCGTGTCGTGTCGTGCCGTGTCATTTCACCGCGTCGTCAGCTCTATTTTTCGGCACTCGTCATGTTGCGAAAGCAAATTTCAATACTTTCCGTACTTATAGCGAAAATAAACAAAAGCTGATGGAAAAAAACTGTTACTAGTTTACATTTTCAGTGCGTTTTTAATATAGCTGGAATATTACGGTGATAACTAACATTTGTCTTCATCTTTCAACAGATTGTACAATCACCGCAGACGGCTGCGTTGCAATGCCAGGCGCCAACTCTCGATTACGCGGTTGCAGCATTGCTGGTATGTCTGTGATATTTATGGCCTACAGGGCTTGTAGCCATCATAAAGGCTCACGAGGTATTGCTATTACTACTACTACTACTACTACTTGTAATAACAAACCCCCATTTTCGCAGCATATATCATATATAAATTATGTTAGTATGTTTTTACAAGATAAAGTGTCACTTCCTGTTGTCTTAGATGTTACGGTCCTTTTGCAATAGCATTATATTTCAATGAGTATTGATATCATTATTATTACACGATGGTTCTGGTTCAATAGGAATCGGGGCCCCGATTGGCCTAGTGGTCTAAAGCATTCACCGATACGGATCACTGCCATCTCACCTCTGTCTGCGTCGGTTCGAGTCTCGGATTCGACTAATGTGGTTATGTGAGAAAGCTTGCCAGTAGCTTCTTGTGGGTCGATGGTTCTTTCCGAGTTTTTTCCGGGTTCTTCCTCCACCATTAATACCGGCCGCCATGTATAGCCTATCTTGTGCTGAAAAATGGCGTTAAACCAACAACAAATCATTAGGAATCGTACTACACCTCCGGTCATAGTAGTTATTTACAAATTAATTACTGTCTAGCAGAGCAGATGATTATTGAATCTCTATTTGTATTCACACTGCCTTTGTTATGTAAGGCATGTAATAAAACGATCAAGTCTATATTCTACTTAAATTTCGTTTGTATTATTCAATTTTTTGTCATTGCAGTACCGTTTATTTTAATTTAGCTGGTTAGATCAATTGGTATCATGCTCATTTGTGTACAGTATGGATGTATCCAACTTAGTTTTACCCTCGTCAAAATCTGCTGCCTAACCGTGCACCTTAAAATCTTGCCTATGATTCTGAGTCTACTAGCAACATAATTCTTTAACATCGTATTCATCATTGACAAGTTTGTTTATCCAAATTAAAAAGGTTTGAACTAACGGAAGACAGGTCTGGTTTCGAGATGAAATTTGTAAGGTTTATAGAGATTAAATATGCCATAGCTATATATTAACTGTGCCAAATTCGAAAACCCGTCATGGGTTACGATTCATATTAGACCGGTGTCAGACTATAATATTATCTCGTTCAAATCTTGTCTGCACAGAATTGCGGCCACATTACAACGCCAAAAACTTCATTTCTCTAAAGTTTGGGAAAATATGTCTTAGCAGTTATTTCCCGATTGTGTTTGTTATAATGCAACTTGTATGTCCGCGTTTTATGGTGGATTTACAAATTATACAAGGCACAAAATGCTGAAAAGATGTAAAAATGGAAATGATGACAAAACCTACGATTTTATTAATAATATATATCAGTGGAGAAACAAAATATCCCCATGGTAGTGATGCACATTTATCGCTGCAATGACGATATCACTATTGGAGCTACTTTCTTTTCCTGTTTAGGCAGTATATTTCCAATAATGTATGTTTTTTTTTTAAAATCTGTATTTTCATGTTTAGGTTATTTCATGTTTCTTGATCCTCCGAATTTTCTATCTTCCTACTTACACCCCCCTCTCTCTCTCTCTCTCTCTCAACATCAGAATTAACAAAAGTTCGGATGTGTTAGCCATTACCATACTTTGATACAATCAATGAGGAGGCTCCATCAAGAAATGCCTAAAGACGAACTACAATCAATGAGGAGGCTCCATCAAGAAATGCCTAAGGACGAACTACAAAGAACATGTATTAACTATTTATAACTAGTTTTCCACAGGAATCCTGCACATTGACCTGCTAGTGTTTGATATTCTGTGTCGCCCATTCACTACTATATACATATTACACTCCATGTACAACGGTACACATATTGATGAATAACATTTGATTAAATAAAATAATACATTTTTTAAGTCACCTTTACATATCTCATCATAATCATAATAACGTTTAAAAATGAGGAGAAACGTCGGTAGGTAATGAATGTTGATTTCAAGTTTCGGTCGCGAAATTAATACTTGTTGTTTGCACCGCATCTTACCGAAGTAAACTACACTCTGACCCAGCTACTTAAAAAGTCACGTTTGAATGCAGAAATATACAAATTAAATAACTCATTTCATTACATGTCGGCTCACAATCATTCATTTTTTTCCTTAAAGATGCCAAGATCTGAAATTTGTCTCATAAATCCTCCCCATGAAGCTACCACAGAATCCGCGCAGAAATATTATTCGTTGCATCACTGCGAGCAAGACATTTGTTCATTAAATAAGAAAATCTGCCAGTTTCGTCACAGCTGCCAAAGAACACACCACAAGAAGCTTTCAATATACAAGCTCGATTTTTAAAATATCGCTTCTTATACTTACTGTGAAAGATTGGAACTGCTTTGTGTCGATATGGTAATCCAGCATTTTATTCAGTAGATATAACTACATAGATCACTCTTGAAGTTGAAACGTGTATGGTCAACCGTGGCTTTGCCAATATTGACAATGGAATGTACCCACTGCACTCGTGAATTATTTCCCTAATCAGCGCATAAGTGACTTTCCAAGAGAAATAATTCTGATAATTCACTCAAATGAAATTGCAATATTAGTTTTTCACTCTAGTCAATGTGTATTAATTACATTTTGACCAAAGAATTTAATCACCCGTGTTAATTGCTTGGCATAGTGGGAATGCATATATACATACAAATCAACAGAACGTGAACGGGGAACAGCTGACATTGTATCGCGGGATACAGTATGAAATATATGACTTCAGTCTTTTATACACTTTAGTAATATATACTCCTAAGCACAGAGATGTGTTTGCTTCGAGCAAATAAAGGGTATATTTCATCGAGTTGGTGACAACTAAAATATTTTATCCACTCGATGAAATATACTAATTATTCACTCCATAAAAGTGAATATTCTCCGTCTTTTACAAAAGGTCATTAAAATGTTATGGTTTATTTATGAATTCAGTTTAATAATCGCAATATTATCACATCGCTTTCTCTGTTTATATAAGGAGCACCGGTACCTCAATAGGTAGAGCGTCGGACACATACTCAAAGGTTTGCGAGTTTGATACCCTCCCAGGCCAGCCAGGGTCGGTTGCCTTGGTGTATCCTTGGAAGAGGCACGTAGCGTCCATTTCCTTGTTTATGCAATAGGTCATGTGTTCATATTACTACTAGCATGTCGTCAAAAGAAGCTAATAAAGACAATATGTTTTCACTGGAACTTGACCCAGGGCGATGTTCAAGCTGAAAAGATCTATCCACTTTAAAAAAAAGCACTGCGACTGTTTTAAAATATATTGTTACGACATTGTGATCTTAAAATAAGTTTCATAAAATTCACTGAATAATTTATTTCCCAAAGCAAAATGAAAGAAGTGAAAATTTAAAAAGAACTTAACAGTATTATGAATTAAATCCCAAATAGTCCTAGATGTTGCATCACAAGTCCAGACGTGTGAAATTCCAATTGAATTCCAGTGGTAGTCGAAATAAATTCCGATACTGAATTTGTTGATTTGCTTGTAATCTCTATCTTGCAAATATGTCAATGATCTGGGGCGTGACAATGTGCTAGTAGCAGTGTGATGTATCACTATCATATAATCAATAACGTTTTTGTCTGAATTCACCCTAATTCCAAATTAATGATTCTGTCCAAAAATATTAATGAGCACTTTGTAATTCCTGTAAATAATATTTTGAATAAATCAATCCACCCAGTGAAAATTGAACACAACTATAAGATTAATTCTGCTTCAGATGTAAAGGCAAGAATGAGCAATATTTCAAGTAAATAACATAATAACAAAACATAAGACAGTATTAGAGCCAGTATGCTTGACAGTCTCCTTTTAAAAAATTCAACGTTGTCAACAACTGTAGGAATTTTCAGGAGGAAAATTTACGTCCAAGACCCAGATTCAAACATGCATGTTTACCTCCATTGATATAGATATGAATATTTAATTCACACTGATAGAGAAACATTAATTATGTATTATGTTCTTTACCAAAGGTCGCTGCTAAGGTACACCGTCAAATTGATTTTAGACAATGTGTGTATAACATTTTGAGATTGGTGTATTATTTCGCGCAACAATCACGAATATTGCCAGATACAGTGTTTCGTGTGTGTGTGATTTGGATTTTTAAAGTGGCTTTAACCATTTTTCAGTCATATCGCTACGATGTCTGCGGTGTGGCAGTTTACAGTGATGTCTAGCATTGGGGCATCATACAGCAGACATGTAGCATGATGTCCCACCCAGTCACATTATCCTGCTAACCTCTTAATGCTGAGTGCCAAGCGAGGGATCTGTTAGTACCATTTTTTATGTCTTTTGTAAGACTCGGCCAGTGTTCGAACCCGCGACCTCCTTTGTCCGAGGCGGACGCTCTAATTATTCGGCCACCAGAGCGGTCTCGGGGGAAAAAAAAGAAAAGAAAAAAGAAACACAAAAGACACTGCTGATATTTGTTTTAATACACTATTAAAACCGTTCAGGTTATTGTAATTAAATTATATCTTTGCTTGAATTGTGTACACATGCGAAGGCGCAACGAGGTAGCAGGTGGGTGGGAGGTGGGGTGGTGAGAGATGAAATATATATGAGAGATTTTAAAAAATAAGTGTATTAACTGTTGGCCTAAAGTTTACCTTGTCCCCATTCCACTGGTGTATTTTAAACAGTCGTTCAATCATTTGGATTTGTGGAGATTTTACCTAACAAAATAAGGTTTACACGTTGTTTATTAAGACTATAGTGTTAACTTTTGTTCAGAGAGAGAGAGAGAGAGAGAGAGAGAGAGAGATATTTCCAGACATTTTCGGGAACAATGATTCTTTTATCTTAATCAGTTCCATAAGTGATGATTATGATTTAGGATTGATTTTAAAAAGTATTTGTATGATATTGAGTTCTTTCCTTTTCCTTTCTTTTAACTTCCAGACTTATTATAATGTCATGTATGAATGAATATGCACGAACTATTAGTACCTTTATTTTTGGTATAACATGACTCATTTGAAAATTGCAGAATTATGGTCAGCATCTAGTACCCTCTTATATAAATATTCCTAATCTACGTACCATCTGGCCCATCAGTCTCAGTTTCTACACTACCAATTCTAGGACTAATGTCAGGCATTTTGAAACTATACACGATTTATGATGCCCTCTGTCCATAAGGTAATCTCACAGACACATAATGCGATAACTTCTAACTATGGAAAGGCACCTCTACGATATTCACTTGAAATACGTACCAGGTTTTATTTAATATATACGCCATGAGAGTCATGTCCCGGACATAGAATCTCTCGGCATGCTGGTCCATTTTCATAAATACGTTACAAAGACAATTGAGCAGTCTGGTCCAGATTATCACGGTGTCTATTATAAAAGAAGGTTTACCATGCCTGGTGCTCTTTGCCCTAGGTATTGCTTTCACATGCTGGTATCTGGGATTAGAGTTTCCGTTTTGGAATTTGACCACATTACTCGATCAGATAGTGTTTTCTTACGAAGTATATGATATACGTTAATTGCCATAGTTCTTAATCTGCTAATGAGTGCAGGGGCCCTTTATTGTTCCATTTTGTTAGAGTTTACTTTGTCTGCACTTCAGTCATATTTCCACATGTTCTATGCTTAACTCTTTTAAACCTTCGGTCAACACGTAGATTTGAATCACTATATTTACGAAAGAAGTAATTTATTTAATTTTTTTAATTACCGGTTTTAGAAATTAATTAAGAAAAGAAACATACATGAAATAGGATAAAATCAGTTCTGAACTCGTACTGTTCCGCATATGCAAGAGTGTGTAGATGAATACGAAAATAATGCTTCATAAATCGAGATAGGCATTGTGCGTGATAGTTAGTCGAAATACCATCTCATACAAACATACATCTCCGCATTACCTTCTCCAGAGATAGCACAGTCGTATTACGTAAAAAGTGATAAATCTATAAGGATTCAAAATTGCCTTAACAAAATTTATTTAGATAGGGCACGTTTATTTATATATGCATGCATACATACCTTCTATCATTCGTCCTTGTATTCGCTACCTTATCTCTGTATGCTTGTACTAGTTATTGATTTTAAGATGTATTTATAATTTCGTCCAATGATGCTGCAGCATGCGGAGATTGCCGCAAACCTCGCCGCCTACAGAGTACTGCAAATGGTACGGGCAAGTGTCATCCTGGGGTTCAGCCATCGTATTACTCACAGTGTGTGTCGGTGTCATTGTTGGCGTTGGTACCTCGTGATGAAGAGGAATAACACTGCATACTGAACATATGAAAATGAAAATATATACCATACAAAGCAACGTTCCTTTCTTCTGTTTCGAAAGTGGATGTAATAACGTATGTCAAGATACGAGCGTGGGATGTTTAGTTACGTGTATTACGATGCAAGACGTTAAGTACTTTTTCATGTGCATAAGTAGATTTTGTTTCATCTTTTCACTTGTTTACAAAGTATTTAAAACCTTTTATATTTAATGTGCTAATATGCCACAATGTTTTTGGCTGCATACAAAGTGACACATTGAAATGCAATTGTTGAACATGGTTTCGACCTTTCATTATTTCATACGTGAATAATTGATAGAGAAATGCAGGCCATCCAGAGAGTAAAAAGTTACATGATTTCAGTCAGTATAGAGGACAATAATTAGCATGAGAACTTTGCATGAATATAAAATAAGTTACTCAACGTCTAGAAAACTCTGAGTTTGTTGAGGGACACGTGACTTGCAACAATAAAGCAAATTACCCACACGTGTATTGCGTGCTTAGATCCAGTATTGTCTTCACTAACTGATGTTATTAATACCTCTCTCATCCGGGGAATTTCCATCGTTTTTCAAAACTGCCATTGTAAAGCCTCTGCTGAAGAAACCAACACTAGTCCTTAACGATTTAAAGAACTACCGCCCAGTTTCATATAAATATTCTTAGAAAAGGTTGTTCTATCCCAGCATGTATCTCATCTAAATTCCAACAGTCTTTTTAGCAATGTACAATCTGCATATCGCCCTTGCCACAGTACTAAAACTACTCTTCTAAAAGTAGTTAATGACATTCTCTCTGCTTTGGATAGCGGACAGATTGCAGTGCTCACCATCCTTGATTTGTCTGCAGCATTTGACACGATAGACCATGATATATTACTTCACCGTCTCCAGCATGCATTTGACATTCATGATACAGCCTTACTGTGGTTCAAATCCTACTTGGTCAACAGGACACAAATTGTATCTGCAAATGGAATACACTGCAGCCCAGTTGATCTATGTTGTGGTGTTCCACAGGGGTATGTTCTTGGACCTGTTCTCTTCATTCTGTACACTCAGTCGCTCTCAAGTGTCATAGATCATCATCCAGTGTATCACCATTTGTACGCTGATGACACCCAAATATACAAATCTAGCCACCCAACTTCAGTTGATGCTACCATCCAAGGTGTATATCGGTGCATTTCTGATGTGAAATCATGGATGACATGTAACAAGCTGCAGATGAATGATGATAAAATTGAGGTCATTCTGATCACAACACAAAGACTTTCTCATTCACGTCCTTTACCTCAAACAATAAATATCAGCAACACCAACATTAAATTCACACAATCAGTACGAAACCTAGGTGTTACTCTGGACAGTACTCTCACATTGCACCAACATGTCATGAACATATGCAAGGATGCATATCTTGAGCTGAGACGCATCAGCTCAATTCGCAAATATCTTTCAGTTGATGCCACTAAAATACTTGCGTGTTCATTAGTACTTTCAAGACTGGACGATTGTAACTCAATTATGTCTGGTTCATCTCAATATCTACTCCAGAAACTTCAAAAAGTTCAAAACACAGCTGCTCGGATCATGCTTAGAGTACCACGACTAGAGCACACCTCCCCGCTGCTCTGTACCCTACACTGGCTGTCTATTCGATCCAGAATCAAACACAAAATTTGTTCTCTGTGCTACGTTTCACTGTCGGACTCTAACATACCTATCTGACCTCACCCATGTGTATACACCAGCAAGATACTTACGCTCCTTTTCTGACAATCGTATACTCATTATTCCCACTATGAAAACAAAGTCATATGGACAGCGTTCTTTTGCATACCAGGGCCCAGCAACGTGGAATGAATTGCCCACTTAACTTAGATACAAAGACACAGTGATCACATTCAAGAGGGCTCTCAACACTCACTTATTTCGACTGCAAGAACAAACTTAAAGACCTAATAATGTTTCCTACCTGAAATATTCTCAGCATGTTTTTTTAATTTTTAATGTTTTTCTAATTTCATGGTGTTTGTTTTTGTGATAATATTATTATATGTTTTTTTTATTATCTTATAGGTGTTGTCTAATGCTGTAAAGCGCTTAGAGCTTCTAAAGATTAGGCGCTATACAAAGTCCTCATTATTATTATTATTATTATTACCTATCTCATCCATGTCGTCGTTACAATTCCATAAATATTGACAGAGCGATACCATTATTTTATTCTAGCTATAAAGATCATTAATTGTTGACATCGTCTTATTTAGTATATTGTTATATTATTGTTTTATTTCCAGCCTAATGAATCTGTGATTTCTTTGATATAAGTGTTTAGCACAATATGTTTGACTTTTATAATTTAAAAGAATTCACTATACCTCATATCGTGGATAAGGTTATCTTTTTCTCATATGATTTATAGTAAACATCATTCCCATTTTTTGCATGATTATAGCTAAACCATTTGAATATAATGATTTGGTAAACGTCATCACATAATATTATTGTACCGTCTCTTTTCTGCTAATGGCAATAAACATAGCCTTCTGTTAGATTTTGAAAGTGAAAGTACACTCACTCAGTTAGGCCAAACCTAGGAGTCAATTTACAGAAAACTTCAATTAAAAGTAAACATATATATATATATATATATATATATATATATATATATATATATATATATATATATATATATATATATATATATATATATATATATATATAACATAACGCCTTCTATATCTATCTATCAATCAGCCTATCTATCTTACACCACATAACGCCTTCTTCATTCAAAGACGTTCATCAAACCTCGGTCATTATCATACACGAATGAATGATTTAAATAAGAGTAATACATGTCCGAATAGCAGCGGGGTGTCGGGACATCAGCGTATCATCTTGCACGGCAGGAGAAACCTGCCTCGTAATTGCACCAGGCCAGGCCACCATTATTATTGACTATGGTACCTTCCATTTCACAATTGCAGTGAGTGTTATCTCATCGACAGTAACGTCCCGCACCCCCACCAATCGGGAAATCGGCAGTACTTGCTCCTTGCAACGAGGTATGAAGAACAGGGAAAATACGCAATTTTGTGTCTGTAAAAACAATGCTATTGTGGCATTATTACCCTTGTTGTAATTGCTCGCTAAAAATAAACTGAATTAGTTCCATGATCGTTCCTTTGACTACGATACTCACTCAGTTTGACCAAATTAATTATATCAATCTGTCAAATCCTAATTTCGAGCGTCAAATCTCAAGAAGAAATCAAGATTTGATAGACTTAACTCATCCACGGTCAAACTCGAGTCCCTGATGTGCGATCACACCCTCTAATATAAACTAAAATCAAGTTAACAGCTTAGCGAAAGGGCAATAATTAACATAAATTTAGTTTATTTTGGCGCAATGGGGGTGTATGTTTTTTGATACCAACAACGCGATTGCCTTATCATATTAGTTTTTGCTTTCATGTGTAATGGTGCTGTGTGGCCGAGATGGTTTAAGCGTCCGTATATAACTTTGTTGGTTCGAATCTCATCAGGGACAAAACAAATTGTTTTTTTTTTTTGACGCAGCAATAACTCCGCTAAAATGTCATTGACTTCTTCTGTCTCCTTGTTTAGTCTCTCTGTTTTTTGAATTTCTTCACCGTCACACTCTTTTCCTCTTCTTCCTCCTCACTTTCTTCCCTTCTTCTTTTCTTCTCCTGTTTCTTTTTCTTCACCTGTCTGCTTTCTTCCTCTGAAGAATCCCTCTCTTCTTCTGAAGAATCCCTCTTTTCTTCTGACTCCTCTTGTTTCTTTTTTGGGCAATCTGGAGACCAATGTCCTTTTTTTTACAATAATAACATGTATCTTTACTTTTGTCTTTTTTAGCCCCTGTTTTTTTTTTCTTTTTTGACGGTCTGGACACTCTGAAGACCAATGCCCTTTCTTCTGACAGATATAGCAAGTATCTTGACTTTTATCTCGAAAGGAAGGAGAGTAGTCCGTGGGCTGGTCTGAAGAGAATTTTCTAATGACCCCTCGCAAAGCTCTGACGAAACGTTCGATTTGGTTAGTCTCTTCCATCGTTGTGCTCGGCTTGAGAGTGAAATGAATAGTGAAAGGACAAGACACACACCCTTTTATATACGCTGGTCTGCCATGACTATAAATTAGTCTATGGTGTTTAAACTTGAGTCATTTGACGTTTTGCACTCAAGATGAAACGATCCTATTCATTCGAGAAGAAAGAAGAAGAAAGTAAGAGGCAGAAACGTGATCTATCGCCTCGTACCAGGGCTGAAATCTTGGCACAAATTCATGCCAGTGATTTTTAAGAGGGCATGAGTGAACCAGAATCCGAACTCTCTAAACCAAGTTCAACACCCTTAGTCAACCCTGAAAAATACTATTCCATTCGAGAGACGGAAAAGAGCTCCTCTAGAAAATTTAGAACCACGGCTTACAAATACACAGTGAAGTTTAAAGATTTCAAGGCTGAAGTGCCGTTAGAGATAGCAGAAGTGTTTATCACTGGGGTGTGGGATTCTTGGCTCACCGCACTCAAGCGACAATGTCAACCCAAAGAAGACGATCGCTTGAGATTTTCCATACAACACGACGGTTTGAAATCCCCTGTTTGGATCGAGTTTAGCACCCCTGCAGAATTGACTGCTTCCAAAGTCATGGACAAGATTCAACACATAAAACAATCTAATGATCAGTTTGACATCACCGATGGTAAAGCCGCACTGGACATGACCCACGTCTCTCCTCCTCAAGGGACTGGACACAAAAAGATGTTATTGGTGGACGACCTTCGCAACACCAAAACAAGTCTCGTCCGAATTAACAACACTCAAGACCAGATGTGTTTAGCCCGTGCCATCGTGGTTGGACGAACCTATGCCAACAAGAACGACACGGATGAATGGAAAAGAACATGGGAGAACATTCGAAAATCGAACCGAGCCAAACAAAGACATACCCTGTGGCATTCCTGAGATGCAAAAATTGCAAGATGCCTTAGCTCCACGATACACCTTGAAAGTGCACCCTCAAGAAATGCGCGGTCCTCTGTTGTTTCGAGGCCAAGATTTTAAGGACGGAAAGTACATTCATGTTTATTATCACGATGACCATTTCGATACCATTACCAGTATCACTGCATTCCTGGGATACAGTTATTACTGTGAGAAATGTGATTATGGTTTTAATAATCGAGAGCAACACAAACATTGTGGATCGAAATGCCGAGGATGTTTGGCCTCTCCACCCTGTCTGAGCGAAGAACCAGTGCCTTGTTCAACTTGTCTGCGCACGTTTGTCAGCCTGCCTGTTACCAACAACATCTCAAGACGCAAGGTTCACAGCAGAAATGTGCTTGTCAACTCCTGAGATTGTGCCCTACGTGTGGACAAGGCATACGTATCAATAGTACCAAGGCACACGTATGTTCAGGGAAAAAAAATGTCACATTTGTCATCACATCGTGGACTTGGAACACCAATGCTACGTGCAAAAATACCAACCTCCACCAGAGAAAGAGGACGGTCGCAAGAAGAAAGGCAATTTCATCTTTTTCGATTTCGAATGCATGCAAGAGACCGGCATTCACATCCCTAATTTCTGCGTGGCTCATCGAGCGTGCGAGAAGTGCATTCAAGAACCTATCTACAGTCATTGCCCTCACTGCAGCAAGATTCCTGGAGGGCGTGAAAAAATCTTTCGGGGACCGAACACGTTAGCCGATTTTGCCCAATGGGTCTTAGACCCCGTCGACAAGACGTGGAGCCAAGAGGACATCGAACGTTACGGAGATTGTCATCGTCATGCCACGGTGATGGCTCACAATTTCTCCGGATACGATGGACAGTTTCTTTTGAGGTACTATACGGAACAAGGCACCGAGCGTCCTAAAGTGACTTTGAACGGAGCCAAAATCATTTTCATGCAAGTGGGACAAGTACAGTTTAAAGATTCGATGAGTTACTTGGCCATGCCTTTGAGTCGAATGTCTAAAACGTTTGGAATGACAGAAATGGCTAAAGGGTACTTTCCACACTTTTTCAATACGGAAGCCAATCAACACGCCGTTCTAACCCATTTACCTGAGGCTCACTATTACGACCCCGACAACATGCGTACCGAACAACGAGAAGCTTTCTACGCTTGGTACCAGGCTCACGCCTCGGACCCTTTCGACTTTCAGGAATAAATGCTAAAGTATTGTCGTTCCGACGTGGACATTTTACGACGTTGCTGTGGAAAATTTTGAGAACTGTTCATGGAACACGGAGGGGTCGATCCTTTGAAAGAAGCTTGCACCATTGCCAAAGCGTGTTCCTTAGTGTATCAACAACGATTCATGCCTGAAAACACCGTGGCTGTCATCAGCCCTCAAACGACCCACTTTGTCAAACGTCAATACTCGGTCAAAGCTCTACGTTGGTTACATTACTTGTGCGACAAGGAAGACAAGTGGATTCAGCATGCCCGCAACGGAGGGGGCGAAAAGACCATCGAAACGTATTCGGTCGATGGCTGGGGCTTAGAAAACCCCAAGATCGTGTACGAGTTTAACGGTTGCTTATTTCACGGATGTCCCGTCTGTTACCCTGACCGTAGCACTAAAAATCAGTTTTTACAACGAACCATGGAAGACTTGTACCAGGACACATGTCAGCGGCGCTTAAAGTTGGAACAGGAAGGATACCAAGTGGTGGAAATGCGGGAACACGAGTACGATCACCGTATGAAAACCGATCCCGAGTTTAAACGCTTCGTGGAAAGTTCGTGGAAGGACCAATGCCACCTGTTTACTGTTCCAAGCCGACGAAGAGAAAGGAGAAGAAATGTTCGCTGTATCCCTTCGTGTGCAAATATTGTCGCTTTCCTGTAGGGCACCCGCAATTGCTGACGGAACACATCGACCTGAAAAACATTCGACAATAAGAAGGCTTGATCAAGTGTAAAGTTTTGCCTCCCACGAACCTATACCATCCCGTCTTACCTCACCATTGTCAAGGCAAACTGATGTTTCCATTGTGCCGTACTTGTGCCGAAACGTGCAACCAAGACCAGCATTGCCATCACAGCCAGGAAGAACGTGCCTTGACGGGAACCTGGGTCAGCGTAGAATTGTTCAAAGCTCTGGACATGGGATACCAACTGTTAGAAGTGTAAGAAATTTGCCACTTTCCCAAGACACAACAATACCACAAAGGTGACCCCAGTCAGATAGCCAATTTCGCCGACTACGTGGATGCCTTTTTGAAACTGAAGCAAGAAGCCAGTGGCTATCCGTCCTGGTGTCACACTCCCGAAGACCAAATACAATTCAAAGAGAAATACTATGAACAAGAAGGCATCTCTTTAGACCACATCGAGAAAAACGAAGGCAGGCGATCGTTTGCCAAAGTGATGTTAAATTGCTTGTGGGGTAAAATGGCACAACGACCGTGTTTACCCAAGACGGAATATTTAACAGAACCTTCCCGCTACTTCCAGATGATTCACTACAAAACCAAATACATGAAACACGTGGACGTCGTTCGAGAGGATTTGATCTTGGTCAATTACGAAGAAGATCTGGACTTTGTACAAGACGACCCTTTTGGAAATGTCATCATTGCGGCTTACGTGACAGCTCATGTTCGCTTAAAATTGTACGAATCTTTAGAACTGTTAGGAGAACGCGTCCTGTACTTTGACACGGACAGTTGCATTTACATCCATCACCCGAGTCAACATCACCCTGTAATCGAAGGAGACTGTTTAGGAGCCTGGACAGACGAGCATCCCGACGACAAGATTCTAAGTTTCGTCAGTGGTGGCCCCAAAAATTACGGCTACGAATACCGGGACAAACAAGGAGAAGTGCACACGACGTGCAAAGTGAAAGGACTGACTCTAAATTATCGTACCAGTCGAGTGGTCAACTTTGGGGTATTGAAAGAAGCCTTGCAATCGGGAGAGGATGGAAACTTTAAAGTGACCACCTATCAACCGAACAAGACTGTACGTTTACCCACTCACCACATCGTCAGTCGGCCCTTGGAAAAAGTCTATCAAATCGTGTACCAGAAGCGAGTTCGACTTCCCAATCATTTCACCTTACCGTATGGACACGTCAGTATTGGTCTGTTTATAAAAAGGAACCCTAGGCAAGACCGATAGTTCATTGTGACTACCAAGACCAAGCGAACAAGATGAATACTTTCAGAGAAACACAAAACAAGTTGTTTAGAAAGGCACAATTCAAGTATGAGGCTTCTGAAGTGGAATGCGATTGTGAGCCTTGCGATGGGTACGATGCTGTACGTTGTGACCTTAGCGATGCCGTAAAGCATCATGGGAACTTTTTTCTTACGACCCCTATCATGGAAAGTGATGCTGTGCGTGTCAAACCTGGGGGATGCGAAAGTGATGCCGCTCGTCCTCTTGGACATTTTACTGGGTTTCGTTTTAAAGGGGAATGTTCACCTTCACGTCTACCCCCCTACGGATGTCATCCAGCCCTGAGCAAACTCCTGCCCATGTCACTCAACTCTCATCGAAACGAACCTGTGAAAGACGAATATTCGTTTCCTGTGCGTTTGTCGGAATACTGCGACTTTGAAAATCGTCTTCAATCGTTCAAAGGAAAATGGCCTAAGTATCTGGGAGGACCGACCCCCGAAGAATTAGCCAGAGCCGGATTTTTCTACTTGGGCGAAGGAGATAAAGTCAAGTGCTTCAGTTGCGGTGTGTCATTTCACCACTGGGAACCGCAAGATTCAGCCTACGTAGAACATGCTCGATGGTCACCGAATTGTCATTACTTGCCCTTACTGGGACCGAGACATTGAAGTAACTTACCATAATCTGTTCATGGATACTTTACAAGAGAACATTCGTGCTTTGCCTGTGGAGTTGAGAGAACGCATTTACCGAGAGCTGGTCAAAATACAAGTGAAACGTAAAGAACAATTGCATCCGTTACGTCACCGGTGTTTGAACCACTGGTACCTGAAGGCTATACAAGGATTGATTCAATTGAAAGTGTTCCATTGGACAGACATTGATCAACGATCCCCTAGTTTAAAAAAGGATTGGTTTGTTATGGACGATTCTATCTACTACATCATTGTAAACCTACTGCATCGAATTCCAGAGGAAGAGTTAACGAATTACCAACATCTTGAACAAAATGTCAACTTAGTGAAAGAGGAAACTTCTGAACGAATCGTAATGTGTAGATTAGTGACTAAACGATTTAAATTCGACACTGAAGTAAAACCATGTTTGTGCAAAGAGTACATTTCTTGTGTCAGACCAAAGAGGATTTAGTATGACCTATTCATGGATACTTTGCTAGAGAACATTCGTGCTTTACCTCTGGAGTTGAGAGAACGCATTTACCGAGAACTGATCAAAATACAAATGAAACGCAAACGCAAAGTTATTCAACCGTTTTTAAATTATGAGCTGTTACAAAGTACAAGAAGACTGATTATGAGTGGATATTACATTAGGCACAAAGGTAAACGAGGCTATTGGCCACCACCCAACGATTCCAAAAACAGTGTATATACTTATGGATACTTTACAAGAGAACATTTTGGGCTTGCCTGAGGAGTTGAGAGAAAGGATTTACCGAGAGCTGGTGAAAATACAAGTCAAACGTAAAGAACAATTGCATCCGTTACGTCCCCAGATCTTTAACCACTGGTACCTGAATGGTATAAGAGAACTGATTCGTCAGAAATTGTTTCAGTGGTCAGACCTTGTTAGTGAGTTAGTGAATGAACGAAATGTTCATCATTTTGGTTACTTCGAGATTCACCTAGAGCAACGCATTGAGGAAGACGAGTTAAAGGATTACCAACATATGTTACGTGGAATTTACTTAGTGGAAGAGAAAACTTCTAATCGAAGTTTGAACTGTAGGTTACAGTATTCTAGATTTCCTACTGGAGAACGAAGATGTCTGGGTAGAATGTACGTGTATTGCTTCCGAAACAAAGAGAGTACAAAAACGGGAATCCATGCCACGGCTTATGTCACAAGTGATTGAACAGATTCCGTGGAAGGAACTCAATGACTATATTCAAACCGTGGATCATTACCATCGATTATTACAAGAACTGTATCCATTCAATTTGGGTCGACAAGTGGTGTGTGTCTTAGTGACTTGTTTTCTGGGATTTCGTTTACCAGCCGATTCTTTGTGGACTCTTTACGATCAGTACTTACCACCTCAATGGCCTTAAATGGTCACGAAAAACTCCTTTTGCTCAAAGCCTTGCGTTTTCATCTGGATACTTCTCGACCTCTACGGGAAAAAAAGATTCGTCAACTTTTAGCTACCCAAGACGTGTATGAGGATGTGTGTGTAGCTTGTGACTTACATCCCCATTGGACAGATGTCCGTGCCTGGAAAGAATGGGATTTTGAGGCTTGGACCCAAGAAGTGGCCCAGTATGCACGAGAGTTGTTCAAGGAAAAAAGTTATTTCTCAACCCGTGTTAGTGACGGTGCCAGAAGAACCCGTCACCCAGGACGGGACTGTCGTGGACAGGCCTGAAAGACCCTTTCGAGAGGACACTTGTGTGACCTTACCCCCTACTATAGAACTGGTTAGAACATTACCCAAAACATGTTGTACACTTGTGTTTATTCCACGTTAATGGTTATCATGTGTCTCTTATCCTTGTACTTAAGCCTTTGGCTTTTATGTATTTTTGTCTTTCGTATTCATGTTTGAAACATTCAATAAACGTGTTCTGAAAAAAGTATATAAACTCTTGTCGTGTTTGTTTTCGTGTCACAAGTGACATTTCTCACACTATGGCTACCTCTGCTGTCTCTGCTCCCTCTTCCTCTACTGTCAAAGTCATCGACGAACACTTAGATCGTGCCAGTTGGGAGGATTTGTATCTTCGCCATCCCTTTAACATGCTCATTGCTGGACCTAGCGGTTCAGGCAAAACCGAATTCGTCAAACGTTTGATCGAACATAAACATCATTTGATCGATCGACCACCTCAGCGAATCGTGTGGTGTTACAAAGAGTGGCAATCGGCGCACAACCTCTTGCGAGAAAGTCAAGGCGATTCCATCGTGTTTGTGGAAGGCATTCCTAAAGAAGACGATGGCATCGTATCTGACTTCGGTCAAACCCATTTGGTCATTTTCGACGACATGTTAGGAGAAGACGAAGAAGAAATTAAACTGTGGTTCACGCGCAAAGGGCATCACTGCAATGCCAGTGTCGTTTACATCACCCAAAATTTGTTTCAACAAAGTAAAGCCCATCGCACCATCAGTCTCAATGCGCATTACGTGGTCTTGTTTAAAAGCCCTCGAGATAAATCGTAAGTGCAAGTCTTAGCCAAACAGTTAGGAACGCCTTGGCTGACTCATGTGTACGACGATGCCACTCAAACGCCACACGCCTATTTACTTGTCGATTTGAAACCTACGACCCCGAGGATTTGCGATTTCGTACCCACTTGTTTCACCACTAGTGCCAGGACGGAGGGCCTGTCCTGTACACGTCTCCGTCCTCGACTTAATTTCACTCCACATAAAAAATCTATAAAATCCTCAGACCCTTTTTCGTCTGTCTCACACAGTTTGAACATGTCGTCCCTTCAGTCGCATCTTCCCGTCAAATTGATTCGTGCCTTGTATGGCATCAGTCGAGAAATAAATCCACAAATACGAGCTCGTGTCTTAGAAGCTAGTCTCAAAGAAGTCTTACGATGGTTCACGGTGACGGCAAGTCAAATACTCCAAGGAATCATTCAGATTCCTCATCAAACCAAACGCTTTTTCGATCGAAACAAAGTCGCTTTGGTCCAACTGGCCGATCCCCGCATCGACACTCAAACCAAAAAACAAATCATTTTGAAACCTGGAGGGAGCGGTACTCTAGGAGGGGTCATCATTCGCTCTCTCTTAAGATGGGATCCTAATGCCTCCAAAGTTATACCCAAGAAAAAAGTCCAACGAAGCCCCAAGAAGAAAAAGACCAGGTCCCCACGAAGAACTTCTCCAGTGGCGGGACCCTCCTCTTACCAGACACCACCCCGGAAAAAGAAAAGAAGCCCCCAGAAAAAGAAACAGAGAAAAAGTCCCCAGAAAAAGAAAAGTCCACAGAAGAAAACTAGTCGCAAGAGAGGCACTTCGGCCAGGACGCAACCTTACACTCGCAAACCACGACCTGCCACAGCGGTGACTGCGTCTCCGGCAGCCTCACGTTCATCCACTTCTCCGTTAATGACACCAAGAACTGAAGAGTACTTGGAGACGTTGATCACACCAAGAACTTCTCCGTTGATGACCCCAAAAAGAACTTCCCAGTAGCAGGATCCTCCAATTTAGTGGCAGTGGCTGCTGCTCACAAAGTACCTTCTCCCAAAATCAAAGTCCAAGAAAGATCGGGCATGTTACAAAGTTTGCTGGATTTGTCCAAGCAAGAACAGGCTCGATTTAGTCCATTGCGTACACCTGCACGACGTGTCATGCCTGTCCTCAAACTGATACGACGTAAAGACAATCAGTGTCGACGCGTTCCAGTATAAAAAAGGTGTGTGACCAAGTAGGGTATCAGTGTTTTTTGGTGCTCCTGAAGACTCAAAGATGTCACCCTCCAGAAAACCCCAAGGAAAGAAAAGGAAAGGACTGCCTCCTCTTTTAGTCAAACATGGGGACATGTTATCTGTCCTGTCCAAAGCTTCTCCACCCCTACGAAAAAACTCATTCAAACAGCCTCCAAAGAGGTCATCGATACCATGTGCGAATGTTGTTTGAACGTCTTGAAAGGCTCGATCCCTTTTCCAAACACCAGAAACAATGCTTAGGCAAACATCGTCACGTTCTTTGCCAAATGGTTCAAAAGAAAATTCCCAGTCGTCAAAAAAAGAAGATGTTGGTCCAACGTGGAGGTATTTTACCCCTCTTGTTAGGTCCCATACTGAAAGGAGTCTTGGGAACCATGTTGGGAGGACTGGTGGGAGCAAGATAAAAAGGCCCTCGGAAGTCCCAAGATCTCAGAATCGACCCCTGACAACCCCATGGATGGACGAAAACTGGCTTTAGTGCCTTACAAACGATGGATGGAATACCATCGGTGGCAAGAACAACGCACCCCGCATTTACCTCCCAATCCCCATTTGAGCGAGATGTCCCAGTTACAACACGAATTGCAGTCCTTGATGGATCGCCAAGATTTGTCCGAAACAGAAAAATCGCAAAAGTACGGTCAACTCTTGCAACGACTGCAACTCTTTCACCAGAAAGCTTTAGACGAAACAGCTCTATCCACTCTGAAAGATTTTAAGACCTTGATGAAAAGTCCAGCACCATCACCAGTACCAGTACCAGTACCACCACTACCAGTGACCAAGACAGAAAAAGAAGAAGAAGAAGAAGAAGAAGGGTTTCAAACTCCACCAGAAAAAGTACGCAAGTTAACAACACCACCTACCTCCAGAATTGGATGGATTAAAAAGATGATGGCCACCCCTTCTTCATCACAAGAGAAAAAGAAAGTGAAGACAGAAGTGAAGACAGAAGTGAAACAAGAACCGATATCCCCCGCTCAGACATCCTCCTCTTCAATACCTATTGCCGGTCGCACACGCAAAGCATTGCAATCCAAAAAAAATACCCCAAGAGAAAAAGAGTAGCATCCTCCAAGAGTGGGTGCCTTATTAACACACCAACCAACAAAAAAAAAATGGAAAAAGTCTTAGCCAGCATTTACTTCGATCCCTCCCATCCTGCAGGTTACGCAGGAGTTCAAAAATTGTATCGTGCTGCCAAAACTCGACTGAAAAGTCTCCGTTTACCTCAAGTGCAACGATGGTTACAAGAACAAGCTACCTACACTTTACACAAACCCATTCGACGCAAGTTTGCCAGAAGTCGCACCCGAGTGGAAGGCATCGATCATCAATGGCAAGCCGATTTAGCCGATGTCTCTCATTTGGCCAGCTACAATCGTGGCTACAAATATTTGTTTTGTGTCATCGACGTCTTTTCCAAATTTGCCTGGGTCGTGCCCTTGATTTCCAAATCGAGCAGCGAGTTAGTGCGAGCCCTGCAACGGGTGTTGAAACAAAGCGGTCGTCAGCCTCTTCGATGGCAAACGGACAAAGGCACCGAATTTCTGAACCAAGCTTTCCAAAAAGAATTAAAGAAACGTGACATTCATTCTTTTTACCACATAGAATCCCGAAACCAAAGCCAGCATCGTGGAACGTTTTCAACGCACTTTGAAAGAACGCATGTGGAAATATTTTACGCATCACCACACTCTGAAGTACATCGACATCTTACCGCACCTGGTGCAAGCGTACAACCAATCTTACCATCGAAGCATCGGACGTGCCCCGCAAGACGTGACTCCCGACAACGAAGTGTTGGTGTTTGAGCGTCTGTTTGGTACGTCCCCGACGAGGGCTGTCCCCAAGAAAAGTGGAGACTTGGCCGTAGGAGATTGGGTGCGCATTGGCAAAACCAAACGCACTTTCGACAAAGGTTACTTACCTAACTGGACGACCGAATTGTTTCGCGTCACTGGACGAGTGCATGGTCGTCATCCTACCGTCTATAAATTGGAAGACATGAACGGAGAAGTGCTCAAAGGAACGTTTTATTTGCCTGAGTTACAACGTGTCACCAACAGAGAAGACGACGTGTACGACATCGAAAGCATTCTCGAATGCAGAACCCGTAAAGTGGGCAAACGACGTGTCAAAGAAGTCAAAGTACGTTGGAAAGGATATCCACTCAGTTTTGATTCTTGGATCGACGCTTCGCAAGTCATCGACTATAAAAAGAAGTGACCATCATGCCCTTTCACACAGACGCAGCTACGTCGACCACTCCTTCACCCAGTTCTTCTGTGCAAGATTTACAAAAACAACCTTTGTGGGTGTGGTGTGGAGAACGTGTGCCTAAAACGCAAATCGTCTTTTTCTGCCAAATCTTCGTGGTGTATTGTGTCATCGGAGCAGCCATTGCCAATTTGAGTTTGCAACAAGGAGACAAACAATTGTGGACCATTTTATTGAGCAGTTGCATCGGTTACCTGCTTCCCAATCCCTCCCTGAAATTCTTTTCCAACGGGAACCACGGGAACCTTGTGTCCAGTCCCAGTGCCAGTCACCACTCCAACAACAACCACAACCCCATTTTGGGCGGAGACACGCCTCTGACATCCACTAACCCCTCGGACAGCCACAGAACTCTGGAATTATGAGTCACGAAAACCAATTTTACTTAACCTTACCCAGTGACAGTTCCATGGAGGTGTTTCCCCACAACACGTTGTGCTGTTACACGGCTAAATTATCTCAGGCCATCCAGTTAGATCACGAAGCCCATTGGGAAGTGGCTTTAGTAGAAATGATTCACCCTACACAAATCCAAAACATCACCGAAAAGCAAAACACT
This sequence comes from Sinohyriopsis cumingii, assembly GCA_028554795.2. Classification (NCBI taxonomy): domain Eukaryota; kingdom Metazoa; phylum Mollusca; class Bivalvia; order Unionida; family Unionidae; genus Sinohyriopsis; species Sinohyriopsis cumingii. Next base: position 61,387,652 of record CM068841.1, read on the forward strand.
TTTGAGGTCGAAATCCTGAACCAACAATTACAAGAAGCCATGAATGACATCGGGTTTTCAGGGGACACAAGACCATCCAACAATTCACCCTTCAAGATCTACACCTTGAAAATTCCGGCAGGGTTTTATTTTAGTGGCCAACATTTGGTGGACACTATTACTTCGAGGTTCGAGTTAGCCTTTGGCAAAGCCCTGAACAAAGTAAAAAAAAGTGTCACCCTGGAGTACCATAAAGTGGCTCGTCGCTTACTGATGAAATTTCAGGATACCCAAACGCTGTCCATCAGTTTTAATCGTGACTTGTTTGATATTTTAGGTGGAGACACAAAAATGGCTCCAAATTTTAAACCGAAGATCAACAGCAATACGGAATTTTACAAGTTTTTTCGATTCCCTGGAGAACTGAACCAAGGACTGAATTTAATCTTTGTGTATTCCGATGTGGTGGAGTACAACGTGGTGGGACACACCTCTGTGCCGTTACTGCGTGTCATTCCTTTCAAAGTGGATAGTACCACGACCAGTGACCAGGAAGGTGGAAACACTTATCACGTTCGCCGCGAATTTGTACATCCTCACTATTTGCCTGTCAGCAAGTCTTATTTGGACACGGTCAACATTGCTATAAAAGGAGATCTAGGACAAAATATTCCATTCACCAAAGGAAAAGTCACGGTGAAACTCCATTTTCGAAAACGGTTCTCTCACGACTCGTAAGTCATGTATCCAGTGTATCGAGGGGTTGCTCGGCAGCGAGGACACGGTTTAGGAGATATGTTAAAATCGGCCTTTCGTTCGGTGGCCCCAGTCTTGAAACCGATGGTGACACGCGGATTGCACGCCTTGAAAGATGTGGCACTGACGCAAGGCAAAGAATTTCTCCATAATGTCATCGTCGACAAACAAAACCCTAAAGAAGCCTTCATGAGGGCATGCAAAAATGTCTTGCTGCAAACGAGCAAAGACCTTTTGGGCCGCCGAGAAACACCTATAAATGCCCTGCACGCTACCGAGTCAGGCATTCAGCAAGGACAAGGCAGAAAGAGACGACGAAGAAAACATCCTTTCACCAGACTTCACACGTCTAAAGCTAGAAAGACCAAGAAAAGAAGAACCGTTCGAGACTTAGACGTTTTCGATTATTGAGACACAGCAACAAAACAATGATGCACCGAGAGTCTTGCGCCTGTTCCAAGACGGAACTGGATCTGTTTGCCATGCCACCCACCATGATGACCATGCAAGAATCCCAATGGGTGGAATTTCATCCCGTCTCCTCACTGACCGATTCCGCTCCCATCGAGTTTGAAATCAAAGGACAGCTCGAAGATTACATCGATCTGAATAGCAGTTACTTGTACTTGAAAGTCAAAGTTCAAGATAAGGATGGAAATGCTAGAGACACTGAGCCAGTAGCTCCCGTCAACAATTTCATGCATTCCTTGTTTAGCGGAGTGGACTTGTACTTGAATAACAAACTAGTCAGTAGCAGCATGGATACTTACCCTTATCGAGCGTACCTGGAAAATCTCTTGACGTACGGAATAGACGCCAAGAACACTCATCTCAATGCCTGTGTGGTATGGGAAGCTGACGATGCAGGCGAATTTGAAACATTCAAAACTGATCCAACCAAAGACCACAATGCGGGATTTGTAGAACGAAGAGACGAAATCAAAGATGGAAAGAGTTTAGAACTGATGGATCGTTTGCATTTGGACATGTGGTTGCAAGAAAAGTATTTGCTGAACGGGGTGGATGTCCGCCTGAGACTGAATCGCAGCAGTACCGCTTTCCATTTAATAGCTGATAGTGACGATAATTACAAAACCAGAATCCAAGAAGCCAGACTCTACGTACGCCGTGTGGAAGTGTTACCTAAAGTGGGAAACGACATCAGTCAGATGTTGAGCAGAACGACCGCCAAGTATCCGATCCGACGTGTGGAAGTGAAAATCTTCACCATTCCTAGGGGACAGCAATCCATGATCGAAGATCATCTGTTCCAAGGACAGCTACCCAAACGTTTAATCGTTGGTATGGTCGAGAATACAGCCTTCAACGGAGCTATCGCTAAAAATCCTTTCTACTTTAAACACTTTGATGTGTCCAAGATCGAAGTCAGTCGCGATGGCAAGACCTTGTATACCCGACCTTTCGAACCTAAATTTGGTGACGGGAATTATTTGAGGTCGTACTTGTCCCTGTACGAAGCCACGGGACAGTTAGGAACTAACACCAGTCACGGCATTACGTACGAGGATTATGCAGGAGGCTACGCTTTGTGGGCTTTCGATTTCACTCCAGATCAAGGCAGCGACGTGGGACATTTCCACCCTATAAAATCCGGCCAGATTCGTGTGGAACTTCAGTTTACAAAGCCACTGGACGAGACAGTGAACGTCATCCTGTATGCAGAATTCGATAATACCATAGAAATTAACAGTTTGAGAGAAGTCATTCTAGATTACTAGAAACCATGGAAGACAGTTATCCCTCTTTACCTAGTGGAGAAACTTTGGACATGGAATGTAAGGAGACCATGGAAGGAGAATCCCAAGACAAAGACGATGAAGTTATGATGAAGTCAAGATGGCCAGAACAAGAAGCCCATTTAGTCTCCTGTTTTGCCAAACACTTGGTCGAAAAAATGACGGAATTGATCAAGAAAAATTGCTATGGCTGTCAAAACGATCATCCCAGTCAAATTCAACACGATAAATGCCTGATGTTGAGTCAAGAAGAAAAATTGGAAGAATATCTGGACGAAGCTTGGAGTCTCATCTCGGATGAAGACGTGTGGCACCAGTGGTATAAAGACTTGCGTGAACATTCTTGTCCACCATTAACCACTCAAGAGATCGATCGTATCGAAGCTCTCCTGAATCAGAGTGAGGAGACGAAACGAAGAAACGGTTATTTGTCAGACATTTTCAAGCAAAAAGTCAGGATCGAATTGACAACGTATTATTACCTGTGAAGAAGAAAAAAACAACACACAAATGCATACCTGGGAACTTTATTACCTTTTGAACCACAGTTTGTATACGGCTTCTTGGAATCCTGTAGTCTGTGCTAAAGATGAACTCCCTCATCGCAAACCTAAAGACCATCTAGCTTACGTGATCAACACGGACGACAGTCATCTCCCAGGAATCCACAGGGTAGCCGTCTACTTTCCTCAAGAAGGATGTGTGGAATATTTCGATTCGTACGGATTGCCCCCTTTGGAAGACGATATCATTGACTTTATGAGAAGAAATGCTCAGACCACTCGATTCAATAATGTGAAATTACAAGGCACAGATTCCTTGGTGTGTGGACAATATTGTGTGTATTTTCTGCATCATCGCAGCCTGGGCTATTCCTTAGAACATTTAGTAACTCATTTTGATCCTCATTCTTCTACTAGAAACGATGTGAAAGTAGATCGATGGTTTTGTGACCATTATGCTTATCTTTTGTCTCAAGCTAGGAAACGTAGTGTCCATCAATGGCCTAATGATTTCCAACAGTGGAAATCACAACGTTGTCAGCCTTGTTTAAAGTAGAGTGTGAATTGAGAAAAATGTTTGTCATTTTTTTTTTTTGAAGAAAAAATGTTTGATGTTATCATGTTGGATTATTGTTAAAAATGTTAGAAATGTTGTTGTTTAGTGTTAAGTGATTTTTGAATAAAAAATGTTGTGTTTTGAAAAAAAATGCCTTTGTCTTTTGTTTAGCTATAAGAATGCTTGATTGATGCTCTTTCATTTCTTACTATCCCTCTCATGACACTCATTGAACGTTGCGACTCGAAATCCGTGTGGGGATGTTTTCCTTCACGTCCGCGCTTTGACTTTAAGAACCGGGGTTGTTTCCAGTCTAACCATCCATTGTCGACTCATCCTCTTACGAAGATGTGCTCCAAACTAGCTAAGCTCAACGAAGCCTACGTGAATTTGCATAGGGTCAGACACAGTCTGATACCGAAGCCAGAAGAAATAGAGAATGTGAGAATGTTAAAAGTCACTGAAGACCTGATAGAACAGCTCTTCAGAGAAGAAGTGAACGGGGAGAAAGAAGAATGGACAGAGAAGTACAGACTTCAGAGACAGGAGCAACAGCAGCAACAGCAGCAACAGCAACAACAAGAGCAGCAGCAGCAACCTGAAGCTGACAGAGGCTTTGTCGATTGTCGTATCGACACCAAAGAGTTCTTCTTCTCTTTCCGAAGAAGCAGACCTATCGCCAGAAAGTCTATCCTCAGAGGACATCGCATTCTTAGAAAGTAAAAGATTGCCATAGCAAACAAAAAAAAAACAGCCCTTTTCAGGGCTACCCCCAATACTCTAGAAAAGAAATAACCATCAATTTGCCAATGTGTGTAGGTAGAGTAGTGTGAATATAAACACTAACTCTTTTTTTCATAGTGTGAGTGTATGTGTTTGTGTGTTTGTGTGTTTGTGTTTGTAACCGCTTACGTACGTTGGTGTGGATAGTAGATTAAGATGATTTTTTTGGTGTTTGAGGTGTGGGGAGTAGATTTGGGGGTTTGATTGCTTTGCGTATGTGAATAGTCTATTGAAGTGATTAATGAAAATTTTTTACAATAGTAATGGGTAGCATAAAAAGTGAGTGAGTGTTTCTTTTAGGTCCGCGCGTTGTTTTTTTTTTGGTCATGATCTAGGTAAGATCAATTTTTTGTTTTTAGGGGATGTTTTCCATCACGTCCGCGCTTTCAGTATAAATTGAAACTCGCTCGGCAGTCTAGCTACCCTTGTTGATTGATCAACACCATCAGAAGAATGAACACCAGAATTGTGAAACTGCTAGAACTCCAGATGCACCTGGAATATGCCAGGCGCATAGTAAATGAACTATCCGCGGAAGCCATAGTAGAAGAGGCAAGAATAAAGAAGGAAGAGGTGGAGAGAAGAGAGAGGGAAGAGGAGGAAAAGAAAATAGGAGAGAGGATGACTTACAAGATACCAGAGACAGAGGATTGGGGTGCTGAAGCCTATCATCCCGCCTCTGCACTCCCAAGAAGAAAGGTGAAAGGAGACTGGGGAAGAAGATGCGTGTGCGGCGCCAGGCCAGGAAGGTGCCATCATTAGATAGGTGCATCTGGAGTTCAAAAAAAAAAACCAACAGCCCTTTTCAGGGCTACCCAATACTCTAGAAAAGAAATAACTATACATTTGCCAATGTATGTGTGTGTGTGTGTGTGTGTGTGTGTAGGTAGAGTAGTGTGAATATAAACACTAACTCTTTTTTAATAATGAGAGTGTATGTGATTGTGTGTTAGTGATTGTGTTTGTAACTGCTCACGTAAGTTTGTGTGAATAGTAGGTTATGGGTTTCTTTATTGTTTCTTAGCGTATGTGGAGAGTATAGTTTGGGTTTTATTTTATGAAATGAGAAAAGTGGGGATGTTTTCCTTCACGTCCGCGCGTTGTTTGGTCATGATCTAGGTAGGGGGATGTTTTCCTTCACGTCCGCACTTTTAGTATAAAACTAACAGTGTTTGCCATTGGAGCCCATTCTACGGAATAAGCAAACAAGAAGATGCCAGCATGTTCAGCTTTGTACAACAACCTTATGGGAAGTTGGTATTGGACGGTGGATGGATTGAATGTAGCAGAAAGGCTTGAACAGGAATGGAGGCATGCAGTGACAAAAGACTTCGTCTGAAGACAAGTAACCAACCTCCACTTAGCCATAAATATTGTAAAAGAAATGATAGAGGATGAGGAGAAGAGAATCAGAGGTTTAATTAACCCACCGTATGTGAAAGTGGGTAAGTTGAAAGAAGCCATAGTTTATGTGACGAGTTTAAGGTGATTTTTAGAAGACATTGTAGAATGGACAGATTGGTCTTTTGTGAAGTGGGGCTTAGACAACCTTAAGAAAGCGGAAGAAGTAATGAGGAATGTGCTGACCGAAGAGGTCAAGAAGATCAAAGAAAAGTGGTCAAAGGAAAGAAAAGAAGAAAATAGAAAGAAAAAGGAAGAACTAGAGAAACTAAACGCAAACTGGATGAAAATCCAAGAGAAGTTCCGAGCCATGGGTCACCCGGACTGGATGCCGGAAACAGAAAAGAAGAAGAAAAAAGGAATGATGGAAAAAATAAGAGGATGGTGGAAGAAGTTAAGGAGCTAGAAGAAGAAGAAAAAACCCAAAGGCCCTTTTCAGGGCCACCCATATTTCTCGAAAAGAGAATGACTTTCCATTGCCTACCCCTTTTTTAAATGTAAAAATTTTTTTATTTTAAACATTTTTTTAAAAAAAAATCGCATATTCAATTCCCCTTGTCCCTAGACAGACCCAAACTCTATTGACCATGTTCAATTTCCCTTGTCCCTAGACAGACCCAAACTCTATTCCCATGTAATGCTAATTCCCCTTGTCCCTAGAGTTGCCCACGATTTTTCTCCATGTTAAATTTACATAGTCCCCAGATTTGCCCAGGGGTGTCTGTAATGGTAATTCCCATTGTCCCTAGGGTGCCCCCATTCACTACTTTCGACAACGTCGACGTTGCAAAGTACTACTAAGGTTAATTATATATTCCAACGACTATTTACGTAGTATTGGCCCGTCAATGAAGTTGGCCAAAGAGCAACCAACAATGCCAATCAGCAACTATTTCTCAAGGTACAAGGTGCTCTAGGTACCGGCGTTGATTCACAACCGGATGAAATGATACCATGACCCGGCGACGCTTTTGCTATCCTGCAAAATACAAATCCAACGTTCAACCTTGGATTTACAACACAAATTATGGTCGGTCGGCTTTCATTTGTGATTACACTGTCACATAATTTTCTGTTTTCTAGAAATTTCAGAAAAGTCATATACGGGGCTAAACACACTGTTGTCTTAAATCGACGTGATACAGACAAGGAGATACTCTAGCACCCCGAAGAGGCTAATCCAGGTACACCTGCATAGTTGAATGGAATGGTAATACGAAGAAAGGTTTGGCTTCATATGCCAGTGATTACACCGTAGGGCACGGAAGAAACGCGATTACTTTCATTTATGTCGTCAGGTGGTCAACCATTATTGTCATACCTGACGATGACTACCGTTCTGGCTCAAGGGCCGTAGTATGGATTTTTACATGACTAGTCGCAACACAGCAAGCAGTTTCAACCCGAAGACGTGTATTTATAGCGTTTCAAGATACGCGACGTCTAAACTCACAGATAAGAAATCCAATGGCGTTTAATAATTTAAATGTGCTCGAGGTGTCAAGAACCACCCGAAGAAGTCTTGCTGGTTTTAAATCATGTATGGGCAGAGATCAATACGTAGACAAATATCTCAGAAGGATTTCAGAACGATGTAGCCAATTTACCAAGCTTTCTTGCATCCATATGCAGCTCAACAACCTCGCTGGTGTTAGCGAGTCAGTTACAACGTTTCGATAAGGCCACGACGCTATCAACCACGGCTGGGTATCATCAGTGATACCAGGTCATTTTCTGATGTTACATGGGACCTACAACGAAATTTTAGTCAGGAACAAACAACGCTGTCCGACATCGCCCGAGAGATCACTGACATTGCCATTAAAATCAGAGACATTGAAAAGACCAACGCTAGCAACAACGTCGCCAACCCCGTATACACAGTGAGTTCTGGATCTGCAAAGTGGGCGCAACAAGATAACACTTTCAGTCATGTTGCAGTGATCCCCGGGATGTACACGCTTTAAATATTCAGGGATGCGAAATTTAGCATTTTGACAACATTTTTTACGGAGATATTCATCAGACAAATTCTCTTGAGTTTGTCAGTGGTGCTAAACATAGGCACTGAGGAAATATTCGTATTGAAGCCGGAAGATAAAAAGTTAAACTCCAGACCGTATTGGTCATCCATTAAGTCCGTATGTAAAACTCCTTAATTGCTGTTATAGCAGGACATAATATGAACTCGTCCGAGTATCGATACAATCAAGCTTGCGTGTATCAATCCGATCTCAAGCATATACAGTTTAGTATACCACATCAGGAAAAAAGAAGAAAATATAATCGCCGATTTACAATCATGAAGCAGCCTCATAGACGATAAGTGCCATAATCGCATAAACTTCAACCACGCTAGCGTCACTGTCCGCTCCGCATGTAATTGTCCCGGTGATCCCAATTACGGCTAGTATCGTGGTTGCAGTAGCACTTTCCGAATGTTTATTGTACGAAGATGAATTCTCGGTCATCAACAATATTTACCATCGAGCTTTTTCCTCTGTCAGTGGCGCCGTTGGCAACACCGATGAACTCAACTCTGTGACAGTTACCTCGTAAGTCAACAATTAATATTAACGAGTCACTTAAGTGACCGCACAAATCAATGCACGGTTTACACGTATTATCGCAAATACAATCTTGCCGACGACGTACACTGTGTTCAAGCTGAAATTCGACGTTGTTATTCGGAACGCAATAACGGCACTGAACGGAGGTCTCCTCGTTTCCGTACAAGAACAATGCAGACGGAATGCCAATATCGAATGTCGTGGGAATTCCAACTGGTGAATATGAAACTGAGCAAATCAGCAATGAAATTCAACACGAAATAAAATATTATAAACTGAAATAAACCCAAGATTGAAATATCAGTTCACGAACCAACGCTGAGAACATCACTCGAGATGTCAACGCCCGATTACGACATTGACATCGGTACCTCATCGATCAGAACCGTGTTGGATTGGACACAACCGTTTGATACTCGTCATTGGCAGTAGCTCTTCTAAAGAGCTTCGAATCACTTTGGCCAAATAGTTTTCCTAAATATCTTAAAAGTTATGTACGAGTGATGTCATTGTAGTGGATTTGGTCAGCGAGAGTTTAGAGAGAGAGAGAACTAAACAAATAGTTAATAGTTATAAAATATATCTTAAGTGAATTTTGAACCTCTTAAATAGCAGTTGATCCGTGAATACCCAAACCACAATATTCTTCGTATCATTCACGAAAACAAAATAGAGAAATAGCCAATTTACGAGATTTTTCCTTATTATAATATTATTGACATTCGAGAAGTTAATGAAAAAATATCATAATTAAAATAACACTGAAATCAGAAATCATTTTCACCGATTGGATTCGTCGAGGTTGTGCACTCTACTCTTACGTAACAGAAAGGTATGAAAAGCAACACGCTTTGAAAAAATCAACGAATCATTTTATTTCTCTAGTACACAATGTGAAAATCAAATGAGAACTTACAGTATTGCGAATTAAATCCCAAAATAATCCTTAATTACAAAAATGTCAAACACCGATAATATCTATGTTAAATAACGTTACACCTAAGTGCCTAACGTTATGAGAGACAGTTGTATTTTTGGTGGTTGTCAAAGGATTTGATACGCACACGTTGGGAAACATTCATAAAGTCTGGTGCTTTGGTGACGTTGTTCGCAACCGAAGTAGAGATAACTTTAAACACAAGCAACACTGTCTACATGAATTATTAATGATGAATCTTGCTGATCTTCAGTCACGGTATCACAGTTATAAAGTTTTTATCAAACCTGATTAAATTACGTGTAACCAAGACCCCAACTATCACATCATCGCATTTATATCCGGGTTTATTATTAGCGATGTAGCAGTGGCGTAAAACAAATGAATATCCCTTCCGACTTGACCAACTCTCGCAGGAATTACGCGTGACTAAGCTAGATAATTAATATCAATTGATACCTTTGTTAAGCTGAAGTCAACGTGACTGTCTTCTAAAGTAATATAGAAATAGTCCCTAACGGTATTCGAACCAGCAATGTTCTATATCGATATTTTGACACTACTGGGTACTGTTGCAATAGTAAGCAAAAACTATTAGAAGGCAATCGCGTTGTCGACAACGAATTAAAATCGCCCTCCATAGTGCCAGTATAGACTTAATTTGTTAGTGTTTAACCCTTTCACTAAGCTGGATCATGAATTTAGTTTATATCGGCTGGTGTTATCATGCACCAGTGATTCAAGCGTGACCAATGATGAGTAAAACTAATACAATCTTGATTTCTTTCTAGGATTAGATGTACGAAATTAGGACTTAACAAATTTATATCATTCGTTGGGGTCTAACTAAATGGTTGTTGTCATAACAGGCACGGTAATTAAATTCCATTAAGTTTATATTTGGTGATTGATATCAGTGAGGCTCCGCAATGGCAATGCTACCATAATAGCAATATTTTATACACACACGATTGTGTGTTTTCCTTGTTAACCCCGTTGCAAGAAGCAGCGAGGATCATTGATGCTGTTTTTTGTAGGGGACGGCGTTGATCGCTGCTGCCAACGCTAGAAACAGTGCGATGACCTTATTTTGATGACAGAGGGGAAGGTACCTCGGAGGCAGAAGTAATGATGAAATAATCCTCAATGCATTTGTGGAAGGGAGGCGCAGAAATAGGGGACTGGTCTGCTGCAATTGCGAGGAAGGGTCGTATCGACCTCTAAAAACGGTAGGTTTGTCCCTCCCTCGAACACGATGCCGTGTTACACTGATTACATATGAAATATATTCTCCTTATATAATATTTAAAAATATTATGAAGCTGGCTATGCAATCATGGTACCAGCTTCAAGGGTATAATTATACATAGGTTTGGACTATGTGGAAATCCATGTTATGTTGTAACTTTCTGAAAATAATTGTGAAGCAAACAATGAATAGAATAGTATATAAGATCATATTTACACAAGTTTCTGTTACAACGAACTTTTCATGATGCTGCTAGATGTGACGTCAATAAAAGTATCCTATAATTTCGTTTTGTAATATGCATCTGAAGTTGTATGTGCGTGGGCCCCAATGGTCATTATCACTTCGCATTGGTGAGAAGATACTGTGATAAATTCCATCTGTACGTTAGCTATATCACATAAATATATAGCTTGGTACATAGGTTGCATATGTGGTATCCATCTGCCAGTGTAGTATAATTTGTAGACCTCTCCACGGAGTCACTCGAACTTGCTAAACAAGAAATATTTAAAATTACAATCACATTGACATTCGATTATTATTTTAAAGAACCTTTGAAAGTGTGTTCAGTAGGAGTAGAACGCAAAGTCTATGCGTTATATCGGCAATCCTGATTAAAGGTCTGAATGGTTGGCTGGAGTAGGAAAGACATTTATAGCAAAGTTTGGTTATTTTCTCTAGATCTCAATTGAAGTAGCCGTAATTATACATTGAATTCCTATAAATTCACATACTCGGAGCATTTTGTTTTCTGTTTTGTAATTTGAAAATCTTTTAGTGAAGCACGGAAACGCTCCTTCACAAATAATATATAAATTCCCTCGTTTGAAAAAAGTTATTGATTGTCTTTTTCGCCATGATTTCGATTATATATACACCCTTTTGATAGGTGGATGGATTCTGGAAAGGGTATATGTCAGTTAGATATATTTCAAAGAACATGAAACAGTCCATTTGAGGAATTGCATTCCTTTCCTCCCAATCATCTATTTCACATCCATGTTGTTTGTTTGCTTCCTAAAATCTGCATCGTTGATTTATCTTCCACACTACTACAGAACACGACCTATGCTTAAAGCAACAGTACAAGAAAAATTTGCCCTTGCGAGGTGTTATCCGAGGTGAAGAATATTTTGCTTGTACAATTAACTAATAACTTTTGGATTTTCTGAAAACTGATAAGAACACGATCAATCGTTTGGAAGTTAAGTTTCATGCCTATTTCTCTGTCCGCAACATTGGCGTTTACGGAGCATAACTCTTGGTACTTCAACAAAAGGTGGTTCACTTCAAGCAAGTTTAGTTTTCTGCCTTTCGATAGTTAGACATTACGCACTTAATACCTTCTAGATTACGATGGATACAAACGATAGCAAAGGGTAGCATAAATATTATATGATCTGAAATATTCAACAAAATATTATACTAGTTATAGGTTACTGCATTTGTATGGGAAAATATGAACGATTTTTCCGGATCGATATTGCACGACCTGTGGGAGTCGCTTTGGTCTACGTAAAAGTAAAATTTTAAGTCACATTGCAAAGGAATGCGAGTTGCAACAGCGTTTCCCCTCGGTGTGGAATAAATATATATTTTTTTGTCCTTTGTACTCGATTTCGCTGATGACGCACCTGAAATCATTAGCTCCGTCATTTCGACAAAAATGTGTGTGTGACTTCAGCAATGAGTGACGCGTTTCGACTCAGCTGTATGTGTGCATCGGTTCCGTCATTGAATGTTTGGAATCAAAATGTGGGAAAAAATATGTAGGCACAAAATGTGGTAAAAGATATGTAGCGATGTATTCATTATCGTAAAATACTGCACTATGCCGACAATGTAAATTTAACGAAGAAACAATAAGCATATAATAATAGCGTATATAGTATAGAAATTAAAACTGCTGGACCATCTGGTACGTTCATTAGACCTTCTTAAAAAAAACAGGGACCGTGAATCCATATCACTGATCTACAGAGTTACAAGAGGGTGATTTATGTACGTCTTTAGCTGTTACAATAATACTGGGTCCTATTTACCGAATGCAGCACGAGCTAAGTACCTGCAGTGAAGAAAACCATTAAGCTCTCTGAGCGTGGATTTCACCGTCAGCACGATAGTTACAGGATAAAATCTGACTAATAACATAATAACGCAACGAGTTTTGTCAGGACAGTTGTCCACTTTACGTATATTTTCTCGAGAAAACAAAATGCCTACAAGGCATAGTATCTTGCTGCAGGCTTTCCCTACCAAGCCAGGTAATAACTGTGTGCTGAAAAGACACACCTACAGGTATCTTCAGCTATATATTTCACTTAGATTTATAGCCATGCTGATTCACTTTCACGAATGCAACGCAGTGAAAATTGGGAAAAAATGGACGGTGTATTTTACAATTAGTTATATGCAATTCGCATAAAATCTTTACAATTTCTACTTGGGCAAATACATCGTTGGTGTGTGTAGAAGTGCAATTTATGTTTTACCATTAGTTGCTGGGACGATAGACTTCGAATTGAAATGATGTCCATGGTTTTGATTGCTCAATATATACTGTACGATAAGCAAGAAATATTATTTAACGTCGCTAGTCTGGGCAATATATACTGTACGATATGCAATACATGTTATTTAACGTCGCTAGTCTGGGCAATATATACTGTACGATATGCAATACATGTTATTTAACTTCGCTAGTCTGGGCAATATATACTGTACGATATGCAAGAAATGTTATTTAACGTCGCTAGTCTGGGCAATACATACTGTACGATATGCAATAAATATTATTTAACGTCGCTAGTCTGGATACAAAAAACTGTACGATATGCAAGAAATGTTATTTAACGTTGCTAGTCTGGGCAATATATACTGTATGATATGCAAGAAATGTTTTTTAAACTCGCTAGTCTGGGTCTGATGTCAGCGAGCTGTTTTAACAGCACAACGTAACACCAATAAAAGTTAGACCTTAAGACAGGTAAATAGTACAAATTTACAACAGAGCAATACATATAAAGCATTACAAAACTAACTGTAACATAAAAATAAACGAAACAACAGCAGATTGCAACATGCAAAGTTATATTTAAAATTAAAAGGAATGTGTATGTATGAAATCAAATAAAGTAAGCACTACAGGAGCAGGTTTTAAACATAAGTAACTGAGTGAAATTGATAACCTCCAGGCAGAATTACAACTGACCCCTAAGCAGCATGACACAAATTATTTTTACATCGCGACCCTTACCGAATTACCTTGCTCAATGACGTAAATTCAGGTACTTATCTCAGTTCACTTGACAGTCTTTTCCTGACATTGGGGGCTTTAAATGTAAAAAACACTATAAATTACCTCGTTGTCTTTACCATTGGCATTATTGACATATCTTGTGTTTGTGTGATTTAGATTTTTAATGCAGCTTTAACAGTTTTAGTCATATCGATACGATGTCCGCAATGTGGCAGTTTATAGTGATGTGTAGCATTAGGCGTCATACTGCAGACATGTGTCGTCATGTCTCACCCAGTTACATTATGTTGAATCCAGGATGACCAGTCCTAACACTAACCTCAGATTGCGTAGCACCAAAAATGGCAGATGCTGGAGCAGATTTTTTGTCTGACATTAGAGATGCAGGTTTTTAATGTGACCAGATTATTCCGTAATGATATCTTGTGAAGTATCTTGCATGCTTCAGTTACCATATATTTTATTTTACGACTTATTGTCTTAAATTAACAGAAAGACGTGAAACGAACAATTGAAAAAAAATTCAGCAAGTTATTTTTCCTTTTAATACAAAGTGAAAATTCAATTGACTCTTACAGTATTGTGAATTAAATCTAAAAAAATCCTATCATAAGTTCAAACGCAAAGAATGTTTGGAATGATTTCCATTTGTTTTTAATACACTAATGCACCAACAGTCTTGAAGGTAATTGACGTTCAACAATGATACAGTCTAGTATGCTTCTGAGTTGTCAACGATTCAATAATAGTTTGTTATTCCAAAATGTCAATGGGCATTTTATAATTCCAATGAACATTTAAATAATTGATTCTTCTTACAGTTTATAAGATATATCTATTTATATAATGATTGTCACCTAACCAATGACGCAACTTAGCGTTCTGGAATTATCTATACGTAAATCACTTATAATGACAAATTCCATCAAAGTGTCGATAACTTTGATTCCAGAAGATTCTAAGCTCGTAAAGAAGGGTGGACCCTGAACAGCAAGGAGTCTATCAAAGACGTTTAGTTCCCTCGATTAGTGTAAAAAAATAACACTCAAAGAGATTTTCACTTGTTAGATAGGAAGTCGACAGACGACAACACATTCCACGTGTCTTAAAGGTGCGTATAAAACAGACGTGAAGGCGTAACACTGTAAGTCGAGAATTCGTATATCATATACCCAATATCAAAATTGTATCGACCATATATTAGCTCTTCCTTTCCACTAGAACTGCTGGCTATGCCCGCACTCACAACAAAGCAGGAAGCCTTCGCGACGATTTCGATAACTTACATACAAACTACGCAATGATCATGCGTCACTGCAAATTGCTTGAATCATCAATCAGTTTTTACTTCAAATGTTATCATGTACCCAGTGTATCATCAATGTGTGCTGTAAGCCCTCTATCCGTCGCATGCAAACGAAGGTATACCTTTATTCGACCCCATGGGCCATACCTGGATGCCTTGCTTTGTTCTCATGGAAAATGATTCATGAAACCAACACAATATTTAAGCTCGACGAATGGACCTTTCCTTCTGACATACGGCATGACGATTTAGCCCTCACAAATCTCATCTTTATTAACCGACATTGCGGCACTCATATGAGTTATATATTACTAAATCTCGTAGATTGCTGATTGCTTTATTTTACTGCAAGGGTGAAGATGCTGAGAAAATTCGAAGACGCTGCGAATACAAAGTCGTTGAGCCTGAGTGTCGCTAGGGTGCATATAAGATTTTCACGAAAGAAACTTTCTGCTCACGACGGCGCACGTTGTGGCAGGTTTACGTTATGTGGCTGGTTTAAAACATAACAAAATTATGAGCTGGTACTTACTGTGTGTGTGAGTGTGTGTGTGTGAGGGGGTATGTTATTGACAATTGTACTGGGAGGCCTTGCCGCCGTTGGCTACGAGACTTACTGGTACATGTAACAATGTAACTAGTCGGAATTTTTCTTGTGGTGCTGACCCGTTGCAGCTGCTCGCTTGTATACCAGACCGAGTGGTAACTAATCTTACTTGAGACTAAGCTTATAGCAATATACAAAGACCTACAATGGAAGATCTCACAAGGCGCTGCCAGGAAATATTTCAAAGACTGGCTATGTGAGAGATATTCCTACCAGCACCGAGCGGAATCCTCAGACCAGTTTAATGCTCCATGTCTAACAAGGTGCACCCGTTTGGTCTCTATTTCTGCTGCAGGACAACATTTGGCTACACACGTACAAATATGAGCAGATTTTTGTTAACATCGCCAGTGTTTGTAACGTGTCCGAGGCATTGACCTAAGGAGACTTCCATAAATGGCGGACTCGTTAGCATTTGCATGAGAGGTATGTCAAAGTACACGAAAAAGCTACAGTTGACAGAGGCCTGTAATTTAGACTCCACGTTGTAACTCTTGGCCGGGCATTTAATACAGATTAAGTAGGAGGAGGCCGGCGTACGCCGTGTGCAGGACATTGTGAGCGTTTTAACCGTACTATACAGGAGACGATGGTTGTGAAGAAATACGGTCAGGATATGTTGTTAGCAGCTGAAAAGGTGAACGAATCTAAGGCGTATCACTAATTGAGCTAGGCGGTTGCCTTCCCTTATGTGGTCACTAAACAACATACTAACGAGACTCAAATGCAATAGACCTATCGGTACTATGCGTGCTATGTCTGTTCTGTCAGTTGCACTGCATGTTGGTCTGAGGTCAGATGAGCAGCACATTCCCTAGTAGACAAACAGGTGCTAATAAATGTAGGTCAGCAGCTAAATTTGAACCCGTTTTTTTGGGACGTAGGCACAGTTCATCCTAGGTGATGCTCGTTGCAATATTGGGCAAAATGTTTGAGCGAGCTCGCTCAAAAAACCTCAAATACGTCCGCCAGAGGAAACACATTAATATGTAGGTACATATCCTTGCAGCAGCACATGATCCAGCAGCGAAAGAGCTATATATCTTCAAAGTACCACTATCGGTTCCTGCACTCATTCGAATATACGCCTGTTTTTGTGAGGTCAAAATCGGTCTGTGTCGTGATGTAAGATGCCGGATTGGGCGTGTTGGTAGGCAGTTTCTCCAGACAGCTACTAATAATGCGCAAAGTATACACAATCAGTCCTGAATGTCAGGAATGATTCCACGTTGATAAGAATTGCACTTATTTTCTCAATGAGGTTTTCGCAATGTCATATATGATTAGGTGAAGATAGGTTACGGATTACAGCCGGCACGATCGTTTGATTTTTTTTGTGGGGGTGTTGTGATGTTCCACGTTATATTGGAAGCTTGAGGTTGTATGCGCTTTGGACAGCGCCAAACTGCACGCAGATGACGTGACAATCGTCGCGCACTATGCCCGTGCCAAGTGTCCACATCCAACATGACAGTTTGTCATTGCCGGAATCCTTCCTATCGTGAAATGTAGAATGCAACGGGACAAGATACGTTAATTTTCATTAAGGTAACTTTTCATGTACAAAAACCTGCACATTGTCTTGATGCAAACATAGTGTCTGCTCATCGTTTGACCGTTTAATATCAGCAGGTCTAGTGAATGCCGCCTAAATACGCCGCTGACGCGTATGGAATATAACCATCGTTTCCAACATTAAACGCTGACGGACAACACGGGGTGTTTGGTACATGAACGTTAAGATGTAGCAGGTCGATGCCGGCGGTTTTACCATCCCTCCTGTGGCAACTATACCACTGACACCTATACGGATGTCCTTTATAGATCACCAGATGTAATAGCGAGCCGAATGTCTCACTTGAAATAGCAATTAACATCATTCCAAACATAAACCACTGAGTGCGATTTAATCTTTTGGGAGTTGGTATGTAGCTTTATCCACAGTATAGTCTATACTGAGACACCCTGAGGTCTGAATATATGTAGCAAATGAAAGCCTTCCAGCCGCTCGTGCTTACAGTATTTAATTCGTCGCAGCATACGTGTAATTGTGTCATCGACAACCTCCTAGACATCAACTAGCATTAGCAGTCTCGCATCGTGGGTCCTTAATTGGCCCTTTAATTTCATTACATCGTGTTGTTGGACACCTGTTATTTTACAAACTCTCTGAAACGTAGAAGGCTAAACTTTAAGCACTCGTGTTGCTGAGGCTCCGACCAACCACCTAGGGTTCTGTTGGCCTAATGGCGTGTAGGGATGCCATCGCATCTGCAACAAGCCCGAAGTTTGGGGGAACTGTTACTCGAAAGTCTATTACTAGGGCTCATAGTCATTGCAGTACAGTACGTATGTTGGAAGCCATGGAGCAGGACCGGAATCCTTTTCATGGTGTGGCTATGTGGCGCTGGCACTGTCCTTTCTGTCCCTGTGGCTCTGTGGCGATGGTCTTTGGGATTACTACCTGTGACCCAACGCCTAAGCGGATATTTGCCTTGGCGCTGCCACCGGTCTGTATTGTTCTTCAATAAGACTTCAAGCGAGTTCTCATATTTATGATAGGTAGGATACCCTAACCCAATGAACGAATTTAGTCTTTGCAGTAAAAGCACATTTGCATATGCGTATATTTACCACAAGGATTTCATTCTGAAAGCTGTGTCTGCGATATTTTGATATAATCCAACGATACCCAAATGTTCGACATTTAACTTGGATCTTTTGACCCACTTATCGCTAATTAAAAGTCAAGCATCGTATAGACAAGGTAAACTGACTTGTCAACGTCTATATGAAGTAGATGTTGAGACAAATAAGTGTTGCTTTTATGTTTGTCATTTTCTCCATTTCTTCCCGGGATGCTGGTTCGCATTCTGTCACATCTCCAGTGTCACGCGCAATGACAGTTACTGACATGACGAAATCCACTCATTGTAGTTCTTTATAAATATAATTAAAATCAATAAAATAACAATTAAAAATGATCAAAGTTTGCAAGATTGCCTCCAGTCAGTTGTTGTTGTTGTTGTTGTTGTAGGGTTTAACGCCATTTTCAGCACGAGATAGGCTATACATGGCGGCCAGTATAATTGGTGGAGGAAGAACCCTGGAAAACCCAGGGAAGAACCACCGACCCACGAGAAGCTACTGGCAGGCTTTCTCACGTACCAACGTTAGCCGAGGCTGGACTCGAACTCACGCAGACAGAGGTGAGATGGCAGTGATCCGTAACGGCGAGCGCTTTAGACCACTCGGCCACTCGGGGCCCCTGCCTCCAGTCAGTACATAACGCCTTAAGTGGACATTGACAAGACATATATTTGTTACTTAAATATGACTGGCCACGCCGGATAATTTTGGTGCACTAAGCTTAAGGAGGCGCTTAAGAGCACTCAGACTCAATGAAAACTCATAACATGAATACATAAAATTATATAATTCTCAGCATAACGTTTATTTTGTATTAATATATATGCGTGTATTAGAGAAAGAAATACAGGGATACAGAGAGTAAGACAAAAGAGAAAAAGAGCAAATCACAATCCACATAAACTCACTTATTATATATCGAGTCAATGGACGTTTTGGTACCGCTCGGGTGGCCTAGTGGTTCTACCATCCGCCTCGCTTGCGGGAGGTTGCAGGTTCGAAACCCGGCCGAATCATACCAAAGACTTATAAAAATGGTACTAACAGCTGCCTCGCTAGGCGCTCAGCATTAAGATGTAAATGTTATGACTGGTCAGCCTGGTGTCAGGATAATGTGCCAAGGTGGGATATGAATGATGCTACATGTCTGCGGCAGGATGCCCGAGTGCTACACGTCGCTATAAATTGCCACACTGCAGACATCATAGTGATATGACTGGAAAATTGTTAAAGCTACGTTTATAATCCCAAATCTCTCTCTCTCTCTCTCTCTCTCTCTCTCTCACACACACACACACACTTACACACACACACAACACAGAATAGGTAACGTATGAACAAAGTTTTCACTATCTCAAAGGTTTTCATCACAGTGAGATATTACATTATTTCGTCAATATTATAACTGACAATACTGCGAGCGTTTCGACGGGTAGATATACCACAAGGCTAAAACAAGTCCGTCTTAAAATCCCGCACCAGGATGTATTTTTATTCTTGTAATACAAACATAAAATATATTCATCTTTGGAAATGTTTTCCTCAGAAATACAAGGAGTCTATTTTCAAGAGATGCATTATAATATGACTGCATTTAAAATCTGCATCCTATTTAAACGTTAAGCAAAAAGTCTTTGCACCAAGCAGTTAAGATGATAAAAATATTGAAAAACCTGAATTAAAGTGATACAAATTTAAACGTTTACTAAAACCGCGACCGGATTTAGCAAGTCAATGCAACTGACTTATCTCCATCACAGTGATTGCTTAGAACGTTTAAGTTCAGCATAATTATATCTCATATTCTAATCTATCCTACAAATGTTTTCTATAATAAAAAAAAAAACTTGAAGTATTTCGTTTGTATAAGGGGCAAACCAATGTTTTAGTTTGGTTCTGCTGAAACCGCTTTAAGATATTATGCGCAAATGTTTATATCTCTACAACACTATACAGACCACTTTTCTACATTAATTTTTCTAGTGGTTTCCAGCGAAAGTAAATTACCGTACGTTTACTGGTTTTTATCCTGTGCCGACATAAATTGTGTAGATTATAAGCGTTGAAGCACGTGCTGACTTGGACAATTCTGTTTGGCGACTTTGAATAAAAGTTCTGGGTCTCCTATGGAAACATGATATTAAGTTAAATTAATTATGAATCTAGAGAATACACACAATTTAATTTTGTTGGCTGTATATGAAGTATTGATACAATGTAAGAAGAGGAAAAGAGGTTCATACTCAATAGGTACCATTTCTTGGAGATACACGTCATATATGCGATCCATTCCCATCCACTGAGGACAAATATAACATTCTTCTCATCATAATGGTGTTAATTTAATTTGAGACAATCAATATTTGACGTCTATGCTTTATTTATTAAATCCTTCCAAACAGGACACATTAATTTCATGGTATAAAAGAAATACATTTATTCACATATGTATATATAACTGCTTCTTTCGCACAGTTCATTCAACCTGCTAATTTGAAACATGTCAATCGGGAATATATTGTTCAGTCTGTATTGGACGGGCGTTAGGATCTATGGAAATTATTTGACGCTAGGAAATCTGAATGAAGAATGCATATTATTCTTTCGTACAAGGTTTTCCATTTCAGCAAGGGACAAGAAGGAAACATGAGAAACATAAACCTTTTAGCAAACAAAGTAAGAATCAGAATCCTGATTAAAATTGTAGTTTCAACAGCAAGCTTTTCTCCTCCTTTATTTTTTTAAAGAAAACATTTCTGAAAATAGTGTATATGGAAGAGAACAACAAATGAACAACTATTGATTCGGTGGAGAGCTATTCTACACTTAGACATTATAAGCTTATAGTGGCTAACAACCACTATAAAAAAATCGATTGAAATAAACTCTCGCGTGCAGAAGGCAATTTAAAATCCTTCTAAATCAATCTATTTCTTCTATGGTTTCCAAAACCTGACTAATTACTAGCATCTCCTGTCTGAATCTAATGTCTGTCAGTCTGCAAGACTTTCTGCGAACTGTGAACGTATGCATGCACACTGTTCATAATTAAATTGTAAATGTTGTAATCTTTAAGGTAATGTCTTTATTTTTAAGCAGAACATGCTTTTTGATAGCAACATGCATCGTGACTATGGTGGAGAGATCTAAATAAATAATTATCACATGCAACACATTTTTCATAAATTACTATTGAAAGTTATAAAAATAGGAGAAGAACTTTTTGTTGCATACATGGTTCTCCGCTGCTTGGTTCTCCGAAGCTTGGCTATAAGTCATATGATTGAAGGTGCACTCGCTTTTCCTTTGGTTGGTCTATTTCACTATATCTGTCTGTCCGAATCTGACTTCCTGTATGAAATTCGAGGAATAGTCTTCCTGCGCAAATTATTCATAACGTTAACATGCGCATAAAGCTGGCAAGACAACATGCAATTGCATTTTAGTCCTGTGATATGACTGTATCAGTGCATATTTCGTTCCCTGTGCATAACTAACGAAGCACTTTACGGTACTTCAGACAAGCTTGGTACGAATGTCAAGTAACTAGAGTAGGTGTGCCTTCTGATATTTAGACTTTCTCGAAATGAGAATATTGAACACAATGGGTAACATATGTAGTATATAAAATGTAACTTCTAGACCATATATTTCAAGTTCATGTGTTCCATAAATTAAAATTGGGGGCCAATGTGATACTTTCTTTGGATGTACTTACGTAAGCTGGGACTGCGTGTGTAGATGAGTGGGTGAAGAATTAGCATATACAATCTCCCATCGCGTTTCACTTAATCGGTTGTAATAAAGATCGCGTGCATATTGATTCATTTGTTTTGGTATTGAAATTAACATTAAACAAAACTTAATTTTGATGTTTCTTTGCAATAATACAATAACATACAGTAGATTTACCACAATTAGTTGATCCAATAATTATTACTTACCCCCACCCTAAAAAATCATTTTGATAGCAGGTGGAGCTAGAACTTTACGGACGAGTCATCATTGGATTAAAAATATTGACCTGCCTAAAACACAGACCAAACAGAAAATAGATGGTACAGCAAGGTTATACTCTTAGAAGAGAATGAAAAGCCGGAATAAAAACAACCGCATATAAAAAAGAGAGGTACGTCTGTTACAGCGCGCACTTTTCAAAGAAGACCAAGTTTTGTGAAGATTTCTCCTGCTAATTCTATTTATTCTCCAACGATAAACATAACTTTATTTATGACCACAGATTTCCAATTGGATGAAAACATTTTTCTTAAAAATACGTTTAGTTCTCTGTTGAGGTATTCTTCTTCTACTGCTCTAGCTACTGCTGCTCATGAGACAAAGCAATATTCTCTCCAAAGACAGTAGTATAAAGAAGAATAGATGTGTTCAATGCTTTATGGATTTGTCCAAACATTATCTAATACGATTTAGTCCGCTGACAACTCAAGTCAAAACTAAAGTCAGTTGATGTGATGCCCAGGGAAGCAGTGGATAATAATTCCAGTGTGCAGAATACAATTCATTTCAATTTAAGTCCTCCTGAAACAAAGATGCCACAAATGTCTTCGAAACCTTCGTCCACAAAAGGGAAAACAAAAAAAGGTTACCTTCCTCCTCTAGCCAAACATTGAGATGTTTTGTCACTACTAAACAAATCCAATGCTCTAATGCAGAAATGGTAATTCAAAAGAATATCAACATAAATCATCGATAATATGTGTGAATGTTTTTGATGATCTTGAAGACAAACTAATCACAGAAAACGCACTGATACTTTGATAGGATAGATTACCTCGATTATTTTAGGAGAAGTCATGAAATGACGAAATCAAAGATGAAAAGGACCCACTTGTATGGAACTACATCACACTGGTACCCTTTGATCTTGAAGGGACAAGACTAAATTTTAGGTCCTTACAAAGATGGCTGAAGAGCCGTCACTGATACTAACAACGGATGCCCTGTTTATCGCCAAGTCGTAATCTGTCTGAGATCTCACAGATACAAGGATTACAATTGTTTATTGGAAAAACAGATTTATTACAGACAAAACCATCGAAACGGTATAGACAATCATTACATTGTCTTCAATTGTTTCACCTGAAAAGCAAACAAAAACAAATAGAAAAAAATATGGATGACATATACAAACATATATATAGAAATGAAAAATAAAAGAAACAAGTGTGCCAAAACTGCATCATAATCTTCACTGACTTAGCCTAACAGTACGATAACTTTGCTGATACTACTCCCAGACGAGACAGAATGAAAGCTTGGATGAAAATGTCGATGTTCACACCTTCTTCAGCTCATGAAACTATTAGCTAAACTAAAAAAGATGTTAAAATGATATAGATGACTACTGATACTCCTTTGTTCGTAGCCGAATGACATATGAGCAGTGTCGCGCAGTGGTTAATCAACAGACATCAACAGCAAAAAACGAAAACAATTCTAGCCAGCATTTTCTAAAACTCCGCTCATGTTGCAGGCTAAGATGAAATTAAGAGATTGTATCATGTAGCCAAAAGCAAAGTCTAAAGTACACAATATGTACGAAACATTTTACAAGAAAAAACACAAACTCATTTGACTCATGTTTCCGGAAGTCAAACGAAAGTAACATAAATCGATCCTCAACGTCATGCGGTCTACCTGATTTAACAGCGCGCATTTGAGGTTACATGCATTTGTTTTGTTTCTATATCGGCTTGTGAAATTATGCAGACTTCTTCAACAAGGGTATAGTTTGATGGAACATTACAAGGTGTCGTGAAATAAATGTCTCTACATCCTCTTCTTGGGAAAAGTAACAAACACACGAATTTTTGCCATTTACCATCCTATATGAAGAGCTAGTGCTCTGGGATGTTTTTCAATGAGATTTAAATGAAAGAACATGAAACTACATATAAATTGATCCCAACTATATTGACGTGATATGACGTTACTCAAAGCGTACACTCAATCGTACCATCGTAGCATTTGCTGTGCTCCCACAAATGTGACAGTGCAAAACTGAAGTGATGTCTCTGATTGATTGTTTAAAACGTGAAATGAAAAAGAAATAAGTGTGTTATACCGAAGTTTTGGCGAGCATTGGGAACAAACAATGCACCTTTAACAAAGGTTATCGACCTGTTTTGACAAAAACATTGTTTTAGATCACTTTTGACTAGTGCCTGTATGTGATCATTCTGTCCGAAATTGGAGGATATGACGTGTTAAGAAGATTTAGATTTTGCCCGGGTTACAACAGTTTACTAAGCCATAGTACGACGTGTACGACAACTAACGCATCTCCAATCAAATAACACTAAGGTAAGAAATCATTCTCTTTACAAGTGAATGCTATTAGGAAACGATGACGAACCAGTTTGGATTCTTTAATTGCAGCTTGAATTATTATCAGCTTTAAATGAGATCAGAAGCTCCCTCCATGCCGTTATCACATCTCCGCAAATGGTCGTCATAGTTACTCTCTCCTAAATATATAATACAATTACTTTGGATGAGGTGTCAAAACGTGTGCCTAAAAAGATCGAAAGGTTCTACAACTCACTGTGGTGTAATTTATTGGAAATAAAATGTCACTTTGCAAAACGGAGTATTCAGTTGTGGACCATAGTGCGCAGCAACTGTATTTGTTTTCTTATTCCCAATCCCTTGTTGGTATATATCAGCATAAACAACAACAACTATATCCTGGTCAATGCCAATCTTCATTCTTCTTCCCGTCACAGCCACCCTCGTCTGGAATATTCTTTGTAGTATCATCCTTTGATCTCAAGTGACCCAACAGAGACCGGATCCATTGAACTATGAATGTTCAGTATATTTACTATTATCCAGTTCCAAGCATGTATTTCCTCCAAGAATATTTGCATTGCAATAATCCTTTCATTTCCTAATTTAACCTTGATCAACACCATCTCAGCCTACCCTCATGGTGAATATTTACTTATAGGATGATAATTCCTGCAGGATATTATTTGAACGCTCACCATTGCGTCGATACGATTTTAGCTATTATTCAATGATCAGATTGACAAACCACCTGATGAAACTCACCGAAATGTACCAATTGACTACCATTCGCATTTGTATCAGATTAAAGTAAAATTAAAATTTCATGTCTGGGTACTCTGATGTCTTCGAATGTATCATCACAATAAACATAACTAGTCCGTCGCTGGGAATCATTCTTTACAAAGTAGATTCTGCCACAACTACTTACGATGAAGGATAAATCACATGTCGGGTTTACCAAAAATGTGAGCATTGTCATTAACTTGCTGTCAGTCAATTGTACCGGACCTTATCAATATTAGTATAAAACGAAATAGTGCACAAGAAGTTTAATTCTCAATAGGAAAAATCAATCTCAAAAATACATTTTACAAAAATGTATTATCAGAGGATGTCTTAAGGATTATTAATGAAAATAGGAATAATGTGTTGCTTCGGACAGAAGAAGATAACATAAGACGCTTAGACACCACAAATACTACACTTTTCCACTTTACACTTCTGGCGAAGGGATTACTTCCTCCTTTAAAAAACAGGAAGAACAAGGCAATATAAGACTCTTGAGCAGCTGTCAGGGAATTAATCTTTGCCGTTGATGATGATGACGATAAATGAATCATAATTGGTATAATTCTTTTCTATTTCACCTTTGATCACTTGATCATTTATCTAATTTGAAATAAAAGGACGTTATGAAAGTTATATAAATCTAAATAACATTTGCTTGTACCATAAAGTCAAAGTGTTTGTAACGATTAACTGGAGCTCTTGACAGAGCAGCCCCCGTCACTAATTTGATGCATTCGTTTCTTATTGTATTTGAATAACAAACTGGTAACCGACAGCACGGCCACTAACTCTTACCAATTTTACCTAGAAAATATCTTGAATGTTAAGAAATCACAAACCTAACACACTGAGTACGTTTAACGACCCAGAGTTTACTGCAAATGACGATTCTCACAACTTTGGATTGAACGACTGTGAAACGAGGAAGTAATTTAGAAATGAAAGTTTCCACTTGGAGATGTGGTTGCAATACGAGTATTTGCTGAATGAAGAAAATGTTTCGAAATAGTGGTATCAAGACTTTAGTGATCATTCCCCGACAACACAAAGGTCTTTGGAAATTCATGCGGGGAAGCTCTTTCGCAATATAGTAATTAAACGTTCTGATCATCGACTTACGCGACAATCCGTGGAGGAAATGTTTATAGGTGAAATCATTATTTACCATTGCCAGTGAAAATGAATCCTTGGGAAATCGTTACCTTCTGAAGCAGAGTGTACAGATAACTTCTTAGAAAAATTGGTGTGCGCTGCAAATGAACTTCTTCATTGAAAACCTAAGTATGTTGGAGTCAATGCCATCAACACGGACGAATCAATGCAGCATCTATATACGCCGTGGAACATTTAGTGAATTAGTTTGAATGTAAATAATATAGTGACGGTGATATAATAGACAGTTCTGGATTTCTTAAAACTTTGGCCATCTTTTTTCTTTAGCATAATACTATAGTGATAATATAGTGAGTGCAAATGTGAATATATAGGCCTAACATATATATATATATATATATATATATATATATATATATATATATATATATATATATATATATATATCAGTTTTGAAGCACTGAAAAGTTAGTTCATTGTAATTTTCCACATTTGTATATCGGAGGAAGTTTACCCACTAACAGATGTACAGTCAAAATAATGTTTGGTTAATTCCTATACCATATTGATAACAATGTTGATAAATCATTATGATATAAATCCATCTTCAACTGCAGTTAAGACCTACTGTTGTTTCGTACTTTTTGCATAAAGATCAGCCATTTCCTTGTTGCACAAGCAAGAAAAACATGATCGTTTATACGTAATCATATTGGGATGCGTTTATTAAGCAAAGAGCGTTCTGGTTGTTTCGAGCAAATTGGACATATTTAAAGCAATGTTCGTATTGTCTCGTACAGGAAGTTTGCAACTAATGGTTTGGGAACAACATATGGGATGTAGGTAATGAAGTTTTGACCAATTTCTTAGATAAATTATTTATCATTGATACGATCTTTAATTCGTGCATTTAAATATGTTCTTCCTGTCCGTCTTCGTTGTAATTAAAGTTTGTATTTGTATTAACAAGATCTGAGATACTTGCTACCAAGTTTGCAATATTTAATGGATCCTAAAGGTAATCGAACTTTTATATAAGATAAACATGAGCATAAAAGGTACGGAAATAATTATTGCAACATATGTGACATACAAATAGGCTACTGCAGGCAAAATCTTGTGTAACAACTGTGATCATGCAATGCCTTAATATTGCTGATTTTTTTTGAATGACAGACACATATGACAGACATATATGAAAGAAGATTCCATGTTACTCGGGCTTGGTATTCGAAATATCAAAATAATACTTGAATATTGCATATGTTATCCACCTTTATGTATATAAAAAAACAAGATATTTATATATATAAGTAAAGACCAGATGCAGGAAAATTAATATTACAGCTAGGAAAAAAATAGCAATAAATGTCAAAAGTTTGATTAGCTGAAAACGACAATTTTTAAGGAGAACAAGGATGAGCACACATTTTGGAAAATGCTGCAACAAGGCTGAAATAAGAAGGATAAAATTAAATAAAGAAAGTTCTTGATTGTAAATTAAAAGTCATGATCAGAATCAGATCATATGATAAAAAATATGTTGATCAGTCTAATTGATACCTGAAATGGTAAACTGTTCATTAATTACTGATGACGTTATGGTTCATCGATTCCTAGGTCAATACAAATATTTTCCAGTATCAGCAACAAGTTCAAATAAACTAGTTGAAACATAATACAGTTAAAGGTTTCAATCTCCAAAGAACAGCCATTTAATGTTTTACAAATACATCCGTTTTCCTGTTTCATTTTGGTTGTCATGTCTATGTTTTGTATTTGCCTTTGACAAATACTTATTAAAGAGTATAAAGAGTTCAGGCTAGTTAGATACTAGTTTCGCATTGTTCGTCGTCAATGTATTGCACACACACACACACACACACTTGAGCACGTAACCAGCATTAGAGCGACATATGTCACAGAGCAGCATTAGGGCGACAGAATGACATCATGTTGTGTTATGAAACAGTAGCACATATTTGCATATGAATTCATTAAATTAAATTAAAACTCCTATTATCAAGCTTCAATATTCATGTTTAAAACAACACAATTTATTTTTAAATATCAGCTCATATTTGTCGCCTTAATACTGTGTCGCCTTAATGCCTACACACAACTGTGATAGTCAAAACATCCTTATGGCGACAAACTTTTCACACACCTATTCTGTCTAGTCCAGGATTAAGGCGACAGCGTTTATAATGTCCTTATTGTCATACCAGATACAACGGAAAACTAAAATTATATTTTAAGATGATCAGAATCTTAAATATATGCATTTTAAAACTGTATTACATATGTGCATCCACATCCTTATGCCGACATAATCTTCAGACACATATTGTGTCTAACCCAGCATTAAGGCGACAGTGTTTCTAAGAGCCCTATTGCCATGCAAAACAAAACAAAGAAATAAAATTATATTTTTAAGGTGATCAAAATCATAAATATATGCTTTTTAAAACTGTATTACAACGTCTGCTTATCCATTTGCAAACATTTTTATGTTTAACTTTTTAACTTTTTTACCCCCCCCCCCTCCATTGCAGAAATATAAGAAAAAGCTTGTATGTGTATATGTGAGTTACCCAGGCTTTGCTATAGTGTTTGTATGCTATAGATATTATTGTAAGGACGGCATTATGTGATATTATTCCCCTGGTTGTATACTTGTTATTTTTTTAAATAGGAACATTTTCCTTTCTGGAGTTGTTTTTGGTTCTTTATTGCTTTTAAATGTCTTTAAGAATGAGAGACGTTTATGTATTCTGTTTAAAGGTACAAAATACAATGAAAACCATAAACTGTATTTTTCTGTTTGCATGTTGTAAGTTTCTCTCTCATTCTTTTAATATTATTCGAGGGCACTTTGCCTAGCCTGATATAAGGGACTACACTGCCTTTATTTGATAATCGTGCTGGTCCTTATTTTAGGACATGGTCTTGTGGTGCCTCGAGTTTTCCTAAAGCTGGAAAAGAGGTCTAAGAAAAAAGGCAGAAAATCAAAATGAAAATAAGAAATAAAAGGGGAGAAATTTCTCCCTTTGCGTCTGTATGTTTATTTGTGTGTGTGTGTTTGTTATTTGTGAGTGTTGCGTTCGTGTATCCCTTTTGTTTTTTGTGTTTGTCCATATGCTGCGTCCGATATTTTCATGAACTACCCCAAAGCCCTGTTCACTTCGTGCATTGTAAGCTCATTACTTCCTCCGGTACGCAGGTTCCCTGTTCCCCGTCTGAAAGGCCTGGTGAACATCTCTAAAGAGATTGTTAATGTTGTGTTTGATTGATGGGTTTCCCTTTTTTTGCAATGTGCGTTTAAAGGTTACATTATGCTAATGAGCCAAAATAAAAAGAACAACTTAGGGAGACACCGTTAAAAAGGACAAAAATTTCAAACATTTAAAAATTCCATTCTAGCATCCCTGTGTACTTGTGACATGTGAGAGAGGAGCCCGAGCCGGCACACGGCCTGGAACCGCCTCCTAAGCGGGGCGATGAACTGGAGACGTTCCCCCACAGCGGTCTTCCACAAGGGTGCAGGAAAAATGTTATATAAGTCAAGCACGTATTGTTTAATCCTAGCCACGTGACCATACTTCAACATTGTTTTAACAATATACTCAGTTATATTTTGTATACTTTATCAGATATTCTGTCTAGATATTATAAATTATTTCTTCGGTATCTCCCTTGTTTGCATATCTGCATTATGAAGTTAATTCGTTCTACTTTATTATTCGTACATTGAGCTATTGCATGGTATTTTGTTGGGCATTTGGGCATTTCTTTTACGATGTGGCGTTTGAAAGTCATTTCGCCCGTAAGCCTGTAAAAATTTAAATATCATACCTTGAACTTGTAAGGGCTTTAATTCCCGCCCACGACTTCCACACATTTTCCCAGTTAATCCCCCAGTGTTTTGTTCTACTATATATCTTCAGTTTTCCGTATTTTCCACCGATCCATTCGAATGTGTGTCTCTCTCTCTGTTCACCATAGTTCTTTTTTATCTATATATTTTAAAACTATCTCTTTAATATACCTATATTTCCGTGAAACTTCAAGTATTTTAGTCAAAAGTTTGTTCATATATATATAAGTAAAACCCAGCCAGTATGTCTACAAAGCTTCCAATGCTAACGTTGGAATTTTTAATTATTTTTTTACAAATCTATTTAAAATATTAGCTAACTTAACTATAATTAAATTGGGAAGACTTAATCACCCCCTAGTATTCGTCCTATCTAATGTTTCCTTGGGTAGATTTTGCGTTTTGCTGTTCCATATATAATTTTCAATTTGTTTGTTTAATTCAGTCCGTTTTTTATTTCCAGGTCAACGGATTTTATGATATAATTCATATTTCTATAGGCCTACATGTATGTCTTGGCCGCATTATACACAGTGGCGTAAGCATCCATATATCTATATTATATTTTATCTTTGATACTATGTATTTGTAGTTGTCTATTTTTTGCTTTATGGCCAAGGGTCACTCCTAAAGCCTTTGACGTTATCTTGTATTAGGTGAGGTGTGAGTCCCGGTTGGTACCCCCTCCAGTTTCCTATCTTTAAAATATCTGTTTGTCGTGGTTGATCTAGGAGTCTGAGGCTTTCCCGAAAGTTTCAAATTCGTTTTGCAGGTGCTTAGAGATTTTTTTATCCTTGAGAAAGTTCGTGCATTCATCTACGTGTTGGAGCATCTTATACTCATGTTTCAAATTTGGAATGCGTATACCTTCTATTTTCGAGTTGTTTCTTATTTTGTGACCCAAGATCTCAATTGCTATTACGTATAATAGCATGGACAGTGGCTATCCCTGCCTCACTGACCTTTGAATTTCAAATTCTTCCGTGATAGCTGTTTATCTGTACTCTCGCAATTATTGAAATCATCA
Source organism: Sinohyriopsis cumingii (assembly GCA_028554795.2). Taxonomy (NCBI): domain Eukaryota; kingdom Metazoa; phylum Mollusca; class Bivalvia; order Unionida; family Unionidae; genus Sinohyriopsis; species Sinohyriopsis cumingii. The sequence continues at coordinate 61,419,085 of CM068841.1, forward strand.
TACATGTCTTTGTGTTCTTATGACATCCCCTCATGTACATCTTGATAGTATTTTGATACACTTCAATATATCATCTTTTGGTGAATAAATATTATTTCAATCCCTTATATTTTCCAGATTCTACTCTCCCCTCCCTTTCTCAGTTCTTCCCTCTTATATAACCCTTTTGCCGTTTTGTAAAGTATTGTAAATTTCCCCACTCTTATTATCCTCCATCATTTTGCTTCATCTAAAATCTCATTTAGAAGTTTCAGTGCTATTTGGTTTTACTCAGCTATCTCTATCAAGTCTAAAAATCTTTTAAGTTCTTGTTACTCATTTTTTATTTTCTCTCTCCTTTTTTACAATAATTTAGAGTTTTCTTTTTAGTTTTCCATTTTAAGATATCCCATTCATTTTCAATATATTGGTTGCCATTATAAAATCCCTCAATCCTTCTGTTATATTCATTTTCCCCTAATATTTTCGTATTTAATTTCCATTGCCCCGCCTCTCACTCGTTTTCCTTTTCTCCATTATTATTTCTTTATTAACCATTTTATGGTCTTATATTTTACACTCAGTTATTCTAAACTCTTTTATGTATCCCAAGCCTATTGGCTTGGTCAACACCATATTCATACGTAAATTCTTTCCTTAAAATGTTTAATCGTCTATATGCATCACATAGTTTGTTTTTGTTTTAAATCTTTCATATCCTCCCTAAGTAATTTATTGTTTGGTGTTAAATATGTTTTCCTATCTAGATCGTCTTCCACCCAGTTAAAATCCCCTCCCATTATAAAATTCTGCATTGTAATGTCCTGTAAATATGTGCTTAGGTTTTCTAAAAAAATATCTTTTATTAAATCTTTGTGCAGGAAAGTAAACGTTGACAAATGCCAGTCCTTAATTTTTATACGGATTAAACGTTCTTAAAAAATTCCCCATCATGTAGTTACTCTCATGATATACCTTTATTGTTTCGAATTATTGTTGCTACCCTACCCCTAATATCTTCTTGAGTATCACTAATGATTATAATTGCATTCATTTTTTTACTCCAATGTTGCTTTTATTTCCTTTGTTATATTATTTTGCGTTTCTTGTATCATTATTATTTCAATGTCCTCTAATAATTTCCCTAATTTTTCTTCGTTAACCCCATTTATATTAATGGTCGCAATCCGGAAGTTTGTTCCATTTTTACTCCCAATTTAGTTTGTCTGCCGGTTATATCTTGCTTATTTTTTAAATATATTTCTTATTTTATTAGTTCAAATGACAATTGTTAACATCTTGTTGAGATATTTAATTTGATTCGTCAGTCTCCATGTTTGTTTTCTCCGTTGTATTCGTCACTAATTTTCCTGATTCTGTTGATCTTCATGTCTTATTTTTGCTTGATTCCATATCCGTTTCCGAAATGTTGCCTGTTTTTTCCCAGTCTAATGTCTTAATTAATTCAGCGTCGCTTGAGTCCGTCAGGTTTTCTTCCTGTCTGTCTGTTTAATCCGTTTGCGTTTGTTTTTCGTCATTCTCCAAACTTTTCTTTTCCTTTTTTATTTTTATAACTAAGAAAGGCGAAATTTTTATGGGGAATCACTGTTTCGGGTTTTTTCTTTTTTTTGACTCCTTTCTGATATTCGGGGGATCACCCACTTGCATGAATTCTCCCGAGTTCAACATTTTTCTGTTTATTCTCTTTTTGGGCGGGAGTGGATGTCAGGGGTTTGAGACTTATCTCTATGACCCCTTCTTCATCTGGGACGTACTCTGTGGACGTCATCCACCCCTCTTCTCCTTCTGAGGAAGAGCTCCCTTCATCCATCATCTGTTTCTGCAATAAATAATATTTATTGTAATATGTGTTTTTCGCCTTGTTCTAACTCGGGTTTTGTTGGCTACTTCTTTTTTGGGAGGGGGAGGGGCTTTTTCCTTTAAAATCAACTGGAGTCTTTGTCCGCCCCATCTGAAATTACAGATCTGTCTATGCTGGGAACTTTAATATTATAAGTCTGCCCACCATGAGGGATGGTTGGGCTAGCTACTTCGACTGTAGATGTTTCTATGGCATTTATTGGTGGGGCCTGTGTAACACTTTCCTGACTGCCCTCTGTGTTTTTCCCCGTATCTTGTTGTTTATTTACTTGGGCATTTATGCATTGTGCTATCAATTAGTCTATTTCTGCCTTTGTAGGCCCCATCGCCTCTTCTATTTGTACTTCTTCCTCAATTCCTTCTATCTTGTTGATGAACTTATTACATACCTGATTAGCGTAAGTACTCTGGACTGGGAGATTTTCGCTTTATTTTGGGCCATGCCCCGTCTGCATAGACTTGGGGCACAACCGGTCATTCTCGCATCCCCTGTACCTGGTTTTTAAGAGAAATCGCATCACACAGAAAAACGGGGATCTTGTCTGCATCCTTGTTTACCAGAGTACGTACCCTTATAACAGTCGTAACAGTCTGATAACCCCACACTGTTGCCATCCGGATCTTTCTAACCTTGATCTTCAGCTTTCTTTCTAATTTATTTTCTATCTCTCCATTTTCAATTTCCAAGGGCAGGCATGATACGTAGATATCTGTTACCTTGGCTTCAACCTCTCGGACTTTCGGAGTGGCTTCTGATATATTGGTCACTTGGTCTTTCACTTCTAGTTCTGATATTTTTACGATGGGTTCATCGTACTGTTTGGGGTATAAAATGAACTTATTCTTATGTGTGCAGGTGGTTAGTAAAGGGTCTTTACCAACTAATCCCAGTGGACTTAGGGAAGTTTGCTTAGTTCTCGCCATAGCTAAAATATTTTAATACTTTCCTCCTCGAGAATTAGTGTCACAGGCAGCCATGTAGACGGAATACAGAATCTGCAATATCATTTTCAAGCCTTAATACATTATTTAACTCCTTCTAAAATGATGTGGTCATATCAGTTGTTGGACCCATTAGTAGACCAAATTAGTCCCTCTCCCATCCCACATATGGAAGTGTCCTCAATAAGAAAGTTTCTTGAAATGCGCGAATAACAGACATATTTTATCGGGTGGATGAACGTATTTTAGTGAAATACATCCATTATTCACTCAAAGCAAGCAAATTTTTATTTTTTATTATATGTTCTAAACAGTGGCAACCTTCTTACTGTATCCCAACAAGACTTCTAGTAATATATTGTTGGTCTTAAATGACAAAGTGTCGATGTTGCATCCAATTTGGCTGCTGTGACAGCCATCATGAAACTATTGCTATAACTGAAGAATATCAGAGATAGTCGCAACACTAAGCAATTAAAAGAGAAGAGATGGTCTTATTTTTGATAACTGGGAAGAAACTAAGTTGGCCAGTAGAATACCATTTCCTTTAAACCGACTCCGGCTTTTGTTATAGTCAAAGAAATAAATAGCAATTTCAAGTTTACGATGTAATGAAATTACTTTTTTTCAAACATCAATATGGGTGAAAAGATACACCTGTGCCGCCTATCAATACGATTCACGATACACAGGGTACAAAACGAGTGTGTGTGTGATTAGGATTTTTAACGTAGCTTTTAACAATTTTTCAGTCACATCGGTTACGAAAAGATATATTATCGATACACATGAATTTAATGGTCTTTCCATCTTTAGGAGGTATGAGAGTGATAGATGGTGCCCTTATACGTGATTGTATTCCAGTATGCATATTACAGACATAATTATCATGTAAAATACCTAGCATCTACTTTTTTTATGCCATTCTCATCCATGACATGGCAACTAAAATGCATTCAAACAGACTACCTCGTAATTGTCAGTGATTTTTAATGAACATTTTATGCCATTTAAGGGTGATCCTTTTGATCAGAAGCAGAACTTACATTATCCACCAGCCAGAGGTATTTTGATCCAATAAATATATCCACTTCTTAATTTCATTGTTTGTTCATCCTTATTTATTCAGTTTGTCTAAACTCCGATAGGGATATATAGTTTTGAAGCGCATGATCCCACAGGGATAAATTGTTTTGCGAAAAGAAATTAAAATTGCATGGGACTTCGAAACTGTAGTTTAATTGGGCTTGGTATTCAGCCGTTTCTACATTTGCTGATCTGAAGATGAACCGAGCTGGGAATCAGCCATTTTTGGTTTTCTAGGTAGCTCGTATTTTAAACACGCATCTGTAAAACTTCCTTAAAGCAAGATTCAATGCTTGCGTTAATTAAATTTAGTTTAACAACCTTTCATGTCAAGCTGATGTATAAATAGTTGCCCATCCGAAAAACAGATGTCGCGATGTATTGGCGGGATTAATGACGCATAAAGCACTTCAAGGATGAGCCGTTAGATAAAAAAGTATATACTGCACCAAGAACATTTTCATATGTGCTACATTCAGTTAATATGCATAAGTTATCGCCCTATACTACTTTCCAAGTGCGTGAATTCGTGAAACTTTTGCTCGATCTGTACTCACTGGCGTCATCTCCGTAAACATTAAGTACTTTATAGAACAATTAATGCTCATTTTTGCGCAAGTTTTTCTGTGTTTCTTTGCCTTACGTTCCTGTTTTGTCTCGCAGAGAATAAGCTACAATAATATCTGATTGGTGGCTAGTGTTTACCTGGACCGGAACAAACACTAGCCGAAATCAGAATTCATTGTAATATATTGCACCGTGTTACACCAGTAGTGTAGCTTTCAGACTCGACAAAAGTAGACAAGATACAAACAAGCAAAGAAATTTCGTGTGAAAACTGTTAAAATAATTTGTGTGGCTTAGCTTTTTTTAACGTAACTTCAACATATTGCTGTCTACGGTGTGGCAGTTTATAGTGATGTCCAGAACTGGGACATCATGTTGCAGACATGTAGCATGACGTCCCACCCAGTCACATTATCCTGACAACAAGCCGACCAATCCTAGCACTAATCTCTTAATGCTGAGCGCCTGGCGAGGCAACTATTAGTACCATAATTTCAGTCTTTGATATGCCTCGCCCGTGGTTCAAAACCGCGACCTCCCGCATCAGAGGCGGACACTCTAACGACTAGGCCTCCAGAGAGGTCAACAAAATAATAAGTAAAGCACTTGATTGTACACGTGGAACACATTTGGACTCTTTCTTTTATGCTTTGCTTTATGCCTGGATAAAATAATTAACATGGAATTGGCGCTGGAGGGGGGTGGGGGAGCAATATAACGAAGCATAACGTTAATATGTATAAGGCAGGCAATTTGCAAGTCTTTTTCTTTCCTACTAACAAAAAATTAGTGCCTGTTCCTTAAACAGCTGTTTCAGATGTATTTTCAATTTAAAGATTAAATTGGTAAATGACTCATATTTATTCATTGACAGTTGAAGATTAAAGTAAGTTGAATACGATTAAGTATAGTTTTATATCGATTTCCACCTCTTGTATTGATATGTGTATCGGTACAGCAAAAGTGTTGATGCATCGATATATATGTTACAAGCATAACTAAACTAGCCAGTGACCAGAGGAGACTAGACAACCTGAGCAGATGGGAAGAAATGCCTCTCCATCAGGTAGTTTTTCCTCGATAACTGCAAATATACCGTAGCAAAGAGCAATTATCCTTGTCTTATAATATAAGGGCAACATATCAATTCATATTATATTAATATTCAACTTCTATTCTCAATGATCCGTTTCTGTCAAATATTCCAACTCGCTATTTAACTGTCATAAATATATACCATAAGCAATCATATAGGCATAAAAAACGATTAGAACACAATTGTCGAGGTCACTACATTTTAATAAAAATGTTATCCAATGAAGCGAATTTATATTATTATGATAACTGCCGATACATTTGTTCAAAATGAGCTATTTACATTTATTCTCATTGATTTTGATAGAAACCATTGGCAAAGCCCAAGCTATCAATTTATTGGAGTTCTTTAATGGAATTATGGCAGGAACCTTTATTCAGCAGCTCGCCTGTCTTAAAATATGTTAACGATAAGAAGAAATAAACGCCCACCATTTGATTCACAATTACATTAATATATATGAATGGCTAAGGCGGAATTTAGGCGCGATGGTGCAGCTCTTGTTTGGTCAACGTTCCATATAGATCACGATGTTATTTTCATTGATGTTACAATGAATGATCAGCGGGTGCGGATGATTATTGCTCGTCTGGTGGGTGATAAAAAGTATTTATTTAGAATTAAATTTATTATCGAACACGACATGGATTATCTGGGATAAGCTCGACTCTGTTAAAGAATCACGTGGGGAACGTGTTGTTACGGTAGATAAAAATTCTGCACATGGAGCGCTGGCTGGTATTGACTATCCATATTATGCGTGAGCATATCCTGTAACTGATGTTGTTGATGCACTTTATCCACTAAACGAGCCTGATAATAATGCTCTTCAACCGATGCGAACTGGCATCTTAAATTGCGTGGCTCAGCGGGTCAAAGAACATTTTATGAACGACCGACGAGAAAATGGATTAACAATCACGAATCAAAAAAATTAACGAATGGTCAGAAAGTTTTAGAGCGAATGGAGCTAAGATAGTATACGTCGCCGCGTTGGAAAAGCGGTTCAAGTTTCCGATGGTAGTAAAAACAATCACCGAGCAGGTTTTGCATAACTGACGAAGTTTTGCATAATTCTGACAACTATAAAACAAGAAGCACCCCTGTAGAAATAGTTGACCAAAAAGTTCATGCGTGGACGGCAAGCGTAACAAACTTACCACCGAGGAAAACTGCTAGATTTTACCACGACAATATTTTTGAGGAAATTGATAATATTAGTAAGCACGATCCTGTATCAGTCTGGCTCTTTCATAGTGATTCTGGATCCGTTGTTGATCGTCAGACGGATCTACCATCGGAATTGGGATCCAATTATCGGTTTGATCAGTTCGTGCTACCGTGAGGTAAACTTTATCGCAAAGAATATATCCAGGATAAGATGAAACACGTATCGCTAAAATACACCATCGTCGATTCACAAATCAACATAGATGAATTGCTGAATAATTGTTTTAACATTTCGTCTGTGGTTGCTCGTATCGCCCAGCAAAACAATTCGTGGCGTTCAACACCAAGGGAATTTCTCGATTATATATCGCGTTCATGTGTTGAATTTGATATGGTGGTCTTTGGAACACAAAATATAATCCAGTTGATGTAATTTCAGTTGATATGGTGGCTTGTTTCTCTGTTAGTTTTCTTGGAGTGGGTGAATGTGAGCCGTATTTCTCACGATTTGGTCATCCAGCACACGAAATGATGAGAGTTGCAATAAACAATCCGCTGCGAGAGGATTCCCATGAAAATACCATTGATCTGACTGCATCTGCTGAGAATGTATTATTGCAGCAAACATTCATCTGGTTATTGTTGCTTGGTTTGGTCACCATTTTAACAAACCAAATACTTAGATAAATCTCAAAGACTGTTGTGCAAAAAATGAACGTGAGATATATGCTTGATGCGATGATATTGACATCGTTGACAGTGACTACGGCGATAATTTCATACAGGACACATAAAGTCTGGCTGCCAGAGGATGACGATAAATCGTTTGGAAAAGATATGACGACCACAATGCGTTTAAACATCGCGAGTTGTAAGGCCATTTCCGGTTGCTTCTTCAGATGGCGATTCGTGATGCATGGTGGATGCATCAGTCTGCATGGCAGAGAACATGAGTTAAAACAACTGATGGAGGTTTTTACTCACAGCTGCACCGCCTTCCTTGTATATTTCTACTGAGATTCATTCTGAGCCAGGAGACTTGCCGCTAGACAGCAGATGCATTGCTTTCTGGGTTCTCCAACATGGTTGGTGGGTCAATCAGTGATTCATTGACTGGAACTTGGAACAGACAATCAATGGCTTCATCACTGATTGATGCTGGACTGTTCAGGACGCAGTTGAAGTGTTCAGCCCACCATTTCAGAATCTTCTCTTTGTCAGTGATCAGCATGTTCTCATCTGCACTGAGAAGAGGGCATGATTCTGATGATGGCGGCACTAGATAAGTATATGTTTATATGACTAAACGTAATGATGAGAAAAATTAGAATCAGATTAAATAGCAATTAACAAATTCCAGAGTATCAGACATTATAATTTTACAACGGAATTAACATTAGAAAATGAGTAGTATTAGAACATGTCTGGTTTGCCCAAGAGATACTGTCATTTTAGTAATAGCTGCTATTTTGATGGTCAGTGGCGTAGGTAATCCTCTATTTTGATGTCATAACAACTATTTTGAGGACCAGTTTTTGAGTTTTCAATAAACATTTTGAGGATAACAAAGCGATTGTTCATCGGAAACTGTTTGGAGTGGATGAAAATCTATTACCTGATTTAAACTGAATAAAACAGATTAAATGGCCCAGGGCCCAGGTTTTCTATATTACTTAGGTTTGCAATGTTCATACAGACTTTATTAGGTATCGGGAAGCAGCAATGATTGATATTTCCATACAGGCTGCATTAGGTTCCACGTGAGGGCATTGTTTCACATGTCAATCAAGCTGCATTAAGTGTCGCGTAGCAGCAAGTTTTGACTTGTCAAACAACAGTTCAGAGATAGAGGGTCGGAAAAATATGAGAATATATACCTGTGACGCTATTTATGTAAAGAAAATTCGTGGCGTGTTTTCGTGAAACTTTGTTGTTAAGATTATTTTCATGAATAGTTGTAATAATAATAATAATATTAATAATGGTCACTAGGCATGATATATATATATATATATGTATATATATATATATATATATATATATATATATATATATATATATATATATATATATATCATGCCTAGTGACGTAAAGGATTGTAATCGATGTATGCTTTTCGCTCGCTGTTCTGCCTACCCCTGTCCTGTAGTTACACACAACCGCCATCAATCCCATAGTCCTGGTGATAGATGTTACCCGATCGATAATAATTGTAATGCAATGGCTTCAAGAAAGTTTTGCAAATCCTACAGTAATTATTAAATGAGTAAAGAGAAAGGTAAAATGAAAACAAAACAAAACCATATGTTGGTCAAATCGACAGAGATTTGGCAAGCAAGTAGATGCGTAGGCAGTATAAACATTCAATGCAAAATAGTTGTATTGTGGAAAAAAATTAACATTTATATCTTTGCTCAAATATTAGATTGACATTTTAGTATCAAATGATGATCTTTTTCTTCTTTCAAGTGCAATTGCGTTTTGAAAAGTTATACAACTACTACATAAATGAATTATACATTTCCTTTTTCTTAATATAAGAGTAGTTTCAACTTAATCTTGTACAGAGTAATAAACCACTTAAAACGGGGCTGTTATAGGACGAGTAAACATTACGAGTACGCAGCATCGTTTTGAAGAATGACCGTCTTTATTTGAATCGCAAAGTGTCGATGATTTGTACACGTCTGTCAGCTATAAATAGTATTGTAAAATGTTTAGTATGCTCATACTTTAAGATTTATGTGTGCTTGAGTCAGCATGAAATAATAATTTACTGCTATGCAACTGGGTCGTGTTCAAATAATTGACCTCTAACAGAGTAGGATATTGCCTTCAACTTTATTTAATGTGTATTTTAGTCTAATGGTCCATGTCATTTATTTGCATATAAAAATCTTTACATTAGTTTAATCTCATACGACGGAATGCAAATATCAGGCAATGTTTGCAGAGACTTGAGAGACTGTAAATTTTTCAGCTCAGATAAGTTGTCGGAGAATCATGAATACAAACTTCCAGTTATAAATACGCCCAAGTCCTTATCCTTCCTTTTCGATTATGTGATATATATATATATATATATATATATATATATATATATATATATATATATATATATATATATATATATATATATCATAGAGGAGTGTAAAAGATTATTTCAGCTTTAAAAAGTAACATGACAGGGCATCCTTTACATACAAATCAAGTAAATAATACTGATAACCGGTCCTTTCGTCAACCACTTTACACCTTTAGTAGGTACATTTTACACACATGCAGCTTTAGTAGGTACATTGTACACACACACAAAGCTTTAGTAGGCAATTTTACAAGGTGATCTAGATCTAATTGAAAAATACCATATTTCTGTTAAATCTTATGCATGGCTCCACTCATAAAATAAAACATAACACAATTTTGATAAATATTTTCAGTGTTTCTCATTGTTCACTGATCAATTATGTCACATTATTTGTAATGTAAAATGTAATGTTTATTACTCTTGCTAAGTTAAATTCTTGAATATTTAGCTTTTTTCTTTTATTTTTCTTTCTTTTTTTTCATTTCTCTTTCTTCGTAATTGAGTTTAGTCGGTAAGTATTACTTTCTGTACATTTTCCTTAATTCACTCATTCTCTCTTGTTTCTTTCTAGCTTACATATATTTGTTACAAGCAATGCAGATAACAACAGCACACCTCTTTGAAAGATTTGATCACAACTTAGATATTTGTTCTTCACACCTTTAACCCCTGTGGTTCTATTAATAATTTATCAGACACTCTTAATACATCAAATTTAATTCTACCAGTGGAAGCGTTATAAATGTATTCCTTCTTTTATTATTTAATGTCTGAAAATGTGTAACATGCATAGGCTTTCTATCCTCAGAAGTGTAGGTCTCTGATTACAGTACTGATGGAGACACATGTTTATATTAGCATCCGTGTATAAACCATTGACATAGCAATAATTACAGAACAAGCAGCGTGCTTAGATTGAGTTGGCTGAACTATATTTGTCATAGGACTAGACAAGTATGGTCTTCGTCAATCACTTTTGTCATCTAATGTTTGACGGGGATCGATAGGTTTGTGGGTGCGCAGGTAGCTTAAGAGGTCGATGTGCGCCCTGAATGTTCTATGGCAGTGTGGACAAAAGATGGCAGCAACGCAGATGGTTGGGGCGTTGGTTACCGCTTTCCTAGTCTGCCTCCATTGTTATGCTGCGGTGTTCTGTTGACCTCGCAAGCTGCAGAGCCTTTTGCGATGAAGGAACGTCACAAGCCCTTGTCCTGAGCAGTCGGTTCCCATGTGTCAGTGCTTATGCCAAAATCCTTTAATGACTTCTTCAAGGTGTCCTTGTAACGTTTCCTCTGGCCTTTTTTGGAGTATTTTCCTTGTTCTAGATCGCCATACAAAATATCTTCTCGGAAGCTGGCGGTCTGACATGTGGGCTACGTGGTCTGCTCATTGCATCTGTGACTCCATGATGGTGCGGATACTGGGCAGGCCTGTTTCGGCAAGGACTCTAGCATCCGGGATCCAGTCTTGCCACTTTTAGCTGAAGAATCCTCCGAGGCAACTTGTGTGCACTGTCCATGTTTCGCGAGCGTATAATAATGTTGGGATTTTTGACGTTCTGTATACTTTCAGCTTTGCCTGTAGACTAGTGCCTCTTCTGCTCAACACATTGCCGAAGGCTGCGCTCTCCTTTGCAATCCTGGCATTAACTTCGTCATCGATGATGTTCTGGTACAGAGTGCTGCCAATATAGATGAACCTACTCATTGCGCTGAGTTTGTGGCCGTTGATTGTGATGTTTGGCTCAACATACGGTTTCCCTGGGGCTGGATGATACAATACTTCACTTTTATTTGTGCCGATAGTAAGGATAAACGTTTTGCAAGCACCAGATAACTTGTCAAAGCTGCGTTGCACGTCACCTTCAGAGTCAGCGTTTAGGGCGTAGTCATCATCAAAAAGTAAGACTCTGACGATGTCGGTTGTGACCTTAGTTTTTGTTGAAGCCTCCTGAGGTTGAACAGTTTACCATCAGTACCGTATCTGATGACGATTCTCACGTTACATTAAGTCCTTACGTAGAGACAACTGTGGTGTGGCACCACTCAAGGAACACGGGAAACTACATTCTGAGGCATCCGATAAGGCTAACATACCGAATCGTCACTACCATTCAGTCTTCACACAAAATGATAAGAGTGATCTACCAAGCCTACATGGAGATCGTTACCCACCAATACCTGACAATAAAGTTACTGAAGAAGGTGTATACAGCATGTTGCGGAAAATTAACCCACTGAGAAGGCCACAGGACAAGACATGATTCCAGCAAAGGATCCTGAAAGATCTAGCAGAAGTGTGTGCACCATACCTGAGTTATAGTTACCAGAGGTGCCTCTCAACAGGTTATGTCCCTGATTGGTGGACAACAGCAAACGTTACAGCTATCTTCAAAAATGGAGAAAGATTCAAGGCCAGCAAATATAGACCTGTCCCCCTTACACGTATCTGCTGAAGAATGCTTGAATACATCATAGTCAGCAGCACGATGAATCATGTAGATCACTTCAACATTCTGACAGACTGCCAGCACGGTTTCCGTGCCAGACGAAGCTGTGAAACACAGTTCATAACCCTAGCAGACGAGCTTGCCAAATCCTTCGACAGAGGGAAGCAGTATGACTTTGCTGTCCTTGACTTTAGTAAGGCTTTCGATCGTGTCCCCCATAAAAGACTCCTCGCTAAGTTGGACCACTATGACATCATGGGTAATACTCAGAAATGAATCTGAGATTTCCTGACAGATACATCGCAGAGAGTTATAGTAGATGGAGCAACAGCAGACCCAGTACCGGTTGTTAGTGGGGAACCTCAAGGGAGTGTTTTGGGTCCCATCCTATTCCTTGTGTTCATCAATGATCCACCTGCGAGTGTCAAATCCAATACACTAAATTTTGCAGATGACTGTATAGTCTACCTGGCAATATAAGACCTTTTGCAGATGACTGTATAGTCTACGTGGAAATAAATGCCTCCAAGGACTGTGAGATCCTTCAAGAAGACCTGAACCAACTGGCCCTCGGTGAAAGAACTTGGGGTGTGTCGTTCCACCCAGAACAATGCAGCATCCTAGCCAATGAGCAGGCAACAAAATATCTTGGGGTTGAAGTGTCCAGAGACTTCTTATAGAAAAGGCAAAGAGACAAGATAGTGAAAAAAGAGAACAATAACCTTGGTTTCCTGCGCCGCAACCTCCAAATCAACAATGAAGAAGTAAAAATTGCAACTATTTCACTCTGGTTCGACCAGGTCTTGAGTATTGCTCTACTGTGTGGAACCCACATAATTAAGATCTAATAATTAAGATACAGATGATTCAGAGGAGAGCTTGAGTATTGCTCTACTGTGTGGAACCCACATAATTAAGATCTAATAATTAAGATACAGATGATTCAGAGGAGAGCTTTCAGATTCCACAAATAAATATTGTAACACTAGCAGTTTCAGTGCAATGTTGAACCATCTCCAGTGGTAATCACTCGAATGCAGGCGAACTAAGGCCCAGTTGATCATGCTGTACAAGATTGCGAATAACCTAGTGGACATAACAGCGGACAAATACTTGACCCTGGCATATAGCCAAACTAGGGCAAACCACAGGAAAAAGTTCCAGTTAAAATCAGTATCGACAAATTGTTCAGCTTCTTCCCATGTACAACAGGAACTTGGAACAAATTACCATCGATAATTGCAGAAGCTCCTGACTTGGTATCTCACAATCTGGAGATTTGCAAAATCACATTCCAATAAACTAGTCAGCTACAAGTAAGACATAGTGATTCTCAGGGCTATGCTGGTTGAGGTTCCTTATCTCATTGCCGCTACGGTAGCCGAATTTGTCTGAGTATGAAGGGGCGAAAACGTACACTAACACTCTTTTACTTATATATGTCCTTCCTACTGTTACTCTTCTGACTGTCCTGTCACTTCCGTTTTTGCTTTATCTTTGACTACGCACCACCCGTTGCTTAATAGTGAAGTGTGACTGTGTCAACATATTTATTGATATAGATAGTGATGTGGTTCCAGAGCCTGCTGCTGGAGTGACTATGACTCAGCTTTTTTTCTTTCTTTCATTATTTTAGACCTAGATTTTATTTCTAGTCTTCTTTTTTCTGCTTCTTTAATTTTATGATTCATTTCTTCCTGTTTTTCTTCCCTTTTCTGTTTTACAATTGCACCATGTTCATTTACTGCCTTGTTAAAGATTTCAAAATTATTAACATCTTCCTCTGATTTGATCTGCTTAGTATTAGTAGCAAGGCGATATACATTTTTAACCTAATCGGCACCTTTTAAAGTTTTATTATATTTGGATTTGACGTAATGATCTCTACCACCATATCCAAATGCAGCAATATCAATATTTGGTCTTTATCACTGATAGCGGCAATAAATTCCTCAGCAAATTTATCCATTATGTTAGTTCTAACTTTTGGTGGTGGTTGTAGAGAGGTTGCTGAGGTGGATGAACTGGTGGTGGTGGTTGTAGAGAGGTTGCTGAGGTGGATGAACTGATAGTGGTGGTTGTAGAGAGGTTGCTGAGGTGGATGAACTGGTAGTGGTGGTTGTAGAGAGGTTGCTGAGGTGGATGAACTGGTGGTGGTGGTTGTAGAGAGGTTGCTGAGGTGGATGAACTGGTAGTGGTGGTTGTAGAGAGGTTGCTGAGGTGGATGAACTGGTAGTGGTGGTGGTTGTAGAGAGGTTGCTGAGGTGGATGAACTGGTAGTGGTGGTGGTTGTAGAGAGGTTGCTGAGGTGGATGAACTGGTAGTGGTGGTGGTTGTAGAGAGGTTGCTGAGGTGGATGAACTGGTAGTGGTGGTGGTTGTAGAGAGGTTGCTGAGGTGGATGAACTGGTAGTGGTGGTTGTAGAGAGGTTGCTGAGGTGGCTGAACTTCTGGTGGTGGTTGTAGAGAGGTTGCTGAGGTGGATGAACTGGTAGTGGTGGTTGTAGAGAGGTTGCTGAGGTGGATGAACTGGTAGTGGTGGTGGTTGTAGAGAGGTTGCTGAGGTGGATGAACTGGTAGTGGTGGTTGTAGAGAGGTTGCTGAGGTGGATGAACTGGTAGTGGTGGTTGTAGAGAGGTTGCTGAGGTGGATGAACTGGTAGTGGTGGTTGAAGCGGTTGATGGGGCGGCGGAGTGGGTTGAAGATGACCAGAAATATCCACTGGTAATGTTTCAGGAGCTTTTTTGTTGTCTCAGTTGCTATAACAATTGTTTTAGTTGGTTTCACAATTGGTTTCAATAACTATTCTGTACCTCCTGTAAATTCCACTTGGGCTTCCTGATGTTGTTTTAACTCCTGTTTGACATAGTCATGTACTGGAAGGTATTTCTTAATGGCCTCTAGTTGTTGTGGAGCTTATTTACCAGTACCAGTACATTAAGATCACTTGATTCTTGAAATAGTATCTGATTGTTAATCACGCATGACATTATCGTCTTTCCGTGGATGGCCATGATCCATTGACTATTCAAATTTCAATCAGTAGAACTTCCGTTGTTATTAACTTGATCATAATTTGAGCTACATGTATTATGTGCAACGCGCCAAGTCATTTGTGCGATTGAAACGCACCTTTGCTAAAATTCTCATCTTCTGGTGCTAACATTTTAAAACAGTGTTTACAACAGTAACTGCTTTGAGTTTTACTGAACGTTCACTGAAGCCAAGTTTTTATTAGGGAGAGACCGTTTAAGTTTCTAAAGGGGAGGAGAGGAATGCAAGAAAACTATTGTCTTGTTCTGATTCGTAGTATAAAAGGACACCATGCCATTCCTTTCTTTACTTGAAACAACTTATCGTGTGTTAAATGAAATAAAACAAAAAATACCAGAGTCAGAAATAATAATTTAACTCCTTACCATTAATTGGCCGGTCTCATACTGTACATGTGCATCCATATTGAATTATTTGGTAGTTGTTTACATGTATAGTCAATCCGTAACAGGGTCATTACTGCTTAAGGACTAAACACGTGGTTTAGATTTAAGTGTAAATGCATTTTTTTAAAAATATATTTTGTTGTTTGTGTTTTTAAACAAGCTGTTTTTATATGGAATTTAATTTTCCAAACCTCAGAGTATTACTTTTCATATTTAAACAACAGGATAAATTTACACTGTTCAAAAGAAGCTCAACAAGGTAGGCCTCTCATCAAGTCAGCATGCAAGTTTTCTAAATGTACAAAATACACAAGAATTTTCAAATTAATTTCTATTGTTCATATATATGATCAAAAAAAGATCACTGATTGGTGAAATGGTACTTGATTGTTAATCCCTCATGACGAGTTGATTTTTCCATGGGTGATTTTCATTGATTCGCCGTTCAAATGTCAATCAACAATACTGACCAGACAGCTGCTGAACAGTGTAGATGCCATCGGCATGCCAGCCAAAGCCCTGTGTTAGTATTTTATTGCTCCTTCGCAGAGCCAAAAGTGGAGGGATTAAGTCCTCCACAGCGTTGTGTGGGGTTCGAAAAATTCATCCGTGATGTACTGCACATGATTAGTCAGGACAACACGCTACAACTAAGAATAGTTCGCTGCCAATTTGAGTGTCACAATATCAGTCTCATTGCACATTGCAATTAACATTGGATTGATGACAACTGATATTGCTGCCTTGTTGTGGATGTTATATAATTATGGTCAGGTAACAAAATATGACTACTAACCTGTATGAACAAGATTCATCATCAGCACTCTTTGCAGATGGTTACTTAAAATGACCTACCGCTAGCATAAAGTTGCAAAGCTTTTCAACTAATCTCCTTTTGCCAAAAGTATATGGAAAAGCAATGTATAGTATGCAGCCAAATATCTTTTGCTTAGGTGTATTACTGTTCATGGAGATAAAGGATTATTTTCTATGACCTCACTTTGATTTTACATCCATTTGATTGGCTATATTAAGAAAAAGTCTTTCATCTGCGAAACCATGCTCAGTGTCAGGAGAAATATGAACAATTAGTGTATCACATGATACAATCTTGTGTTTTTACTGGCTAACCATTAGGATCCAATTTACGATGCATTTCCCCATGGCTGAGATGTTTTACTTCATTACTAAAATTAACTTAACCATAATTACTGCTACATGCCAATATGACATAATGTCACAAAATGGGATGATGAGATTTGACATCTCCACACTTATTGTTTTTGGTTATCGTTATCTAGAAGATGATTGACCACGGCTTTATTGCCCAGACCGAGTAAATAATAATACAAAATATGAAATTAATGGATGTTTTTTTTTCTCTCCTGGATCACACAATATTCCCACTCGTTCAATGTCAGATATCATTGATCATAATTCAACAGAACTAAGCTATCATCAGTTCGCAAACAATTCACATTCACAAGCTTATTGCTATAAATTGATCTCTTTTTGAGTTGATACTGATTCCTCTGCAATATGACATAATTAGATCTCTTGATAACTATTACTGCACCCCTGCAGGCTGTAAATCACTAGCTGACGATGTCGGTTAACATTCGCCCCTAATACTAGCACCATCGGTTCTTGGTTGAAAAGAATTAACTGCTTAATTACTAAGTTGATTGATGGGTTTCACACCTTGACCAAAATAAGTTACTTTGCTAATTAGTAATTCAATGAGATAGGCATATTACATATCATTTAAGACATATAATTTACTTCTCACAATTTATATCAGAAGAAATTCATGAAATTTCTACAATTCATGATTTCTGTTACATACAAAACCACTAAATCCGAACTCATCCATACCAACTGAATGTTGTATGACATTCTTACAACACTGGAATCATATGACATTTCAGACCACTAATGCACAATTTTTGATTGAACTCAAGAAAAATTTTAAAGCATGAAGTTAAAATTAATAAATTCAACAAATAATTACAAATTTACATAAATGAACATGCTGTATGCAATGTAGACAATACCTTTGTGCCTTGTCTGGCACATATCACTTATCATAACAAATAACCACTGTCCTTCTCCGGTTCTAAGTTTCTCCAATTTCCAGACCCTCTTCCTTTTTATAACTTATTTAATGAGAGAAATTACTTATTAATTTTCCTCAGAGTTAAATTCTGCCTTTCCGCAGAGTTTAGACTGCCTAATTTCATGTGGGGAATTTCTTAAAACCTTGCATTCCGCCTGTGACCGCACACACCCTCATTCAGCTTAGCCAATCAGGATTACTTCTATAACTGGCAAAAAATATTAACACGCCCATAGAAGTCAGAATAATTATCTCTATACTACTTATATTATAATATTCAGAAAGTATCAATGTGTCACACCTGTTTCAAATGGCCCAAGAAAAACTTCCTAAATTTTTGCTCTGGTTGGTCTTAGCTCTTGTCATTTTCCACTTCTTGACCATATGTTAACATTTCTCTCTGACTCTAATCGTTAACCCAGTAGGTCCTAATTTAAATCCACTCATGCTTACAAACAAGAGAGCTTAACGGTCACTAGCTACCAAATTTGTTGTGATGTTACCACATACATCAATGTTAAAGTTTATATGTCATGTTGACCACGACACAATGTACTGCGAAATTATCTCTGCAAAATGTTGCACCATTACATATAATGTTACGTGAAATTGCATGACATTCTAAATCAATTATTGCCTTCACTGTATCACACACAACACACACACACACACACACACACACACACATTACATTGTTATGCATGTTGCTGTTGTTGTTATTGTAGGGTTCAACGCCATTTTTCAGCACAAGATAGGCTATGCATGGCGGTCAGTATAACTGGTGGAGGAAGAACCATGGGCCCCTATTATGCATATAACATTTGCTATATGTTTACAGATATAATTAGACTTCATGACATTACAAATGGCATAATCATAGCATGCAAAGGTAAGGTGTAATAAATAAAGCATCAAAATATATTTGGCCATAATTTCACGACACATCTGCAATTTTATCCAAAAATAATAAAATCTTGCATTTGTACTCAAAGAAAATTTATGAACATGTTCCATAATTTCAATCTTTTGCCCTCCAAGGCTTACAGACGAGAGAAATTATCCAACTCATTTCACAAATTTAATTTGAAATTAGCACATATTATGATCTTTGATTTATGACTTTCTTACCGAGAAAAGTTTGTTCTTCTAATGACTTTGTAGCAAACGTTTATTTTTTCTCATCCAATTTACATTGCAGCTCTTGGCCAGCTGTTGATTTGAAATAAAGAATACATCTACCTGCTTTGAGCCTTAAATATAAAACTGGTGTGCAATTCAACACTTTTGTAACTAAATTTGTATCAAAACAAATAAAGTTATATTCAAACAGACACATGCAAAATTCACTCTGCAGATAGATGCACACTGAATATGATCAACATTTATTTTCTCTCTGTGAACAATGCTTAATGGTATGGTGAATTTTTTAAGTTTAATGTTAAAGCCACAAATTACAATCATGTAGTTCTTATATGCCATCTGTTATAACCTATTTCAGACCTTCAAGATCTCGAGAATGTGATGTGTATGAGAACAGAAACAACAGGAGTTTAATGTGATTGTTATATTTAAGTTTTGATAATAATATAATTGGAGCAAAAAGTGTATCAAACGATAGCTGAAGTTAAAGTATGATTTAAAAGAAAGGGAATAATAATAGTGGAAAACATTACTTCAAGAAACTGTCCCTGTCTTTAAACTTTTACATGGTGAAGTAATTACTACAGCCAATCAAATTATCATTAAAAGCACTTTTAAATCTCATTATTGCAGTAATTAGTACTGACGAACAAATTTGCAAGTTGATTGCCAGTAACTTTTAAATTTCATTTCATTCACTGAATGTAGCTTGTATATATTGTAAAATCCTAAAAATTCAATTTGACCATGGGGGAAATGCTAACTTGGCAAAAGCCTTTGAACTTTGTCTAAAGTTTGCTTTTGTAAATTCCTAATGTTTAAGTGGTATCAGAACGATATGCAATGTTCATGCCTTCAGGGAAACTAATGCTGCAATTGTTTGCATTTCAGTATACATGAATTATGTGATATCAAATAAGTCTTTCTTATTATGTGCATGTACTGCTACAAAATCAGATATGCTGCCAGGATTTTATTTAAATTGGGGGCTCCTCTAATGTCACTAAAATGAAGGTGGGGAGCTGGTATGCCCAACTTTAAAAATCTTTATCATCACCATTGTAATATCAACCAGTATTTGACAAACAAAATCATCATGTGAAGATGAATCATGTTGGCAATCAGCCATTTGGGGTTTTCTATGGAGCCTGTATTTCAAACAGTATGTGCAAACGTTCTTTATGCCAGGACTGAACACGACCCAATACTTGTTCCAGGACCCAGTCTGCCAATCAAATTTAGTTTAACAACCATTCATGTCAAGCCTAAGAACTCTGAAGTGTAAACAGTGAAAAAGGATGTAAGTGAACAAGTACATTAAGCATTAAAAATTAAATAATACAAAGACTGTACTGTGCAGAGTAAACTTTTATATGCATGACTTTAAACTGCTGGAGTTCTCACACATCACTGCTCTCCAAGCGTGGATCTTTGTAAAAGGTTTGTGTTATTTGTACATTCCCACGCCCTGCAAACCATAAAATGGGAGTGGGAGGCTGACAGTTCTAGATAAATAAACTGAATACCAAATTTTGATGAAAACCAATAATTAACGTAGCTCTTGTGACAATAATAAACAATGCTCACAATCAAACGAAAAGGTTCCATCAGTTCTGGCTACATACTGAAACTGCTTGAAATCCAGTACATGAGTTATTGTTTTAAAACAAAATTGGATGGACAAATGTGCATAAAGGAGGGATTGGATTTAATATCCACTCATCCCTCTTTTCTATGAAAGGAAGGGAACAAACATCATATTAATGGTGCAGATATGTAGAGAAAATAAGCATGCATAGGATGCTGTTAAGCAAGAAAAATAAATTTATTATATGCAATGAAAATATGAAATATGATAATAATTACACTAAATCAAAGCCTGTATTATGGTCCAAAATATCTGCTCCTTGATGGCATCAATAGTGAGCAGGGCTTGTATACTTTGTAATAATTTTAACACAAAACGTCCCACATTAAATATTAAACTGTTGAGAAAACTGAACTTCTCAGCTGAAGCTTATCATTTCCTTTTAACTGCTTATATTTATTGACGCAGAATACAAATATTGTTTATTATTTTTATTATGAACAAGAAAAATATACTGAAACCGTTTATCATATGTGTATTATATGATATACTTGGTTACTATTTTGACTTGATCACCCTTACCTATTGTTTCATTTAGCCCCTTTTGGTACCATATCATGAAGTATTTTAGACCCTGTCAGTTAAAAGCGTTAGTACAATAAGCAATATATTTTTAAGTGTGAGTGAATGTACTTGCAATACATGCTTAACGACCTCAAAGACATGCAGCAGCAGAGAGACTGGGCCCACCAACTTTTTCGTCCAACAGGACCATCTATCAAAAACATTTCTGATAGAAGTTCTTATTTCGCAAAATAAACCCTTCTAGCCAGAAACTATGATGACTAAATCCTCTTTTCTGGCCAACGGGGTTATTTCGACAGCGATAACCAGCCGCTATAAATAATAGTTTCTTCGCGGGGTGACGTCGACGACGACGTTGGTGGCGTAGTCTCTCTGCTGCTAATCATTTTAGGATTTTTAGTTAAAAAATGTATCTAACCCAACTCGGTATCGTGTCCGAGGATCATGTAAATTTATCGTCACAAACCCGTGTGGTTTTCGTTGAGCATGACTAAAGAAATTTTTAAATTTATTGAGGTCCATGTCACCACTGCACCAAGTCTGATGAATATTTCTCAGCGTGTAGGCGTCAACTCCGTTAAACACTGCAAGAACGTTACAATTATCTCTGATCACTTTTGGAATTTGTGTATACCGCTGAGTCACATAAATGACATTGTTTATCCAACATTACATCATCGTACACAACTAAGTTGTTAATTGATCCATCAAGGTCGTCGACGGATGGAGCTTCTTCGATGTCAGTTATAAAATCAATAACATCTTCGTGAAAATCACTTTGATTTTCCATTATCGATTTTGCACTTTCGTTAAAATCTTTTAGCACTTGATAACACCGCTGATCGTCCACAGACGGGGCAATCAAATATAATTTATCCCACTTCATCCACTTCATTATCAAATTCAACAACAGCTGTGTTTTACCCGACCCAGATGGGCCTATGATAATCATTTGAACATAATTTGGTAACACTGAGTTATGCTTGATTGGCTCTCGTCGCTTTGTCGCGGAAAAGTCAGTGATTTCCATTAGATATATCATAAAATAATATGGATTTATATTGTGTGAAATGCCGAGCACGTACCCCAACTACGGATACGACAACAATTACAACAAAAAATAATCGACAAGCGCTCACGGGCAAGTGTGAACGATGTGGCACAAAAAAATTAGATTTATTAAAAAAAAAGCGGAGGTGATATCGCAGCCAAGTTAACAGCGCTGCCAGGAGCTCCGTGGGCTAAATACCCAGGAGAAAAACATCTTCCAGGATATAATTACTGTGGTCCAGGAACCCGACTTGATATCAGACTTGATGCTCAGGATCAACCAAAACCAGGTGGGTATCCGATAAACGCTATCGATGCAGCGTGCCATGCTCATGATGTAGCTTACCGAAGCAAGGATTTGCAACAGCGCCATCTCGCGGACGTGAAATTAATTCATGCATTAAGTGCCATCCCTGATAAATCTTTCAAAGAAAGGTTAGCGTCTTGGTTGATAAAAACTGCAATGAAGGGTAAATTAGCGTTAGGTACTGGTATATAATGGAGTCGATTTATTATTCCCCAAGCGGATATTGGAGAGGTAACGCAGCAATTGATAAACTTGCCAGCGTGGCATCAGTAACACGCGCGGTTGCCAAAAACTGGTTATCCCGACAGGCAATATGGCAAATTTATCTACCGCGCCCTAAACAAATTCACTTTGCGCATTTCGATGTTAGTGTGCCAAATGAGGTTCATCAGGCTGATATATTATTTCTGCCACATGATACTATCCGAAGACGCACATACAAGTACGCGTTAACCATAGTTGATGTTGCCAGTAGATACAAAGATGCGGAACCGTTAACAACTAAAACAGCATCTGAGGTTGCTTCTGCGTTTGAAAGAATTTATCGGCGAGGACCTCTACGATGGCCAAATTTATTACAAGTTGATCCTGGCAAAGAATTCCAAGGTGCAGTATCATCGTTGATGAAACAACATAACGTCACCATACGACGAGGACACACTGAAATTCACCGTGATCAGGCAATTGTTGAGCGATTCAATCGAACACTTGCTGAGCGGTTATTTGGATATCAATACGCGAAGGAATTCATTCAGGATACGAGATCGCGCGAATGGGTTGCAAGATTACCAAGCGTGATAACTGCGCTAAATAATGAAATAACTCGAACAACCAACATGAAACCTTCCATCGCGATCACAAAAAAATATATACAAATACAACGAAATAATATTTCAACACAGCCAGTGTTGGGTAATGTCACAGTTAGATATTTATACGAACCAGGCGAACTTGAAGGTGGTAAACGAAGAGCGACTGATCCCATTTGGAGTGTTACCACACATAAGATATCCACCGTGACAAGATCCACTGGCAGACCAGCAATCTACAGGTTGGATTCAACTGCTCCTCAACGCGGATTCACCCGTGAGCAACTTCAGGTAATTCCCGAGGACACACAATTGCCGCCAAAATCACTGAAGTGACTTAACTAGCGCTGGCACCCCGACGTCGATTACACTCAAGACAGGTCAACATGACATTATCACGTGTATGACCGCGTCTGTTATCTTTTCTATCTACGGTAAATTGTCTTGAATTTTTATTCGAATACTGCCATAGCATTATACAATTACAGCTCGCGCAGTGATTATTCTGCTGTTGTTTCAGCGCAACAACGAAGTCAACATCAAGATCAAAATCGCGATTATTTTTTTTGCCACTCTGTTTGTAACCGGCGAGTTTTTTTCTTATTACATCACCATCGGTGATCTGTTGTTTTCATTGTTTGATTTAAAATCCGAAGGATTTTCCAAGACAATTCTTCGCAGTTGAGATATTCTTCTGACTCTGGACACCGCCAAGTAGACTAAGTTGGACCATTCGATTCGATCATCAATGATCCAGACAGTTGTATCTGAAATAGTCAGTCCTTGAGAACAATGAATGGTCATTGCGTATCCTAGCGTCCACGGGGATTTATTCATCGCTAGTGCATCCTCAACAGCATCGATGTCAACTAACACAATATCATTCAATACTAAATTCTGTTTCTCTGTCTTTTCTGCAATATCAACATCTATATTTTGTAACCGCGTATCAGTTGGTCTATAACATAACGGCGTTGGCAGCATTGGAAACTTTTCTTGTTGCAACCGAAATATGGTAACGGTCAGGAAATCGATTTACCATCGATAACAAATTTATAGAAACATAAGCCAGCATTGAAGATCTCAAATGTGTGTATTGAGGCGATTCTCCGTCGATATAACTTACAATTGTGCCCAACTTTTTCCCGTCGGACAAGAACACATCCTCCCTGTTACAAAATATGTCTCTGGCAACCGCGTCGGCGATTATAAAATCCAATTCAGCTTCATCGATAATCAACCGCGAGTGATGCATTTTATGATCAAATGCTGCACCCTGAGTAAATTTACCGATTATTCTTCGTCCAAGATCTTTCGCTGTGATTTCACTGTTTTTGAGCCTAATCTTGAGAATTTCAGGAGCTCCTTCGCGGATAGCATCAATAGGAGTTTCTGGACGTGCTTGTGTCCATTCTTCGATAACTTCTTCGAGAGTTACACGCTCCGGTGTTGGCAACCAAACTGATGTCTGCGGTCGATAACATATGATTGCTTCGCTGACAGTCAACGATACCAGTATGCCGCTGTCAAGCATGTATCGCAATAACACTATTGGTACCCAGCGCTTTTCGACGAAGTGTCTACCAAACCAAACATAACAGCACGGATGAAGTCCCGCAGCAAATTCAAACGAAGTCACACCAGCAAATCCTGTCAGGTCAGCGTCGGGTAAACTGCCGTTTACGGCGACTCGTGTCATCGAGTTCGTGGGGTGTCCAAACCGCGCAAAGTATTCGCGGCACTCGCCGTTTCCGAGAAAGCTTCCTGGGTAGCAGGCAATCATATCCACGGAAATCATATCCCGGTAGTCATATCGGGTATTCCACAACCCGCCATGACCATACTCGACACAACTTAACTGTATATCCGAAAGAAAGTGACTTCGGGTTGGTCTCCACGAATTTCTTTCTCTGGCGGCGTGAGCGGCAACACTTGGAACTGTAAAACAATTAACCAATAATTGCTCATCGCTAGCATCTCTCATATACGTTTTTGCGAGTTTTTTCATTTGTTGGTGCAACGATTCTGTTCTGTATAATTCTCCGTTGGGTCTCACAAATTGATCATAGTCGCCATCTTCAGAGCTCCTAAATAACCACACCGACACATGGTCGGTTTTACTCAGCGCGTAAATAACCTCGTATATGTTTCCACGATAAAACTTGACAACACGGTCTCGTGGAAATATTGTAACCGCATCAGTCCACGCGTGCGAATTATGATCAATAATTTCAATCGGTGTTCCTGACTTTTTATAATGCTTCGAACTGTATAATATTTCCCCGGTTAGTGTTTTTACTGTTATTGAGTATTTTAATTTACTTGATAGCGCAGCAACATCATTTATTGTTGCCCCGGTATTCTTAACCGATTCACCCCATGATGTTATTTTTTTACGTCGCAGGTCGGTTAAACCGTTTCCTCGTTTTGTGTTTTTAAAATGTTCCATTACTCGCTCGGCTACACAATTCAACACCGTCGAAGTTTTCATCGGAGCGAGTTTATCAATTTTTGGTTTTTACCAAGTATATTCCATAAATGACTGCGGTTACAGGATACGCTCGAGCGTAATATGGTATATCAATCCCGGTCAGCATTCCTGGTTTACAATTGCTGCTTAACAGAGCGGTCTTTCCGTTAGCAAGAACAGGGTCGAGTTTGTCACGGATAATCCACGTATCGTCGTCGACGTTGACAATAAATTTTATTCTGAAAAAATATTTCTTGTCGCGTTGATTAATATAATCAATAATTGTTTTTGCTCGGGCATCAGTCATTGTAGCATCGATGATGTCCTCGTCGCGGATAATTTTAAATGTCGACCATTCATGAGATGCGCCGTCGTCGCGGAATTCTTTTTTACCCTCGTTGATAATATCGAACAGATCAGTTAGATGCCGTCGTCGTGGATCCGGGTTTAGCCTGTCAAGATCGAATCTCCCGGCGCCAACTGCGGTTAGCCTAGAAAACTCCTCCATTGTTATATTTAAGACAAATATTTAAATAAGAAAATATTATATATACAATGAATAACTGCAGATGGTTAAAAATTGGATCTGTAACAGTCTGTGGTAAGCCCTGTAGTAAGGAATTCTGCGGTGAACATATACAGAGCATCAAACGAGGAAGCACAGGACCTATTCGCTGCCTGCGATGTGGCATTGGTGTCAGGGGTAAAACACAATTATGTGCGGGGTGTGGGGGGAAACGATACCGGGAACTCAAGCGATATTACAATAAAAAAAATAACGGAGACGCGCTAAAATCCGAGAGTGATTATATAACTAGGTTTTCAGACAAATTATAAATTAGACAAATATATTATTATATAAATGAGCCAAGAATTTGTCTCACATCCAACCATTAAAAATTACGAAGCATCACGACAGGGAATAGTGAGACACTGTAGAGTGAAAAAACCAGTTGGTGTTGTTGATAATGCTGGTTATCTTAGATTTTATGTTGGGAGAAAGAGGTATCTTAATCACAAGTTTGTGTTCGAGTGTTTCCACGGAGAGATCAAAAAAGGTCTTGTAATTGATCACAAGGATAATAATAAACTTAATAACTCTCTTCAGAATTTGCAAGCCATTACTCAGGGCGAGAATTCTGCACGAGGTAACGCTGGTAAATTTGCAAAAATTCCAAGAGCTGTCAGATCTCTCAACAAAAATACTAATAAAGAAAATATATTTCGCTCAATGAGCTTAGCTGCGAAGTATTTTGGTATTAACTCCTGTTCGGTTCAACGTGTCGCAGAGAATATTATCAAATCAACTTTTTCAAGTAAGTTTGATAGCTGGATTATATTTTCCTATGTGGATAACTCTGCAGTGACTGCGTGAAAAGTCAATGATACAATTATTTCCCCCTTGACGCTGTCAAGGATGTTACCTTTCACAGCGCGTTAACACTTCCGCATTCACAGGTAACGAGCAGACGATTTTCTGCACAAGGAAGTAAATAACTTCCCTTGTTTCCCCTTGACAAGTCAAGGTGACAGCGCAAGAATGATTTTATCTTCCGGATTTTATCAGGTAAACGTGTATTTATCTTTTTTTTCACAGACAATATTGCTATTTTATTACACTTGTTCTCGTTTATGGTTCATCTGTGGTTTCCACACGATAATATTTAAGAATATACGTTTTAAACAAATCACGCTGAGCTATTTCTGAACTTTCGGGCATCAGTCAGTTTATATACAATATCGTCCTAATACTGTATTGGGGTTTCGAAACCCAACGAAGTTGCACACGTACTCTGTTATCGCCCCGTTTCGGGGTAACCTTTTACCCGGAAACAGGGTTGATTTCAGGGGGTAGTGTGCAACTTGTTGGATGTAGAATTATAACCCCGCATTGTGTTTGTACTGTCTTAGGATAAGTTATGTGTTTGTGCCGTCTTAGGATAAGTTATATGTTTGTACCGACCTAAGATAAGTTATATATACAATTGTAAAATACAACTGCTGTAAATATGCTTCTACTGCTGTAAATAGCTTCTACTGTAAATACTATATGTTTGTGCCGTCCCTAGGATAAGTTAGAATTAAGTTATGTGTTATGTGTTATCCCCATATGAGCCTTGCTAGCATATCAAATGGTAAGCTAGGAGGTTCACAAATGGGGAATGTCTCGTCGTTTCGCAAACACACCCTCTGGGCCTTCCTGACTGTTATTTGGCAGTTTAGGGGCTCAATCGGGGGTAAGTGTTTCCGCCCCCTCCTGAGTTTGGTAGGATGTCATAAGACACCCTAGAGACTCAGCGAGATGTGATGTCTTTTTTATCTCTTTAAATATTTAAATATTTAAAGATTTAAAAATATATATAAATATGAATCAAGAAAATATCAATAATGTGATTGATGCTATTCAAAAATTAGAAAAACAAGGATTTAAAATATTACTAAATGTTGAAACTATTCTGTCAGATTTTGAATCATTATACGAAGCTAAATGCGCAGGGCGTTATATTCTTCTTGTTCAATATCGATTCATAAAGATGATCCAAAATAATTTGTATAAATCGCTAGCCAGCGTAGCGGAGACACAAATAAATGAATTTGTTCCACTGTCTCGTGCAGTCGAAAAGATCAGGCTGGCACTGGCAGCTGAGTATGAAACTAAAAAAATAATTAACAATCGGGTCCGGAAATTAAAGCATTGTATGTCCGCTGAAAATCCAGAGAATTTAGAAAGCAATGATAGCTTTGTCACCGATGACGAAGTCATTCACGAAGTCAATGGGAAGTAAATACCTCACCTTGATTGCATTTTACTTGGAAGTGAAATACTTGGAAGTGAAATCGAAAGTAAAAAAAAGTAATATTTTTTTTACTGTGTAAATTATGCAACTGTCCGATTTCGTTGATTTCATAGCAAAATACCCCCATGAATCTATGACTTTGGTCTGTTTTGTTAATTTTTACTAGCAAATACCGTTATGAATCTGTGACTTTGGTCTGTTTTGTTAATTTTTACTAGCAAAATACCGTTATGAATTTGTGACTTTGGTCTGTTTCGTTGGTTTTCATAGCAATATACCCTATTAAATCGAGGAAAATGGACAATTTCTTTGATTTTTACTAGCAAATACCCTATGAAAATCAGCGAAATTGTCAGTGGTAAAAAAAATGTGTATAAAGTAAAATATTTTTGAAATTCTTCGAATTTGAGGATGGAAATGTCTTTGACATTTTTAAAAATCCTAAAGGATGGAAATGTCGAAGATATTTTTAAAAATCCTAAAGGATTTGACTGCAGTATTTTATCAAGATGATCCCGTGAAATGCACGAGTGAGCAACATTGAGGATTTGGTCTGCATCACAAGTAATCATCGTGATATTGTTTTCGCGGAGTTGCTTCAGCTGAAAATCTGTCAGTAAAAAGTCATCATTGCCGTGTTTATCGATGATTATTTTAACAACGCCCGGGGGATGATTTCCGGTAAATATTTTTCGGATGAATTCTTCAAGCGCGCTTTTGTCAACGATGGAACATTTCACGTGTTGATACATTTGCTATGTTATTCGCGTTCATTTAATATAATTTATTGTGACAGTGCTGTCATTGATGATGATGCCGTTGGAAACGCTAGCGTTTCCCACAGTGCTATCATCGTCATCGCTGTCACTGTCAATAAAATCACTGTCAGAATCACGCTGTGATTCACAAACACTTTGTGTTTCATCATCTTCATCACTGACAACAAAGTCACTGTCAGTGGAAACACTTTGTGTTTCATCCTCGTCATCATCATACTGTTGGTAATTCGAAGATTTTTTGGACATTATTATGATATGATATTATTAATTGAAAGTCTTAAGATGGAAATCGTTTCACGATGAAAGTCCTTAGGACGAAAATCCTTGGAGTGTAAAACACTCTAGGATTTCACCAGCAGATTAATACTAACAGTCTCCCCGCGCAGGTCCAACAGTCTATGTTGTTGGTCAGTGACTTTAAAATTCATCCTTGTCAGCGTCGGGTTATGACACCGAAGAAACACCGGATTGATTGGCTCTTGCACAATCAAAAATCCAGGCGGTTGTGTAGGAGTAAACGAATACAGTATAAACCCCTGCTGGGCTTGATTTGATATTGTTGTGTCTATGTTGTAACTGCCATCGATGACATCACATACAAGATTGACCGCGACGACATCAGTGATTTCTACGATGCCCGGAGAAATATGCCGGCCATCGCTCGCTGTGGAATTATCATGTGCCAAGATAACGGGTTCTGGTAGTTTGTGTTGTGCAAGTATGTCATCGAAGCATTCATCGACGATATCAGTGACGAATTTTCGTAGGATGCCCTGGGAAATATATCCTGGTAATTTAAAATTCGGTAGTTCAGCTTCCGTCAGCGAGTACTTATCCAAAAATTTTTGTTTATCGGGGGATGTGCTGGTGATTACCGCCTGAACCACGTGCTTGTTGATATACTCCATATCTGCGGCAAGTTGATTTAATATCTCAATTTGTTTAATAATTTCTTCGCGTGAACTTGTCATCGCGGCGATATGTTCTTGGAAGTGTTGCCGTAGATACCCTCGGTGCGTTCCATGCGCGTCACTGATACCCTTTAGGTGTTCAACGATATCGTTCAGATTCATAACAACTCCAACACGCACCCATCCATGCTCGGGTTCAGGAGTAAAATTAAACACAACATCGACACCGCGCGCGACAGGAAAAATCTTACCCTGTAAATTACCGCTGCGGATCTCATCAAGACGTTCTCGGTACGGCGGTGTAATTGTGTGATATGACTGCGCGTCAGTCATGTAATCAGACTTCGTTGGTGCAGGTGGTATCGGTGGTGTCAGTGGTGGATTTCGAGGCCACCCTAGCACTGTTCTTATTGAGCTGTTATAGATATCCACGGCGTAACCCGGCGTTGAGATTTCGATGATCGTGGACAGCGTTGGCTCGTGTGCAGTGATTGATATTTTTGCTTCTTTTCCGGTGATACGTTTTATTTGACGCTGTATTTCTTTGTTGATTTCTTCGATCTGATAACTCCCAGTGGGTAACGCAATGACGTTCCAATCTGGGGTTCCATCAGCGTTATTCTGATATGAAAATACAAATGAGTTATTCGGCGATTGTCCGTGAAATGATGTCGACCTGATATTGGGCCAACTGTGATATACTCGTAATTGTGCCAACGCGATTTCGGTAACTGGAATTGCAGTTGGAAAATTAATGCTGAACTCTGGTTGCGTCGAGGACACTGATATCATTGTGGTCCTTGTCGGAGTTGTATTCGCGGCTATGTCGAGCAACGCTTGGCGCTGAATTATTTCCATCGTTATTGTTATTGTTGGTTTTCAAATGAAAACCTACCCCGCGTTCGTAGTCGTTATATATACCGGACATCAGCGTGAATTCAGAATCTGATATGTTGTTGTCGTCTACGCTGGATGATATCAACGAGGACAATTTCGAGTAGGCGCTGTTGGCCGCGTTGGCTAGTTGCTGATACTCGTTTAATTTTGTTATCGCACATGAGGATATTTTTTTTGCGATGATGTTGGCGACTTCCGCAATTGTCGTTGAGGCAGAAATCGCGATGGGGAACGCGATAGCAGCAGTTACTGGTGTCAGCGCAGACAATAGCACACCAGTGGATGCAACTACCGCGGATACCGAGTACACTGTTATGTCCAGTTTGTTGCGCATCTGTCAATGGTGTTTTTCAACGTTGATTGCCATTCGCGTACCTGATCATATCGATATTGTTGAGCATCTGAAAATGTTTCGGATGGAAATCCGAAGGATTTCAATGTTGTCGTTGACATTATTTAAAATCGCTGACGATTTTCAATTACGCGGTAACCAATTGAGGTGTTTCTGCGACGAATTGCAAACACCACCAGTAAGATGTTGCGGTTAATTTCTTGTCTGCGGCTTCAAGTATAAATATTTCTTCGGTTCCGCTGTTTAGTATTATAGTTACAACCCCGGAATACTTATCGGTGGAATGTCTCCAGGGAAACGTTGTGAAGATTTCAAATTTAGCGGCTGAAAACACAGACAACCTGTACACGCCAGTGACCGTTGCTGTGTATTTGATAGTGCTATTTTGTCGGGACCATGTTGCGAATCCCGATGATACCGTGAATACGATGCTGGTGATATGCCCGGGAGTAACTGTAACGGGAACTTTAATCAAACTGATTTTGTTAACGATCTCAGGAATACCCGATACGATATCCTGCTGTGTTTGTTTGATCGTGTCAATGTTGGTTTTGATATCAACGAGTTTCACGTCGACGACTGAAGGAGTCCCAAAGAACTTATCCACGGTCACTCCAGTTTGTTGAGCGTTTCTTCGAAATCTTGAAAACATAGTCACGTGAACATCATACTCTGCCCGCAACGTGGCTAGTTTACCATCAATGGTGTCTACGTATTGTTTGTTTGCGGCATCTTCGGGGCCTTCCGGATCTTTTAACACAGTTATTTTGTTGCCGTTCATGCTGAGTTCACCTGTCATTGTATCACCAGTCTTCGCTACACGCTCCGTTGCGACTTTTCGTGCATCATCTCGCAGCATCGCAATTGATATCGACGAATCTCTGATTCTGCCGCTGTCACTGAATACAACGATGTTGTCCGCGACAGCTCCAATAACCCTGCGAATTATGTCATTCCACTTAATGTTACTGGTTTTTAGTTTGCCGTTCCTGTCCTGAAAAATAACAACCTCATCTGGTTCTACTCCGGATAGATTCAAAAGATCATCAATTTCATCTTTGGTCGCATACTTCGATAAATCGATATCTTTTTTTTCTTCCTTGGTTCTGCTTGATCTTCCGTAAATATCAACCATTATCTGTTATGGGGTTGTTTAAATTTGGAAATCATTGATGATTTTTCAACGTGTATTCATGCACGACTTTATGAGGAGGAATCGCTGGATGTTTTGTTATCGCGTCAAGAACATTCAAAACCTCTTGACCACATATCGGAGGATCAATTAATGTTTGTGTTGGTAACGTTGACTGCCAAACTGGAATTGGAAATCCTTGGACGTACCTGAAAAACTCAACTGGCGGTGCTAGCCCGTACGAATCGAAATAGATAATTCCACGCGGATCGATCGCGTAAGCAACCCAATGAGTCCCAGGGCCTTCCTTGTTGTCAAGATTAATAATTCCTGTTTCCGGATTATTCGGTCGTGCTGGTAATTCATCTCGCATAAATACACCTCTGAAGGATTTTATACGTAATTGTTTAGCAGCATCGAGTAGATCAAAATTGGACGCTGAAAGCGTCAACGCTGGAAGTGTTTTCAAAACCTTTTTGGGTACCATGACGCCGGAGTTCCCGGTAGTCTTAGACCCGCTCCGTATTGTTCCACT
Organism: Sinohyriopsis cumingii; assembly: GCA_028554795.2. Lineage (NCBI taxonomy): Eukaryota > Metazoa > Mollusca > Bivalvia > Unionida > Unionidae > Sinohyriopsis > Sinohyriopsis cumingii. The sequence goes on from CM068841.1 coordinate 61,452,251, forward strand.
GGAAGTTTTAAACGATTGGGCTGAGGCATAGTTGTCTTTCGGGGGCGTCTTGTTGGTTTTTGTGTTCTTGTTTGTCTTTTTTTTAGACTTTCCTTGTGCAAAATTCCTTTTCCGGTTACTTTCTTTAGTGCCATTCCAGCAACGGTTCCAACTGCTCCTAACGCGGCTGCCTTTGCCGCGGCGGCTGCTGATGGTGCTAACGCGGCGGCAATTATTGGAAGAAATGGAAGTAATCCGCCGGTCTTTTTGACCATATCTTTGACCGCTGCCGGAGAGAGATCAATTCGAACTCCAGTCGTGCCCTGCTTCGCGCTACTGAAATGTTTTAGCTGAGTTTTAGTCAGCGACAGCTTGTTTGGACCGCCCGCTAGCTGATCGTGTTTTAACGTTATTGATGTCCCACATGTGCTCGCGTTTTTCGATTGTAATTTCTTCACCTGACCAGGAGTCAGTGACACATTAGCGTAACTGTATGACATTTTATTTAATATGATGTTGATCTAATTGTTTACAAATGGAAACCTAAAAGGTTTTGGAGCACCTACAGGTTTTCCACTAGAGCATCGATGACTCTCATTCGTCCGCCAACACCTTCAAGCAACATTGATTTATCAGAGAGTATAACAGCAATTGCTCTGAAACCAGCGGGACCTGCAAGTACGGCTGGAGGTCCGGCCGCATCAACTGCTGCAGGTGGGTAAAGGCCCACTTTAGCCTTGATGTGTATATCAACGACAGATTGTTTGGTTAAATCCATATGTTCCAGAGAAAAGTAATAAATCGGATACCGCGATGTGAAATCCAACTGAGATATCTGTAGACCGGTATCAATATTGTGATCACGTCCCATAAATGTCAACAGACGGTGATACGCACGTGCAACCTTATTTTCTTCAAAAGTTATACGTATATCTTCGGACGGTTCTTGATGTCCGTTTACACGCAGCGAAACCTCGCTGACCTGAAGGTTGTCAAATGCCATAGGGTTTCTTGTTTGATCGTTTAATCTCTTATTTTCTTGGAATGCAACGAAAATATGTCGTGGTGCTGATACTCCCTGCTGTGATGATATATGCCACGTAAAATCCCCCGTCCCGGTGCCCTGCACGGAATCTGTTGTTGTTGTCAACCATGATATCAATGATTTACCACCTGTGTCCATGAAAGAGAGTAACCGTTGCTCTTCAGCTAACGATGGGGACATTACTGGCATCCACAAAGCAAGCTTGGATAATACTACTTTACCATGAAGTGCTCTAGTTGCGGCAACATCAGCGCCCGGACCGTGCCAGATAGCATCATTGCTATCACCTTTTCTGACAAGTACAACAGTATGATTGGCTCCAAAAATAACCTTTCGGACACCTCTGCAGAATCCAAAGATGTGAGACAGCGGAATCGCACTAAAATCTTCTGGGATCACCTGATAGCATTGATTTGCGCGCTGCAAATCCCAGATTGTAATTAGAGTTGGGAAATGATATGGGTTCAGTATCAGCATTATTGTCTCCGGTATGATTTCGTGGTCGTCTTGCAATACTGGGTCTATGATCCGGATAATCAGAATTATCCTTAGCGAACATCATAGTCGGACCGGCTGATCTGGTGTAATCATCTGAGTATCTCGCCAATCCGATAATTGTTGTGGCAACGTCGACGTTATCCTGAATTGTTTCAATTTCTCTCCCGTCAATGCTATATGAAGCACTTTTGAACAGCGCCATGATGCCGTTGTTAACAAAACCAACTTGGTCATTTGCTCCGTAGTTTGTGTTATCGTGTTTTAAAATACTACCTTCGACTTCAAGGAACGCTTTCGCGGGCAGAAAATATCTGCTTGTATCCTGAACTCGTAATTCAATTCGACTCGGCTGATTGGGTGATGTTGCTTCATAAGAATAATACTGATAATCACGCACGGACTCATCTTTCAGTATTGGTGCATCCATATCGAACGCTGGATCAGATACACGTTTAAACATTATATAAAATTATCGACGTTTAAAACGAAGACCACTTCCTGATATCAGGCTCGTATTTATTTGTTCGGGTATTTGGTTTACTAGCGCCGCAAGTTTTTGATTCGCGGATTGATTTATTACTTTACTGACATCCGCGGCCATAAGTTCAGTGCTCGGCAATTTTACTGGCGGTGGTTTAACCGCGCTAGGTCTGCGTGCTAACCGTGACAGTCTACACTTGACTGACGTAAACGCCCTTCCGGCAAGATTACCAACAGCTCCAAGGGCTTTATCCTTGACAACATCAACCGCTTTCATCGCCAACTGTTTCGCAATCGGTAACGCCTTAGGGGCCATTCTTGAAAACAAACCAGTAACAACATCACCGAGACCATCTCCGTAGGTTGCTCTGTAGACCGGTAATCGTGAATTTACTACTCTGACTGGAATGGGTTGGGCGCTGTGTACGATCATGTTATTCAATTGCTGTTTCTCTAACTAAAATTATTAGTCGCTGTAATAACCATCCGCGAGTTCATCAATGAGTTCCCGATAGATACGAACATCCATGATGCCGCCAGGAAATAGTCGCTGACAGATATCAGCGGCTTCATTAATTATTTCGGGGGAGTTATTCCCGGCACGTTTTCCTCCGATGAGGACTTCCAACCGAGATACGTCGTTGATAACGCTATCAGGGCAGGAAATGTGACCAGACCCTAAACCTTTTCCTGATGTTTTTTTAGTTGGTGGTGTTTTTGATGTTGGTGAAGTTTTAGGAGGTGGTTTTAATGTTTCAGGAGGAGGATCAATAAAACCCAGTGTTACGAGAATTTTTTCCTCTTCCTTGCTCCTATCTTCAGCAGATTTCTTAAGATAATCTTCAATATTCTTATTAAAATTATGCCATTTAGGATCGTCTTGTCTAGCCTGAGGAACATCATAATATCCACGAAATATACCCTTTTGCCATTCTTCACGACTCATTTTCTTCACATGCTCAGGTTTTAAAAATTTATCTCGCTTGGTAAAAAGCGTATAAGCTATTGGACCTAACGCATTTTCTGGTATTTTTCTTAAACCCTCAACAGCACCCGGTATAAATTTATTAACCAAATCAACTTTAGGCTTAGCAGCTGCTTCTGGAGCGGCTGCAATAGCTTCCTCCTCCTCTCCTTCTGGAGGGGGTATTGCCGCAGCAGGCGGAGGTATTGCCGCAGCGGGCGGAGGTATTGCCGCAGCAGCGATACCAGCTGGAAGCGCTCGTAAAATTTCCTTTGTTTCCGTTAACACTGGAAGAGCAGCTCGCCTGGTAGTCGCCTCAGCTTTTTCAGTAGCTGTTGTAACGGGTTTAAATAATTCTTCTGCACCCTCCACAAATTCAACTCGTGATAACTGCCGTGCTTGTAAGTTTTCTCTGACACTATCTCGCACAGGAAGAAAATTTTGTATTGCTTCTAGTCGCTCTCGAGCTAGTCTAGCAGAACGTGCTTCTCCGATGTTGGCCATTACACTGGTCAACAGTGAAATCATTACTGACTTGAAAAGGCCCTAATCTGTAGTATTTTGGTGTGCCGAACACGAATATAACCGTGAAAAATTTGTATTGGCTCTCGTTTTGAAGATATTCATATACCTCATTTTCTATGTTTCACTGTGTAAATTTCTCCAGTAGGACTGCAGCAACATCCGGAATAATGATGTAACATTGCATAATACCATCATGCTCACATCATCCACAGTTGATTGCATCATTTTCTGATGCAATGCAATACTAATGCCATGCGGCTGCTGAAGTAAGTTGACGTCAGCAGTGTACTATACATGTGTAGACCTATTATACTAATGCCAGGCGGCTGCTGAAGCTGACGTAAGCAGTGTACTATATAAAGCCCAATCAGATAGGTTCAGCATTTAAAATATTTTAGACGTTGTGCGAGACAGTTCAAGCTACTGTTACATAAAACTTATTATTTTATCCATTTACGTACAATAAAGAACAGCAATGCCTCGAAAGTGTGTTAATACCGCGGACAATTTTTGCTATATTTGTGGGGAAGTGACATTTGCCAACCAGAAGAAAAGTATCAATTCTCAAGTGAAGAAGGCATATCATCTTTACTTCGGATGCAAGGTTGGTGACCAAGACAAGCCTTGGGCTCCGCATATATGCTGTGCTACATGTACAACACAGCTTTCACAGTGGTTGAATTGCAAAAGGTCATCAATGCCGTTTGCAGTCCCAATGGTGTGGAGAGAGCCAAGCAACCACCTAAATGACTGTTACTTCTGCTTGGTTCCTCCTCTTTCCGGCGGAATAACGAAGCGAAAGAAGTCGAGAATAGTCTACCCAAACATTCCGTCTGCATTGAGACCAGTTCCACATGGTGAGGGACTTCCTATTCCAGAACCTCCAGCAGAATATTCTCTTGATTCATCTGACGAAGACAAAGGTGAGTCGACCTGTTCTTCTCCTGGTCCATCAGCATGCAGTGATCCAGATTTTCACTGTGGTGCATCATCAACCCCACACAGAATAACACAGGAAGAACTAAATGACCTGATTCGTGATTTGGACTTATCAAAGAACAAGGCAGAATTGCTAGGATCAAGACTCCAACAATGGAATCTTCTAGAAGAAGATGTCACAATTACTGCATATCGAAAGCGCCACCAGCAATTGGAGCCTTTCTTCAGAAAGGAAAGTAATCTGATATTCTGTTCCGATATTGAGGGCCTCATGAATGCTTTAAAAATCACTCATGACCCACAAGAATGGAGACTATTTGTGGACTCTTCGAAACTGAGTCTCAAGGCTGTGCTTTTGCACAATGGAAACATTCTTCCATCTATTCCAGTAGCGTATGCTGTCCACATGAAAGAGACATACGATAACTTAAGGCAGCTACTGAATTCCATTGAGTATAACAAGTACAGCTGGCACCTCTGTGGTGATTTGAAGGTAGTTGCCCTTTTAATGGGACTGCAGCAAGGATATACAAAATACATGTGTTTCTTATGCGAGTGGGATAGCCGAGCAAGGGAAATGCACTACATGAGGAAGGAATGGACTCACAGGCAGAATGTAGCCATTGGAGAGAAGAATATCCAACACCCAGCTCTGGTTGAGGCTCAGAAAATCTTGCTACCACCCCTTCACATCAAACTAGGTTTGATGAAGAACTTTGTGAAAGCCATTGACCGGACTTTGCTAGCATTCCGATACCTGCATGAAAAATTCCCTCGACTCAGCGAAGCAAAGATTAAAGAGGGAGTTTTTGTGGGTCCTCAGATTAGAGAGCTTTTCAAAGATGACCGGTTCAACAACTTGCTGGAAGGTGACGCGAAACAAGCATGGAATGCTTTTCGCCTAGTTTCTACAAACTTCCTCGGAAATGTTAGGGCAGAAAACTATAAGGAACTAGTAGAAGACATGTTGATGAAGTATAAGAAACTTGGCTGCAATATGTCTCTAAAGATTCACTTCCTTCATTCCCATTTGGATTTCTTTCCTAGCAACTGTGGTATTGTTAGTGATGAACACGGCGAACGTTTTCATCAAGATATCGCAACAATGGAACAAAGATACCAGGGAAAATGGTCCACTACAATGCTGGCTGACTACTGCTGGACACTCCTCAGAGATGCTCCCGAACAGCTGTACAAGAGACAGGCGAAGAAATCTAAGATGTAGTCAATGACTTGATTTTTTATAGGTAGGCTATTACAGTTGACCTTTTACTATTGGAATGCATTTCGTTATGTAAACATTAATTTCTTGCAGATTACAAAAAAACTAGAGCCAATTTTGCAATTTGACTGTCATATTCGTGTTCAGCACATAAAAATTGATAAGAATTGACTAATTTTATTTCAGTAACATGACTTTTGTAAAAATTTGTTGTCCAGTGTTATTGTTAACCCGAATTTTTAATTCACAATGGAAATCCTAAAATGATTAGCAGCAGAGAGACTACGCCACCAACGTCGTCGTCGACGTCACCCCGGTGAAGAAACTATTATTTATAGCGGCTGGTTATCGCTGTCGAAATAACCCTTCCGGCCAGAAAAGAGGATTTAGTCATCATAGTTTCTGGCTAGAAGGGTTTATTTTGCGAAATAAGAACTTCTATCAGAAGAGTTTTTGATAGATGGTCCTGTTGGACGAAAAAGTTGGTGGGCCCAGTCTCTCTGCTGCTCATGTTTTATTAAGATTCTACTTACATAATGATTGCTTACAGCACACAAGCTGAAAATACAATCATGAGGAAAAACGAAGCATTGCGTAAGATAAATAAACACACTTTATAATATACGCATATTTTTTAATAATATATATCTACATTAATTTCAGTTTCACTGTTAATAATAGCACATATGGATGTAATTAAAATTATGATAATAAATTCAAATATTTAAAAAGAAGCTAATGTAACTATTACATCAGAGATATTGAGTCAATATTACAAGATAAGGGGAGCTAGATGACAACATTTATCAAAATTAACATTTAAAGCTTTACATATCTATTCTGTTCATTTTGAAAAAGTTAAGTCATGATACAATCCTGAAATAGTATGCATACATTAAAAAAATAATTAATCTTTGATATCAATCATGTCAAGTTTAGAAATATTATCAAAACTCTTATCTGATAATACATATGTTCTTCATCTGACATACAAATGGGACTGCTGCAAATGATATTCAGTCAACTCCTGCTATCAAGAAGGAATGATTGTACCAGACTTTTTAACAACAACAAAAGGTGGTATGTATTTTACTAACTTGACTGAAAAATACATATAAACATTCAGTAAGCTGTACAATGTGCTTTGTGTGCAGACAATCTGGAAAACTCCATTTGTATTTAAAATCAGCCAAATTTCTTTGGGAAGAAAGACAAATATGTAAATGTGACATATTGTACAGTACATTAAAAATAAAATTTAAAAAATGCCCCATATCACAATTATTAAGCAGAATAACAGAATGAAAATCATCCAGCTTAAAACAGCTATAAAGAAATCTATAAACTGAGTAAAGACAATTTTAAGTTATGTGATCTAGTATAACTCTTTGGTTTTCAAATAATAAAAAAGAGTGAGAAGCAGCAAGCTTTGTAAAATTCAACAAATAATTTATTTCCCAAGAATAAAAGTTGAAAGAAAAGGAACATAAGGTATTGTCTATTAATTCACAAATAATCCTAGAATTACAGACACAAGTCCCAATAATTAAAGTTCTGAATTAACTTTAGTAGAAATTCAGATTAAATCAAACAAGAAAGTTCTTGATGTGCCTGTGGTGACTCAGGTTGTGTTGATGTACCAACATTCTTTTGTTGGATCGCAATAATACAATCCAAGAATATATCCTTATTTGAAATTTCAGTATAAATTCAAGGCTCTATTTCCAAGAATGTTATTTTTTGAAGAGAGCTCTTTATTTCCAGAGAAGAATCACTTTCATTAAATGGTTTGAAGAAACAAATTCCAGCCCAAATGAACTAAAGGACACAAAATAATACAAATGATTCTGCAACAAGGTCTTATAGCACAAATTAATAATTGTCCCAGTAACAAAATTATATAGTCTTCACCTGACCTCAGGTCACAATTAGAATTTTCTAAAAAGAAACCATTTACCTCATGGAAAATAACCTTCTTGAAGGTTCATAATGTTTACAAAATAAAATCTAAGTTATAATTAGAAGTCTGTTACTATAATATAAAATGTGTAGTAAACAACAGGTAGACCCAGCAATTCATAAGAAATTTTCAACATTCAGGACTCAAACTTAGATAGAAAAGTGCACTAAGAAAACCAAATCAACAATTCAAGGCTGGTAGAAAATAAACTTAATTTTTGACAACACACAATTTCACATTATTAACGGCATATAATGAAATAAAAAAAAAACAAATAAATGAAAAACTAACTAACAATGTAAATAAAATATACACAACAAAATTATACTTGATATTGCTTCTGTATTAAATGTTTTAAGCAATATATATTTCTAGACTTGTGAAGGAATAGAGAAGTGAAAGCATAATTTAAAATCCGAAGAGCAGTATTTTGAGTCACATAATGTTAATTAGTTTGTTAATGATAGGGTACAAAATCAATGCAATATGCACTTTTATCCAACCAAAGACACAATATCAAATTGTACACTTAAATGTTTATTATATAACCATATTTGCTCAAGATCTGACCCCAAACTTTCCGCTAATCCTTGATCAGTAAGCCATATACAATGGATGCAGAGCCCTGGGTGGCCCAGTGGCCCAAGACACTCCTCTAGGCAGATCACTGACATCTCACCTCTGCATGGGGGTTAAGACTGAGGCTCGGCTAACATGGGTATATGTGAAAAAGCTCGCCAGTAACTTCATGTGCATTGCTGCTTCTTCCCGGGGTCTAACTTCACCAAATATACAGACTGTCATGTATCATGGGCTTAAAAATGGTGTTAAACCCATAACTACCACTACAATAAATACCTGTGGTAGAAATGACCAGTTTTCCTCATTGCATCAAGTAAATAAATATGAGTCAGTTGATGAGAATGACGCTCTACTGTTAAATAATAAAAGCATTATATATATAAATAGATTGTTAGATAGATAGAGAGAGATAGGGAGAGAGCGAGGTGGGGGGGGGGGCAGGAGGGAGAAAGAGGTAGAGATATTGACAGAGTGAAAATTAAACTTTCCTTTTTATGTTTTATCTGTTTGACTGCTCTGATGGCCTAGTAGTTAGAGCGTACGCCTCGGACGTGGAAGGTCGTGGGTTCGATCCCCGGCCGAGTCATACCAAGGACTTACAAAAATGGTACTAACAGCTGCCTCGCTTGGCGCTCATCACTAAGAGGTTAGTGTTATGACTCGTCGGCCTCGTGTCAGGATAATGTGACTGGGTGGGACATCATGCTACATGTTTGTGGCATAAAGTCCCAGTGCTAGACATCAGTATAAACTGCCACACTGCAGACATCGTAGCGATATAACTGAATTTTTTTAAAGCTACGTTAAAAATCCAAATCACACACACACTGTTTACACAGATATCTTGCTCTCTGTATACATACATAAACTGAACTGACTGATATCCTACTTACGCAAACAATTTCCAGACAATATCATTTCTTTTGACTCTTGAATATGTCAGGAGGCGCAGCGAGAAGAAGAAATCAAGATGGCAGTCACAGGGGCTCGTATCGTTGCTTACAATTTGCATGCACTATACAATAACTACACAGTGCATGTATGACAGGTAAATTGTAAGCAACGATACGAAGCCCTGTGTTGGCAGCATGGTGGTCAGAGAAATATGAAAGTGAGCATATTTAGTAAAGTTATGCCACAATCGTCTAATTTAAGCTGGAAATTAAATGCTAGGCCTGATCGGTGGGTGGGTGGGTCCTGATCCCTCCCCTACCCGTAAAAAAGCGTAGATACACATACAGTCACTTGACACTTTAAATTCTATCATCGTTTTCTTCTTGCGCACATATATTGGGTATTATGCATACTTTCAGCAAACGGACTTTTGCTATGGTGCCCTTTCGAGAAATATCAAGGCTCTTTTGAAATTTTGGAAACCCCTCTCCCCCAAACACTTGACCTGATCCGGCCCTGAAATGTATGTTAATATAGAGCAAAGAACACCAAACAGACATAATATCTTGAAGGTCGATGTCTTTATTTACTTATTCACCAATCGCTAAATTTAAGACCCGTGATACCGTAGCACTCCAGTATAAATATTATAAACTTTAATGTTCAACTTCCAGTTTCAAACCTTGTCGTTGATTACTTAAGTTAGCGACTCTTTTCAATAATTTAGGCATCATTTTCTACGTTAAAAGTTTCAACGAGCTATTATTATACGTCTTCATCACATGAGTAAAACAAAGTTATTTATTACACAAATAATATATAACAATATTAACCAGCATTCTCTACATGTATGTCCTTCGTACTTTCGAGGTCCTAGTTGTCAACGGATTTACATTTTACGGAAAAAGAAACATTGGTTATTATATAAACTAAGAACAAAATAAAATATTTGAATGTGTAAAACATTGATAAAATTTGTATAAATCTATTGATCTAACATACTTTTTTATATTACTTTTATGATTTATTTATTAAGTTTGTTCCGTTTATGCATTCTTTACCAAACACAAATTTAAGATAATGCTATTTTTGAATACAGCTCGAATTTTTTGAACCCGTTTCGAAAAGTTGAGTGTGTTATGTCTTAAAAAAGAATTTGATTCGAGATATAAGAAATGAAAAGAATCTTTTTATCTTAAATCAATTCAATATATCTGCTTAAAATTTTTCATTAACTTTGAAGAAATAGGAAGCAATTTTAGAAATGTCGCCTTAATAGTTATTCACTGACGGTGGGAGAAAACAACCTTAACACACGGTTAACTTTTTGCATAACAATATTTAATAAAATCGTGCATATCTTGCATCAAAATTTGTAAATACTAGTTACCGATGATATTGTGATACATGTATACAATTCTGTAAGTGAATCAGTCAGCAAGCTAAGCTACAAAAGGATATCACACATTAGGGTGACACAGATTTTGTCACCCTAATGCTACTGTCGCCGTAATGACTACCCAGTGACAATGAACTGTCGCCGTAATGACGGTTTCGCTGTAACACACACGCACACACACACACACACACACATATATATATATATATATATATATATATATATATATATATATATATATATATATATATATATATATAAGGCCTATTTTGAAGACAAATTCAGTAGTGCGTGAAGCTAACATGATTGTCGAAAATTATACAAATAAGTTTCCAATAATGAAACCTGTTGCCCATAGACAGTAGATCAATTATTTAAAACAGTAATCTATATCTATAACAGTAAATGTACTGCGAAACTATTTGTGATTAGCCTCATTTAAGATGATTATACATTACATTTTGAAAGGTTAAGACAAATTCAACCAGATAGGTTAGACGGGTGCTAATTGCCACTGTGGTGTACAACTCCCCCAAAGCTATCCTGACGCCAATGCACTGAAACACGGAGTTGTCTTTATACATCAAACTTGCCCAGATTACACGGGCCTTGTGAATGGGGGCCATTGTTGTATGCAGCGGCACGCGTGGTTTTTATGCAAGAATATTCCTTTTTTTGACGTCTTCCTGTAAAAGTGCTCAATCCATTGTTCGCAGTATTTTTCACTGGAGGAATTTCAAGACAAAAGGGCACTTAATGTTTTAAATAACATAGAACAGAAGTTGTTAATTCCACCTATTGTCGAATTATCACTTTTGTACAATAGGGGCAAACGACATGTACGTAAGTCTCTCAATGTTGTCCTGTTTTTAACAAACCGTTCTTGCGCCTAAACGTATTCTAAGATTTTTGCAGATAGTACAAACGTACAGAGGGAAAACCATATGTACATGCGGCACATGAAGCAATGCGCTGTGAAACTGCCCTCGAACCTGCTGGCAGGAAATATGGAATTCTAGCTAAAACTATATCAAACATAATGAAATAAAAGTTTCGCAACCGAGATTGTCAAAGATTGACATACCGTGTTTAACGTATGAATAAACAGTTAACCAGCGTATTAAAATCCACCCATTTCAAGATTATGCTGTAGATACTGACTGGCTGAACGTCTTTATAACGGACATTTATACTGTCCACATGTCAGTAAAGACATTTGACTCAAAATAGGTGTTAGATCAGTTGGTAAAATTACAAGCGAATGTGGTCAAACTATCACTGTAATATGTGCCACGAGTGCGGCTGGTACCGTTATGCCACCAACATTTATCTACCCACGTAAACGAAAGGTTCCATCAGTGATGAATGGCGCACCATCCGGAGCACTGGTCTTGTGTAGTCCAAGTGGGTGGACAGAAAGTCAAAGTTTCTTGCAATGGCTGCAACATTGTACTAGTTTTGTGAAATGTACGAAGGACTCTTCACACATTCTTCTTCTTCTTGGGCACCATAGTTATAAAACATTGGAAGCTGTTCTCGAGGCATGTGAAAAAGGGATTGTTTTGATTACCTTTCCTCTCTAAAGGTTCCATCCTTTTGATGTGACATTTTTCAAGGTTCTAAGGAGTGCTTACTGTTTGGAGTCTAGAGACTGGATGACAATAAATTCAGGAAGACGAATATGGCCATTTGAGGTTGCTGAAATTTGTTCGACATAATTTAACAGACCTGGGGGCTCACAGAAGACTGTCATCGGCTTTGAGGCCTATGGGCCATGGCCTTTTAATCCAAATAAGATCACAAATGACGATTTTGCTCCTTGTATGGTAACTAAAATACTTCAACCAGTATCGAATGAAAGAAATAAGTCAGGTGATGATCGGTCGCTTAGTAGCGTTATGATCACTTTTAGCAATTCAGAAAATGGGACTAAACCAGACAAACAGATATAAAGTCTGCTAACTGGTAGTTCTACAGCTATTCTGGATTGATTGGTCCATTCAGATACATCATATAAAGCAGTAAAACCAATTTATACTCAGTTATCTGGTAAGAAACAAAACAGATCACTCTTTAATCACCGTCGTGGAGTCAGGCAATGGGGACATTTTTGACGAAGCTATCCTTGCTTGAAAAACGGCAGGTGCTACATTGGGGCATCTCATAACGAATGAAAACAGGCAGACGATTTAGCATTTATATACATATTGCTTAAACTTTCGCCGAAGCCCTGAATATCCAGTTAGCGCACAAGAAAGTGAGGGACAGAATCAGTCATGAACTTAACATCATAGCCATGTAAAAAAATGCTTATCGAAAAGTTAAGAAAGACGATGACAAATACAAAAGGTAAATGTGATAGGACTCTACATGCAAGTGGCGGTAAACGGTATGCAACCAAGAATCAAAACAGAAAAAGAGAAGCAGATATGTAGAGGATACCTATATGGGAGAAAGCCATTAAGATTATGAAGACTATTTGTAGAGATGACCATGCAAAGGGAGAAATGGCATCGGATCCAAAGTCCGTCGCTAAACATAGCGTTGCCTTCTCAGCAGAAACAATACATAATAAAGACAACATTTGTTAAAACTGAGAGTTTGAATATGGTGAAGGTGATGATCCCTTAATAGAAAATTACTGGTCGCAGTGCAAGGAATGTTCCGGGTAATGTCATGAAGCCTATACACTCAAATATGCACTTTTGCTGTGCTAAGTGTGAGTAATAACGAATGTATTAGGAAAATTCACGAGTTTGGTTCTTTGCTGTTTTCTTCATTAAAGGTAAAAATAAGAGACAATTTAGAATTGAGCATTGCTATAGCTATTTGTTTATAGGAATCGTTGTGCTAATTTCAATGATGCATCAGGATATACGTTTAGCACATTTTCCATATATCAAACTTTCAAATACTAATAAGATTTGATTGTTACAGTTAAATAGTACTCCAATAGTTTCTCAGAATTTGACAGATGTCGAATGCTTTGTGCAGATGTCGAATGTATTGTGGGTCAAAATATAGCCCCCCTTCCCAGGTTAGGGGCGTGTTGCACCACCACAGGGGCAAATTCCTTTTTTGAATTGGTTACCATTTTAATTGTTCTCCTAAACACATAATTCCAATACATTGTCCAATTTTAAATACAGTCATTGAAGGCATGCCTTAAATTGCCAAACGTTGTGTCAGGATAATGTGACTGGGTGGTGGAATAAAGCTACGTGTCTGCAGCATGATGCCCAGTGTTAGACATCACTATAAACTGTCACAATGTATACATTGTAACGATGTGACTGGAAAATTGTTAAAGCTACGTTAAAAATGCGACACACACACACACACACACACGCACACACACATACAGACACCAAATTTTGTGACATGGGGCGTTTTGCCAACCTTTAACTTTTCTGTTTGTGGTATTTCATAACTAGAATATTCAAAAAAGAAATTTGCACGACAGAGCCATCATTCACTATAAAGATCTGTTCAGTGTGTCACATTTCGTTTTCGTTCTGAAAGGTTTTTTTATCATTGCTGACTTATTTTTGAACAGATCTACCTAAAACTTGAGCACAAGCAACACTTGTATCTGATTTTTTCCTTTGCTTTCTTAGTTTCACTTGGGAAATTTCATTACACTATTTTTTAGCTAAAAGAAGGCAAGGATTTAAGACGGTGCAACCGTCCTGACAATACAGAATATAATCACTGCAGCGTAAAATCTTTCAAATGAAATGTGTAATGTGTCCAAATTAATGGTTATAGTTTCTCGTTTTTTGGAGGGATTATCCCATTACACTGACATTTGTGCTTCACGTTGTATCAGGTTGCGAGAATCACGATACTACCTCAAGTACAAATTCCATCCCCCCAATGTGCCTCGATTCGTCGTACTTATACAAGGTGCGCCGAAAAGAATTTAGTATGTGACGACCAAATTAAGATAACGGGTGATGTTATTTGTACAACATATTGATAATGGCAGAGAAAGGTAAGGACATTAACAGGACTTTGTGAGTCTATATCTGTTAATATTTGTATTCATTAAACTTTAACTTTAACGAACAATATGATTCATAAGCTAGGAACATTTAAAAGCTTGAGACAGCTTGAGACAGCTTGAGACAGCGAACAATTGGGATCTGTCGCAAGTTATGAGTAACAAAACTGAATCATTGCCTTCAGATTATACGTACGAGAGTAACAGTTTTAATAAATAACATATCTACATATTGCTCGAGGTTAGATGGGAAGCAGTGCAATGGTATTTCTGAATATTTTCTGATCCCGCGCATATTTTTTTGATATGACAGACGTATTATTATTATTATTATTATTATTATTATAAGGGAATGGTAAAAACAACTGTTTATTATCTCTAAACATAAACTATATTGATAAAACACAGGCATCATATTTGGAAGCCAAATATATATCTAGCTAGATAGTATTATTGCCACTACTATTACCACTACTAACTAGCGTCCTGCAGTGACTCGTTACCGCAAATTCCCACGATTTGTACTGCGTATATTAACATGTTCTGATACCCCTTCCCCATATCCCACCACAATCATGAATAAATAGCACACCATCATTGTACAAAACCCGTCACATAAATTATGATTATCCCTGCTAAATATGTGCAGTTTGGTCAAGAAAACGTTCATCCCCCTCAACCCACAGCCAAAATATCTCTCAAATTGTCACCACTAAGCAACATAATTACAACGTGTCGTGAACTTCCACCCAGCGGTTTATGAATCGATATGGTTAAGGAAGAGGTACATAAGGATTGTGGGACGACACACGGAGGAAACAGAGGATTCGACAATATCCGTTACGTTTTCTTTACAACACAAATCGTTACGGTTAAAAAAAAATACTTTAATAAAAGAAACAAAAACTGCAACAAATCAATAAATCAATGATCGTGTAAATACATGGGGTCTTGTGATTGTAAAAGATTGTAAAAATGTTGATGATCATTTTGTTTTGTTGAAGGTCACATTTACACACGTAAACGGCGATATCCTCATATCGAATGACCCACTTTCAGTGGGGTAATCTGAGGGGATTTGTTGTTGCCATATTTATTATTGATATCAGCATACTGTGTTTTGTCATTGTCGTTTTGTTGTGTATGAATCTATTAAGAGTTCTGCACTGATATTTTATCAATTAACCACATTTCATCAACTTGTTTTGTCATAAGTCGACATTTACAAATTCTAATTTGTTGTTGTTGTTTTTGTTGTTGTATTGGGGTTTAACGCCATTTTTCGGCACAGGATAGGTTATACATGAGGGCCAGTATTAATGGTGGAGGAAGAACCCAGGAAACCCTGGAAAGAACAACCGACCCACGAGAAGCTTTCTCACATACCAGCATTAGCCGAGCCCGAGATTCGAACCAACGCAGACAGAGGTGAAATGGAAGTGATCCGTAACGGTGAGCGTTTTAGACCACTCGGCCACTCGGGGCCCCACATTCTAATTTGTAACCATGTGTATCGCATGACTATTGTGTTATTTATCGATAATACGCTGATATGAAACTTTGATTTTATATCTAGCACGTATACTAACAAGCCATGAAGTTAGCATGGGCATAATGTGATTCAAAACCTGACTCATGTGTGGTCTTACAGAAAGGACATTTGTGAAACTCAGCGAATTTACCAGACATCTTTAGTAGACGCGCATTTGATAACTCCCGGTTATAGATTTTATCCTTTCTCCCTGGGGCCCTTGTAAGCGAGTGAAAAGTGAAAAGAGATTCTTTGAACAATTATAAATTAAAGCAATTTTTTAAAATATTTTCTGTTAAAAGTTATAACATGAGGACACATCATATTTTTAACCTGGTCTGGTTTATGCCTTCGATTCTTTTATCGATTCGGCAATAATATTCATCTTCTCACTCACGCACAACGAAACTAATGCTACAGTGAAATGTATATGTAATAATAACATGGAGATTTCCGATGGCAAGGCATGGAAGTTCTTTAAATCTTTCAATTTTGTTACTCTTTTATTCGTCTCGTAATTCTACCTTCAACAGGCAGACCAACAATCGACTCTCCACCATCCTATAGCACAGTAACCGGTTCTTTTCAAGGACAACAATACCCACCGCAGAACAACCAATATTCGTACCCACCTCAGACCAGCCAATATGCGGCTTATGCCAACTCCCCCCAGTACGCTCAACCGATAACACAGTTACCACAACCCAACTATGGCTTCTCAAATACGCAGAATACGGTGGTATGTACAAATGATTATTTTGAGTTTGAGATACTTCAAGCTTAAAATGCGTCCTTATCACAGTCTATACCTATCGATAGCTTTGCCTGGTACGATTAGCTTCTTAAGCCGTAATATTATCATGTGCAAATGATCATTTTGCAATTACACTAAATGCTCTGACAACATCTTACTTGAATCAACACATACCATTTTGCACTAACTACTGCATTTCGGTTCCTAAATCTTTTGTTACTATATGAATCGTCAAATACATTTACAACTGTTTATTTGTAACAGGGACCATTCCGATACATTTGTATTAACGTTTGCAGCATATACTTTAATATTTACTTCCATTCAGCAGTTTTCCAAATTTTTGGTGCACTTATTCGACAAAGTTCAGGCACAACATAAGAGCTTAGGATAAAAGCAAACTTCAAGCTACTTATCTAACCACTGATGATACCATCTATCCCTCTAAATCGAAAAATATTCAATTTTACGGATAATATTGTAAACGTATGGCGTTGACATTTTGAGAAATTCTTGGTAGGATATGGTTTAATTAACCCGTAAGTAGTTGGAAGTTTTATTCGTTACACATTATAACACATGCATTTCTTTCTCCACTAATAATAACTTGTACTACAGCAATAATTGTTTTGATTTTTGTTTATTAGAATAGCTGGCCTCTTCGCGCACGGGTGTCCAATTCTGGGGACTGTTATTCAAAAGATAAATATTTGAAACAATGCGATTGAACAGATCGATATATACACGGTAACATCTTATATCTGGATAATAACGTCAGCCCAAACGAGTACATGTAACAATTGAACGAAGTGACCCACCGTCAAAGGGAACATTATTAAGCGTAACGTTGCTTACAAGTTTTGTAAACATAATGCAATCACTATATGTAATAAATACAATGGTTATACTTCTTTCACGTTTCCTGTGACCAATTTAAGGATTCAGACTTATATTTTGAGTTATTCTTTCAGTAGCTTAATAACTTTAGCAGCCATGTTTGGCTCAAAGATCACACGTTGTAGCTTTTTATTAAAATTTGTTGCTATTTTATTTATTAGGAATGCCCGCTCGTTTTCCATTGATACCGCTTGACAATTGCCGTTAGTAAAAGTCAGTTATGTCGGAATGTGATGAATGTGATGAAATGTTTGGTTTGTCTTCAATCACACCCATGGCTTCATACACCAGTTAAACAATCGAACCTATCTTTTCATGTTGAATACATACTTTGGGCACCGTCAGCGTCTCCGTGTGTATTTTTTGTTATTTTATATTCGAATAAATTACTTCCGGAGACATCCATCACCTAAATATGGGTGGAAAGAGAATTCAAACATGTTCAATGTTCATTTTCCTATTCATCTTCAGCTCAGGGTGAATGGAATCAGCCAGTTTGTTAAAAATTGAAATCTGCTTTTCTGTAATATAATGTAAATAATAATCTTGGTGGATTGAACTGTTTGAGTTTCAAGCCGCAAAACTGTAAACAAACAATGTATGACCCAACCAAAGTAGATATGCACTAAAGGGATATTTATATTCGCACACCTAGCAAAGACGTTGCATGGTCGATTTCGGAATGTAACCATTAGGGTATTTCCATCAGTGAAAATACACAACAAAATTATATGTTCGCAATATTAAAATAATTTAAAAAAACACAGTCTCCTTAATATATTTTAATGTCCTTTGGTATTTTGTTTTCAAATAGCATCTGCAGAACTGTTTTTCAATGGCATATTGTAAGATGCAAATTAACCTCAGTTTCCTTCTTATTTTCTTGATATCTTCACTAGGTTAGACATATGTTTTCTTGGTTGATTCCAATAGCTTTGTTTGATGATATATATGTGGCCAAAACAATTAATGCACGTAACCTTACATTGATAGGTTACAGTGATTTGTACATTAGGATATTTGGGGCCCCCGAGTGGCTGAATGGCCTAAAGCGCTCTCCGCTACGGATCACTGAAATCTCACCCCTGTCTGCTTTGGTTTGAGTCTAGGATTCGGCCAAAGTGGGTGTGTGAGAAAGCTTTCTAGTAGCTTCTCGTGGGTCGGTGGATCTTCCCGGGATTTTCCCGGGTTCTTCCTCCACCATTAATACTGACCGCCATGCATAGCCTATCTTGTGCTGAAAAATGGCTCTCAAGCCCGATAAACTTTGGGAGATGCCACTCACTACAAATAATGTAAAATAGTTGTTACTAACCCCTATTTGTTCCCTAATAAATCATATCTAAATTAGGTACACACATATTGCTGATTTCTCTTTTATATGACGTGACCTATATTTAAGTATTGTTTTGTCATTATCGACAGACTCTGGCGTTGTTATATGTACCAACAAACATTAGCAATTTTAGAATAAATTGATAACGTACTAAATATTATGATTTATTTATCATCTACCCCATTTGATAACAAAATAATTTTCAGTCGTTTTTTAATATTGATTTGAGTACAAATATGTTTATGACAATCTTGTTTAAAACGTCATGGCTTAATTATGACATAATAAGGCTTTACATACTGTTATATCATCATAGAAATGTTATGACAGTATGTTACCATGTACAGAGCAAATATGATTGAAAAACTATTTATTTCGTTGTGTCATCCGATTACGAAAGTCACAACATAGTCAACATTTCGGACCGTTTACTATAACAAATTAGTTTGTAAAATCTGAAACCACATAACATATGCTGGCATGTTTATACCCTTTTTCTATTTCCTGATTTAGAAGGAATCTACTGCCGCCGATACGATCATGAGCTTCCTCTTTCGTCATCGTCATTTTGCGAAAGCAAATTAAAATATATATTGTGCCTATCTTGAAAATTAGCGAAAACGGATGACGAAAAACTGATTACTAGCTTACATTTTCTAAGCAATTTGATATAATTCGAAATATTCCGGTGTTAGTGAGCATTTGTCTCCCTCTTTCTACAGATTGTACAATTACCGCAGACGGTTTCGTTGCAATACCAGACACCACCTCCCGATTACAGCGTTTCGGCTTGGCTGGCTTGCCTATGCTGCTTCTGGCCTACAGGACTGATAGCCATCATGAAGGCTCAACAGGTATTGATATTACTAATGCTAATACTATTTGCAATAGTATTCCTCCTTTCCACAGCATACAGATGACATAAAGTATGCTGGCAAGCTTGTACAAGATTAAGGGACACTATCTGTTGTCTTAGATATTAATTTCCTTGCGCAATATTGCTACTATGTCAAGGAGTGCTGCTATTTTTACTATTACAGTATGGCTCATTATGAGCAGTGCCCCACCTCTGAGGGTCGTAATTGCTTAGCAGATACACTCACTATCTAGCTGATGATCATTGTATTAGTATTGTTTTTTCAGACTCCATCATTTTGGAACTGCTAGTATGCAATAAAAGATGACAATGTCTACATTCTGCTTCCATTACATTTGTATATTTCACATAATACTTTCACCGCAGTGTCGCACCCTAGTTATTGCTGTTAGTATCTTACAGACTGTACACAGTAAAGATGTAACGACCTTTATTTTCACCTGCGCGAGCATCCGCTTTATAATCATGCACCTTATGCTGTAGAGTAGGTTGTTACGTCTACTAGAAATAACATTTCTTTAGTAAAAATTTTTTGCCGTTGACAACTTTAATTTTTCAAATACAAAATGTGTGATGATTGAACAAGGTCTGGTTTAAAATTTGAAAGATATAATGCGATTAAATAATCTCTTGATACATAATAAGTGTGCCAGGTAAAAACATTCGATGGCCTGAGTTGGGATTCTATCATATTGGACTAGACTATATATATATATATATATATATATATATATATATATATATATATATATATATATACCTTGTTCAATCATCACACATTTTGTGTTCGGAATATATATATATATATATATATATATATATATATATATATATATATATATATATATATATATATATATTGATTGCCACAATGTCGATATCACGTTTTGAAACTTGTTTCTTTTTATATTTAGGAAATATATTCCCTTGTATATGTTATTATAATTGATATTTCAATGTTTAGATTATTTGATTTTCATTTTCTCTTCATTTTTCTTCTATGTCTATCTGTCTCTCACACCATCAGCATTAACAGTTTTACATGTGTCACGACAATGGACCCTCTACTATACTTTTATGTAATTATTGAGGAGGCGCCATTTAGACATGCCTATAGACGAAATACAAATAATAAAATATAGTCTTCATCGATGAAAAAGTTTTACTATTATTTTCCCACACGAATCATGCAAATTGACCTGTTGGTGTCTGATATTCTATGTCTTCTATTCACTACCATATACATTTTGCACTCTATGACAAACGATAGAGGAATGACGCTTGATTGAATATAATAAAACAATTGTTTAAATAGCCATGGGCAAATGGACACAATAAAGTTGTGTACAACTCGTCTTACCGAGTTAAAATAAAGGCTAGCTTTTTGAGGCTTAAAGATGAGATCTGAAGACTGATGGATATAAACAGCTGATATAGAACAATATAAACAGTGTTCCCTTCATCAATCAGCGCAAAAAAATTGTTCATGGAATTGAAAGATTGCTTCATTTACGATTGAGATGGTCATACATGAAACAAAAGCACCATCTGCACCATTCATTGTGCGACGTTAATTTATAGGCCGTCTCTGTAAGTGCTGAAAAATGTTGGAACTGTTTTAATCGTAATAGTAATCAATCCAGCTGTTAACACTGATGTCATACATCATTGTCAAATTATATGCTACTTATTATTTTCTTTGTCTCCATCGTAATCTAAAGAACATTGAACGCGAAAACTTATATCTATATAAAAACACCTCTAAATTACTTATTTAACATGCACACCAAATTTGGTTCAAATACACGTACTTTGACGGATTTGCAAATTTGGCCCAGGTTATATGATCTATGAGACTGCTGGTGCATAATCGGAAATACAATACAAATTACCCCTCCCTTCAGAAGAGATAGCTTTATTTATAAGCAGCTCCATGAAAGGAACATAAAGGTATTACTATTTATGTCATGTCTGTCTATACGTAAGCATAAAACCGGAGCTATTAGAGTGGTGTAAATTTTTACGGGAATTATATACTTAGTTATTAGAATACTAAGCAAATCTCAACATAAACTGGCGTGGTTTGTGTTAAAACACAAGATGCAAGAATCACGAAAGAATATAGGGTCAGTAGTCTGGGTAACCGAGAAAAAACACGAGCTCTATACAATCTATTTTACAATACTACTATAACATATTTCAACAGACAGGTTCAAATATAGTTCACATGTACAATGCAACAATAAACATCAAGAAACTATGGGCCACAACATATATCCTTGAACTATATGATAAAGGAAGAGAACTGATAATGGGAAAAGGGGATCGTGAGTGAGGTAAAATTACAAAAAGATATACAACATAACGAGGAAAACACGAGAAAGGCAAAGTAGTGCTTGGTAGAAAGACATGGCTGTGAAATCGACGATAGTCTGAGCAGAAAGGCATATCAACTACTGAATGACTTCACAAAGATGAAACAAATGAAAACTACCACCATCCAATATAAAACAGGATAATGCATCACAAACCAGCAAGAGATCCTCAAGCGATTGACAGAATACATCTCAGAATTGTACAATCATAAACCCCAAGGAGAAACAGCCGTATTAAACTGTCCGCATGCAGAAGAAATTGAAGACAAAACCATTCTTCGCAAGGAGGTAGAGACAGCAGATAGGTCACTAAAGAACGAAACGTCAGCTGGCGTTGACAAACGTACCATCAAAGCTCATTGAAGGGGGAGAATAAATGATAGTCACAGTCCTATAAACAATCTGCAACAGAATATGACAGAAAGGAGAATAGCCCACCATAATGACTCAATCTTCGGACATTGTGCTCCATAACAAAGGAAACTTACTGCTATGCCAAAACTACAGAGTCATCAGTATGTTCATCCACACAAGGAAAGTCATGCTGAAGATAATTCTCAGCAGACTAAAGCCTCAAGAAAAGAACATTATTAATGAATAGCAATCCTACAGCTATGCCAAACTATATAGTTATCAGTCTCATCATCCACCAAAGCAAAGTCAAGCTGAAGATAATTCTCAGCAGAATAAAGCCTCAATAAGAAAAACATTATTCATGAATAGCAACTAGTCTTCAGAGAAGGAAGGAACACCACATAACAAATAGTCACTCTCAGACTCCTTTGCTAGAAATACAATGATCATCAGCAAATCCTCTACTATGTCTTTTTAGATTTAGAAAAGACCATTGACAAGGTATGGCATGGGCAATAATGAGGAAATACATCATGAGCTCAGACTTGTAGCTGTCTGTTGAGCACCTCTATGACATAGCCACTAGTGATGTCCTCATCAATGACAGCAGAGGAGATTTTTTCCAAACAACAGTGTCAGGGGTGCCAACCGTCAGCTACTTTCTTCGTGTAAAGGATCATGCAGTAAGCCTACAAAACGAAGATCGCACTGTCAGCATCGGAGGAAGAAAACTCACCAACATTTGCTTCGCAGATGACATTGATGTCTTAACAGAAGATGCAAAAGAACTGGCTGGCTTTGTTAAAAGCACCGACACAACTTCCGCAGCATATGGTATGCAGATTAGTGCCATAAACTTCAAACTGTTGTCACACACCACCAATGGCATCAGTGCAGAAATAAAGGTTAGTGGACATGAGCTGAAAACAATCACAGGTTTACAGTACTTGGAACCAATTATCACAAGTATGGGCTCCAAACCGGAACTACTTTCAGAATTGCCCAGACAACAGAGGCAATAACAAGATTGAGACCAATATGTATGGACACCAACATTTCTCTTGGTTCCAAACGAAAGTTGATAAGCGTTATTGTCATATCCGATTTCTGTATTCTTGAGAAACATGGACGCTCACAATCAGATCTACAAAGCACGATTCAAACCTTTTGAATCAGCTGCGGCCGCCACGTCTGGGATATCTCATATATTGACGTTGTAACCAATAAAGAGATCTGCAACAGGACTCATCGGAACATATGAAAACCTCTTGACAACCGTGAAAAAACGAAACCTGAAGTGGTACGGTCATGTCTCAAGATCATCTGTTCTGGAAAGAAAGCAATCTTGCACGGCACAGTGAAGGCTGTAGAAGAAGAGGAAGACATAAATGGAGGTGGGTAGATTTTAAAGAGTGGACTGGATAAGGGTTTCGAGATTTTCTAAGTGCAGTAAAGAACAGAGATAGATGAAGAGAATGGGCTGATAAGTCACATGTAGTGCCCCAACGAGCTCTTGGGTTGATGATGATGATGATGATGATGATGATGACCACTTAACTGAACGACACAAAGTGCATGTACACTGACCATGTCCGAATCGAACTGTTGAATACTTTGAAATTAGAGATTGTTCGCAATCCATCAGGAAGTCTGTCCCAGACTATCGTGACATCAAATGTGAAAGAAAAATTACCATTTGCTGCGATGATTACCCTTGGTATTGATACCACATGTTGTGTCTGATATTATAGTTTCAGTCTGCAATTGACTACAATATTCGACCAATTTGTGCATTCTCGTACCTATATAAATAAGTTATCATATATCAGATTGTTTGCCTTATCAGCGTGTAATATGAGCTGTTAATATCATCATATACTAATGTCAGTGCATGTATTTCATTTGTGCCATATTGTCAAAATATTCTGTGTCTGAAATCATATTTCAACACCTTGTATACTGAGGTCAACTACATTTCCGTGAAAGATTAATCTTATTTTTACCTACTCCATTTAATACCTTATGCCTGCAAGAAGCCTTGAACTGACCGCTTTGCTTGAAAGTAATTCCCAATTCTTTCTGTCTATGTAGATGGCTTACTTAGCTAGTTCATGTTTATATATCCTTGAATATGTTTCTTCTATCATTTGGCCTTGTCTTTCTGTACATATTTATGTATACGTGTATTAAATATTGATTTTAAAATGTATCTATTATTCCAGGCCAATGATGCGGCAGCACGTGGAGATATGTTTGCCGCAAATGCTGCCGCCAACAGCGCACGCCAGATGGTACGGGCAAGCATCATCGTTGGAGTCTGTACCATTGTAGTCACGGTAGCGATTGTTGTTCTCGTTACTACGCTGAGTTAAACATAATGGAACACTTTTTTTTTTTGTTTTGATTTTGAACATGCAACATATGCTTGACCGTCTGTAATTCAAATGAAATAACTATGTTTATATATTGGAATAACTTTTATTTTTCCCGTGTGATTAAAGGTCGTCAGATTGTGCAGTTTATAGTCTGCAACGAACGATCCGTCCACTTTGCCATTAGGCATTAATTAAAGCTCTATGTTAGATTTTGAAAGACAATATCCAATGATTCAGTTAAATCAATCATATAAAACTGTTATTAAAAAGTGAGACATACGTGTCTTTTTATCGATATATCTATATATGTATATATCTATGTATATATCAATCTATCTGTGTATCTATGTATCTGTATATGTATATATCTATATATGTATCTATCTGTCTATGTATATATCTGTATATGTGCCTGTCTGTCTATATGTCTGTCTATGTGTCTTTCTGTCTATCTATCTATATATTTGTCTATCTATCTGTCCATCCATTTATCTATCTATCTATGTATCTATGTATCTATCTATATATGTATCTATCTGTCTATGTATATATCTGTATATGTGTATGTCTGTCTATATGTCTGTCTATGTGTCTTTCTGTCTATCTATCTATATATTTGTCTATCTATCTGTCCATCCATTTATCTATCTATCTGCATGTATGTATATGTATGTCTGTCTGTCTGACTGACTATATAGCTATCTTCATTTATATCCCCATATGTATCTATCTATCTATCTCAAAAACATTGCTGCGTTCTGAGGAAACTACTCCGTCATCGAATAGGTAGGTGTGTGTGGTTGTGTTTTTATGTTTGCCTGTGTATGTGTCTGCCTCTGTGTGTGTGTGTGTGTGTTTATGCGTGTGTGACAGAAGTGTTGGGTATATAACGATTTTTCATACCCACAAACTCACCGTCGTAAGCTTGATACTTTTAGCGTTAACTTTACATCCTTATTGTTACTATATCGAGGCAATCAGAGGACTGGGAAACGTAGGCGGGGGTTACTTGGGTAGAAAGTGATGTGCAAAGAGTCAAGGCGCGTCCTGTTTTCACCTCGTTTCCTAGTAATGGAATAGATATTTACATTTTGTATACGTTTCGCTTACGTTGCGTCATTGTTATAAAGTGGGGGATGTATTTCATGTACCAACGTACGAATATTCCTTTGTATGATATGTTAACTAAAAGGAAAATAGATTCCCATGTCATATATAAAGTTACCCAGGTATGTACAGATGTCGAAATCTTACTTTTGTTCATTCACAAAGCTCCAGCACTCATGATGGTGTTTGTGGTGGGCATGGTGGGCATGGGATTTGTTTTCCCCATGAATGAAGGCTGTGAGAATAATGTGTTTAACTATGCAACTAAAATTCAAGACAAAGAGACACTTTTGTTTCCTTTCCTGAATATTGTCGTTACTCAATTACAATGGAAATTTCACAACACACATAAAAAGTCAATCGTTTCTACTTCCCACTCACTAATTCCTTTGCCTAAAAGGGCTCGTCTTCATTTTCAAAAGCTTCCTCTCTTTCTTCTCTTACTGTTTTTGTTTTCTTCTTTTGATGACATTCGGAAGACCAGTGTCCTTTGCCCTGGAAAGGACAAGAGGTAATTTGATCTTTGTCTCTCACATTCTTTCTTTTCTTTGCTTTGACCTTGTGGGCATTCTGGGGCCCAATGTTCTTTCTCCAGACAGATATAAGAAGCATATTGACTTTCATCTCGAGAGGTGGAGTAGTCCGTTGTCTTCACTAACGTATACTTACGTGTGACGCTCCTCAAAGTTCTGACCGGATAGGTATGCTCTGTTGACCCATCCATGATTGAGAGCTAAGTACATGAGGACTTTTGTCTAGAACCTAGTCAAAAGACATTTTGGAATAGAGATGAAACAAAAGCAGCAGCCTTTCTCCGAGAAAGGAGAGGAAATTAATAACGACATGATCAAGCCTTAATCAATGCTCTCCACGTATGCGCCAACGCTAAGAGTGCTTACCACAAGCGAATGTCTGTAAGTACCTTCCGAAGAAAGTATTATTACGTTCGAGAGACGTAAAATGGCACAGCTAGACAAAATTAGATCCGCAGCGTATACACCTCTTGTGCACATCATCATAATCCTTTCAAGAAAGGAGAAGGAGCGTTACACATTGGGATGTGTTATCTCTACTGATCAGATCCAGTCCATCGATGCGAATACAAATGATTAAAACAGCACTTAAAGAAACCATCTATACGGTGTGCGAATACTGCCTTCATAGCATCGCTTAGGAAAACAGCGAAACGTGTTTTGCCAAATGGCCACAACATAAATAAACACGCAAACATATTAAAATGACGCTAGTTCAACGCGGATGATTTATATCCATGTTAATATGACCCTTACTTAGAGTGCCTGCTCCTATGTTATAAATGAATGATGTGCCACTTTTGGCAGGCAACATGAGAAGATAAAAGCCCTTTCTCTAGAAAAATATAACAAGTGTACCGTGGGATATCATGAAGAGACGATTCTTGGCTATAATATCATACAAACAATGGATAGAATTATATCCTTTGTACAAACAACGGACTCATTTTTTACATCCGAAACCTAAGCTCAACGAGAAGTCAGAGTTAAAGCAAGAATTAAAATTGTTGATGGATCAGAACGCTGATGTGATAGAAACGGAGCAGCGTCTTCATGGAAAAACCTTTAGATTCCATATATTAGTATACTACCCATCCTGTTGGGTATGGAGAAGATCAAATATTGTATCGTGCTGCAAGAACTAAGCTTAAAAGTGAACGTTTACACAAGGGGAGACGAACTATACGCAAACCCATTCGACGAACATTTTTCAGAAATCGACTAAAATGGAGCGCATCGGCTATCATTTGCAAGCTCCGATTTGGCCACGTACACTCGCAGTTACAAATATTTGTTTTGCGGAATCGATATGCTTTGCAAACGTGCTTGGCTCGTGCCTTTCATCGACTATCAAACGAATTTTGACCATTCAACACAGCAACGACACCTTCTCAGAGTTCAACTCTATAACATCTACCAAGATTATCACTGTGGGTGCGTTATGGAAAACGCGTGCCTACATCGCAAATCGTCTATGTCTGCTATGTCTTTGTGGTCTGGTGTGTTATCGGAGCCGACATTTACTTTAGTTTGCTTTGAATCTCCTACGATTACTCAATATAAAGATATAAACAGAAAATATCCAGCGACACTGAACGAAAAGATACATTTGATGATTATGTAAAATGATGTGGTGGAGTACAAAGTTGTATGAAACACAGCCGCGTCATCATCGCTGCTTAAGATGAAAGCGAAAACACATATCACATTCACCGCAAATTTATAAATCCTCAGTTAATGTCAGTAAGTCGTATTTTGCCAGTGTTAACATTGAAATTAATATAAATCGTGGGCGGAATATTTCTGTTTAGAATTATAAGCCATGTATCATGTGTAACAAGTATTTTTTTATACAATGATGACATGGGTTACAAAATATTCTCAAATCCTCTCTTCACTCGCTGGTCCCCGTCTTAGTACTTATGGTTACCCAAGGTTTTTAAGCTCTGAAAGCTGTAGATTTCACGCAAGGTAACGAATGTCTCCAAACTGTCATTAAGGACAACAAAAAACAAAATAAGTCTTCACGAGAGCAGTGAAAATCTGTTATTTCAAACTGGAAAAGACCCATTATCTTGCCGAGAGACTCATATGCACGCTGCTGACTAAGACATTCGTTCTACTTGCACGCCGCAGGAAGGACAAGGCAGAAAGAAACTTCGAAACCCTTTCAGAGCTCACAAACACGTTGCAAGAAAGAACAAGGAAAGATTAACAACCAAAAAATTAGGCGTCTTTGATTATTAAGAAAACGAAGACCCAGAATTTTGCAAATGTTCAAAGTCAGTCTTCACTAAGTTTGCCGCGTCACCTACCATGATGATGATGCGATAATCCCTCGTCTTTGACTAACTCAGCCTCTAATGAATTTGAAATGAATGAACATGTAGATTACATCGACCTAACTAACAGTTACTTGTACTTGAAAGTCAAACTTCTCGAAGTGGTCAGCAGTCATCCAGGCTGGGGCGCCAGAGAAACGCCCGTCAACAATTACTTGCAATCGTTGTTTAGTGAGATGGTATTGTACTTAATAACTAATTTGTTAGCAGCAGTAATGATACGGAAACCTAAAGACATTCATGTTTGTGCTATTAGCCCAGCCGACATTAATGAAATATAAACCAACTGGGTAGCCGGCTACCTTCAAAACCATCACAGTGTGCATTATACTAATTCGTATGGATCACCACCTTTGGAAAACGATATCTTTGACATTATGAGAGAAAATGACAGATCGACTTGATTCAATAAGAGATTACAAGGAAAATATTCCACAGGGTGTGGAAACTATTGTATATATATATATATATATATATATATATATATATATATATATATATATATATATATATATATATATATATAAAGAGAGAGTGTGAGAGAGAGAAAATATTCCATTTCGCAGCAGTGATGCATTGGTAGCCATCACATTGTTGTAGGTATATTTAAAGAAGAGCTACATGTTTGAAAAAGAAGCAATCTCGATGCGATTGACCAAGTTTTTGGAAATTCTTAAAGTGACATGAGTAGTAGTGTGATATACTCTCTTCTTGTCACACAATAATTCCTAGACAATCTTGCATACTTCAGCACTTTTATATTTAAAGTTATAAAGCAACGGAAGGTTAAAATCTGGATACATGTTTAAAAGCATGGTGTACCTGAAGTCAATGGTCACTGGTTTTGAAACGTGTAGGCTTCGGCCTTATATTCCAAATAAGTTCACAAATGACGGTTTTACTCTTTCTATGGTAAATAATGAAACTCAGCCAGTATCGAATGAAATAAACAAGTCTGGAGATGATCAATCGCTATGTGTCGTTGTGATCACTTCTGGTAATGCCGAAACATTGACTGAACCAGACAAATAAGTTGTAAGTCTGCTAACTGGTAGTTATTGGTCAGGCTATCCAGAGACATGATATAAAGCAGTCCAAACAAGTTATACTCAGTCACTGGTAACAAGAAAACACAACATTCTGTAATCACCGTCAATGTGTCAGGCTATAGGAAACATTTTGACAAAGCTATTCTTGCTGGACGAACGGTAGGTGCTAAATTGTGGCATCTCATAACGAATGGAAACTGGCAGATGATTCAGAATTTATAGACAAACAACACAGGGGGAAAACATACCTTTTCCTGAAACGCTTTAAGGCTTCCTGCGAAAATGAACATACTAGGTCAATAACACCAAACTAACTGAGATTTTCTCTAATTAGGTAAGATTTTTTATACTTAATTGTTGTCGTTAGTGTTGTTTAAAAAGTATGCGCGTGTGTTTACCCAACATGACGCTTCATTGAGGTCGCACCCTCTCTGCTGCTGTACGTAAATCATTGTTATATCAACCAAATATTTGATCAAGTCTTATACGATATCTTGTTCTCGGATCGTGTAAATTTGTTGTTATAACTCCGTGATGAGTAGATTGTTCTTTTGAAAATAAATGTTTGAACCTAATCATGATTATGTCCCCACTACACCAATTCTGATGCATAGTTCGCAGAGTATGTGTTTCAACTCCACTAAATAAAACTAAAATATTACAGTTATCTCTGATCACTTTTGGTATTTGTGTATATCGTTGAGTAACATAACTCACGTCTGTGTTTTTATGTCTGCACCGGGAAAATATTTTTGTTGGATTTGATTGTTTGTTCAGCATCACATCATCATAAACTACTAAATGTTTAATAAATCCATCGAATTCATCAAAAGTTGCTGCTTCATCGATATCAGTAATAAATCCAATAATAGCATTGCCGTCCTCATCTAACAATATTGCATTTTCAGTAAAATATTTAAGAGTTTCGTAGCATCGTTGGTCATCAACTGACGTAGCTACTAAATAACCTTATCCAATTTGATCCATCCTATTATCAAAGTAAGTAGCAATTGTATTTACCAGCCCCAGATGTACCTTTGATGATTGCTCTGATATAATTTGTAACGCTGGATGATGTTTGACTGGTTTCTTGTCGCGATGAAATCAATTACATCCATATACCTATAATACAAATCTATATTGTGTTCGATGTAGAGCTCCAACCCCACAAGTGAATTAACAATAATAATAACAAAAAAATAAAAAGCGTCCATTTACCGGTAAGTGTGTATGATGTGGTAGAAATAAATATTGATTTATCTCCCTGACATAGTTATTATGCAATGATATTGCTACTTCATTAGGAAAATTACTAGGAACTCCAAGGGCTAAATAACCAGGATAAAACATCTTCATGGAAATAATTTGCGGTCATGGTACCCGACTTGATATTCAACTTGATAACCAAGCTCATCCAAGACATGGAGAGTATAAACGCAATTGATAAAACATATCGTATTCATGATGTAGCTTATAAAAGTAAAGATCTTTACCAACAACATATTGCAGATGTCTAATTAATTTTCACTCGTTAAATTCTATAAAAAATAATCTTTTATAGAATCATTAGCTAACTCATTTTAATAAAATCTGCAATCACAGGTAAATTATTATTCGGAGTCGGTAATTAATCAACCGATATTTGGACCAATGGAATCTATTTCTTATGGCCCAAAGATGATATTTGCAAAACTAATATGTAGACAAATAATATTATATATATATATATATATATATATATATATATATATATATATATATATATATATATGGAGCAGAAACAGTTTCTGAGACATCCTTTCATCAAGAATTATGAAGCATCCCGTGATGGTGTAATCAGAAATTGTCGACTACAAAAAGCAGTCGGTTTTGTTAGTATTACTTCTGGATATCTAATGATCAGCGCCGATGAGGGAAAAAAGTATTTCAGTCTCAGGTTGGTCTGAGTTATTTCGGGGGTACTCGAAGACGGTCTTGTGATCGATCATAGTGATGGAGAAAAACTCAATAACTCAGATAAATTGCAAGCTATTAGGGAGAGCGAGGATTGCAAAATTAGAAATACGGGGGGGGGGGCGGGAATCAATTCCTTGGGTCGTTAAATCCGTAAATACAGAGACTGGTGAAGAAACAATATTTCAAACAATAAATGCAGCTGGCAAGAATTTCGACATTTGCATACCTTCAGTACAACCGGTCGCTAATAAAATGTACAAATCGGCGTATTAAAAAAAGTATAAACAAAAAGTATTATTTCATTATCACCCGATTTAGTTAGACACAAACAGATGAAGAGAGATACTCTGTCATGGATACGTAGAGCAGTTAAAAGAGTTATTGCCTGTAATTTATAATAGTATTCGCTTCTAAAAAATAATTTGTGTGATTAAATTTCTCTAGTCCGGTACAACAAGCAAATCCGCGTTATAAATACTATGACAAAATCAGTATTTTCAAAGAAATACAAAAACGAGTATCTTACTTCAGAGTAATTTAATGTTTTATGACCATGTTGATGACAAAGTCCCCATAGTATTCCCCTTGACTGTCAAAGAAACTAGAGTTTGTAATATTTTATTTACGGATGAATTATGTTTTTGTTGCTTTTTAAGAAAAGTATCTTAATTTTTCTGAATCTGTCACGTCTCTTGCTTCTTCTAGATTTTTTCAGCATTTATACGTAAGAACAAGAAACTGCGGATAAAGCCACGCCATTGTCTGAACTACTTTTAGATCTGTTTCTTATGTAGAAAATAACTATCTTTCAACCCTGCCTTTATCAGGAGAGAAATACGTTTATTATTATTTTATGAACACAAACAAATACACGCTGTGATTTTATTCATTAAAATAATCATTTGTAGAAATACAACATAGATAAGCTACTACTAAATTCTGGAACGTATTTCTGTAACACTTAAACATAGCACATTACTAGCGCGCAGAACTATCATGCTCGACGTTTGGAGTTCGAATCTCGTGACTGACAACTGTCGACGGTGACGATAATCGCGAGTATACATTACATAATGGGGGTCCAACCCCAATTTCGAACTTCAACAGAAAAAACACTCCCTCTCACCATGTTACCACGTGGTGGGTGATCTTTTGGACTTTCCCGGGGTTGTTTCTGCGAGTGTGTATGCACAGACCAGTTGAACGTCGAGAAGGCTCCCAGTATATATATTGTGCCGTACTTAGAATTAAGTTAAGTGTTGTCTTGTCCTTAGAATTAGGTTAAGTGTTGTATCGTCCTTAGAATTAAGTTAAGCGATGTGACGTCCTTAGAATTAAGATTGTATTGTACAGTAAATATGCTACTATATGTACCGTGCAGTTCTTAGAATTAAAATTTACTGTACATATTTCGCGCCAGCTGAACCTGCTAGAATGTCGTTAGGCAAGTGAGTGGTTCACATGGGTGTTGTGCCGTCCTTAGGTCAAATATTTACTATAACTCTTTAACGCCCTCTGAACCTGTTAGAATGCTGTTTGGCAAACTAGGGGTTGACGTGGTATTGTGTTGTGTGTAAATTTCATACCCTCTGGAAATCTACTTACAACATCTTCCATTCTTTGTCTAATCGTTTTAATATCTGATAAAGCTGTTTTAATATCGACGAGTTTTGTGTTAATTTCAGAGAGTTTCACCTCAGCAGTCAACATACTTCCAAAGAAATGATCTGCGATTTCATTAAGTTTTCGAAAGGTTCTACTGAAATTTGTAAACATATTTACGTCAACGTCATATTCAGCTCGCAGTGTGGTTAATTTAGCATCTACTCTAATATATATATATATATATATATATATATATATATATATATATATATATAATCTACATATTTTTTGTTGCGGTAGGTATCTTCATCAGATGATGGATCTCTTAAAACAACTATTTTATTTTCATTCATGATGAGTTCACCTATCAGAGTATCACCGGTAGATCGTAAACGATTAGCAACACTTCTCGCAATTTCATTTTTAATAGTTGCGATTGATGTATTTGAGTCTCTGATTATACCTCCGTCAGCAAATACTGGAATATTAACCATAGTTTCACCGAAAACTCTATGAACTATGTCAGTCCATTTGATATTACTCGTCATTAAAACACCGTATTTATCCTGAAAAAAACACCTTCATCTCAGTCAACTCCAGAGAGGTTCATGATATCGACGAGCTCATCTTTAGTCGCATAAATTGACAAGTCATTATCATCTATTTTTCTTGTGATTGAACGAAGAAGATCTTCCATAAAAATATACCATTATATTTTAAGATCTATTTAAATCGTCTACTTGTAAAACCGTGCACAATTTTATGAGGTGGTAATGTTGATTTTGATATAGCCTTCAGTACAGCAATTGCTTCACGCCCGCTTATTGGCGGATGGGTTATTGTCTGTGTTGGTAATGTTGAATATCAGACTGGAGTTTTTATTAATTTCACGTAATTCATACTTTCTTTTGGTGGAGCCAACCCAGACGAATCAAAATAAACAATTCCACGTGAATTATTTACATATGACACCCAATGAGCGCCAACTATTATGGAAATTAATAATGCCTGTTTCAATATTGTTTGATTGTTCTGGTAATCGATCGCTCATTTTAACACCTCTAAATGTTTTTATGTTTAATTAATTAACATCATTAAGTAAATCAAACTTTGACATTTGAAAGACTAATGAACGTTTCCTGGATGTCTCAGATATTTCCCGTATCGATAGTGCTTCCTGGTATTCTTAGACCCCGACAGCGTTTTTTTTTTTTTTAATTTCTTGTCCTGTTTCCTTCTTTCATGCCATCTCAGCAGCATTTTAATGAGCACCTAACGCGGCCGCTTTTGCAACAGCTGCAGCTTCAGCAGCTATAACTTTGGTATAGGGCAAGCATTGGAAATATACAGCCTATTTTAACAATATATGTAATGACACGCGCAGACTGATTAAGTCTAACACCGGTATTAGATTGTTTGGCGCTTTTGAAATGCTTGAGTTAACGTTCGGTCAGTGATAGTTTATTTTCACCTGCTGTGATCTGATCTCGCTTTAGTGATATTTTCATTCCAAAGTTATTTGCTAAATTTGATTTAGGTTTTTTAATCTGAACAGGAGTCAGACCAACACTAACTTGACGATATTACTTTATAATATCATGTTCTTTTTAATTACATGTTCAGAAAATATTACATAGTTTCCACTGGGGCATCAAAAACTCGCATTCGTCCACCAGCACCTTCTATTAACATCGATTTGTCACTGAGTATAACAGCGATTGTTCTGTAATTAACACCAGCACCTGGTTTCACGCGAGCTCGAAAATGGACATCAACAACAGACTGTCCACTTAAATCAAGATGTTCCTAAGAGAAGTAATAGATCGGATATCTATTTATAAAATCTATCTATGATATTTGCAAACAAGTGTATATATTTTGATCAACTCCTATAAATGTCATCAAACGATGATATGCACGTGCTACATGATTACTTTCTAAATTCAATAAGATATCCTCAGATGGTTCTTGATGTTAATTCATTTTTAATAAAACCTCACTGACTCCACAATCGTCAAATATCATATGACTATGATTATATGTGTTTAATCGCTCATAATTCTGAAAGCAATACAGATATGTCTTGGTGCAGAAACACCTTGCTGGGATGTTATATGCCATGTAAATAAATTATTAATGTTGCTCTGAACACTATCCGTGGATACTGTTAACCATGCCATTAATGATTCACCATCCGAATCCATAAAAGAGTGTAATTTTTGTTCTTCAGCAATTGATCGAGTCATTATTGACATCCATAATAACAGTTTTGTCAGCATTACTGTACCACCATCAGCTCCTGCTTGCCAGATAGCATCTTTATCATCGCCCTTTCTGACGAGTGCAACCGTGTGTTTAGCCCCAACGATAACATATTTAACGTTTCTGCAAAATCCAAAGATGTGGGATAGTGGAACTGCATTAAAATCCGAGTTAGGAGAAATAATCATTGTTTCTACATCAGCATTTGCGTTTGCAGCAAAGTGTTTTGATCGTGCTATTATAAATTGATTATGATCGGGGACAATATAATCATCTTTGGAGAACATCATTGTCGGACCAGCTGCTCTTGTATAATCCTCAGAGTATCTTCCTTGGCCTATTTTTGTGGTAGCAGCATCAACGTCATTCTGAATCGTTTCAATATTTTTCCTATCAATCATATACGTAGCATTATCAAACAGCGCGCCATAACACCATCATTGACATAACCGATCCTATAAATAGCATCGTATACGTTATCATTTATTTTTATAATTTCACCTTCTATCTAAAAAACCTCAGCGGGTAGAAAGTATCTACTTGTTTCATGAACTTGTAATTCAATTATTCCACGCTGATTTGATTGTCGTGCGTCATAAGAATAAAATTGATAATCATGAACCGATTCGTCTTTAAGGTCTGGTGCGTCCATATCGAACACTGGATCAGATACACGCTTAAACATCTTATTTTATTTTTTATCGTCTAAAACGAAGACGACCCACCTAAATAAAACTTGCATTTTTTCTTTCTTTCTTATTTGCGGCTTGACTTATTATTTTACTGACATTTGTAGGCATACCTTCAGTGCTGGGTAATTTTACTCGTTGTGGTTTTCATCGTATTAATCATTAATCGTGCTCGTCTTTCTTTGATTGCCGAAAACTCTTTACCGGCAAAATCACCAATCGCGCTAGGAATTGTTTTCACGAATAACATCGATATATTTCATTCCTAGTTCTTTTGGGACTATCCTTCTGAATAAACTTTGAACAACATATCCAAAATTATCGCCGTAAATCGCGAATGTATCACACTGACCATTACAGGTCCACGCTGAGCATTATGTACGATCATCTCATTTATTATTTATTTATCTAATCATAGTGATAATCATCAACGATTTCGTCGATAAGAGACCGATAAACATCGATGTCCATGAAACCGCCGGTAAGTAGTCTTTGACAAATATCAGCCGCTTCATTAATTATTTCTGGACAATTATTTCCAGCACGTGTCCCTCCTATGAGGCTATCTAGTCTCTCTACGTTTGAAAGAACATTGTTCGGACAAGCAATAAGACCACTTCCCTAGTCGGAAAGAAAAAAAACCCACCTCCATTAGCGCCAACAGAGTAGAGTCATCGCCAGAATCTATTTCCTTACTTAGTGAAGAACGCAATTTCTCCCGATGCCTAATTTCTCTTTGCTTCTATTCTTCTTCTTTCTACTTCCTTTCTTCTCTAGCCTTTTCAAGTTCCAACATCATCTCTTGCTGCGGTGAAGAAAATTGTTGTTGTTGAGGATGTTAAAATCTTGATGGATGAATTTGAATGGGAGATTTTAGTTGAGAAAATTGTATTTGTCCTATTTTTTTTTTTGTTACATAGATGGAGTAACCCGATACAAGGGATCTTGCCTAGAAGGTTGCGGCGGAAGAGGTGTTTGTTTCAGTGCCTTTGTACTTCTTTAACAAAACTTGTGTATCTTAAAATCATCATATCTGGCTTGTTTTTTTGATACTTATTATGCGATATACCCAATTAATAAGATTATCATCATTTACATTTTCATAACCGGGTTTTGAAATGCTAGATTTATTAAGCATAATAATTAATATTTTTCAGGTAATTTTTCTTCTTTAGAATTTTAATTCCTTCGATAGCACCTTCTTTAAATTTTGTAATCAATTCAATACATTCTTTTCTTACTTTAGGTTTAGGTGCAAGTTTTTTTTTCTTTTCACATCGGCTATTTCAGTACAAACTTTTCCATTACCATCATTTATTTTTTCATCTACAGGGGGAGGTTGTGCGGCAACTATGTCAGTTGGAAAATCTCGTAAAATCTTTTTTGTTTGTTTTGTTCTTTTTGCTAGTTTAGTCAGTTCGCTCAGCAGTTTTTCTTACTGATGGAATGAGACCTTCAGTAGCCTCTGCAACTCTTTCATTAACTTTTGAAACAGGTTTTAATAACGGTTCTGTGCCTTCTGCATATTCAACTTGAGATTATTGACGTTCTTGTAGTTTTTGTCTAACAGAATCACGAACGGGAAGAAGTTTTTGATTACGTCCAATCTCTCTCGAGTTAATCTAGCTGTATAAGGCTCTATACCTGGTGCCATTATTGATATAACAATGATTTAATTACACCAACAGAGAGGGTGCGACTTCAATGAAGCGTCATGGTGGGTAAACACACGCGCATGCTTTTCCAAACAAACACTAACGACAACAATAAAGTAATAAAAAACTAACCTAATTGTTTAGCTTTGGTTTGGCGTTATTGACCTTGTATTTTCATTTTCGTAGGAAGCCTTATTTTTCTGAAAATGACGTTTCAGTAAAAGATATGTTGTCCCTATCTGCTGCTAGACATATTGCTTAAAAGTTCGCTTAAGCCTAGAATATCCAATCAGCACATAAGAAAGGGAGGGACAGAATCAGCCGTAAACTTAACACCATCGCCGTATATAAATGTCCTTATTGAAAAGCAAAAGGAGAAACAACGCATAATAAAGACAACATTTGTGTAAACTGCGAATTTGAATATAGAGGAAGTAAAGATCCCTTAATAGATGATTCCTGGCTACAGTGCAAGAAATGTTCCAGGTGGTGTCATGAATCATATGGCACTTTCTCAATATGTAATTTTGCTGTGCTAAGTGTGAGTTAAAAGATAATTTACCAGGAACACTCACGACTTCTGGGCTTAGTCATTTTCTTAATTAAAGGTGGAAATGAGGGATTATTTAGAACTGCACATTGTTGTAGCTGTTTGCTAATACGCATTGTTGTGCTAATTTGAATGATGCATCAGGATATACGTTTAGCGTATTTGCCAAATATGAAGTGTCCATATAGGAATAATAGTTGATTTTTAAAATTATATAGTACTCTAGTAGTTTTAAAGACTTGTACAGATGTCGAATGCATTGTTGGGCAAAATCACTCCCCCCCCCCATTGGTGGCGTGTTCCCTAGCGCAGGGGCAAAACGCCTCTTTAGAACTTTTTACAATTTTAATTGTTCTCATAAACAGTTTCTTCACTAACATCATTCCATTTGTTAGACGTAACACATACTTCTGATAAATTGTCCAGTTGTAAATACGGTCCTTTAATTCATGCTATAAATTACCAAACGTTGGGTCAGGATAATGAGACTGGGTGAGACATGATGATACATGTCTGCGGCATTATGTCCCAATGCTAGACATCACTATAAACTGTCACAATGCAGACATCATAGCGATTTGGCTGGAAAAGTGTTAAAACTACGTTAAAATACCCCCCCCCCACACACACACACCAAAACTTGTTAAATGGGGAGTTTTGCCACCCTTTACCCTTCCTGTATGTGGCATTTAATTATTAGAATCATCAATTAAAAACAGCTTTCCATGGCAGAGACATCATTCACTATAAGCATCCGTTAAGTGTATCACATTGAATATCTGTTCTGACAGTTTTTCATCAATGTTGACTTATATTTGAACAGGTCTACCAGTAATTTTAGCAAAAGCAACACTTCTGTCCGACCTTTCTTCTTTGCTCTCTAAATTTCACTTGGAAATATCATTGCACTATTTTTCACAAAAACGTCAAGGATTTTCGGCAGATGTGACCGTTTGCAATACAGAATATAATCAACGCAGCGCGGAAAGTTTCAAATGACATGTATAATGTGTCCAAATTAAAAAGTAAAGCTTCTTTTGTCATGTTTGTATCAGGTACAAATTTCATCCCCCCGATGTGCCTCGATTCGTAATACTAATACAAGGTGTGTCGAGAGGAATTTAGCATGTGATAAACACATTAAGATAACAGGTGATTTTATTTTCACAACATATATTGAAAATGGCCGAGAAAGGTAAGGACGTTTAAAGGACTTTGTGAATATTTATTTGATAATATTTATTTTCATTTAACTTGCACTTTAAAAAATAGCATAATTCATAAGAAAGGAACAGTTAAAAGCTTGAGACAGTGAACAAGTGTGATTAGTCGCACAGTAATGTGTAACAATACTGAATCATTGCCTTCATATTATATGTACGAGAGTAACACTTTCAATAACTAACATATCTACACATAGATCAACGTTAGGTCATTTTAATAGGATACAAATATCTAAGCATATTAGGTTCGAAGCGCCATAATAATGTCAAGTTGCATGTATCTTCATTCACAGCTTTTTTTCATTATTTCAATCTTTTCAATGTAGATGTCATAGAATATTACTGTATACAGTTTGTAGTCTCGATTTCATATATAGGTATTTAATACGTTACTACCCGAGTAAAATATTTGATAAAGTTTCAAATCAGTGAAATATTACAAGATTACAACCGGGATACGAACACTCCCACCAAGCATCTCATCGACCGGAATGTCATCTTCATTATCAGCAGTGACACGGGTCTCGTTATAATGATTTCACTGCACATTTATATGAATATTCTCTGATCCCGCGCTTATTTATTATATATATAACAGAACATTCATTAGTATTATTGTTTTTTTTTTATTAGTAGTAGCAGTAGTAGCATTATAAGGGTAAGGTAGACACAATGTTGGCAGTTTTATTATCTCTAAACTTAAAATATATCGACAAAACACAGGCATCATATTTGGAAGCCGAATCTATATCTAGCTAGATAATATTATTGCCACTACTACTACTGGTTCTAACTTGAGACCTGCAGTAATTCGTTACCGCATAGTCAAACGATTTGTACTGCTTATACCAACTTCTATTGATCCGCCTCCCCCATATCCCACCACCGTCACCAGAAAATAGTACACCATCACTGTGCATAATCCGCCACGTAAATGATGATTATTCCGGCCATGGCTGTATATATGCAGATTGGTCAAGAAAATGTTCAACATCCTAAGTCCACCCCGGAACAAAATATCGCAAATGGTCACCACCAGGCAACATAGCTTCAATGTTTCTTGATTAACTCCAAGCGGTTCAGGAATCGATATGGTAAAAACCAATCATTATGGTTAAAATGTATTTTTTTTAAAAAAATGCTTAAATATAAGAAACAAAAAAACTGCAACAGATGAATAAATTGATGAACATGTAAAAATTAGAATCTTAGAACTGGAAAAGAAGAATATGGTAATGATGATGACATTGATAATTATGCTGCTGTTGATTATTTTGTTTGTTGAAGATAACATTTACACACGTAAAAGGCTGTATATTGCCGAGGCATTGGAACTCAAGTACCTTGCTCATAGCGTCATTACAACCGACTCAAACGTATCGGGACACTATTCGAACCGGCAAACATTGGTTGTATAAATACCTTATTGCATATATTACGAAAGCAAAAAGGTTTAGACACACGTACTTAGAACCAAAATAGTATTTCCCGTAATAAGTACACAAGCATCATGTTTCACGCATTAGCTGAAAAATTGCAGGGAAATTACAACTATACGTGAATGAGTGCAATAACCAATGTAAGTCAAATCTATTATTGTTTGAGCTGCCATGATATAAAGGGATACGGTAGGGTGAATACAGTTGATGAATGTGACACAAACAAAGTAAGAGATACCCATATAAAATAAATGAATAGTTCTTATTTTATTGAAATTTACAGTGGTATTCTTGGACGAATGTGATCAATTATGTCTGAATTGTAATACAACTGGTTTGACTTAAAGGTTGCGAACGTTAACTATAACGTTACGGCAGCTCCTTAAGGGGAACGATTGTTAGGATGATGCCGGTAATGACTGACAAATTTCTCATAGCTGAAAATAAGCTACCTCAGTCAGTTGAAACTAGTAAACTAGTATTTTTGAACCTGTAAATTAAGTTTCAACATAATTTGTTTACATGCAAAACAATTCAGGCTTTTTATTCTAAGTTGCAAGCTGATTTCCCTGTTTCATGATATAGTGAAATGTACCATGCGATGACATATTCGTATGTTTTGTCTGTGTATACCGTCAGTGCTAGGTACATAATACTTTACAATACACTTTGATATCGATCCACATGATATTGTTCTGATCCTCACATCGCATGACCCACTTTCAATGGGGTTACCTGAGGGGATTTGTTGTAGTAACATTTCTTACTGATATCAGCAAATTAGGTGTTGTCAATGTTGTTATTTTGTCTATGAAGCTTGTACGAGTTCTGCACTTATATTCCCGCTTCCCACTCTCGCACAATGTCAATAAACCACAATTTATCCACTTGTTTTGTCATAAGTCGGCATTTATACATTCTAATTTGTAGCCATACGTATCGCAAGACTATTGTGTTATTTGTCAATAATACACTTGAAACTGTGTTTCTGTATCTAGCAGGTATACTAACAAGTTATGACGTTACCATGGGCATCATGTGATACAAAAACCTGACTCATGTTTGGTCTTAAAGAAAGGTCTTTTGCGAAACTCAGAGAATTTACCAAACGTTTTTAATAGATGGTTTAAAGATTTTCGCCTTTCCCCCTGGGGTCCCCGCGAGAGAGTGAAAAGTGAAAATATATTTTTTGACAAAATATAAATAAAACGAATTTTTTTAATATTTTCTTTCAAAGGTTATAGTACGAGTACACTTCATATATTTAACGGTCTCTGGTTTATGCCCTCCGATTCTTTTATCAATTCGGCAATAATATTCCTCTTCTCACTCACGCACAACAAAACTAATGCTACAGTGTGATGGATATTTAATATAAACATGGCGATTTCCGATTGCGAGGCAAAGAAGTTCTTCTAATCTTTCACTTTTGTTACTATTTTATTCATCTTCTAATTCTGCCTTCAACAGGCAGACCAACTATCGACTCTCCACCATCCTATAGCACAGCAACGGGTTCATTTCAAGGACAACAATACCCTCCGCAGAACAACCAATATTCGTACCCACCTCAGAACAACCAAAATGCGGCTTATGCCATGTCCCCCCAGTACGCTCAACCGATAACACAGTTGCCACAACCCAACTATGGCTTCTCAAATACGCAGAATACAGTGGTATGTACAATGATTATTTTGAGTTTGAGATACGTCCAGCGTAAAATGCGTCCTTATCACAGTCTATATCTATCGATAGCTTTGCCTGGTACGATTAGCTCCTTAAACTGTAATATTATCATGTTTAAATGATCATTTTGCAATTACAATAAATGCAGTGACAACACCTTGTTTGAAATAGCAAATCACAATTTGCACTAATTACTGCATTTCGGTTCCTAAATCCGTTGTTACTATTAAAATCTTCATATAATATTTATAATTCTTTATTTGGAAGTGGTATCACTTCGATAAATCTATTTTGTCTTTTGTAACACATGCTTTAATATTTATTTCCATTCAGCATCTTTCCAATTTTGCGGTGCACTTATTTGATACAAAGTTTAGTGACAGCATAAGATGATAGGGTAAATCACACTTTAAACTACTTGTCTGATCACTAAGACTGATGATACCAGCTAGTCCTCTAAGACGGGAAATATTCAGTATTATAGATAATATTGCAAACGTATAGCGAAGACATTTCTAGAAAATTTTGATAAGATATGGTTCAATTAACCCGTAAGTAGTTGGAAGTTGTATCCGTTACACATTATCATACATACATTTCTTTCTCCACTAATAAAAGCTTGTACTACAGCAATAATGATTTAGATTTTTGATTCTTAGAATAACTGGCCCCTTCGAACATGGGTGGTCAGTTCTGGGGACTGCATTTAAACAGAGGATATTTGATTCAATGCAATTGAATGGATTGATATACACGGGGTAACATCTACCTGGATAATAACGTAAGCCCATATGCGTAGATGTAATAATTGTAACGTCAGCGCATACGAGTAGTAGTTGTTGTTGTTGTTGTAGGGTTTAACGCCATTTTTCAGCACAAGATAGGCTATACATGGCGGTCAGTATAACTGGTGGAGGAAGAACCCAGAAAACCCAGGGAAGAACCACCGACCCACGAGAAGCTACTGGCAGGCTTTCCCACGTACCCACGCTAGCCGAGCCTTGGACTCGAACACACGCAGACAGACGCATACGAGTAAATGTAATAATTGAAAGCAGCGACCCACCGTCACAGGGACCCGTATCATTACTTACAATTTTCATATATATAATGCAAGCACTATATGTCATAAATACAATGGAATACTTATTTCATGTCTCCTTTGACCAGTCTAAGGATACACACTTTTATTTTGAGTTATTCTTTCAGTAGCTAAATAACTTTAGCACCGATGTTTAGCTCAATTATCACACGTTTTAGGTATATACTACAATTGTTTGCTAATGGAATCAGCCATTGTGTTTTTAAATTGGAATCTTTTTTCTGTAACATCATGTAAATCCTAATCTTGGTGGATTAAACTGTTCTGTGTTTCAAGCCGCAAAACTGTAAACAAGCTATGCATGACCTAACCAAAATAAATATGCACTGGAGCGATATTTATA
Organism: Sinohyriopsis cumingii; assembly: GCA_028554795.2. Taxonomy (NCBI): domain Eukaryota; kingdom Metazoa; phylum Mollusca; class Bivalvia; order Unionida; family Unionidae; genus Sinohyriopsis; species Sinohyriopsis cumingii. The sequence goes on from CM068841.1 coordinate 61,496,781, forward strand.
TTCCTACACATAGCACACAAGTTGTATGGTCGGTTTCAGAATGTAACCATTAGGGCCTTTCCATCAGTGAAAATACACAAGAAAATATCATGTCCGTAATATTAAAATAATAAGCAAATACACACACGTTCTGCTTAATATATTGTATTGTCCTTTGATGTTTTCAAATATCATCAGCAGAAACGTGTTTATGTGGCATATTGTAAGATGCAAATTAACCTCAGTTTCCTTCGTGTTTCTAGATATCTGCGCTAGGTCAGACATTCTTTTCATGGTTGAATTCCCGTAGCTTTGTTTAATGCTATATATGTGGGAAATAGAATTAATGCACGTAAACTTACCTTGATAGGTTAGAGTGATTTGTACAATAGGATACTGAAAGCTTGGCCGAAAACCTTCAGGGCTAGCTTGCGAGCCCGATAAACTTTGGGCGAGACCACTCAGTACCAATAGTGTAAAATAGTGGTTACTAACTGTTACATATATTTTATTTAATTTTTATTTTATTTGATTTGTGTTTGATTTGCTTTGATTGTTTGTGGGTTTTGGAGTCTTTTTATTCTTTATGCATGTCACTGTAAGGTCATTTTGTTTGCAAGGAATTTCATATTTTCCAGAAAATTCAGTTTGACCTGAGTTTTCCTTAGATACCTAATAATAGAAACAATTGTTTCCATTTTTGACTTAGTTCCTAGCCTTGATTGAGGGTTAAGTAAGCAACCTTTTATTGGAGTAAAATGATTGGTTCTCATCAAGGACATACATAAGTTATGTGACATCCTCTATTTCGCAATTACGCATTTCCGAAATTGCGAAATACTTAGTATTAATAGTGAAGTTGAGAGAGAGAGAGAGAGAGAGAGAGAGAGAGAGAAAGAGAGAGAGAGTCCGGTCTTTTAAACACATTATGTCAAGTTGTTTTCTTCTGTTGTGGCAAGAACTGAAGTATTGAAGATTTTAAGCTTTTGAGTTATATGTTAATTCTTCTTCTGATTACTTGGACTCTGAAAGATTAATTCGTTTCTCTGGACATATTATTGTATTCATACAGAACTCCTGAACAAGGAAATTTCTTGAAATTTTAATTTGAATTTTCAAGACCTCAGGATTAATTATTATGTTTCTACAATGAACTGTTGACGTCAAAACAGTATAGACTACAGCATACGTCATCGCCTCCCATCTTGGATTCTTCGTCGGGACTCGAACTTGGAATCATTAGGGCATTTCAGTGTTACGACTTCAAACATTTTATTCGTGGATTATTCTTGTATTGTTTTGGGATTTGATTCTGGAAATCGTAAGTTCTCATATTTTGTCATTTTAACAGTATTGTTCCAAGGAAATAAATTATATATTTTTCAATGCTTGTTGTTTTCACTTTTTCTTGTGTTACTGTTTATTTGAGCCTAAACACGTAACATAAGACTAACCCATACTTGTTCCCTAATAAATCTTATGTAAATTAGGTACTCACATATTGCTGATTTCTTTTTTGTATGACGTGACCTGTATCTAATATTTTTGACATTATAGACAGACTCTAACGTTGTATTATGTAGTAACAAACTTGTATGCTTAAGGGCACAAGTGTGTGACAATATAGAATAAATTAATAACGAGCTAAACATTATGATTTGCTTATTATCTAACCAATTTGTTAACAAAAATAATTTTCAATTGTTTTCGTATAGTGTCTTGAGTATGTTGACGAGAATCTTGTTTAAGACGTTAAGGCTGAATTATGATATGCTGTGGATGTATCTACTGTTATATCATCATATAAATGTTGTGACAGTACGTTACCAAGCACCGAGCAAATATGGTATAAAAAAAAATATTTGATTCGTCGTGTCATTTCATTGCGAAGTCACAACAGGCTCAAGATTTGGACAGTTTACTATAACAATTAGTTGACGTTTGTCCAATCAGAATCCACATAAATTATGAGGGCGTGTTTGTATCCTTATTGTATTTCCTGATTTTGCAGAAGGAATTCATTGTAGCCGGTATGATCAGCATCGTCATTTTGCGAAAGCAAATTAAGTTTCGTACCTATTTTAAAAATTAGCAAAAACTGATGAAAATATCCTGATAACTAGCTTACATTTTCTAGGCAATTAAATATAATTGGAAATATTCCGGTGTTAGTGAACATTTTTCTCCCTCTTTTTTCAGATTGTACAATCACCGCAGACGGTTTCGTATCAGTACCAGGCGCCACCTCCCGATTACACTGTTTCAGCTTGGCTGGCATGTCTATGCTGTTTTTGGCCTACAGGACTTATAGCCATCATTAAGGCTCACGAGGTATTGCTATTACTAATACTACTACTTGTTGTAATAGTACTTCCCCTTCCACAGCATATAGATGACATAAATTGTGCTGGTAAGCTTTTTAAAGATAAGGGACACTAGCGGTTGTCTTAGATAGCAATGTGCTAGCGTAATATTGTTGCTATTTCAAGGAGTGCTGGTATTATTACTATTACCGGTTGGTTCATTATGACAAGTACCTAAACTCCGATGGTCGTAATTGCTTACCAGGCACACTCACTATCTAGCTGATGATTATTTTATCCATATTGTTTATTCCAACTCCATTATTTTGGGACGGCTAGTACTTAATAAAAAAAAATAATGTCTACATTCTACTTCCATTACATTTGTATAATTCAGATAACTTTTCCCTTGCAATGTCGTACTCTTGTTATAGCGGTTGGTACCTTGCACGTTGTATACAGTAAAGTTTTGACCTGCCCGTGCATCCGCGTAATAACCATACACCTTATGTTGTAGAGTAGGCTGTTGCTTCTACTAGAAATAACATTTCTTTATCATTTTACTTACCGTTGACAACTTTAATTGTCCAAATAAAAAAGTATGTGATGATCAAACATATTGAACGTTTTAATGGGATTAAATAATCCTCAGGTAGAAATACGTGTGCCAGGTAAACACTTTCGAAGACCTAAGTTAGGATACTATCATATTGGACTAGAGCCAGACGATACTAGTATCGCGTTCAAACATTGTCTGCACAGATTGGTGTCCACATTACACTTCTACACAACTATTTTTTTCCAAAGTTTCAGAAAATATATATCACCAATTTATGGAAAAACGCGGAGAACTGTAACACTAATTTCCGGTTGTGGATTTTATAATACAACTTTCAGGTCCGTGTTTTAGGATAGGTTTACAAACAATGTACAAAAAGCTGCGTAATAAGAATAACACAGGAATGATCACAAAACATTGTGCATAATCTAATAAGAAATATATTAAATATTGAAAATGTTAATGGGAGAAAATGAATGCCCTATCGTGGCGATACGCATTGATCGCCACAATGGCGATATCACTTTTTGAAACTTCTTTCTTTTCGTATTTAGGAAATATATTTTCCCTTATGCATGTTATTTTAATCCGTATTTTCATGTTTAGGTTATTTAATTTTCTTATTCTCCTGACATTTGACTCTTCCTTTGTCTGCTCTATATGTCTCTCTCACCATCAGGATTAGCATTATACATGTGTGAAAACTATCGAGCCTCTACTATACTTTTGTTTAATCATTGAGGATGCGTCATCTAGAAATGCCTAAAGACGAACTACAAATAACAAAATATAGTCCTCATCTACGAACATGTGTATAATAATTTTCCAACACGAATCATGCAAATTGGCCGTTGATATTTGATATTCCGTGTCGCTCATTCACTACCATATGCATATTAGACTCCATGACCAACGGTACACATATTGAGGAATAACGCTTGATTAAATATAAGAATACGATTGTTTAAATAGCCATTAAATGCCTCATCACAGTGATAATCATTTTTGAGAAAGAGGAAAATAAATCTGGCGTTGGTGAACGTTGATTGCAAATTTCGGTCCCGAAATTAATGGACAAACGAAAGATGTGCGGCGCTTCATGCCGAGTTAAACTGTGGGCTGGTCTTTTTGAAGCTTAAATATAAGCAGATCTGAAGTCTGACGGAAGTCTGACGGATATAACCAACTCTGTGAAGCTGCTACAGGAACCCCACAGCAGTTATGTTCCCTTCATCAATCCGCGCGTGACATTTGTTCTTAAAAATGAAATATCTTCATTTACGTTTGAGACTGTCATATATGACACGAAAACATCATCTGAAACATTCATTGTGCAAGCTTAATTTGTAAATTGTCTTTGTTCTATACCTACTGAAAAATTTCGGAACTGTTTTTATCGATATAGTAATCGATCCAGCTCTTAATAGTGATGTGGCGCAGCATTTTCAAATTATATCATACTTATTATGTCCTTTGTCTCCGTCGTAATCTAATCGATACTGATTGCAAAAAGTTATATCTATCGAAATACACCTCTACATTACTTGTTTAATATGTATGCCGAGTTTGGTTCAAGTACACGTACTTTGAAGGCGTCAAAAAGTATGCTCCGGATATATCATATATCAGACTGCTGGTACATCATCAGAAATACATTACAAATTACCCCTCCCTTCAGAAATAGCTTTATTTATAAAATGTTCTGTGAAAGTGACATAAATGTATTACAGTTTTAATCAGTGTCTTTACGTAAGCATAAAACTGGGGCTATTGGTAGTGGTGTAAATTTTTACACGAATCAGATAAGTAGTTATTGGAATTGTTAAGCTTAGGCTCTTACAATACGCAACAAGAACAGAATAAAGAAAACGAACTTTATCAAAATTTAGCAAATAATTTATTTTTCTAGAAAAACAAGGTAAAAATGAGAAAATGGATATTCGATTTTTCGAAAGAAATCCAAAAATAATTCAAGAATAATCCAAGAATTAAAAAGTAGAAGTCCTAGCAATAAAATGTCCTTATGAAACTAAGTTCGAAACTTTATAAAATCCAAAATGGAAAGATATGGCGTATGTTGTAGTCACTGTCGTACTGATGTGTCAACAGTTCTTTGTTAAATCACAGAAAATAATTTTCCAGTCTCTGACTTCTTTGTTAATTTCGATAACTATCTTTGTCCAATTTAGACTACCAATATTTCCAGGGAAAAATTGTCTCTTTGAATTCAAATAATTTGAAGACAAATTTAAAAATTCAGTTCAAACTGTTCACAACATAACACACGTTAACTTCTCAAGTTTTCTGGCAAAAATGACTATTATTTTTCAAAACATCGATATTAAGACTTAGTAAGACTTAGTCAGATGAGGGTCAATCGTCTGGAAAAAAGAATTTGAAACGATTGCGACATGTAATATGTCAAGTACTCCAAGTATCGATTTCACTTTATGAATATACTACAAGAAAGAATTTTAAAAAATTGTTTACTTCAACTCTTACTAATTTCTGAATCAAGGTCAGGAAATAGGTCAGCATTAGACGAAAATAAGCTATTATTAGTGTTTACGACAAAGAGTCATGTAAAATGAATTTCTGGAAAATGTCAAACCCAGTAAATAAAATTACATTACAATAACATGTAGTGGAATGAAAAAATTTAACAGTAACAAACAAACAATTAAAATAAATAAAATATCGATTAAATCAAATATTTATAATTGAATATTAAGCATATATAAACATGAACTGGTGCGGCTTGTGCTAAAGCACAAGATAAAAGAATCAAGATAGAATATAGGATCAGTAGTCTGGGTAACAGAAAAAACACGAGCTCTAGACATTCTATTTTACCATACAATTATTACGCATTTCAACAGACAGGTTAAAATATAGTTCACATGCACAATGCAACAATAAACGTCAACAAACCTTGGGTCCCAATAGATATATTTGAACTATGTGACAAATGAAGTGAACTGATAAAGGGAAAAGGGGATCATGGAGGGAGCCAAAGTACAGAACGATATACAACATGACCTGATAGAGCATGGAAAAGACAAGGGAGTGCTGGGTAGAAAAATAATGCTGTGAAATCGACGACAGTCGGAACAGAAACAACAGCAGGAAGGTATATCAACTGCTGAAGGACCTCACATCGATGAAACAAAGGAAAACTAATCCAATATAAACCAGGAAAATGCCTCACAAAAATCAAGAGATCCTGAAGCGATGGACAAAATACTGCTCAGAAATGTACAATCATGAGACCCAATGAGAAACAACAGTACTAAACTGCCCGTAGGCAGTAAATTGATCACAACACCATTCTTCGATGGGAGTAGAGACTTCAGTTAGGTCACTAAAGAACGGAAAGTCAGCTGGCGTTGACAAACATACCTCCAAAGCTCATTCAAGGAGAAGAAGAAAATATAGTCACATTCCTAACAACAATCTGCAACAGGATATGGCAAAATGAAAATTGCCCACTACATGGACTCAATATCTGGACATCGTGCTCCATAACAAAGGAAACTTACAGCTATGCCAAACCTACAGCGTCATCAGTGTGCTCATCCACACAAGGAAAGTCATGCTGAAGATAATTCTCAGCAGACAAAAGCCTCAAGAAGAGAAAATTATTTATGAATACCAATCCGGCTTCCGAGCAAGAGGGAGTACCACATAATAAATCTTCAATCTTGAACTCTTTTGCGGGAAATACCTTCAGCATCAGCAAATCCAACACAATGTCTTTATAGATTTCAAGAAGACAGCTGACAATGTATGGCATGGGCAATTATAAGGAAGTATATCATCAGCTCAAACTAGGTGTGGGTTGTTGAGCACCTCTGTGATATACCCACCAGTGCTGTCCTCATCAATGACAGCATAGGAGCTTTTTGGAGTCAGACAGGGATATATACTGTCAACAACATTTTTCCTGTAAAGGATCATGAAGTATGCTTTACATTACCACGATGGCATTGTCAGCATCGGAGTAAGAACAATTACAAACATTTGCTTCGCAGATGATATTGATGTCTTACGAGAAGATGCAAAAGAACTGGCTGAATAGGTTGAGAGCTTCGATACAATCTCCACAGCATACGGTATGGAGATTAGCGCCGAAAAATCAAAACTGATGACAAACAACACCAATGGCATCAGAGCGAAAATAAAGGTAAGAAGACAAAAGCTGGAAACAGTCACAGGCTTAGAGAACTTGGGATTAATTATCACACGTGAGGGCTCCAAACCGGAACTACTATCAGGATTGCCCAGACAACATAAGCAATAACAAGGTTGAGACTAATATGGAAGGACAACAAAATTTCTCTTTGTTCCAAACAAACGTTGATGAGCTTAATTGTCATATCCATTTTCTGTATGCTTGGGAAACAAGGTCTTGGACATAACATGCATGGACCTTGTAACCAACAAAGTAGTATACAACAGGATTCATCGGACCCTATGAAAACCTCTTGGCCACTGTTAAAAAACGAAAACAGAGATGTTACTGTCATGTCTCAAGATCATATGTACTGGCAAGAACACAATCTTGCAAGGCAGAGTGAAAGGCTGCAGAAGAGGAGGAAGACAGATAGGATGGGGGGGGGGGGAAGATATTTAAGAGTGGACTGGCGTGGGGTTTAGAGATTTCACAAGGGAAGTAGTGATCAAAGTTAGACGGAGAGAATTGGTTGTTAAGTCATCTAATAGTGTCCCAACGAGCTCTTGGGTTGACGATGATGACGATGATGACCACTTAAACGAATGATACAAAGTACATGTATACTGACCATGTCCGAATCAAATTGTTGAATTCTTTGAAATCAGGTATTGTTCTTAATTCTTCGAACAGTCTGTTCCAGAATATTGTGATATCAGATGTGAAAGAAAGCTTACCATTCATTGTAATCGTCACCCTTGTGTCTGTTATTATAGTTTCAGTCTGCAAATGACTACATTACTCAACCAATGTGTGCATGCTCGCACTTTATATACGTAAGCTGCCATATAACAGATTGTTTGCCATATCAGCGTGTCATATGATATATTCATACCATCATATAATAATTTTTCATTATCTTTTTGTATTTGTGCCATTTTGACAAAATGTTCTGTGTCTGATATTATATCTAAACACCTTGTACACTGACATCAACTACATTTCCTTGAAAGATTAATTGTATTTTCACCTACGCCATTTTAAACCTTTTGTCAACACGTAGCCTTGAATCGACAGATTTGCTTGAAAGTAATTCCCTTGTGTTGTTAATTACCGGTTTAAGAAATCCATAAAAGAAAATAAACATGCATAACAAAAGATAAACTCCATGCTAAGCTCGTTCATTTCCGCACTTGCGATGTGTTATATATGATAGCCTGTCTGATCACGAAAATATTAGATTCAGAAATCAAAAAAGACTTATTGCATTAATAATTAATCGAAATACCAACTCCTCCAACAATACCACCACGTAACACGTTTTCTAGAGATAATACATTGTCATTATGGAATACTTGATCCATCTGTAGGGTTTTAATTTTGCTTATATGAGTTTCAACTTCTGTCTGCCGATGTTGCTGGCTTACTTTGCTAGTTCATGTTGATCTATACATGCATAAATATATTTCTGCTATCAATCGGCCTTGTCTTCTGCAAATATTTATGCATGATTGCAGTAGTGTTTGATTTTAAAATGTATTTATTATTCCAGGCCAATGATGCTGCAGCACGTGGAGATATGTTTGCCGCAAATGCCGCCGCCAACAGCGCACGCCAAATGGTACGGGCAAGCATTATCGTGGGAGTCTGTAGCATTGTATTCGCGGCAGTGTTTGTTGGTGTCTATGTTGGCGTTGTTCTTAACAGCGTCAGCAATTATGATTAATATGAAGAACATTGCGTCTTGAACATCTGAATATTAATATAAATACTATACAAATCAACGTTTATTTCTTCTGTTTAGAAACGTCAATTTAATGACTAAAACGAGATAGGTTTCGTAACATCTTACAATGCAAGTTGCGCATTACTAGAGTCTTTTTACTTAATGCATACATTATGTTTGTCTAGTTTGGCTTCTTTACAAAGTTTTTTTTAAACATTTATATTTAACCTGCTAAATCGCCACAATATTGTTTTGCTGCAGGATAACTGACGTATTGAAATGTGAATTTGAACTTGGTTCCATTTCTTTATTACTTAATAAATGGATAATTCATAGAGAAATACTGCGAATCAAAATAATGCAATGTAAAGAATAAAATCGATAGTCTTGTAAATTTGCATGGCAATACAATCTGTAGAACGTTTAGCTAACACTGAATTTGTAAGAGAGATCAGTTGTATTATTAAGGCAAATTACCCAAACGTGTACCGACCCCATCCATTTAGTTACAAGTCGATAATGATTGAGAGAGCGTTACAATTATTTTACTCTAGCTACAAACGTAATTAGCTGTTTACAAAATCTGGGTTATTATACTTATAAATTAATGTTTAATTTGCAACCTGATGCAATTTTTTATTTAATTGATTTTCAACATTCAACATATGATGTTTGACCTTTTGTAATTCAAACGAAATAAAAATGCTTATATTTTGGAATAGCTTTTCTTTTTCCCGTATGATTTAAAACCAGATCATCCACATCTCCTGCTTTGCAGGAATATAGCGGAAACACTTGAATACTACATTTTCGGAAAAGGTCGTGAGATTGTATAGTCTGCAAAGAACGATACGTCTATTATGCCATTAGGCATTAATGAAAGCTCTATGTTAGATTTTGAAAGACAACATGAAATGATTCAGTTAAGTCAATCACAGAAAACTGTTATTAAAAGTTAAAACATACGCGTCTATCTATCTATCTATCTATCTATCTATCCGTCTGTCTGTATGTCTGTCTGCCAGTCTACATGTCTGTCCGTCTGTTTATCTATCTATCTATCTATCTCCAAAAACGCCGCCTGTAGCATATGCCAATCATCGAAACGCAGGCATTATCATACGTGAATGTAAAAAGAATGAATGAATTAATTAAGTGTAATAAACGTCATAATGTACGTATTTTTCTACACGATTACGCATGTTTCAGTTAAAATGAACCTTTCATGAATTGCTACCATTGCCGGACGTCACGTCTGTACAACTTTCCTATAGTTTCGTTATTTAATATGTACTTAAAATTGCATTTTGTATTTGTATCTGTAATCATTATCCCTACGAGATTTGAGGAGATATCACATATTTCGTTTGAAACGTTAACCACTTCTCTTCTTAAACCGTTAGCAGGAAATAAATTACTGGAGGCTGATACATTGGTTTCTTGAGTGGTGTGCATCTGCCTCATGCGTAGATTTTGTAGGCCTGTCCAGGGATTCATCCGAACAGATGGAAAGAAAGGTTCGCGGGAGTGGGGGAGACAGCAAATATTATGTTTGTGTATTGTCCATTTGCTACCCGTGGAAGTTGTTCTTGTTGTAGGGTTTAACGCCATTATTCACCACACGATATGCTATAAATGGCGGCTATTATTAATAGTGGAAGAAGAACCCGGGAAAATCCCGAAAAGAACCACCGACCTACGAGAAGCTACTGGCAAGCTTTCTCACATGCCCACATTGGCTGAATCCTAGACTCGATCCCACGACGAGCGCTTTAGATCACTCGGCCACTCGGGGCCCCTTGTCCGTGGAAGTAGCTGTAATTATATATTGCATTCCTTAAATGAATCGGACCATCTTGATTTCTACTTTTTAATTTGATAAACTTTTACAAGAGCAGGTCGAAGCTCCTCAACAAATAAGTGTGAGCACCATTACTCTATCAACTCAAAAATAGCAGTTTAGATATGTATATGCCCTTATGATATTAGAAAAAATGCAGTGAAGGGTTTCTGTCAGCTGAGTATATTTCAGATAAACTAATACATCCCATTTGAGGAAGTAAAGTCACTATTTCCTTGTTTAACACATTGTCATATACATCTTGTTTATTTTTTAGCTAAACTGTGTAATGTGGATTTATCTTTGACTTAATGACACAATAAGAACTTCCCATAACGCATCAACGCAAGGGGAATTTATCCGTACAACTTTATTTCTTGACAACATCTACCTACACCAAATCATGCATATTTCTGTTGATTAAACCGCCTGCTAATGGTCTTTTGTTTTAAAGAATATATGCTACTACACTTCACCCTTACGTCTTATTCATCCCTTTGGGAATTGTCTGCCTCTAAATCAGTTATATAATCAGATGCTATAAGCACTCTCACATCACGATTCAATCTGAGTAAATTCTGACTATTCTGTCAAGCCAGAAAATACCTCCTTGAACAAACTGACGTCCCCATTCTAAGACGCTCAGGAAAGAGAACAACAATGAAATGTCAACACATAATTCTTACACAGCAATGTATTACGCAGCCAACGATCTATTTAACCAACGTATATAGACTAGATAAGTCGTTGAAACATAATCAAAGATAAATTCTTAACTGAAGTAGATTTAGATTATTGATTTTAGTTAGTCTTTTAGATTGTCGATTTTAGTTAATCAATACTTCCATTCTGTATCAACAGAGACATGACATTTGTTCGCGTAATATGTCTTTTATCATGCATTAAAATCCAAATGATGACTCTGCGTCAAGTTGCTTTCTTAGTTGTTATTATAAGCGCTAGACAGACATAAATCTCCGCTGCATTAAGCAGTTCCCGAAGGCTAAAAGTGTCACTTGTTATACAACATAGGCTAAGAAAATATTACCAATGGTGGACGGAACAGGACTTGGTCAAATTAAGGGTTTGAGACAGTTAAAGATCATCATGTCAGGTCAATGAGTTTGCAGAAAACAAACATTAAACGGTCCTTTTTTTAACCACAACCATCTCTAGGAACGATATACTATTCACGGAATACCAAATATATTAAACTTAAATTCCTTTTCCCCATGACTGACGCTGTGAGATGATGTGTGTTTAAAAATAATACTAAAAATCAAGACAAAGAGACAATGAAGTTTTCTATTCTGATTATCGTCGTTTCTGAATTACAGCGAAACTTTCACAGCACGTATTGAAAGTCCATTGCTTCCGCTTTCACTCACTATCTCTCGTTTTGAATTTCATCACCGGCACGGGTTCTTTCTCGTTTTCACTTTATTCTCTTATTCCTTTTTTGTGCATTTATTTGCCTAAATTTGTTCTTCTTTATTTTTGAAAGACTTTTTCTCTTCCTTCTCTTGTTATCTTTGTTTTCTTCTTATTAGGACACTCTGAAGACCACTGTGTCCTTTGTCCTGAAAATGACAAGAGTAAATTTGATCTTTGTCTCTCACATCCTTTCTTTCCTTTTCGTTGACGTTGTGGGCATTCTGGAGCCCTATGTCCATTCCCCGGACAGATATAAAAAATATCATGACTTACTTCTAGAGAGGTACAGTAGTCCGTTGTCGTCACTAACGTATACTTTCGTGTGACGCTCCTCAAAGTTCTGACCAGAATGGTTAGATCTGTTGACCCTTCCATCCTGACTGATTGAGAGCACAATACATGGGGACTTGTAGATGAAACGATAGCAGCCTTTCTCTGAGTACTAGCGGTGATGTTGGATCAAATCCACGCGAACGATTTCGAGAAACGACAAGACCCATCCTTAATTCTCTCCGCATATGTGCCAATGCTAAGAGTGTCTACCAGAAACTACTAAAGTGGTAAGTAACTCCCGACAATTATTATCACGCTCGAGTGACACAAAAAGGCACAACCAGAAAATTTAGATCCGCAGCTTATACACTACACGGTGAAGTTTTAAAGTTCACATGCCATTCTAGACAGCAGATTTCATCACTTGTTTGTGGGGTTCCTTGTTAGAGAGACGTAAGCGACACTGTCATGCGATAGAAGAACGTTTGAGACTCCAATTATCACGCCATTTTGAATAAAACCATTCTGGATAGAGTTCAGGACCCTTGCAGAATTGACGCCCTCAAAATTCACAGACAAAATACATCATGTTCATCAATCTAAAACTGATGTTGAAACAAAATGGAGTTCACCATCTCCGATGCCAAATTTCTTAACTAAGCTTTACAAAAGAAGTGAAGAAAAAGGACATCTATTTTTTCACTGTGGACAATCCCGAACCAAAACCCTGTATCGTGGAATATTTCCATTGCGATTAAAATAACGCATGTGGAAGTATTTTATGCATCAACACACTCTCAAGTACATCTACGTCTTACTGCGTGTGGTCAAAACATCAATCAATCTTGCCATCGGAGCATCATATGCGCTTCCGAAGAAGCATCCCCCGTAAATAAAGTGCCCGTTTAAGATGAAAGACGAGAGATTGTTTACACATTGCACAAGCAAACGCGCCCTCGACGAAGGTTATTTATCTAACTGGAACACGAATTGTTTCGTGTCTGTAGACGAATGAGTGGCCGCGATCCTTTAGTCTATATATTGGAAAATATGAAAGGTGGAATATTTTAAGGAACTTTGTTCTTGCCCGAATTACGAGTGAGCAAAACAGATGACGACATGTATAAAATCGAAAGCATTCTCATTTGAAGAACACGAACCTTAGGCAAATCCCAAATGGAAGAAGTTAAAGTGCGTTGGAATCGGTATCGCTGAATTTTGGTTCTTGTACTGTTAGTTCGCAGGTCATCGACTATCAAAAGAATTGACCATCATGCCGTTCAACACAGCAGCGACTTCATCTCAGAGTACTTCCCTTCAAGATCTAACAAGAATATCCGTTGTGGGTGCATTTTGGAGAACGTGTGCCTACGGCACGAATCGTCTTTGTCTGCTAAGTTATTGTGGTTTGGTGTGTCATCGGAGCCGAGATGTACTCTATTTTGTTATGACTCCCCTACAATAACTCAATAGAAAGACTTCAACAGCAAATATTATGTGCACCTGAACAAAATATGGAATTAGATGATTGCGTACGATGATGTGATAAAGTACAAAGTTGTATGAAACACAGATGCGAAATTATTGAGAGTCGTCCCATTCAAAGTAGATTCTGTCATCGCTGCTTAAGATGAGAGTGGAAACTCTTATCACGTTCACCGTGAATTTATACTTTCTGATTATGTGCCTGTCAATAAGTTGTAATTTGCCAGTCTTAACAATGAAATTAAAATGAATCTGGGGCAAAATATTCCATTTACGAAAGAAAAAGCCACACTAAAACTATAATTTCGAAAACGATTCTCTAGCAGATTATCCCATACACACAGCCTAAGACAGGTAATATGGAATGTTTCATATTTCGCAGATGATATGTCATGGAGTTCAGACCTAGTGTGGTCGATACCGGTATTGAAATTGAAGAATAGTGAAATGGAACTGATAACGGGATTAGGTTGGTAGAATTATGTTAAAATTACAATAAGTACCCTTCTGTGTAATACATATTTTGGAGGTGAATGTTTGCTCAGAATCTTTGCTTGCAAGATTTAACAAGCATATATAACATTTTTAAAAAAAAATGCTTTAAAATATTAAACATATTGAAAAACATGTTTTTCCTATATGACGTACCTCGAAGCGAATAGATGATTAGTTTATAACCCCTACAGAGGTACATGGTAGAAACACTGATTACGTGAGTTATCTTTTGGTAATATATGAGTATATTAGTTTATAATTTATTCATTATATGTGTATTTTCATACATACATTGTCACAAGATTGTTGAATTGATTCATGTAGTTTTGTTTTAACAAGTTTGAACTTTAAAAGTCAATATCACGAGGATGATAAAATATTTCACTTCGCAGCAATGATGCATTGATAACCATCAGATATTTTGTTGGTATATTTAACAGTGGTTAAATAAAGGCGAGTTTCATATTTGAGCAACAAGCAATCTCCATGAAATTGACGACGTCTTTGGAAATTCTTAGAGTGGCACGAGTAGTATGTGATATACTCTCTTCTTGTCACACAATAGGTCCTAGACAATCCTGCATACTTGAGCACTTTTACATTTCAAGTTATAGATCAAAGGTAGGTCAAAATCTGGACGCTTCTTTCAAAGAATCTTGTACCTGAAGTCAGTGCTCGGTGAGTTACATCAGTTCAATTTATGTAGCTGCTTATTTGACATCACCACGACGAGCATAAATTCATTCACGTCTCAAAAGCTGTAACTGTATAGGTGCATGTTGCATATCTGTGATCTGTCTAAAACACAATAATTCCGTTTACATCTTTGCATAACACAGAGTATATTGCTTTACAAAGAGTAATATGCATCCTGAAGTTAAAATATTATCAATGTCTGACTAAGTTAAAAAGGAAAATATACATATATTCCAATGTTTAAAGCCAAATATTTTAGATCATCAGAGTGTAACAGCGAAATGTTAATCGAAGATCTATCGTACAGCAAGGCACATTTATTTTATGTCAAAATTGCTCAATTACAAACATCATTAATCTAATAATGTATGGCTCAAACTGAATAAGTGATATAAGATTTAGATCTTTTCTCTGAAAATGTATTGCATGAAGACCTATTACTAACTGACATATCCAGAATACTAGTCGAGGTTATCACATAGTGATCAGCAAAATTTTTATTTTTTTCACAAGGTAGATTTAAATGTCATATATGGAAAGCACCAAACAAATCCATTGTGTGTATATATATATATATATATATATATATATATATATATATATATATATATATATATATGTGTGTGTGTGTGTGTGTGTGTCCTTACTGCAATGCCAACCTAATCGCACTCACCCGACTCATTTATCTATGCCGTTAATGCATTTTAAAATACAGGTATACTGACTGACTATACATTAGGTATATTGCGAGTAGTGTCGGGCTGGGTCAAAGGTTTGGGTCTGTGCATACATTAGAAGACCCATCATCATGGCTGCCCAGAGCGGCCGTCCTTTTATAATATTTAGTAGAAAAAAACATAAAAACATCATTTGGCTACCATCGCTAAATTGCTATATGGATCATCCCTAATTTGATTGCAAACCAACTGAAATCCAAAATGTCTCTGTGTTGGTCAACAAAACTGATACTCTCAGTAATAGAGTTTCATCCGGCACAGTTCAACACTGTTGAGAATATATGGCGAAAACGAAATTTTATTTGGTTTCACTCCCACCATTACTTCATAAATCGAGTAAATAACATTCGATCTTTGCATTTTATGTTAGATAAATAAATCAGTGTCTGCGTTTCATTATCTAGTGCTCAATATTACGTATCCGGTGGCTAGTTATAAATTCGAATAAATTATGGAGCAAACATTTGTGTTGAGGGAAGATAATACATTTGGGATTTTGCGTTTAATATCAGGCCGTCAACTAGCTTCAAACATATCTCTACACTGATCTAACGGCAAATAAAAGCATAGTTCCTTTCATCCGAAACTTGTTTCGTCCACAGATGATGACTGGAACAACACAAACTTGTTTCATTCAAGTTCCTTCCATCCAGCATCGGTCAACTGGATCCTAGCAATGGAACCAAACAGTATGTAAATCCAAAATAGCCCAGATATAATACTATAAATATGTAGAAACCTTAATAAATACTTCCGTCTTTCCCACAATAGCAAACATTATAAATAGTATACCTTATTTATTATATACTCCATTTGCTAAAAAAGACAAATTATATATATATATATATATATATATATATATATATATATATATATATATATATATATAGATATATAGATATATATATATATATATATATATATATATATATATATATATATATATATATATATATATATATATATATATATTAGGTTTCACCAACGTAATCTGCACACAAATACATCTGAAGATATTTTGTTTTTGTTATGTTCATGCCTGAATAAGTACATGGTACGAGAAGATGTGGTTTTACGTTGTGTTACCTAGTAAAAACATACCGAATCTTACAATTGTTTATCCTCTTTTAACTAGACATCCTCTTTATTCTAATTAGGGTGACAAACGACAATCCCTTGTCGACGAACAGGAATAATATCATGATATTTCCTATTTGTTTCAAGGGGTCATTAGTGAAACTGATGCCACATCAAAACGTTTGTTATTTAATTAAAACTATGATCCTTTTGAGACAATGGAGACCTCCAGAGGTACCTGCTGGTGACGGGTGGTCAGTGAACTATCGCATTGTAGCTCTTAAATCAAACAGACCGGACGAACTTAGTCCAGGCCAAGAATACCATACGCTGGTTGTTTAGGAATTAATAAAACATCACAAGATCTTGAATCACTTTTATTGGTCAATAATTAAAAGTGATATTTGTAAATACCGCAGATCTTGTCATACGTGTGAAATGGTAAGAAACCCAATCAGAAGATACATAAGGGTCATCTGCAACCTATTCCCGCATTTGACAAACCATTTAGCAGAATAATCGTAGACTGTGTTGGTCTCTTACATAAGACAACGTCAGGCAATAAATATTTATTGACCATAATGTGTGCGTCAAGAAGGTTCTCAGAGTCAATTCGTTTCAGGAATATTAAAACTAAGACAATAGTAAAAGCGTTGAGAAATATGTTTAATCAATTTGACCTTCCCAAACTGTCCAATCTAAGTGTCAAAGTTTATGTCTGGAATACTCTAGAAAGTTATGTACGAATTAGGAATCAAATAACTCAGTTTGCATATCATCCTGACAGGCATGGAGCTTTAGAAAGATTTCATTAAAATGTGAAACTGTTGATTCAGTCATATTGTTTTGATACGGTAAAGATTGGAATGAATGTATTAATTTACTATTGTTCGGTGTCAGTTAATCAGTTCAAGAATCTTTAGGATTCAGTCACTTTGAACTAATGTTCATGGACATACTGTGTGTGGACAATTGAGGTTGTTAAAAGAGAAATTTTGTTCTTATGAAGATACAAAAACCATTCTTTTCGATCATGTATCCAATTTTAATTATAAGTAGCCAATGGCATGTGAGTTTGCAAGAATCAATCTGCACTATACTCAGTCGAAAATGAAATTAATATATGATAAAAATGCAAAGGAAAGGAGTTTTCAGCACGTCAAGCATTTTCGACTTTACACAATTGAAAATGAATGAAATGATTCAAATTATATCATAAATACTCATTCGAGGCGAAAACAAAAACAATTTTACCACATAAATATGTTAAACTAGTATGTTGATAGAGCTAGCCAGGTTAATCATGCAGTTATAGTGAATGCAATCGGACACTATTAATTTTGCAGTAACAAATCTTCGTAAATCAGATATTATGAATAATCGGGACCAGAAATGTTCACATATGCAAAAGGAAGAAAGCTATGGACTTACACAGTTATTAATTGAATATGAGGATTTATTTCCAGATGTACCTACAAGAACAGCCAAAATCTTCCATGACGTTGAAATTATAAATTCCACACCTGTGAAACAACACCCATACAGGATGAACCCTCTCAAGCAGGATTACTTGAAAATAGAAATTCAGTATAGCTGGAGAAAGATTTCATGAAGCCTTGTAAATGTGACTGTAGTTCACAATGTACCTTTGCTCTGAAACCAGATAATACTTTCCGCATGTGCACTGATTATAGAAAGTTGAACAGTGAGACTAAAACAAATTTATTTCCATTACCAAGAATGGGTGACTGCATTGAGAAAATTTGAAATGCCAAGTATGTCACAAAATTTGAGCATTTTAAACGATTTTGTCAAATTCCATTGACGGAAAGGGCAAAGGAAATTTCAGCATTCGTGACAAAAGATGTACTTTGTCAATATAAAGTGATACCGTTTAGAATGAAGCGTTCACCATGTAGTGTTCAACGTTTAATGAATATGATAACATCCGGTCTAGGTAATTGTGATGCTTGCATCGATGATGTCATCATCTACAACGACACTTCAAAAGAACATTTAACGACAATTGTAATTATTAGACAGACTCACTGATTCATGTTTGACTATTTATTTTCCCAAAAGTGTGTTTTGCCTTGCTTGTGTAACATTTCTAGGACACATAGTGGGACACGGACAAGTTAAACCTATATATGCGAATGTCAAGGTTATTTCTAAATTCCCTGTGCCTATCAGCAAAAATCAACTGACGCTAGTTTTGGTTATTGCTCGATAATATCGAATATTATGTTCCACTTTTCCGTAATTGCTGACCCCCTGACAAATGTATTGAGCGTAAAAGCAAAGTGTCATTGCACTAAAAAATATCAGGAGGTTTTTGGTAAGTGCACTAGTTCTAACAGCTCAAAATTTCATCCAATCATTTAAACTGTCTGTTGATGCAAGTGATGTTGTGGATGGAGCAGTATTGATTCAAGAAAATTAAAATGGTGTTGATCATTCATTGTGCTGTTTTTCTAGGAAATAAAATAAACGCCAAAGAAATCATGCTACAATCGAGAAGAAATGTTTGGCTTTGATTCTGCCAGTAAGACACTGAAGATTACATCCGTTCATCTCCTTCTCCGATTAACGTGTTTAGTGACCACAGACCCCATACATTCAACGTGAAGATAATAAAAAAAATCAGAGCTTACTAGGATG
The DNA here is from genome assembly GCA_028554795.2 of Sinohyriopsis cumingii. NCBI lineage: Eukaryota > Metazoa > Mollusca > Bivalvia > Unionida > Unionidae > Sinohyriopsis > Sinohyriopsis cumingii. The sequence continues at coordinate 61,516,217 of CM068841.1, forward strand.
GAGTTTGTTTCACAAAAAAGGGGGAAAAAACAATTTAGTAGCAGACGCACTTTCACGTCGATAAAAATATATTGTTTTATGTATACGTTGCATCATTCATAAGATTTCTTCTTATCTTATTTTTATATAAACCACATGTGTAGTAAAAAGAAAACATTATTATTTAAATCTCTCATTTCCTTGTATGGGAGAAGTGTTATGTATATTTAATTTAATTGTTTGTCGGTTGGTTTTAATTAGTTTTATTATTCCACTGCATGATATTGTATTGAAACATTATTTAATGGACTTGACTTTGTCCAGAATTGAGTTCAGTTCTGTTTCCCCTGACTGACGTTTTTAAATTTTGATTTATTTCATTGATGATGACCGCTCCGGTGGCCTAGTGGTTAGAGCGTCCGCCTCGCATTTGGGAGGTCGTGGGTTCAATCCCCGGCCGAGTCATACCAAAGACATTAAAAAAAAATTGTACTAACAGCTCATTCGCTTGGCGCTCAGCATTAAGAGGTTAGTGTTAGGACTGGTCGGCCTGGTGTCACGATAATGTGACTGGGTGAGACATCATGCTAAATGTATGCTCCATGATGCCCCACTGCTAGACATCTCTATAAACTGTCACGCTGCACACATCATAGTGATATGACTGAAAAATTATTAACGCTACGTTAAAATCTAAATCACACACAAATATTTCATTGATGTACAAACTCATAATAGTTTTATTATCCTCTATGGGTAATACAAGATTGTATCTAGTTGATGATCTTGATGTCTAGTTGATGATCTTGTTTCAAAATTATTGACAATTTTGGTAAATTACGCTTTTAAATTTTGATCTTTCTCAGAGTAAAAATCATTTATTTGACTCAAGTTTATACCTGGATTACGTGATATTTATCATGTGCCAATTGATAACAAACTTCTATTTTTTCTTCAAAAGAATGATCTATTGACGCTCACCCGGGAATTTCGTTTACGTAATAATTAGTCGTATAACTGATGGCTTTGATAAAGGTTAGTCAGTTGTGCTTTACAAACTAGCACCGTAAGTTGTGTTATGTTGTGACCAGTTAGGTTGAATTTTATTTATCTTCAAAATATTGAATTATAGTGATTGTTTTCCCTGGAAATACAAAACGGGTTAAATGTGCTCAGGCAAAATTCTTGGACAAAGACATTCACTGGAATGTACACTGAATACAAAATTGTAATATTATTTTATGTGATTCAACAAGAGACTGTTGACACATCTGCACTTTGTAGGTTATTACAGACGTCATCGTCTTCCATCTTCAATTTCATTAGGATTTGAACCGTGATTCACTTAGATTGTTTCATTGATATGATTCGTGTTTTAATTTTCGGATTATAATTTGGATTAAATTAGCAATACCGTACGTTCTTTCTTGTCTCATTGTTCACTTTGTAGTCTAGAAAACAAAGTATTTGTTAAGTTTTACAGAGCCTGTTATCTTCACTCTTTTCTGTTACTTATTTTAAGAGCATGGACTCGTAACAATATATATATATATATATATATATATATATATATATATATATATATATATATATATATATATATATATATATATATATATATATATATATATATATATATATGTATGTTGAGAGCTAGGTCCTGATAACATTATCTAAGAATAAGTCATAAGGTATGAGTATGCTTCTTATCAGCTGACTAAGGAGGGGACAATGGAGTAAACTCGAACTTTTTCTTTCTTTTCAACTATAACCAGATATAATTCATTTTTTAAGAAACCTTGAATGAAGTCACTTTATAACCATGACAGTCGTGTCGCTAGTATACAAATCCAGAATACTATCACTGTCTTGATGTACAGTTTGGAATACGATAGCATCACACAAGGCCAGGGTACACATTAGCACTGTATTATATTATAGTATTACTCTTTTGATTTTGTTCCATTAAAGTTAACAACAGAAGAGGAAATCTGACCTGATTGTGATATGTGAAAAGTGAAATCTGAAAGAACACTTGCTTAACTTGACGCTTCAGCAATAGTTGAATACGTTTTTGAAGTGAATTGCTATAAATGGAAGTAAATTGGTAGGGAAAACACTCACACATACCATGACAACTAGTAAATTCTAAAAACTAAACATGAATACAGTATGCCTTTGTAGATTGCCAGTTTAGTCAAGCATTAATGAATTGAATTTAGAATGTCAAGTAGGTGAGGAAAGGACTCACATTCATTTAGACATTATTTTTCCCTAAGACCAGTTTTAAACCTATAATTTAAGAAAGGAATCATATATTTGTAGTGTAATTAAATTTCTTTTTATCTTCATAAGTTTATTTAAATTAAATTAAATTAAATTAAATTAAATTAAATAAATAAACAAATAAATAAATAAGTAAATAAATAAAAGTATTGGTCTTCGAGGACAACACTCACTTGATCATATAAATGAGTTTCAAATAACATATGTTATGACAATATCTAGTTCGCTTGTAAAGTTAAATTAAAAATGATCATAATGCATATAATTTGGAAGAGAGAAAGGTAATTGCAAATAATAATGATAAATTAATTAAATAAATATTGGTTGGTACTTAAATAAACTTTAAACAAACTTGCACTGTCTGAAATATTGCCTAAGTAATATAACTCTATTATAAACTGAACAAAATAAAAATAAAAATCAAATAAAACTCACTACAACCGTTTGATTGCTGCTAACTGACTTGAACCACCACAAGCAGCCCACAAAGCCTTTTATACTCCTGACAAAAACCTACAAAACCCAAAACCATGAGAGAGAGAGAGAGAGAGAGAGAGAGAGATGTCTTTTGAACATATTCGGGAATGATATGAAGCTCCGAAAGGCCTCGACAGCTGACCGTGCCTAACATCTACTTGCCAAACAAGAAAATTGTGATTACAGTCGTTTTGATGATCTTGCCACAGTCATGCAACATGGATATGCCTTTCTTAAGACAGCTCAATAGAAAAAAATGAAGTCTGGATAAGAGAAAGATTGCACATAAGATAATTGTTCAAAGTAGTAGGACTTTCGGGATAATTTTTTAAGCATTATTGTCGAAGCAAAGGAACTGGTCATCCCGGTTCGCGTAACTAATACTTGTAGCTCTTTCTGGATTTGTTCATGGCTCCAATATAAATAAAGTATAGTGGATTAACTAATTGTGATGAATATGCATTTAACAAGACGGACACACAATGATATGAGAGATGGCATACTGATTTGAGTAAACCCACAACCGTGGTCATTCCCCGTGTGCTTCATATATGCAGTTACGAGACTAGTCAACAACAAGAGTGTAACAGAATATCGGACACCTACCACATGCATTTGACAATGGTCATGCTATCAAGTTCAGTCATTTTTGTCGTTATCTGTATTAAGCCAACAAAAAACATGAAGTATTTGAAATTTTCAGAATATTACCAGTAGGATAATGTTCAAATCTCATCGTTGTTGCTATAGAAAACATTTGTCACCCTGGGTCACTTCCTGGAAGAAAGGGTCTTCTACAATCATGCTAGCTTAATTAACCGCGTGATTTACAAAATTAATCATACATTATCTTTGTAACATAATTCCATTAGCAAATACATCCATATGAAATAGTGTCATGCATTCAATCCTGAAAATAAATTTTGAGTCCAGCAGGGGAAAATAACGACCCTACAAGTATTCCCTATCATATCTATGTTATCAGACTGACCAGGGACAAGAATTATCATACAATGACAGAATTTGTTTATCAGACAGATCCAGTGAAATATTATTGTCACACTATCCCTCCCTAACAAATATGTTGCATCAGTAGATCCATATAAAGAATAACCGTACAATTAGTTACCTAACGTACATAGTTTAGGAGACATGCGCAGTGAAACCCTATCACATCAGTCACTCCCTGGCAGATTTCTGTTCTCAAACGAACAGAGAGAAAGGATTAAGTCTATAGTCAGTCAGAACCTGAGAATCACTACTGTCATACAATGTCTTTCAAACCGGATGCGGTTGTTGCACATACTATGAGACGAAATATTATGATGCGATCGTATTGTGACTGAATTTTGTTGTCATGCGGACATGGAAAAAAACGACCATCATACAAACCGAAGACACTATTATAATTATATTATAATACCGACTCAGAGGACGAATTATCATAAATATCCTGTCCTACAGAATTATGTTAGTAGACAAGCTCAGATAAATAATATTGTCATGCGTTGCCCCACAAAATCATTTTGTAATTATAGCGAGAAACTGACCAACCAATGATATGATATCAGATCAATACAGATACCTTGGCATCCGTCCGTCTACGGGAGACGATGGCATAGCTCCAAAGTACGCTTTTGCTTATCCTTCTTTTTAGCTCTCTTTTCAGCTTGTTTTATTCTTCTCTTTTCCTCTGCGTTTTGAACTCCCTGCCTGACAGCTAGACGCCAGCTGGAACGGTTGTTTGCACAGCTCTCCCAGTCGTTGACATTGATGTTTGCTGTCTTCATATCCTTCTTGCAAACATCTTTGTAGTGCAGATGTGGTCGTCCAGTTGGTCGTGCACCTTCTGCTAACTCCCCATATAACAGGTCCTTGGGAATGCGACCTGGGTCCATTCTCTTGACATGGCCGAGCCAGCGAAGGTGCCTCTCGCTGAGTATGGAGAACATGCTGTTCATGTTGGCGCGTTCTAGAACCTCTGTGTTGGGTACTTTGTCCTGCCACTGGATGTGCAGAATGCGCCGCAGACATCTCAGGTGGAAGCTGTTGAGTTTCCTCTCGTGTCTTGCATAGGCGGTCCATGTTTCGCTGCTGTAGAGAAGTGAGCTGAGCACGCAGGCTTGGTAGACACGCAGTTTGGTCTTTTCTGTGAGGTTGGGGTTGTTCCAGACCCTCTGGTTAAGTCTGGCCATCACTGCTGCTGCCTTGGCAATCCTGCCGCCCACCTCAGAATCAATGGAGAGTGAGCTGGAAATGTTAGACCCGAGGTATGTGAAGTTCTCGACAACTTCCAAATTGTACCCATCGATGGAGAAACAGGGAGGGGAGTCTGTGTCCTGTGCCATGACGTTCGTTTTCTTCAAACTGATGGTCAGTCCTAATTCCTTACATGCATGGGAGAGACAGCATACCAGCTGCTGAAGTCCATCTTCCGTGTGTGATGTCAAGGCTGCATCGTCGGCAAAGAGCAATTCACGAATGAGTACCTCTGTGACTTACGTCTTAGCACGGAGACGGGCGATGTTGAACAGCTTGCCGTCAGCCCTGGTATGGATGTACACTCCCTCGCTGCAGTCCTTGAATGCGTACTGGAGAAGCATGGAGAAGAAGATGGCAAAGAGCGTCGGTGCAAGGACGCAGCCTTGTTTGACTCCGCTAATGACTGAGAATGCTTCAGACGTTGCGCCATTGAAGCACACTGTGCTGTACATGTTCTCGTGGAACGACATAATGAGAGCAAGCAGACGTGGGGGGCAGCCAATCTTCTGCAGGAGTCTGAAGAGTCCACTCCGACTAACCATGTCAAACGCCTTCGTCAGGTCTATGAAGGCAATGTAGAGGGGCATCTGCTGCTCGCGACACTTCTCCTGCAGCTGACGTAGTGAGAAGATCATGTCTACAGTTGACCTGCCGGCTCGAAATCCACACTGGGACTCTGGGTAGACGCGGCAGGCTAGGATCTGCAAGCGCGCCAAGGCAACACGGGCGAAAGCCTTTCCGACGATGCTGAGGAGGGAGATGCTCCGATAGTTGTTGCAGTCACTACGGTCTCCTTTGTTTTTGTACAAAGTGACGATGTTTGCGTCACGCATGTCCTGTGGGATGTATCCCTGTTCCCAGCAAAGGCAGAAGAGTGTGTGTAGGGGCTGGAGCAGTGCTGGTTTTCCGCTCTTGAGGACTTCAGGCGGAATGCCGTCGCTTCCAGGAGCCTTCCCACAGGCAAGGCAATCGATGGCTTTTCCGAGCTCTTCCAGGGTGGGCTCTGTGTCTAGCTCCTCCATGACAGGCAGGTCTGGAATGGCGTCCAGGGCAGTTCCAGTGACATTGTTTTGGGTTGCATATAGCTCGAGATAGTGCTCAACCCATCGCTGCATTTGTTTCCCCTGGTCTGTGATGACTTCGCCCGTCTTGGACTTGAGGGGGGCGGTCTTGTAGCTGGGGGGGGGGGCCTGTCGCCTTTTTGATACCCTCATACATTCCTCTTGTATCCCCGGTGTCAGCAGCTGTCTGTATACTGTTGCAAAGGTTCAGCCAGTAGGTGTTGGCACAGCGGCGGGCGGTCTTCTGGGCGTTATTCCTTGCAATCCTGAGGGCTTGTAGTGTTCTGGGGCTAGGTGCAGCCTTGTATGCCAGGAGGACTTTCCTCTTTGCCTCAGTCACGGGCTCCATCTCCTCCCAGTTTGCCTCATACCAGTGACATTCTTTCGCTCCCTCTTCCCGTAAGCTGTGATGGCTGAATTGTACACAGAATCACGGATATGAGACCACTTGGAGTCAATGGTGTCATCAGGTGTCACTTTGGTGAGGGCTTCCTTCAGTTTGCTGATGAACTGCTGTGTTTTCTCTGGGTTGCTTGCACAGCAGGTGTTGATACGTGGGTGACCCTTCTTCTTGGCGTGGTGCAGCTTCTTGGGTAATAGTCGCACCTTGCTGGCCACGAGAGAATGGTCCGTGTCACAACCGGCACTGTGGTATCTGCGGGTAAGGAGGACACTGGCCAGTTCTACACGCCTGGTGATGATGAGGTCTAGCTGGTGCCAGTGGCGTGAACGTGGTGAATCTCCTTGCATTTGAAGAAAGTGTTGGTCCCACATAGGCTGTGGGAGCAGCACATCTTCAGCAGTCGCTAACCATTCTCGTTGATCTTGCCCCTTCCGTAAAAGCCGAGGCAGGTGGACCAGGCCTCATGGTCAGCTCTCACTCTAGCATTGAAGTCTCCTAGTAAGTAAAGGCTTTCATTGTTGGGGATACTGGATATTGCCTGATCCAGAGCCTCATTAAACTTGTCTTTCTCCTCGTAGGTGGAGTAGAGACTTGGGGCGTACACACTGAAGATGTTGACCGGGCCTAAGGATGCTGACAGCCGGAGGGCAAGGATTCTCTCAGTACCTGATGATGGAGGTTCAATGAAGGCGATTAGCGTGTTCTTGACGGCAAAGCCTACACCATGCTGCCTAGGTTCATCCAAGGGCTTCCCCTGCCAAAAGAATGTGTAATTGGCTTCCCTGATAGTGCCGCTGTCAGCCAGTCGGGTCTCCTGGAGGCAGGCAATGTCGATGTTCAGTCGGGAGAGTTCTCTGTCAATGACGGCAGTCTTCCGTCGATCTGCTGTAGGTCAGTGATCAATCCAGGACACATGGTCCTGATGTTCCAGGTTGCAAAACGAAGAGTTGGAGTCTTTTTAGTTCTTCTTTTAGTCTTTCCTGGTGCAGAGTCTTGTGGCCCACTTGTCGAGATGGTTCTCTAAACTCCACGCACCCAGTGAGGCAGGCAGGCCATGGCGGGCAGCACCTTACTGACTGGGGGCTGCCCAGCTTGAGGCGGGCGGTAGCTGTCCAGTGAGACCTGATGATCTCTCCCACCGTTAGAAGTAACCCCTGGCGCCAAGCTCTACGCCAATCGAGCTTTGACTTAGAACCAGTAAACTGCTACTTCTCGTGTTGTTCCGACGCCGTACGACGACGCTGGAGTGTCCTCTCCAGTGGAGCTATGAAGCCTGGGCAGGGTGGTATGGAGAATCAGCTGTTGCCCATCTAGCAGATCCCCCCTCTCCACGCAGCTGGTGTGCCCAAGGGAACGACGAATGCCGATACAGCTTGGCACCAACGGCGTCGCAGGAGTTGCCGGAATGACGTTGAAGTCAATGTCATACCGCCTTATAGACTCCATCTCCGGATTTTCTGTCGGGGTTTACTCCCTTAGCCTTTCCCATGAGTGGGTATAGCCACAAGGCAGCAGAGGTTTGGAATCGGAGTTTTCCTTCTCCTAGATGAGCTACCATCCAAGGTTTACGAGTCCCATCTACCCGAAGCAACTGGTTTTAAGGCGCCAGTGAGCCGCCTTCACCCATTCTCCTGTTAGTAGAAAACATGGTCTGCCGGGCTTCAAGTCTAAGCCACTCGCGAAGGCCAGGAGCTGGATTTTAGTTGACAGAGGCAGTAAGAGACGCAGGCCGTATGGGGCATTTTGGAGGATTGGGGCGCTTGTCTCCCACTCCCACCCCGGGCAATGTCAACCTTAGACCACAATACAGATACATATACTTTATATTAGACGAAGTTGTTTAGACGACATCTTGATTTGGTCCTATTCATCCTTCCATACACCTTTACGTCTGCACATTCGTGTCTCCGTCAATATTGAGAAATATTTCTCTCATATGCGTCTTATAAGCAGATTATGCTACCAATATATAATACTACTACCAGGGTCTTGAGGGATGCTGCACTTTGTGTAATCTGACCAAGCTTGAGGCGGCATAGCAAGTATCATGGGCGTTCAGTGTCGATTTCCATGCAGTCATACATCATAGCTTTGGAACATGTTTCTTTACACATCTGGTAGACTGATTTCAGTCTCGTATCATGGAAAACAGTATACAAGAAATTTCAGCCAAGCATGAATTTGAAAGGGTGTTCATCGTTGATACTTAAGCTTACTTTTATGTTCAAACTTTTGGTGGTTTGAGCGGGCTTTATGTTATACTGATCATTTTTGGGGGGACTGAGCGGGCTTTATGTTGTACTGATTAGCTTTTGGGGGTTGAGCGGGTTTTATGTTGTACTTCTCAGATTAGAATATTCATTTCAATATGATGTTATATTGCATATGAAGGATATGATTATGGAATCTACTGAGAGAAAAAAACATTTTCGGTCGACCCTTAAAGACGATGGTTTTCCTGGCATTCTGTAATAATTCTGGTTTTCCTTTCATTCTGTAATAATTTGCATGTAAACGTTTTCTACTTTAGTCAGTTACCTATGATATACAAGGTTGACGCTTGATATGCTGAAACTGAAAACCAGTCTAGCACTCATTGCTTCTCCAGACAAACATGCCAAGTACATCCCGGTTCACATGAAAATGTAATCGTGTAATTGTGTTCAATTGCTTTCATCCACTCATTGGCTGAAAAAAAAAAAATCCAGTTTCAGTGACGTAGTATTGTCAGACTTATTCAAGACAAAATTTACTGTTGTTGCACTATTATATCACATGCCTTTTTTTTTCTTCAGTGTAATACATTAGTTTCTATCAGATATGATGCTGTAAGTTTTTGTGTATTGTAAAAGGCATGTTGAGTTATTACCAAAATTCACAACACTGTGTTTTCTCGATATTTGCTCCAAAATTCAATAGTTTGCTAATGAAAATCTTCTGATTACTGAACAATAAATGATACAACCATCGAATCGCAGAGTAAGACGTTGATCCAAGTTTAAAAGTCTAGTTTCAGTTTAATATTGTAAGTTACGTTGTTTGTTTGTGTTGAATGTGTTGTGTTTTGTTTGGCGTTTCTCGACAATGGGCTGAAACACAAACACTACACACAAATCGGTATATTTTCGTCTGCTCTCAATTTATATACTTCCATACTGTCCTGCATTTGAATTTACCTGCCCCATCCGTTCAGTTGTGCTATAATTTCTTCGAAACAGCTTTGATCTTTTTAATATGAAAACATTTCTTGGAAAACATGACCATGTTGCATGTACGCGTTAATGTTTTTGTTTGTTTATGTTTCACAGATTTTCATGTTTCACACAGTTAAATTACCCATGTAAAAAAATCCATATCTTTTAAGCACGTGTTGAATCAGTAGACTTGGCATTGCCTAAAAAAAAGTAATTTGCCAAGTTTATTTCCCATCATATAATATGCAATTTAAGCTTCAACAAAGGCAGGGGAAACTGTGTTACCCACCTTCCAAATTTGTTGGACTCACAGCAATTTGATGGATAAAGGAACATCGTAGATAGAACTTATTGCATTAGTACTGCGAATAATTTGCTCCATTTGCCACCTTACCTTTTTTGTCTCCACCCTACTATCATCATCAGCTTTATCTGATAGTTAAGTCAGAATAAATGGACATTGCATTTCTAAGGTCATGACACCATTTGAATTGTATCGTTGCATGTTTGATATACTTATTATCACTAGGTACGGGCTTAGATTAGATAGAATCATTATTTATTGATGGTAATAAAATATATCAAAGTCAATATACGGTTAAGTAATTATCATTATTTTAAATTTATGTATTGAACAATATTACACTATATCGCAGTCTTCACAAAATGATAGAACAATTATGGAAAAATGGAGATCTGACAAGCTACAAACTAAAAAATTAATACATAGTCCCATTCGCAAATCTCAGTTTACAAGGAGGGCTGGTGTAGGCAGAGAGAGAGAACGAGAGGTAGAGAGCGGGAACATGAAACATATGCGATGGAATTACTGTTTTTTTTTTAGATATAATTCATCTCTCTTTTATACACATACTGTTACGTATATTTAATTTAATTGATATTTGATTTAATTTAATTGTTTGTAAGTTTTAAAATCTTTTCATTATTAAATTCTTTATATGTCAAAATAATGCAGTATTGTTTACTAGGAACTAAACACTTTTACAAAAAAAATAGTTAGACCTTAACCGTTCAATTGTAAACATCTAAAGCTGACCTTGTTTCCGATCTTTATTTCATAAATAACCGAGATAAGTAAACAATTTAGTAATTTATCTTATTTTTAGAGTAAAATAATTGGTTCTTGTCAAGGTCGTACTGGGACTACGTGCTTTTATTCGTCAATACATCTCGAAGGTTCTGGAACGTTGACTCTTATCCGGGAATTCGTTTTGCGTTTCGAGTCACTATATAATCATTGTTTACAGAGATTTTTCTCAATAGGGACTTTCACTTTACACTGGAAAGTTTCCGTTGTGTCAGTTTGGAGTTATTATAATGTTTATTCGAATTATTTGGATGCAAAAGGATTAATTCTTTTTCCTGGAAGTATATGAATGTTCATACAGAATTCTTGGACAAAGACATTTCAGTAATTCAAACATACGAATATCACAGAATTGTATACCTTATAACACCACAAAGGATACAGTATACGTCATCGTCCTCCATCTTGGAGTTTTCGCCGTGAGTCGAGCTTGAATTCATTTGAACATTTCATTATCAGTACTTCTAAAATTTGATACGTGGATTATTCTTGAATTATTTTTTTTTTTTCTTTTGATTCTTGAAACCTTAAGTTTTGTTTTTTTTTTATACTTTTACAGTACTTTTCCATGGAAATAAATTATTTATTATATTTTTCAATATTTTTTCACTTCTTCTTGTGTTACAGATTATTCGAGCCTAAACTCATTATATAGGAATACACACACAAACAAACACAATGTACGATATCAAGATAACAAATTGAAAAACTGTACCCTTCTTTCTATGATTGCATCTCTTTTTTTAAAAGTTCTCCGAAACAGTTTTGTTTAATAAAATAATTTATACATGTAAAATGCAGAGCATATAAAGCGGTTGAGATGAGATGCATTGTGTGTGTGTGTGTGTGTGTGTGTGTGTGTGTGTTAGTCTTGACTCATTCACCAATGTAAATACCATTTGTTTGACTTTATAAAGCTATATGTTTTCATATCAACAGTTTAAACAAAATAAAAACAATTTCGTTCAAACCTTAGTAAAATGCAAAATATTTATCTGACTTTTCCTTATTGATCCTGGAGTTTGATACTGAATCACCGAGTTCAGCTTCAATGTGTGTGCGTCAAACGTTTGATACTAAATCACCGATTGCAGCGTCAATGTGTGTGCGTCAGACGTTTTATTACCAACATTGCTATTTTCTTATGATAAGAATAACCATAAGCATGAGGTTGGAAGCGATCAGTTGTGCCTGGACTACGTTTATACGTTTTTTACTGACAAAATTTTATTTTGCTCCTATATTTTCTATCTTTGTATTTATGTTAGCTGTGACGGAAGGCTACCTATTACATCGTAGCTGTGACACAAAACTAACATATACATTGTATCTGAGATGGTAAACTGCCATGTACATCGTAAATGTGACACAAAACTACCATATACATAGTAGCTCTTTACAGAAAACTAACATAAACATCGTAGCTGTGACGACAAATAACCATATACATCGTAACTGTGACGGTAAAATACCATATACATGGTAGTTGTGACAGAAAACTACCATTGACATTTTAGCTGTGACAGACAACTACCAAATCCATGATAGCTGTGACGGTAAACAACCATACACATCGTAATTGTGACAGAAAAATACCATAAACATGGTAGCTGTGATGGTAAACTGCCATATACATCGTAAATGTGACAGCAAACTATCATACACATGATAGCTGTGACGATAAAACACCATATAAATGGTATCTGTGACGGTACGCTACCATATACATAACACTGGACAACAAATTTTTACAAAAGTCATGTTACTGAAATAAAATTAGTCAATTCTTATCAATTTTTATGTGCTGAACACGAATATGACAGTCAAATTGCAAAATTGGCTCTAGTTTTTTTGTAATCTGCAAGAAATTAATGTTTACATAACGAAATGCATTCCAATAGTAAAAGGTCAACTGTAATAGCCTACCTATAAAAAATCAAGTCATTGACTACATCTTAGATTTCTTCGCCTGTCTCTTGTACAGCTGTTCGGGAGCATCTCTGAGGAGTGTCCAGCAGTAGTCAGCCAGCATTGTAGTGGACCATTTTCCCTGCTATCTTTGTTCCATTGTTGCGATATCTTGATGAAAACATTCGCCGTGTTCATCACTAACAATACCACAGTTGCTAGGAAAGAAATCCAAATGGGAATGAAGGAAGTGAATCTTTAGAGACATATTGCAGCCAAGTTTCTTATACTTCATCAACATGTCTTCTACTAGTTCCTTATAGTTTTCTGCCCTAACATTTCCGAGGAAGTTTGTAGAAACTAGGCGAAAAGCATTCCATGCTTGTTTTGCGTCACCTTCCAGCAAGTTGTTGAACCGGTCATCTTTGAAAAGCTCTCGAATCTGAGGACCCACAAAAACTCCCTCTTTAATCTTTGCTTCGCTGAGTCGAGGGAATTTTTCATGCAGGTATCGGAATGCTGGCAAAGTCCGGTCAATGGCTTTCACGAAGTTCTTCATCAAACCTAGTTTGATGTGAAGGGATGGTAGCAAGATTTTCTGAGCCTCAACCAGAGCTGGGTGTTGGATATTCTTCTCTCCAATGGCTACATTCTGCCTGTGAGTCCATTCCTTCCTCATGTAGTGCATTTCCCTTGCTCGGCTATCCCACTCGCATAAGAAACACATGTATTTTGTATATCCTTGCTGCAGTCCCATTAAAAGGGCAACTACCTTCAAATCACCACAGAGGTGCCAGCTGTACTTGTTATACTCAATGGAATTCAGTAGCTGCCTTAAGTTATCGTATGTCTCTTTCATGTGGACAGCATACGCTACTGGAATAGATGGAAGAATGTTTCCATTGTGCAAAAGCACAGCCTTGAGACTCAGTTTCGAAGAGTCCACAAATAGTCTCCATTCTTGTGGGTCATGAGTGATTTTTAAAGCATTCATGAGGCCCTCAATATCGGAACAGAATATCAGATTACTTTCCTTTCTGAAGAAAGGCTCCAATTGCTGGTGGCGCTTTCGATATGCAGTAATTGTGACATCTTCTTCTAGAAGATTCCATTGTTGGAGTCTTGATCCTAGCAATTCTGCCTTGTTCTTTGATAAGTCCAAATCACGAATCAGGTCATTTAGTTCTTCCTGTGTTATTCTGTGTGGGGTTGATGATGCACCACAGTGAAAATCTGGATCACTGCATGCTGATGGACCAGGAGAAGAACAGGTCGACTCACCTTTGTCTTCGTCAGATGAATCAAGAGAATATTCTGCTGGAGGTTCTGGAATAGGAAGTCCCTCACCATGTGGAACTGGTCTCAATGCAGACGGAATGTTTGGGTAGACTATTCTCGACTTCTTTCGCTTCGTTATTCCGCCGGAAAGAGGAGGAACCAAGCAGAAGTAACAGTCATTTAGGTGGTTGCTTGGCTCTCTCCACACCATTGGGACTGCAAACGGCATTGATGACCTTTTGCAATTCAACCACTGTGAAAGCTGTGTTGTACATGTAGCACAGCATATATGCGGAGCCCAAGGCTTGTCTTGGTCACCAACCTTGCATCCGAAGTAAAGATGATATGCCTTCTTCACTTGAGAATTGATACTTTTCTTCTGGTTGGCAAATGTCACTTCCCCACAAATATAGCAAAAATTGTCCGCGGTATTAACACACTTTCGAGGCATTACTGTTTTTTATTGTACGTAAATGGATAAAATAATAAGTTTTATGTAACAGTAGCTTGAACTGTATCGCACAACGTCTAAAATATTTTAAATGCTGAACCTATCTGATTGGGCTTTATATAGTACACTGCTTACGTCAGCTTCAGCAGCCGCCTGGCATTAGTATAATAGGCCTACACATGTATAGTACACTGCTGACGTCAACTTACTTCAGCAGCCGCATGGCATTAGTATTGCATTGCATCAGAAAATGATGCAATCAACTGTGGATGATGTGAGCATGATGGTATTATGCAATGTTACATCATTATTCCGGATGTTGCTGCAATCCTACTGGAGAAATTTACACAGTGAAACATAGAAAATGAGGTATATGAATATCTTCAAAACGAGAGCCAATACAAATTTTTCACGGTTATATTCGTGTTCGGCACACCAAAATACTACAGATTAGGGCCTTTTCAAGTCAGTAATGATTTCACTGTTGACCAGTGTAATCATAAATGTGACAGAAAACTACCATATACATGGAAGCTGTGACGGAAATAATACGATATAGTTTGCACTTTCCATTCCGTGTATCCATACTTATGGCGCTACTAATATATTATAGAGAGTCATATCAATGAAAGTACTAATGTATCATACAGTCAAACCTATGAAAGTACTACTGTATCATACAGAGTCCAATCAACGAAAGATTAATGTATCATACACAAATCAATGAATGTAGTAAAGTATTATACAGAGTCGAATCAGTGAAAGTACTAATGCATTATATAGTCAAATCAATGAATGTACTAATGTATTATACAGAAACAAATCTACGAAAGATGGTAACAAATTTCAGCATCGTCTCACTATCAAGCTCCATAAGAACTATTCAAAATGTGAAAACCCGACTTTGACATGCATTACAAATAGTGACAGAAGTCTGATTAAGGAGATTCGACTGTACATTTATAGAATTAATGTGCCTCATGTCGCACTATATCTCCCCTCTTTGTGCATGACTAATACATTATTTCTATATATGACATACGAACTAGTTTTCTTTATATTTTTCTAAGCGAAATGTAGAATCAGTATTGGAATTTTAAATTGTACTTGATATTTTGCTCTCCTACCAATTCGACGGATTGCGGCACAACAACAATAACAGCTACTAATACTACTAAAAATACTACGACTACTACTATTAACACCCGAGTGGCCGAGTGGTCTAAAGCACTCACCGTTCCGGATCACTGCCATCTCACCTCTGTCTGTGTGGGTTCGAGTCCAATGCTCGGCTAGCGTGGATACGTGGGAAAGCCTGCCAGTAGCTTCTTGTCGGTCGGTGGTTCTTCCCTGGGTTTTCCAGGGTGCTTCCTCCACCAGTAAATCTTGTGCTGAAAAATGGCGTTAAACCCTAGAACAACAACAACTAACACTAACTACAAAACTGCAATGGCTCATTATTGCATATTCCCACGTATTTTACTGCATATTCCCAATTACCGTTGACAACCCCTGGTAAACACAACCAAGAATGAACCAATGAATAGGATACTAATGAAAATACGCCACATATATAATGATTCTTTCTGCTATATCTGCATATATGACATTTCATGAGGAAAATATTAGAAAATGTTTGATCCTCTCCCAGGAACCTCATGCGGAAGATTAGATAAGATACCCATTTTCATAGTCATTATTGGGGCAATACAAAACTTCACATGTCAATTAATTTCCCCGAACGGTATAGGTACAAATAAGGCAACGCACGAAGAAGTGGGGGGACGGACTGATGAGATTACATACGGAGAAAAGGCAGAGTGTATCACAACATTCCGGACTCTTTTAAGAGTGTTTTAGATAATAATAATAATAATAATAATAATAAAACAGTATTGTCACGATAATTTTAATATGTTTAATTGGATTTGATAACTTCATTGGCATTCGCTAACCTTATATAATGGTCACCGGCATAAATGTATCTTACGATAACATCATTTGTTTTCGAGTTATAAAATAGGGACAAAGGATTATTTCTGCAAAAATAAATCTACATGATACATTCATAACCACCCTGCATAAGCCATCGAACAAAAGTTAGCGTATTTCTTCCTTTTCCTTGCTTAGATTCTATATTAATAATTCTTAAAAACAAATCCAGGAAGAATTCTGCTGACATCTTCATGTAAATACTTTTATTTTACAATGTTTTACACCAACAATCTCCTGAATGGCAAGTACGGATGACTTGTAGATTGATTTACACATAAATATGTGAATATTGTTTAAAAGAACGGCAATATATAAGTAATCATACACGATCATCCTAATTCGACTTGTAGGTTGGTTTACACTCTCTCACACACACACACTCTCTCTCTTTCTTTCTTTCTCTCTCTCTCTCTCTCTCTCTCTCTCTCTCTCTATATATATATATATATATAGAGAGAGAGAGAGAGAGAGAGAGAGAGAGAGAGGGATATAGATACACACATACATACATACATACATACATACGTGCATACATACATATTTCCAATAATGCTCTCATCTCATTAAACTGAAGCAAATGTACAGAAACACAGGATCCTGCTGTTAATAAAACATCACTATTTATACAGAAACATATGCTATTTCACGACATTCCAGAATTAAAAATATTGAAAGAGACAAAAATGTAATTAGAATATAAAGGTGTCCTATCTAAGAACGTAAAGGATATAAAGGACTGGAAGATATTATATATCCTATCGTGACTCAGCAATCATCAAAGTGTAAAATAAATAAGACTCTAATGAGAGGTCCCTACAGAATGTGTAACATATTTTGCATGCTATATTATTTGTAAATAAAAATATTCCGAACGAATGAAAATTGCATAGAACTTGCCGCGTTCAATTACTGAAAGTAAACTGATCAGTAAGTATAAATCAGTAATTTCGAAGTCTATGAAAGTTAATTTTGACATAATTTGTTTATGTGCAAACAATACAGTCGATTTCTTTCAAACTGTAATTTGATTCACACATTTATTGTTTACATCGGAATGTACATAACGATGTCATATACAAGGTATCTTATCGGACGTGTACCGACACCGCTGTGCACATGATAATGGGTCATGTCAACAGATGTGAAATCATACTTGTCCAGTTATCTCATGACCCCATTTTACTGGTGCATTCTGAGGACATTGATTGTTGCCGCATTTATTGTTAATAACATAATCTTAGGTTTAGCCATTACAGTTGTATAATGTATGATTCTCATAACAGTTTTGCACTCATATTCCTTCATCTCACTCTCGCACAATGAATTTTCCATCAACAACCCGTATTTCATCAATTTGTTTGTCATACCTCTAAATTGTTAGAACCAAACCTGTAATTATATGTATCACATGACTATTGTGTTAGTTAGGTTAATATATTTATTTCATATGTATTTATCTAGCATAGGTACGGGGAACGTAATGTCAGAATGTATATATGTTAATATGGACTGTTATAAAGGCAAGATTGAAATTGGACTGTTACGATTTATATGTACAAGTTGGGGAATCTAATGCTAACAGTGAACCTACTATCCATTTAGTAATATAGTGCTTTTCGGTCATGTACGGTCAGTTATCGTACGCACCGCATATTACTCACCAAGCGGGTGTTAAGCACCCATTCGACCCTTACTGTGTGCACAGAACACGTTTTAATTCCATGTGTTTGGAAGGAGAAAAGGGGGAAAATGGCTGCATTTGGAACCTGTGTTGGAGTCATTACTTTCTTCTCTTGCTTTATTAATACTTGTTTCTCCCTGCACTGTTAGTCTGTTAGACGTAAACCAGACCAGACTTCGATTAACGTCGCATTCGCACGTTTGCACAAGCGCGTTGGATTTATTCCCACATTGAGCGATATGTTATTGATCGTACGGGAAGGAATTTGAGCCACGTACTGGAGGTACACGTTATGCATAATCAATCCCCATGCTACTAATTTGTTACGAGTGCGAATCGTACAAGCGCACTCGTTGCAATTCTTTACGCTCTTGCATTATCAGACGTCAGGTGTGATGGGATACTACCTTTTGACGTCACCCGGGTTCAGCGCTTACACGCTCATCGGGAACCTGCGTGCTGGACGAGTGGAAATCGGCCCTCACGATCATCTTTGGTAATTCGAGCTAGGGAAGGAAAGGAAAGGGCTCGTTTGGAAACTACAAGCGTCGTCCGAAACGCTGAAAAACTGAAACGCTTGTCCTACTAAGGTCAAATCATGCCCAAAAACTGAATCTGGCTATATTATATTGACAATTTTGTGTAAGCCACATTCGGAATTAGATTCATGCTTGAAAACTGGTTAAAATTGTCCTGTGCAATTAATTTGTTATTTTGTGTACAAAGTGTACATTGCATATCCTAAACATGAAATGCGAAATTTGAGGATCAAAGTGACTCATTAAATTTTGTTCAGCCATGTGAGATAATAAATGTTTCATTTTTGATTTCATTCCAGATTTAATTCAAGCTGGTTTTCTAGCCAAAATGTAACCCCTATAGTAAGAAAAATTTGGTTAGAGCCCTAAAAAGGGCTGTTTTATGGCGACAAGATGAGTGTTCTACGGCGGTCCTATTCTTCTCCACATACCGCTGCACTCCGTGTTTCTTCGTACTGCAGAACTGGGAATGCCTCTAAACCATACATTTCAGCCAGATGCTCTGCTGCCTCTACCAGACTAGACAGACGGTTGTGTTTGATGCGTCTTAGTAGTATTGAGAGAGGACTCTGGCTCCGAAATGTCATTGTTGTGAGCGTTGGTTGCTGCGATTTTAGAGATCTCCAGGGCTGATGAAAAGGTTAACTTTTAAATGACCATCTAGGACTGTTCCTAACCCCAAATCCAAGAGCCGTTGTCTGTCCTGATCCAATTCCTCTTCTTCTAACTTCTCTTCTTCTTCTATCCCCTCCTCTGTCTTTTTCTCTTCTGAATGCTGAGCGTCCTCTCCATTTGTACTAGTAGCACAATACTCTGCGTTAGCTTAGATGCAGCTGCCGCTCAGGCTTGATGTACTTTAGTAATAAGACTTATGTCTGCTTGTGCATCACGTAGGTTGTATCAATCCGCCGTAACTTTATTGGGGGTTCATGTCAATTAGTCGGTTGAAATTGGGTTTATTAGTCCCTGCTCAATACATTGAGCTGTAAGAATGGGTACAGAGTGGTGACTAGTTATGGACAGTTCGTGTTTCATCAACTTCTGACCGCTTATTCGTCGTCTTGGCTATAACCAATGACCCATAATTTTCGCTACCCCCTATTTCCTCATTCGTATCATCCCACACTAGTAGCAAAGTTTTTCTTTTATCATCAGCTCTCAGACTCCAGCTACTTGTAAGAGCCTTGCCTGAAGCCCTACTGACCCGTAGTCACTACGTTTGAATAGCTGCAGAATAATTCCGCGCACTGCATTGCTGTAAAGAATCTCATCATCGCTGACACGCTGTATTTTTCAGACTCGACGCTACGTATTAGACGAAGGTGAATTTACAGATTTATATACCAGAGGCTCTGACGTAAAGGAAACTTACCCCAAATTCCGTACGCTGGCGTAATATAGAAAGATTGGAAAGGAGAGATAGAAAGCATATGGAAGTCAAGGGAAAAAACACAAGGAACCTGTCAAGGCAATTATTTATGAATAAATATGTTGTAATAAGCAGGGTAATTAAAAGATCAGCAAAGAATCACGGGGAAAGATGATGGCTAGTCCCTTCCTCTTCATGTACAACTCGGAAGCAGAACAACTTAAACATGAACATATCTACAAGGATGACGACGCTGTGATTTCAGACAGGGCTTTCTATGCTCTGGAGCAGTATTATTGTGCCACAGATGCACACTTAGTGTTTGAGTTCAAGGAAATAGAATGCCATTATATGCACGCACAAAATTCAGTTTTTGTCATCGTTTCTAGATAAATCACGACCAAAACAAGTCATTTAACGTTGTAATGGAAATGCAAGACTCCTTTTGAGGAAGATAGTTTAAACAATATTTTCCACGTACTGTCAAATATGATCCATGTAGTCTCTAAATATATTCTTGAATGCGTACGCCATATCTTCTCTATAACGTCTGTGATGTCATCTTCCCGAGGAGGTAATCCATAGGACGTAGACGGCTAATTGAGTTCCCGGCTATTCATTTTCACATGTAATGATAACTAATAAGGACCCCCTTGATATTTTGCTTGAAGGAATATGTCACGTAAGTCGTTATCCAGAAAGTATATGTGCTCATTTGCAAGGTAGCTTCTATGGGTTTATTTCCAAGGAAGCCAGTGTTGACAGGAATTATCACTTATACCATTCTTTCAAGATATTCGCGTATGAAATGAGAGTTAATGCTTTATCAAGATACTCTTCCAGCTATTCTTTTTGATTCGTCATCAAACATACAAGTCGTATTGCTCTTGACCAGTATGGATCGATTTAAGAATTATAACAACGATCTCTATTCTGAAGTGTAGTTATATCAGCAAACGAATTTTTTAGGGCGTCATGGGGACCCGGGAGTTCTATTCTCTTTTAATGGACACATTTGGTCCTACGTACCCTAAACGAATTATCATGGATATGGAATCGGATATAAGCCAGTGTTTAGTTTCGGACTCACGAAAGACCGGTTCATTTTTATTCAAGTGTTCTTGAACTAGCTTGTTGAATATTTTATACGACAACATTCCATACATGATTCGGATAAATCGTTTCTGCCAATGAGCTTTATTAAGACTCTATCGTCTTAAAATAAGTATAAAAAAGAGTAAGAAGCATCAGACTTTGCAAAATTAAAAACATAATTATTTTCCTACCATACAAAGTGACACATGTAAAAAGGAGTTACGGTATTGGGAAATAATCCTAAAATTTTGAACACCAGTCCAAATGGTTAAAGCTCTGAACAAAATTTAGTGGTATTCTTAACAACATCTGGAAGTGATGATGTGTTTGTGGTGGCCTGTGCTATGCTGATGTGCCAACATTCATTTGTTGAATCACAATAATACAATTTACGAATATATACTTATTTGATATTTCACTATAAGTACGTATCTATATTTCCAAGAATGCTGTTTTTGAGCGCTTTGAATTTGCAGAGAAGACTATTTTGAACTAGATAATTAGCATAAATAAATTAGAGCCCAAATTAAACACTGCACAAAACAATAATACAACTGATTCTACTCAGAATTTGCAGCACTAATAAATAATTTCTTGGAACACAAGATAATATAGTTCCGTACTTTATCTTATGTCACAATTAACATTTTCAAAAGAAAACTATTACCTAATGAAAAAATTCATTCTGGAAGGCCCAAATATTTACAAGATAAACCTTGGTTATAATTGAAAGGTCCATTACTAAAATTTTAATATAAAATGTGTTAACCAACAGGTAGACCCGGTATTTTATGGGGAATTTCCAATTTTCAGAATTTTGACTGAGATAAGAAATTTTACAAAACCAAATAAATGCTTTGGGTCAGATAGAAAATGAAATTGATTTCGGACAAGGTCAGGTCCAAAATACAATTATAAATAACATATAATGAATAATAAACCTAATAAACAATGCAAACTAAATATACACAACAGAGGTCCATACCACCGACTAGGTTCACCGTTTGTAAGAAACGGAAGATATGTTTCACTCTTCAATAAAATCCAAGGCTGCAAGTATAATATCTTTCCAGAATGATCTGTTCATTTGATCTTCACCTTAAAACTATTCCTCAGGCAGGTCCAGCAATTGATCCTAACAATGGAGGAGCCGACTTTAACAACGATCCAATAATAAATGGATCCAACTTGATGACCTATAACATTTTCTTCTTGTAACTGAAGGATACTTCATAGTTTACCAACTGTGTTAGATTTCGACATTATTGGTGTTTCTGTATCTTACGGAAAGTACATTTCCTTCCAAACATTTGCACGAAATTCACAAATTGTATCGATGCCTTTGGTATTTTTTGTCAGTTATAGCTACCGCGCCAGCACATTGGATATGCAAGGCGTTGAGAAATCATCCCAATGCTTAGTTAATCGAAATATCTAGCTATGTTTTCTCTTTTGTACGGTCACTTTGAAGCTTATGATGGCGTGAACTTTGCAAAATATTTGACATATTTGTCCAGATGAAAAGCGTTTTCTGTTATAGTGGCATTCGTCTCCACTATTTGTGGAACGTTCGTATTAACTTAGCGGTGTATTTGCACCGGATTTAATCGTACTAGTTCTTGTATGGACACATCCAATAATTTGTTAAACATGTATGTCCATCGTGTACATTTGCTTTACGCGATGTCACACTTTTGGCAAGAGTAGCAGCTAGACCAATATAAGAAGATCTGACAGAGAGATAGTTTAATTGGAGATCGGTTACTACGCTTTCGTCAAATGAGAAAGCACTTGTCTTTAATCAGATATATTGAATGTCATCAAAATCAGAGGTGGAACAGAAAAAGGTTTTATTTAACAATGCCTCCTAAATGTTCCAATATATGATACAATTTTATGCTTTGTTTTGGCTGTCATGAAAAAAGCGATGACGACCTTGTCAATCTAGTACACTCTGCCACTTTTTCGTAATTCGGGTACATCAGATATTCACGGCTGACTTACACGTGTTTAATAAGCTTGCCTGTATCGTCGACATGTTGAAGGGGTTTACTTACACAATGGAACTACACATACTCAATACAGATAATCATACTCTACGTACACATTGTTTGCCAATCTATGGGTACTGACATGTACCCAATACATGAGATGGGCATTTGAGGTTACGACTTTACATTGGTACGAGTCTATGCTCTTAAAATAAGTAAAAATAAAGAGTGAAAACAACAAGCTTTATAAAAATTTAACAAATATTTTTTTGGCCTAGAATATAAACCGAAAATTGAAAAGAAAACGAACTTACGGCATTCCAAATTAAATTGAAATTGTAATTTAAGAATTAAAATAGAAGTTTGTTACCAATTGGCACATGATAAAATATCATGTTGTCTCGTATGACCTTGACTCAACTTAATGATACTTACTCTGAGAAAGAAAACAAATTAAAAAAGTTAACAAAAGAAGAAATCTTATGAACGATACAAAGTACTAATTAAAAAATATATTTCTCTAATGTAAAAGTGCATCTGCTATTAAATTGTCTTTTCCCTTCATATGACCCTTGTCAATATTATATTCCTGTAACAACAAACTCTACCATAATAATCCCTGATTTTTGTTTGTCATCTTGCCGATGAAATTAAAGGGATTGTGATCACTAAACACAATAATCGGAGAAGAAGCTGAATTAATGTAAACTTCAAAGAGTTGCAATGGCAGTATCAATGCCAAACATTCCTTATCGATTGTAGAATAATTTATCTGGTGTTTATTTAATTTCTTAGAAAAATACCACACGGGATGATCAACACCAATTTTGTCTTCTTGAATCAATACTGCTCCATCCACAACATCACTTGCATCAACAAACAGTTTAAATGATTGGCTGAACTTTGGAGCTGTAAGAACTGGTGCACACTTAAGTATGACCTTTAACGTTTCAAAAGCCTCCTGACATTTTTCAGACCAATGAAACCTGGTTTGCTTGATAAATAAATTTGCAAGGGGTTCAGCAATTATGGAAAAATTATACAAACATTCCGATAGTATTCAGTCATACCCAAAAATCGCATCAGTCGCTTTTAACTGATAGTAACAGGGAATTCAGAGATAGCCTTCACCTTAGCATCTATAGGTTTAACTTGTCCATGTCCAACGATATGTCCTAGAAATGTTTCTCAAGCACGGCAAAACTCACCTTTGGATAAAGTAATTGTCAAAGATGCATAAGAGAGTCTGTCAAAGCATTTCCGGATTGTCGCTAAATGTTTTGTTCCAGGTGTCGTTGTAGATGATAACACCGTAGATGCAAACATCACAATTACCTAGTGTAGATGTGATCATGTTCATCAAACGTTGAAAAGTACTTGCTGAACCTTTCATCTCAAACGGCATCACTTTATATTGATAAAGTCCATCTGGAGTCACAAATGCCGAAATTTACGTTGCCGTTTTCGTCAGTGAATTTGCCAAAATCCTTTTAGAAGGTCAAATTTGGTGACATATTTTGCATTTCCGATTTTATCAACGCAGTCATCGATTCTTGGTAATGGAAATGAATCTGTTTTTGGTCATATTGTTCACCTTTTTATAATCAGTGCACTCGAGGAAAGTTTTATCTGGTTTCGGAACAAGTATACATGGTAGACTCCAGTCACTTCTATTCGGGTCTATGAAATCATTTTCCAGCAAATACTGAATTTTTTTTTCTCAAAATATTCTTGTTTGAGAGGGTTCTTCATCCTGTACGGGTTTTGTTTCACAGGTGTGGAAGTTACAATTTCAACGTCAGGGTAAATTTTGCTTGTTCTTGTAAGAAGATCTGGAAATAATGCTCATATTCAAGTAATAACTGTTTAAGTTAACTATTTTCTTGTTGTTGCAAGGATGAAAGATTTTGGTCCAGATTATTCATAATTTCTGAATTCCAAGGATTTGTCACTGCAATCCTCACTGAGTGGGAAAGCCAAATTTAGTAAAAAGATTTTTTTTTCATAGCTTTTACTACTGTTTTAGTTTTAATATTCCTCAAAGAAATTGACTATGGGAATCTTGTTGACGCACACATTAAAGTCAACACATATTGGTTACCGGACATGGTCTTAGATAAAGGATCAATATAATCTATCATAATTCTGCTAAATGGTACGTCAAATGCAGGAATATGTTGCAGATGAACCTTTGGTATCTTCTGATTGGGTTATCCTACCATTTGACAAGTGTGACAAGATCTGCAGCATTTACAAACTTTACTTTTAATTTTTGGCCAATAGAAATCATTCAAGATCTTGTGATAATTCTTATTAATCCCCCAATGACCAGACAAAGGAGTTTCATGGGCCAGACTAAGTATTTTTTAGTATGTAAGATTTTGGAACTACTAGTTGATTGTTCACTGATCATTCGTAACCAGCAGGTACCTCAGGTGGTCTCCATTTTCTGATAAGAATTCCATTTTTAATGACATAACACACAGGTACTTATGTGGCGTCATTTTCACTAATGGCCCTTTGAACAAACAGGAGATCTCATGATCCATTTCCTTTGCGACGACAAATGTTTGTCGTTTGTCATCCTGATTAGACTAAAGAGAATGAGTCGTTAAAAGAGGATCACTGTGATCAATACCTTTTGACTGATCAAGACAAGGAGTGAAAGTGGCCTCGTCAAAAGTCTAACCAATATATGGGTCAGCTAAAGAGATACTTTCCTGATCAACATCATTCTCAAGACGTGTCTTTGGCATAGCTCTAGTTACTGCACAAGCTGGGTATAAATCAGAGAATTGTTTTTCAATAGGATCGACTTTCTGATCCAAACATGGCTTGTCATTTACAAGTGGACTAACCACAACCTTATCTCCAGCTAGGTCATTCCATAGTAATAAATGAATGCCCTCAATGGGTAAAGCATACACCGTTCTGACTGCAATGGGTCCTGAGACTAAGTCTGATGACAAATTTAAACAATGGAGTGGAATATTAACAATGCCGCACTCAACTCGCTGAATAAGAACACTCTCATTAGAAGAAGACTTCTCAGAAAACGGCAAAGTACCTGATAGTAAAAGATTCTGAGAAGCTCCTGTACCACTTAACAATTTAATAGGGATAGTACTGGCCGAATCACCGATGTGTGATATAGAATCCTTACACATGAATAGTTCATAATTCTCCATAACAAACTCAGGCTTGAGTTTATTAGACCCAAAAGTGTCTTGCTTTCAATACATGATCGTGACCATGACCTATTAGAAATAAGAGCATTTGGAATTGGTCTAAATTGATTTTGATGCTTATTTTCAATTTATAGCTATCAGAAATAACGTCTGCATTCTTCATACAATAGGTGCACGTAGAAAAAGATAAGGATTTCTGATCATTCTTATCCGAAACTTGATTTCTAACATCTGTGCCAAATTGAAATTTAGAATGGCTCGTGTTAGGCTGAAATACGTTTTTACCTGAAGACTGCTGAGTGGAAGACTTATTTCCGAAATACACTTTATGAGCTAAGGAATACTCGTCACCAGTACGAGCAGCATTCTCCAAGGTTTCGACCTTATGCTCATCAAGATAAGTCTTAATGTCACTGTGGACTTAAGCCTTGAACTCTTCAAGTATTACGATGTGTCTGAAATTTTCGTAATCTTGGCTAAGAACCACCTATGAAATAACTGCTCTTTTTCTCTTGGAAATTCGACATCGTTTAATCCATCTTTGTTATAGTTCCTGAATTGTTGCCGATAAGCGTCAGGAATTAACTTATAATCCTTTAAGATGCATTCCTGAACCAGATCATAATCAATACTCTGCTGTACCGACAGGGATGCATATATGTCTCGCGTTTTGCCAAAAAGTGCACTCTGTAATAATTGAGTCCGTAGACCCCCTTAAACATTTCGCATTTGTAGTTATTTTTCAAAATAAAGAAACTAATTGTCTTCTTTTTTCTAATAAAGGACACTAACCTAATATTATTAGTAACATCAAAACTTGAATTTTTATGTACAGTGGGAATGTGCCTTTCACTTGCCAGCTCAAATTCGCTATTCTAAATTGAAACTATTTCTTCCTTTTCCTTTTGTATTTGCATATGTATCTCTCTCATCTTTCTCCAATTCCATCTGCTTTTGTTTCTCTTTTTCTTATTGTAACTGCATTAGTTTCTCTCTTTCTCCTCTTTCGCCAACTGCAACTGCATTCTCCTCTCTCTTACCTCTTTATCTAATTGAATTTGCTTCTCCTCTTTCTGAAGTTCAAGCTTTCTTAACTCTGATTCCATCTTGTATTTTAATTTTAATTCCTGTACTTATATTTTAGAGTCTAATACAGACTCACTGATCAAAACCATAGCACTTTTATCCAAACATTCTTTACACCAGATATTGGACCAAAACATTTTTCATTTCTTGCTTCGTTAAAAAATATTTTATTTATTGGTTGATGCAGTCATACACATGTACACTGCTACAAGCGAAGCGCAAGGCAGTGTCATGGCTGCAATCGCATTATTAAACAAAGAGGATGGGAATTACTTAAGATTGTCTGTTGAGGATTGTGAGCCAGGAAAGCAGCACATAGCATGTTAGTATCACTGTGTTGTATAAGTTGTTGCTTTTATTTATCGAACAAGATGAGCGACATAGAATATGCCGTGATATATTTCCTCGAAGAAAAGACAGTGGAAGTTGTTCCCAAGTCATGGATTGAAAATACTAATCAGGTATGGATACTTGCCAATCCTTTTGAATACTGTTACATATATATTATTTACATGCATATTCCAGATATATAAACCTACTTTCATGTATTTCAAGCTAGTTAAAACAAAAATAAAACCAATGTCATTTCAATGAATTGTGGGTCAGTTACCTATTAAAGAGTGTAACAATTGCATTGTTGTTGTTGATAGTAATGATACCTATAACTTTTAGATGGTTTTCATGGCACGGTTAGTATATTCTTGACCATATCGTGCTGAGGAACTTGAATTTGCCTTTTCCAAGGATACTCAGAGGGATATGACATGGGTAGGTATCTAACCTGCGACCCTTATATTACGAGTGCAGTGCTGTACCAATTGAACAACAGTGGCTGCCTATACAGTGTAACTAATGATAGGTAAGCTTGCTATTATTTGCTACTATATATTTTCAGTGTTTATACAGCTACTGGCCCTGATGTAATGCTGCTCAGTGTGTAAAAGAGGGCGAGCTTCCAGATAACGAAACATGGTGAAAACACAAAGTCAGGATCTTTGTCACACTAGTTAAGACAGAACTGAGATATTTAAATGTGTTTCTTCTAAGATAGTAATTTCAGATTTATAAGGTATGTAAGTACTTTGGCATTTATGTTTTTTTTAAAGTTCTTTTAAAAAAGAATGTGAGAAATTAATCTTACTGGAAAGGTTTTTTTAAAGTACAAATATGACAATATTTAGAGACTTTTATAGCCTTTTTTAATAGGCACAATATTCATGAATTAAAGCAACGAAGACGGCCCTATGTAAATAACTGCAGGACATTTTTAATTCAGAATGTTATCAGAAGGCATTATTTAAAGTCAAACAAGCAGAAGAGACATCTAATGTTGAATCAGACGAGGAGCACGAACCCAGGCCAAAGAAAAGACCTCAGCGCTACATAAATTGGTCTGACGAGGAGAATGGTGATGGTCAGTATATGCTGAAGAATTATCTAGCCTTTACTTGCTTTTTTATCATGTGATGCTTGACACTTGTATTGTTTATGGAAAGAATCTTTCAGATGTTAAGGGCGCATCAGTCAAGTCCGAATTTCTGGTCAGACTTTATGTAAATTAAAAACAATTTCTTGTTACGGTAACAAGACTCATTGCAGAAGGCTTAACTACTTATAATACGTATATCATGGATGGCGTCCAATATACATTTGCGATCATAAAACATAATCCCATTGTTTTAATTATGGCTTGCTGTGATTACTGATTTTATCAATATTTATCCAATCCTAAATATATGAAGATTACTCCGTATGCATTTATTGGAGGGGAGAGACTAAATACATGACTTGATACTTGTGTTTAGCATTAATTGGAAAGCTGAAGATTAGTAATCTTTTCATATACATATCTTGATTTTACCATTTAATTGACAAATTTCAATATAATTTACATTGGAAAACTGCGTAGCACAAAAAAAGGTAATTATGAAGCCATGCCACGATTGGGAATGCATTATGAAAAGTATGTATAAATTTCATCTATTTATCTGTCACTTTAATAAGATGTGTTTAGGAGTACTTATTCGTGCTCTATATATGAGATTAGATGTTTCGTTCAAAATTAATACATTTTGTGATATATTATATCACAGCCTAATAAACAATGGCCATTGTGACCAGTATGCAGTTTTGTTTACATGCTAAAAAATCCAAGCTGATTTCTTAGTTTTGTTTTCTCACTGCAATGAATGCCTAGTGATTATTTTTGTATATTTAGCTGCATCCAAAAGGACAAGACTATCGCCATCTCCATTCACTCTAGAACTGATAATAGAATGAATTCTCACTGCCAGCTCCTCTACATGTAGTAAGTATTGAGGATGGGACAAAATGTAGATAATGATAATGAAAGAAGTAATACAGATATTGACTTGTATATAATCTCATATTTCATTTGCTAATCTCTAAATATGAGTAAATCAATTATACACTGTATTCATAAATTTAATTCTTATTTAAGGTAGTAGAACTGTTTTGTGTTACAAAATGTTGGGTAAATGGCGGTAATAAAAAAATACGTTTTGCAGCACCTAAAAACGTTTATGGTTCAATGCACATCAGACTCATTGTTGTGTTGTCACTTCAGTTGATAATAGTCTTGTCATCTTGTAGACAATTTAAATGTTAGTGTTCAGTACTAAGGTCATATACAATGAGTAAACATCAAAGTTTGTTTGGAAATGTAAGATTATGACATGAAAGCATAAGTTTTTCCTGCTTAGACACTGTTATTTCTGTACATTGTCAGATGCGAAATTAGTTAAATTATAGGTCCAAAACATACAGTACAAGACTTAATTGTACACATAAACAATATCTACAATGGATACTTTTTTCATAGATGCGTCTACCCTGTTCATCATTCCATTGGGTTTTTCATTTTCCTTTCTCAGGTACACCATTGTTATCTCTAAGTCTGATGCCAAAAACCATTTACATTGAATGCAAACTTTAGAGACACCATTAGTGAAACAACACGTCCAGGGAGTAAAAAAATACAGGATTCCATTGACAGTAAGTTTCATTTCATTTCAAATAAAATGTACAAAAATCATATATGTTATTTCGTAAATATTTTTCATCGTTAAACACATGTTTACTGTACAGACCTTTGCAAGGAGTTAATATTAATGACTTCGATCTTTCAGAACAGATGCTTATGGTATCTTAAATCACTTACAGATTTCCAGCTCAGTGTACTTATGAAACTGGACACAATTATTGAGAATCATTAGGAGCAGCTCGCCCTCCAATGGAACGTTTTAGTTAATACACAAGGCTCACACAAAGAATATCAAAAATAATTTTTTTGCAACGCCTTGTGATTCAGTGGAGGAACTGGATGGTTTTTGCCAAAGGTTGGAGGAGGGACTGGATGTCTGAAAATCAAAGAGACACAATTTTGGCTGTAGAAGCGAACATTGCTTGAAAGCACTAGGTATTTGCATCAATTTCATGTAATTAGTTGATACCAATATAATGATTTGCTTGAACTTAATTGTTTATATTTGCATGAATTTATTTGTTTAAATCCGTAGATGAATTCTCTTGAAATGATTGTAACTGTGTTTGAGTTGATGTATCTGAATTCATACAATGATCTCCTTTATATAAGTTTGTCGAATTGTTTGAATTTTTGTCGTCTTGTTTGTATTGGAATCTAAGAATTTCATGCTTTATTTTAGTTGATATGAGTTGCGAGAATCCGTTTGAATTCACCAATCTTAGATAATTTCACGTATGATAAAGACGTGAATGTGTGTATTCATTGAACAAAAAAACGTAGTTGGGTCATGTAATGAATTTCATTCATTCATTTTTGTAATTGAGACGAGAACGGAACCGTTACGTACCTTGTAATATTAATGGGAATCAGTAATGAAATAGCCATTAGGAAGTACATTAATCTTGTGAAACTAGGTTTGTGTATGGTCTGTTCTGTTTAGCTTGACCAGATAAACTTTGGTCTGTTTGAATTGCGATAGAACAATATCTGACATAACGCGAGGGGAATAATGATCTGTTCCCAGTAGGACAACTAACAGAAAGTTTAGGTCGCTTCTCTGTTTATTTTGTAAGGGGAAATAGCTCCACAGACGTATCCACTGAAGTATCTACTGACGTATCAACGAACCTATTTATCATAGTATATACGTACTTACGTACCCACCAACCCACACAAAGTTTGATGGCCGAAAGGAGACGAGACAATAGGGATGTCGGAAAAGGGAAAAGCAAAAAGACCTAGAGGAAGCGCCATAGTAAAGTTGGATTGGACCGGAATAAGCAGGTTATGAAGTTATACAAGGCAATGACATCGATCGTTCACTCGATTATATGATGAGCTAATTCTATCATTTAAAACAGATCGGTTATTTATATAAATATATTTGTGTTAGAAATTCGGTGAAAGATTTATTCCAAAAAGAATGTAATGTATTAACCGAGTTGTTTATGTAATTGATGAAATTTTTGTTTTTCGAAGTACGGGGGCGACTGGTGTCATTCTGTTCTATATATCTGCTCAGATCTCTGTTTATTCCATCTATAATTTCACACTTTATTTTAAAGTTACTCGATCCGGGTAACAATACTGCGGTCGATTCCCCTTTAGATAACGGTAGCCAAAATAAAGCGGACACCTTGTAAGAAGGTACAACTTCACAACACCTACACCAGTAGGAACCGCTACAAAGAACTTGAGACCACATTTCGGAGTACGTGTTTTATAAATACTCCATTGATCATTGCTGCCATTTAGAACAATACAAAGCATCCTTTTTGTGAAACTTATTTTAAAACATTGTGTTACTCTTGCAGAAGCCTGCTTGAAAAATAATGGCAAAACGAAAGCAAATGAAATTGAAGAGGCGATGTCGGAGACACTCAAGTATGTACCCAACCAACGCGGATGGATAAAATGCAAGGATAGCAATTTGACTCTTAATTCATCAATATTGGATTCAATTTTGTCTTAAAAAGCATGGTATTTGCAAAGCGGATGCATTTCTAAATTGAAAACAAAATTAGCTTACCATAGTTCCCAGGACTATCAAAGGTTGAGTACAGCTAATTACAATGTGCATCCATCTTGTCTGATCGGCAAGTCCATCCACTTGCAAATCTTTGGACAGAAAAAATTCATCTTTGCGTAAATTGATCTCACCATCCACTTGCCTGAAATGCCAAGTAAGTGCAAAGTTACCTTGTAACTTGGCTTAACAATACTAAAGGAAGCACAAGCGCAGTGAAGAAAGTTTCGTAAAGTTTCATAACACTAGTTAACGTGACTTTTGCCTATATAAGCAGTGCTGAGATGACATATGACTTTGTTTAAGCATTCAACTTATTTTTTAATTGGCAGGTGCCTGAGCAGAAGAAAAACAAGATAAACTTTAGAGTGGCGGAATCCGATACTATTTCTTAATCTTAATTAAATCTAGAAAATAAAAATTCTGATAAGAAAATGTGTTGTATTGTTTCCTTTTTTTTCAATTTTTTCTCTTAAAAACAAATGTCTGAACCTTCAGTCTGTAAAGCCAGGGGATTCCTTATCAGGCAAAAACCATGTGATTTGCCGATCTACATTTACATTACAATCTGCTACCTCTAAAAAAATGAATTATCCCCATTGGGGTAGGTCCCCGGAAACCTCCGCCTACTTTGTGAACTTACCTGCCACATTTAAATCTAATGGAAGACCCTGCTGTAGTGCCTGTTAGCAATACTACCCGAGAAGAGGATTTGATACTATGAACAGAAAGCAACGTTTGCATATGAACTATGTTAGAGCACCTGCACCGAAACCGATTGCATACTTCAGAATGAAAGTATGTATTTTTATTAAAAAAGTATCCTTACTATTTTATCAAAGATTCCTTTTCAGTGTATGAACAGATAATTAAGACTTTCTATATTGCGCATGGTGCATTTTTACATGTGCGACCTTTAACTAATTTGTAAGAGTTGTCACGCATCATTGCATGCAGAGTGCAAATTTTTTCAATTTTGGAACAATTAATGTACCCTGGCGTCTTCTCGCAACTATTATTATTATGGTCAAATGACTAGTGATGTTTGGTTTGTCATAAATGAAAATGGTGCATAACAGCAGCAGAGTGGGCGAAGAGACCTTTTGCTAAAACGTCATTTATGAAAACTAAAACCTCATACGAAATATTTTTAAAAAATAAGGTCACTAACGCTAAACCAAACCTCTAACTTTACTGAGAGTTTCTGTCCCAGAGTCTCTCTGGGGGGTTACTATTTTTTTAAAACTTTTTTTGTGGTCGAAATTTGTGTGTTTTTGTTTTCTCCTCCGCAATAATTAGATCTATATTATCTATCAATAATGTGGCAATCGCTATGGAATCCTATACATCTAGATTAGCTCGAGAGCGACTAGAAGTGATTAAGAGATTTCTTTCTTTTCGCCATTCTGTCAGAAAAAAATTACAAAAGCGTCAGGAATCTCAGGTGGATTTTGCAGAAAGTTCTCAGCAATTATTCAAACCTGTGACTGAAACAACTAAACCCCTTCTTCATAAACTTGAAACAAATAGCTGAAAAAAACTGAAGAAACATCAAGACATTTGCAAGATCTTCTTGGTCGAATGCCTGAACCAGCAAAAGCTATTACTAAAGAGGAGAAAAAAATGATGAAGAAATAGTCGAAGAATTACGTAATAAATGTACTGAAGATGCTTTAAAATTGATCGATAAAACTGATCCAGACGATTTCCAACTCTTGTTGTTACACACTATCAAATGAGAAAACAAATGTTGAAACCAACATATGAAAAATATATTTCCACTATACAACACTGGACTGATGTGTTTTATAAAAAATAAAACTGTAAAAGGTCGAATCGACACAAAAAGTGTATGGTACATATAATACATCAGGGCGGTAAACGATGTGTATGATGAATATGAAAAAAGAAAACAGCAAGAAATGAGAGAACAAAAACGACGAAAGAAAGAACAAAAACGACAAAAGAAAGAATAACAAAAAGAAATTCTTCCATCTGTTCAAAAATTAATTGATAAATTTAAACCTGGAACGTATGAAAAAATTAAAACTATGATTGATGATCAATTAGCTGAATATACTGCCGACGGTTCTAATTATTTGTCTGATATGTTACCAGAACATCATGGACTTTATAAGGATGAATATCGTAAGATGATCTTTAAAAGTCGTTATAGTAAGGGTGCTATTGGTACGAGTGATTCAAATTTTGCTAATTTCTCTGCAAAAGTAGATCAACCACCGCAGCAACCAATAAAGCGAGAACAATCAGAACCACAACCTCCTTCACGAATTACTGTCAAAACAAAATTCACAACCTCCTGGGCAAGAATCTAGTGCTTATAGAAATATGTTTCATGACAAGATCATAGAACACTTGATAATCGAACATTCTCAACAGATAGTGCTACCTTTTGGAGGTAGAAAACATATCTGAAAAACGAATTTCTTGAATTGGCAGATCCAGGAAAATGGATTGCTACAGTATATGCCGCCCATACAAATCGAAATTCTTTCTATACTACTAGTCATGAATGTGTTAACTTTAAACAAGGAATAATGAAACGTAGAGAGTGAATATATGCAAAATTAGCTAAAAATACAAATAAGACTGTAAAAGAACTTAAACAACAATATAATGGCCCTGATTAAATTTACGAACCTAAGTCAGGCGCTAGTGGAAGTGGTTTTTACTCAACTACTCCAGGAGAAAGCGGTCTTATTGCTTTTCCTAACAATATTCTTTCTGACATAGATAGATTAGAAGTTCCGATTGGAGGAAAGAGTGCTGGAAATAATTCTCCGGAAATCATTATTGTAATATCTGATATTTGTCGAAGATTATTTAATGGCTGTATTATGGATATCAATGTTTATCGTTATTTCGTTGATGAAATTGATGAGGATTATCACAGTGACCAAAAAAAAAATAATAACTAATTAATCAAAATGTAATTTTGAAATGATTATACACAAGCACAACATGCATCTGTAATGGTCAGGGTGGTAAACTCACGATTGCCAACTTACGAAGCGATTTACGGAGATGAACTCGATGATATTGTTATGGAGTTGTTCAAAAGGATAGCCTCAAAAGCAATACCGATTGCAAAACAACTAGCAATGAAGGCTATTGAGGCTGTTCGTGATAAAGTCATCGGCACTATTGGTAATCTTGTCGGTAAAGCGTTCTCGACAATCATGGATAGACCAGCTCGATTAGTATAAAAAAAAAACACGTACAAGAAAAAACACAACCAGTAAAATTGCCAAGCAGTTATGCCTGCAAATGTCAGTAAAAATAAATAAAGCCGCAAATAGAAAACTATCAGAGTTGGCTAGTGAAGCAGAAAGAAATATAACTGCAAATTTAATAGCAGGAACTGGTCTTCGTTTTAGACTATGATAAATATAATAAAATGTTCAAACGTATATCTGATCCGGTATTCGACATGGACGCACCGATTCTTAAAGATGAATCGATGCGTGATTATCAATTTTATTCTTATGAAGCAAGACAACCAAATCAGTGTGGAAGAATCGAATTACAAATTCAGGACACAAGTAGATATTTCTTGCCCGCTGAAGCATTTATTTAAGTAGAACGGGAACGTGTAACAAATGTTGCAGCTGATACGCCATATGATGAAAATCTACGAATAGATTTTGTTAACAATGGAATTATTGCGTTGCTTGATAGCACTACATATATGATT
The DNA here is from genome assembly GCA_028554795.2 of Sinohyriopsis cumingii. Classification (NCBI taxonomy): domain Eukaryota; kingdom Metazoa; phylum Mollusca; class Bivalvia; order Unionida; family Unionidae; genus Sinohyriopsis; species Sinohyriopsis cumingii. The sequence goes on from CM068841.1 coordinate 61,552,316, forward strand.
GATGGAAGAAATATGGAATCAATTCAGAAAGACGTCGACGTTGCTACAACAATAATAGGTTTAGCAAGATATTCTGATGATGATATAAGATCAGCTGGTCCATCAATGATGTTTGCTAAAGATGTTACCGACAATGCTAATGCAGTTGGTCGACAACCAGATGATTTTGAACATGCAGCTAGACCAGCTGGTAATTTTGATATTATAAGAAGTGCTAATGCAAATTTCAACTTAGGATTTGCAACACGTGTACCAATGTTGTTAGGAGTACGTAGAAGATTCTCATGCGCGATTCCACTGTCACATATTTTTGTATTCCGTAGAAATGTTAGAAAGGTTATTTTCAGGGCTAAGCATACATTTATACTTGTAAGAAAAGGCAATGACAACAAAGCAATCTGTCGGGGCGCTGCTGTTGCTGATGATGGTAAAGTAAATATCGTAAAACTCTAGTTGTGGATGACGGTAATTACTTCAGCAGCTGCTGAAGAACAAAAATTACTTTCTTTTATTGATCAAGGCGGCAAATCATTGTTATAATGCCTAACAGTGACCACATATCGCGTTCAAAACACCGTTTGAGATGTATTTACAAGGCATGTAGCATCACAACAGGGTGTTTCTGCACCACGTCACATTTTTATTGCTTTTTTTGCAAAATAATAATCGATTAAACTCGATAGAACGTAGTCATCTGATATTTGACCAACTCAGGGTTATCTAGGTTTCTTTAAGAATAAATAGCCAACAAGAGCCAGCTGAGGATATATTGTTAGCTTATGCCACAAATCATGTAGCATGTGCATATCATGGTTTGATGACATTTATGGGACGTGATCAAAATATAGATACTGGTTTACAAATATCACAATTACATTTTACACAATTATATCCAATCTATTATTTTTCGCTAGGAAAACTTGATTTAGCACGATTGTCGTTGATATACACTTCCGAGCTCGCCAAAATGATGCACCCGTTGATGGTTGCAGAGCAATTGCAGTTATTCTTGCAGATAAATCAATGTTAGTTGAAGGTGCTGGTGGAAGAATAAGAGTTGTTGTCGCAACTGTAGAAGACATGTAATTAAATCACTTATCATATAAAAATGTCAAATAGTCACGTTAATGTCACTCCGACTTCCGGTCAGGTGCAAAAATAACAATCAAAACTTGCAAGTAAATGCGGAACAAAAATATCACCCAAAAAAAAATCAAATGTCTAGTGGTGGTCCAAACAAATTATCATTAACCAAGACTCAGCTTAAACATTTTAATAAGGCTATAGAATCAATAACCGGAGTTCAACTTCATCTTTCTCCGAATTCCATTAAAGACTCAATTAAAAATTAAATATCGAAAATATCAGAGGTGTTTTTATGTGTGATCAGTTAAAAAAAAATTTGAGACAGGAATCATAAATCTGGATGATAATTCAGGGCCTGGTACTCGTTGGGTTGCATAGCCAATTGATCCACGTGGAACTGTTTTTTTTTTTTTAATTCGTATGGATTCGCACCACGAATTGAATTTTTAAAATATATCAACACAATAAAATATTCTGGTCTGGTATTCAACATTACCAACACAAACAATGACAGATCCACCGATATGTAGTCGTGAAGTAATTGCTGTACTCGACGCTATATCAAAATCTTCCGATGTACCTCATAAAGTCGTGCATGATTATACAAGTAACCGCGCCGTTTTAACCAGATCTGACAATATAATGGTTGATATTTACGGACAATCTTCTCTTAGTTGTACCACTAAGGGCAAGGAACAAAAAGATGATATTGATTTGTCCAATTACGCGACTAAAGATGAACTTGCCGATATTATGAAACTCTTTGGAGCTGACCGAGATGAAGTGTTTATTTTTCAGGATAAATACCGCGTTTTAATGACGAGCTACATGAAATGGAATGATATAGTTCATAAAATTCTCGGTGCTACAACGGATAAAATTCCAGTATTTACCGACGGCGGTAGAATGAGAGACTCAAATATATGATTTGCAACTATTAGAAATGTAATTGCAAGAAGCGTTGCTAATCGTTAGCGGAACACCGGTGATACAATGACGAGTAAACTCAGCATGAACGGGAACAAAATAATTGTTTTGAGTGATCCAACATGTGCTAAAGATGCTGAAACACAAACTACGTAGACAATGACTATAATACGGTAGATACTAAATTTTCCACGTTGCGGGACGAGTATGATGTAAATATAAATATGTTCATGAGCACTCGTAGAAATTTTCAAAAGCTACATAAAATCGCAGACGATTTCTTTGGAAGTCCGTCGACTGCCGACATAAAACTCTCTGATATTAAGACAGCTATATCAGATATTGAAACGATTAGAAAAGAACAAGAAGACGCTATAAGTGGAATTACTGATCTCGTTAAAACATTTAATCTGGTTAAAATCCTCCTAAAAAGATTACCATCATATTATCAACAGTGTCATCATGTTTCTCAACATGGTCACTGGGAAAAAAACCCACCATCAAACAAATCACGGAAGTCACTGGTGTTTATAGGCTGTCCGTGTTCAGCGGTGCAAAATATAAGATATTTACCACGTATCCTCGGCGTCATTCAACCGATAATTTTTTTGGAGTTGTGTGTATCATATTAAATAAAGAAGATGAAGAAATATTAAATCTGGAAGCATCTGATAAGAAATCAACCGCAACGTCTTATTTGTGGTGTCTGGAATTTGTGGCTGAAACACCTCAATTGATTATTAAAAAAAATATAAACAGCCTTTCCATCAACGTTCAAACAGATGTTGCAGCGCAACATTATAGATACAATCAAGCACATGGATGGCAAACAAAATTAAAAAAAATATCGTGGACGAGTATATAGTAAAAACAAAGAAATATCGCAGACCTGTAGTTATTGTTGATATAATATTTATTCGGCATCTGCTGTTATTGCTGGAACCGGCGTATTATTGTCAGCAATAACACCTTCACTAGTGGTAACACCAGTAGTTGTAACAATTTGTGTTTCAGCTGCAACAACGATTGTCGGTATTTTTTATATCATTACAAAAAAAGATGCAAAATTGCATGATTATATAATAAAGTTACACACAACGACGTTAGCATACTCCAAATTATACTCGTTGTTATCAACCAGCCTTATGATAGAAAAATATCAGATCTTGCGTTCACGGATATGACCAAAATCTACAAAGAAGCAATGACTGTGATTGATTTAGAAAATCAGGATATAAATGACAATGTCAACTCCACTGAAATCGTCAGGCGAGCTACTTCAACAAATCGTAACGAACACAAATACGTCAAAAACCACGATGATATAAGCAAGCTCAACTAATCCAGAATTTAGTGTTAACTTTCCAACTGCAATTTCAGTGAAAGAAATTGCACTAGCACATTTACGCGTATATTACAGCTGGCCAAATATCAGATTAAAACCATTTGGTAGATTACAGGCAAATAATTCGCTTGTATTTGCAAATAAAAATAAAGATGATGGAACACCAGACTGGAATGTTGTAGCTATTCCTACAGGACGTTATCAGATCAAACAAATCAACGATGAATGTCAACGCAGAATCAAATATTTAACTGAAAAAAGTAAAATTAGCTATAACAGTTCACGAACCAACTTTATCAGCTGTGATAGAGATAAATTCTCCAGATTACGTTGTAGATATTTATCAGTCTTCAATCAGAAATGTTTTAGGATGGCCTGAAATTCTAACAGAGTATCAAGGACCACCAGAACCAAAGTTAAGTGAATCTCTAACAAACGAAAAAAAGTTTACGACAACTCCAAAATAACGAGATGGATGTCCGTGGTGTCATGTTGAAAACGGAAGAAGAACTCCTACAGGTCCAAATCCTGAAGACTCCTTTACTACCACTGATGGAAAAAGGTTTAAAGATTTGGTTGAACAATATATTATATAAATAAAGTAACAAGACGTCATTTTATTGATGCTGATTATTTTCTTAATAGATATCCTAGGTCAATTATCCCTGAACATTATCCCTGAACATGCACGTGTACTTAATAATCTACAGAAATTATTTTCCAGTATTATACAGTATTATAGCAACGATGTAAAACAACAGATCATTGAAACAGAACATTTAAATCAAATTGTAACAGACCTTGAATATGTCAATTATCTTTTTGTTGAGGAAGTTTTGTGACGAATATGTTATTGAGGGATATGTTCCTAATACTTTTCCACGAAAACCAATATATACTAGATTAAGAAAAATATTTGCTGATCATTATTAAAAAAACCGAAGAACAATACCAACGTTCGTAATATCATAATTTAAAACCGACGAACTAAAAAAATATACTTAACGATCTCATCAACGAAAACTTTCCGCAAACTGTCGAGTCATGGAAAAAGATAGCCCCTCCTCCAGGTATTATCAAACATAACAATAATCCATATGACAAAGATCGTCATATTTCACCCGGAATCATAAGTATAGCTTCAACAATCGCAGTCAATCTTGTATGCGATGTAATTGATGGCAGCTATCAAATACATCTTGAAAAATCAAATCAAGCTCAGCAAGGATATATTCTTTATACATTTACACAGCAAGTTCTTCCCGGATATTTGATTGTGTAAGAACTAATCAGTCTTGTTTATCTATGATGTCATAATAATTTATTATCAAGAAAAAATTCAAACTTACTGACAGAGGACACTTAATTGACCTACGTGGATAATTTATAAATATAAATATATATGTCTAATCTTAACTAGATGTTTTTGCAGGGTGTTTTCCTATTATTTATTTAATCAAGAGGTATATTATATAATGTACCAACATGTGAGAGTTTTCATACACGTTAAGGGGCAGGTACTTGAAAACGCCATCAGAACAATAATGACACAGTCTCCAGTCAACACAGAACAATTTAAAGTTGAAATAGTCATTGATGACCTTTCGTTCACGCAGGAACAATTAGATGAACTGCGGTGCGATTATATTATTATGATCACGTGTGATAGAAATCGGATCATGAATTATGTACATTCCTGCATTAAAATTGATCAGCTTAAAAAAAATATTGTCTAATGACTAAAAGGTAATTTCATTAAATTGATTGGTGCATTTTAAAAATAAAAAAATTATAACAGAATTCTTTTTACCAATTCTTGCTAATCACTCCCACTAGTTATAATGATACTATAATCACATTCATAAGTGACAGCATTTTCGTTTTCACGCTCTGATTTAATCTTTTTCAGTTGCCTTACACGTGTATTGATGATTTTTATGTTTGTTTCATATTCGTAAAATCAAATGTTCTCAATGCGATCGTGTGATAGTGTATATCCTTCGTCAAATTGATGAATCAGAAATATTTTTCTCAGGATCAAACTGAATTATTACAACGTCATGTTTTAATTTTTAATTGCAGAAATATTAACATTGGTATTTTCAAAATTCATTTATTATATATATATATATATATATATATATATATATATATATATATATATATATATATATATATATATATATATATATATATATATATATATTATAATTTCTTGTACACTTCATTCATATTAATTTATATATGTTTCCTTTAGCAATATTAATGAAATGAAAACACAAGGCTGATAGTTAACATTCAAAATATGTTTAATAATATGCGTGCAAACATTGAATTTGCAGCGTTCGTTGTCATGAACAGTAACAAGGCGGCCATTTACATCGATAGCAACAGTACGATTCGATCCAGAAACGTCAAAATAATGAAGGAATAATAGCTAATTAAACAATTTAACCTTAACCACATTTCATTGATATCGTTTATGTCCATATTTCGCTATTCCTACTGACTGTCAGTGTCACTTTCAATAATTCTCCTACGTTTCCGCTGTGTGGGCCCTGTTTGATAATTCACCTGTTGAAAGTTGACCCAGTTAGGGATCTCGTTCATGTTTTACGTTAGGTTCATAACAAACATATTTTGTACGGTGATGTTTGATCCGTAGAATGGGTTGCTGATAATCTTATTCTGCTGAATATTACACGTTTGGGAACTTAATATACTGCAGCCTGCTGATGTGCATTTGGAAATTTCTTTGTTGTGGGGGTGGGGTTAACATCATCATTACTTGGGTGGCCGGTGTTGCTCAGGTATTTGGAGTACGTCTGTTGTTGTTTTTCACTAATGTTTGAGTAGCTGTTTATAGATTGCACGTTTTTGTGGCCAGAAATTTGCATGATATCAGTTGGGGGAATTTTTTTGTCTCTTAATTTTTGAATTAAGTACTTGCGTCTATTTGTGTTTGTTAATTTCTTTCTTTCTGTAATATTTGCCTTCTCTTTCATTTTTTTTTCATGATGCATCGAAGTTTGTTAATTCCAACGACTTGTTTCCTAAACCATTTTGGGCTTGTCGCTGAGATTGGCAGAGTGTTGGGCGCAATGTAGAAAGTATCTTCACGTTGACAAAATTCTGCTGGTCTTAGCTCAGTATACCGTTTGTAGATAGCAAGTGGATCTCTCTCTTTGTTGTTTTTATTTTCATACATCTTAGGATTAATATCCCTGATGTCCTTGACATTGTCTCCTGTTCATGTTTTTGTCTGCCTTTCATTGAGTTCAAGATATGCGAGGCCATTCACATCTTTCTTTAGTGTAACATCCCCCCATTTCAGATTGTAATGTTCAGTCTCTCCCCTCAAACCAAAATTTACAGAGTTGTTAAACCACAATGTGTCAACAATGGCTTCAGGTGTTTCCATCCAAATTAGTTTTTTACTATACAAGGCATTTATTTCTTCATCTGTGATCGGTTGCTACAATATTTAATAAAATTACAGAGTGAATATATTTTCTATTTTCCAGAACTGTATAAAATAATTATATACATATATTTCTGCCTTGATAAACTCAGGTTTGAAATATATATATTTCTATGCAACATATCTAAAAATAGTGTTGTTGTACTGTACATGTAACCGCGTGTTTTTCTGTCTTGATTTCGTTTATAAATTAGAAACCATAAATATCCCTTTACTATATTGAACTATTATGCAGTTATGTTACCTCACTGATATTAATTATGACATAGATGTTTATTACGATGACAAAAAATTTATTACGATTTACGGAGAAAGATACGCTAGATAGTTATCTCTCTTCTTTCAGGTCAGTGACATCAAGAAAGGGAGGCAACTTCTAAAGTACTCTGCAAAGAAGACAAGAGTTATATCCCTTAAATAATATTGAAATTTTATTCAGGTTTCAATAAAAACTGTTTATTTATCTCGGATATTTTTTGACTGGGGAAAGTACACAGTAATTATAATTATATAATAATTTATGCACTTCCCACAAAACGATAGAAGCGAAATATAAATATATATATATATATATATATATATATATATATATATATATATATATATATATATATATATATATATATATATATATATATATATATATATATATATATATATATATATATATGTATATATATATATATATATATATATATATATATATATATATATATATATATATATATATATATATATATATATATATATATATGTATATATATGTGTGTGTGTGTGTGTGTGTGTGTGTGTGTGTATATATATGTATACATGTGTCGAATACGGGCATGGTGGATTATGGAATAGTAAATACGATCGTAAATATGTTATCTCGGTTGATATGGTTGCATGTTATCCTGGAAGTTTTCTTGGAATGGGAGAATGTGCTGTATATTTTAAAAGATCTGGTCATCCCACACACGAGTTGACCAGTGTATCGATAAACGGATCATTAACGGATTCTGACCTGACTAGATTAGCTTGTATCGAGTCATTTAAGTTTACTGAAAATCTTCATTCAATTCGTTGATCTGGTTTGGCAAACATTTTCAGAAACAAATTTGGGTATCAATAGTTTTATTACGATATATGCTCGACGTAAAAATAATGATATAGTCAATTGTAAGTGAAGCAATTATATTATATCGTCCGCAGAAAGAAGTTTGGTTTGCCACAACAAAATAAATATTATGATGATGAAAATCCTGATATAATCCATTGCAAAATAAAATAACAAAAGATCTAGGCAGAAACATAATTGGTAAATTCATCAAAAGAGGACCACATGATCATAAATGACATTGAACAAGATTAATTATAGATGATGCTGAACTAGACTTTATTGATGCTGATACAACGAAAAAATACATTTATAAGTCGAAGCAATGTTAACTAATCGGACGGAACCAAATTAGGTTCAATTGTGGGTTATATTGATGGCGAGTCACCGCAGTTTACTCATTTAAGATTTTCAATGCTCGCGTACGTTTCGATAAATCAGAGTCGCTACGGATTCGTTTTACATAAATAAAAAATATTCAGGATTGTTGGAAAAATTGAATATCGGCACTTATACATCATGGGGCGAATGGAGAATAAAATAAGAAAATATACTTGATTATTCTGAATCCGCCGACGTTAAAATCAAATATATTTATTACAAAAATAATCAAATATCAAAATTGTCATTTTGCACTGTCAGTGTATGATAACGTAGCTAGACATAAAACAGTTTATCGCTATGGACCTGGGGTTCTGGTTGAACAACTCGTGTGATTGAACTATTTCGAATTTTGATATGATCGTTTACCTCCCCCCCCCCCCACACACACACACATACAGAGACTAGCAAGAGAAATGAGAGAAAGAAATATTAAATCATCCACTTATCATGAATTCTTTCGATGGAATGGAGATAAATGGACTCCTGATCAGATGGGAGAAAAATAGATTCCACAGGTTATCGTTTGGGATGAAATATGTACAGTGTCGTTAGAAACGTTAAAAATATATCTTCATTGGTTATTAACAAAAAAATGCCGCTGTGATAATGTGCGGCGATCATGGTCAACCACCACCTTTTGTTGGATTGTCTCCACATAAATGGCTGAGGAATTTTGTTGATTATTATGAAGAAATAGGTGATGATCATAGAGCACTTGATCCAGAATTAAGAGAGATTAAGATATTAATCAAACTACAACCGAATAAAGGTCAGTGTGAAATAATGCGTGATATAATTTCAGAAACTCATATAAGCAATTTGTGGAATTTGTGGAGACCAAATAATTTGATAGTTGCAAGTAGAAAGATAGTTCGTGATACACTTCAACAACAATTATTTATGTCACATGAACAAAAAAATTCAAATCTACCCGATCCATTATATTATCGACCGTTTGATACGCGATAGCAGAATATCGACGTTAATATAACAGGATCGTCGGAAAAACAAAATCGTGTATTAAATTATATTTTTTAGTGCCTGTCAATGTTGTTGAAAGCACGATATCTAATGACAAATCTCCGTGGACGATAGGATACGCAATGACAATTCATTCATCTCAGGGATTAACTATTTATGATCCGCAACTTTGGATCGTCGATTATCGTATCGAATGGTCAAATTTAGTTTATCTCGCAGTCTCTCGAGTCAGTAGAATATCTCAACTACGGAGAATTGTCATAGACTTTACAGAAACCACTGGTAATGGCGATGTTGTTGTCAATAATATAAAAAATGAAAAGAAAAAAATATAAACAATGTGACAAACAAATAAACGCGACTTTGATCTCGATGCTGAATTTATCGTGACGCTGAAACAATAGCAAAATAATCATTGTGCGACCTGTAATAGAGTAATGTTCAATATTCCTTATAATCCAAGACAATTTACTGTAGACAGAATTAATACACGCGAAAATGTGATGCTGACTTGTCGTGAATATAATCGACGTCGAGGTGCTAGTTTACAAAAGTGAATGCGGTGGTATTTGTGTGCCTTCAGGAATTACTTGTAAATGCTCGCATACGAATCCACCTTGAGGAGCAGTTGAATCTAGTCTGTAGATTGCAGGTCTACTCGTGGATCTTACCACGCTGTATATTTTATGTGTCGTGATACTCCAAATAGGATAAGTTGCTCTTTTTTAACGCCTTCAGGTTCATCGAGTTCAAATAAATACCTGACAGTAACATTACCTAATACTGGTTGTTTTGAAAAATCATGTCGTTGTATTGGGATATGTTTTTTTTTTAAACTGCATTAACGGGTTTCATGGCAGTTGCACGAGTAATTTCATTACTTAATACAGCTATCACACTTGGTAATATTTCAACCCATTCACGAGATCTCGTATCTTGAATTATTTCCTTTGCGTACTGATATCCAAATAACCGCTCAGCAAGTGTTCGATTAAATCGTAAAAAAATTGTCTGATCACATTGTACTGCAGTATGTCCTCGTCTGATTTCGACATTGTGTTTTTTCATCAGAGATGATACTATACCAAGAAATTCCTTGCCAGGATCAACTTGTAATAGTTGTGGCCATGGCAATGGTCCTCGTTGCTCAAAAGCAGATACAACTTCAGCAGCTGTTTTAGTTGATAGTGGCTCTTCTTCTTTATGCCTACTTGCAACGTAAACGACTGTCAACACGTATTTGTATGTCAATTGACGTCTTCCAATTTTGATATTATCGTGTGATAAAAATAAAATATCTGGTTGGTGAACTTCATTAGGAATGCTGACATGAAAATGTGAATGCTGAATTTGTTTAGGTGGTGGTAGATACATTTGCTATATTGCCTGTCATGCTAACCATTTTGCAGCAGCAGAACGTGTAACATTTGCTGTATCAGAGAGTTTACTAATTGCTGCTATACCTTTCCAATAACCTCTTGGGCTATAATAAATGGATTCCATTATTTCAATAATCGGTTTATTAATTACCGGCCCCGAATAATATTTTACCTTTCATCGCAGATCTTACCAACCGATTAGCTAATGATTCTCTAAAAGAAATTTGTTTTATAAATTTAATGCTCGAATCAGCTTCACATCTACAATATGTCGTTGTTGTATAAAATCATTACTTTTATAAGCTACATCATGAGCGTGACATGCTCGATCAATATCATTTATAGGACACTCTCCAAGTTATGGTTAATCTTGTTTATCAAGTCTGATATCAAGTCGGGTACTAGGACCACAGTAATTATATCTAGAGAGATGATTTGCTCCTGGGTATTTAGCCCATCGCGTTCCTGGTAATTTTCCTAATGAAGTAGCGATATCACCACCAATTTTACTAGTAGAAATAAATTTATATTTTTTTTTGTGCCACATTTTACACATTTACCTGCAAGTGATCGCTTTTTATTTTTTGTTAATATTGTTGTCAACATACTCGTAGGAGTATGTGCTCTACATTTAACACAATATAGATCCATATAATGTATTATATTTCTACAACATGGATGTCATTGATTTCTCAGCGACACGAAAGCAAGAGCAGGTAAAAAGTGTTTTGAGCATTACCCATATCTATCAGAATGATTATAATAGGCCCATCATAATCAGGTAACACAGAATTACTGCTCAATCGTATAATGAGATGGTTAAAGTGGTACAAGTTATATTTAGTTGCACCATCAGTTTATGATCAGAGATGCTACGATATGCTTAAAGATTTTAATGAAAATGCAAAATTGTTAAATGAAGATGGCGATGACATTATTAACTGTATAACTGATATTGATGAAGCACCATCCGCAGACGACCTTGATGGATTTATTAATAATCTCGTAGTATTCGACGACGTAATTCTGGACAAACAAACAAATCCAGCTCTGATATTTTCTAGAGGTAGGCATTAAAATACAGATATAATTTATGTCACTCAACGATATATACAAATACCAAAAGTGATCAGAGAAAACTGTAATATTTTAGTTGTATTTAAGGAGTTGATACACATACTCTGAGAAATATTAATCAAACCTGGTGCAGCGGATATATGGACATAATTAGATTTAGAAACTACTTCTCTAAAGCACAATCTGCTCCACACGGATTTATAACAATAAATGTAAACGATCCCAGAACAAGATATCGTGTAGGCCTTGATAAAATATTTGGTTGATATAATAATGATCTGATTATAGTAGCAGAGAAGGCACGACCTCAATGAGACGTCAGGCGGGTAAACAAAAACACACATACAAAATTCGACAAAGACAAAATAACAAAATTCTAACCCGCCAGAGAGATTCTGGGAGAGAAAATCTCGGCAAAGTTAGAGGCTTTGGTTAGGCATTATTGGCGTTATTTGTTTCATTTTTTCGTATGAGGTTTTAGTTTTAAAATGAAGTTTCAGCAAAAGGTTTGTTGGTCCTCTCTGCTGCTAGAACTGACACAATACGATGACAATGGCAGTATTGAAATTCCTGCTATCGCAACTCTTAGATGGATGGTAATGTTGACATATTTGTAATGTTGTCGATTTGGACATTATTGCCAGCAGTGGGGAATATGTGTTTCAGAAGCACAAGCAGATTTTATCAGATTTCCATATAGCTTTTGAGTGTTGTAAGAATCTTGTAGGAAGGTTATTTTATAACGTTAAACAACAACGTTGTAGCAACATTCCAGCAAGTTCACCAAATCACGTTGCCACAACGTTATATGACAACCTGCCACAACCTTACTGCAACGTTGCTGAAACGTTGTTGCAACGTGGAATTGTTAGCTGGGTTAACAGCGTTGGCGATGAGATTAGATGCATACCAGTTACCTATCAAATCAATGCATTGGGATCTTGATGAGGCAAATAACCCTCGAGAAGGTGCGGGGCTGAGCACAACCAGTCAATGAAACTATAAACGGGAGCAAATACTCCCACGCGTAGTTAATCTTGAGCGGGCACGTGTAAGGAAACAAGACAAGACGAGTCTTTTCCTTTATTTTTTTCCTGAACGTATTTATCGATTTTCATTACACGGTGAGACAAAATTCGTCATTAGTACATTAGTATCTGTCATATATCCATTACAGTATTAAGACTAACACGGAAGAAAGGTCAACATCTAAACTGTGAATGATTCACGAGCCCCCTGTCTGCAGTGACGACAGCCTAAAAACATAAACAACTCTAGGTCAAATATATAGCAATGTAATCAATAATAATAATAGATAAAACTATCCAAGTAATATCAGAATATAAATCTCCCAATTACACTTCACTCATAAATTAATACATTAAATGGCTTGTTAACAAATGCCTTTTTCATTTAATCATATGAGAGCTAATGTCACTAGTGTGAGAGAGTATCCTTCCAGTGAGTAGTCCATTGTACTCATTTGCATTTGATTCTCTCTCTTCTTCTAGTCTCCCTTTTTCCTCATTCCTGCACCCTTCCTTTGCTACTTCTTGTACACTTTCCTTCTACGCTCGTTCTGTACTAATCCATATACTTCCTCCTTCCCTCCCTTCGGAGTTCAGGGCCATCTTTTACTTACACCCTGGCAGCTTCCAGTAGAAGCTTCCTATTTCATTCCAAGTTCAGTTCCTTTGCCCATTTTTAGGAGTCTCGTTCGCTCGGAGTGGTGTTTCCCTATAATACTTACTGATACTCCCTTGTAGTTGAACTACACTCCGCCCTCCTCAAAAGTCAGGAAACCACTGATTAAGTTTACACATGTATGTTAAATATTTCATTGTGGCCTTGTCTGTCTGTAATATTAGCTCCTTCTACTGGTAGATTTTTAAATTCCTCTAATTTCGATTGGCTGGTACGCTTCTTTTGATGACAGGCGGTGCTTTGGCACATATTTTAACACGTAACTGAGAGCGCATAAATCTGCCCTTTTTTTAGCGAAACAAAGAGCTTAAATCCATTCGAAGCAACTATCAGACTCAACTAATGTTATAAACCGTACGTAACACTTTAACCAGCAAAGGAAGTTAAAGGGTCGTCCATTATTTATGTCAACAAAATGGGGTGAGGAGGTTTGAAGAAGTTTGACAATTGTTGACATGGGGGAGGGAGGAGTTCAAAAGAAATTGACGTCAGCAATGTTATATTTTACAACAAATTTAATAAATCAAAAAATAGGAATTTAGTCGGTGCGTTGGTATGGCACACACTCGCTCGCCCGTCAACAGCCCACCAGTTTAATCCTAAACCGGTTGAGCTCTTGCCAAGGAAGTCATAGTCGTTCACCATCATATATTGTTTTTATTCAATGTAGATTGTAGACTGTAGACAGATTTTTAATGGAAGCTTTATTTGTAGACTTTTTAATTTCCATAATTCTATTTTTAGCATAAAAGCCAGCCGTATAAAATATTGTTAGTTTGGGGGGGGGGGTAAAATGTTATTAGAGGGGTCACTGAAAGTTTGACAGTTGTTGACAAGGGGGGGAGGGGGAGTAAAAAAATGCCTAAAAATTGTTGACATAATTAATGGACGTCCCCTAAAATCATTGCCGTAAAAATGGAAACATTCTGACTATATTTCATTACAGTATTGATCCTCAACCCCACAATTTTCCTTCCATTATTCAAAGCCCTCCCCACTCTCCCGAAGTGGTCTCATACATCACCGTTGACTCCAACAGATGGCTAATATATATGAAAATTGCCTCTGGATATAATAGGAGAGGGGAGGAAGTTTAGGTAGATAATATTGTTAAATTAGTTCCGCATGACATAAATCTAGAACAAAACAGACTGTGTTTATTGTATTGAATGTTTATGCATAATCACGCTCTGACTGGCACACGTTTATCTTTGCCGTTTATACATTTATGTGACTGTTATAATTTTTCTATTTTACAAGCCGTTTCAGCTCCCTATCACGACGTTGCTTCTAATGCTCTTCCAGTGCCCACCCACCTTCGGCCCGTCTCAACGAGTTACGCAAGTGGTACTAATACTTTCACATCCATATCTGGCTCGGCTTTGTTTTTCTACATCTCTTTGATAAATGTACATTCGGGCGATACTTTGCAAACCCCACATTATCAAAGCTCTTCTATCTATTCAGTTTTATCCCTCACATAATTATATGTTACCTTCAGGGTGAAGCAAACTAATAATTCTAGATCTTTTGTCATCAACAATTACAAACATTCTTTCAGTGTTCATGTTGATATGAGATCTATGTATCTTAAATGGTTGTAGAAAAGGAGATACTAAAACCTGAGTAGCTTTTTTCTATGGTTGTTGTTGTTATTGTTGTAGGGTTTAACGCCATTTTTCAGCACACGATAGGCTATACATGGCGGCCAGTATTAATGGTGAAGGAAGAACCGGGGAAAAACCCGAAAAGAACAATCGACCCACGAGAAGCTACTGGTAAGCTTTCTCACATACCCACATTAGCCGAATACGAGACTCGAACCCACGCAGACAGAGGTGAGATGGCAGTGATCAGTAACGGAGAGCGCTTTAGACCACTCGGCCACTCGGGGCCCCTTTTTCTATGGTACCATTGAGATTATAAATACACGTAGCATCTTAATATGTTTCATATATTGTTTTGTGGTCAACCAACGTGTAGCCTACTGATCATTTTTAAATACGCGGTGTGAAGCAAGCTCCAACAAGCCCTTAGGTACCATACAACATTCTAAATGACTCAGGACCCGACTCACTCAAGGAATTATGTGTCTAAGTCGGAAAATTAAAACCAATCGATGGATTGAATTTCATGGGTTTTTTTTATTATGTAATTATCAGTTAGACTGTCTCCGGAATAAATATAGAAGAAAAAAATTCCCACGAGCTTGGCTCAAACTTGCGATCTAATATATATCCGCATAAAAGCGACCTTAGAAATTAGCCCATAGACGTACATTGCACACCGTTAACTTAAAACTAGGCTAATATACAATGTTAGCCGCGCTGTAGAAAAATGCATTATAGCCTTCTATCCCAATCCAATATAAAAATATACCCATTTGATTTTGGTCTCTTACAGCTTCTTTAAAATGGATTTATTTCTATGTCGGTGTGCTAACGCCGATAATTAACGATCCGACCATCCAAAGTGTACTGAGACAGACTGAGTGATGTAGTCGCGTTTTGTGCATTTTTCTAGCAAAATTCTGTTCTGTATCTCTGAATAAATAATTTAATATCTTTACCTGTTTGCAACCTAATTTATCAGAAACCATGGCTACAGCTATTTCCAAAACGTGTCAGTTAGAAATTACGCTGATTTTTATGTCTAAGAAAGGTCCAGACTAAACGTTGTAATAACTGGTTTATTGACTATATTTTAAGGAGACTACAATTTCTTTCCTCGATCTGCCACTCACTCATTTTAGGCTGCATTGAGAATTCGTGAAATACTCTTTTTGTAAAGGAAGCACAAGTTCTTCTTCAGAAGTGCTAGCGTTATTAATGAGTAACAATTTTTTCAGGTAGAAGTCTATTTCAAAGTTAATATTGTTTTGTCATTTCTAAAGTGGACTTGGGCTACACTTAGTGACTTTTATGTCTCGTCTGAATGCTCGTCTCGCCTGAATGCTCGTATCAACCACCACCTTCACAGCAGATCGGAAAGTGTCAACGTTAGCATGCTAATCCTTCTCTTCTATATATATTTTACTCACTTTGCTTTTAATTTAATGTATGCCATAAGATTGTTCAAATTGGTGTAATATAAAAATATAGACATAAATATCCATAAAAGTAGCTAAAAATCCCATTGTGCAGCGGGACATTCATTATGGACATCATTACAAGGAAGATTCATGGGCATAACAATATATAACTCCATAATGGAAACTGATATCAGGGCCTATCTTAAGAAACTATTAAGCGCTTCCTAAAACGGAATAGTTACGGTATACACTAGTCACGTCTGTTCGGCTGGCATGATTTAGACTCTTCTGGCCACATCATTTGTTTCGGCTATTTGAACTGGCAACTATTATTATTATTATTATCATTATTATTATTATTATTATTATTATTATTATTATTATTATTATTGGGGTATTAGTAGTAGCAGTAGTATAATTATTATATTAATGAAATAAATAAAACAAAAGTTACCTCTGAAGATATTATTTGAATATGACATCAGACAAAAACATTTTTATTTCGCATTCTTTGACTTGACGTTCTTTTACGGTGACACGGCTTGACCATGTCCGTAGCAAGTTCGAGAAGTGGAGCAGTGGGTCAGTACTTAGCGCGCCGGACTCGGGACCCTAGGGATGCGGTTCGAATCCTACCATCGGATCACCTACTGTGGTATGGCCTTCGGCAGAGCATTTAATTCTAATTGCCTTGACACTACATACTCTACTTGTGTTGTTGTGCCGGAAAATGCCAAACAAATCATCAAATCATTAAGCATTTTTGAGCTGGATACAAACCATTGTTTGGTGCCATGTTTAAAGGAACAACTTCAAACTGGAAATATGTATGTTCGCACGCATGCGCGAGAACAGATCTATCAAACCCGTTCAGGCTTATTTTATTTGTTAATTAGTTCATTATTTTGTTTTAAAAATACCGTCTTTGCTCCATCCTATTCTGTGGAAGCATGGCAAGCTGCTAATATTTAGTAGAGAAATGAAGTAATTAAATCACCAGGGTCGCTGCAATGGCGAAGTAAGCTTACGACGAACTATGTCTACAGCTACATTTTCAAAACATACACCATATTGGCAATATTTGAAATATCACCTTTGCCAACATTGCTCATGATTAGCGCGATGTATATAAAATAGAAGGATCTTTCAGGTTATGCATTAGTGGACGCAGCAATACAGAATTTCAAGTGACCATTCTAGCTGCAACGGACATTTCTCAACGTTAAGTTTTATAAATCGTTAAATGTGGAATGTGGAATTCTTCAGTTACTTTCCTTTTGACATAACTGAGAAATACTTTTTAATATTTTGATTTCCGCTCGTATATCAAGTGAAGCAGTTTCACGTGCAATAAATATACACAGAAGCTAATTTTGTATGTGTGTGTGTGTGTGTATATATATATATATATATATATATATATATATATAAGAACTCCATGATCAAACGTCTTAACCACACCACAACATTCAATTTCGACCACACATCGTTTGAACTAGTCCAAACCACACTCACACAGGAGGAAAGGTCAGTCCATCTTTTCTGCCTATACCGCCCTCCTCCTAGTAGAAAAAAAAAAACAAGCTGGCTGAATCTCTCTTTTTGAAGTAGTTTCCGAATCTCCTGGAGTATGGAACTTCGATAGGTGGCAACCTGGTTATTCTTGGAGATTTCAACTTTCACTTTGACTGTCCCAGAAACCTAAACACGTCAATACTCATAGATTCCATTAATGTTTTCAACCTCAAACAGTCAGTTAACCAATCCACCAATAAACATGGTCACATTTTAGACTGGATTCTTCATAGACCTGATGATAACATTCTACGGTCCTCCTGGTATCCCATGACCTTGCATCAGATCACCTCTGCATTATATGCCATCTTGACGTATCAGTCCCTAACCCTCCACCTTTATCTGCTACTAAGAGAAACCACCGTATCATAAATAGAACCAAACTAATGCACGACATCCAAGCAAACCTAACAACTTGCTTACCTCCTACAGCAGAACAACTGGATAACTGCCTGCGTTCATTGCTCGACAAACATGCCCCAGCTACCAAGTGCAGATTATCAATTCAAAAGTATTCTCCATGGTATAGCAATGTTAGGGACCAGCTTCGCACTGCTAAAAGAGACCGCCGTAAAGCGGAGAGGCTTTGGCTTTCGACCAGACTCACTATTGATAAGCACAGCTATGAAGCCGCTAAGAAGAATGTCACAAATATAGTCCATGCAGCGAAATCAGTCCGCTAGACTACTAAGATCATGGAAAGTTCCAGCTGCAAAGAGATCTTCGAGATTACTAACAAGCTAATGTCAAGGAACAAATCTACACCACTTCCAACTACCTTCTCTCCAGTCGACCTTCCGGACATGTTTGCAAATTTCTTCCGTGACAAAGTACAAACCATTAGAGATAAGCTTGACACCACAATTTCAACTGACTCGTCGTCACCATACAGTTGGGATACAGAATTTGAGCGGCAACCATTAGCAGCATTTGAACCTGTCTCTATGGATTTCGTATGTACAATCCTGATGAAGAATGCACCAAAGTCATGTGAACTTGATCCAATTTCAACATCACTGCTGCTTGAGTGCTTAGATCCAGTATGGCCTTCACTAACTGATGTTATTAGTACCTCCCTCTCATCCCGGGAATTCACATCATTTTTCAAAACTGCCATTGTAAAGTCTCTGCTGAAGAAACCAACACTTGACCATAACGATTTCAAGAACTACCGCCCAGTTTCAAATCTCCCATTCATATAAAAAACCTTAGAAAAGTTTGTTCTATCCCAGCTTGTATCTCATCTGAATTCAAACAGTCTTTTTAGCAATGTACAATCTGCATATCGCCTTTGCCACAGTACTGAAACTACTCTTCTAAAAGTAGTTAATGACATTCTGTCTGCGTTGGATAGCGGAAAGATTACAGTCCTCACCCTCCTTGATTTGTCTGCATCATTTGACACAATAGACCATGATATATTACTTCACTATATTACTATTTGGCATTCATGATACAGCCGTACTGTGGTTCAAGTCCTACCTGATCAACAGGACACAAATTGTATCTGCAAATGGAATACACTCCAGTCCAGTTGAACTGTGCTGTGGTGTTCCACAGGGTCTGTTCTTAGACCTGTTCTCTTCATTCTGTACACTCAGCCGCTCTCAAGTGTCATAGATCATCATCCAGTGTCTCACCAATTGTACGCTGATGACACCCAAATATACAAATCTAGCCACCAAACTGAAGTTGATGCTACCATCCAAGGTGTAGAGAGATGCATTTCTAATATGAAATCATGAATGACATGTAACAAGCTGCAGATGAATGATCATAAAACTAAGGCCATTCTGATCACAACACAAATACTTTCTCATTCACATCCTTTACCTCATACAATAAATATCAGCAACACCAACATTAAGATCACACAATCAATACGAAACCTAGGTGTTACTCTGGCCAGTACTCTCACATTGCACCAACATGTCATTATCATATGCAAGGCTGCATATTTTGAGCTGAGACGCATCAGCTCAATTCGTAAATATCTTTCAGTTGATGCCACTAAAACACTTGTGTGTTCATTAGCACTTTCAAGACTGGACTATTGTAACTCAATTCTGTCTGGTTCATATCAATATCTGCTTCAGAACCTTCAAAAAGTTCAAAACACAGCTGCTCGGATCATTCTTAGAGTACCACGATCAGAGCACACCTCCCCGCTGCTCTGTACCCTACACTGGCTATCCATTCGATCCAGAATAAAATACAAACTTTGTTCTCTGTGCTACGTTTCACTGTCGGACTCTAGTCCAACATACCTATCCGACCTCACCCATGTGTACACACCATCAAGATACTTCCGCTCCTCTTCTGGCAATCGTATACTCATTATTCCCACTATGAAAACAAAGTGATATGGACAGCGTTCTTTTGCATACCAGGGCTCAGCAACGTGGAATGAATTGCCCACTGAACCTAGACACAACGACACAGTGATCCCATTCAAGAGGGCTCTCAAAACTCACTTATTTCGACTGCAAGAACAAAAGTAGTATATAGGGACACCCTAGCGTCAATGGACTTACCATGCAAAAACGGCCCATGCACTCTGGCGTCAAGGGGAATTTAACATGGGGAATTTTAACATTGATGGAACGGTAGAGCGTCAAGGGAATTCAACATGGAAATTGAACAGGACCGGTGCTTTAGCGTCAATGGGACTTTAACGTTAAAATATGGAGTTTGCACTTTGGCGTCAATGGGAATTGAACATGGGAATGTCACCTGGGGATCAATGGGAATTAAACATTGGTGAAGTCATAGGTTTATAGGGTCAAAACCTTTTATAGGGTGAAATGTATTTGTAGGGACAAAGGGTTGATAGGGACAAACATAGACATACAGAAACAAATAAATACACATCCAAACACACAGAAAAGAGGGCAGACATATTCTAAAGAAAGACTCACAGATAGAATAGAGACTCGAAAAAGAAAAGTCTGTTGTATGGGTTCAAGACATTTTTTCAGGTATATACATGGGCGCTCTGGCCTGTGCTTTGGTCTAAGCACTATCCATTTAATACATAAACATTTGGACATAAAACAAAGCTATGTACGAGTTGTTTAGTTATTGACTCTAGTAAACTAATGTTTAAAATTAACGTTCACTCCTTTCAAAAATCACTTCATAAGCAACAAATTTACATTAAATGTTCGCTTATAAGAAAAAGCTAAAATAAAACAAAGAACAAACAATCAAATAAGAGAAAGTTCATGTCTGTCTCTCTATCTGTCCCACACGTTGTTTAAAATCTGGTCAGCTACCACTTGTGTCCCAGCATAGATGTTTCCCATCACGTACTCCCTTTCAGTCGTAAATCTGCTGTTACGTCCATCGTGCTAGGTACACTTATCGGTAAGCAGATCAAGAACAGTCATCATCTTCTTCCCATGGAGGTACAACATATGCCATATGAATAGTCACTTTTCCATCGGTGATGTCAAATCTTTCTCTCATCGAGTGCACGTCTTCAATAGCCCTCAAAAGTTTGGAAGAAGTTATTTCTGCAGGTGAGCTAAATTCGAGACATACAGGCGAGTTCGAACTGTCGTGATATATAGATAGGCTCAAACGACCTCGATCTTTGACTTGGCAATGACATTTGAGTTCCTCTAACAGTGAGTCAAGTAGATCCGTAATGAAACCTGATACTTCCTCGGCTGGAACGTCAGACCTGAAGTCTTTAAATTTCACTGTGCAGGTGTAAGTTGTCGTTCTAAATTTTCTCGAGGTCGCTGTCTGAGTCATTTGGATGCTAAAATACTCCTTTAGGTCTATTGAATCCTTTCCCTTCTTGAACGCTCTTTGCTGTGACGGTATGGTGGTGAAAGAGGTCAATGATGTTTGTTCCTTCTCTTTTTTTTCTGCGTAGAGTTATTCATCTTTCTCGTCGCTTTTCCTCGCAATGAAGTGTCGTTCTTGGAAGTTGTCCCTTTTTATACGCTGACAAATATCGATGTGACCGTACTGCAACGTAAAGTGATTGGGAAGTCTCACTCACTTCTGGTACACGATCTGATAGACTTTTTCCAGGGATCGACTGACGATTTGGTGAGTGGGTAAACGTACAATCTTGTTCGGTTGGTGAGTGGTCACTTTAAAGTTTTCATCCTCTCCAGATTGCAAGGCTTCTTTCAATACCCCAAAGTTGACCACTCGACTGGTACGATAATTCAGAGTCAGTCCTTTCACTTTGCACTCCGTGTGCACTTCTCCTTGTTTGTCCCGGTATTGGTAGCCGTAATTTTTAGGACCGCCACTCGCGAAACTTAGAATCTTGTCGTCGGGGTGTTCGTCTGTCCAGGCTCCTAAACGGTCTCCTTCGATGTTAGGGTGTTGCTGACCCGGTCGATCGATGTAGATGCAACTGTCCGTGTCAAAGTACAGGATACGATCCCCTAACAGTTCTAAAGCTTCGTACAATTTTAAGCGAGCATGGGCTGTCACATAAGCCGCAATGATGACATTTCCAAATTCGTCGGCTTGTACAAAGTTCAGATCTTCTTCGTAATTGACTAAGATCAAATCCTCGCGAACGACGTCCACGTGTTTCATGAATTTGGTTTTGTCGTGAATCATCTGGAAGTAGAGGGAAGGTTCTGTCAAATACTCCGTCTTGGGTAAACACGGACGTTGTGCCATTTTACCCCACAAGCAATTTAACATCACTTTGGCAAACGATCGCCTGCCTTTGTTTTTCTCGATGTGGTCTAAAGAGATGCCTTCTTGTGCCCAGTATTTCTCTTTGAATGTCTTTTGGTCTTCGGGAGTATGACACCAGGAAGGATAGCCACTGGCTTCTTTCTTTAGTTTCAAAAAGGCATCCACGTAGTCTGTGAAAATGCCTTTCTGAGTGGGGTCACCATTGTGGTATTGTTCTGTCTTGGGAAAGTGGTAAATTTCGTACACTTCTAACAGTTGATATCCCATGTCCAGAGCTTTGAACAATTCTACGCTGACCCAGGTTCCCGTCAAGGCGCGTTCTTCCTGGGTGTGCTGGCAAGGTTGATCATGGTTGCACGTTTCGGCACAAGTACGGCACAAAGGAAACATCAGTTTGCCTTGGCAATGGTGAGGTAAGACGGGATGGTATAGGTCCGTGGGAGGCAAAACTTTGCACTTGATCAAGCCTTCGTATTGTCGAATGTTTTTCAGGTCGATGTGTTCGGTGAACAATTGCGGGTGTCCTGCAGGAAAGTGACAATCTTTGCACACGTAGGGATACAGCGAACACACGTCCAAGTATTTTATTTCTTCTCCTTTCTCTTCGTCGGCTTGGTACAGCAAACAGGTGGCATTGGTCCTTCCTCCGTACAAACTATCCCTCGGTTTCAGGGGGTCCACCCACTGGTAACTTTCCACGACACGTTTAAATTCGGGATCGGTTTTCAAACGGTGATCGTATTCGTGTTCCCACATTTCCACCACTTGGTATCCTTGCTGTTCTAACTTTAGGCGTCGCTGACAAGTGTCCTGGTACAAGTCTTCCATGGTTCGTTGTAAAAACTGATTTTTAGTGCCACGGTCAGGGTAACAGACGGGGCATCCGCGAAATAAGCAACCGTTAAACTCGTACACGATCTTGGGGTTTTCTAAGTCCCAGCCATCGACCGAATGCGTTCCGATGGTCTTTTCACCTCCTCCATTGCGGGCATACTGAATCCATTTGTCTTCCTTGTCACACAAGTAACGTAACCAGCGTAGGGCTTTGACCGAGTATTGACGTTTGACATAGTTGGTCGTTTAAGCAGCAACAGTGGTAACAGCAGGAGGAGACCCCGTAACTGCTGTCGAAAAAGGGTAGTTCTTTTAAAAATGAGTTTAGTATATTTTTTAAAATATCAGATGAAGAAAAACCTGCGTTAAAACAGGGTTGGTAGAATCGTAGTCAGCGACAAAGTAGAAGTG
The DNA here is from genome assembly GCA_028554795.2 of Sinohyriopsis cumingii. Taxonomy (NCBI): domain Eukaryota; kingdom Metazoa; phylum Mollusca; class Bivalvia; order Unionida; family Unionidae; genus Sinohyriopsis; species Sinohyriopsis cumingii. The sequence continues at coordinate 61,576,304 of CM068841.1, forward strand.
ACTGAGAGAAGGAGACATCGTTGTCGAATGGCTTAGTTTTCTGGAGTACGTACGTGTCCCAGCGACACAGTGCCGACGTCTTTAGCGCTCTTGAAGACACCAACTGTCTGGGTTTTTTTCTTGCAACATTTTTCTTTCGTGGTAGGGTTTGAATCGAAGGGTCGTCAAGATGCATGAGGTGTTTAAGACGCACCGCTGTCGTTGGGTTCCTATATGCTTGGCTTTCACTTGACCTTGTGAAATATACCAAGTCATTGTGACAACAAGAGGTAGAGAGGGTGTATATATGGAGAGAATGAACTTGGTTAAATCATTTCTGAATCAGCAATGGAGATGAAACGATCGCACGATTTCAGTGAGAGAGAAGAAGAACGTAAGAGGCAGCGAAGTGACGTATCGAGCAGCAGGGAAGATGAACAGACCTTTTTTTCCAAGCAAAATAAACGTTTCTACGAGAACTTTCTCCGTAGAAGCCTCAGAAAGCAAAAATAAAGCCTTCCACGAGAGCTAATTTTCATGTATTTCAGACTCGGTGCATCAGGTGTGTATGCCAAGTGTGTCATAAAATATAATACCCGAGGCAGAAATAAACGAGGTTGGGATATTTTTTTGGTTATTGTTTTTTGTTGCCACGCGGGCTGCTTTGGTCCATTTTACGTCACATTAAAATAACATAATTAAAAATAATATGAGTTCGAGTACTAGTACAGTTGGAGAACCGCATTCTGCTAGATTAGCGCGAGAACAATAAGCAGCATTAAGGAAATTTATTCCCACGAAAGAATTATTCAAGAAAAAAGTGCGTGACTACGAGGACGCAGAGCAGGGATTTACCGAATTATCGTCGAAATTATTAAAGCCAGTTACCGAATCAACCGAACGAGTTTTACTTGGTGACGTGAAAGATCCGGATATCAGGAAACGCGGAATTCTTCCCGTGTTGAGAGACATTGAGGAACATACTCGAATATTACCAGATCGGCTAGTACAAGCGCAACAAGAACCGCAGCAAGTAGAGGAATTGGAAGAAGAAGAGGAAGAAGAAGAAGAAGGTGAGAAGAAAAGTCCTCGCGAAAAATTGATGACAAATTTTACCACTAGCGGTTGGGAATCGATGAAAAAACAATTTGATGGATTTAGAGAATTTGGTAGTGATGATATTTATATGTTTGGTGTGTTTGCGGAAGATTCTTTTAACAGCAAGCAAGTTTTTTTAACATCCGAAGGATTAAAAAAAAATACCAAACGAGATGTTTGGTATAATACGCTATTCCGAGCTAGATTTAATTTATCCCAGGCGAAGAAGTCTGATCCTATTTATGCTAAATTCTTGGAAATTGCACGCGCAAGATATTTGTATATCAAGGAAGCATCTTCAAAATCTTCGAAGAAACCACAAAAAGAAATTCAACCTCTGGAATTAAAGGCAAAATCAAAAATAAAATCTATCGATAAATCTCCGGTATTTTCTCCTACAAGGGGGAAAACCAATATCGCAGGAACTATGCCCTTCGCGCATTTTACTCGGGAGGCCATCAAGTATTTTGATGATAACGAGGATAATTTAATCAGCCTTGCTAAATTTGGTTTTGGTGAAAGAGATAAATATTTATATCCCGGAAGTATCAATAAATTTACCGAAGATGGTTGGACGGTATATTTTGCTTCAAAGAGAAAACCAGTCAATTTTGATGATCCGGATTACAAAAATTTTCTGGAAAAAATAAAAGAACCGGAAGGGGAAGAGGAAGATGTAATATCATCGTTACACAGAGAAATGTTTCCGGAACCAAAAACAGGAAGCGGATATACCATTTGCCCCGACAGCGTCATTAACGACGTATCTCGCCTCGAAATACTAATCGGAGGAAAGCGAGCCGGAAATAACTCCACCGAAATAATCAACGAAGCCTCAGATATTTGCCAGCGATTATTTCGCGGTGGTGTTATTAATTCCTACGTTTACAAAGAACTTGTGGACGAACTTATCGATTAAAACAACACACTTGAAATAACATGATCGTTCACAAACATCAACGCAGACCTAGACAGGTCCGCGTGGCTAATTCTCGATTGCCCGTATATAAATATATCCACGGCAACGGATTCGGCGACATTATTGGAAGTCTCGTTACAAGGGTAGTCCCTAAAATCGGACCTATGGCCAAACAAATTGCATCAAAAGCAATAGGAAAAATTGGCGAGACTGTTATTTCTGGTATTGGTAATTTGGCCAGTAAAGGCTTCGATGTTGTCAAAAGCAAAATATCAAACTTAATGAGTAAAAAAAAGCAGCCTGTCAAATTACCTAGCACCAGCGAAATGCCCGCTGATGTCAGTAAAGCTATAAACGACGCAGCAAATAAAAAAATAAATGACCTAGCACAGGAAGTTGCGAACACAAGTTTCATATCGGGTAGCGGTCTTCGTTTTAGATGATAATTCTTAATAATAAATGTTCGCACAAGTGTCAAACGAAGTGTTCGACATGGACGAACCTGTAGGCAGGGACACCTCCGTGCGTGATTTCCAGTATTTCTCGTACGACGCAGTTGAACCAAACACATCTAATCGCTTGGAAATTCAAGTTCACGATACGACAAGATATTTTCTCCCATCTGAGGCATATATCGAAGTTGTTGGGGAAATTCTTAAGGCGGATAATACCCCATACGGAGCAGATTTTAGAGTCGGATTTGTTAACAATGGCATTATGGCATTATTCAAAAACGCCACTTACATGATCGACGGAAGAGAAATTGAATCAATTACCAATGATGTTGATTTGGCAACGACGATAATAGGCCTAGCTAGATACTCGGATGATTTTACTAGATCAGCTGGCCCTAGCATGATGTTTGCTAAAGATAATTCTGATCGTCCCGATAGCAGACAATTCGAGGTCAGACGACCGAATAATCGTGCTACTCCAGTTGCTCCTGCTGAAGTAGAAGACATGATAATTAATACTAATTCTGATTATAATCTCGGATTTGCTACACGAAAACTCACGCTAACACCAAATCGCAGAAGATTCTCCTGTGCAATTCCGCTATCTCACATTTTTGGATTTTGTAGACATTTCAGGAAAATTATCTACGGAGCAAAACATACCGTTACGTTTGTCAGAAAGGGAAATAGCGACGATGCTATCTGGCGAGAAGGTGCTGTCGATTACGCTACTGGCGTGATAGATCCCAATGATGCCGCGAATAATAACGGTATAGTAAGATTACTTAAATTTACCTTGTGGATGCCAGCGATAACTCCATCAATAATCGAGGAAGAAAAATTAGTATCGTTCATGAACCAAGGTGGTAAATCTATCATGTCATGGCTGACAACGGCGACGGATCCACAAATATCGATATTAACGGTGATTTTACCTGGCGCATTGCATCGCAGCAAGGTACCTCTGCACCTAGGCATATCTTTATCGCTTTTTTGCGTACCAGAAGATATCATCAATTGTACAGCCACATGATATTTGATAGCATTCAAGCAACGAATGTATCGTTGAGAATAAACGGGCAACAAGAACCATCGGAGGAAATATCAATTAATTTTGAAAATCATTCTACGGCTCGCGCGTATCATCGCTTGCTAAGTTTTATGGGTCGCGATCAAAATAGCGATACAGGATTGCAAATATCACAGCTGGATTTTAATAAACTTTATCCTATCTATTAATTTTCCCTGGAGCATCTTGATTTGGTAAAACAATCCGTCGTTGATATTCATTTTAAGGCCAGAATTAACACGGGAGCTAATTTATATAAAGCAATTGCGATAATTCTCAGCGATAGAACGATGATCCTGGAAGGCATCAGCGGCAGAATGAGAGTCATCGACGCGCCTGTCGAGAAAATGTAACATCGAAGGTTTCTAAATTTAGATTAAAACGATATTAATATGCCATACGAACACGTCAGCGTAACTCTGACCCCGGGTCAGATAAAAAAACTCCAATCAGCGACAGCAAAGCGATGCGGTGTGAAATTAACCCTGAAAAATAATCAAATTCGGGGCGGGCCTAACAAACTATCGCTAACTAAGAATCAACGTGGACGCTTTACCAAAGCCAAATCAGCAAATTCAGGTGTTCATGTGAATCTTAGTTTAGGTGCCATCAGAGACATGGTCAAAACAGGCGGATTTTTCCCTCTGCTAGGATTATTAGCCGGGGCTGTACCGGCGATAACAGCAGCTGCAAAAGCGGCGGCGTTAGGTGCGGATGGAGCCGTAGGCAGCAAATTAGCACAAAAAGCAATGGGAGGGCGATACGGTAAAAAAGGGAGGGAAATTAGATATGTTCGATCTATTGGAGAAATTTCCAGCCGAGGAGAAAACGAAGCATCTTTTCACAATGGGCAAAACTATATTAAGGTTCATGAAAATGTCACCGGAGCAACTAGAAGAGAGTCGGAGACTCGCTCAACTAAAAACGGACGAAATACGGAGGAAAATGAAGGAATTGGAGGAAACACAGAAACAAAAAGCAGGAAGCGGCCTTTATCTAAGACGACCTCCGTAGGGATCCGGCCTAAGATTGGCACGCCCCCCGTACGGATCCGGCCTAAGATTAGCACGCCCTATTCGAATTTAGATTTATTCAGCGAAGCAAAAAATAAAAAAATAAAATTTTTCAGAGGCGTATTTATGCGGGATCAACTACCAGAAAAGCCAAATTCCACCGAGACGGGAATAATAAATCTCGATTCAAATACTGGCCCTGGCACACATTGGGTCGCCTACGCGATTAATCCTCGTGAAGTTGTTTATTTTGACTCGTACGGACTAGCTCCGCCAAACGAATTCATCAATTACGTGTCAAAGTTAAATATTCCAATTTGGTATTCTACACTTCCGACGCAGACACTAATGGATCCACCAATATGCGGTCCTGAATCAATTAACGTTCTCGACGCAATTTCAAAATCATCCGGTCCGTATCATAGAATCGTATTTGAATATGCCGTAGATAAGTATCATGGTTGATATTTACGGAAGATTCCTGTACAGGAAGGCAGCAGTGACCGATGTCGATCTATCAAAATTCGCCACCAGGGAGGATATTAATAATCTTCTATCGCTGTCAGAGATAGACCCTGACGAAGTTGCTATTTTTCAAAGTAAGGAAGGAAAATTACAACCAAGCAACGTGAGAATAACCGATATAATCAAGCGAGATGAATATAACGATCATATTGATCATTTTACTCGCCTATCAGAGTCGGTATCAATATCTATCGCTGATATTACCGATCTTATAGCGAAGTTACCCCTGAAGGCCGATATCGCGGATGTGAAACGAAGAGATAGCGAGTTATCAGCAACGTTGCTTCTGAAGGCCGATAAAACATTACACGACGATCTTCAGGACAGATTGACAAAAAGACTTAACAGGCTAAATAACGATCTTAAAAAACTCGACGATGCCTTAGATAAATTCAGCAAAAAATTTGACAAGGATATGAAAACATTTGGCGATAATTCCTCCGCCACACACGAGTTAGCAAAGCAAAAAGTCGATCAAACATCGAACGACGATCTCAGCGAGAAGGTAGGAAAAATCAACAGGGATATTACTAACATTTTCGCTGATATTACCGAAATAAAAACCGTAATGAGTCAGAAAAGCGATAAAACATCGCACCATTACCTTGACGAGAAAACAAAAAAAATCAACGAGGATATTATCAAAATTAACGAAGAAATTTCCGCGATACGCCAAATCACGCGTGGAAAGTTAGATATATTGTTGTGTAACGCACAATTTCAAGATTTGGAAGCGAAACTTCTCGACGCAACTACAAAAATTAACGATATTAACACAAAAATATCGTCAGTGAATCTTCCAAGATTAGCGCGTATTATTGTACCATCGGAGGTAGAAACAAAAAATCTTAATTGTTATGTACCATTTGTGGTAAAAACACAAAATAACACATGGACACCCGAGAATAACACATTTAGCTTTACCGCGCCAATTACTGGCGTATATCGAGTATATTTTATCTCCAGGATAAAATTCAAGGTAACAGCCGACTATCATGAAATTCATGAGTTTTATTCCGGATTTTTAATTATATCGATGAACGAAAATGCCACCGAAATATTCAAGTTAGAACCACCAGATAGAACCATTATAGACCCAACTGTATATTATACGATTTTCGAATATTTATCCGGATGGAATCCAATTGATTGGGTAAAATATAAATAATAAGTGACTGCATCGGATTACCGATACAATCAGGCGCGTTCATGGCAGGATTCGTTAAAAAAACTCCTTGACGAGTATCAGATAAAAATAAAAAGATATCAGCGTAGAATAGTTACCATCGATGTTGCCGTGTACGCAGTAAGCGCAATAATCGCCGGCGCAGGAATAATCTTATCCGTGGTAACAACAATCGCGCCGATCGTAGCAACGATAATAATCTCGTCGACAACGACAATCGCGGGTGTTCTCAACATTATCTCAAAAAAAATATCCTCATGCACGAGTGAAAAATTATACCTGTACACGAGTAAACTATCCCAGGTCAACGAGGCGTATTCGAAATTATCATCGCTGCTTTCTGAGAGTCTCAACGACGGAGTTATATCCGATCTCGAATTTTCCGTGATGGTAAATATCTACTCTGAGATTGAACAAATAAATATCAATAATGTCCGAATTAACTCAAATCGTGACAAACACAACACCACCGATAACAACGCTGATATCGGCAAGCTCAACCAGGCCAGAATTTAGTATCGATTTTCCAATACCAATTAGCGTTAAAGAAATTGCGCTGTCACAGTTACGTGTCTATAACAGCTGGCCCAATATTAGATCGAAATCATTTGGTAGATTATTATTGAATAATTCGCTTGTTTTTGCCAATAAAAACAACCCCGATGGAACTCCCGATTGGATCGACGTTGGCATACCAGAAGGCAGTTACGAAATTGAGCAAATCGACAAGGAACTCACCCACAGAATATCGAACATAACCGGCGATGCTACGCCAGGAATAAAAATATCTGCACACGAACCAACGCTGTCGTCGATCATCGAAGTAAAATCGCCGTATATCGTTGATATTTACCGGTCATCGATTAGGACAGTTCTAGGTTGGCCTGAAACCGCACCCCCAGCAGAATTAGCGTTTCTCGGTCACAATAATGATCCAGCCGGGCAGGGGCGGCATATCTCGCCGGGTATTGTTAATATAACGGAAGTTATCGCGATTAATCTTCACGCGGATGTCGTTGAAGGTAGTTACAACGTAGATTCGTCCCTGTCAGAACAGGCACAGCAGGGATTCGTCTTATATTCGTTTTCACCTAGTGCCTCTCCGGGATATTTGATAATAAAAGAAGATTTTCAAATCTGTCCACGGTAAAAAAAATGGTCAAAAAAATAAATAAAAATCGGGAAAAAATAATATTTTTTTACAAATACGCGATTTTGACTACCAACTACCCCGTCAGAAATAAGAAAAAATTAATATTTATTTTACAAAATACAAGAAAAATGTACAATTTTCTTATTTCTGACGGGGTAGTTGGTAGTCAAAATTAAGAAAATTCTAACTTTGTCAAATTATTTTTATTTTTCATAAATAAATTTTATTTATTAAGAATATATTTTTACTGAAGATTTATTTTTTTTTATTAAAATCAAGAAAAATGTACAAATTACTTAATTTTGACGGGGTAGTTGGTAGTCAAAATTAAGAAAAATGCACAAATTACTTGATTTTGACGGGGTAGTTGGTAGTCAAAATTAAGAAAAATGCACAAATTACTTGATTTTGACGGGGTAGTTGGTAGTCAAAATTAAGAAAATTGAGCAATTTCGTTATATTTAGTAAAAAAAAAAAAAAAATCTTCAGTAAAAATATATTCTTAATAAATAAAATTTATTTATGAAAAATAAAAATAATTTGACAAAGTTAGAATTTTCTTGATTTTGACGGGGTAGTTGGTAGTCAAAATGAAGAAAATTGTACATTTTTCTTGTATTTTGTAAAATAAATATTAATTTTTTCTTATTTCTGACGGGGTAGTTTGTAGTCAAAATCAAGAAAATTGAGTAATTTCGTCATATTTTAATTTTTACTTTCATCGACTAGCTTTTTTAGCTGCCTAACACGTGAGCTAGTAATTTTTCTCGATTCATATTCATCGGATAAACTCGACCTTACTTTTTCTACCAACATCGATAATTTAACAAAATCCTCGATTTGATCATCGCTGACAGACGCAAGCGATTGATACATCGCAATCTGGATTTTCTTTATGAATTTGTATTCGGATGGCAGCGTGTACCTGTATTCGAGTTTTCCTTGGACGATAGTCTCAAACTCGGACCGGATTTTATCTGCGTCCAAATCCGAAGATAAATTTATATTTTTATTTTTCAAATTCTCGATGGCTTCGATGATATTATTTATATTCTCCTCGTTCATTATACAAATTTGTAATATTTAATTAAATTTAGAAAATCTTGAGATTTTTAATCGGATATTATTGGAATATAATAAAACTCGATCCATGCGCCAAATCGGTAGGAAAATGTCGCGTTGATTATTTTTTCTGTCGCACATCGTACCGAGGCAGAATTAATACTAAAATACCTTGCAGCGGCATTCATCGATGTGAATACAATTTCCTCGTTTGTTTCTTTGTTTATCGATTTAACCGCCTTTGGTATTCTATGCCCGCTGGTATTACCAGATTTAGTATTTTCACTCTGAGTTACCGCTCGGAGATTGGATAATTTATTGTTGAGTTTATTTCCGTCAATGTGGTCGATAACAAGGTCGCCCTTGATAGGTCCGTGGAAACATTCGAATACGAACCTATGACAGAAATAACTCGTGCATCTTCGGTTTTTGTTTTTGTTGATGGTAAATTTGAGATATCCATATTTATCAACTCTGCCGATATGATTCTTCGTTTTAATATGTCTAACGATACCATCCGATGATGATTCGTATCCCGTGATCGTTGGATGAGATTTAAATTCGTGTGTCATTGTTGATTTGAGAATCTCTGATTCCAGAATCGCTGATTTTTGATTCATATAGGATATTCCGTTTGTCTAAATCGTTATTAGCTTGAAATCGATTAATATAATCTTCTTCGCATGTTATCACGGACGAGGATTTTTTTTCGTAATATCGCCGTAATTCCCGATAATTCTTTCCTCCACACGCCAGACACAATCGAGTTTTCCCTCGCGTGCCAACCTGGCAGCGTAGACATCGCTGTGGTCCTTTACTACCACGCCTAATCGCATGTATATGAGCGCCGCAATAATCACCTCTGCAGGATTTATCACAGAAATTTGTTGAACCGATTAATAGCCATTTGCAATGCATATTATTTAGATATTTGTCTAAAATATAATCAATGGATGCATTTGATCTTGATGAGGCAGAATATATAGTTCCTGAGGTTTACCGAGCCAAGAAAGAGTTCTTCGATGATGGAGCGGTTCACACTTGGTCGACCTGGAAAACAAATTCCATCGATGCCACGATGAACCTGGAGCGAGCTAAGAAAATAATCGAGCATATAAAGACAGAGCATCCCGAAGAGCGATTTATCTTTGGAATAAAATTTATCGCACAAATGCCCGATGATACTTGGATTATTCGTGATAAGCGAGATCCAGTGCGTGGCGGCAAGAAAAATGTTATTCTTGACAAAAATTCTAAACCTGGATTGTTATTGGGAATCGATGGCCCTTATTATGCTAGATCATATCCATCCAGCGCTGTTGTTTATGGTATTTATCGGCTAAATAATAATCCGGATATAAAAAACCTACCTGCGATGAAAGAATCACCGATGATAAATTGCGTGGCTGAGCGCGTAATCGAGCATATGAAAAATGCTCGACGTGGATCTGGTTTGACACAATTGAGGTTGGATAAAATTAATGCGTGGGCAAGGACCGTCGCTGATGGTGCATCGGTGGATGACGTAGCTGTGTTGAGTAAAAAACTAAAATTTCCGATCACGGTGAAAACGTTATCGGGAGAAATATTATACTCGTCGCCGTATAAATCCCGAGGAGCGCCAATCGAGATTATCGATCATAATTCCCACACGTGGTCGCATTCGGTAATGATATTTCCGCGAGATCGTGTGGTTAAATTTTATCCTGTGGACACCGCGAATTTCGCGGATGCTGCGGAGAATAATAATTCCGATGCCATGTTCAGATTTATCAAAAAATTAAGCGCATCTGATCCGACATCGATATGGTTATTCTCGAGCGAGGAAAAATACGATCAATTTATTCTGCCATGTGGCGATATTTACAGGAACGAGATATTACATGAATCGATGAGAAAACTCGCGGTGAGATATTCGTCGAATCCCGATCAATTACTGACAAATTGCTTCACAATTTCGTCTGTGGCTGCTCACGCCGCCAGAGAGAAAAACTCGTGGAGGCCTACAAGAAACGAATATCTTGCTGATATTCAACGTAGCTGTATCGAATACGGCCATGGCGGACTGTGGAATACCAGGTACGATTTCGAGGATATTTTTCTGTTGACATGAGCGCATGTTACCCTGGAAGTTTTCTTGGATATGGCGATTGTGCAGAGTATTTTGCTAAATTCGGCCATCCTACCAGCGAAATGACAAGAGTGGCAATTAACGGACCGTTGCCTGATTTTGTCATGACCGGATTCGCTTATGTTACGTCGTTCGAATTTGCTGAAAATTTACATAAAATTTGCTACATTTGGTTTGGCAGGCATTTCTCTCAGCGTCGTTGGGTTCCTACGGTGTTGTTGAGATATATGCTAGATTCGTCGATGTTAGTGTCGTTGACAGTGAGTGAGGCGATTATATCGTATAAGAAACAGACCGATGTGTGGTTGCCGACGGATTGTGATAACGCGAAAGATATAGGAAGAAAGATAATCGGTAAATTTACTCAAGGTGGATCCGTTGATCACAAGCATCGACACGCTAGATTATTTATCAACGATGCTGAGATGGATTTTATAATCGCCGATACAGCGTCACAAGGAATATTTTGTAACAGGGAAAATATTATCGTTGATGGAGCAAAGTTAGGTACCGTGATTAGCTATCTTGATGGAGAATCGGCGCAATATACGCATTTGCGGTCGTCGATGCTCGCCTACGTGAGTATAAATTTACTCTCGATGATAAACAAATTTTCCGATATCGCAGTAAGAGTCTCAACAGTATCGTTCTACATCGATAAAAAATACCAATATAGGTTGGAAAATTTAATTACCGATGGTAGCTCATGGGGAACTTGGAGAATAAAAAACGAGGATATTCTAGATTATTGTGAAGACGCCGACGTTGAAGATTGCGATAAATTTCACCGAGGTAGATTTGAGGAATCTTCGATTCTGGAAATATCGACAGCCGCATCTGCATTCGACCCAATTTCGCGCAGTAAATTCGTTTACCTGAATGGACCTGGCGGTAGCGGTAAAACAACGCGAGTAATAAATTTATTTGCAAATTCTGACATGATCGTGTTGACTCCGACACATAGATTAGCGCGAGAAATAAGACAGCGTGGCGTTAATTCTTGCACGTACCATAGCTATTTCAAGTACAGCGGTGGATCATGGGACTGGGTGCGAATGGGCGATAAATATATCAATAAGGTTATAATTTGTGACGAGATTTGCACGGTGAATTTAGATATATTAAAATCGATATTAACTTGGCGGGGGGGGGGGGAATACCGCCGTGATAATGTGCGGTGATCATGGCCAACCTAATCCGATTGATGGTGAATCGCCTCACGAATGGCTCAGAAACTTCGTTGATTATTATGAGGAAATCGACGCTGATCATAGATCGACGGATATTTTGTTGACCGAATTCAAAAAATTGATTCAATTACAAGCGAATAAGATTCAATGTGACGTCATGAGGAAAATAATCGATGAAACTCCGATGAGCGATTTTCTAAATTTGTGGCGTCCTGATCATTTGATCGTCGCTAGCAGGAAAATTATTCGCGATATTATCCAGGAAATGTTATTCAAGTTACATTGTGAGAAATTTCCAACGTTACAGGTACCATTATGTTATAGGCCCGCTAATACTCGGCGACAAAATATCAGCGTTACTCTGCCATGCGGAGAGGAAAAGAACTTGGTCCTGAATGATATTATCTTTGTTAATATTAATCTTGTTAATGATGCGCTAAATGCAGAAAAATCACCGTGGAAATTAGGTTACGCAACAACGATACACTCGTCGCAGGGATTGACCGTAGATGGTCAAGTTTGGATCGTCGATGATAGAATATCTTGGTCAAATTTAGTATATTTGGCCGTGTCGAGAGTAAGAAAATTATCTCAACTAGGACGAATTCGAGTAAACTACATTAGTGACGCTGGTGGTAGTTGAGTATCTTCGGGTACTATTTGTAATTCTTCTCTGGTAAATCCGCGTTGTGGCGCTAACGAATCTAAAATGTAAATTGCCGGTCTTCCTGTCGATCTTGTTACGGCGGATATTTTGTGTGTTGTGACGCTCCAAGTTGGGTCGGTTGCTCTTTTTCTTCCTCCTTCGGCCTCACCTTCCTTATACAAATACCTAACTGTGACTGTACCTAGTACAGGCTGAATTGTGGAATCTCGCTTTAGGGGTATATTCGATTTTGTAATTGCAATTGCAGGTTTCATTGATATTGTTCGAGTCGTCTCGTTATTTAGCGCGCTGATTACCTGAGGCAATCTTGATACCCAATCGTGAGATCGATTATCCTGAATAAATTCACGCGCGTATTGGTATCCCAATAATCGTTCTGCGAGCGTTTTGTTGAATCTTTCGACGATAGCTTGATTGCGATGAACACCTACAATACCGCGACGGATTTTCACATTATTCTTTTCCATCAATGAGGTAACCGCACCGAGAAATTCTCGACCTGGATCAATCTGGAGAAGATTCGGCCATGTTAATGGGGATCGGGAATAAATTTCGTTAAATGCCTTAGCAATTTCCGTTGATGTTTTATTCGATAATTGTTCTGCTTCTTTGTACCTGCTAGCGATATCGACGATGGTCAAAACGTACTTGTATGTGACTCCGTCAACGGTATCGTGAGGAAGAAACATCAGATCCGCTTGATGAACCTCATTGGGGACGCTGACGGTGAAACTCGCGTATGGTATTTTTTTAGGCGGAGGGAGATATATTTGCCAAATTGCCTGTTTTGATAGCCACGATTCAGCGATGGATTTTTTTACCGATGCGGCCTTGGCGAGTTTGGCAATCGCTGATTTTCCTCGCCAGAATCCTAACGGAAAATAATATATATCTTCCATATTATTTACAAGCGCCGAATACTAATTTGCCTTTCATCGCGCCTTTGATCAGCCAGGATGCTAATTGCTCTTTGAAATTTTTATTAGGAATCGCGTTTAATGCGTGAATTAGCTTGATATCAGCAAGATGCCTTTGCTGTAAATCTCCGCTGCGATATGCGAGGTCGTGGTCATAACAAGCTCCATCGATGGCGTTTATCGGATTTTCACCTTGCTTTGGTAGTTTATTATTGTCGAGTCTGATATCGAGCCTTGTTCTGGGTCCGCAGTAATTGTATCCTGGTAGATGCTTCTCTCCGGGATATTTCGCCCAGGGTAACCCAGGTAGATTTTTCATGGAGGCTGCAATGTCTCCTCCGGTTCTAGTTTTTTTTTTGTAAATCTAAATTTACGTGTCTTGCAAACTTCGCATTCTCCTGCAATTGCGTTCCTGTTGTTACGTGTGACGATTTCGGTTGGATTTATCGTAGCTGTGTGTGTGCGACACTTAACACAATATAGATCCATGTATTTTAGTAACATGAATGTAATTGATTTTTCAGCCACGAAACAACGCGAGCAAGTGAAACATCATGCGGCATTACCGAATTCGATCAGAATGATAATCATTGGTCCATCAGGATCAGGTAAAACGCAATTATTGCTGAATTTGATTATGAGATGGCTGAAATGGGATAGGTTGTACTTGGTTACACCATCAGTCGATGATCAGCGTTGTTATCAAGTGCTAAAGGAATTTAGCGACAATACCGATGAAGGCACAATCGAATTCATCACGGATATCAACGAAGCTCCTTCCGTGGAAAACTTGGACGGTGATACTAATAATCTTGTTGTTTACGACGATGTTATGCTAGATAAGCAAACTAACCCGGCTAGAATATTCTCGCGTGGCAGACACAAGAACACCGATGTTATTTACGTGACACAGAGATATACGCAAATTCCAAAGGTGATCAGGGACAATTGCAATATTTTATCTGTGTTCAATGGCGTGGACACGCACACGCTGAGAAATATCCATCAGACATGGTGCAACGGTGACATGGATATGAATAAATTTAAAAATCTATTCAGCCAAGCTCAGATGACGCCGCATGGTTTCATCACGATAAATCTGCATGATCCACGTAGTCGGTATCGTATCGGTCTTGATCAAATTTATTCATGATAAAAGCAGCCCGCGTGGCAACAAAAAACAATAACCAAAAAAAAATATCCCAACCTCGTTTATTTCTGCCTCGGGTATTATATTTTATGACACACTTGGCATACACACCTGATGCACCGAGTCTGAAATACATGAAAATAAGCTCTCGTGGAAGGCTTTATTTTTGCTTTCTGAGGCTTCTACGGAGAAAGTTCTCGTAGAAACGTTTATTTGGCTTGGAAAAAAGGTCTGTTCATCTTCCCTGCTGCTCGTATCGCCTCACACACGAAATGTTGTGTTCGCTCAAATAGAAGACATGAGTGAACCTGAAACAATATCTTCCACGTCTGCGACCAGACATAGAGAGCCTACTCCAAACCAAAGTCCACCAGTATCACCCGCAAAGTATTAAAACATTCGAGAGACGGAAAAGCACCCCTCTAGAACATTTAGAACCACGGCTTACAAATACACGGTGAAGTTTAAAGGTTTCAAGTTCGACGTACCGTTGGAGAAAGCAGAAGGGTTCATCACCGAGGTGTGGGATACTTTGCTCACCACACTAAAGAGACAATGTCAACCCAAAGAATACGATCGCTTGAGACTTTCCATAGAACACGACGGTTTGAAATCCCCTGTTTGGATCGAGTTTAGCAGCCCTGAAGAATTGACCCCTTCCAAAGTCATGGACAAGATTCAACACGTGCAACAATCCAATGACCAGTTTGACATCACCGATGAAAAAGCCACACTGTCCATGACCCACGTCTCTCCTCCTCAAGGGACTGGACGCAAAAAGGTCTTATTGGTGGACGACCTTCGCAACCCCAAAACAAGTCTCGTCCGAATTAACAACCCTCAAGACCAGATGTGTTTAGCCCGTGCCATCGTGGTGGGACGAACCTATGCAAACAAGAACGACAAGGTAGAATGGAAAAGAACCTGGAAAACTATTCAACAATCCGACCGAGCCAAACAACGAAATGAAGCAGAACTCCTGTTACAACAAGCCGGACTGTCCAAAGACACACCCTGTGGCATTCCTGAGATGCAAAAAATTGCAAGATGCCCTAGCTCCACGATACACCTTGAAAGTGCACCCTCAAGAAGTGCGCGGACCTCTGTTGTTTCGAGGCCAAGACTTTAAGGACGGAAAATACATTCACCTGTATCATCACATTCGATACCATTACCACTATTACTGGATTCCTGGGATACAAATATTACTGTGAGAAATGTGACTATGGTTATAATAATCGAGAGCAACACAAACATTGCGGATCGAAATGCTCAGGATGTTTGGCATCTCAACCCTGTCTGAGCGAAGGGCAAGAACCAGTGCATTGTCCTGCTTGTCTGCGTACGTTTGTCAGCCCTGCCTGTTACCAACAACATCTGAAGACGCAAGGTTCACAGCGGAAATGTGCTTGTCAACTCCTGAGATTGTGCCTTACGTGTGGACAAGGCATATGTACCAACAGTGCCAAGGCACACGTATGTTCAGGAAAGAAAACATGTCACATTTGTTACCGAATCGTGGACTTGGAACACCAATGCTACATGCAAAAATACCAACCCCAACAAGAGAAAGAGGATGGTTACAAGAAGAAGAAGAAAGGCAATTTCATCTTTTTCGATTTCGAATGCATGCAAGAGACTGGCATTCACATTCCTAATTTTTGCGTGGCTCATCGAGCGTGCGAGAAGTGCATTCAAGAACCTATCTTCAGTCATTGCCCTCACTGCAGTAAAATTCCTGGAGGACGGGAAAAAATCTTTCGGGGACCGAACAAGCTAGCCGATTGCGCCCGATGGGTCTTAGACCCCATCGACAAGACGTGGAGCCAAGAGGACATCGAACGTTGTGGAGATTCTCATCGTCATGCCACGGTGATGGCTCACAATTTCTCCAGATACGATGGACAGTTTCTTCTCAGATACTATATGGAACATGGCACCGAGCGTCCTAAAGTCACTTTGAACGGAGCCAAAATCATTTTCATGCAAGTAGGACAAGTACAGTTTAAAGATTCGATGAGTTACTTGGCCATGCCTTTGAGTCGAATGCCTAAAACGTTTGGAATGACAGAAATGGCTAAAGGGTACTTTCCACACTTTTTCAATATGGAAGCCAATCAACACGCCGTTCTGCCCCATTTGCCGGAGGCTCACTATTACGACCCCGACAACATGCGTACCGAACAACGAGAAGCTTTCTACGCTTGGTACCAGGCTCATGCCTCCGACCCCTTCGACTTTCAGGAAGAAATGCTAAAGTATTGTCGTTCCGACGTGGACATTTTACGGCGTTGCTGTGGAAAATTTCGAGAACTGTTCATGGAACACGGAGGGGTCGATCCTTTGAAAGAAGCTTGCACCATTGCCAAAGCGTGTTCCTTAGTGTACCGGCAACGATTCATGCCTGAAAACACCGTGGCTCCCATCAGTCCTCAAACGACCAACTATGTCAAACATCAATACTCGGTCAAAGCTCTACGCTGGTTACGTTACTTGTGTGACAAGGAAGAGAAATGGATTCAGCATGCCCGCAGAGGAGGAGGTGAAAAGACCATCGGAACGCATTCGGTCGATGGCTGGGACTTAGAAAACCCCAAATTCGTGTACGAGTTTAACGGTTGTTTATTTCACGGATGCCCCGTCTGTTACCCTGACCGTGGCACTAAAAATCAGTTTTTACAACGAACCATGGAAGACTTGTACCAGGACACTTGTCAGCGACGCCTAAAGTTAGAACAGCAAGGATACCAAGTGGTGGAAATGTGGGAACACGAATACGATCACCGTTTGAAAACCGATCCCGAATTTAAACGTGTCGTGGAAAGTTACCAGTGGGTGGACCCCCTGAACCCGAGGGATAGTTGGTACGGAGGAAGGACCAATGCCACCTGTTTGCTGTACCAAGCCGACGAAGAGAAAGGAGAAGAAATAAAATACTTGGACGTGTGTTCGCTGTATCCCTACGTGTGCAAAGATTGTCACTTTCCTGCAGGACACCCGCAATTGTTCACCGAACACATCGACCTGAGAAACATTCGACAATACGAAGGCTTGATCAAGTGCAAAGTTTTGCCTCCCACGAACCTATAGCATCCCGTCTTACCTCACCATTGCCAAGGCAAACTGATGTTTCCTTTGTGCCGTACTTGTGCTGAAACGTGCAACCAAGATCAACCTTGCCAGCACACCCAGGAAGAACGCGCCTTGACGGGAACCTGGGTCAGCGTAGAATTGTTCAAAGCTCTGGACATGGGATATCAACTGTTAGAAGTGTACGAAATTTACCACTTTCCCAAGACAGAACAATACCACAAGGGTGACCCCACTCAGAAAGGCATTTTTGCAGACTACGTGGATGCCTTTTTGAAACTAAAGAAAGAAGCCAGTGGCTATCCTTCCTGGTGTCATACTCCCGAAGACCAAAAGACATTCAAAGAGAAATACTGGGCACAAGAAGGCATCTCTTTAGACCACATCGAGAAAAACAAAGGCAGGCGATCGTTTGCCAAAGTGATGTTAAATTGCTTGTGGGGTAAAATGGCACTACGGTCGTGTTTACCCAAGACGGAGTATTTGACAGAACCTTCCCGCTACTTCCAGATGATTCACGACAAAACCAAATTCATGAAACACGTGGACGTCGTTCGCGAGGATTTGATCTTAGTCAATTACGAAGAAGATCTGAACTTTGTACAAGCCGACGAATTTGGAAATGTCATCATTGCGGCTTATGTGACAGCCCATGCTCGCTTAAAATTGTACGAAGCTTTAGAACTGTTAGGGGATCGTATCCTGTACTTTGACACGGACAGTTGCATCTACATCGATCGACCGGGTCAGCAACACCCTAACATCGAAGGAGACCGTTTAGGAGCCTGGACAGACGAACACCCCGACGACAAGATTCTAAGTTTCGCGAGTGGCGGTCCTAAAAATTACGGCTACCAATACCGGGACAAACAAGGAGAAGTGCACACGGAGTGCAAAGTGAAAGGACTGACTCTGAATTATCGTACCAGTCGAGTGGTCAACTTTGGGGTATTGAAATAAGCCTTGCAATCTGGAGAGGATGAAAACTTTAAAGTGACCACTCACCAACCGAACAAGATTGTACGTTTACCCACTCACCAAATCGTCAGTCGATCCCTGGAAAAAGTCTATCAGATCGTGTACCAGAAGCGAGTGAGACTTCCCAATCACTTTACGTTGCAGTACGGTCACATCGATATTGGTCAGCATATAAAAAGGGACAACTTCCAAGAACGACACTTCATTGCGAGGACAAGCGATGAGAAAGATGACTAACTCTACGCAGAAACAAAAGAGGAGGAACAAACATCATTGACCTCTTTCACCACCACACCGTCACAGCAAAGTGCGTTCAAGAAGGGAAAGGATTCAATAGACCTAAAGGAGTATTTTAGCATCCAAATGACTCAGACAGCGACCTCGAGAAAATTTAGAACGACAACTTACACCTGCACAGTGAAATTTAAAGACTTCAGGTCTGACGTTCCAGCCGAGGAAGTATCAGGTTTCATTACAGATCTACTTGACTCACTGTTAGAGGAACTCAAATGTCATTGCCAAGTCCAAGATCGAGGTCGTTTGAGCCTATCTATGTATCACGACAGTTTGAACTCGCCTGTATGTCTCGAATTTAGCACACCTCCAGAAATAACTTCTTCCAAACTTTTGAGGGCTATTGAAGACGTGTACTCGATGAGAGAAAGATTTGACATCACCGATGGAAAAGTGACTATTCATATGGCATATGTTGTACCTCCATGGGAAGAAGATGATGACTGCTCTTGATCTGCTTACCGAAAAGTGTACCTAGCACGATGGACGTAACAGCAGATTTACGACTAAAAGGGAGTACGTGATGGGAAACATCTATGCTGGGACACAAGTGGTAGCTGACCAGATTTTAAACAACGTGTGGGACAGATAGAGAGACAAACATGAACTTTCTCTTATTTGATTGTTTGTTACTAGTTTTATTTTAGCATTTTCTTATAAACGAACATTTAATGTAAATTTGTTGCTTTTGAAGTGATTTTTGAAAGGAGTGAACGTTAATTTTAAACATTAGTTTACTAGAATCAATAACTAAACAACTCGTACATAGCTTTGTTTTATGTCCAAATGTTTATGTATTAAATGGATAGTGCTTAGACCAAAGCACAGGCCAGAATGCCCATGTATATACCTGAAAAAATGTTTTGAACCCATACAACAGACTTTTCTTTTTCGAGTCTCTATTCTATCTGTGAGTCTTTCTTTAGAATATGTCTGCCCTCTTTTCCGTGTGTTTGGATGTGTATTTATTTGTTTCTGTATGTCTATGTTTGTCCCTATCAACCCTTTGTCCCTACAAATACATTTCACCCTATAAAAGGTTTTGACCCTATAAACCTATGACTTCACCAATGTTTAATTCCCATTGATCCCCAGGTGACATTCCTATGTTCAATTCCCACTGACGCCAAAGTGCAAACTCCATATTTTAACGTTAAAGTCCCATTGACGCTAAAGCACCGGTCCTGTTCAATTTCCATGTTGAATTCCCTTGACGCTCTACCGTTCCATCCATGTTAAAATTCCCCATGTTAAATTTCCCTTGATGCCAGAGTGCATGGACCGTTTTTGCATGGTAAGTCCATTGACGCTAGGGTGTCCCTATATACTACTAGCAAACTTAAAGACCTAATAATGTTTCCTACCTTAAATATTCTCATCATGTTTTTCTTTATGTTTTCTAATTGCATGGTGTCTGTTTTTGTAATCATGTCATTATATGATTTTTATCTTATAGGTGTTGTCTAATGTTGTAAAGCGCTTAGAGCTTCTAAAGATCAGGCGCTATACAAAGTCCTCATTATTATTATTATTATTATTATTATCATATATATATATATATATATATATATATATATATATATATATATATATATATATATATATATATATATATATATATATATGTAACTATAAAGAAAAATAAATTTATATATACTTAAATTTATTTTCCTTTTCAGTGTTTTCCAATAATGTGTGATAAACGTATATAATAACTTCCTTAGCTGTGAAAATTAATGAGAGAGAGAGAGAGAGCGTGTATTTTGGAGTTTTAACGAAGCTTTAGCAATTTTTCAGTCATGTCGCTACAATGTCCAAGCGTTTATAGTGATTTATAATACTGGGGCATCACGCCGCAGACATGTAGCATGATGTCCATCCATTCACATTATGCTGACACCAGGATAATATCCGACCAGTCCTAACACAATCCTCTTAATGCTGAGCGCCAAGCGATGCAGCTGCAGAACCATTTTAATAAGTTCGAACCCGCGAGCTCCCACATCCGAGGCGGACACTCTAACCACTAGACCACCGGAGCGGTCTCTCAAAAAGAGAATTGTCACAGTTCCAAATACGGTTTTAATATGACAACCCACACATTTGGCTGCAGTTTGGATACCTCGCATGCATATCATTAAAGGTCCCTATCTCGGTTTATCGAAATAATACGCTATCTGCAAAATATGCATGAGAGAGATTGGTGGCCGGGAAAACAAGATCTACATCGTAGTCCAGTTTCCACTGCATTGCGTCAAAACAAAAGCAAGCATGTATTCCAAACTGATATTGCAGACGTTTCAGGGATATACAGTCGGTACGTTCAGTATCAAGGTTTATTTCCAGTAGAGAATAAACGAGATCCTGTAGATCAGTTTAACAGGTGAGTTCCATTTTTAACCAGTTTTTACTTTTTATTTCTGTATTTTTATTACTTTTTTCTCCGACAGGAAACAATGAGAAAAAAAAGGCCCGGTATGACATCAGAACAATCATAGTAAAACAAGAGATAGTTCGTTTATGATAGATACCAAAGTTCTTGGATGACCAGTACATTTCCGGTACTGAAATTTATAAAGAACGTTTCTTTTATTTAGGACTTTCATAGCCCTTTATAAAGATTAGCTAGGATTTGCTTCATAATATTGTAAGTTGCTTTCACATTTTTCATTTATAACTTTGATAATTATATTGTTTGTTAAATTTTTAAAAATGGTTGGTTTTGCTCTCTTTCTGTTACTTACGTTTGTGACCATAGAGTCGTAACACACACACTCTCTCTCTTTCTGATCTGGGCTAACGAGTGGTCTAAGGTGGTTGTCTTACAGATCACTGTTGTCTCAAAGTTGTCCGCGTTTGTTCTAGTCTCGGGAATAACCAATGTTGGTGTGTAAGAAAACATGCAACTAGATTCCCCTGGGACGCTTTTTCGTCTTTGGGTTTTCGCGGATTCTTCGTCCACCAGATATATCGACCACAACGTATAGTCTACCATGTTCTGGAAATAGCATAAAGTCCACAATTACAAGAACAACAACTCTCTCTCTCTATCTCTCTCTCTCTCTTTCTGTTATGTGTATCTATAATTTGTAGCTCCTGATGCATAATTTTATTTAATTTTCGTAATTTTTTTTCAGGGTTGTAAACTGTATAGAATATATTTTGTTATTAATTTGTGTATGTGACTTTGCTCTGTTGAGAGCGCAAATCGCAAAGGATCTATAAATAGATATTTACATATGTGTTGACAATTATTAATAATAATATTAAAGATAATACTTAAAAAGGCACCAATGGCCCAGTTAATCAGCGACTGATGAGATTTCGAAGTGTCGAGAATAATTCTGCAATTTCCCATTGGCTGCGCGAGGTAACGTGAATATGATCAATTCAAAACAAAACAAGTAGTGCATGCTGTCACGTGGGTCAATTGCGAGATACATTCACAATATACGGTTTATATAAGTATATCAAGCGTTCAGATTCATTCCTATTTTTGGAGTAATTCACAGTTATTGTGTTCCTGTTGTATGTCTGCAGACGTTTTATATTTTGTACTTAGATAGTATTCGTGAGGAAAAAACATTTGTTTGGACTGTTAAGTGAAGAAAAAAAAACGTGCTCATTATTTGAACTATAATATTATTCTGGAACTGTTATAAATATTCGAAGGAATTCTTGACAACACCATCTCGACGACGTCACGGTTCTTGACTATAAACAAAAGAAGCAGAAAACAGGTAGTTATCAAACTAGAATCAATAAAAATATAGATAGATGGAAGAAACATGGTAACAGATGAATACATAAATAGGTGAATCCTCTTGATATACTTCTGTTAATTTTGTGAAAGGTTTAATCTTCTACCTGTGCCAGATCTCATATTTCATCGTACTTATCGTACTTATCCTAACTCAAATCTTAAAGAAAGATCAGTCTACGTATATGTTCATTCATCTTTCTCTCTCTCTCTCTCTCTCTCATGCTATAAATGTTTGAAGCATTCGGTGAATATAGACACGCACATGCAGAAGGTGGGGTTATCGTTATATGCGCTTTTCAGAAGCGATATGCATTAAATTAAAAGGGCCTTAAATAGACTTCCTTATTGCTCGAAGAATCATTTTGCGTGAAAGTATTGCCCCAGTTCCTAATTATTATGTCCATAAAACAGTTTTGAAGCAGGAAAATCCAATAGAAGGAGTCTCTAAAGGATAATATTATCTAATACGTAAAAGAGTTTACGTTAAAAGTTCCATTTCATATTTTGAGTATTTAGATTTAATTGTTTTGAATTACACAGCGCTGGCTGAAAATTCGATGTCCAATGTCGAGTTTTTAGATTGTATCTTCTAAATTACACTGCGGTTGTTTAAATATTAATGTCATATGTCGAGAGTTTCAATTTAACATGTTGAATCACATTGATTGTGCTGAAAGTTTCCTTTAGTATGCTGAGTTTTTAGACTGTATCTGTTGAATTACACAGCGGTGGTTAGACATTTTATTGTACTTGTCAAACTTGTTATTTTTATATGGTGAAATGATGTGCTGGTGTTAAAAGTAACATTGCACAATGTTCACTTTAACAATTCAAAATAATATCGAGTATTAAGATACATCCATCATGTATTAAATTATGAGGTGCCATTACATTTCATGCAATTACAGTTTGAAAGTTACCATTCACAGGTCAAGAATTACTATGAATTTCTTCATTAGACGTCGCTCTCCTGAACCGACCGCGTTATTTTTTAAAAAGGAGGCTGCTTCTCGTTGCTGTGAAATTCAAGAGATGAAAATAAGATACTCGCCATATGAAATGGAACTTTCATCACAAACAGTTATATACAACGTGTGAATTAGGGATTATCGACATATGATATTGAAATTTCAACCATTGCTGTATAATTCAAAATATACACTGTAAAAGGAAAAAGAACTTTAAATCACAACTGTAAAATTCAACATATAAAATCTAAATTTCGATCAAGAAAATGGAACTTTAAGGACATGCAATTTGACATAACACGTGTTGTTAGATTTCTCGACATACAACATCGAAATTTCAACTGCAACATTCCCATTGGACCAGCTCTTGTCCGCTATGGCGCCTCAAAGAAATCTATTGAGAACCCTGCCTGTGTGTGTAAGGAGGGCATAGCTTGTCAAAACAATAACACAATTGTCTCTACCTTGAGATTCCTTGTCCATACTTTCTAAAGAATCAAATGAATAATGCATAGTTTGTATTACATATGCAATATTTAACGTATTATAATGACTAGATTTATTTGAATCTTAAACAATTTCATGAATTAAGTAGTTGTCGCGATGAAGGCCCCGTTAAGTGGTCAGTAAAGAAATGAATTTTAGACGCACTGGCTGCATGACTTTTTCAGAAATTAGAAATTAATAGTTGAATGTTGGACTGCTATAGTATTAAGGCTGCTAACTGAGCAACATAACACTTTCACCCTAGTCGTACTGTGTAAGATGTCGCCACTGATACGTATAGCGGGGTAAGAGGTGGTCATTGTCTTACTTCCTAAACAAACCGTGCCGGTGGCTTAGTGGTTAGAGCGTCTCCCTCGGAGTAGGGAGATCGTGGGTTCGAACCCCGGCCAAGTCATACCAAAGACTTATAAAAATGGTACTAACAGCTGGCTCGCTTAGCGCT
This sequence comes from Sinohyriopsis cumingii, assembly GCA_028554795.2. Classification (NCBI taxonomy): domain Eukaryota; kingdom Metazoa; phylum Mollusca; class Bivalvia; order Unionida; family Unionidae; genus Sinohyriopsis; species Sinohyriopsis cumingii. The sequence goes on from CM068841.1 coordinate 61,600,860, forward strand.
CAGCATTAAGAGGCTCCGTGCTAGCACTGGTTGGCCTGGTGTCAGGATAATGTGACTGTAGGACCGATTTTAAGTTCAATATCATATAAAACTTGTTTTACAGTCTATTTTCATATGCCTTCTTCACAGGGAGCCCCGCACGTAAATCCAGGGAGCCCCACCAAAATGATCCAAATCTGGCCCCACGTTTGCTAAGGCCGGTGCTGTGTGACAGGGTGGGACAAGATGCTACCTGTCTGTACATACCCCAGTGCTAGACATCACTATAAACTACCTCACTGCAGACATCATAGCTATATGACTGAATAAAGTTTAAAGCTATTTAAAAAATTCAAATCACACACAAATACATTACCTAAATAATTTCTGATGCAGACATGTTCGATTGCCCAATTGCTTTGGCCATTCTGTAGCTAACATGACGCCTTTTTCTTGTGGAAGTATATCCAGACTGAATCAAGTAGCTTATTTTTATTTTTTTTGACCACCAAAAGTTATTGGTCATTTCGTTAAAAAAAAATTTACACTTAGTTCAAACATATTGGGCATATCTTTGTTTGCATAACTCTTCAATCTACTGAAATGATGGTCAACACATTTTGAAAAACAAAACTACTTGATTTTTATCTGTATCTACTTCTGTAAGAAGAAAGGCATCAGAGTAAAGTTTGAACAGTTATATCAATATGGGCTCTCTAGTATGAGATATATTCTTGAAAACATGTCCTTGTTGTTGACTGCCGGTGGGTTATGCTGTAGATCAGTGATTGTTCAGGCAGTACATGGACCCTCTACCAGTATGTATCAGGGGTGATGCCCTACATATTATGACGGACTGGTAGCAGCTTCTTATAATGCTTCTAACTTTTGCTGCAATCTAAAAACGTGAATGGGTTGCTGATACAACCAAAGACTGATTATCTTGACTCTTTAGAAGATATCAGCATTGGGCATGATAAATGGTCCTTCAAATAAAGAAATGATGTAAAGCACAAAGTTTAGATATAGATAACATTCAACGTGTTAAAATTCCAGTTAATTTTTTTTAAATATAATCACTTTGATTTTAATGACCTCATTTTGCATATTTCTCATTCATATTTGCTTCCCATTGCACTCCAAAATTTCTCATTATTATTAAAAATAGCTGGAGAGATGATGTTGTCATTGTGCTATTTAAAGTCTACCGATTATTTTGCAGTGTTGGTTTGTCCATTTGCTGATATTTAACCCAGATATGTATCATATCTATACAGAGTGTCAAGTACAGTGAAACATTTTCTGTCTAAAGTGTTTTATATATCTGATATGTAGTTTTCTTAGCTTCAGGAAATGTGATGATGAAACTATATGCAAATATACATTATAGTTCACGATTTTCACATATCTTATAGGTCCCAAATTTAAAGGTCAGATCATAGTAAGATACAAGACACATACCAGATTTGGTTACCTTGTTACAGCATTTTTGATGATGAAAACAATTGGCAAGTATTCAGTTCTTACATTTCATTTTATATAAAATATATTTGAAGATTTATTGTTACATATGTTATTGAAGATCTTCGGGATAATGGTTCAGAAGACGAAGAAGAAGAATATGATGATAAAGAAAGAGCCGTGTTACAAGTTTATGCTATTAAGTTATTTTACAGAAAAAAAGTGAAATGCACTAATCTTTGTAAAATTCTGCAAATAATTTATGTCCCTAGAATAAAAAAGTGAAAATGTAATTAAAAGCAATTTATGGTACTATGAATTAAATCCCAAATAATCCAAGAATTACAGACACAAGTCCTAATAATTTAAAGTACTGAATAAATGAAATCCAAAGCTGAGGGTGTTGATTTGTCTGTAGTAGTTTGTAGAATCTTTTGTTGAATCACAGTAATATAATTCCAGGTTTGAATTCATTATAAATTCCAGCGAATGTCTCTATCCAGAACTTTTGTATTTCCAGAGAAAATAATCTCTTAAATTCAATAATGTGAATACAAAGATTCCAGCACGGAATATAATACTAGACACAACTTATAATTCAACTTGAAAGTGTTAGATCTTAAAGCACGACTGAAAAATCCTCTCAGTTACAAGTTTACATAGTACTCTACTTGACCTCAGGTCACTATTAGCATTTTCTAAAACAAAACCAAATACCTAATGGACAATAGCCTTCTAGAATGATGCTGATGCTAACAAAATAAAAATGTTAGTTATTATTAGAAAGCAGAACCTGGACTATGCGAATTACACTAACGGCATTTCAACACCTAGACGGAGACACAAATAAACATATTTACTTCTTCTATTAATAAAGATCCTCATATTAAGCTCATACACATAGATAATATTTTAGCTATGTATTATTTGTTTACAAAATAACATTTTAAAAAATGTCAATTACGGTCAAGCAGAAGATGAATTTAATTTTGGACAAGGTCAAGTCCAATATACAATGTTACATTACAATAGCATGCAATGAATTAAAAAATTAAAAGAAAAACTAACAAACGATGCAAATTAAATTTACATAATAGCGACATTTTGTGAATGTAATTTATTAAACGTGATGCCCCTGGAAATTAAAACTTAAAATAAATTGATGTGCAATGCTCTAAAAAAAAGTGATCACAAAAACTACCCACACTGTATTTGCTTATTTTCTCTTTCAATCTCTCTCTTTCCTCTTTCTGCAGATCCCTCTTTCTGCAATTGCACTTATCATTCTCTTCTTCAAATGAATTCCAGTTCTGATCCGAACAAATTCCAATATTGAACTTGATGACATGTCAGTAGCTTCGAATGTGCTAATGTGCCAATAGTCTTCTTGTATCATGGTGATATAATTCAAATTTCTTTGAATGAATTCAGTACAGTTCCTAGATAGTGACTTAGTCCAAGATGTAATAATGAGCATCTTGAAATGAATAATCTGAAATATTAACTGAAACGAAACCTAAATTAAGTCCTCAAAAACTGATGTTAAAAACATGCAATAAAGAAATTCTGTCTACGTCTTAAATTGCAAAAGAAAATTAATAACAGATCCAGGTTGGAGGTTATATTGAGCATATCTTAAGTTTAAACAAGATCAGGTCTCTTACTAAAACTTCAGTTAAGAACGTGTAATGCAGCAGGTACACTAGGAATTCCCAAGTGGATCACCAATGTCCTAAATTGAAACTCAAGTAAACATCTTTACCTCGAGTAATAATGATCGTAATATATAATAAAATATTATAGAGAAGTATTAGCTATGTATTATATTGTTTACACAACAATAAGAGTTTTTCAGGTACGCATTAAACTCAATTGCTGTCCAAGTGTAATCTCACAATTTAGGTATACGTAATAAATAATCATGGATAAAAGCCAACAAAATCCAAATTAAATATAGATCATAAGCGTTGTTACATATTTTTAAAGTTGCGCTTTTATATGTCAGTGGTATCTAGAGCCTCGAATACTTCCCACATTTATATTAAGACAAATAATTCTTGCATCGTACCTCCTGTATAACATGTACAAGGACAAACCACCACCAGTTTTGCTTTTATTGCAAAATACCAGTGTAACAACGCATCATTTGAGAATGGCGAAAAGGAAACTGAAGTTTACAGATATATGGCGGTCCCTGCTACCATTGGTCTGAAATGTACTTCAAACTGAAACAGAGTATGTCTAAATCAAGGAGAGATGAGAAATCGAATGGAAATTTAGATAGAACGTTACAAACCCTGTCGACATAATACGGTAAATTTCTAGGTTACGTGGTACTCATACATATACGATGATGTGTGTGTGATCTGTATTTTAAACGTAGCTTTAGCAAGTTTTCAGTCATATTGCTACGATATATGTAGTGTGACAGTTTATAGTGATGTCTTGCACTGGGGAACCATGCCGCAGACATGTAGCACGATGTCCCCCGCCAGTTATATTATACTGACACCATGCCGACCAATCCTAACACTAACCTCTTATTGATGAGCGCATAACGAGGCAGCAGTACCATTTTTATTAGTATTTGGTATGACTCGGCCGGGGTTCGAACCCGCGAACTCCCGCATCTGACTTGGACGCACTAACCACTAGTCGTCCCGAGCGGTCCATACTGTGATCTATTTAATGTTTAGTTGTTGTTTCTTAAAAATATTATAATGTTCTAAAATCGATTATTATTAATTAAATTTGAAAATGTCCAAATTCCCTCCACCTCTCTCTCTCTCTCTCTCTCTCTGGGCCATAGTAGCCAGATACGGGCGAAAATCTATGACACGATGAACTAATAGGAGGATTTTCGTTTGTGTCATCCCACGAAGCCTCTGGACTTATAAATGATGGTAAAAGTTAATTCAAACCAACCAAACGGAGAGGGAGAAAGAGTGAGAGAGAGAAAGAGAGAGAGAGAGAAAGAGAAAGTTTGTGGTAGTTATTAAAGTTATTAAAACAGAATAATGATTTCAATCAACTGTAAACATATTAAAATATTTTAATTACCTCTTGTTTTTTCATCATTTCGCTTGGTTTCTATTCCACACTAATTTCAATGCGTTGGTACGTGAAGGACTGAGCGTTCATGTCAATGATTGAGCTAACCATGTGTTTGTAGCGCTCTACTTTCTTCATTTTAACCATCATTCATGTTTAAATCATAAACGCGTCTTATATTGATTTAATCAATTTAAAAATATTAGAAACTTAAAAAGAAAACAATCAACTTATAAAATTGCAAAAGTGATTTTAAATCGCAACAAAATGCACATACTGCATTTTGATGTGGATACGCTCGGTAGGGTTGTAAGTAGTTCATTCACTCGATCAATACACAGTTGCCTGTAGTCAATCTTAAACTCCATTCAAAGTGCAAACACATGTATTTGCATGTGATATAAATAAAATATATGTACTGTATGTACGCTGTATCAATTATTAACCACTCGTATACATTTTTCATCAAAACGATATTCGACAAGCCTCTTTTGCTTTTCATGAAAAATGTATACATATATATAAGGGATTCGCTGACTTCAAGCCCTAACGCAGCCATAGAAAGTTTGCGGGCTGCATTATATGCCGAGATTCCATACACTAGACAATCGGCTTCTCAAAAATTATTGTGATGCATGTCGCTAATTTAAAAGTAATTAGTTACATGTTAATAATGTAACTCGTGTGAGATTTTTTTACAGGCATGCTTAATAAAGCACGTATCCATAATTATTATAGCCATTTCTATTTTTTTAAACGTTTCCAAAAGGCAATCAAATGAACCCTTTCGAAGAAAAAAAATTCAGTTCAATGTATTTTAACTAACCTCCCCCTTCTGTCTATACTCTCTCAATTCGAAATATTTCAAAACCATAATATATGTATCTATGTATATAAACATGAATATATCTGCATTCTAACCCTTCGTTTCCTTCTCGCGTACATATTTATCTTCATTTGCTATTTACAAACATCTTTTTGATAACTTTAAATATGGGCCACTGATTTTAAGGTATAAACAAAGAAAAAAAAAGGAACAAAATTAACTGTAAAACGAATGTAATACAATTTCCTTAACTTTCCGTTTTGTTCTCCCTAATGTTTAAACTTTAGTTGTGATTTATTGTCATATAATGGGTCAAGCGCAGATTTCCCAAAGTTAACTTCAGTTTCAGTGAATTTGACATGAGCAAACTGACTAATGACAGTTGTGTTGCTTTGGTGTCAACCTACATTTTTAGGAATCTCATTTTTTATTTTAATAGATGAATTGAAAATTTAGATATGTTAGATACTCTTAACTTTTCATTGTGCTCTTTCTAGACTTGATGCATATTTTTGTTATAATGTCATTTCTCATTTCTCAACTGGATGGTACTTTTTCGATTGTGTCAGTAAAAGAGGTCACAAAGTTTGAAATACAATGACTGAGGTGTTGTTTTCGGCAAAATAACTTAAACTTATAGTTTAATAAGGTTTAAACATTTAAGCTCTTGTCTCTGTCTGTCTATAGTTTTAATTACAGATAAATTAGTTCCTAAACTTTTAAATAAATATCTACTCATGTTTTTGCACAATAAGAAAAATATATTCAGGTTCTCAGATTGATGGTAGTATTTGATTGTGTGTAATTAGTCCTTACAATGACGTCCTTACAATGATGGTAACGTAAACTTACAATGATGGTAAAGTAAAAGTAATCCACATAATGTTTAAAGAAGTTTACGGCAAAAATGAAGTGACACAGATATTGCCTGGGTTGCAGTTAAGCTTACTTTCAAATTTAGAACCTATACTTTCATTCCTTCTAATGGTCCTCGAAATGTAGTCATGAGTCAAGTTTCTTACAAGTATATGAATACAAGTGTGTGTGTGTGTGTGTGTGTGTGTGTGTGTGTGTGTGTGTTAGGTATAATGGAGACATTTCAATCACAATAAAACCACTATTTTACGTTTCATACATTAAAAAATAAAATATGCATGTTGTTCTAATAAATATGCAAATTTAAATACAATAAACAGGTTAGTCATTAAAAAAAACAGAAAGTGCACGCATGTATATATATATATATATATATATATATATATATATATATATATATATATATATATATATATATATATATACCACATCCATTAAAAATAACATGGCCTTTGAAGTGTTGGTATAAAGCAACTTGATATACCAAGAGTATTGGTATATCAAATTGTGATTTGCCCATGGCGTATGAATACGCATAATGAAGATGTTTTTATAGCTATTATACTCTCTAAACAGGGATATGACTTTCTTGTAATATTACATTTGAAAAGGAAAAAAATAACAAGATAATGATTTTCTTGTAAAATATTTTTTATAGAAACTAACATTTTTATACAAAAAAGACCCCAACAATACTCAATTCAGGAAATAAATATTATTGAGCTGCACCTGTGTCGTCTGCTGTCATCTCTGTCAACACTGCTGTTTCAAGTCTCTCCCTCTGGCAAAAATCAAACACTGCAACTCTTTGGAAAAAAAAAAACAATGACATCAGATAAGGAGCAAGATGATTAAGCAACATTTAATCTACTAAACTGTGAGTTAATTGGAGAGTTTGATAGAGACATGGCTGAGACATTTGTAAATGAAAATGATCATTGTGTTAGGGAAGACAGATTTGTACACCATGAGCCTGATGATATACTGAAATATATAGAAAGTAAGCAGAATGCAAACACTTTAAAAAAGACACTTTTTGATGTAAGGCAAGTGACAGAATTCTTGCAGTCAAAAAGTAAATTCAGATATTTAGACAATATACACCCATCTGAATTGGATCATCACCCGGCTTGTTTTATACTCAGTGTTAGGAGAAAAAAATGGATAGAGTTTGAACCGAACAGATTAAGAAGCATCATCAGCTCCATTGATCGCTTCCTTAAAATCAAGAAATATGCAAGTACAATCATGAGAGGAACAGACACAAATTTTGCATTCACAAGGGCAGATCTTTGGGCTAAGCAAAAAGATTTAAAATCTAAAGGAAAAGGAGATAAACCTAATCGGAGTCAACCGATCACAAATGAAGAAATAAATGCCTTGTATAGTAAAAAACTAATGGGGATGGAAACACCTGAAGCCATTGTTAACACATTGTGGTTTAACAACTCTGTGCATTTTGGTTTGAGGGGAGTGACTGAACATTACAATCTGAAATGGGGGGATGTTACAATAAAGAAAGATGTGAATGGCCTCGCGTATCTTGAACTCAATGAAAGGCACACAAAAACAAGAAAAGGAGACAATGTCAAGGACATCAGGGATATTAATCCTAAGATGTATGAAAACAAAAACAACAAAGAGAGAGATCCACTTGCTATCTACAAACGGTATGCTGAGCTAAGACCAGCAGACTTTTGACAACGTGAAGATACCTTCTATATTGCGCCCAACACTATGCCAATCTCAGCGACAAACCCAAAATGGTTTAGGAAACAAGTCGTTGGAATTAACAAACTTGGATGCATCATGAAAAAAATGAAAGAGAAGGCAAATATTACAGAAAGAAAGAAATTAACAAACACAAGTAGCGGCAAGCACTTAATTCAGAAGTTAAGAGACAAAAACATTACCCCAACTGATATCATGCAGATTTCTGGCCACAAAAACGTGCAATCTATAAACAACTACTCAAACATTAGTGAAAACAACAACAGACGTACTCCAATCACCTGAGCAACACCGGCCACCCAAGTAATGATGTCAACCCCCACCCCACAACAAAGAAATTTCCAACTGCACAGCAGCAGACTGAAGTATATCAAGTTCCCAAACGTGTAATATTCAGCAGAATAAGATTATCAGCAACCTATTCTACGGATCAAACATCACCGTACAAAATATGTTTGTTATGAATCTAACGGAAAACATGAACGAGATCCCTAACTGGGTCAACTTCTTTCAACAGGCGAATTCTCAAACAGGGCCCACACAGCGAAAACGTAGGAGAATTACTGAAAGTGACACTGACAGTCAGTAGGAATAGCGAAATATGGACATAAACGATATCAATGAAATGTGGTTCAGGTTAAATTGTTTAATTACCTATTGTTCCTTCATTATTTTGATGTTTCTGGCTCGAATCGTACTGTTGCTACTGTATAGATTCAAATGGCCGCCCTGTTACTGTTCATGACAACGAACGCTGCAAATTCAATGTTTGCTTGCATATTATTAAAAATCTTTTGGATGTTACCTATCAGCCTTGTGTTTTCATTCCCTTGATATTGCTAAAGGAAACATATATAAATTGATATGAATGAAGTGTACAGGAAATTATGAATAACTACAGAACTTCTTTTTTGAGCGTATATACATGCGAGGGGTTGTGAAGAGTTCACTCCCCTAAAGTACGCTGTTTGTGGCCGTCAGTTTTATCTCCCACATAAAATGAAAATTTTGATGTGGTATAAATAAAATATATGTATAGTATATACGCTGTATCAATGATATACCACCTGTTGTATAAATTTTTCATTAAAATTAAACTCGGATAAGCCTCCTTTCCTTATAATGAAAAATTTATACATCTCGTGGTATATCATTGATACAGCGTACATACTATATACATATTATATATATATATATATATATATATATATATATATATATATATATATATATATATATATATACACGCACACACCAGAGCACGTCGCATATAAAAGACACCGCAATATGAGGGACTAATTATTGAACTTCCTTCTGGAGGGGTGGTGGACTGGAATCTTTTAAAATGTGAATTTTCTATGGTATATAGTCATTGTTAAAGGATCAACTTTACTTTTAAATGCATTAAATATAAAATTAAGATCGAGTAAAGAAAATCGAGGAAATAAAACGCATCAAATACGTCAATACTATATATAAGCCACAAATCTAGCAAACTATATAGAAACAGTAACAAAATGTGCATAAACCCACCCACCACAACCCCCGAGTCCCGTCCCTGACAATAGCTAAAACCACATGTTTTGACCATTTTAGTTTTTGTTCTTAATTATACGCTGTAGCAACATGTCATTATTACTAATGTAAAAACTGTCTGCATGGCTGCTTTCTGATTAGTTATGATTAAGAAATATATCAATTGGGTTTTTTTTTGGTTTTTTTATGGAGATCCTGGCAGAATGTTTTTGCGCAGGGTGTGAAGGGTAATCATCCTTACTAAAGTAAATGCTTAAACAATGTTGCAAAAGAAATCAGCCAGAGTTGTACATAATATAATTGACTATTTGGATAATTAAGTTCTGTTGTATATTTGCTAAGCATCTTTACTCGAATAAAATGTTCAAGATCCCGTGACGAACGACCCACTTTGTCAGGATTAATGAATGGGGGCTGTTTACGGACAATGGGAAAATACATTACGGACCCACCCCCCGGCACGATTACGGACAAAGTTTTAAAAATCGCCCTGGGCTCCATAACGGACAATGGGAATTTAACAATGGAATCTATATATTATGTATACTGGGCCTATTTACGGATAAGGGAAAGTTGGGTCTGTACAGCGTCTGACGTCACGGTATGGAAGAGTGGTAACAATGTTGCAACAATTTAGGAATTGGGAATAAAGAGTGGAACTTAGATTTATATTTCACATACAACATACAACATACAGTCACAAACACTTATGCATCTGACTTAAAAAAAATTTGAGGCAAGAAAGCAAATCTTTTAGAGCCATACGAGTGCCCCGAAAAGGGCCTTTGGGTTTATATTAACATTATTCCGTTAATATGGAGGGCATCGCATAGTTCTTCTTCTTTTCCTCAAACTTCTTCTGACTGCTGGTCCGTACATAAGGACTCTCTACAAACAGCCTTGTCTCTCCACATAAATTCTTCTTTTCCAAACACTCGTATCGGTGATCCGGATAATCGTCCAAGATGATTTCGCATACATGGGTAACTCGGTACGGAACAGCATTGACGATACGAGAGTAGATGATTCTACGTTTGTTCACATCTTGTGACGAGAACAGGTGAGGGAATGCAGTAAAGTGCGGTTATCTATAGGGGAAGGGCGGATCGAAACGGATTGAGTTTATTCACCAATCCAAACACACGTTACAAACTGTAGTCACAACACTGAACCAGTCTTCCAATCCAAAGAGAGCGAACTGTGACATCACATTCCCTATATATATCCGCTAGCGTCTGTGCGCAGTCAATCCATACGACACAGTCTTCAAACATGACGGAAACTAAGAAGACATTGAATTGGGGAGCACAAGCCGTGGAGACGATAAACGATGGTATAGCAGTGGCTACCAAAGTCAACACATGCTTGCTTCCAGAAGAGGTCGATTTTAATTGGGATTTAGTGGATTTTCTTTCGTCGCAAGAATTTGTTCCGGTACTGTCGCCACATACTCCTTGTTTACCACACATCGAAGATTTTAAACAGAAACAGAAAGAAGAATTGGAGAAAGTTTTACAACAAGGGAATGAAACAGAACAAGCTTTTCTCCTTCAAGAACAGCGAGAAGAAGAGGCAAGAAGGAAACGACAGGAAGAAGCAGCAGAGAAGAAACAAGGTCTAGGAGAGAAGGAGAATAGTGAAATCCAAACGGTAACAGTACTTTTAGACATTTTAGCAGAGTTAAGGAGTCTGAAACAAATGTATCAGACTTCTTTATTACGACACAAGAGAGAAAGACCTTCCCGAACTAAACAACCCAGTCCTGTTACTACGCCTGCGATACCACCCGTAGTGATTTCTACCAAATCATCATCGAAAGAAGCCAGTCCAGAAGTAGAGTTTGGCCGTGGCAAAGGCTTAAGGCAGATAAAGATGATTACGTCCCGTTCCTGAGTTTGTTTTTAAAACAAACAAATACCCAACGGTCCTTTTCAGGGCCACTCACTTCTCTCGAAAAGAGATATTATTTCAGTTGCCAAAATCAATTAAAACTCAAAAGCCTTTTTTAACCCATGATGTACGTGCGTGAGTGCGTGAGTGTAGGTCCATATTCTAAAAATCAAAAAAAAAAGGACACAATTACGTGTTCTGTCTGGTCTATTCTGGTACAAATTTTACAATCCAATTCAAAACACAACACAACACTTTAAAAAAGTTCATAGACTTCATTATCTTTGATCACTCTCTGTTATCTGAATTTCTTCACTTTCACATGTTTTATTGTCTTTCTTACTTTCTCCTCTTCTTCTTTTCTTCTCATTTATCTCTTTCTGCACGTGTCTGGGTTCTTCCTTTGGGGAGGGTACCTCTTCTTCTTCCTGTTCGGAAACCCTCTCTTCCTCTTGCTACTGTTGTTTCGTAGGGCATTCTGAAGACCAATGTCCTTTTTCTTAACAATGATAACAGGTATCTTGACTTTTGTCTCCTCTAGCACCTGTTTTGCTTTTTTGACATTCTGGACACTCTGAACACCAATGTCCTTCTTACTTAAATATACAGCAAGTATCTTGACTTTTATCTCGAAACGAGGGTGAGTAGTCTGTCGGGTTGTCTGAAGAAAATGTTCTTATGACACCTCGCAAAGCTCTGATCTGAAGTTCGATCTGTGTTGGCTCCTCCATCGTTCTGCTCGGCTTTAGAGTGATATGAAGATTGGAAGCGAAGACACACACCCTTTATATACGTTCGTCTGACATGGATATATAGTTTCCCATGAAGTTTAAAATGTAGTCATTTGACTTTTTGCAATCAAGATGAAACGATCGCATTCATACCGCAGAGAAAGAAGAAGAAAGTAAGAGGCAAAAACGTGATTTATCGCCTCGTACAGTACCTTTTGTCTTGGCACAAATTCATGCCAGTGATTTTGAAGATGACATGAGTGAACCAGAATCCAGACCCATAGATTCTACACGCAACCAAAGTTCACCACCATTAATAACACCTGAAAACTACTATCACATTCAAGAGACGGAAAAGCGCTCCAATAGAAAATTTAGAACGACGGCTTACACGTACAAGGTGAATTTTAAAGATTTCAAGTCCGACGTACCGTTGGAGAAAGCAGAGGGGTGTATAATTCTTTGTTGACCACACTGAAACGGCAATGTCAAGCCAAAGAAGACGATCGCTTGAGACTTTCCATTCATCACAACAATTTAAAATACCCGGTTTGGATCGAGTATAGTAGCCCAGCAGAACTGACACCTTCCAAAGTCATCGACAAGATTCAACACGTGCAACAATCCAATCACAAGTTTCACATCACCGATGGAAAAGCCACACTATCCATGACCCACGTGTCTCTTCCCCAAGGGACAGGACGCAAAAAGGTGTTTATGGTGAACGAACTTCGCAGCAGCGAATAAGCCTCGTCCGAATTAACAACCCTCAAGACCAGATGTGTTTAGTCCGTGCTATCGTGGTGGGCCGACAAGAACGACACGGCAGAATGGAAAAGAGCTTGGCAAAAAATTCAAAAATCGAACCGAGCCAAACAACAAAGTGAAGCAGAACTCCTGTTACAGCAAGCGGGGCTATCCAAAGACACACCCTGTGGCATTCCTGAAATGCAAAAATTGCAAGACATTTTGGCTCCACGCTACACCTTGAATGTGCATCCTCAAGAAGTGCGCGGACCTCTGTTGATTCGAGGCAAAGATTTCAAACGCGGAAATACATTCACGTCTATCATCACGATGAACATTTCGATACCATCACCAGTATTGCTCCATTCCTGAGATACAGTTATTATTGCGAGAACTGTGATTATGGCTATAACAATCGATAGCAACACAAGCATTGTGGATCGAAATGCTCAGGATGTTTGGCCTCTCAACCCTGTATGGACGAAGGACAAGAACGAGTACCCATCGGACACGTAAATCCGTTTCCAAACCACCCTTTCGCCCCGTCAAAAGTAGCATCAGCGAAGAGTGGGTGACTTATTAAAAAATGGAGAAGGTATTAGCCAGCATTAACTACGATCCATCCCATCCTGCAAGTTACGGAGGAGTTCAGAAATTGTATCCTGCTGCCAAAACTCTACTGAAAAGTCTCCGTTTACCTCAAGTGCAACGATGGTTACAAGGACAAGCCACCTACACTTTACACAAACCCATCTGATTAAAATTTTCCAGAAATCGCACGCTAGTGGAGGGCATCGCACATCAATGGCAAGCCAATTTAGCCGATGTCTCTCATTTGGCCACCTACAATCGTGCCTACAAATATTTGTTTTCTGTCATCGACGTCTTTTCCAAATTCGCCTGGGTCGTGCCATTGACTTCCAAATCGAGCAGTGAATAAGTGCGAGTCCTCCAACTGGTGTTGAAACAAAGTGGTCGTCACCCTCTTCAATGGCAAACCGACAAAGTCACCGAATTTCTGAACCAATCTTTCCAAAAAGAAGTAAAGAAACGTGACATTCACTTTTTCACCACCGAAAATCCCGAAACCAAAACCAGCATCGTGGAACGTTTTCAACGCACTTTGAAAGAACGCATGTGGAAATATTTTACGCATCACCACATTCTCAAGTACATTGACGTATTACCGCACCTGGTCCAAGCGTACAACCAATCTTAACATCGAAGAATTAAGCGTGCTCCCCAAGAAGGGACTCCCGACAACGAAGTAACCATTTCTAGACCCTGTTTGGTACGTCCCGTACGGTGGCTGTCCCCAAGAAAAGTGGAGTTTTGGCCGTAGGAGATATGGTGCGCAATGGCAAAACCAAACGCACGTTCGACAAAGGTTACTTACCGAACTGGAAACCCGAATTATTTCGTGTCACTGGACGAGTGAATGGTTGTCATCCTGACGTCTATAAATTGGAAGACATGAACGGGGAAGTGTTAAAAAGAACGTTTTACTTGCACGAGTTACAAAGCGTGGCCAAAAGAGAAGACGACGTGTACGACATCGAAAGCATTCTCGAACGAAGAACCCGTAAAGTGGGAAAACGACGTGTCAAAGAAGTCAAAGTGCGTTGGAAAGGATATCATCGCAGGTCATCGACTATAAAAAGAAGTGACTATCTTGCCCTTCCACACAGTCTCAGCTACCACTACCACTGCAGCGACCACTCCTTCGCCCAGTTCTTCTCTGCAAGATCTACAAAATCAGTCCTTGTGGGTGTGCTGTGGAGAACGGGTGCCTTAAAGGCAGATCGTCTTTTTCTGCCAAATCTTTGTGGTGTATTGTGTCATCGGTGCTGCCATTGCCAATCTGAGTCTGCAACAAGGGAACAAACAAACAATTGTGGACTATTTTATTCATCAGTTGCATCGGTTACCTGCTTCCCAATCCTTCCCTGAAATACTCCTCGAACGGGAAGAACGGGAATCTTGCGTCCAGTGTCAGTCACCACTCCAACAACAACAACCACATTTTGGTCGGAGACACTCCTATGACTTCCAGAGACCCCTCGGACAGTAGAACTCTGGAATTATGAACCACAATAACCAATTTTACTTGACGCTACCAAGTGACCATTTTATGGGTGTGTTTTTCCGCAATCATTTGTGTTGCTACACGGCCAAATTACCTCAGGCCATCCAATCAGATCATGAAGCCCATTGGGAAGTGGCTTTGGTGGAAATCATTCACCCTACAAAAATCCTAAACATCACTGAAAACAAAGCACTTTTAAGGTGGAAATTCATGACGAGCAACTGCAAGAGCCCTTTAATAAAATCCAAACTGTAGATACTGCTAGAAAAACAACCAATGCCCGGTAGTCATACTCTATACATCTATAATGTGAAAATTTTCCCAAGCTGTTATGTTAGCGATCAATGTCTGGTGAACTAAATTTCTGACAGGTTCAATGCATCATTTGACAAAGCCCTGAACAGAGTAAAACAATGTGTTAAGATTGAGTATCATAAAGTAGCTCGTCGCCTGATAATTAAATTTTTGGATAGTAAAATGTTGAGTATTACATGATGTCCTGAATTGTTTGACATTTTCGATGGGAACGTAAAGATGCTATGGGGCAACCTGATACCACCCATTTATCACAACTTGACTTTTGCGAAGTATTTTAGTTCCCTGGTAGAACTGAACCAATGACTGAATTTATTTGATCTTTGTGTACTCCGATGTGGTGGAGTAAAACGTGGTGGGACACACCTCCGTACCGTTACTGCGCCTCATTCCTTTCAAAGTGGATTATGTCACGACCGCTGACGAGGAAGGTGGAAACACCTATCAGGTTCACCTCGAATGTTTACATCCTCACTATTTGTCCGTCAGTAAGTCGTATTTTGACACTGTCAAAATTGCTATAGAAGGAGATCTAGGACAAAATATTCCATTCACCAAAGTAAAGGTCACGGTAAAACTCCAACTTTCGAAAAACGATTCTCTAACGAGTTGTAAGTCATTCATCCAGTGTACCAAGGCATCGCTCGACAGCGAGGACATGGTTTAGGAGATATGCTGAAATCGGCCTTTCGTTCAATGGCACCCATGTTGAAGCCGATGGTGACACGTTGCTGCACGCCTTGAAAGATGCGGCATTGACACAAGGCAAAGAATTTCTCCAAAATGTCATCATCGACAATCAAAACCCTACATAAGCTTTCTTGAGAGCAGGCAATAATGTCTTGCTGAAAACGGGCAAAGACATTTTGGGTCGACTAGAAACGCCTATAAATGCTCTGAACGCTGCCGAGTCAGTCATTCCTGATTCACTGACATCACAGCAAGGAAAAGGCAGAAAGAGACGAAGAAGAAAACACTACTTCAGATGCCTTCATACTCATAAAGTTAGAAAGACCAAGAAAAGAAGAACCTTCCGAGATTTAGACGTTTTTGATTATGAAAGCAGAGTGACAGAAATAAGACCGATAGTCTTGTGCCTGTTCCAAGTCGGAACTAGATATGTTTGCTATGCTACCCACCATGATGACGATGCAAGAATCCCAATTGATCGAATTTCACCCCGTCTCCTCTTTGACGGATTCAGCTCCCATCGAGTTTGAACTCAAAGGACAACCCGAAGATTACATTGATCTGAACAGTAGTTACTTGTACTTGAAAGTCAAAGTGATCAAAACGGGCGCCAATAACGCTCTTTCTGGTGATGCCAAATTAGCTCCCGTCAACAATTTCATGCATTCCTTGTTCAGTGAAGTGGATTTGTATTTGAATAACAAACTAGTCAGCAGCAGCATGGATATTTACCCCTACCGAGCGTACCTGGAAAATCTCTTGACGTACGGAAAAGAGACCAAGAACACTCTGCTAGATGCTTGCGTGGTGTGGATACCTGACACAAATCCGGGATTTGTCGCTCGCCGAGAAAATATAAAGCAAGGACGTTGTTTAGAACTGATGGATCGTTAGCATTTGGATATGAGGTTGCAAGAAAAGTACTTGCTGAACGGGGTTAATGTCCGCCTGAGACTGAATCGTAGCAGTGCCGCTTTCCATCTGATGGCTGATGTTGCCTAGTACAAAACCGTCATCCAAGAAACTGACTGTACGTGCGACACGTGGCAGTGTTACCAAAAGTCTTAAACGACATAATTAACACTTTGAGCATAACGACCGCCAAGTATCCAGTACGACGCGTGGAAGTGAAGACGTTCACCGTTCCGCTGGGTAGCGATCCATAATCTAAGATCATCTGGTCCAAAGACTGTTGCCCAAACGTTTAATCGTTGGCATCGTCAAAAAATTCAGCCTTTAACGGAGCCTTCGAGGAAAATCCTTTCAAGTTTCGACATTACAAAGTGTCCAAAATCGAAGTCAGTCGCGGTGGCAAGACATTGTGAACCAGACCTTTCGAACCTGACTTTGACAAGAAGAATTACTTGAGATCGTAATTGTCCCTGTACGAAGCCACCGGACAGTTAGGAACCAACACCAATCATATATTACGTACGAGGATTATGCAGGAGGATATGCTTTGTGGGCTTTTGATTTCACTCCAGACCAAGGCAGCGACGAAGGACATTTTCACCCTATAAAATCGGGCCAGATTCGTGTGGAAATTCAGTTTGCATGAGCTCTACTCGCAGAGAATACGGTGAACGTTATCCTGTATGCCGAATTCGATAATACCATAAAAATCACCAGTTTCAGAGAAGTCATTCTAGACTATTGGAAGCCATTGAAGACTATTATCCCTCTTTGAATAGTGGAGAATCAATGGAAATAGTATAGGAGGCTACCGTGGAAGTAGAACCCCAAGACAAAGACATAGTGATGAAGTCAAGATGGCCAGAACAAGAACAACATGTAGTCTCCTGTTTTGCCAAACACCTGGCAGACAAAAATACGGAATTGATCAAGAAAGATTGCTATGGATGTCAAAACGATCATCCCAGTCAAATTCAACACGATACATATATGATGTTGAGTTCAGAAGAAAAATTGGACGAGTATCTGGACGAAGCTTGGAGTCACATCTCTGAAGAAGACGTGTTGCATCAGTGGTATAAAGACTTGCGTGAACATTCCTTTCCTCAATTGATGACAATAGAGATCCATCGCATCAAAAGTCTCTTAGCTCAGAGTGCAAAAACGAAACGAAGAAACGGTTACTTGTCAGACATTTTCAAAGAGAAAGTCAGGATTGAATTGATCACTTATCATTACCTGTGCAGAAAAACAATAAAAAAAACCCACAAAAAAGTGGATACCTGGGAACTTTATTACCTTTTTTACCACAGTTCGTACACTGCTTCTTCAAATCCTGTCATGTGTGGTAAAGATGAACTACCTCATCGCAAACTTCAAGACCATCAAGGTTATGTCATCAACACGGACGACGGTCATCTTCCAGGAACCCACTGGGTAGCCGTCTACTTTCGTACTTTTGATTCGTATGGATTACCCCCTTTGGAAGACGATACCATCGATTTTATAAGAAGAAATGCTCAGACAACACGATTCAATAATGTGAAATTACAAGGCACAGATTCCATGGTATGTGGACGATATTGAGAGCATTTTCTTTAACAACGCAGTCTTGGATATTCTATAAAACATTTAGTGACTTATTTTGATCGTCACTCATCTAGAAACGATGAGAAAGTAGATCGATGGTTTTGTGACCATTACTGTTATATTTTGTCTTTAGCTAGGGCACGTAGTGTACATTAATGGCCCAATGACTTCCAACAGTGGAAGTCTAACTTCAGTTCACAACGTTGTCAACCTTGTCCAAAATAGATTGTTATTTGAAAAAATGTTTGTTGTTTATTGAATTGTTAATTAAAAAGTTTGTTGATTGTTAATTGTTAATCATTTGAATAAAAATGTTGTGTTTTAAAAAAATTCGTCTGTCCTTTGTTTGCCATTTTTATGATGAACTATGCTCTTTGACTTCTCTCTATCCTTCAAATCAAACTATTCTAGCGTTCCGACTCTAAACAGTGTAGGGATGTTTTCTATCGCGTCCGTGCTTGAACCATATAAAGCGGGATAGTCTCCAGTCGGACCATCCATTGTTGACTCATCCTCCTATGAAGATGTGCTCAAGACTAGCCAAGTTTAACGAAGCTTACGTGAATTTACATCGTGTCAGGCAAAGCCTGATACCGAAGCCTGCAAAGATAGAGAATGTCAGAATGTTGAAAGTAACTGAAGACCTGATAGAAGAGCTCGTCAAAGAGGAAATCAAGAAAGAGAAAGAAGAATGGACGGACAAGTACAGACTTCAGAAACAGCAGAGAGAGCAAAGAGAGCATCAGCAACAAGAGCAACAGCAGGAACCTGACGGAGGTTTTGAGGACTGCCGTGCAGACACCAAAGAGCTCTCCTTCTTTTTCCGAAGAAGCAGACCCTATCCTGTGGGAAAGCCTGCCGCCAGACGGGGACGCAATCTTAGACAATAAAAGATTGCCATACCTCCTCGTCCACAAAAAACAGCCCTTTGCAGAGCTATCCAATACTCTAGAAAAGAGATACTAATTCAATTGCCAATGGTAAGTTAGTAAGTTAGAAAAAAGAGAAGTGTGCATATAAGCACTTCATTTGTTTATCTTTGTTCGAATTGTGTCTATAAATGCTTCGTTTCCGTACCTTGTCAAAATAGTCAGTGGAGCTTGTGATTGTAACTAGTGTTTGCAAGTAAAACAGTGAGTGAGTGTTTATTTTAGGTCCGCGCGTTCCATGTTTCTTTGGGCTAATTAAATGGCCTTGTACGTTTTGTATCGAGGGATGTTTTCCGTCACGTCCGTGCTCGACAAATATAAAGGAACGCTCGTCAGTTTGGATACCTTATTGTCAACGAGAAAACTATAAAGAATGAGTAGCAGGAAAGGCAAATAGCTTGAACTCCAAATGCACCTGGAGTATGCCAGGCGTTTATTGGATGAGCTGACTATGGAGGCGATTATAGAGGAAGCCAGGATAGAGAAGGAGGAAGTGGAGAGCAAAAGGAAAGAAGAAGAGGCAAAGTTGTGAGGTAAAGCCTGTCGTCAGGGCACCACCACCAACACGTCAGCCACAACCGATACCACCACCGCCAATAGTCGCTGTCCCTCAGATTGAGAACTGGGACGAGGAGTTGGAGAGACAGCGACAAGAGTGGGAGCCTCAGCGACCCGCGCAATTAAGGAGACCACAGCATCCGCAGGCAGGACGTTGAGTCGTGAGGGAGAGAAATTTCACTATCTCTCAAAGTGAAAATTGGGATGATGAGGCCACTCATCAACCACTTGCGCTCACAACAACAGGAAGCAATTGGTAGAATGATTGGAGCATGCGCTGCGTATGTGGTGCTCTGCATGGAAGGTGCAGGCATTAACCAGGTGCATTTGGAGTTTAAAAACAAAAACTTCTCAGGGCTAAAAAAATCTCCTTTACAGATGTGATTGCGTGTGTGTGTGTGTGTGTGTGTGTGTGAGCTCACGTACGTTTGTGTGGATAGTATAGAGTGTGTTTGGATAAGTGTGTGTTTGTATGAGCTCACGTAAGCTTGTGTGGATAGTAGATTTTTTGGTTTTGTAAGCGTTCGCTTACGTTTGTGTGAGTAGTAGAGTGTGGTGTTTCCCCTTCCATTCTGTGTGGATAGTATATTAGTGGTTTGTTTTTGCTCCTTCCCGTGTGTGGATAGTATATTTGTGATTTGTTTTTCTTCTTCTTTGCGTGTGTTGATAGTATATTAGTGATTCGTTTATTATACTTCTGTGTGTGGATAGAATATTTGTGGTTAGTTTTTTTTCTTCGCGTGTGTTGATAGCATATTTGTGGTTTAGTTTTTCTTCTTCGCGTGTGTGGATAGTATTTGTGTGGTTTATTTTTCTTCTTCTTCGCGTGTGTGGATAGTATATTTTGGTTTTGAGGGTAGTGTATAATAGTTTTTTCCTCTTCGTGTTTGTGAATAGTATATGCTATGAGAAGTGTATGTAAGGGATGTTTTCCTTCACGTCCGTGCTTGACAAATATAAAGTCAAACCATTCGTCGTTCGCGCCATTCTACAAGGAATAAAAGAAAATGTCCTTAGAGTTGTTCAGCGAGTTAAAGAACTGTTGGTACTGGATGATGGATGTCACCCATGTGGTGGAAAGGCTTGAGACAGAGTTGAAGTATAGAGGTAGCCTAGACTTCGTGACCAGTTTGAAATTAGCGAAAGATCAAGTAGAAGGTATGATAGAGGAAGAAGTGCAGAAATTAAGAAGATTCATTCAACCTCCGTATGTGAGAATAGGTTGCTTGAAGCAAGCACTTGATAATGTAATCAAAGTCAAGTGCTTTCTAGAAGACACGTTGTATTGGACTGAGTGGTCTTTTGTGAAGTGAGGCTTAGACCAGCTAACAAAAGCAGAAGAAATGATAAGAAAGGTGCTGGAAACAGAGGTAGAAAAGATTAAAGACACATGGGCAAAGGAGAGAAAAGAACAAGACAAAAGAAAGATAAAGAAGCATTTGAAAGATTGAATAACAAGTGGAACAAGATACAGGAGAAATTTAGATCCATGGGACATCCTGACTGGATGCCAGAGACGGAGAAGAAGAAGAAGAAATGAGATAGTGAGAAATGGCTGAAGAACGTGAGAAAATAGAAAACGAATCCAAAGGCCATTTTCAGGGCCACTCATATGCCTCGGAAAGATTTGCTTTCTTGCCTCAAATTTTTTTATTCATTTGTATAAGTGTTTGTGACGGTATGTTGTATGTTGTATATGTTATATAAATCTAGGTCCCACTCTTTATTTCCGATTGAGGTCAGCCCGGTGCATATCTGCACACCTGCTCTTTGTTCCCTATTGACGTCACCTCACATTGTTACCAATCTTCAGTACGGTGACGTCACCTTACCTGTACCTACATTGTTGCAACATTGTTACCAATCTCCGGTACCGTGACGTCAGACGCTAAACAGACCCAACTTTCCCTTGTCCGTAAACAGGCCCAATATACATAATATAAAGATTCCATGTTAAATTCCCATTGTTCGTTATCGTGCCCAGGGTGATTTTTAAAACCTTGTCCGTAATCGTAACGGGAGGGGGGGTGGTGCTTAATGTATTTTCCCATTGTCCGTAAACAGCCCCCATTCACTATTGTCAAGGGGTGGAGAAGATTTACCAGCTGACCTATCAGTCGACGCACTACTTAATTCTCGGTTGAAGAACATTCACAACTTGATAACAGTCGAATTCATGGAATTCACTCCTTGCCCTAACTACGTTACTTTGTAAATTAGCGATTCACTGACATACATTTTCAGATGCATAAAAAGCATTGCTCGGCATAAATTATACAAATCATGTAAGACAGATAATTTACATATCCACATACAAAACGCATGAAATCTTACTATATGTGACTTCTAGTACATACAAAAAACTAAATCTGAACTCATTGATATAACGAAACACTGCATTGCATTTTAAAATATGTCATTCATATGAAATGCGCAATTATTTTCTGAACTCAATGAAAAATTGAAACATGAATTTTCAAATGAATAGATTCAACAATTGCTAACTTACATCAGTGAACACATCGTATGTAATCGATGCTAACCTTGTGCATTATTCGAGATTTGCACCTTCATATGCAGCCGAAATCTCTCGTTCCGTGTCCTCAACTTTGCAAAACTCGTCCTTAAGACGGTGTATTTAACAAGGAAGTATATTTGCTATTTTTCCTCGGAGTCAACTTCTCGGTGTCTCACAGAAACTAAGACTGATTAATTTTACAAGGGGAACATTTTAAAACCACTGGATTCCGTCTAAGAGCACACTGCCCTCGCTTAGCGTTGCCAATCAGAATTACTACTTTAACCGCCTAAAATCTGTATCACTCCCATGAAGTTAGAATAATCATACCTAGTTCGCCTTTACTAATAGCTATTCTGGAAAATATCATCTTATGACAACTGTTTCAAATGGATCACAATATTCTCTACTTTTCCCTTTGGTTCATATCGCTCTGGACATTTTACTATTATGACCTTGCGTTACCATTGCATTCATGTATGTTCTTAGGTGTAAACGAGCGAGTCCTAATTAAAATTTAATTCATCCCCAAGCAGAGCAGATTATATCCTAGTAGTCAATAATGTATTGCGGGACTAGCCAATATATCAGTCTTAATGTTTATGTGTCATGCTGACTACGAAAGAAAGCACTTTGAAATTTTACTGCAAATACATTATTTTACAACATCTTGCACCATTACATCCATCAGAACGAACTGCTACATCACAAAACCCGCATGGGACTTTAGCAGCGATTCGTACTGTTTGATCGATATCATCGTTAGCAGAGATTTGAACATGAGCGTCTGCCGCTGAAACATTCAGGTATTCAAACTTCGCGTAGATGATATACGGGACTTTCATCTTTCGTTGTGCTTCAGTACATTTGAGAGTGTTTTTACCGGGCTGTGGCATGATTGTGCGCTGTGGTTTTTCACTGATACCACAACAGTAAATGTTAGAACTAGTGAACAGTTCCTGAGTTTTAAATAAATGCATGCAACGTCTGCATGGATATTTCTTGGTATGATACCTACTATGTCGGTTAAGTTGCAGAGCAAGACACTTTATATATACGTAGTGCAATATCGATTTTGATTCTTTCATTTCACTCAACAGCAACTCAGTCTGGATTCGTCCGTATTGTCTATGAGGCGATATTGTCAGCGGATAAGGCCTTTGTCATTACTGAACACATTAACACAAATAGTTGGGTTAATTGTTTCAAATTTGTTTAGTGTACCTTTGATAACCTGCACAGAACATTCGGTATCATCAAAGTTGCGTTCACCCAGGTGTTGTTGGTATTCTCGGTCAACACTTGATTATCACTGTCTGGATATAGCGCCGACAAAATATCAATTCATAACAATGTTGCCAATGTTTTTACATTTATAACTGACCTAGGCGAGACCCAGTTTGGCGTTGTTATGTAACTGGATCCACGAAACGGTTGATTCGGTGATCTATATTACTTCGCCGTAGACACATATTTTGAGAATCCAGCAATATCCTGTATTGGTGTGTTTCTCCAGCGTTTCGGGAATCTTTAAAATCATCTTCCAATTTCACCACTGATGGCGCTACTGTCTTAGGGGTTTAGGATTAAGCGTATACTACTGTAAATTCACGGTATAGTAGTTTTAAATTCATCCTTTTCATGACTAAGTGTCATAACCAGACGAGCACTAAGGACAATGTCTGTTTTAACCACAGCATGGCCAAAGTTTTGCAACACCGCTACGATTCTAGGGATCATATTTGCCAAAGTTTGTCAAGCGTCTTTGCCTGTTGTGTATGTAGGTGGACAAATTGCAACGTGATTTTCCAATTAATCACTACGTTTTGGAAATTTTGGTTCGGGTAATTGTGATTGCTGTGTCTTTGCATGAACATACTCATCTGCTTCAGTAGGAATAACAGATGCGAGACTAAAACGACGGTTTTGTTCATACTCATCTAAATCGCAAGGATGTCAGCTTTTCTTGCACCACTGGGTACTCGCATATTGTTTTCATATTCAGATTGTCTTAATTGCTGTACCGTTGTTTTGTTTGCAATTAGTGTTGTTGTTGTTTCTGCTGCTGCAGTAACAACCAAGAATGTATTAAGTACAAGTATTGGTCTCAATAATTCAAGTATGTCAACCTTTCTCATAGGACTTGGTCTGCATATTCCATGTTGTCGCGCGATCTGTTTTAGCTGTGGCACAGTAAGCATGTTGATCCTAAAGGAAACGTGAAGAGTCTTGCTAACTGTGAAATTCTGTTGATGGCTTCTTTTATGTTTTGTATTTCATCAGGATCAATCCTGGTCATTATTTCATTTATTTTTGAGGTTTTTTGTACTAATTTGTGCTTGTTCAGCCACATGTTTTTGTGGTTTGGATTTATTTGTGTGCGCTTTATAGCAATCACAAGCAGATCCACAAGGCTGGTAAAGCTGATTACGTGATTTGACGTCAATGCCACATTTAAAATATAACATTGCACTTAGGCCATTACGTAACACGTGCGTATGTGTTTATAATACTGATAATGGCATTTTCTGCCAGAAAGTTAATGTT
The DNA here is from genome assembly GCA_028554795.2 of Sinohyriopsis cumingii. NCBI lineage: Eukaryota > Metazoa > Mollusca > Bivalvia > Unionida > Unionidae > Sinohyriopsis > Sinohyriopsis cumingii. Next base: position 61,625,833 of record CM068841.1, read on the forward strand.
TTCCAAGGCAGGCAGCTATACAGTTGTTTTGTCCCAATGCCATTGAGCATCCTATACATACACGCGAGGGCTTTTTCTAATTGCATAACACTTGCTCATATCGCAGATGTTTCCGTCGCCCCTCTATCATCTCCTTTTCTACACCAGGTAGTACACTGATTACACGACCTCATCGACTCCATCATGCGACATTATGGTACCTCGAGTTTTAGATCAGGTTTTCTCAGGTAAAATAGCTCGTTATTATTAGGATCATCAGAATCTTTTGCAAATGTAAATGAGGTAAATTCCAGTGCCATGTCAGCCCAAATTAGATCGAATGACCCATCAGGACAGAGTACTGCGCCAATCCAAGGTGGGCCACATTCCGTGCGTTGAATCCAATAACATCACATTTCTCAGGGAGCTGGTAAATTTCCTCAATCGTTTTTTGCTTCTGAAAATTGAAGTCAGTGCGCTGCAATTCTTCTTCGTACTCATAAGGCCTTTTGTAAAATATCATGCGACAAGTAGTGTGTTCGCACGCGATTCTTATAGTTAAACAAGCGCATTTGTTTAACTAGCCTGCTCTTGGACATCTTCGACATTGACCTCATCAGAAACGTCACGTGCTTCGGACGCATTGGCTAGTTATGTTTATTTTGCGGGTTTACTCTTTCATGCACGATATTATGCAAAATACTTTTAGTATTATTTGCCTCAAAAGTCTATCCAAGTTTATTTAGATCTATTTCTAAGGACAATCTCGGATTAATCAACTTATCAACGTGCGCTCCATTTGTATCGGAGACTGCATTCAACATCATTTGTGTTTCTTTAATAGACCTGTATGATGTATTTAAACGATACAGCGATCTCAGTTTATCCGTGACATTTTTGATATTGCAATCATTTAACAAGTTTTTGCCACTGTTTGAGACTTACTTTTTTCAGTATACTTTGACAATCAATGGTCTGGCTACTGTTTGACATTTATATATAAACCATTACAAGCATTTCTTCAATACTAAAATATTCACAACTCTGTTATATATTTACCTCTTTGTCAGTACAAAATCATGCAATTAAAATTATACCGCACTATGTAGCATTGCTGTGGAGTAAAATCAATACAGGGCCTTTGTTGATAAAGCATCGTAATAATCAATACATACATTCATTCATTGGTTTCGGATTTTGTGTATTGATCGTTACCATATGATTGCCTGAGTAAGTACACTCTGCGGGAATTGTTTCTACAATCACATAGTAGTATCAAAGGTTGGTGTTTTGACATGATTTAGAAACCCTTTGGAGTACTTCCATCCGTACGAGATTCTGCCTCAATGACTGGCTCACTCACGTCAAGTATGTTTTAGGGTGCTTGCACACCCCGTAGACAACATAAAAAGTGATCAACATGCAACGGTTATTTATGGGCTAAATTGTCATGGAGGCTAGAGGCCGGGACGGATGGAAGGGCCACGAATGATCTGAAAAGGCAAAACTCCCGCTCTGATATTACTGCAGGTGCACGGGTTAACGGCACCCATCGCTTTGCCTATAAGCACTGCCTCCGATATCATCACGACCATTACAAATCACCAAAGCAGTTATGGTACAGTGTCGGTGGTATAGGCATCTATGCGTAGCAGACACACCCACATTGGAATCCAGATTAACTGTGCGTACGGATGAGAATTTACTAGTTGGTCGATATTTGGGTGTGTCTGCATTTTTTTTTAAATTTTGCAAGTTGTGTCAATATTTGGTAACCTTGCTGGAATATTGCCTCAACGTTGTTGTTTAACGTCATGATATAAGCGTTCCTACGACCCACTGAAAACGTTCAATAAACTATTGAAGACAGTGAAAAATGAAATCAACTTTTTTGTTTGTGAAACTCATATGCTTCAGTGCTGTTAAATATGTCCAAATCTACAAGTAACCATTGCAAAGATAACATAAACATTCCCGGAACCCACACAAACATTAATCCAAAGGGTTCTAAAACAAATACAACTTTCAACAAATCTTATTATAGTCTGTACGTTATGGAAATGCACAACAACATTCCTTCTATGTTTATCATGTCTACGCAAGTGGTATGTGAAAAAAATTAAGTTTCAAAGTTACCAAATTGGGAATCAGTTGGTTAGTTTTGCGGGAATCCCGATCCGTAATGTCTTTACGTATCGTCTTCCCTTTTCGAATAACTTTCTACAGTTTGTGTTGCAGATTCAACATTATTCATTAATCTGACAAACTTTCTTATTTGATCAGTTTTCGGGTTTTCTAAAGAGTTAAAAGTTCGGATGAAATGTGTACAGTTGCTTCCTCATAGTGTCATGTTTTAACAAAATACCTATATTTTAGGCCAGTTTAGAGGCATTAGTCCTTCCACAATCAACTCACATTATGAGAAGGAAATTAAAAATCAATGTGATTTTAAATAATAAAATCAATAATCTTGTACAATTTGATATTTATTCTCTCCTGTCTGCATTTTATACACTCAAGGTATTCCTATTCACCATCGGAAAGGATCCAAAAATAAATATGCCAAAAAGTGCCTGTCATGAGGAAAACTAAAGTTTAGACATATAATCTACAGGAAAATATCACATTTCTTTTATGAACATCAGATGCGATTTGAGAATATACTAGACAAAATATCTTCGATCGGGATCTCGACCGAACAGTTTACTAGTGTTTCAATGACGTGGGTACAATGACAAAAGTCATTTTTCACTGGCATACCGATCTAACATATTTGTTAGCACAGTCTTGAATCATAATAGAATTAACAAAATGGGATATATTCGGATAGATTTGAACCTACTAAACCGACAATTTCTTCCTGTAGACCACTTTTAGCAATATTTATTCTCGTTCTGCTTCCAGACTGTTCAAGTCGGTGACTCTGAATACATCTCTTTCTCTCTATGCGTGTTTCGGTATGTGTATGTGTGAGTCTGTGTGTGTGTGTGTATGTGTGTTTGTGAGTGTGTATGAATTAGTGTGTGTGCGTATGAGTTAAGAGGGGTGACTATCATCATATATAAGAACTTCTATTTTACCTGCGATTATATATATATATATATATATATATATATATATATATATATATATATATATATATATATATATATATATATATATATATATATATATATCAACACATCGATAGTACATGACACTTTGCAATATTGGGGATTGGCAGAGGAAGGGTTCCGATGAGGAGGAAACCCTGGGATTTTTTTAAATAGAGAAATCATTATGCTGTAGATTTTGATATTCATAATGGGCAAACCTAAGTTTCCTAGGTATTACATATACAGTACCATTAAATAAAATAATATTGAATTAAGAAAATGGTGAACATAAATGTATCAGATACTGATTTCTCCAAAACCAAAATCTTTCACAAGTTGATAATTATATTGACCAATAAATATAAAGGATCATTAGGGATACATACTCTGTATTCTGTTTTAAATGAATAAAATGGTGGCTTCTAATCGGTTAAGTACACTAATGACACTAGTCACTAAAAAAATGAGAAAAGAGAGAAATAGCTCAATGGAGCAAATCCATCTGTATTTATATGTCAACTGTTTTAGTTCTGTAGTGCTTCGTACATTCTGGAGAACTATCTGATTTAAAATAAGAATTAATCAAGAAACTAAATATGCTAAAGAGTGAATAGCAAGAAAGAATTTGTGAGTTTAACACCATTTTGAGTACATGATAGTCTATACATGGCGGCCAATATATCTGGCAGAGGAAGAACCGGATAAAACTCAAGAGGAACCACCAATCCACGATAGCCTACAAGCAAGATTTCTCATATACCTACGTTGTTCAAGCAAAGACTCGAACCCAAGTGGATAGAGGTCAGGTGTGTGTAATTTGTAAAGGCAAGCGCTTAGACCACTAGCCAGCCGGGGCAGCGGAACGGAAGATAATTTAGGTTTAGAATGAACTAATCTACCGGAATATACAGGGCCGGCGCGACCATATAGGCAAACTAAGCAGCCGCCTAGGGCGCTGATTTCAGTGGGCGCATTTCTCCAAATCAACAACAGTTTTGAAAAATAAATAAATAAATTTCAGTTTTATTGAAGGTCGTTTTCTATCCTGGTTTATTTCATACAGGGACAAATAATCGGGTAGATTCAGTCTGACCGAAACACCAGGCTGTTTATAAATTTTGAAATTGATATTTTCCGGGGGGTGGGGGGGTGGTGGTGGGGGCGCCAGAATCTAACCTTGTCTAGGGCACCAGATAGTCTGGCGCCGGCCGTGGGAATATATCACACTTCTGTTTTTGAACATCTGTTGCAATTTGAGGATATACAAGACAAAATACGTTAGATCTGTATGCCAACAGGAAAATTTTGCATGCATTTCACTGACGTGGACATAATGACAGGGAAATTTTTCGGGGTGGCATACCGATCTAAGGTATGTTCTTGAATAGTATCAAATGTAACAAAATGCGATATATTCGGGTAAATATGAAAATGAAAACCCTCATTTTCTTCCTGTCAGCAACACTTAACAACATTTTTTTTCCGTCTTCGTGTCAGTGAATTGGAATACCTATGTATCATGTTGTGTGGATGTGTGTGTTTATATGCATAGGAGGGTTACTTGTAGTAAATATAAGACACTCTTCTTTAAGTCTGACAATTTAAAGTAAGGAAACATACGATTTTTTAAAAAATCTATGGAACTAAAACATAATCATGAGATTGTTAGTTATTTAAAGAAACAGAAAATGCAAAAGAAAGACATTGCAACATGAGGAACCCACTATTTAACTTTCAAGATGGGGGTGGGAGGGTGCCAGCATGGGATTTTGTTTGAAATAGAGAAATGACAATGTAAAGGATCAGCTTTAATTTCCTAGACATTGGCTTTAAAATTAAATATAATTAATATAAGGTCATTAAATATTGCAATAATTTCTCCCAAATCAAAGTCATTTGATAATGATATTGATTTAATTAACAAAATAAAGTATAATGTCAGATTCTCCCGCTGATGCGTGCACACGTCCGGCTTTTACTAGTGAACATAAATGTCTGCACGGCTTTCGTGTAATTATTCATGATCAAGGAACACATCAATTGTTATTTTCTGTTTATTCTGGAATGATGGTTTCACGCATGTCGGTCCTAAATAGCTTGCAACTGGCTTATTAACCATACTGTCTTATAGTCCACAAAAATATGTGCCATAACCACTGTTTTTTAGTGGTCGCTATTCTGTATTACAGGCGGTCATGGATAAGAATTAAATACATATTTAACGAGGAGAGATGAACCCCTTTTATCTTAATGAGTATCGTATGAATCTGATTGGGGGCCAAAACCGACTCTTAGTAACCCATGCTTTTCACAACAAATGGTAATAAAGCTAAATGTTTGGATATTAAGGGCAACGTGCCATTAGTGGTTTATTGCAATCTTTCTAACACAATATTTTGGTCAATGAGGGTTTATTTGCTTCGCTGGGCATCTACTGATAAACGTACCCCCCCCCCCATTCTGTGAAGTCAGTTTGAGGACACGATAACAAGATATTTAGCAAGGGTCAGATACAGAAATTCAAAGTTAATACAAATGTACTCATCTTTCGTAGCAAGTACAATAAAACAAGAGACATTTAAATCTGTCAAGATAGTTTAGAAAATGATACACAAATAAACCAATTTGTCTAATAGTAAGCTAACTAAAAGACTAAATTTAAAAAAATGGCATTATATAATTCTTGAATCAATTCATGCATTACTTACATCTCATTCTTTAAAATTCATACATTTCCTTAAAAAACGATCACTTCATGCGTCTTTATCATGGTGTCGTTTTTCCGCACATTAACAAATCAGTAATGTATCATATCATCTACGTCTGTGAATGCACAGATTACAAAATAATAATATAAGAACCTACGTAAAATCAGTTTATTTGTCTGGGCACTTTTAAAACAGACACAAATTGTTTACATTCTGCCCACCCCACCCAACACCCCAATGTCTGTATGTGTTTAATATTAATGCATTTCTTTTTGCAGTGGATATCTCCAGTGTTTTGTATGTATACAGTTGTAGGGTGGGAGTGGAAGAAGATGGTCGGGGGAATATCTGAAAAGGTGACTGGGTTATAAATTATTGAACTTATTTCGTTAAGTTTTTTCAAAGTGAGAAAAAAAAAAAACATTTTGCTATTATTAGTAATTTGGAGATTTCACTTATTATACAAGAAATATTCATAGCAATTGCATATATATGTATCGCACAATACATAGAGATGTTAAAGCTTGTTCTACCTGTAAGAAAATAGAAGTTGAAAAACATTTTTCCTTTCGAAATGAACAAGAGCTCAGGATAAATAAAGAAAAGATATATTTTGTTTATTTGAAATAGATTTGAACTATATCCAGCTAAATTTATTTAAAACTCTGAATTTGAAAAGAACAAAGTAACTCCAAAAGAAGGTCATTACTACCACAAATTGGATTGTATGGCTCTCAACATTTATGATAAATGTCAAACTGCATCACTATATAAACAGCATTTTCCATGAAACTGAGCTGCAAGTAATGCAGAGTGTGTTGCGTACTTTGCCAAATCAATTATTTAATCAAACTACAATGTTTGTGTGTGTGAGAGAGAGAGAGAGAGAGAGAAAGAGAGAGAGAGAGTTTTCCATAGTTAACTTGCAGTCAAGATAACATGAACCACACAATCACATTACACAACAAATGACTTTGCCTTATCATAGGTACTAAAATAACGCATTAGAACTGCTTTATGTCGAGAAAAGACATTATTGTACATTAAAATATCAGCGACAGCAGTAAGCGGTCCTTAATTACCACATGAAGTAATGTGAAAGCATCAAAATAATCTCTCTCTCTCTCTCTCTCTCTCTCTGCAGCTTGTGCGTCAGTCTATGCTTTAAGGCATTCCATTACCATATTACGCATAGTAAATCTATATATGTAGACGGGGCAATACTAATATATAATACTGACAGGAATTAAATGCGATTTACAGTCCTTGTACATTAAACGCAATCTTAATTTCATCGTTCTTCGATACTGCGAATATACGACATAGTGTAAAATGTAGAGTGGAGTTTTGGAGTGGAGTTTTGGAGTGGAGTCTGCGTTTTATTAATCTAGACAAAATTACATTGTTTATGCATATGTGTATATATGTGCCTGTGATTATAACTTTGAAAGTAAAATTGCTTTTATCATCAGATTTAAGATCATTGCACTTTGATATATAATAAATTTTGTTGTTGTTGTTGTTGTTGTTTGTTGTATGGTTTAACGCCTTTTTTCAGCACAAGATTGACGATACATGTCGGCCAGTATAACTGGTGGAGGAAAAACCCTGGAAAGTCCCGGGAAGAATCACCGACCCACGAGAAGCTACTGTCACTCTTTCTCACGTAACCACGTTAGCCGAGCCTGAGACAGAGGTAAGACCGCACCGATTCGGAACGGTAGGCGCTTTAGACCACTCGGCCACTCGGGGCCCTTAATACAAATGTAAAGGACACAGATAAAACTATGAAATATAGCATAAATGTATTACAGTAACAAAGAACCACCTCAAACAACGTCGGCACAACAGCTCCTCGTGGAACTTCAGAATTAATTACAGTATTCTAAATAGTGTTACTGATGAAGGTGCCCACTGTCAGTCACATTGCAATCACATGTTTAGTAGAGGACTGTTTCAGGCAGAGGTTGGTCTGCCATATCGAAATAGTTACCAGGGAATTTGATGAGTACTTTACTGATTCAAAACAGGATAATCAGTTAAAAGGATTTTTTACGGCAAGTAACTTTTTGGAAATTCATTTTCTTGAGAACTGGGAGTTTAAGATTTTGGGTCTAAACAGTGCATCATCAAAATGGGATAGGATGATGCTCTTATAGGATGTGCTGTTTTTAGGCCATGATTTCTTGTGTATAAAGCACATTAATATAGCTGCAATAACAAAACGTACACAGCATAGTGTTAGGAACGATTTAAAGTACAGCCTTTGAGAATACACATATAATAAAATGCCCTTGGGATTTTGGAATTCATTGTCAAATGACTCTTTTGTTTGGGAATCTATTTAGAACCCTGCCTGTGTGTGTAAGGAGGGCATACCTTGTCAAAACAGTAACATGATTGCTTCTACCTTGAGATTCCTTAACCATACATTCTACAGAATCAAATTAATAGTGCACCGTTCTAATTACATATGCAGTATTTAATGTATTATACTGACTAGCTTTTTTTGAATCTTAAATAATGTTCATGAATTAAATATTGTCCCATTGAAGGCCCCGTTAAGTGGTCAGTAAAGAATTGAATTTTAGAGGCACTGGCCGCATTACTGTTGCAGAAATTAAAGCTTGAATGATGGACTACCATAGTATTAAGATTGTTAACTTAGCAATATAAAACTGGTACCATAGTAGGATTAGGGGTGGTCATTGTCTTACATCCTGGGAAATTCATGCCGGTAACCTGGTGGTTAGAGCGTCACCATCGGATGGTGGGTTTGAAACCCAGCCAAGTCATACCAAAGATTTATAAAAATGGTACTAGCAGCTGCCTCGCTTAGCGCTCAGCATTAACACGTTGGCCTGGTGTCAGGATAATGTGACTGTCGGACCGACCTGAGGCCGATTGGACCGATTTTAAGTTCAAGATCATATAAAAGTCATTAAGTTCAATATCATATAAAACTTGTTTAGCAGTTTATTTTCAGATGCCTTGTTCACTTCAGACCCCGCACGTAACTCCAGGGGGCCGCACCAAAATGATCCAAATCGGGCCCCATGTTTGCTAAGGCCGGTGTTGTGTGACCGGGTGGGACAAGATGCTATATGTCTGTAGCATGATGCCCCAGTGCTAGACATGACCATACACTTTCTCACTGCAGAAATCATAGCTCTATGACTGAAAGTTTTTAAAAGCTACATTAAAAATTCAAATCACACACAAACACACACACACACACACACACACATTTCCTAAACAATTTCTGATGCATACAAGTTCCATTGTCTAATTGCTTTGGTCATACTCTAGTTAACATAACACATTTTTCCTTGTGGAAGTATATACAGACATAATCATTCAGTTTAGCTTTTTAAAGGTTTTTGATCACCAAAAGTTATTAGTCATTTTGTTAAAAGAAAATTTACACTTAGTTCAAACATATTGGGCATATCTCTGCTTCCATAACTCTTCAATCTACTGAAATGATGGTCAACACATTTTGAAAAACAGAACTACTTGATTTTATCTGTATATACTTCTGCAAGAAGAAAGGCATCAGAGTACAGTTTGTATGATTGACATAATTAGAATAAAGTCTAAGCAGTTTTATCAATATGGGCTGTCTTGTATGAGATATGTTCTTGAAAACTTGTCCTTGTTGTTGACTGCCGATAGGTTAGGCTATTGATCAGTAATTGTTCAGACAGTACATGGACCCTCCACCAATATATATATCAGGGATGAGGCCCTACATGCTATGACGGACTGGTACCCTAGTAGCAGCTTCTTATAATGCTTCTAGCTTCTGTTGCATGGTAAAAATGTGAACGGATTGCTGATACAACCAAAGACTGATAATCTTGACTCCTTGGAAGATATCAACATTGGGCTTGATAAATGGTCCTTCAAATAATAAAATGATGTAAAGCACACAGTTTAAGTATACATGACATTCAGCTTGAATAAATGGCATTCCAGTTAATTGGTTTAAATATAATCGCTTTGATTTTAATTACATCGTTTGCATATTGTTCGTTCATTTGTTTCTTCCCATTGCAATCCAAGATTTCTCATTATTATTAAAAATAGCTGGAAGGATGATGTTGTCATTGTGCTATCCAGAGTCTGTCCGATTCTAGATGAATTTAATATGGTACACAATGTCATCGCAATCCTTTTTGCTTTTCGTTCCCCCACCCCTCTCGTGCATAAGGGACACTATACTCAGAAACATAGAGTGAGAGAGAAAAACAGTTTGGGCTGGATGAAAACATTGCAATTGAACATAGGCCAAGTAACCTACAAGAATATAGTTCGTTGTAACGGTATGTGTGCGCTTGCCTTGGGATTTATATAATCAAAGATAGAAAGTTGCAAACTCAGTCGACATTATACGGTAAATGTCTTGGTTACGTGGGACACATACATGTACTGTGATGTGTATGTTTGTGTATGTGTGTGTGGGATCTGGATTTTTAACCTAGCTTTAGCAATTTATCAGGTATATTGCTACGATATATGCAGAGTGGACGTTTATAGTGATGTCTTGCATTGGGGCACAGTGCCGCAGACATGTAGCACGGTTTCCGCGTCATATTATCCTGACACTAGGTCGACCAGTCCTAACACTAACCTCTTAATGCTAAGCGCCTAGGGAGGCAGCAGTACCATTTGTATAAGTCTTTGGTATGACTCGGCCGGTGTTCGAACCGGTGACCTCCCGCATCCGACGCAGACGCTTTAACCACTAGGCCAACGGAGCGGTCCATACTGTGATGTATTTAATGTTTAGTTGTTGTTTCTTAAACCTATTATAATGTTCTAAAATGCATTATTATCAATTAAATATGAAAATGTCCAAAGCCCACCCACCCCCATATCTCTCTCTCTCTCTCTCTCTCTCTCTCTCTCTCTGGATCATAGTAGCAAGATAACGGCGAAAATCTATGACAAGACGAGCGTATAGGAGGAATATCTTCGCTTTGTGTCAGTCCACGATGTCTATGGACTTATGATTGATGGTGAAAGTTACTTCAAGCCGACTAAAGTATGAGAGAGAGAGAGAGCGTTTTATGGTCGGTATTACTGTTATTAAATCAGAACAATGACTTAGATCAATCGTAAATATATTAAAATATTTAATTACCTCTTGTTTATTCGTCATTTCGCTTAGTTTCTATTCCACACTAATTTCCATGCGCTGGTACGTGATGGGGTGATCGTTCATGTCAATGATTGAGCTAACCAAGTGTTTGTAGTGTTCTACTTCATTATAACCATCTTTCATGTTTAAATCATAAGTGTGTCTTATATTGATTCGATCAACGTGCAAAAAAAAAAAGAAACTCAACAAAGAAAACAATCAACTTATCAAATTGCAAAGGTGACTGTAAATAGCAACAAAAGCACAGACTTCATTTTTTAGCGGATACACTCGGTAGGGATGTGAGTTCATTCACTCGGTCAATACACAAATTGCCTGAAGTCAATCTTAAACTCCATTCAAAGGGCAAATATATGTATTTCCAAGTAAAATATATGTACAGTACGTAAGCTGTATCATTGATGTACCAGTCGTAAACGTTCGGCAAGCCTCTTTTTCTTTTAATGAAATTTTTTTACATCTCGTGGTATATCATTTACATAGCGTACTATCCTATCTCTCTCTCTCTCTCTCTCTCTCTCTCTCTCTCTCTCTCTCTATATATATATATATATATATATATATATATATATATATATATATATATATATATATATATATGTATGTATGTGTGTGTGTGTGTGTGTGTGTGTGTGTATGTATGTATGTATCTATGGGATTCGCGGACTTCAAGCCCTCACGCAGCCATGGAAAGTTTGCGGGCTGCATTTTATGCCGAGCTTCCAGATTCTAAACAATCGGCTTCTCAAATATTATTTTGATGTATGTTGCCGATTTGAAGGTAATGAGGTAATACATGTATATGTTAATACTGTAACTCGTGTGAGATTTTTTTACAGGCATGCTTAATAAAGCATTTATCCATAATGATTTTAGTCATTTCTATTCTTTTGAATGCCTATGCAATCAACCTAAACACTAGCAACCCAATAGGTGTTTATCATCTATTGTCTGATTGTTTGGAAAAGATGTAAACGACTTAAAATAAGTGTTCTAAACTCCTTCTCAAACGTCAACTAGTCAGAAATAGTTTAAATTGATGTCGCTGACTTCATGGTGACTAGATAATTGTGAAGCATGTGGATAGGTCAGTCTTCTCAAATGATTTGGGTTTAAGAAATACAAATATTATTCCATGAAAAATAGCTTTCATTACTGTACATATTTATCTGGTAGCATATGTAGGCGTAGAAAAGTGAATTTAACAACGTTTCCAAAAGCAAATCAAATGAACTCTTTCGAAGAAAAATATTTAATGTTTCAGTTCAATGTATTTTACCTGGACCTCCTTTTTCTCTCTGAATTATATTTCTCAATTCTAGCTATTTCAAAACCATAATAAAGGCGCGATAAGAGACAAAAATATTCAGGTTCTCAGGTTGATTGTAGTCTTTGATTGTGTGCAATTAGTCCTCACAATGACGTCCTCATGTTGATGGTAGTCTTTGATTGTGTGTAATTAGTCCTCACAATGACGTCCTCATGTTGATGGTAGTCTTTGATTGTGCGTAATTAGTCCTCACAATGACGTCCTCATGTTGATGGTAGTCTTTGATTGTGCGTAATTAGTCCTCACAATGACGTCCTCATGTTGATGGTAGTCTCTGATTGTGTGTAATTAGTCCTCACAATGACGTCCTCATGTTGATGGCAGTCTTTGATTGTGTGTAATTAGTCCTCACAATGACGTCCTCATGTTGATGGTAGTCTCTGATTGTGTGTAATTAGTCCTCACAATGACGTCCTCATGTTGATGGTAGTCTTTGATTGTGTGTAATTAGTCCTCACATTGACGTCCTCATGTTGATGGTAGTCTTTGATTGTGTGCAATTAGTCCTCACATTGACGTCCTCATGTTAATGGTAGTCTTTGATTGTGTGTAATTAGTCCTCACAATGACGTTCTTACAATAATGGAAAAGTAAGAGTAATCCTCATAATGTTTAAAGAAGAATACGGCAGAAAAAAGTAATAAAGATATAACCCTGGTTCCAGTTAAGCTTACTTTCAAATTTCTAACCTATACTTTCATTTCTTCTTATGGTCCTCCAAATGTAGTCATACATCAAGGTCCTCACAAGTCTATGAATACAAGTATGTATGTATGTATGTATGTGTGTATGTATGTATGTAGGTTTGTAAGTAAGTAAGTATGTTTGTATGTATGTAGGTTTGTAAGTAAGCAAGAATGTATGTATGTAGGTTTGTAAGTAAGTAAGTAAGTAAGTATGTATGTATGTATGCATGTATGTTTGTAAGTAAGTAAGTATGTATGTATGTATGCATGTATGTATGTATGTATGTATGTATGTATGTATGTATGTATGTATGTATGTTTGTAAGTAAGTAAGTATGTATGACTGACTGACTGACTGACTGTAAGTAAGTAAGTATGTTTGTATGTATGTAGGTTTGTAAGTAAGCAAGAATGTATGTATGCATGTATGTATGTAGGTTTGTAAGTAAGTAAGTAAGTATGTATGCATTTATATTTGTAAGTATGTATGTATGTATGCATGCATGTATGTATGTATGTATGTATTTATGTTTGTAAGTAAGTAAGTATGTATGTATGTATGTATGTTTGTAAGTAAGTATGTATGTATGTATGTATGTATCCATGCATGCATGTATGTATGTATGTATGTATGTATGTATGTATGTATGTATGCATGTTTGTAAGTAAGTAAGTAAGTATGTATGTATGTATGTATGTATGTTTGTAAGCAAGTATGTATGTATGTATGTACGTACGTACGTACGTATGTATGTATGTATGTATGTTTGTAAGTAAGCATGTATGTATGCATGTATGTATGTATGGTTGAAAGTAAGCATGTATGTATGTATGTATGTATGCATGTTCAGTTAGCTGCTAAACGACTTGGTCTTGTTGACAAAAAGTATTATCTGGAAACAATTATTCGACCCTCATTCTGGAACCTGTCGTAAGAATAGCAAGAAAGAATCAGTTTGATTTTCGGTATCAAATTCAGAAGGAGGGGGTTTAGCTGTTATCAAGACAAAACATCTGGTTACTGTGTACTTGGATTAAACTCACACGTTCAGAACGTGTGTACGTTTTCCGTCAGCTACAGCAAAGGTATAATCACCGCGCTAATCCCTTGATTCTACTTCTTTATGCCCGCGGACGTCACGGCAAAATGATCTTGGGTAACGAATTCGATCTATGTAAATGAAGTCATATTCTCACAAAATAACATCTGTATTCAGTCAACTACAGCTGTACAGCTAACTTTGCGTCTACGTAGACCACTGGATAAACCATCCAGTGTGAGGGCCTCAACGTTGACGCACTAACGGTTGAAATATCTGCCACATTTACCACCTTTGGCTATTACATGAAAACAAAGCAACATGATATTTGAACATAAAGAGGTCATATCAGTAACAACTTTGTTGGAGCACATAAATCAATCATTTACCCTAACGACGGCAAAAATTCCTCTCTCTCTCTCTCTCTCTCTCTCTCTATAGATATATATATATATATATATATATATATATATATATATATATATATATATATATATATATATATATATATATAATGTACGCAACTCCATCGCAGAATTCGGCCGAAAGCCTAACTTGTCGCGGAGACTAAAACTGACTGTGCATCTGGACATTAATAATAATGCTAGTCTAAAATGGTGTGATATTAGGGAATGTATCAACTCCTCTGACCTCGCCATCGTCTTGTCTGCAGACACGGAAAGTCAGTTCAAGGTTTGGGTTCACAAACAAGCCAGATATACGGACGAATTAAAGTTTTATGCCACTCTACTCTTCTTATCGAGACGTTATCCAGACATTGAACACCCAAAAGAAAGGATCCTGAAAAAGTATCATTGTGACCAAAATATTACAATAAGCAGAGGATGAACAGCGGTGCTCTTTGTAAAAAATGTAGAAGGGGCGCAGGAAGTGTGATGAATGGTGTATTTTTTCCGACGGTTGTATCTGTAAGCACCAGTGGCGGGCATTGGAGTAAGGTCAGTGATCTTTATTGTCCTTATCAAGAGCGCCTTTGAGGTCAGAGTGGTTCATATCGGTTCGAACAATCTACACACTCTCAGACCACATATCTAAGGCACTGCCTGGAAATACTACCTCTGAAGAGGAGATCGAACTTTATCCTAAACGGAATTGCAAGACATACAACTGAGAAAATTGAAATACGGGATGCATCGCACAAAGCATGATCATCATTTTAATGCAGGGAGTGGCAGAAAACAAATTAATAGTTCAAGGAAGAGTCCGAGACACCGACAAGATCACGAAAAAAATCGCCAAAAAATGTATCAGTTATGTGCTGATTGTTGGGACGACGGGAACCTTAGGCACCATACAACATGCAAAGCTTCATAACGGCAATGCCTGATCCTGTCGTACCCATCAAAGATACGATGAGTATATCCAAGAATAAGACCATGCCGACAGGAACGACCGGCCTAGCAAACCATATTTCTACCTACCCTTCCATTTAAATATTGATTTTAAACAAAATAAAAAGCAGAAAACGGATCTTCCTTTGTGGATAGATAATTACGACGAGTATGCTGAAAAAAGATATATGCATAACTGAGACTACAAGGATTTACAGTAAAATCAAGACCAAAGAATGTGGTATTCGTTACTAAAAACATAAATATTGCGAAATTAAGGCAATATAGTTCTAAATCGCGGTCATTTAGATTTGCAAACAAATATCATGGATACCTAAATGCGCTACATTTTGGTCGAAGAAATAATATCAAAGAAAAAAAATAGACATAATAACATTGTAATTCAGTCTTTTTTCTCCACATTATGCACTTTTGTTTGTACCATATTTGAAAGAATGTTCGCACCTGTCTTGGATAAATATAAAAAGATTGTCAAGTGGCTTTATAAGTAAAACGATAACAACAAGTGAATAAAACCCCATATCTTGTCAAATCAACAGCACGTTTTGCATGTTAATATGTCGATCTTGAAATGTATCAGGAACTAATCTCTTTAAATATTTTGCTTTATGCTCAGTACAATACATGCCTAACACATAGTATTGGCAATTGGCCAAGTTCGTTTATTAATTAGCTTCGGTTCATGGTTAAACATATGTTATGGCTATCAGGAGTAATTATATGCATATCCTGTTATTGTATACCAGTTACGTCATAATTAATTCAACTAACAAATATATAAAAGTTGTATTGCTTGACCTTTTGCCTCCATTACTGAGTTTAATGTGTACGATCGAATATGAATTCTGCTCCTGTTCCTATCCTACTTAAAACTGCCACCATACATTTTCCCATGTCTACGGATAGAACAAATAATCTTTATTAGAGTAAGATCGACCTCAACGGACTGAAATTGTGTTTATTATTTTCTGTCCTCTTGTCAATTAACAGTATTCTTTCTAATATTGTTATGTTATTTACAAGTCTTATTTCACAAAACAGTTGCTCTTGGCCTAATTATGATCCATTATAAAGACAATCTGAGGTGGTATCCACCCTAATCATAATTATGACACCTATAGCAACAAGATGGAATATTTTTATCTAAGTGCTAAAGAAAACAATCGGTCTGGACGTCGGTTGATTTTGTTTTATTTTATTATCACTTTTCTCTCTTTACCCTTGCCATTCCATCAAACTTTCCTATAGTATTTGATGTACCTACACAAAATCCAAAAATTATAATCTGTGTATACTTTGGTTTGTGTATATTTTGACAAAACTCTTAGTTATCGTTTATTTTACTTTCTTTATGAATTGACCGCTCCGGTGGCCTAGTGGTAAGAACGTCCGCCTCGGATGCGGGAGGTCGTGGGTTCGATCCCCGGCCGAGTCATACCAAAGACTTACAAAAATGGTACTAACAGCTGCCTCGCTTGGCGCTCAGCAATAAGAGGTTAGTGTTAGGACTGGTCGGCCTGGTGTCAGGATAATGTGACTGGGTGGGACGTCATGCTACATGTCTGCGGCATGATGCCCCAGTGCTAGGCATCACTATAAACTGTCACACTGCAGGCATCGTAGCGATATGACTGAAACATTGTTAAAACTACGTTAAAAATCCATATCACACACACACACACACACACACACACACATTCTTAAGAATTGTATGTCCCACTTGATCTTGGCATATTAATTAGCTAATATAATATTGTGCACTAGCATTTTTTATGTTTCGATTCTGTTTCTTCTATTTCTTTATCTGAATTACTACAATATTTTGTGAAGTCTCTAGTATGTGCCTACATCTCTTTTAAATGCTATTATATAAGTTTTGTCGGTAAATGATGCTAATGTTATATATCAAGCATATTTCAACCATTCCACTCTGAATACCTTTTTTACAAACAGAAAAAGGACCCATTTCATGTAATGTAGTTGCTGCTAATCTTTTCAAACGTTATTTTCTTTGAACAGTTTTCTTCAAATTTAGTTCTTCTCATTCTGTATTTTATACTTTTTGCAGTTCATTCAAGAAGAAATCAGACAAATAGTGTCTTATTACTCTTTCTCTGTTTGCGTTCTTTTTTTTTGGGGGGGGGGTCATTGGTATTCCAATCATTTTCCTTGTCTGCTAGTTAGCACAAGATCAAAAATGTAAATTTCTCTATTCATTATGTACATCAGACAAGGCGTTGAGAGTCAGACTAGTTCGTCTAAGCTGTTGCTTGAAGGATGCTTTATAAAATATGCCATCTTATATTCTTTCTCTATTACGATCTAAACTGTTCAAGTCTGCATGTACTTTTGCAATGTGGCTAATTTTAATTTCTATTATATTAGTTGTTTATTATCTTTGTAAAGGTTTTGCAAATGGAGATAACAGTCTTTCCCCGGAAATGCTAAAACGTCAACAATATGGGTACAAATGTCCTTATAAATGTCACATGATATTATCTGGCAGATAAAGTAGTTGCAGATCTGAAATCTATTGTTTTTATCCCCCAAAATGGATAATCAATTCCATTAGATTTATAATTATCAATTATATTGGCTGACGGTTCTACCTTTTATTTATATCAATTTGTAACCAGGTGTTTAGTGTCGGTTTCATCGAAAATTCCAGCAAAGACTTGTACAATATCTAAATCCATAACAATGTTATATTTTCTGCATGAAAATAATTGTCAATCTATTCATTGGTTGCTTTAATTATAAATAGCCCAGCTATACTTTTTATTGTGATATTACACGATTATGTGTTATATATTTGTTTTGCAATACAGCTAGTACATAATTATTGGCCGTTGTATAGAATTTGCCTTGTAAGTTTTACTTGGCGTCTATATAGGTTAAATTCTGAAACAATATCCCCCAATTATGAAATACGAAGTTCCAAGAAATCATAGTTTTAAAGAATCACGTTCGTTTATGAAGTTGTATTTGTAAAATATCTCCGTTAATACAATAGTGTTGTGGAAAGGCTAATCTTGTATTTTGTTGTAAAACCCAAGATATAATTTACTGTACATATTCCTGTTATTCCGCTTATGTGGTATGCATTTTAAGCACCAAACATAGATCACAAATAGTTCTTGCTTTGGCATGGTGACAGAAATTATAAGCTGTATTGCATTTATTTATTAGACTGGTATCATTTAGCTAAAGCAGCTTTCGTAAACCATAGGTAGAGGAACAAGTCTTGTCTTACATAGCGGGTTTGAGGTCAAAAAGTAAAACTCCTGGAGAGTCAAGATTGGCCTTAGCTAGTCGGCTTTCTTTTCAAATGTAAAGTCAAACCTCTTAAACGAGTGGTATTTGAAGAAGATGCTTTTTCTTTTTACTGAGAAAAAAAAAATCTTTAAAAAGCAGAAACATGGGATATGGAAAATCTAATCGTGTAGAGTTAGCTTTCTGAAATTGCTTAAAGGTAATTATACGTCCTTAGACGAGTGTTGTTTCAGAAGAACATGTTAGTGATCAATTTGTTTTTAAAGAAATAAATTAAATTGCTTGCCTTTTTTTTAAAAAAGAAACCAACACATGTAAGGGTTTAATAAAGTTGCAGATAGTATAATTCAGAGATCTGGAAGACTACTTTGTTTAAACGGTTGCGAGATTGGTGTGGGATCGATATTTTGAGTCAGTGTTTATATGTCTATATGGCTGCAGTTTAACGCATTTTTTCAATTAAGTTAGTAGGATGAGTCACATGACAGAGCCAAATATGAACTAGGATAAAAGAAAATACTTAATGTTGATGACTTTTGTATTTGTATCAGCATTATTTTTGCTTCGCGCTTTTGTAAGAAATATAGAGGAAACAGGAAGATAAATGTAGACCAAAATGCGTTGAATATTCATCAGAATCCTGATTCACTCATGAAATAGGTATTGCAACATGCGTACATAGTACTGCAAAATTATCTCACACGTTTATGCCCTGTGTGCATTGGACTATACATGCTTAAATATTGGACTAGGTCCTAATAACTGTTTCCATCACAGTTAGATCGACCTACACATCACGATGAGAGAATATGTACGTTGTCTTGGTAGATGAGCACAATCGTCTAGAAGAGCCCTAATTATTGGGCAAAATATGCATTTTGACCAATTAATGACATGCATTATATCATAAGTCTGATCTTTATTGTTAATATCAAGTTAGATAATCTAACTAAAGGGCAAACATGAGTGCATGGTCGTCCAAATAAGTAAACACGTATATTTCTCAATGTATCTGTTATTTACACCGAGTAAGAACAGAAAGAGTTATGGAAATGGATATAGATGGCAAACAGATCTCATTTTTGATTTAATGGGCGCTTCATGTGCCATTGATCGTAACATTTACACTAGTTTGCACTTACAAAGTATTAAAACTCATTTTCATTTTCCCATGAACGAGATGATAGTCCAAGCAAACGCCTCTGTGTGCAAATTTTATTTCAAATCGCTTAATGGAATTTCAAGAAAATTGATTGTCTAAGATCCGTATTAAGCAGCAAAGGACATCCGAGATAAGTTTAAAATAATGAAGTTATATAAAGTTGTATTACAATGGTGGAATGTTAAATCAGTCATACAAGGTTAAGGTGATGGCAATATGTAAACACGACTATGCAAAGTTAGGTTGATTTGGTACACCTTTCTAACTGTACAACTGACATATTCCAGGTTTGGTGACTTTGTAATAAATTTAGCTAGCTAAACGAATACGTTCTATTGGATGTAACTTGCGTTTCGAAGACAGAGTTTTCTACACAAACATGAACAAATAAGTTGCCATGTCACAAACCAAAACAAGCATTTTCGCTACAACCAAAGTTATCAAGTGGCTCTAGTCTTCTCTCGAGTTCTTTTGTTTGCCATCAGTTTATTAGGCTGAAAAGCGTGAGAAGTTAAGAGTATCACATACATCTCATGACGATTTAATTTGTGACTTTCTCTTGCGGAACAGGGTTATGCTCTCCCTGGCAAATCTGTAGTTAGATTACCATGCATATATAGTGATCGATTGCCACGACAAAATCAAGGTATAAGCATATATTTACATAGTAATTATAACATCGTTTAAGATGAGAAATTTTGCAGCCTGGTACACAGTATCTAGATAAATGCCGAATGGTAGCAATGTAATTGGAGTCAGCAATTTCCCCGATCTTATGTGTCCTCACGAGTAAAAATCCATAATTCACCTACAAATGCCGTCCATCGCACCAAATGTGATGAATGTATGCAGAGACAAATTCAATTCAAATATGTTTTTATGCTTATAGAAATACCCTTTAAACAATATGATCAACTTCATTGCGTACAGAAGTCAAATAATTTCCTTGTGTACTGCACGTCAGGACTGGGTGTTCCAAGCCACACCTTTTCGACGACAATTACAGTCGGCTGTCAGATCTCTGCCCGGACATGTCTTACAGGGAAATGCTAGCTATATGTTTTTGTACTGACTGCACATATTTAAAGGTCCGACTGTTTTCCCTGTGTTCATTTGCGAAGAAACACGACGTCCTTATTGGTCTTTCTAAATCCTACGTAGTATTTTCCTCGCGATATAGCAGTTATTTAACAGCAGGAATGAAGAAATACAAATAAATCAGTGCGCCGCTAAGAAGTCCTGGATATGAGTTTGAATGCACTTAATTTTCAGATGAATTGCTAATTGTGGTAAGGAGACCTTACTGGAACAAATACTACGTACATAATATAGCATGACTATACACTCAATGTATAATTCTGACAGTGATATGGATAACAGAGTCCGTCAAAGTCGACTGGGACAAGAGCTAAACAAGAGTACCGAACATTCACCGACGATGACATCAAAATTGTACTCAAGACAAGGAAAGGATCTATTGTTTGTTATCCTGTGTTTTGTACTGGCGACGTCAGCTACGCTTATTTCCGCAAACTTTATAACTAGAGGCAGACAATACTTCGTTCCTGATGCCATAATGCAAATTTTGATATGTATTCTATCTTTCTCAGGCGTCATCTGCCTTGTTGTTATGCTTATTTATAACGCCAATGAAGGACAAAATAGATATAGACCTCGCAATGCTGACCATAACGGCAGGGGGAATACATTTCGAGCTACAGTAAAGACTGTCGTGCTGTACATCTTCGCTTTTGGAACACTTTGCCATTTTATTCTGAAGATTGTTACGATATCGGATTGTATTCGAAACGGAGACACCAAAGGAAGATTTGCCTTAGTGATGTATTTGTCTTTGGCCATATTCAGTGTGGTTCAGCTTTTACTTTTTTGGAAATATAACTGGAAAAGGTGCACTAGTTTTCGATCTCAAATTCCAATTATTTTCGTTGTCTGCGCAAATATCAGCGTTGGATTTAGCGTTTTTATACAAGAAACTGTTGACATTTTAGATGAATTAGGATCTAATGACAATCACCAGCAGGATTTAAATAGTTCTGGAATGTTATCAGAGCACACTCGATGTCACAATTCAAGTTTATCAAGGCATATTGAGCCAGTGAGCAATTTCCTGTATCCTTTTGTAATAGAATTTTCATTGCTGGCAACTGAATTTATGTGGTTCATTTGGGCAATACCATTTCCAAATGGCGAATTGTCTGAGCTTGTAGACCTCTCCCATCGGACATATAATACCACAAACAGTGAACAAATGCCACTACTAAATGGCACTAGAGCTTCCACGTATAATAAGATGGCAAAATACAGAGTTTCGGTGATAATATCACTAATAATTTGTGTTTCAACTGTAATTATAACATTTATTGCCTATACTAAAGATGGCATACCGCTCCTGCATTCCACATTTGTTATCATGGAACTACTATTTTCGGTTTTACTCTTCTGTTCATGTGGGACTGGACTTTTGCTTGCAGTATCAGAAGATCACACAAACAAGGACACGTCTCTTCTAGGAAATTCTTTGTCGTTCTTTTTGACCGTTGGTAGCGTATCTGTGTACCATATTTTCTCGATTATATCATCCATAACACTTTTATGCAACAATGCTGAAATTGCATCACCTTCATTAATGTACATCGGACTCTTCACTGATATATTTCACCTCCTGGCTGCTTACCTTCAGACTCTGTTTTTGGGTCAATGTTCAAGGGTAGCTTTCTATGAATTTGGTCAGCGACAATTATTAATTCTCAGAATGTGTGTTTTCGTTTCCATAGCAAATGGCAGTATGTGGATTGAAAATAGTTTCTTGCCCTTCCGAAAGATAGACAATGATCACCTTGTTAATGTAATAGATTCTGAATTTTATGGTGTGGTAGGTTGGGTACTTATGAGCAAAATTTTATTCCCTTTCTGTATATATTTCAGGTTGGAATCAGTCATTAGGTCTTTAATAATCCTACAGAGAATCTGAGAGAAAATGGCGATACAATATAATTGATGTAATGGATTATTTGCAACTGGGAGGTCTTCGAGATTATTACGTAAAGAAATAAAGTTCCCTATGCAAGTATTATTTGAATTCATGTTAGTTTCCTCAGGATTGAATCTGTCACACACAGAGGGATGTCAGTGGTCCCCAATACGTCTGAAACGCTAATCCTGATTTAAGACAAGTGAAAATAATAAACTGTCGAAATTTGATAAATATTATAAATCAAACCAATTGATTATTTGTTAACACAATATCAGACACTGTGAAAAAAATCTAGGAAATGTTAGGTTTGGCCATAAAATGAACATGTCATTTCAAAATTCCAATAATGCATGGCACTATATTCATTTGAGCGACCACAATATTGCATCTATATTTCATCCTTTATGGTAATGGTAGCAATTGTAAAAGAGTACGATCTTAAATATGTGTATTTTTATTTCTGCTGTATATTTAAGTCCTTTTTAAATCGGTTTCTCAGAGATAATTTCTTTCTGTTCAGCCTGATAAAACATTATTTAAGAAAGCTTGTTCAGGGTCAATCCAGTCAACGTCTGCTTATATTGTTTAGATATCTAGTAACGGGGCGACATGAAACGGTTCTACTAGTTATCATTAAATTGTACAGCATGGATTTTAAAATAATATATGATTTGGGGAGAAACTGACTAAATATATTGATCATTATTAGAGATCTCTCTGATTGTTGTCCACATATCAACTAAGAAGACATCGTCTTTTTGTTTAGTTTGTCTTTGTTTGGTGTTGTTTTGTTTTTTGTTGTCTGGTCTTTTTTTGTTTTCATTCCGCATAACAGATACACGTTGAAAATACTAGACTGTTTCGAATATGGCGTTTATGTACTCTAAATAATCAGTTACAACAATGCCCAACCCGATTCGTAGACTTCAAGATGGCAATCGGATTTGTACACAACGTATGGGTATATGTCTACATAGCCACTCAATTATCCCTGGAACTTAAGGAAGGGTAGATAAACGTTCATCATGTTTCGAAAGATCGAAACAAAGATAATATACATTTCCCTACTAATGTGAATCAACACACTGCCATTCATATAGAGCTGTGAAGGGGTGGGTAGGTAGGTACAAGCAGTATAATACGTTACGAATAAATTTATGTTGCACGTCTAATCCATTATTTTAAAAACTTCATCCATAATATAAATATGTGTATTTGTAATTCTACACATGACGAAAACCCCCAGCTCATAACACATAAAGTAAATGGAAGCTTCCAATGCCTACCAGCTCTGAGATCAATGGATCTCTTGTTGGCATTAAATGCCTATGTAAAGTGCAGCGAACGCGAGAGACACAACGCAATGCAATCATCGGATTACTGAAAAATACAAACTCAGATCTCTCATAGCGACCAAGTAATTAATTCTCATCTAAGTGCACAGTCACTGGAATCTCGGTAGGTTATGAACTTAAAAAAATTTCTAAAATGCAGGCTAATCGTCTTTCTCCATATTTAAACATTCACTTCCTGTTACCATTCATCATCCTTCCAGCTCTGTTTAGCATATATTTGTAAACTTTCATATTAACCTCTGTATGACTATATCTCTGTTGCCGGAAGCCGCTGTGCCTGTTAAGATAGAGGAAATTGATCATTGGGTCGATATGATTATTTGCCTACTACGCACGAATGCTTATATCAGCGACTTCTTTCCATCCTTTCTGGTACGTGTTCTTAATGAAGGAGGTTTATGGGCTGGCGCGTGCAAGCAATGAAATGGGTGTCGATCTGAAGATAGTAAATGTTATTTATCTCAGTATATTTTGCTACAGTCTTCGATATATTAAGTCAGACATTTAGTTTGGCAAAGACATTTTGTCTTAGCAGACGAATTTATTCATCTGTCTACAATAAACAAGAAGCTGATCACAAATGGGTAGTAGGAAAGCATCGTTTCTTGTCACACCCACTCAAGACCAATTTCATGCATTATTCATTTATTCTGATTGATCGTGGTTTCCTACTGTTTTGTTTTGTAGCCCATAGTGAATTAATAGTTCAATCATTATTGCAATAATAAATTCTCCACATGATAATCTGTCTTCCTTTTAAATTTTCGATATAGAATAAATATTTCCTTGTTCCTTATTGCTCTATATCCCTTGACACGCGCTATACTTACTTGTCCATCATTCTCTCTCTCTTTAAAAAAAAAAAAATCCTGTCCTTCTAACCGATCAATTCCTATACATTGAGACGAACTCGAAAGGTAAAGCCAAATGAAGCCACCATAAGTTTCACATTTTCAGGTCCATCCATGAACATTAATTTTTAGTAAGTACAGTACAGAATACAAATGCCCGTAAGGTTTACATGAACAATTCCATACACCTTACTATCACAAATTTTACCATTTCTACTACAGTCGCTAAAGCTAAATTTACCTCCACGTCTGCTATTTTACTGCTCTCTTTCGCTCCCTGCTGCCTTAAAATGGCAATCTATCTATCTATCTATCTATCTATCTATCTATCTTGTGTAAGCATACTAAACATATTTATTCAAGATGCAAGTTTCAAATACAGTATACAGCAATAACCTGAATATTCAGCAATCACCTAGATTCCCGGAAACGCGTCACAATGATGAAGATGCGAACTTTGGCATCAGGTCATGCATTCGGGTATCCTTCTCACACGGTTGACCTTTATCCTTGCTTGCAGTCAATGATATACAAGGGAATATATCGCCAACTTTCTTGTATCTATGTGACTTGACTCCTACGCAGCTTATAATTGCTTAATGGCTGCGAAAAAAGGGAGGGGTTACTACTGAGAAGATTGTCTTTATTCATATAATACACAATCTTGGACAGAAAACGAACATTTATCACTTTGGGTTTTAGTAGATAATATTGACCGAGTTACGAGGACTGCAGTAGATCAAGGGAGGCCACCTGTCTTCTGACTGTATTGACATAAAAGTGTTGTGTCCCTTAGACCGCATCCTAACTGACGACTACTTCACGTGTGATATTTGAAGATAAATATATACATTAAATGATCACACACATTTATAGAATTGAATAGGTGTGATATGAGGAGATAATTATTTTCATCCAATAATCACACAATGTAGACTTGTAAAAGCGTAGTATGTGAACAGAAAATGAGCTCATTCAATGACCACGCACAATTAATATTAGCAATAGTGTGGTATGTGAAGAGAAATTGGACTCACTGAATAACCACACACGATTAATTAGAACGGGGCAATATTTGGTAAGGAAACGTCACCAGTGATCACCCAAACGATGTTTTCTACCTGCAATATACCCTGACGTCAAGGCGAACTCTTTTACTTTTATACACTGGGAGTTGCAAACAAATCTTCTCAAAGAACAGGAACTAAAATGTCCCATATATAAATGTTTCAGACTCATGAAAATGGATCCTAGATGAAATATTAGAAGTGAAGAAATTGTTATTTTAGAATACTAAGAGATTTAAGTTCTAATTTACTTACTGAAATTACAGCATTAGCTATGTGTATCTTAAAATTCTTTAACTAATGTAATTGTTAATGCATTAGAAATAATTGCAAGAGAAACATTAAATAAATTATATAAGTAACTAAAATAAAGTAAAGTAGACACCCATGTCTTGCTATATTGACTCTTAAACCTGACTGTTACATACTGCTGTACATACCCAACGAATTTGGGCTTTGGATGGTCTCTTGTCTCCTTGCTCGCACACCGGCGTTCTGGCATTCTGGCTCCCGATTCAAAATTTCCCGGGTCTTAAATACCTTATAGTTGGAAATTTGCTGGAAAACAGCTGAAATTTGGAAGTCTGTTGGAAAAAGTGCTGGATATTGGAGAAGTTGGAAAACTGTTGGAAAATCCCAGCTAGTCTTGAGACTATAAACCTATGCAAAAATAATGATTATTTCCAACCAAAAGGATATTTTTTTTAAAATTATCGTCAGGAAAGATCACTTTGCTGAAAATTTTCCATTTCCATCGCTGAACCGTAATTTGGTAACTCATATCGTTCTCCGTACGGGTATACTATACTAGACCTACCTTGCGCATGCTCAGTGAATTATAAACAACAATGGCAGCGACCTACGAAAGCATCATGTGATGCATCAAACGAAGCCCAGTATTTTATATAAGGATCGATGACATCTATTAAATATATCATCTCCGGTAATCGAATATGATCTCCTCAAAACCCCCAAATCTATAAAACTTTTCTTTATCATGCCAAATTAGCAAATGCGTCCTATGAAATCGTCAGTAGGTCAGACGTTTATGTACACATTGTATGTACCGTAATCAGCTGATAGTTCCAGTAACAATTATATTTTTATCGGTAATTAATTTTCTTCCTCTTTGAAAAATGCACTTCCTGAATAATAAAAAAAATCAGTCGTGCAATGTAGTATTTCTGGTGATCTTATATGTCGTTGATTTTAGTGTTTCGCGAACTTTCATCAGTTACAGTAAAGAATATAAAATTCCGACTGTTACAATATATATATATATATATATATATATATATATATATATATATATATATATATATATATATATATATGGTTGGAGAAAGTTCTATGGTCACCACGGTATCTTTTCGTATTGCTCTCTTTATATTCGCAAGCTGGTAAAGGATCACATCAATGCATATGTAAATGCCGGAACTTCTGCAACAGGTGCATGAAGTACATATCGACCACGCATTGCTCAGACAACTCCATGTGTTCAAATGAAATGTAGTAAATCGGGTACAACGTGGTGAAGACATTCTTGGACAATGCGGCTCATGTACCACCACAGATTATGATATGCTGAGACATGATTGATGTCGAAGTCAAAGAAAATTAATTCTGAGGGTTCCTGGTGGCCTTTAACAGTGAGGAAACTTTAGACACTCCTAACTTATCAAATATCATCACACAATATGTTTGGATGTCTTCACGATAATAATGTTTAAACTCAGCGAACTGGAATATAGGGCGCTGAGATCATGTTGGGTACTTATTTGCCATCTAAACAGTCCCCGAAGGTTATTATGGTGTGAGTCTGTGATGAACGCAAGAAATGACAGCGCTGACGTATATTCAAACTACACAAACGACAACAAAGGTAACTGCGGTCAATGATGGTGTTATGCTTCAAGAATATTAATATTCACAATTCATTGTTTCCATCAACAACACCACTAGCACGCCGAAATACATCGTTGACGTTATCCTTCGTGTTTACACCACCATGGGTATGGCTCCAAATGAAACCCTACGGAGATCTCCAGCAAAACCCGATTATGCGAGGAATCGCATAAAAAAAAAAAAAAAAAAAAACATCAGTTATGGTCCATGATGTTAAATCCAATGCAGGTTGAATCCAATGTGTTAATTTTAGTAATTCGTTATCCATTTAGTCCATACAGTACGGCATATATATATATATATATATATATATATATATATATATATATATATATATATATATATATATATATATACAAACATCTCTCGGAAATCATCATATAAGACAATATTAAACTTACATTAATAAAAAGGATGTTGGTTGTATAGGTCAATTCATTAATGTAGGTTCATGTGTTTGATTTTAGCTAATGCTTTAACCTTATTTGCCTGGGACATCGATGCTAAGCTGACACATATACCTATTTAATTTAATTTAATTTCAGCTAATGATTTAACCTTATTTGCCGGGACATCGATGCTAAGCTGACACACATGCCTATTTAATTTGATTTGATTTCAGCTAATGATTTAACCTTATTTGCCGGGAGATCGATGCTAAGCTGACACACATACCTATTTAATTTGATTTCAGCTAATGATTTAACCTTATTTGCCTGGGACATCGATGCTAAGCTGACACATATACCTATTTAATTTGATTTGATTTCAGCTAATGATTTAACCTTATTTGCCGGGAGATCGATGCTAAGCTGACACACATACCTATTTATTTTGATTTCAGCTAATGATTTAACATTATTTGCCTGGGACATCGATGCTAAGCTGACACATATACCTATTTAATTTGATTTCAGCTAATGCTTTGACCGGTTTTGCACGGGGCATCTATGCTAATTTGGTATGTACACCTATTTAATTTGAATTGAGCTAATGATGTGTGTGTGTGTGTGTGTGTGTGTGTGTGTGTGTGATTTGAATTTTAACATTGCTTTAACAATTTAGAGTCATATCGCTTCGATATCTGCCTTGTGGCAGTTTATGGTGATGTATAGCACTGGGGCATCATGACGCAGGCATGTAGCATCATGTCCTATCCGGTCACATTATCCTGAAATCGAGCCGACCAGTCCTAACACTAACCTCTTAATGCTGAGCGCCTAGCGAGGCAGCTGTTAGTACCATTTTTACAGGTCTTTGGTATGACTCGGCCGGGGTTAGAGGCAAACCACTCGGCCACCGGGACGGTCAGCTAGTGCTTTAACCGTATTTGCATCAGCCATGGTATTTTTTAGTCCAGACCAAATATATTTTACTGTTTTAAAGTAAGTCACATCTAAACTTCAGTCAATCAGATTACAGGTTTCTAGATGTAAATTTAAGTCCAAGCGTACGCCATATTGGACAATGGATGTCATACCATGTCCTGTCCTAAACACAGATAAATCTGTCGATAATTAGACTATTTGACAGCGACTAGAACGTCCTTTCTTTTTTAATGAGTTGTCTATTTTGTTTAAAAAACAATATATGAATCAATTGGTCTTACAGAGTTTATCATCATCAAAAATATTAATCGGTTTAATGAGCTTACGCTAAACACGGACAACATGTTTTGAGATTATTTACAAAAATTCATGCTGGTCCACCAAACAAATGAGTCCGCATGAAAAAAGTTTTTGTCTAAAATCAGTAACTTTTTTATCATATACTGCAGTCAAGTTAGGTATGTAAAGGCCTTTTTCTTTAAAGTAGCACTGAACTTTAAACGAACAATGTATTAAGAATGAAGTTTTTTTTACATCTTCATCCAACTAAATTATAATAATTCTTCCAATGGGAATTTCTAAATACTGAATTCCATTAAAACTTACTTCTTTTCCTGTGATTTTGTAATAACGGTGACGCAAATTGAACTATAAAGGTGCAGTGTTGTAAAAAGTTTCATGGCGGTAACATATTCTTACTCATCGTTCTGTCAAATGGAGCATCTCAGTTTATGTACATAATCATGCATTAACGATATCTCAACATGTTCGTTTGTATTCAAGTATCGGACATATGGTCTGGAGTACAAATTCTACTCTCTACTGTACAAACGGTGTTCTTTTCTTTGAGACCCGCTGGTTCGTTCATTTCATTTTGCTTATTGGTGAAATTGAATCCGAGGTTGTGACTCAACTTAAAACTTTTGCCCTATCTACTATTTATAAAAGCCAGTTTATTGTTGACATCGGCATCTTATAAAACATTTCTTCAATCGTAATGATAGCGAGATTATTTAATCAATATCTTTTTTTGTATGTATGTAAAAATCCTACGTAACGTGGATGGCAGCAGTGCGATGGACCTAAGAAAATAGTAACAATTAAGGAAAATAAATAATGTTAGAGTGATCGTATACACAGAGTTTTGTAATGGCGATATTTAGAGCTGTCTGCATATATTGACAACCGTGAACAAGTTCATAACAACCTACAAAAGGGATACAGTTTTTAAGGTTATACTAAACAATAGTGTTTTCCTCTTAATATAAGTATCTGATATAGAAATAACTGAAAAACAATAAAGACCATTTTCTCGGTTATTTATTCCAGTTCTACTTATGTTTGTTATATTTTTCTTGTGTCGGTGATAAAGAGGCACGGTATTTTCTGATAAAGTTGATATCAGTTATGTCTTCGTTGCGCTTTACCCGTGACGGAAAGGTTTATAACAAAAGAGGCTGGTATCCCTTAAAGTATAAAACCTTACGTTTTATACCAACACACATTATCGGCATATTCAACGATCCTTCCAGGTTTCAAGAAAGGCTCCAAAGTATCTTAATTGAATGCAGATGCATTGTATTTTCAGTATTTTGGTAATTTCCCTAAAGTTGCTTAATACTGATTTGTAATATTGTTTTCTGAAATGATCGTACGCATTTTTCTGAATCGCAGGGTGAATGTGTTTTTCCAGGTAAGCGACTGTATTAATATGTACCTAGCCACAGAGATTACTTGTGACGAGGTAACATGACTAACATGATATGCACGGGTATTCTACCGTGACTTGTACTCACTCTCCTATGGATTTAAGTAAGGCCAATTTCTAAAACCAGACTGGTCGTTTTTGGATCACGTCAAGGAGTATACACTCTCCACTGTTCTCCAGCCATAGGGGTAAATGTTAAATTTACATTTTCATTTGATATGCGAAGCTTATTCGGTTTGTAATGTCTTATAGCGTAATAATGTATTTATTACAACGCAGATTTAAAGTACTGAATTAAAAGTAACTGTTAGAGGTTAAAGTATTATCATATATCTAGAGAATATACAGAAACTATTATTATGACCAATTTGATTTTATTGTAGCTGACTGTGTAGCTGACTATGTTTGTAGCTGACTGTGTTTGAAGCTGATTCTGACTGTTATTGTAGCTGACTGTTATTGTAGCTGATTGTGACTGTCGCTGTGATTGTGTCTATGAAGTGTGATTGTCAATGTGACTGTGAATATGACTAGAGCGGTCTGAAGCTGTCCGAAGCCGTCTAAAGTTGCTTAGAGCTATCTGGAGTTTCCAGAATATTTAATGCTGCGTTCTGTCGATACGTATGTATGTATGTACGTATGTCTGTGCCACGGACGTAGACGTAGCAAATTGAAAAAGGTGCTGTATGCTGTCTGTACGTGTAACGTAGGACTGTACTCGTGGTGGATTCATAAAGAGTGCGAGCGGTCGATAAGAGTGTGGGCCAACCCAAGGAATCGTGCGACTGTACAAGGGGTCTAGAAGCATACGTTTGGATCAGTTGTTGTTCCATTGCATTTTTTTATATATATTCATAAGATTATTTTGAATCTTCGTTATGTTCATAAGATTATTTTGAATCTTAGTTGTGTTCTTAAGATTATTTTGAATCTTAATATAATTCATATTCGAGATTATGTGAATCTCTTATTGTGTAAAATACTGTTTGAAGCGTATGTGCAGTCCATGAGGTTTCTTGGATCTGTACTTCATATTAATTTAATATTTTGGTTTATTTTCCATGTATGAATGTTGTGTAGAGTGATTTGAGTAAATCGTATGTTGAGAGCGTGAGAGATTCATTGTATTTTTACATCATATATTTATCTTTATTAATTCATTCATAAATTTCCATCTTTCTCACATTGTGTTTGTCTTATTCATTTAGTCCAAAGACCCACTCGGTTGCTATTCTGCGATACAGTTGTGTTGGCTATAATCTCTGCAGAGAGGGAAAAATGGAAAGGAGAACTACGCTTCTCACACTAATTGATAAATCAGTTTTATCACAAGGCTCCACATAACTCAGGATGGAGAATTAAAAAAAAAATCAAAAGCAAATATTTTCTTTTCTTTTATAAATTTGTGTTTTTACTGTAAACAGGTTTTTTAAGGCAACTCAATGAGTTATTATAATAGTACATTACAGCGTATCTCATAAGATAAAACATGTTTTGTATTACATTTGTCTTTTATTTTATATGCAATTTCACAGGGTTACATATTTATGTTTTATATGTTATTTTCTTGTGTATCATCTCTGCATTTATTTGGTAGAGTTTATCTTCTTAAATTTTGGTGCAATCAAATTTTGCTTTCTAACTTTTTGCAGTTTCCTAACTTTACTTTAACGGCACTATACTCCCACTATTGTACTGAGGTGCATGAGAAAAGCTGCCACGTCCATACATAAAATCATAACATGAAATTACTCTGCTGAAGCGTGATACATGAATTACACCTAAATTTAAAACTTTAAACACAAAAAGAGCGTTCAACGTGGATTTAACTGTATCAATCCACTTCCTAAGCATTAAAAATACCACCCTTATCAAGCAGGAACATATATGTATATAGACAGATAGAAACTCAATTAATAGCATAATATATCGTATAAAATATGCAACCATGTGGCAAAAAAATTAACTGACTGAAAAGTATTAGTCGGTTATAGAATTCATAGACAATTAATACATTTTTATTGAATTATTTAAATGTGCTACCAAAAATAGAATGATACATGTTTGTCCAGTTTATTTTGCTATTGATATGCGTCTTTGATTATATTTCTTTTTCTATGTGGAATGAAAGTTATTTAAAATCTCTCAACTTGAATAGAATTTATCGAGTTTTAACCAGAATAATCAAAGTGTGCTGTATGGACCATCTGGTTGCTTGCAATTAATATATATCATGAGTCAATCCAAACGCCCAGTCGATTAGATTCGTCTAGAAGACTTTTATTTTCAAAGTCAGATTGATATGTGGATCATTCCTTACATGGAAGGTATGAAAAACAGTCTAGCATCACAAGAGGCCAACATGGTGTTGGCAAAGTATAGCCGCCTACCGGATCGACTAGCAAACTTTAAGCATTGTTAGATCCAGTGATACATGCATGAAATCGATATGAAAATTACTTGTTTCCTCCGAAATTGTGAGTATTAAATCGTTACGTCTTTAATCTGCTGAAAGACCAGATAAAACTACATCGTTGATGAAATGTGACCTGGTACTCGCGATTTGCATTGCTAATCGCATAAGTACTCAACTCTAACAACCCACATTTTCAAATGATGTAGAGAAAAAAAAATATTAAATAAAAATCGAATACTGGTTGTAATAAAAATAGTAAAACGAAAGAACACAAAATTCTCCATATTGATATATTCCGAGAACAAGTTCTGGAGTTTTTGTATCACGTGACTACCACGTTGACTTTTGCTCGCTGCTTGATAAATTAGACTGGCCAGATTCCTGGTTTTCACAAAAAAGTATCCGACTTTAATTTAATAAAATTTAATTTCTGCATACCATAACTATAAAGGAGTTTGTGTTGTCATTTGAGACTTCTGAAGTCATGTGACTAGTAATGCAAATGGCGAGTACTTGGTCAGGTTTCATCTAAGCAATGGTTTCATCTTATCTGTCGGCGGATTAACGACTTAGCGATTATAATACTTGCCATTTCTTAAAAAATAAATCATTTTCCTGTCGATGTCATGCAAGTATGAGTCGATATACCAGTTTAAATTTCTAGTCCCGCTGGTGAGCGACTACCATATGTTGATACCGCACAGTGGCGACAAATTCAAAATATTCGATATGCAGTTACAATGACCCCACACCCCAACCTAAATGTCAAAATATGAAAAATGAGGTGGGAATATTCGGAGGAAACTCGGATTATAAAACGGACTGCTATTCGTTAGTAAACAAATTTGCAGTCCAAATTGTTTAATCTCAGAGCGGAAACGACAAATTGTCGTCCCTTGTATTACATATTAAAAAACGATACGAGCCCTGTATCAATGACCTTGACATTTATCTTTAGAAAACCATGGGATCCATAAACACTGTCTTGATGTATTATGTCGAGTATCATAATGTCATTGAATTAATTAAACCTAGTATCAATGTGTTGTGTAAAACATCATAATGTCACTGATTTGATTCATTCTAGTAGTGATACGTTGTGTCCAATATCATAATGTCACTGATTTGATTCATTCTATCAATGATAAGTTGTGTCTAATATCATAATGTCATTGATTTGATTCATTCTAGTAATGATAAGTTGTGTCCAGTATCATAATGTCACTGATTTGATTCATTCTAGTAATGATAAGTTGTGTCCAATATCATAATGTCGTTGATTTGATTCATTCTAGTAATGATAAGTTGTGTCCAGTATCATAATGTCACTGATTTGATTCATTCTAGTAATGATAAGTTGTGTCCAATATCATAATGTCATTGATTTGATTCATTCTAGTAATGATAAGTTGTGTCCAGTATCATAATGTCACTGATTTGATTCATTCTAGTAATGATAAGTTGTGTCCAATATCATAATGTCACTGATTTGATTCATTCTAGTAGTGATACGTTGTGTCCAATATCATAATGTCACTGATTTGATTCATTCTAGCAATGATAAGTTGTGTCTAATATCATAATGTCACTGATTTGATTCATTCTAGTAATGATAAGTTGTGTCCAATATCATAATGTCACTGGTTTGATTCATTCTAGTAATGATAAGTTGTGTCCAATATCATAATGTCACTGGTTTGATTCATTCTAGTAATGATATGTTGTGTCCAATATCATAATGTCACTGATTTGATTCATTCTAGTAATGATACGTTGTGTCCAATATCATAATGTCACTGATTTGATTCATTCTAGCAATGATAAGTTGTGTCTAATATCATGTCACTGATTTGATTCATTCTAGTAATGATAAGTTGTTTCCAATATCATAATGTCACTGATTTGATTCATTCTAGTAATGATAAGTTGTGTCCAATATCATAATGTCACTGATTTGATTCATTCTAGTAATGATAAGTTGTGTCCAATATCATAATGTCACTGATTTGATTCATTCTAGTAATGATAAGTTGTGTCCAATATCATAATGTCACTGATTTGATTCATTCTAGTAATGGTAAGTTGTGTCCAATATCATAATGTCACTGATTTGATTCAACCTAGTATTGATGAGTTGTGTCCAATATCATAGTGTCAATTATTTGATTCAACCTAGTGTTGATGTGTCCAGTATCATAGATTTTTATAACTGACCCTTTGTGAATTAATCACAATGGGTCAGCTAGCTTCTCTAAGTTTCGTCGCATAGTCCTTAGATACGATAATTGCATGACTTGTAGAGCGCTGTGCCAGAATGCGTTGAATGAATTTGCTCTGAACTAGTATAGATATAAGCTCACTGGGTAAAACAGAAAATGATATTTTCGTATTTAACGCAATATTAGCTAGCGGAATACTTTTTAGTGACAAGGCAAATGACCTTTGACAGCTTACCATGGCTTGTCTTGGAAATAAATACTTAAAGTACCAGCATTGTGAAAAATGAAATATTTTCTTAGGATTATTCTAAAAAAAGGTTTAACCATCATCTTACTTACCACAATGTTCGGCAAAGTGTTTGAGCTGGGGGAAATTGGGACTGGCTGTACTAAGAAATGTTGATAATATCCACATCTATATAGTGTTTGGTCATCATTTGGTATTGGGGATGCTCATGGAAAGCATCGGTTTCTGCTTTGCTGCAGGGTGGCTGATTTTTTGGGGTATCTGTTAAAATTTGAAACAAATTCAAATAACAACTTTGGCACGTATGTTGTGAATGATTCTAGTCATAGCAATAGAAGTAGTAACAAAAATATGTTGCTAAATCAGAAACTGTATCAATATTAGTTTGTTTCTTTCAGTCTGTCTTTCCTCTGGGACGGCCTTACTGTTTCATCAAATTAGTTTTCAGAACAAAAGGTAGATAAATGTCAACTTATTCTTCCCACACAACCACATTTCTCTCTATAACATTTATCAAAATAGTCGAGATATTTTCAGGCAGGCTTAAACTTTAAAATCCATATCTACTATCAGGCTGCTAGCAAGTAATTCAGACAGAGCGAATATGTCATATACATTTCAACAATGAGTGTTTTGAGTAGGAATCCATTTCTCTATTTCTGACGTAGCAGAAACGAGAACTGGATGCCGCTAATTACTCAGAGGTGGTGCCTTAAAGCCAGTATACGATTAGTTCGAAATTCTGGGAGAGGATGCATCGGAAATCATCCCTTTTTGTGCAGGCTAATTTGTTTTATTTTGATTGAGTTATGAAACGTTACATTGAGGAATCTGAACTTTTGATAGATAAAGGTCAAACACATTCGGAGAGTGCAAAACGTAAGAATAACAACTGAGTTTTTGCAAATCATTCAGGCTCCTTAAATGAGATCTAAATACCCAATACTGTCGTGTAAAGCACCGTAAAATTGCCAATGTGTTTGTTATAGTTTCCCATATCTAGACAGAATAATGTTTTGTTATGTATTTAATCATCACATTTAAGCTAATTGACTTTAGCCGCTTCGGCCAATGTCAACATATGACATGGTCGGCCAAATTGTTCCACGAGCCCTAAAGAGTGACATTTGGGGTCTTGAGATAATAACAAATGTTGAAACAAATATAGTCGGATATGTGATACAGGTGGATATGTGATAAGGGTATATATAAACGGGTTTCATGGCATACTTCATCGACCTTGCTTTGAGAAGCCTATTCAAGATGGTATTTAATATAAATATTACCATAATAAATAACGAAGGTTTGGATGACCAACTCACGTTCTAAATGTATTGGAACAAACCGGGTAGCAAGAAGACATTAATGCTACGGACTCGCTTCTCGCAAAACTTAAAAATATCGTTTCAGTCTCGCAAATATTTAACCATTCTTATAGTAGAGGCTATTAAAAATATACTGCAGAATTATTAACTCTCGGGAATACACAACTTAAAGAACATTAGTCAAACTGACGGCTTTGTTTATATAGGAGTGAATTATGACTAAAATATTGTTGTCCATTCTATACAGTAAATCAGCAACGCTTTCAAACCATTATGATATTAAACAAATCTCATGGTACGTATATGATCTTGAAAGATGACAGAAGCGTAAGTAGAGAAGTATGTTTTTTGTACAAGTTATAAAACGGGAATTTATGCTTGTTTCATTTCAATTCATTCTAAGTGGTTATCTTCGAATAGGGACAAATTTACCAGTAGACTAACCGTTGATGGGACCAATACAATAATAGACTAAACTGAGCTGGGACAATTCAGTACTAGACTAAACTGAGTTGGGACAAATTCAGCACTAGGCTAAGCATTGATGGGACAAATTCAGCACTAAACCGAGCTGGGACAAATTCAACACTAGACTAAACTGAGCTGGGACAAATTCTCCACAAGACTAATCTTTGCTGGGTCAAATTCAGCACTATACTAAACTAAGTTGGGACAAATTTAGCACTAGACTATGCTTTGCTGGGACAAATTCAGCACTAGACTAAACTGAGCTGGGACAAATGCAGCACTAGACTAAGCTTTGCTGGGACAAATTCAGCACTAGACTAAACTGAGCTGCGAATGATTCAGTACTAGACTAAACTGAGTTGGGACAAATTCAGCACTAGACTAAGCTTTGTTGGGACAAATTCAACACTAGACTAAACTGAGCTGGGACAAATTCAGCACTAGACTAAGCATTACTGGGACAAATTCAATACTAGACTGAACTGAGCTGAGACAAGCTCAGTAGTAGACTAAGCTGGCCTGGGACAAATTCAGCATTTGACTAAGTTTTGCAAGGACGAATTCTTTACTAGACTAAGCTTTGCTGAGACAAATTCATCACTAGACTAAACTCATTAGGGACAAATGCAGCACTGGACTAAGTTTTACTTGGACATATTTAGCACTAGATTAAGCTTTGCTGAAACAAATTCAGTACTAGACTAAGCTTTGCTGGGACAAATTCAACACTATACTAAATTGAGCTGGGACAAATTCAGCACTAGACTAAGCTTTGCTGAGAAAAACTCAGCACTAGACTAAACTAAGCTGGGACAAATTCAGCCTTAGACTAAACTTTGCTGGACAAATTCAGCATTAGCGTACACTTGGTGGGGACCAACTCGCTCTGTTTGATGCACAGGCCGAGAGATTATGACATTTTAGATGCATATATGGTGCACCTGTCTTCAAAACACCAATGTATCATGATAGCCTGCAGCAAGTTCAATATTAAAAGCAGATTAAAATAGTATAGACTGTTTTAACATATCAATCAATCATGTTTTGTATATAATTATCTAATTACCTCTCAACAACGGGATGAATTTCATCTTGTGCCTGACTCGCATAGAACAGTTGAGCTATGCTCAATAATGTTGTATGACACGTGGGAAATGTTCCCACTATGATCGTCAAAATACAGGAATTATATAACAACTTTGAACCACAGTCTTTAAAACACCTTTGCTTCAATCGGTATGATCTCTTCAGATGAGATTATTCGTTTGTGTTTAATCTGTAAAATTGTATATTACATGGTGTAGTAGAAAAAAAATCTCATGTAAAATTAAATATTGAATAACAAATTAAATGTATATTCTTTTCCACAATTTTTAAAGATATTTTTAAATATCTTTTAAATTCAACGATAAATGTAAATGGGTGTCAGACAAACACATAGAAATGCATTTAGGTATATAAAAAAGACAATTATACGACAGTATAAACAGAGGAAAAATAGAGGTACTTCCCAGTAACCTTCATAATTCTATCAATTCTGAACACTTCCTAAATAAATTAGGATATATGTGATAACTATCTGCTAGGAACTGGATTTCCTCTTTACTGATATAATTTTGGTATAAACAAAAAGACTAGTTTCGACTCACCCTGTAAAGAACGTGTTTCGGCTCGCCCTTTAAAAGACCATAAAATCAGGTAAAATTACATTTTCATCGACAGACTTAACTCTGTCATAAAAATATTGCAACATCGATAAACGTTCAAAGTTGTACTTTAATGTCGACATGGCAAGTGGAAAAATGGCAGTGGAACGCTGAAAAGCACAATTTTAGTCAAACAATGGTGGGCATATCTACGTGTTTTACATTTCTTCATTCATACACTATGCCAAAGGAGATTTACGAAGTTTAAATTAAAGTGAAGAGAATAACTAGACTTAATTTCTTTGAAAAGATCAATTGAATAAATAAGCATATAAATAACATAATGCTAATCTTTCCTTCCAAAACGAGATGATTTTACCAAAATATAGATCGGATTTTGCGCTGTCTACATGATACCTGCATGATGTGAAATATTTATGAACGTACTCCTTGTAAACTATCCCTTTCGCAATCAAAACCAATGTGAATTAATTCAGTTGTCAACTTGCTGAAAAATAAAGTACACACTCCATGCAAAGAATCTACGAGACAATGAAATAGAGATAAAGTTCTACTGATCAGACCTACATTCAAGAACGATATATCAAGAGAAATTAATGAGATTACGTGCATGAAGAGCACAGAATACATTCGTATTAGATACAGTGGAGTAGGAATTGTAGTCGACAACTGAAAATGAATATGATCTAAACTGGACTCATTTTTCTTGAAACACTTGCATTTGGAAATAAAATCTATACCTTTTCTTTCTAGACCTGAGTTCTTCAAATATGTACATCTACCATAAAACTTCAGTATTTGTGTCAGAGTTGTAAATGAAACAATAGGCGTACCAGGCTCGAAACACCAATATACAGCATATTTTTGGGAATGAAGAAAAAGTCAAAATACTCACACATGTATAATTATTTCAATAAAGTGTGTTTAGAAAATAAGATGCTTAAAATGGGAACACATTATACAAAATATATTATCCACTCCACCCCCCCCCCCTCCATATTGCTTGCTTCTAATCATCGATTTAAGGATTAAATGAATATATTGATAGTAAGTAGGTTGATAGTGCTATGCTAGTCCGGTGTTAAAGAGAGTTGCCATCGGGGTGGGAGTATTTAAATGAAAGAGGCAAATCAAAGTTGAAATACTATGTCAATGCAACCTTGGTACTGTTTATCTGATACAATGTATCCATGAACAGACTTGGAAAGTAATCTCTTCGCCAAAATCAGGTTTTCCATATTCTGAAAGAATATGCCCAGATTTAGTCGCACACTTCATCCCATTCGAATATATGTGGTTGGATAGATGTTATAACTGTTCTATCACTTGTTTCAAGGAATAAATTATTAATTATTGGATTGTCCAACCGAATTTCCTTTTTACTGTCCGTTTAACCTTCGCTGCCCATTCATTTTATTTGCATCAGTCTGTTAATGTGCTTGTATGGCAAAGTTGACTATTAAGTAGTCTTGAAATTTTGTTCTTCCAATTAGAAGATCTATTTATAACGTACTACACTAATGTTATATATATTTGATTTATGTTGTGTGCTTAACCTTCGACCGTGATTAGGGGTTGCGGATGAAGTTTAGGTTTACCTGATTTTTATTATGAATATAAGTCGTAAATAAGATGTTTACTATAATTTGTGTTCAACGTCTAACCTTGTTATTATATCATGGAATGTTCCATTGAGACCTACAATACGTCGTAGTTTAAGTGGGAATGCATATATAGGGGACTTGGTTTACAAATAATTCATTCCTACCTTAGGTTCAATCTCTGGAATTCATTCGTTATCAAGGTTTACAATTATGTTCAGACATAATTCGAAGAATTTTTTTTTTTAAAATCCTTTACTTGAATTACGATCTTTTCATTGATATTTGGATTAACTCTGTTTTAATTATCGAGAACTCATTCAAAGACATTTTTATAGCATAACTGGTATTTTCGAACAGTCAGGACTATTTGTACATCATGCTATTTAATACTATTGGAACATCAAGGCCCTCAAGACAATTCCTACATCAAGATATTAACCCTTTTTGTAATTCTTTAGGAAATTTCAATAATTTAGGACTTTTGCTAGGACATTGTGAATATTTTGGATTTAATTCATAATAAATTTAGTGTCTCTTAAATGTTCACTTCATAATTTCGGGGGCCCCGAGTGGCCGAGTGGTCTAAAGCGCTCTTCGTTACGGATCACTGCCATCTCACCTCTGTCTGCGGCGGTTCGAGTCTAAGATTCAGCCAATGTGGGCATGTGAGAAAGCTTGCCAGTAGCTTCTCGTGGGTCGGTGGTTCTTTCCGGGGTTTTCCGGGTTCTAACTCCACCATTAATACTTGCCGCCATGTATAGCCTATCGTGCTGAAAAATGGCGTTAAACCCCACAACAACAACAACAACAATCATAACTTCGAGAAAACAAAAATTGTGTATTGCTTTTGCTTAACGTGTTGGTTTAGATTTATTCTGTTACATGTTTTAAGACCTATAGTCGTTGTGCAACGAATATGTTTTTCTTTATATTTTTGAAGCTTACCCATCATGTTTATGAACGTCAGAGGAGTGTTATCAGAAACATCCTATGAAAACAAATCTCAAGTGAAGTTATAGACGTCAACAGGGGAATCGTTGTTATTCATAAAAAAAGCCGATATTTTATTTATACAGATCTGCTCGACCTAATCCACGATCTAAACGATTCGGACTTAATCCATGTTCGAAATGAATCTGGTTGCATGTTGTTATTAATCACCATAATCAATCTGAATGGTAGCATAGTTGTTGAGATACAACCTACGTTTTACTGAAGAATATTAGACGCACAGAGAGACTCACAGAGAGACAGACAGATATCGACAGACATACAGAGACAGATAGAGAGAGAAATTATTTAATGGTTTTGTCAAGGCGCCGCTTTGGAGGCTTTATTCACGGATGGTGAGTAGGGCACACTACTATTTTGCCTTTTACTTACTGTATTATTTACATACAATCATTAGGTTGCTTCTTTGCTCAAATGTTTCTTGTATGTAAGCATTATTTTGTCTCATTTTTTTACGCGATGTGGGGAACTGGATTCACATAGTGATACTTCCTGTCATTCCATTGACTACATATTGATATTCACACCTCACATTGTGATACTTTCTGTCATTACATCGACTACATATTGATATTAACACCTCACATTGTGATACTTTCTGTCATTACATTGACTACATATTGATATTAACACCTCACATTGTGATACTTTCTGTCATTACATTGACTACATATTGATATTAACACCTCACATTGTGATACTTTCTGTCATTACATCGACTACATATTGATATTAACACCTCACATTGTGATACTTTCTGTCATTACATTGACTACATATTGATATTAACACCTCACATTGTGATACTTTCTGTCATTACATTGACTACATATTGATATTAACACCTCACATTGTGATACTTTCTGTCATTACATTGACTACATATTGATATTAACACCTCACATTGTGATACTTTCTGTCATTACATTGACTACATATTGATATTAACACCTCACATTGTGATACTTTCTGTCATTCCCCTGACTACGTATCGATATTAACATTTCACATCGATATTAATAACTGACAAAAGTTATACAGTTCTTCCATATATAAGTGAATGGGTGCGCTGAGATTTCGATACTGTGTTACTTAAAGTTATTCCAAAGATGACAAAATCTGAAGATGACCTTCCAAGAATAAAATGGGACTCAAAGAGTGTATTGAAGTCATTTGGATGGTTTTGTCATTGTGGAATATTGAAGAAATTCGATGATTCCCACATTGTCGAATGAGAATAATATTTAGCCTTTAAGGACTGGGAAAAATAAAATCAAAAGCATGGAACACTCCGAAATGCTGTTATTAATTAGCTCGTATTGATGGCGGAAATATAATTTAAACAGACACAATAAATTAATGCTGATGGACGTTATGTAATTATCGTCGGCAGTTCATGGCTCCTTACAAATTTAAGCTTTTCTAGCATCATGTTGTTTAATTGATTTTGAGCATTATTTTGAATGTGTTTAAAACCATTGGCTATGTGTTTTTGCGCTCTAAATGGGTATTACGTATTTGATGTTTCTAATTTACTGTAAGTAGTTTACAGAGTAGAACGTTATTCAGCACTGTAGAAATTAACAAAGACGTATCGAAGAGAAGTGAATGAATAATTGACGTCCTTGCAGTAAACGTCAGTAGCATTTATTTTAAAACTGAACAAAGTTTGATGATTGACACTTTCATTTAGAGTCGATGGACACGCGCTAGTGCATTCGCAATAAAGCAGATGTTAAATCGTGAAGAGAGAATTTATCCCAGCAGTTG
Source organism: Sinohyriopsis cumingii (assembly GCA_028554795.2). Classification (NCBI taxonomy): domain Eukaryota; kingdom Metazoa; phylum Mollusca; class Bivalvia; order Unionida; family Unionidae; genus Sinohyriopsis; species Sinohyriopsis cumingii. Next base: position 61,669,579 of record CM068841.1, read on the forward strand.
AAGCTTAAAAACTACTTTCGTGTTAAAGATAAAAGACATTTGAATGATATAAAATCAGGCATGATACTAAAGAAACAAGCAAATTATGAAAACAAGAACGTCGCGTTTTGCTAAAGTGCATGAAATTCCACTGATCACCATATACAAAACTCCTATCGAACATATTATCTCGACATCGATCTTGATTAGAAAATATACTCAATGTGTCGCCTGCAATTACATGCTTAAAGTCATATGTATTATTTTAAGGAGCTTTCAACCATTCTTACAGTTAACAATTTAAGAGACAGACCTGAAAGAATATGCATGTATGCATGTATGTATGTATGTATGTATGTATGTATGTATGTATGTTTGTATGTATGTATGTATGTATGTATGTATGTATGCATGTCTGTATGTATGTATGTATGTATGCATGTATGTATGTATGTATGTATGTATGTATGTATGTATAAGTTATAGTTATTTTTGTAACTCCTGCTATATGAATTTTTCTAATGTTTTGAATGATTATTCATGATTGCCCATAGCAATGAGTATCTTAATTTGAAATGTCGTACGTAGATAGGGTATATCGTAAGATATTAAAGATTTCAAAATTACTGAATAGGATATGCAGGTTTCTTTCCTTTTCTTTGCACCTTTAAGTCTTAAGATACGCAAAAGAACAATGTAACTGAAATATCAGCAAAAAGAATTACAGATACACATTAAAAAAAAAATGAGCATATTCCACCGCTGTATTATCGCTGGCTCTATTTTATCGCGGCAAAAGCAATTTCCTGAGGAATATTGAACCCGCGACGTCTAGCGGCCGTTTATGCCTTTGTAAAGCTGCAGCCAGGTAGTACGAAAATCTGTCAGGGAATAACTTCCTCAGATATGTCAAACATTTTGGTAAGTCTTCATTGAAGAATCCCGAACGTCACGTTTTGCTAAAGTGCATGAAATTCCACTGATCACCATATACAAAACTCCTGTCGAACATATTATATCGACATCGATCTTGATTAGAAAATATACTCAATGTGTCGCCAGCAATTACATGCTTAAAGTCATTTGCAGGTGGTGACGCACGTGCCCTAACAAGACCCTACAGGGAATTTCATTTTTATCCTACTGATTCTATATAAACACGAAATTTATAATAGATACTTCTTTTAATCGGTTTTATTTTACAATATATATATATATATATATATATATATATATATATATATATATATATATATATATATATATATATATATATATATATATATTATTTCTGTCTTTTAGAATCAAAATCTTAAGTAAATAAGAAAACAGTACAGTTCTACAGATTTGACGTAACATTTGAAGCATGACTGCGTATCATGCAGCTAGGATGTTTTTGTGTAACAGTCAACCCTTAGAGACAAGACTCGAGGAAGCGTATCCATCGATGCTAACCCAGGTCCAGATAGAATAGTCATTGATGACGACGAATGTTGTCTGGTACATCATATATGTTATGGATACACCAAGGGAAATGCAGCGTACCTTTCAGCAGACTATAGAGGTTCCTGTGGAAAGGAAGGTCCGAGTGACAAACATTGAGCGATGCTTGTTTTATACGTGTATGTGTATGTGGCCAGATTTAAAACTTACCAAGCCACCGAAACGTTCTATGCTGCGGGCAGAACCTGCTTCAAGCGAAATACTAAACCATTATTTTAAGGAGCTTTCAACCATTCTTACAGTTAACAATTTAAGAGACAGACCTGAAAGAATATTTAGTATTGATGCAACTGGAATCAACACTGAGCTTTCCATTTTAAGAGTTGAATATGGCAAGGATACTCAGGCACAGGCAGTGTCATCATCAAGATCACAAAATGTAACCTTCACTGGGTGTGGCAGTGCAATTGGAAAGCACATCCCCTGAAGAAGTGGAATGCTTAATTTTAAAAGGTGCTCATCTGGGATCTGCTGGTGATATGTCAGATAGTGGCTGGTCGAATGCAACCATATTTTAGAATTACATAACTAAATACTTTGGAAAGCAGTGTTGAGAAGCTGATAGAAGTAGCTCACTGCTCACACTCATATTTTATGATGGACATAAGTTGCATGTACGTTTACCACTCTTTGAGTGGCCGAAGAAAACTAATGTCATTCTTTTGATCAGGCCATCTCATAATAGCCATTTCACACAGACTGTTGACACTGACAAGTTGGACCCTTCAAATCAATGTACAATAGGGAATGTCAGATGTTCTTGCAGGAGAATCACGGCCAACATGTTACATGATATGACATTGCAAAACTTACTTGCAAAGACTACATAAAGGAATGTCTCCTAAACATTTAACTTGTACTTTTAGAAAATCTGGAATTTATCCATTCTCAAACAAGAACATATTTGATTCACATCTAGTAGCATCAACCTGTAACCATGTGGAGAATGATGTAGGTCAAGGAAAGAAAATATTCCAGAAACCTCTCAACCAACAATTCAAGATTAATCTATCGATGTTATTGTGCTAGGAAAATACCCGAGAAAGATGAAGATCTAAGTGATTTCTTTAAGACGAAAGCCCTTTCAAAAGTTATGCCAAAGCATTGAAAAATATGTGTTCTACCTTTCCTTGCTCGCAGTCTAGCAAAGAACAAGAAGGTTCTCGCAACAATCATCAACTTCTAAACATGATAAACAAGATTCAAATTTAAGAGACATATCCGGACGTTTCAGTCCTAAGAGTGTCAGAAAATAATCTTTCTCATCTAAGTACAAAATTAATAACTGTCATAATAACAGCAAATTTTCAAAGAAATCTTGTACTAAAGAATATGAAATTTGGAAGAAGTCACCTATGATTAATATTCCTTCTTCTACGCAACCAGATCCCACTGCATAATATGTCAATGATTCTGATGTGAATGACGTTTAGGACAGTTAAAACAGGTTACATGTATCTGAAGATGAATCTTCAAACTTCTGTGTGTTTCACAAGCATCAGCCATCTGCAATTACGGGTCGTGTTAACGTTGTGATTATTACATAGGCACCATGTGACGACTGCCAACACTGAATAAACCTTTCACTGTGTTGTGATTGTTAAATGGGCACAATGTGACGACTGCCAACACTGCATACAACTTTCAGTAATGTTGTGATACATTGGTTGGCAGTGACATGGCTCATTTCCATGCCCACGTTGCTTTTAAAATTCTTACAAAGAACTGTTTTCTATTTTTCATTTGTACTGTTGTAATTCATGAAGTTTTACTTAATTACTTCAGTGTATTCGATATAATAATTGGATCCTTTCGTTTGTGCGGAAATACTCAGCCAGTGCAAGCGTGGACATTCCTTCATATAGGTAAGCTGCAATTTATGTGTGTTATAATACGTGTGTTATATAATACGTACATGCTAACAGCGATAATATAGAGTTGTTCCACATTGTTACGCTAAGTCAGCCATCATATGAGGTGTCTTTTACATTCACACGATTCTAGTGTCAATATTTTGTTGTAGGAATGGATAAAGGGAAAGTCAGAGAAACTTTAAAAATTGTAACACTGCTGCTACAAAATAACAGTTTTAATATGTACAAGTAGCAACATTAAATACCGTGATAATACAATAATGCATCGTTCCGGGCTACATATTTCACAACTGTAAGAATCAAAAGAATCAATATATGTGTGTCTGTGTGTGTGTGTGTGTGTGTGTGTGTGTGAGTGTGTGTGTGTGTGTGTGTGTGTGTGTGAATTTTGCCACTTATTTGAAACATAATAAATATCAACATTCATAAAACGTTACACCAACTTCGACAGAACATATATAACTATCAGTATTGATTAGTGCAAGTGACTTTTCCTGAACGGATCGAATCGCACTAGTGTCTTATGTAATCAGGTTCCGAGACCAATCAATCGCATTTTGCTTCATTTTAGTCTTTCAAGCTGCCTTCCATTAAATGCAGTTAAAGTTGGTCACAGTTTTTCAAAGCTTCCGAAAAGTTAGAGAAACAAAAATATCAATGATTTTCTTAGGAACTAATACAACGATAACACAGAGGATATATATATATATATATATATATATATATATATATATATATATATATATATATATATATATATATATATATATATATATATATATATATATGTATATATATACACAGACAGATAGATAGATATGCTTACGGATATGTTTATCATGCTATCATCAATTTATGTTCACATTAGTTCCAATAAAGGGATGTATAATTACGTTAGAAGACACAGTCTGTTCAGATTGATTTTATCATAAATAGAAGGAAATATATCTATAAAATAATTGTTTTACCTGCTTTCTAATGTCTAGAAAAGCTACCAGAACACAAAAGTCTTGGTACAAAGTATATACATTAATTGATATAATACTTGAAGAGGGATTATTTACAAAATTAAAAAAAATTTGTTGCATCAGCTAAAATGTTATTTTCTGTTTACCTTGTGATTGTTTATCAGGAACTGTCCGTTCCTCACACCACAAAAGTGCAATAGTGATATGCATCCGTTAAGAAACACCCGACATTGCAAATATTTAAAAGCATTCTGACTGAGTTTTGTTTGTACCGAAAGTCCATCAATATATGCAACATGCAACAACTTAACAATTGCAAATATCTAAACTCATTATAACGGTGTTTTCTTTTTATCGAACGGCCATTTATTAATGATAAAGAAATTTTTTTTTGTACAGCCACTAATTTCATTCCTGTGTTTGCAGCTTTCTTGTCAAGATCGAACAGGTAACGTATTAAAAATCCAACCAGATAAATGGGAAGTCTATGGTGTTTAAAGGGGATAATTAAATATGCGAAATATATGGTGTTCCCAAAGGATAATAAAAAATGCGAAGTATATGGTGTTCCAAGAATAAAAAATTAAATCAAACGGAGCAAATAAATGCCTTGTCAGTGGGGACAAACTATTTGAAGATCAAGTTAAAGACCACGAAAACTCATCGTAATTGTTACAGTGAACAGCCATTTTGCATCTCCGATATGTGACAAACAAGTGATGGATGGTTAGGTGTATAAGTATAGCCATGATAAGCATGACCTACTGTACGTTTGCAAACGAAGCGCGCGCAGTTTCTATTTGCATCTGGCACGTGGCTACTACGAGATCGGGAACGTAGCTATGGTATGTCAACGGCTGACCAACTCATTCACATTGGACATACGAACTCTCTTTATGCTGATGATAGGACCACATGTGGGGATGAAAAAAATGGAACTTCAGTAGACATGGACAGGAAAATAAGACAAAAACCCTATAATATATCTAATAAAATGAATATTTATATTTTCTCACAGAACAGGGAAGGTTTCTCACAATGTAATCAGCCATTTAATTTCTTCAATATCGATCTTAATTTGACATTGTGGATTTATGGGAACCATTAAGGAGGATAAAGGGTGAATTTTATAACCTTGTTATTGGATGTACACGCCTTTAGATAGAATAATAAAAACGCAGTTTGTTAGGGGAAAACCAGCCGTAGAGTCTCTGCTTTTATTGCAAATAACTCGTTGAAATCTGGTGGTGCGAGACGTTTGTTTTCTGAATATTTTAAAGCAAACAAAATAATCCTGTGTGATTGTACTTTTCGAATGCAATGTTTAGCATTTTACTTAAGATATAAAGACATAGTTAAATGTTTGGAATGCCTTTCACAATTAATAATAAAACTATACTCGATTACGGAATTTTCTGAGGTAAACAGTTCAGTAGCAAGACTATAATTGTCTGAACAACCGCATAAATGAACAGACTCGAGTTTGAGTCCAAGACGGGTTTTCATTAAATATAAATTTAAAAAATTCAAATTCTATACAGCATAAACTGAATCACAAGAAATAGAAAATGCTAGTTTTAAAAAAACTTGACATAATAAAGGCACATATAAGAAGATGACCAGATTAAAAAACTGCTAAAAGCTTGTGAGTGGATTGGTAAGGAATATTGGCAGTTGTGGGGGGATATACTTGTAAACAAATACATGCTAAAGAATAGACGCATTTAACATTAATTTCCCTTTCTAGTTTTGGATTTTTCAGAACAATAATTTGAGAAGATATTTATCACTACCATATTATACTTGCAACCATGGCTGTTTTATCCACTTGCATGTTAACAATGTCAGCCTGCTACTGGCACTTCAATTGATCGCCATAACTTTCGTACATAGAGAAATGTTTCACGCGCCAATAAGCAATTGGTGAAATGTCAATTTTATCCTTGGCATCGCTTCCACCCCCTCGGATACAAACAATATATATGTTTGTGAGCCACTTACCTATATGTCCCAAAGTGTTGACTATCCTACTCAATATTCAATTAATACAGTCGCCATCTAAAAAGACGCTTTATATGATAATGCGCGGATCTTTGGCATTCGTTAGAGAATATGGAATTTATCATTACATATGATTAAATGAGCATTATCTAAAATATTAATACTAGAATAACTATGTGTTAAATACGAAGTGATAATTGAATTCTGTTTTAAAAATGGTTTAATAAAAGTGTTAAATAAAGAGTGTTGTTTACATGGTTTTCAAAAAAGTTTAGATCCAATACAGCTTTCGACGTTGGCATTTATTCCTATACCATATAGTCTCTTTATAGCTATGTCCGATTGAAATAAAAACAAAAAAAAAAAAAAAAAAAAAAAAGAAAAAAAAAAAAAGAAAAGAAACATCAAGGTCACCCTTGCACTGTTATTGAATTGTTAGCAACATTTTGTATTCGTGACGGGCGTGATGAAATAAACTTGAAAAAAGGAAAGTCAAATAAAGAGTGATGTACGATATATTTCCTAAGGTTTTCATTATTACACAGTTTCTAGTTGGTTGAAAACTTGTGAACTGCACCCTTAGCAAAACGATAATATTGACAGACCATGCTCAGCTTGGACACATTTGTTTATTTCTTTTAAAAATCTCCTTGTTGTAGTAATTGTACATAATGTGAAAATCAATTATTTATCTGGTAAGAATAATGAATAATTAGAAGTATTGTTCTTGTTGATCTTTTTTTTTGTTCTGCAATGATGATTACATAAACTGTCATTTGCCGAATCTCCCAAATAATAAATAACAAATCCCACAGCAAATGATGTCCAAATCGCATTATCGGCTGCGTGATTGGGCCACTGACTGCTAATAGCCTATACTTGGATAAATACAGATACAACAAAACTTAAAGTGCTATAACTGCAATATTGATAAATGTAAGTCTCGATTTTCTTTAATAACATTCAGAATAATGTCTAATATGATTATTCCTTACGCAGTTAGCTATTTTAAGCATCAACACATTTCCCAGATTCTTTTTCCGGTCTATTTTGAAGAAAAAAAGTAAATATTAGTGCCAAGTTCACAGCCTCGAAAAATCAACGCTTTGGAAACAAGAAAGAAAGTTTGGCCGTTTCAGGTGGTAATAGATCCGTACATAGAGGACCAATTCTTTTACTTTTTCAAAAAGATAACACATGAATTCGATTTGATATTTAAGCTGTTTGTATGAAATTATGCATACAATAGTTATTGTTACGGTCCTTCTAGGGTCAGTACAAATCTTGGTAAAAATCAACTGTGGCGAATATTTGAGAGAACATTTGTCCTGGACATCTCTACGCCAGTGATTGCGTTTCTAGCTCTGTGCATTGCGAAGAGAGAGAGAGAGAGAGAGAGAGAGAGAGAGAGAGAGAGAGAGAGAGAGAGAGAGAAGGGGGGGGGGGGCGGAATTTTTAGAGTAACCCCAATATTCAAATCGATGTCAATAGGATGAGCCAGAGTCAAGAGGTCCCTACATCATAAAGAAGAGAGAGGGGACTTTGAGACGTATTCGGGCGGTTCGATTGGTTGTGTTCTGGTTATTACGTTCAAAATGTCGACTTTGAAATACATTGTTTTCAACAGCAACAATAAATCGTATTTGAGAATTTTCTATACAAAATGCCTCTTCTTGCCCTTACCTCATATCAATCGAAAGCAAGGACAATGATGAATTGCATAATTTTCGAAAAAGGTTTGTTTGTGTCCTTAACTGGACAAGGAAAATTGTCGAGGATACTAGACATACCAGAATGAAGGTCAATGTTGTCATATTGTTTTCAAATACAGATTAATTCAACATCAGCAAAGCTGGTTTGTTTGATTGTTTGAGAGGGCATTTCAGATATTCGTTACGAACCAAGCTCTCCCTGGTTCACTTTAAGTCTCTCTCTCTCTCTCTCTCTCTCTCTCACACACACACACACACACACACACACAGACAGAGGAACATTAACGAAGCATATGAACCTTTAGCTAAGAATGATCTCGTTGTAGCATTGGTAATATTTAAAAGTCCGCACTGAGGACACCCGACGCCACAAAACAAGTATGGCGTCTTCATTTACATTTTCTTGAAGGGAATAATCTTCCCTGACCAATCCATTAGTGGATGTATGGAATGATTTATTAGAACGGGAGCTGGCACACTTTGAGTTAAATATCGATAACATGATTCATTTAAGTGCTTGAATCACAAAATAGGATGGCCGCCATCTTACTTCAGTTAGAGTATTTACGTCGATTTTGTATGAATTATTTGATTTTCTTATTTAAAAAGATTTCTCAGATAAATGTGAACACAATTTCTTAAGTAAGCTTAGTTCTTTATATCGTTTATTTTGACCACAAACACCATTATATATTATATTAAACAAGGTCAAAAATGCACCGATTGCTTGCAATAACATTTGGAAATGTTCTTGGTACATGTGGTAAGTATTATTATTTAACTATTTTTGTCCTTGAAAAGTAGCTAATATGCACTGATGCTATCGTGATTTGAACTATCTGTACAATTAAAGCATTCCTATTTATTTTCGTTAGATCGTCTATGACTGGATTTTCGAAGAGAAATAAGATCAATATTTTCACTGCCACGTGGTAAACATAATATCTCAAAAAATGTGAGCTATTTTTAGACGCTTGAGTGTTCTAGTGAAAAGTATGGCAGCATCGCATGCATACAAACCTGTTTCAAATCCAATAATTATATTTATTGATGTGCTGTTTGAGTGTGAATCAAAAGGGAGAATTATGTTCCTACTGACATTTTCCGTGCGAATAGATACATAGCACAGAAGAACGCTGACTTTATTCCAGGGGATACAGTAAGAAATCTGCTACTTTATTCAGTTAAAAATAACGATTGTCAAGGCGGTGCCCGATTTGGATCATTATAGCTGGGCTACCTGGATTTACCCGCGGGGCCCCGTGTGAGCACGATATATGGAAATAAACTTTTAAACAAGTTCTATATGATATTAAACTTAGTATTTTATTAAATTGCTTTAAAATTACTTTCTCTCTATCGGTCGTTTTCACGTCACGTCACAAAACGTGTGTATTTCCACATCCGCCATGTTGAGTCCCTAGCCCCGCAAACCGGCACCTAATAACATTGTTCTTCTCTCATAATTACGAAGACACGTCTCATTTTGTGCGTAAGAATATAATAATACATCACATTATGTTGGTCCTGTCGACCGGATGCGTAACTTTTCCACTTGTTTTCTTCAAGTAACACACTTAAATTTCAACCATCTTTGCTATTCTTTCATAAACAAATTGGATCGATCAATAAACAAACGTATACACAAATGGATACACAAACAAGTAAAAACATGTAATGATTTTCAATTTCGTGGACTGAAATCAATCATCTGGTAATCGTTCAAGTAAAAAAGCTAATTGTTAACATATATTTTCATATTTCTAAAAGCATTTCAGGAATACATCGTTTTTGACATTCGACACAAAGTCATGTTCCGTTAGGCACTTGTTTCGTTTGAACACACTGAAGAACACTTCTTTGGATGGTTATCGCCTTGATTCAATATCATCCTACGTCCATCATTTCCACCACAAATACAATATCCGATCATACTAATTAAATTGGTTTGTCAACTGTCTTTGGCACGTAGACTTGTTAATGCGAAAAGTATTTGTAGATACATGTTCTAGCATAAAACACATGCTATGAAATTTTAATTCGTAACTGATATTGTATCCCTAAAATCATTGTCCGGAAATACTTTTTCAAGATGTCAAGCTTAGTGATGCGATACGAAGCACTTAAAAAATGTAAATTTTATCTGTCTGTAAAAAAAATAACCGCATTTCTATTTGATAGCAGTATGCACGATTACAGTTCAACTTCACTATTCTGTCTTTCGATATAAGCAAGGGAACTTCCAGCTTTATTTTTATTTTTATCTTCATGCTATAGGGCAATTAATTTCAAGTATAATCTATGTATCGTTTCGATGAAGTAAATGTCCTTGTCAACAGTTAAATCAGATTATCTTGAATATACATGATGACTAATGTTGACACAAGTTTGTTCGGGACTCAAGATGGCTGCGCAAGGTGCGCGCGCGTTGCATTGAGGGTATTTGCGTACTAAATCGTGACGTCTGTGAAAACAACCCATAGATACATTTTTTTTTAAAATTACTAACGCGAGGGGCACCTGTGAGAGCGGGGCCCAATTGGGCTAAAACCGGTCAAATCGGCCTGAGGCCGGCCTTGCTGATAGCGAATATATTTGATACATAAATAAAATGTGCTTGCTCGGAATACATAATGGTTGAAAGCCTCAAGGGTTTCCAATCGTGAAGTTTCTGAGTTTTTCGCCAATTCCATGAAATATGTACCATATTTATTCAAAGAAAGCACGTGTCTTCTCTTCATTGTTATTAAGGTAAAATCCTGACGGGGCACATCACTACATGCATGTACTGAAAAATGTAATCCATATATATATATATATATATATATATATATACATACATACATACATACATTCAAAGTAACATAAAGAAGTCAAAACAACCACAAATAGATTAATTATCAAAGTTACAAATGAATATGTAAGAGGTACTTACAGTATCGTGAGGTGAATCCAAAATAATCATGATAAAGTTCTATAAACGTCTCAAACAATTACACGATGTGTATACATTTTAAAACCGAAATTGTACTGGTCAGCATTGAATCGTGACGTTACCAAGATGGAGTTGTCTGCAATTCCTTTGAATAGTTTACCATAGCGCCATGATGATAGTATAGTCCAAAATATGAACACTTTCTATTTCCAGTGAACAGTCCAAACTAATGACTGTTTCATCTAGAATAATATATAATTACAACATTAAACTCGTCTGCTGACTTACAAAGGAACACAAGAAATAAGAATCACTCCAAAATAGGAATGATTCTAATTACTCAGTTCTCTCCTTATATACACCTTCTATATTTTACAACATACCCGACGTGACTCCTCAATTTAATGTGTCGAAATTCTTACGTTTGACTCAAAATCATGTGGCTAAGGAACACAACATAAATGAATTTACGTATTTGTTTATTTACATGATTCAACTGAAAATCGGTTTTGCTCACTCGCATGACAGTATATGATTTGTAATAATTATAGATTACTGCATTTTTATGGAAAAATATTTTTCTGAATAAAACTGCGTGACATTTGGGTGTAGAGTATATTTCAGAAGAAAAAAACTAATATTTACCCATACGAATGCAATATCCTTTTTATTATGTGCTCATTTTGCTGTACTACATCAGACTTCATAATAATACAGTATAAGAAACAATGTAATTGAATTTATGCTTTATTCCAAAATAAATTCACAACCGTAGATTCATAATAACATTATTCAGCGACCTTTGAACGTCATAGCTTACCGCGCGCTCAGTCACTCAATTAAAAAACAAATGCCATTTTTCTTTATTAAAAATCGAAGTTTGAAGTCATATTATGAATGATTGTGCCATTGATCAAAGTTCCCATTTGTTCAGGAATGGAAGGATTTAGTTTTTCTGTGAATCCAGCTAAATTCTGATGATCTAGTTCTGGTTGTTTTCCGCGTTGACAATAAGCTGCATAACTATTTTGGCTCTGCCAATGATAGTTTAGAACCGTAAGCTGGAAAAATATGAATTTGTTTAAATTTAATTTCTCAAGATGATGCTGGAATAAGCACTGTAATGTAGTGAACAACAAATTCATTTTGTTTCGGAGTGCAGTACATTATCCTTTGGAATGTTATTTGGGTTTCAAATGTATTCAAGATCGTACGTCTTCATATTACATTACATTTCCGCGCTTTGGATCATTATTTGGAAACTAGGTAACTTTTATTAGCAGAAATAGCACACAAAGTACATTTTGAGGAGATGCATAATGCAGCTAGGTAAGTAGATGTGTTCCCATTATTATTACCAATTATAGATGACATATTTGTATGTCCATTCACTTGCATGATCTTTGATGGAGGGACCCTAGCTTTCGACAGGGTTCTCACAGTAGTCATCCTTACTGAAGGTTTGGTCATTCTTTCCTGGATTTGTGCCCTTTCTGTGGCTCGTTTCATCCGAGATTTGAGTAACTCCCATTGGTCTGCGATAATACCGGCAATTGTTAATACTGTATCCAGTAAAATCTATTTCTATTTAATTTTTTCTAATGGACACTTTTAATTTTAATGATTACTTTAAAAATATTTTATTTTACTTTAAAAAAACCCAACTATTTCCTCTTCTTTATTTTGCAACGTTCATTGATGCATTTAATTGTGGAAATTGTTTCGTATGCGCAGAGTACACATTTTATAACAGGTTTTTCCCAGCCGTTTTGGTTACCTTCGTGTCTATTTATTTTCCTTCGTTCATTAGATTGTCTGAAAATTTGTATGACTATTTTTCTTTCTTTCTTTATACTTTATTTGAAATAAGGACATTAATTGAATCTTTAGATACATGATCAACATATCTGGGAAGCTTATGCCAGTTTCTGCATCGAAAAATATAAAAAAATAAAATGAGCTGTCGGCATCCATCATTTCCGAAGGTCTTCATTTCAAGTAATGCAAGTAAAGATGAACTGGGTCTCGCTCTAGTGCTGATCCGGTCGAAAAAGAAATCGAAGTATTGTCGATATGTATTCATCCCTCCCAGTACCGTCAAAGGTTTTGCTAACCCTCTCTGCATATTGTAGATAATGGGTACCCAGAGGAACCTGTGAAAATGATACATCTCCAACATCTTATTTTCTGTACTCATCTCTTCCTCTACATCCAAAGAATTTCCCCAAAAAGTATAACTGGGAAAATTGCAAATCAGCAGGCGTGTAAGTGATCATTTCAAGAGCTGAAAATAATTTTATGTTTTTACGTTCATTCCACAATAAGCCTTTTTCATTTGCATTCTTTTTAATTTAGTGCTTCTAGAGAGACTGGATACCCATTAGCCTTAAGATACCTTTCTGTGCTGTTTCTTATCGAATCTGAAGAGCATGGCTCATACTCAAAACCAATCGCTTTAGAATCGTTATAAACATCGCGGCTCAATACCTGTTTAAATGGTCTGCAATGGTATTTTCAAAGCAGCGTGTCTCACGTTTGTTATCAAACACCCATCGCCTGACATTTCGGATGTCACTGAGAAGATCAAAATGCGCGTCTACCAGTCATGCGTGTTCAGCATAGTCTTCTACAGCAGCGAGGCATGGACAACCTATGCGAGGGACGAGAAGAAACTCGACATCTTCCACCTGAGATGCCTGTGGCGCATTATGCACATCCAGTGGCAGGACAAAGTATTCAACACAGAGGTTTTGGAACACTCCAGCATGAACAGCATGTACTCCATTCTCAGCGAGAAGCGCCTTCGCTGGTTCGGCCGCGTCAAGAGAATGGAACCAGGCCGCATTCCCAAGGACCTGCTACAGCAATCTAGCAGAAGGCGCATGACTGACTGGACGGCCACGTCTGAGTTACAAAGATGTATGCAAGAAGGACATGAAGACCGAAATCATCAACGTCAACGACTGGGAGAGCTGTGCTGACGACTGCTCCACCTGGCGCCTAGTTGTCAGACAGGGCGTTCAGAAAGCCGAGGAAGCGAGCAACACAAACCTTGCTGCAAAAAGAGCCAGGAGGAAGGCGAAACAACAACAGCCTCAACAAGCGTCAATGTTCACCCACAGCAGGTGCATAAGAGAATGTCACTCCTGGGTCGGATTCTTCAGCCATTCGCGAAGGTGCAGATAGGACACCCAACCGGAAGCTACACCATCGTCTCCCGAAGACTAACTGATGCCGAGAGATGCGTTCAGTCACTTGCTTCGTTGAAAGTTTCTTGTGTGACTCTATGAATTGATCCACATTGACAGCTTTAGTATATCTACATTCAAATGGCTCAACTGTTGGCTTACTTCGTCCACAGATAAATATATTAAATCTAAAGTGATGCCCTCTGCGTCCATTGTTTTGTTTTTTTTACAACAGAAAGTAGTTCCTAACAGACGATATCATTTTTAGGCAGACGTGTCGTGCGTGTTAGATCAATATCAAGGTGTTCAGTATCGCAAAATACTGCAAGATTCTGACAATGTAAAAGTTCACGGAGACAAAAATGAGCATATAAAATTTTTATGATATTGCGCTGTCGGTTCGTCAAAGTTGTGTGGGGTCATACAGTTATAGTGCCACTTTTGTTTTGCTAGATTTTACATCTACGCACCGATTCATGTAATACAACATCTATCGACCTTCTTTTTCGTGAACGTAAACTTTTATGCAACAGTCAACATATTATCCTGAGCTCTTTACTCTGTGTCGGCTATTAAGACGTTTACTTATTCGTGAAACGTCCTATACAACTCAACAAATGGTAATAATAATATGTCACGTAAACCAACACATGCAGCTGGAGGGATATTTTCCTGACCGCAGTGGACACGAGTAAAACTACATAACTATATACATTTCAGATGCACGATACGTTAATACGGATTGATATACAATACGGTATTACGAATTAATAACGTGATTCGGTCATACGGATTGAACGCACGTAATAAGCACCAGAAAATGCTGTAAGATTAAATACGAATACATTAAATGGCTGGTTATATTTGGATCTGTCCATAACTGGTGTGTAACAGCTGTCATTACATTTAATTATATAGCACTCTATTTCACTTAGAATAACTTAAACGTTTCTTGTGTTGTCAAAAGTAAACGAAACAACGAACAACCAATAAACTTCTTGGTATTTTTATTGATCCAACCCTGAACTAGAATTCAGATATCGACTGTCTATGTGCAATGGTTATTACAATATTTAATCGCAGTAGCTTGAACTTTATTGATCTGGGTAGATACTACTATAAATTGAAAATGGCTGTACAGTAGGGAGAATATTTTCAAGTTGGCATTTATTCAGTGTCACGGAATTGTATAAATCCTTTTATTTATTAAATACATGTACTCGGGTTTCTTTTTTTTTGTGTGTGTGTACAACGATACCCGAGGGTGATTTATGTATATTCTACAAAGATTTCGAAATAGTGAGTTCGGTTCATCCTATGCCGTACGTGCGAAGTGCTTTCGATGGGAAGAACCGAATACTTCCAGCGGACAGACGATGTATTGTGACATCGTCTGAGTATAAATACCGCACCGTAGGTCAAACTCTTTACATTACGGAAGTCTTTTCAGTGAGAGGTTTATTTAAATGATGCAAGAATTAATCTGTGTCTATCATATCAGACATAATGTCGGGTTTTGTGCCAGGCAAGACACGTCAGCGAAGGTGGACCTCTGATTGATTCAGTAATACCCATAAGGAGTGTAAACCATAAAACAAAATATTTTTATACGGAACAATAAAGGAAACAAACAAGGATTTAGACTTAGGAAAATGATTTCAGATACGGGAACTCAAAGAATTAATTTGTGTCTATCATAGCAGGCAGAATGTCGGATTTTTGGGAGAGGGCCAGACACATCAGCAGGGTGGACCTCATATTGATTCAATAATACCCATAAGGGGTATAAACCACAAAACAAAATGTTTATTCTATGGAGCAGTAATGGAAACAAACAAACATTTCGGTTTAGGAAAGTGATTTCAGAAACAGGAACTCAAAGAAATAATCTGTGTCTATCATAACAGACATGACGTCGGGTTTAGCGGACGGGCCTGACACGTCAGCAAGGTGGACCTCATATTGACTCATTAATTAATACGTCTAAGGGGTATAAAACGCAAAACAAACAAACAAACAACTTAACCATACGGAATACCGATTCAAGACACTCAAATGTCTGGACCAACACAAATATACATGGACAATACATTCTAAAATAACGAAATTAGAGAAAGAATAATATGGTACTTCGTCTGAACTACACCCTGCTTAGCTCTGACTCTGTAACGGAGCCACCCCCAGAAAACTCAGAATAAAGGAGGAGAATCTTGGTACCCAGCAAAACAAACCAAAGGAAAGAAGAACCTATTGGATAACGATTTTGATGGATTACTTTCAAAATTGCCATAGGATTTAACTTATTCTTATTCGAAACACATGAATTCGATTATAAATATTGATTAGAACAACTTAAATGTTTACTGCCAACCGGTGATTATTCAAATTTCAGATCGATTTAATTATTTTCAATTTGCCAAAGCAAGACTTACTAAATACTATTATAGGCATTTTAACACACAACCAAGAATTTGATTATAAATATTAATTACAACAACTTAAAGTTTTACTACACAAACAAGTGATTTTCACAATTTAGCTCGATTGAATTACTTGTAATTTGCCGACGCAAGACTTATTATTTACTATTATTGACAAGACTTACTATTTGTTATTATTGACAAGACTTACTATTTACTATTATTGACAAGACTTACTATTTACTATTATTGACAAGACTTACTAATTACTATTATTGACAAGACTTACTATTTACTATTATTGACAAGACTTATTATTTACTATTACTGGCAATACTGATTGTTTTTATTTTATTTTGATAACGAACTTTAATAACCTGAATATACTTTAAAATCTTGGAAGGGAATAACTCTCCATTCTGGATTTTTTACTTTTGTCATGCAATTAAGTACTGCCGATTGACAATATTAAAACAACCTAACAACAGTCACAGTGTGCTAAGGCATGTATAATAACTAACACCAGTAATAACATGCACCACATGCACTCACCAAACAAACTCAAGCACTGAAACACTTTATTATTTTTCCAACACTAAATATTTTATTTTCGGCTTTAAATACTTATTCAAAATTTCCTTTGATACAAATAGGTTTAGATAAGAATTACAACTATAATGAATTTGACCTAGATAGTGCTGTCATTAAATCAAAAGGGGGAGCAACTACAGCACAAAGCACATCACTGCACAACACAAAACAAAACGGCTTTGGCAGAGTTAATTTGAAATGAGTAACCACCAAAAGACAATAACAAAGGAAAGGAACCCCTCCCTTGGACGTAATAATCCTAAGGGAAGTACTATCCTAAGTTCAAGCGATGGTGGTTATAAATCAGGCCCATTGCCAGCCCAGTCACAGGGAAGAAAGAATAACTACCTAAGCATCATTGAGATAACGTAAAACTCTATTTGACGAACAAAACAGAGAACAACCCTGACTAAATTACACTTATTATTAATTTTCTTCTTATGACGCTTACACTTATAACATCCAAAGGGTGGACAGGGAGACACAACATAACACTTTTGGAAAACCAGGGTGTCACTTCGAAGTCCTAATCAGCTATATATGCTGAGGTGGGGCTAAGAGGTGTCAACAACTGCTTTAAGAACTTCCACATCTTTAGCTGTAGAGGTATGTGAATTATATATTATTTTTTGTGTATAAGTTATAACTGTGTACAAGGCAGAACTATTGTATTGCGACGTTTATTTTTGTATAATTTTCTACGTAGCTTCGGCTTACGTAGTATAATGCAAATATTTTCTATTCTTGTTTGTGACTTAGCAGGAGATTTATATTAGCAATATATAAAGTTGCATTCTAAAGAAACGTTTAGTACCGGATGATTCTTGGCTGGCACGATGAGATTCACTTCTAAACTTGTGTATTGTGTTGGAATTATTGTGCCGATAATGTAATCTGTGTAGTTTACCGTATATAACATCATTACGTTTTATCGTATATGCCCGTGTCATGCATAGTACACGGTGTTAGATGTATTTTCAGCTGACCAGAGTGACCAGAGTGATTGGAGTCGCAGCTGTATAGCTGACCGGAGTGACTAGAGTGATCAGATAGATCAGAGTTATCGAAGTGATTGGAGCATACGTGGTATCAGCTGCAGAGCTAACCATAGAAGTTGACCATAGTAGCTGTGAAGCTGAACCATAGCAGCCGTAGAGCTGAGTAAACAGTGCTGCTGGTCGAGTAGCAGGTGATTGGGCGTTGCTGACCGAGATTGGTTGGCGCTGACCGGTTGACTGACCAACCTGGAATACTGACTGCTTGATTGACCAATGTCACTGGTAGCCAAGTGTGCTGCTGACGGAGTAACTCCATACATGTAATCTTTTAGTCGTGGGCTAATCTTTAGAGTTTGTAATACCCAGTGTGTTTTTGGGACTGTAAAGATATTTTGTACATCTGTCCCTTTGTTTTTATCATTTTCACTATTTGAGTGAATACATTTTTACTATATGAGTAACCTGCCAGTTTTACAATCTGAGTAAAACACATCATTCTTTCGTTGTAAAATCACTGTGAATCATTCACCCCTTGTCCTTGTACTGTGTAAGGTCATTTATTTGTATTTTCATTATTTAGTTCGTGCGGATTATGTTAATTTATCCAATATTTGAATGTTATACGCACGTACTAATAATTCTTTTCTCATTCAAGTCATTCGTCATTACACTTTGTAATTGTATTTCCATAAAAAGTGTTTTGTTGCAGATCCGAAATCCCACTCGGTTATCTTGTTACATCCAGTATTGAAATATTCCAGGGAAAGGCTGCGCGAATAATTCTGAAAGTTTATATTTCAACCATCTCGAATATATTTCTTTTATTTTCACATATAAAATAGCTACGAATACAAAAATGTATTCGTTGTTTCAAGGGAATCATGACATTGTTCGGAAATATATTTATCCAGAATATGTTGTATCGTAATTGAACTATCATCATCAAATACTTAGCAGCATCTCAGATATACAACTAATAACTGGATCTGGCCAATCGGGTTCGAAACCAAGCTGCGACGAAACGTTTTGTAGTTCGAAATCATTCCCATTACAGTTTTGGTCACTCTAATAAAGATGATCAAACGTGATGTCATTTGTTATATCGAAATGAGCATCGGGGTCGGTGAATAGTCTAGATAGTTGGGTTTAAGCCAACAGCTGTTTGCATACAGTCACCCTTTTCGGACACAAAAAATCGAGCAAAAGATGTCCAGCCTCCGGTGTTTCAAACGGCCAGTCGCATTTCCCAGCAAAATTAAAGTTTTGTACTGGGCTATAATGACTGCATCACACGCAGGGTTATGAGGGTTAGAAAATATTTGGGTAGCATATAGGAGTCAATTTCATTCGTCGGATAGAATATGACGGCTGCAATGTCTCAACACAGAAGCTATATCTGAAGGAAAGTTAACATGCATGCAGGCAAAGTCCGTGATTGTGTATTGGATCTAGCACCTGAAGGTAAGACTCTGCTGCTCGATACATAATTAAGTTTAGATATGTCCCCAAAACGTTTTTCCACTAACAGTGTTTTAGTATAGGTCACATAGCTCATGTAGGCATTCAACACCGACTACTTCAGTAATGAGTGTCATTTTTTAGAACTGGATTCAACATACCTTTAAGTGGTCAGTATTAATTTCATTTTGATACTTATGCGTCCACATTCCTTTGGAGGGTTATTATTTAGACACCCCGAGAAGTGTATAAGGCAAAATCAAAGTTACAGTACGTCGACATTTTTGGACGAAACGAACGTAAAGGTATGATCCAGTACAATCCAGAATGAATGTTGAGCGCTTTGACGTCACAATCAAAGCTACGCATATTGATAAACAAATTCGTACTACCCTATAGTGTGACGATTCCACTCGAAATGCCCTTTTCTTAACCGACGTTTAGCAGATGGCCACCATTGTTAAAGACCATAGAGATCGATAATTTTCATCTGGAAAATTCTTGATGACAGTTAAGATGCAGAGCATTCAATAATTAGGATTGAATTGACTTTGGTTGAAGAAAATTAGTGTTAAATTTAAAAAGAACAATTTATCAATTTAAACTGAGTAAATGCGCAAACGTGATCCATGTGACTTGTACTATAGATCAGTGACGATTTGAGATTTGTTTCTAATGGATCCCAATATGTGGAATAAAGGTATTTTGCGGACGAAAATAAAACCTAAACATGTTGTCTCATCCTTTCAATAGAAGGAAGAGAACCTTCCAGATACACATTAAAGCATCATTAAATCTATATAATCGGCATGCATGAATATAAACAGTTTCAGATTTAAAAATTGTAATCCCTTGTTTGCCCATTTCTGAAGTTTTGTTTAAACGTATATGTAGCTGACCTTGCATAAACTCTCATCAGGAGCAGACGAAAATGTTGTCGACATATAATGATCAATCTTTTTCTTTATAAAGGCATTTCTCAAAGATGGTATTATTTTATGCTGAATTGTGCAAGTGCGTATATATTGACCTTAGATATTGAAGGGTGCAGCCTATCTTAATCTAAAGTTAAGACGTCGTGGCGCGAAGGAAAAGGTTGAAGTCAATAGCACAGTACATGTCGTTATAATGTTTTGCATCGACTAAACTTTCGCACTTAGGAACTTTGATGTTATGTCC
Organism: Sinohyriopsis cumingii; assembly: GCA_028554795.2. Lineage (NCBI taxonomy): Eukaryota > Metazoa > Mollusca > Bivalvia > Unionida > Unionidae > Sinohyriopsis > Sinohyriopsis cumingii. Next base: position 61,690,385 of record CM068841.1, read on the forward strand.
ATGGATCATATTCTAGACGATTACCTGATTTTGCAGAGACAAACTACTGACACGTACGTAGTCGCTATTGTTACAAAAATTTCCCTTCGTTCCTATAAGGCGAAAAGCAAAGTTTAATTTATAGGATGACATGCATGACCCGATGAAGTCATACCACGTCTGCTAAACAGTAAATGCGATCCGCTTGCTAAGAAACCGAGCATTCTTACTGGTATTGACAAGCATTAGTATGAAAATGATAACTCGGTGATAGTAGCTTGCGGCCTCCACTCCTTTCGAGAACACAAGCAGTACAAAATGTCTACTTTGAGAGAGGGAGATCCGAACGGCGTTTGCACAGCGTGCGATAGAATAATTCAAAATGCCTTTACAGGCCAAAGTAGCCCATATCAGAAAGTGTCTGTGTAGGAAATGCGAGTGCACATGGCAGGTGCAACCATTAAAGACGTGGCCAAAATGAAACTTCTCAAACCAGAATTATCTTGAACAACATTGTTAATCATACAATCTATAACAGCAGCAAATATTTCTCGAGGAGACAGGTAGTCGAACTAAGCCAGGCCTCACGCCCTCCGCCTGCAAGAGACTCACCTCGATCGATACTAAAATATACTTTCAAAACTCTCAGTCACTTACATAAACGTAACATACGTACATAACCCTTAGTTAGTTATATAAACATAATTGCTATAAATCTGCGGTAAGTGATGTGCGCTACACAAAATAACTGCTAGGAGGTTCATCCTACGACGCACATTTATTTATATTGATTGACGATGAATTCTGGACTCTGATACATATCAGCCGTCTGCAAGGGGTGACATGTGGTCAATACGTCAGAGTTCCAAATGGGTAAAAACAAACAGGGCGACATCTGGAATGTCATCATTCTTAATACTGATAACAAGCGGACTGGACAACAAAGCTGGTTTCCATGCTTCTTGAGTATATTATACTGGACAACTGGTGGATGCTCTAGAACCTTGGAGAAACCATAAACAGGTCACAATATATAGATGGATAGACATAAATGGGACCAATACAAATTAAAGCAATGTAGAATGAATACATTTGTTTTGATTGAGTTGAATATGTACAAATAAATGAAGAACTGACATTTTGTCCATCAACATATAATAAAATCCATAACGCTTAACATTTTAAGCCATTATATAATAAATCGATTTAGAAAATGTATGTCATATACGGGTATAAACGTTTTAACCCAAAATGATACTGTTTCACAATATCTAGTAGTTTTAATTATATTAATTCAAAAATATTAACTTAATACTACTGCTAATCATTGTTTCTCATTCCCAGCAATCATTGTAGTCATTGTTTTATTTTCGTCTGGGAGCACAACTGAATTTCTAGAATTTCAGCCACATTTCCATTGTGCGCCAGAGCAAAGTCATTGTTTCCACTCGTTGAGAACAATTTTTTAAGAAAAATACTATCCACTTTCTTCTCAACATCGACCCGCAATTTCTTAGGTTTGTGAGTTCGTTGTCTGAGTGCTAGTCCGTGATGTCGCATACATCGTGTACATCATCCAGCTGAAGCTTTAAAACTGTCATCATCGTAGACTTGGAATTGGGAAGGACTTCAATCTAATGGGTTTCTTGTGACTGCGAGCCCATTATGATGCTGCTCTAGAACCCACTCGTTCAATCCAAACTCCCGGTTTACATAAAGTCTTTCCATTATTCAAATTTTCTTTCGATGTCTGGCATTTACAACTAGAACTGACTTTTTCTTGTGCCAGTCACGCACCTGTTTCTCCGACACACTACTTTCATGTTCTGAAGCACTACTATTGTTTTTATCTGCAAAGTCCATAACTTTTAAATGAAATGCTCCATCATACGGATTACGTTTACTTTCCCCCATATTGGTGAAAGTACCCCAAGTTTAGCAATTTTTTGTGTACACCTGTCCGTTCTACAGCCAACTGGGCATGCGACGGTCGGGTGATCGCATTTAGTGCTGACATTTTTAAAGGTCTTCTATATGTTATTGTTTGCCCAAACCTCCATATTCTGTTGTAGTTTTGAAAACCTTAAACAGATTTTGGAAAATTAATGTCTTATGAATTTCGTTTAGGGTTCATTTATACATTTTGTATTGTATGCATACTTGTTAAGTTCCTTTCCTGTCTTTCTGCTTACGGGCCTATAATATAATGGCTCATACTAACATACACTTGGGATTTTACCATTTCCCTGGTGGCCCTACCATATTCCTATCAGTATTCCTTTAGAACGGCAAAGCATAGGTTTCCTGTGGAAACTGGTATGTAGGCTAATGTTCCATATAACGAAAGATATTGCACACTTTGTCAGTCGCATAAAATAGAGTATGAATATCATTATCTTCTGTCATGTTCTTATTTTCACCATGAATGACATAAATTTAAACCTCATTTATACACTTCTAGGAATAATGTTAATAAATATAACAAGTTAATGAATACAGGTAATGTACGAATCCTACAATATATTTGCAGGTTCTAAGATTGTGTTTTGCAAAGATTGTTACCATGTTAAGCATCATGTAATATCAAGACACGCTATATAACTGCTCCGGTGGCCTCGTGGTACGAACCCAGGCCGAGTCATACCAAAGACAAATAAAAATGGTACTAACAGCTGCCTTGCTAGGCGCTCAGCATTAAGATGTTCGTGTATGGACTGGTCGGCCTGGTGTCAGGATAATGTGTCTGTGTGATACATCTTGCTATATGCATGATTTGATTCTTTAGTGCTAGATAACACAATAAACTACCACACTGTAGACATCGTAGGAGTATGACTGAAATTTTTTTAAATCTGCGTTAAAATTCCAAATCACACATACACATACACGCACTATAGAGTTATGTTCTTATTCGTCTATACGTTGTTGCCTTTACAGTATGAGTTTAAAATGTTGTTGTTGTTGTTGTTGTAGGGTTTAACGCCATTTTTGAGCACAAGCTATACATGGCGGCCAGTATAACTGGTGGAGGAAGAACCCTGGAAAACCCCGGGAAGAACCACCGACCCACGAGAAGCTACGGGGCAAGCTTTCTCACATAATCACGTTAGCCGAGCCTGAGACTCGAATCCACGCATACAGAGGTGAGATGGCAATGATACGTAACGGTGAGCAGATCTACACCATCTTTATTATATAATAACTGTATTCTATAAAAAAGCCGTATTTGATTTGTATTACATATGAGATTTCCCTTCTGTTTTTTTTTTCTGTAGTTTTGCATTCGATTATAACATGATACTTGGTAAAATCTTGATTTTTACACAGTGGTCATTTCTTAGATAAGTTTGTGATACTTCCTTCTAAAGTTTTTTCGCCTATCGGCCATGTATGGTGTATGTATTTTAGTATTTGCTTTATATGTTGGAATGGTTGATTAATTTACTATATGTTACATATTTTGTTGTACTGTAATGATTGATTCTTTCTTTCTTCTTTATGTTTTAAGTGTTCCTTATATATTTTGTTAATGATGTTGATTGTGTTTTTTTCCCTCTCACATCCATACTGCTTGATCACCCTCTGCATCACAACTGTATTCTTAATGACATTCTTTGTGTTTGGTGATTGTATAATTTTTAAAAGAGTGTTATTTCTGTTAATCGTTCCTGTGATCCTAATCAACTATCTGAAAAGTATATATTTATTTACCTCCATGTACATTCTCTTTTCTTTCCTATATTAGCAATCCTATTTCTCATATTGGCTGGTTGTGTATTGCCTTTATTTCGTATTCCCAACCCGCCATTCCCTTCAGGTTTGCAAAGATAGTTATTGTGCGTAAGGAGCAATCAACTCCCCGATACATATAGTGCATTACTTCCCTTTATAGTTTATGAATAATTGGGAATGTTACCTCGAACATTTAATTTATTTGCCAGATTTGGTTGTGTATGTAAGTATTTGCCACTTAGACTCTTTCAATTGTATATATCATCTAGTATTTCCAAATTTCAGTTTAATTTTTAATTTTGTCTAGTAGTTGTTTAAAGGTATTCGAGAGTCACATTTTCCTCCGCAGATTGCTCCAATGCTACATCGATGTCTTTAGTTAGTTCTGGTAGTAAGCGCATGTGACTGACCTTCCAATTACCAGTCAGTAATGATGCTGTTTTTGCATGGTTTAATTTTGATCATGATGCTTTTCTAAAACACTTTTTTCAAGATGCCGAAAAGAATATCCGTCTTTATAAAATGTTGTAGCATCTTCAGCTCTTGCGCAAAATTTGGTACCTTGATACCTTAAATATTCCTATTTATATAAATTTTGTGACTTAGGACTTCAATTGCTAAAAACAGAGAAACATAAAAAATAATATATGGTGTCACTAAATATAACTTATCCAACTTGAGGCATCTCATTATCAAATTAGGCAATATTTGCGTCTCACCAGACCCAGACTGACCTATGACTATTGCTCTGATAGAATTTGGTAGCGCTGGATGATGTCTTACTGGCTCTTGCTTTCGTGTCGCTGAGAAGTCAATGACTTCCATGATGTACAAATATTATAAATAATTTGAATTTATATTGTTTTCAATACAGAGCATACACCACTACAAATGGATTAACAACAACGATAACAAAAAATAAAAATGCGTGCGCTTACAGACAAAGGTATGAAATGTACTAAAAATATAAATTTATCTATCGACACAAAGTGTCGGGTGGTGATATCACTGCTTCTTGAGGAAAATTACCAGGAGCTCCATGGGCTCAATATCCAGGAGAAAACATCTTTGCTATAACTATTGTGGTCCTGGAACCCGACTTGATATCCGACTTGACAAGCGAGATTAACCAAGACCTGGAGAGTATCCAGTAAATGTAATTGATCAAGCATGACACGTGCATGATGTAGCATATATAAAAAGGATTTACAAGAACGACATATTGCAGATGTCAAGTTGATTCACTCGTTAAATTCAATAGATAATAAATCTCTCAGATAAAAACTTGCTAACTTCCTAGCAAAATCCGCGATGAAAGGTAAACAAATATTAGGGGCCGGTAATTAATCAACCGAATATTATTATAATGGAATCAATTATAGCCCAAGAGGATATTGGAAGGGTTGATCATCAATTAGTAAACTCGCTTTTGTTTTTTGTTTTGACCACACGATACTATTAAAACAGCAAACGTCAATCACGCACATACAAATACGCGTTAACTGTCGATGACGTTGCAAGTAGATATAAAGAAGCAGAACCACCATCAACTAAAACAGCAACTGAAGTTACATATTTTTCTGATCGAATTTATCAACGATGATCCGAACCGCAGGGTGGTTCACGATGGCCACAGTTGCTGCAGGTTGATCCTGGCAAGGAATTTCTTAATGCAGTATCATCTCTGATAAAAGAAAGACATAACGTCAAAATCACCATGCATAACAAATATCCCTGAACAAAGTTGAGAAAAAAAAATGAGATCTCGTGAAAGGGTTGCAAGACCACCAGGTGTAATAGCTGCGTTAAATAATCGAATTGCTCGTACATTTTCTATGAAATCCATTAATGCGATCTCAGAAAGAACATATAACGATACAACGACATGACTCCGTCTCAAAACAACCAATTCTAGGTAATGTGACTGTAAGATATTTATATGAACCTTATGAAATTGAAGGGGGTAAAAAGATCAACAGATCCAATCTGGAGTGTGCCCACACATACAATTTCCAATATGGCAAGATTCATGGGTAGACCTGCAATATACAAACTAAGTTCAACTGCTCCTTAACGTGGTTTTGTACCTGAACAATCACAAGTAATTCCTGAAGACACAAAAATACCACCGCGTTCACTTTTATGAACTAGCGCCTCGACGTCCATTACATTCAACACAGATCAGAATCACAGTTTCGCTTGTGTGACCAAGACTACTATTATTTCTATCTACGGTAAACTGTCTTGGATTATTATTTGAATATTGCCACAACATTACCGTGTTACAGCTCACACAATGATTATTCCGTTGTTGTTTCAATGTCGTGATAAATTGAGCGTCGATATGATAGTCGCATTTTTTTTGTGGCACACTATTTATAACTAATTTTTTTCTTACTATATCATCGTTACTTTCCTGAGTCCGATTATTATTTTCTCTGAAATTTATGATAACCCTCCGCAGCTGAGATATTCTTCTGACTCGAGACACCGCGAGATAAACTAAATTTGACTATTCAATACGATTATCAACAATTAAACTATTAGTATCCGAAATAGTTAATCCTTCTGAGGAATGCATTGTTGTAGCATATCCTAGCGTCCAAGGAGTATTTTCGATCATTAATGTGCTCTCTACAACACTTACAGGAACTATAACAATGTCATTTAACACAAGAATGTGTTTACTACCGCAGCCTGAAATCTGATTATTTCTGTAAAAACTAAGTATATTTTCTTACTTTATTCTCAATTAGCCCTCATAATGCATTAGAGCCGATGTGTAGTTGTTCTAGCAAACCTGTATTTTTAATTGATGTAAAATGTAAATGTGACGACTCTAACAGCAGCATAAGGAAATCTGTTTATTATCGATAATAAATTGATCGAAACTGACGCAAGCATCTCATTTAATTCCGACCGATAAGTTAACATTACTTCGACTTATAAATGTGTTTCTCTCCGTTTTATCAGTAATTATAAAATCAAGTTCAGCATCGTCTATAATTAATCTTGCACAATGTCGTTTGTGATCATATGATCCTGCTTGGGTAAATTTGCTAATTATTTTTCTGCCAAGATCTTTTGCTATTTTATTCTCAAAATCAGTTTTATCAATAATTTCATCATCAGAATATTTATTTTGTTGTGGTAACCAAACTTGTTTCTGCGGACAGTATGATATAACTGCTTCACTTACAACCACCGATATCAATATTTTTGCATCAAGCATATATTGTAATAAAACTACTGGAGCCCGACCGCGTTCTATAAAATGTTTTTAAAACCAAACAGCAACAATCGGATGAAGGTGTTTCGGTGCAAATTCGAATGACTCAATACATGGAAATTCAATCTGGTAAAAATCTGGTAAGAGTCCGTTTATCGCAACTCTGGTATAATCCAAATATCGTTTACTTCTACTGTATCTACTGCTACAATAGATTTTACTCTTTAAAAAAAAATTTTGATTGTCAAAATAATTAATAATCGTCGTCGCTCTTTGGTCATTCATTGTTGCATCGATAACACCTTCCTTGGTGTGTATGATTCTGAATGCTGATTTAACATGAGATGCACCATCGCCGCGAAATTCTTTCTTGGCGTCACGAATACATTTCAAAGGAGTTTTCGTCGGATCAACCAGAGCTCGCCTCTGCAAGTCAAGGGTTCTTCTGTCAAGATCGAATCTAGCTTTATAAGGTTCGATTGTAGATAATCTCTCAAACTCCTCCATATTATAATTAAGACAGATATATATTTATAAGGAAGTATAATTATATATAATGATTCAAACAAAGAATAACTGTAAATGGTTAGTGATCGGTTATTCAGTTCCTTGTAACAAAGCTTGCGTAAATGGATTCTGTAGATTTCATATGCAAAGCGTGCGAAGAGTGAGTCTGGTACCAAAGCCGTGTTTGAAGAGTGATGTTGGGTTTAGAGGAGAAACGCAATTGTGTGTGCAATGTGGTGGATAGAAATACAGAGAGCTGAAACGATATTATCATGACCATAAGTAACGCCGGCAATGACAAGGAAATAAAAAAAAACGCTGAAGACTATCTTGCCAGATTTTAAAAATAATGATTAGACAAATATTATTATTATATTAATGAAACAAAATGAATTTGTGAAACATCCCATAATCAAGAATTATGAAACATCTCGAGATGGTAGCATCAGGAATTGTCGACTAAAAAGACCAGTCGGTTATAATAATAATGTTGTTTATCTCAAGTTCAATGACGGTGGAATGAAATGTGTCACTGTCATAAATTTGTACATGAATGTTTACATGGACTAATCCAAGATTGTTTTGTGATCGATCATATTGATTCAAATTCGAAAAATAATTATTTGTGTAATTTACGAGCTGTTACACAAAGTAAATATTGCCTATTTGGTGGTACTGGGACACATAGTACATTTATCAGTGTTGTTAAATCTGCAAATGACGAGACCGGTGAAGAAATAATATTTCAATCAATAAATGCAGCTGGTTACTATTTTGATATTTGTCCAGCTTCGGTACACGTTGTCGCAAATAATATTATCAAATCGTCGTATTCGAGGAAATATAAACAAAAAGTAATAGTTCAGTATCTCCCGACTGTGTTAGATATAAAACAATTATATAAGAATGGTGATAACTCTGCCAGGTAAAAAATATAGCGATTAAAACGTTATCTCGCCTGTATTTTACAATATTATTCGTTGATACATAAATTATTTTTCGGCTAATTTTTCCCATCACCAAATTGGTATTTGCAAAGAAATAGAAAGGTATTTACTTCTGAAGTATACCGCTATTGCGAGACAGAGACATTCAGCGTCAGGTAAAGGTAGAGCCTATATCTTATAAATAACTTTTATTTACTAATGAATAATGATTTTGGTTGGAATTTGTTTGGAGAAACATTATCCTTGGTTTTCTTAATCTGTCAGGTTTCTTGCTTCCTCTAGATTTTGTCAGCGATAATAATGAAGATAACAATTAAAATACAAACAGTGAAAAAGCCACGTCCGTTGCATGACCTACTTTTGGATTTCAAAGTAATTGTTAGCTTATGTGGCATAAGACTGGTGTTATCATTTGGGGTTTGCTCCATGCTGGAACGTCAACAAACAAGTGCACCTTCTCACCATGTCACCACGTGGTGGGTGCTCTTTTGCACGCCCCGGGGATGATTATGGAGGCGTGTGTGCTGTTTCTTGAATGTAGAATGCACCCCGTTTGTATGTTGTACCGACCTTACAACTAAGAGTGCATATATTGATATAAATAGCTTGGTATATGTTGTGCCGTCTTGAGAACTAAGATTGTATATAATGCTGTAAATAGTCTGACATATGTCGTGTGCCGTCCTTAGATCTAACATTGTATATAATGCTGTAAATATGATAATATAGTTAAGATTATGTATTGTGCCGTCCATAGAAATAAGACTGTATATATTGATGTAAATAGATTGATATATGTTGTGTGACGTCCTTAGAACTAAGATTGTATATAATGCTGTAAATATCCTACTATAGTTAAGATTGTATATAATGCTGTAAACAATTTGATAATGTTGTAATAATGCTAATATAGCTAATGTTGTGTATAATGATATCAATAGCTTGATATAGTTATGTAACTATGCTACTATGTGCTGTGTAAATAATTTTTTTATAGTTTTAAGCAGATATTTATTACATAATGAATTTCGAAAATATTAATTGTATCACTTATGAAATTAAATAAATACATTATAATGATAAACAATTACAGATCCTGAGAAAAGCATTTGTGATTTTGAATCATTACTACAACGAAAATAAAAGATAGGTATAAACTAGAAACAGAATAAAGATTCATTATGTTAATTCAACAATATATGTTGCAAACCATCTCGGCAATCAAAATTTATTTTTAACATTTCATATAACTCGCACGCGCGATAAAAGAAAAGATCAGAATTATCTTACGAATACAAAACAAAAATATTGAGACTGCGTGTAAGACAATTGAGAAAGATAATCTCTGCAAGTAACGCTGTTACTGATGAAAGACAATATGATAGCGCCTTCGCCAGTGACTGTAGTATTTGTAAAAGTACTGTCAGTAACAGATAAAGTTAAAGTAGTAACGGATTGTGAAAATGAAAGTGTTAACACCTAATAATAATGTGTGCAATATTTATTCTGATTTATATCATAATATTTATTCTGATTCAGATTCTAATATTTATTTTTAATTTGTCAATTATCATTACGTAATTGTTTTACTTTTTCTGCCTTGACTTTGTCCTTGACTTTGTCAAGGGGTTGATATTTTTATTCTCTTGAGTAGCATTTACCCCATCAATTTAATAAAATTGTTTGATGATCTGATTTAATATGGGTAATATACCCGTCAAACCAGTGAAATTATTCATTAATCTGAAATAATATTAATAACAACAAAATCATTCTAAAATCATTGAATATAAAATCGTTAATGAATTCGACTAACAATCTGATTTAATTTGTGTAATATACCCATCAATTTAATGAAATTGTTTGATAATCTAAAAACGTATGGGTAATATACCCATCAATTTGATTATATTCCGAATCAGATTAAATGATTTTATCATTGATATTTATTTTTATTCTGATAATAATATTTCTTTAGAATCAGATTTTTGACGGCACTTTCAAGTATCTCTTTGTTGTATACAAAAACTCTCACGTGTTGATACATTATATAATATACCTTTATTAAATCAAGGAATAATTGTTTGTAGTGTTTGTAAAACGACAACGTCGACATTACAAAATCCTCTACGAACGTGAAGATCTATGATCTCACACTAACTATAATTATTAGGACTTGTCGTAAATCAAGCAAGTGTCCGGGTTGGTCAGTAAGTCTGAAATGTATCCTTAATAATAGCTGATTATGACATCGCAGATAAACCGGATTAACGAGTTCTAATACACTACAAAATCCAGGGGGTGCTTGAGGTGTGAATGTATTTAAATAAATTCCTGCTAGGCCTGACTGTATTTTGCAAGATTTACTTGATAAATGAACGACTGATTGTCTAAATAAATCAAGATGTTCTAGCGAAAAGTAATAAATACAGCGTTGTAAAATCTAGTTGTGATATTTGCAGGCCAGATAAACATTTTGATCACGTCCCATCAATGTCGAGAAACGAATGATGATATACACGTGCTACATGATTATTTTCAAAATCCAATAATATATCCTCAGCTGGTTCTTGACGTCCATTTAATCTCAGGGAAACCTCAGTAATACCAAGTTTGTCCGATATAATTAAATTATGTGTTTGTGAATTTGTTCGTTCAGCATTTTGAAAAGCAACAAATGTATGTCGTGGTTCAGAAAATCCTTGTTGTGATGCTATCTGCCATGTGAATAAACCATTAGTAGTACTCTGAACACTATATATGTTCATCGTCAACCATGATAATGTTGATTTACCACCCGAGTCCATGACAGAGAGTAGCCGTTGTTCTTCAGTGAGTGGATGGTATCATTATTGGCATCCACAATACAAGTTTGGTTAGTATTACTTTACCAACATCACCAGCAGCACCAACAGGGGGCCATATTATATTATCGTCAGTAGCCTTTCTTACAAGTACAACAGTAAGAATGTCTCCGAAAATGACTTTTCTGATATTTCTGCAAAATCTAAAGACGTGGGACAGTGGAATTGCTTATGAAAATCTTCTACTTCCATCGTTCAGCATTGATCGACGTGCTGTGAATCATAAGTTGAAATTTGGATTAACACCAGGAATCACCGGCCACATATCAGCGTCAGCGCCGTCGGCGAAGTTTCTCGGTCGTCTTATATTATTGGGTCCGTTGTAAGGGTGATTAGAAGTATCCTTCACAAACATCATTGAAGAACCAGCCGATCTTGAATAATCATCGGAATATCTTGCTAGACCCAATATGGTCGTGGCAACGTCAACGTCATTCTGAAATGATTCAATATTTCTTCCGTCGATGATCTACGTAGCAATGTCGAGCAACGCCATAATGCCATTATTAACAAAACCAACACTAACATCAGTTCCATATTCAGTATTATCTCTTTTTTAAATTTCACCTTCTACTTCAATAAATGTTTCAGTAGGTAAGAAACATGTGCTTGTATTCCTGAACTTGCAGCTCACTTCGCCCACCTCATTTGGCTGTCATGTGTCATAAGACTAATATTGATAATCACGCACAGATTCATTTTTAAGAATTGGAGCACCCATATCAAATGCTTGATCAGATACACGTTAAATGTTTTATTATAATTGTTATATTCTAACACGAAGACCACTTCATTCTATCAGGCTAGCAGTTATAGTTTTTCTTTTTCTGAAAGTGGTACACCAGCCAGCTCTGCTAGATTTTGATTTGAGGCTTGATTTATTCTTTTACGGACATTTGCAGTCATAACTTTAGTACTGCGTAATTTTACTGGCTTCGGATTTCGTCGTATTAATCGTGCTAGTCTATCTTTGATTGCTGAGAATACCTTACTACCAACATCACCAACAGCACCAATATACATTTATCACGAACAACATCAATAGCTTCCATTGATAATTGTTTTGCAATCGGTGTTGCTTATGGGCTATCCTTCTAAATAGATTCTGAAAAACATCATTGAGTCCATCACCGTAGATTGCTTTGTGTGTTGGTAATCGTGAATTTATCACCCTGACCATGATCGGTCCTTGTTGTAGTCATTGTCTCTAATTGCATAAGCTCAGTCACTTTGGTAATGGTCAACGATTTCATCGATGAGAGACCGGTAAACATTAATGTCCATTATACCGCCTGTAAATAATCTCTGACAAATAGCAGCTGCTTCATTAATAATTTCTGGGGAATTATTATCGACTCGTTTTTCAAAAATCAGAACCTCTTGTCGTTCAACATCAGCAAGGATGTTGCTTGGACATGGATTACAAGGCTACATCCTCGAGTAGCAATACCACGCTTGTGGCTCTGGGGACAGGCTCTGTATCATAAAAGTTTTCTTTATTACCTGTTTCTGAAACTGATTCCATTTTTGGTTCTACTTCCTGTTTAAATTTAGTAAAATTTGCATGATCCCTTTTGATAGACTGAAGATTATTAGCGATGATATATAATGTTTAATCCAATTTTAACGTTTCAGAGATTTAACATATTTGGGTTTTACGTCTTTTTTTTTCCATCGCATCCATAAGTGACAATATTTAATATCTATTCCGGATCCCTGAGAGCGCTAATACCTTCAGGCGTGAATTTATCCATAAAATTAATTTTAGGTTATGGATGAGGAGGTTCGGGTTGTGGTGATTGTTTAGTTGTCGTTGTTGTCGTTCTCTTTGTAACTGTGCAAGATAGTTATCTATTCCATTATTAAATGCCATATATCTTGCATCATTGGTTCGGGCCTGATCATCTTCGTAATATATGTGAAATATCCATTTGTACCTGAGAGCCCCGAGTGGCCGAGTGGTCTAAAGCGCTCTCCGTTACGGATCACTGCCATCTCACCACTGTCTGCGTGGGTTTGAGTCTCAGATTCAGCCAATGTGTGTACTTGAGAAAGCTTGCCAGTAGCTTCTCGTGGGTCGGTGGTTCTTTCCGGGGTTTTCCCGGGTTCTTCCTCCACCATATATACTGGCCGCCATGTATAGCCCATCGTGTGCTGCAAAATGGCGTTAAACCCTACAACAACGACTTACAACGTGATTAACATACTTGGGTTTTAAAAGTTTGTCTTTGTTATCAAAACCTACCACGGCAAGCACAGACAATTCATTCGCATTTTTAATATTTGTATGAATTTAATACCACGCTCGGTAAATTTATGAATCACTTTGATGTTTCTTTTATTTGTTTTTGTTCTGGTTCTTATATAATATCTTTTAGATCACCTATTTCAGCACAAACTTGGTCAATACCCTCCAGTGGTTTTTGCAGTGGTTGATCAGCAGCTATTTCACCTAGAAGTTCTCTTAAAATCTTGAGGTTTTTTTTAGCTCTTTCTGCTAGTTTTCCAGTTGCTTTAGCGGTTTGCTCTAACTTGCTAAGAAGACCTTTGGTAGCCTTTGTAATAGGTTGAAATAATTGTTCTGGACCCCCTGTAAATTCAACCCGAGATTCCTGACGCACTTGTAGTTGCTGCTTGACAGAATCGCGGACGGAGATACGTTTGTAATTGTCTCTAGTTTCTCTCGAGCTAATCTAGCTGTCTGAGATTCCATTATTGATACAATAATGATTTAAGTACTCAGACACTACAGCATGAGGGTGACGACCAACAACGAATGTCCGGGTGGGTAAACGAACACATACAAATTTGAAAACACAAGCGACAAAATAAAGTAGCAAAATGTACTAACCCAATTACAAAAAAATCTTGGTCGGTTAAAGGCTTTGGTTTGACCGTGCGTTTTTATTTTTTTCGAAGGAAGCTTTATTTTTCAAAAAAGATTTACTCCAAATCTGGCCTATTCACCCTCCTTGCTGCTGTGTGTTTTGTACTTGTTCCGTCTTGTGTGTTTTCTGTAATAATACTTGATAATAATTTGTTACTAGTGTAAAAGCCATTTATATTTAATGATACAACACGGATTTTTCCATCTTTGGTGTCACTGAAAAGGTATTATAATAGTTTACTTTGTTTTGAATATTCTTTCTGTTTTGGATTCTTTTTTATTTCATGAAGATTATCCTCGAAAGGTTATCCGGAGTTTTGGGTAATGACGATCCCTTCGCTTTTTGCTGGGGAGCCTTGTTGATTTGTTTGTTCTTCCCCGTCTTCTTTCGAGCGTCACATAGTCTAGGCGATATATCTGCTTTTCCTTTTTAATCGAAATTATTCATATGTAAGCTTGGGGTTTTCATTTGGGGATGATTCGTTCAATGCGACGTCCTTTATCACCTCTTTTTCAAGGGGTTTTGTCTCATCTAAGCTGTTTCAAGTGATTTATTGGTATCCTACACCCCCACCCCCGTTGTGTCCTGGAAGTTTGCTTCCTTCGGTACATAATTCGCGCGGTATATTTCTCTGCTAAGAGACCAATTGTCTTCTCTTTTTCTGATTTGTCTTTTATAGCATTGCCCTAAGTTCTACAAATAGGATTTTGCTATTGTTGACACAATCTACCCATTCCAAAATCTAGCTCCTTTTGGGTGTGTCCACGACTGTTTTCTATTCTGGAATTAGATCCTGGTCAGCAATTCCTTCAGAACATCCTTATCAGCATTTTCGGCTGGGTTCCTAGCGGCTTTTACTGCATACTTTGTGGGGTTTTGGTTTCTTTGCGCTGGTTTCAGGCATTCCCATAGCAGGTGCCCCTTTTTTCTGCATATACCACAGTGCTCACATCTTGTGAAAAAGGATTTTATTAAAATGCCTATCCCAGAAAAGTAAGTAGGAAGTTTTGAGTGTGTTCGAGCAACAAGCTCATCACCCTGATACCTGTGGCTATTGTGGGGGAATCCGAAAAGTAACCATTGTCTCTGTACTTAATTGTACTCATAATTCGTGTTCCGATATTTCTATGTTCTTTACTGGATATTACCAAGGAATTTTCATGATGTTTCGTTCTAATTATTTTTAACGTATAGTTCAATTGGTGGGGCAATACCCACTTTTGATGTATTCCCACATGTTTCTAGGGTAGATCTATGTGACAGAATTTCCTGCCCATCTTTTAGGTATAAAGGGTACCCTGTACCCCTTTTGAAATCATACAATGACAACTATTTTGCACTCCCTTGTGATGAAAGCACCCATGACCTCTGCTGGTCTTGAGAGTTCACGATCTGGAATATGAGAATCGTCATTTATACGGCACCCAGATTCACGATGTACAAGAATGAACTTTTGCCCTTGCGTCTCTTCTACTTCTGTTTAGAATTAGTGTTCTAATTTCCTTATCACTGAAATAAGTATCCAATGTATCATGTAGATTTCCAATGCTTATAATGTAGAACTTAATAATGCAGTAAAGTATGTAACACAATCTAACATGGATGATACGTAAATAAGAAAATCTGAAAACAGATATGAACGTTAAAAGCTAAACCATATCTAAATTATATATCTAACATTAATTATACCTGATATATTGACATGGGCCCTTGGATGGATGGATAATAAATGACAAGAGGGACCATATAAGTACACAACGGATGAATGGATAAATTGGATGAACAAGAATGAGCATGGGCGAACAAAAAAGCGTGCTTAGTGCTAGTGATTTGTGTTGAGCAGTAATCGCCCTACTTCCCATCCTCTTTGCGAATGTTAAGTATTTTGTTGTTCTGGTTACAACTGTGTTGAACTGGACAGATGAGAAATTCATGAAGTATGATATCTAACTGACAATGTATAATGTAATTGACATAAAATTGTAATTGACAGAATACTGGCTGTTCACAAACGTGGACCATTATGTAGGCAGAGATTGAGCTTTGGGTCTCTAAGAGAAATTTGTACCATGCAGTCTTTGAAATTTCATCAAAGGATTACGGCAACCTAACAAGTGTCAGTCGCTCGTTTATCAAAGGGACTCAACATGACATTGAACACGTTTCATATTCATGGCACACTTAAAGAATTGTCTACTGGGAAAAACAAAGCAGTGCTGTTTTTTATATTCTAAAGGATTATGGTCGTTTTTATTAGCAACTCATCTAAAACAATGTGAATTGAGAAAACCACCCAGGCTCGTCTTTACAAGCTAACGTGTACGTTTAAATTTTAGGTCTTTTCTATCTCATTTTAGACGGCCCCATCTCTGCGTTAATATTTTGTAGTAAATAGGTGGCCTTATAAGAAGGTATGTACGGTACGTGATCCAGATAGCTCTCATATAGCCCGAAGCTGAGTTTGTCACCAACTGGAAACATGTTACTCCAGCAGATACTATGACTTGGCCGTAGGTACTAGCTTACTCTTAGCCAACGTCTGCCGTATCAATCTAGAAACGCAAGTATCCCATAGCCAATACTTTGATTTATTGGGTAACCATCGTTATTTCACCAGGGACGGTGTCCATCAGTGCGTGTCAGATGCAGCCGTGTACATAGCGAAACTGTTACATCAAATGCGTCTTGATACTATCGCTGGGATTCAACTCAAAACGTTTAGATTGTTGGTGGTTTTAACCCTCATCAGCAACAACTACATTACCACCATCATGTGAGCCGACATTTTTCTTCATTAATCTCCGTTGGTGTCAAGGCAAAGGATCGTACACAATGCTTTTGATTAGTGTAAATGGAGTCACAAGGACACTAAATGACCGCCGAAGTCAGTCAATTACTGGCGCCGTATAAGAAAGCTAAAATCTAGAAATTGTACTTATATTTGCCGATGGACACACCTTCCGGCGTACGGGCCTTACATTCAACGGATAGCCTTTGGATTCTCAAAAGGTCTGAACATATATTTGACTTAGACCATCTGTTACAATAATAAAGCCATTATGCAGCATCCAAACCAAGACATGGAACACGAACCACTGGTGAGATGGACGATGGTATCTTGTCATTGACATTGACAAGGAATATAAAGAACTGTCTCTGGAATATCGGTGTAGCATTGAGGCATCAACAGACTGGCATGAAATGAGTATTCAGTGCAGATAGATATCGGACACTACGGACATCCAGATCATCCTGATAAAAGAAATATCTTAGTCTACCGCGTCGCAGTATTTGGATAGAAACTAGACTTGATGCAGAGCCTAAACGGCAAAGTATTTCTGACCTGACAAAATACGATTTTATAATATGTTGATAAAAGTAAACCTATCAGCTTTTTTGAAAACGTTAACATCTTGCCTGCAATCAACAGACCAAATCCACGGTGGAATTTAAGTTTCATTGAACGCAATTATAATGCTATCATATCGTAACATCCGAGACCCTTACTATGTTTGCCTGGAATGGATCTCAGGAAGCATCCTTACCAGCAGACACTGAAAAGCGCTGCGCTCAATACAAACAAGTACATACACGCACTAAAAGTGGTTGACGCCCTAGAATAACGTACATTGCTCTGGGCACTCGTGTGGCGGATATTGGACTATAGTTAAAAATCATTGCTACACCCGTCACGATTTCCCACGAGACCACATCTTTAAGCGGTGGTTTGATTTTTGTGGAAATAGTCTTCTCAGTTGTTGACTATCAATGAAAGCTAAAGTGAAATCCGCATATTGGCGCACATAATGCTCAACACAATCGCAGAACACATATTTAATGAATAAGAATTAGACCTTATCCTTAAACGAAATCAACGAATACACAACAAAGAAAATGAAATACGGATTGAAACGCACAAGGCATACACTTCGGATTGAGTTGACGAAGTGGCAACATAACTAATATATATTTCGCAGAACAGCTTAAACTCGCTAGTAGAACTTGAAAGGGAATTTATAATAGGATGTGTAGTATATGTTGCAATGACAGAACCGTCAGAACGATGATGACTGTGTCTAGGTATATTTACATTCCTCCCATCCCTCTCGATCCCCATTGGGCATACAATGCTGACTTTCCTTCAATACATGAACACATATATGAATAAAGTTCTAGTAAATGTAATCATGGATCAAACATTTATTATAATTAGGTTTGATCTTTCATTACCCTTTGGGAGAGTTTTGTTATGCCAACCATCTGTTAACAACTGTTAAGTAAGGTATGTTTATTTTATACTTATAATATTTAAGATTTGTTAAATCTTAAAACCAGTTTGCATGCATTAAAAATATTTTCTTAAAATCACCGACACACATAAATTGGCTGACACCATTTACGTCAATTATGACCCATTGAAAAGCAAAGTCGAGAACCATGCAAACCTGACGCTCTCTGAATCGTTATGGTCTAAGAGCGGTAGATTTCGGGTACACCATAACAGCTCAAAGTGATTTGGTTATATGTACTTCACAATTCACTTTAAAACAAAACTTTATTCCAGAGAGCAGATAACATAACGTTTAAAGATACTCGAGTCGCCTATCCAGGAACTGCAGATACTCAGAGCCAGGATTTCCAAAAACAATTTCGCAGCTAAATCTTAAACAGTTTGTCTGAATTGATAGATTAAACACTGCAAAGCTGACAAGATCTTATGAATACGTCCATACTGAAATCTGTTTTATTTTATTGGAAGTGCCAGTTAGCTACTAATTATTTGTTCTCTTGTATGAGACATGATTGTCGGTCACGATTTCTAAACACACACACACACACACACACACACACACACACACACACACTCACTTACGATGCACTTTATCATCAACAGTTAATTGTTATGCATAATTTGCATTATAATGGAATTGATACCACTCCATTTCGTCCCCTTCAAATTAAACATGTGATTGTGATCAACAAGCACAGATTATGATAAGAAAAGGAATGATTTATTCCCAGGACTGCAAAAGTGCATTAACCAGAAGACTCTCGTATGACAAACATATATGGGCTAACGGACACCATTTCGCAAATATTATATTGCATTTGTAAAACACCTAGTTTGACACGTCCTTATGACGGAGGAAGGGAGAGAGTACGGGTGGGGCAGCCAGCTAGAAAAGAAAGCGTTTTTTTTATTAGCCCTGTGGTGGTAGGAACTACGACAAATGTTATTTTACATCTGCTAGAGACGTTTAGATAAAATTAAATTAATTCTTTGTATCCTGTCCCTCCATCCCTTTTAAAATGTGTTGGAAATTTTGAGGATAAATTCAATAATGAACCATGTTTACTCTATAAAACACGGCAGAAGACTCTGGCGTAATATGACACATAAATCGCCATGAATAAGTTACAATTAAAACGAGTAGGGTTACCATTCATTATTACAAAATCAGAATAACCTGGTTACTACACAGATCTAATATTCATCCATCCCCCACAAAAAGTTATTACATTATGTGTAATGATACAAGAGAAAGAACAGCTTTAATGATTCCATTCACCTCAGAGGATCTCATCTCTCTAATCGCACTTCTTTATATTCACAAACCGTACTGATATAATGGATATTTCCACTGTGTAAACATTCGCAGATTTTTAGTTTACCATCATGGTCGAGTTCGAGCTTACATCATATCTCGCCGAAGCTTTTTCCGTCATAGTCTTGGACACTGGTACATTTGTGATTTTCAGTGCCTACTTATATTAAACACACACACACACACACACACACACACACACACACACATATATATATATATATATATATATATATATATATATATATATATATATATATATATATATATATATATGCCACAAAATGCATAGAACTACCTTGTGTAGCGGACACACTCGGGTATGTAAGAAGTTCATTCACTTGGTCAATACACAGCTGCCTGTAGTAAATCTTAACTCCGTTCAAAGGGCAAATGAATGTATTTATATATGATATAAATAAAATATATGTACAGTATGAACACGGTATCAATGATGTACCACTCGCTGCATAATTTGTTCATTAAACGAAACACGACAAGCCTCGTTTCCTGTTAATGAAAAATTTATGCAACTCGTGGTATATCATTGATACAGCGTAAATACATACATACATACGCACGCACGCACGCACGCACACACACACATACATACATACATACATACATACATACATACATACATACATACATACGTACGTACATGTGTGTGTGTGTGTGTGTGTGTGTGTGTGTACATTATTATCCAATCCTGATTCCTGTCTTGAGTTTCCTTTTATAGAACATTGTTCTAGATATTTGGTTCATTACAGTTGTTTAAGTCTGACTAAAGGTAATATTATATATTGAATATTTCTTGTTTTTCTTTAAAGACAAGCGAGACCCTAAATTAATAAGCATTCTTCTGTAAGTACAAAGACTTTGACAGTTTTGACAATATCGTTTCGTGTTTGGAAACAATTTGTCTTAGCTGCGACACTGGCATATATCACTTGCATGTGTTTTTTGTTCATTTTATATGAACGGCTCGATGGTCCTTAGCGATTTTCATTGGTAAATTTATCTCCCATTTCAGAGCTTTTTAACGAGTACAATTCTCGTTTATGCCCTGTGAATATTCAGTTGTTTCCGTTTGAGATCATGTAAAGATTTTTTATGTAGTTACGGTTTTGTGTTCCAGATAAACGTCACAATCCAGGGAAAGAATTTTTTGGTTTGATTCTGAATTCATGTGTGTGTGTGTGTGTGTGTGTGTGTGTGTTATACGTAGACCATTTGTGATATTTTCTCAATTTACTTGACAGAGTATATGTACAAGATGGGTCTTCAGACGGATTTTTTCTTGAGACTGGAAATATAACTGCAGAAGAATGCTACACTTATAGACTTCCACAATGCAATTAAGCAATATCCGCGCCAGGATCATGAATATATCTCTCTCTCTCTCTCCAAAATGTTTCAGTAAAATGTTGGATGCATATCATTTACACATTATGTTACCTCCGTAGAGATGCTCCTGGTCCGGAGAAGACTTGCAAATGTTAAAGTAGATAAATGTTATCTCTAAAGTTTCTTTATTCACTCATCAATCCAACCAGTGTCTAGTAGGATATTG
The DNA here is from genome assembly GCA_028554795.2 of Sinohyriopsis cumingii. Classification (NCBI taxonomy): domain Eukaryota; kingdom Metazoa; phylum Mollusca; class Bivalvia; order Unionida; family Unionidae; genus Sinohyriopsis; species Sinohyriopsis cumingii. The sequence continues at coordinate 61,711,710 of CM068841.1, forward strand.
AATCCGTGAAATCCATATGACCCTGAAATAGTATGAATCAAGAACAGCCTATGTTTCAAAATTTCAATACACAATGTACCCTAGTTTGGCAGATGACTTAGATGAGGTTCATGAGTATTATATTTGTCTCGGTTGGAAGTGTCAAGTTCAGTTTGAAGCTGTTTGTCAGCGTACTATATTGTAATTACGATAAGAGCCAGATCTCAGTTAATAATGTACATTAATTTTATCCTACTGAGTCATTGCTATAAAATCGCAATCATCATGGACGATTAGCGATTTTTAATCTACTGCGAACACCATACAACATTCAGCATGACTGATAAATTGACATTTAACAGCGCATCATCGGTTTTACATTAAATCGTAATTTGGAAATATGTTTGACATTAAAAGTTGAATGGACACGTGATCGCTGACAGTGTGAATTTTCAATCGATGTTTGTAAAAAGTAAACTGTATCGAAATTAACATGAGCATACATTGATTGCATATGGTGCAGACATTTTTTGCGTACTGGATAGCAATCTGCATGGATGCTTCTGTCTTCACGATAATGTTTTTCTTTTTCATTCGTAGTTCGTTATATTTTAGATGTGGGGGTGGAAGGTGAAATCTATGTTCGCTATGAGGTTAGTTCCTTCCAGTTTTTAGCCAGTTTTATTCCTTTGTTATCCTGCAGTTTTCATGCTTTTCTAAAATTAAACCACTTCTGGTTAGTAGACATGATCCTGCAAAACGCATAAAAGGATGATATGTTACTGCTTGGATTTAACCAAGAAAGCAAAATAGTTATCCTGTCATATAGCGTTGACATTTGTATTTATTTACCCGTCATAATTTTGTCATAATTATCAATGGGTATGATTTTCTTTTGTTTTTGTTCACAGGTATGAAGATGGATTTTATTTAAACCCTGGAAATACATTGTATGTATTCAATGATAGCACTATCAGATTAAAGTATCTTCATGTTATTATGGAGCAAGGTTCTTCTGTTGTTTGCCTGAATTGTTTTAGAAATTCTCTTTTTTTCTAAAACGGTTTCCTTACTGCGCACATGACGTTTGTTGTGTACTGTAATTATAGCAGTCGCCTATCATAACTATCAACTGTTTCCTTCAGAATAAACGTAAGATGTAGGCAATGTGCTAAATAATGTATACAAAGCAACAAAATAGTTGGTACCGCTTTATTGAATACGATTCCGTTCATTTTAAATTTTAATGTATATGACGCATATAAAACCTTTTTAACGGTTGTTTTAGTCATTCGAATAAATCTTTAGACTAACTTTTGCGTGATAAATTGTTGCCACCTGCAGTTTTGCTTCCATTAAATTAGAATCTGAGCAAATGCAATCATCTTGAGAATGTGAAACTGTACTTGATAATATCGAAGATACTTGATAATATTGAAGATACTTGATAATATCGAAGATACTTGATAATATCGATGGACATGTGTCATTATCGAGCTTCAATTTTTTGTCCTAGACTCAAGTCACTTGAAGCTTAGTGATCGTGTTGTCTATTGTTCAGGCTTTAAAAGTATGTGATTGGCCACATTTTGGGGTTATACAATTGCGTGATATTAACTCCATGTCTTCGTAATTGGTGTCAGTTGATGCACATAAAGCTATCACAATTTATCCAGAACAGATTGTAACCTTATTTTAATGCCTAAATACGTCTGTGATATACAAGTTGGATCCATTGTTCATTCAGTTATTATATTGCATAGCTCTACTGATATTTGTGTCATTGATAACGTTTTCGTTTGAAATGCCGCAACGATGTGCTATAAGCGTGTTATGTAAAAAGAGTTATGTTTTATTGACAGAACAATCAATAAATGTTCGGCTTTACATTAATCAAACTGTACTTCGTACGCATGTAGCAGGGTGCGTTAGTGGTAAGACTAGTGTTGCATTAGTTATACTGTAAAGCAAGACATAAAACTAATCAAAATTGAAATTTGTCTGAATCGGGAAATATGGCTGTGGTCAATGGTAGCACCATACTATTCGCCTGACACGCCGGCAACTTGTACCCACATTGTAATTTAAAAAAAGAAAAACATCAAAGATATACAAATGTACAATATGTATTAATTGTATTCGTTAATTTATAATTACTGCCATGATTGTAGCCAGTGGGGTCCCAGACATTATACTCTTAATGGAGAATCATATAAACCGGAATGTTTCAGTGTAAACAATGAACTTGCTCACTGCCTTTTTTCGGTTCCTTGAGAAGTCCATTTTCACTGAAGTGGTAAGGGACCTCGGACTACACATACATATAAAGCAAAACATATGTCGTCTGCATCCAATATTTCGAATGTGTCTAGTTTTAATATTTTTCCAAAAATAAATGTTAAAGAAATCAAAACAGCAAAGTTTAACTCTTGAGTACATAAGTTCAAAGTAATGTAACTTCCCAAGTTACATAAAGTTACGGAATTGTATCGCTCTTGTTATCTGAAAAAATAGGCTCACAAAGCAAATATAGACGTGATGATAGTTAAGAAACTCCCGTCGGCTTACAACGCAAACAGCATGGCAGTGTTACGAGCCCCTGGCGATAAACTGATTAGAAACTTCAAACTAATAATTAAGTAATTTCGTTTTGTAAATACTTTATATCACTATTTTGTTTTCTTCATTTTTTAAAAGGGTGGGGTATAAACAGCCGGGGGGAGTGGGCGAGTACTATAATGAAAATCTAATGTGATTACTGTCCAAAGCGTGGGATGAAAGCAACAACCCTGAAATCAATAGTAAAGTTCTCCTGCGCCAATTGTGTATTGACAATCTATAATTGGTTATGTGGGTGAAGCAACGTAATTAATTTATCCACAAGTTTGGCTCAGTCAGGGTAACACATTCCGACATTTAGTGGCAATATACGAAGTGATGATCTTTAATGTAATTATGGTATCGATGAATTCTATCGCTATGTATATAAGATGTAAAATGTATAAATATGTATGGAACCTTGGATAATTCGTAGCAAAAGACAGAAATTTAGTCTTTGCAAAATACAATAGACTTTATCTCAAATTATCCGTGATTTTAACTACTAGATTTCCGTAAGACGTGACAGATAGTTCGTGTAAAATTTTCTAGGCGTTACTTAAAGCGTCAGATTCTATTATTACAAATGGTAATTCTGCTTGAATATAAATCAAGCGAGTTTTTTCAGTGTCCTGTGTATTTTGTCATATAAAAAAACACGATGACACAAGAATTATGAAATAGTTTCCAGACTGTGAAGAAAATATCTATAAAAAAGTGAAACTTAGCCGAATCACATGGGTCAGTTTTGACTGATATAGAAGGATCGGTCTCCTCATTCATAGGCTTTACGGTTCTTTGAGTTTAAGCTTAGTGGTATCAAAGACGGAAACATCTGTAGCTAGATATGACTTCGTTTCTACATGATTTCGGTGTATTGAGGCTTTTTTGGTGTTGAAGTATTTCACTGTATACAACTGCCTAAGCAAATATGTAAATATTATGTTACGTTACCTGTTAATAGATTCACAATCTCATTTCCTAGAAGCCAAATATCGAGCAAGTGCGATATTCGTTGGCCCGAGAGTGTGAAATACTACAGAACTGGATTAAAGTGTTTCTTCTGTGGCTTTTTAAAGTTTGAAAATTTGTTGATTTTTAGCATTGAAAATGTGATCAAATGCCTGTCTTACACATTATCACCCTAGTCATCAGAAACACGTATACGAGATCCTTCGACTATTCCAAACATTAACGATCATGTGACTGTGTGACGTCAGAGACGAGACAGTTTGCTAACCAGTCTTGCCGTGATAATTTAATGCCTCAATTTTGTAATTGTGGAAATAATTATATTAGTTTTGGGTCTGGACAGACATTTTAAACTTTCAGAAATTCAGCCACGCGAGCTTGAGCCATTATAGTACGAACTTTTGACAGATCTGAAGATTGTGGATCAGATGTGAACTCTGATATGAAAGATGATACCAGCATCAGCATACTTATAAATAGGAACTGGTATTCTCGCTTTCTGTGTTTTACAGTTTATATTGGTCTGACTCTGTGGTCATAAATAGGTAACATAAAAAAGCAACAACCAACAAGTTTAGTACAATGGCAACACACAATTTAATTATCAAAGTTGTAAACTAAACATTTAAGAGGAACATACAGCATTATGAATTGAATCCAAAATTAACCCAAAAATTATATTCAAGTCCAAAAGGATATTGAGAATGAGTTTTAAATCCTCAAATGTACAGGTTTGCCAACAGTCCTGATGTATCAAAATGGCATTGTCCAGAATGCATAATAATTCACAATAGTTCCAGAATAATATTTTAGTCCGATGAGCACTTTACCAATTACATGAATAACCCAAACAAATGTTTCCTCTCAACTAATATCTAAACACAAAATTAAAAACCTCGTCAGACTGATGACACAGCAACAACATAAGAAATAAGACTGCCCAAAATTGTCCAGTTCCAAGTACGTATATCGATGCATAACCATTACGTATCCCGCAGGTTTTGTGTAAGATAGTGGGTACAATGTTGCTTTAGCAAATGTTTTCGTGTCTGTGTGCCATGATATGTGATAAATCTCAATGTATGTTTGGATTTTTTGGGGGACTGAGAAGCACCATTCGTCGTTTGTAATATAGAGTTGTTATGTATATTTGATTTAATTATATCTGAATTAATATATATTTATTTCAATTTAATTGTTTGTCAGCTATTTAAAAAAACATTGTTTATTACATGATATTGTAATGTAAATGTATTCACTAGAGATGGTAATTTTTATTTTAAAAATAGTTCGACCTTGACTGTTAGTTTATAAACACCAGGAGTTGATTTAAATCCTGACCTTGTTTCAGAATTTGTAGCAACCTTCGTAAGCAAGATCTATTTTATTTTAAAATGATTGGTTGTTTCCAAGGTCATGATGTTACCATGTCTTTAAGATATAAACAATGTTTTATTACTTTTTATTTCTTAGAGTGAAAATGATTGATTTTCGTCAGGGTCACACTGAAAAGTATTTCAGCCTAACAAGCCCTTTTAAAATTCAAATTGGCACAACTTTTAAAAATAAAGTTCGGAGAAGCTTGATTCAAGATCCTTGTCTCTTCCTACGTGTACATATTGCAAGAAAAAAGGACACGTTATGTCTGATTGCTACAAATTGAAAATTGGCATCAGAATCAAGACAAACCTATTTCAAATGCTCTTATTTCTAAGAGTTCAAGGTCACGGTCATGTATTCAAAACAATACGTTTGTTGGGTTTAATAAACCCCAGTCTGATTTGATTATGGAGAATTATGAACCGTTCATATCGAAGGGTTCTATATCACTCTTGGATGATTCGGCCAATCCTATCCCTATTAAAATTTTAAGGGACACATAAACTTCCCAGAGTCTTTTATTGTCAGGTACTTTGCCTTTTTCCGAGAAGTCTTCTTCTAATGAGAGTGTTCTTATTCAGGGACTAGAGTGCGGCTTTGTTAATGTTCCACTCCATTGTGTACATTTGTCATTATACTTAGTTTCAGGACCCGTGGCAGTCGGAACGGTCTCTGTTTTACCCGCTGTGGGTATTCATTTATTACTAGGCCACGACCTAGCTGGAGACATGGTTGTGGTTAATCCACTTGTAACTGACAAGCCATGCCTGGATCAATACGTCGATCCAATTGAAAACGAATTCCCTGATGCTTTTTTTCCAGCTTGTGCAGTTACCAAAGCTATGGCAAAGAAAGCTCTTGAGAATGATGTTGATAACGAAAGTATTCCTTTAGCTGACACATGTATTGGTCAGGCCTTTGATGAGGTCACTTTCACTCCTTGTTTGGAACAATCAGAAATTATTGATCACAGTTATTCTCTTTTAACGACTCATTCTCTTCATTATAATCAGGGTGATAAACGACAATCACTTGTCGTTCAACATGAAAAATATCCTGAGATCTCCTTTTTGTTTCATAAGGCTATTAGTGAAACATAAGCTTCTGAAGTTCCTCTTTCTTATTTCATTAAAAATGGAATTCTTATGAGAAAATAGAGACCTCCCGAGGTACATGCTGATGACGAATGGTCAGTGAGCTATCAAATTGTAGTTCCAAAATATTACAGAGAGGAAGTACTTACTCTGGCCCATGAAACTCCATTGGATGGTCATTTAGGGACCAATACAACTTATCACAGGATCTTAACTCACTTTTATTAGCCATAAATCACGAGTGATGTTGGTAAATACTGTATATCTTGTTATACCTGTCAAACAGTACCTCTCAAATGATAGGAAAACCAAATCAGAAAATTCCCAAGGCTCATCTGCAACCTATTCCTGCCTTCAGTAGAATTATGGTAGACTGTGTTGGTCCCTTACCTAAGACTAAGTCAGGTAACCAATACCTTTTGATCATTATGTGTGCGTCAACAAGACTTCCAGAGGCAAGTCCCTTGAGGAATATAAAATCGAAATAATAGCAAAAGCTTTGATAAAGTCTTTTACTCAATTTGGCCATTCCAACTATGTCCAATCGGGTCAAGGGTCCAGTATTATGTCTGCATTTTTCCAGCCTATTAAGCTTGGATTTGGCATTCAGCAATTCAAGTCAAAAGTGAAGTTATGGTTTGATGGAACTTTATTGGAGAGAATTTTTAAGTCTTGTAATAATGGAGATCTGTCTCTTTTGCTCCTTCTTCAATTTATTCTTCAGATTAGATGTTACGACCCTTACAAAGTTAAGAAGAAAATGAATGAGTTAAATTATAATATTAGTGCTCTTGGGATCTAAAAAGATTATAGGAGTACCATGATATTGAAATATATAGCCAGGTTAAACATGCGGTTAATTTAGTTGTACCTGTCCCACTCAGTGAAGATTTGAGTGAAGGAATATCATCAGATAATACTGACATTGGAGTGAAAAATGTTCAGAAAGTTTCTAGTCCAGATCTTTCATAATTTCTGAATTCTGAACATTTTCACTCCAACCATATTAATGAGACGCTTAAATGTATCGAAAATTTTGTTCCAATTTTTATATAATTGCTGAACACCTGACAAATTTATTGAGTAAAAAAAAACAAGGTCCTTTGGACTCAAAAATGTCAGGACTCTTTTGACACGTCGAAAGCCATACTTAAAAGCGCGCCAGTTCTTACAGATCCTACTTTCATCCAATCTTTTAAACTGTCTGTTGATGCAAGTTATGTTGGGGTTGGAGCAATTTTGATTCAGGCAGTTGACATTGATATTGATCATCCAGTATGCTATTTGTCCAAGAAATTAAATAAACACCAAAGGAATTATTCAACAATCAAGAAGGAATGTTTGGTTTTGATACTGGCATTACAACATTTTGAAGTTTAGCTGAGTTCAGCTCATTCATTGATTATTGTATTTAGCGAGCACAACCCCCTTACTTTCATCGGCAAGATGAAAAATAAAAATCAAAGACTACTAAGGTAGAGTTTGTTGTTCCAGGAATATAATCTTGATATCATGCACATCAAGGGAAATGATATTATTTCATGTACTCTGTCTAATTTATATGAGTTCTTTTAAACTTCATCTATAATTAGTATGTGGTAACAATAAAGCTTTATCTATAAATCTTTTGTTTTCTTTATGGGGGAAGTGTTATGAATATTTGATGTAATTATATATGAATTAATATATATTTATTTCAATTTAATTGTTTGTCAGTTTTTAAAAAAAAAGAATTGTCATTACATGATATTGTAATTTAAATTTGTTCACAAGAAATGATACGTTTTTGAAGAGAGTTTGACCTTGACTGTTAGTTTAGAAACACCAGATGTTGATCTCTATCCTGACTTTGTTTCAGACTTTGTAGCAACCTTCTTAAACAAGTTTTATTTTATTTTAAAATGATTGGCTGTTTATAAGGTCATGATGGAACTTTGTCTTTAAGATATAAACCATTTTTTAAATTTATTATTTCTTAGAGTGAAAATGATTGGTTTTCGTCAGGGTCACATTTGGTAAACGTGATCTGTAACAAGTATTTGCTTCCATAAACTATCAGAAGATGATCACGTGACCCTTGTTTACGCTTTAGAAAGCCCATATAACCCATGTTTTGGAGAATCAGTAGAAGCTGGGCTGTTAAACTGTTTTATGTTGTGCTGTCTGGTGTTATTTCAAATTACTTGGATTCAAAAGGATTAATTATGTTATTTTTCTGGAAAATGCGTGTGCTCATATTGAGGAACAAGGCCATTTTTTATAAACATTTATTCAGCTATCAGAAACCGGAGTGATAATTCTTATTTCTACAAGGATCTGTGGACTTCAACACTACATATTGCAAGCTACGTAATCGTCTTCCACCTTGGATTCTTCGTCGGGTTTCGAACGTAAAATTAGTGGAACATTTTGTTTTTAGGATTAATACAATTTTATTCTCGGATTATTTTTGGATCATTTTTTGATTTGATTCTTTAAAACCGTAAGTTCATATATTTTTTTTACATTTTTACAGAATTATTCCAAGGAAATAAATTATTGTATTTTTAAAACTTGTTGTTTTCACTCTTTCTTGTGTTACTGTTTATTCTAGCCTAAACGTAAGAGAGTGCAAGGCATGCATCCTTTTAAGTGCCTCAGACAATGATATCCTTTTCTCCATTATCTAGTCTTATTCTTAACCAATAAAACATGTTTCTTTTGAATGTGGACTCTCTCTAAAGAGTAATTAATAATCGAATAATGCATTAAGTTATCAGTCTGGTTTTATATGATAGACAGCCCCATAAAATGAGGCATTCGTATTACCTTTTACCGTTATATGGCCGTTGTAGTGCAACCTATGATAGGGTCATACTTTACTCAGTTACTTATTTTATAGGTGTATTTTCGTGGTTTGTTTTAGCTCATGTCTACTGGGAAGGAGGCCATAGTTTGTCAGGAAGTGCAAATGAAAGCTCATGAGGAGTAAAAAGACAATACATCACCAGACAATGTATTTAACACTGCACAAGCCATCACTCTTTGGAGGTTTCTTCGGTCAAGTGTGCAAAAAATGGAGAAGAGCCGAAAACAAACAGTTTATTATTAATACTCTTTTATCAAGGAAAGAACCAACAACATATCACAGGAAGTATGTGTGTGTGTGTGTGTTTGTGTGTGTGTGCGTGTCTGTGATTTAGATTTTTAACGTAGCTTTAACAATTGTTCAGTCATATCGCTACGATGTCTGCAGTGTGTCAGTTTAAAGTGATGTCTAGCACTGAGGCATCATGCCGCAGACAGGCAGCATGATGTCCCACCCAGTCACATTATCCTGACACCAGTCCGACCAGTCCTAACACTAACCTCTTAACGCTGAGCGCCAAGCGAGGCAGCTGTTGGTACAATTTTTGTATGTGTTTGGTATGACTCAGCCGGGGATCGAACCCACGACCTCCCGCATCCGAGGCGGACGCTCTAACCACTAGGCCACCGTAGCGGTTCACAGGAAGTAACAATAACGTTAAACTGTCTTCAGACTCGGTGGTGACAGACACGGATAATGAATATCAGTAAAATCAAATGTATATGTGTTAGGAATGTGCACGTGTACACTAAAACACGTCCTGTTGAACTTCTCAGTCATGAAGATTGTATAGGTACTTCAACTATAGATAGTTTGTGTAATGTGTATGATACTTTGTTAGGGGACTTAACTAGAAAGTTATATCAACCTTCATATATGTTTGTTTAACATGACATTTTTTACGTAATGTCATAACTTGATATTACTGTCATCACTGTTTCGGCAACTACTGACTATAAAGAAGAATAAAATAGTTTGTTGGTATTATACTGCTATAATAATATCATTTTTCCTTAGGTCCCATCGCACAAATTGGTTTTATTCTTTGGATCAAGTGATGAAGGTAAACAATATGCAATAAACATTACTGTTTTAGTATTGTCGCATTGTGGCACTGACACGATAGTTTGATAAAACAAGTATACCTTTCTGTAGTATCGTTATACATTATTTACTAACTTACTAAATTATTCGAAATTGATACTGACTGCAGTAGAATACTATAATATGCAGCCAGTGTATTGTATCAACCATGCCAAGTAAATCAAACAACTAATAATTACTTCAGACTTTGTTATGGAAGTCTAGGCTCGGTTTTTATCGAATTATTTTAAGAAAGGTGGCTGAGGACAAGCTTATATTTCCTTTTCCAAGGGAGACTGAAGTCAATACGGTTGCTAGAAGTTTGCAGTTAGGACAGAGTGAATTTCCGTGTTTAAGTTGTCGGGAAAAGACATGATAAGTTCAATGGCTCAGACATTATTGATTTTGGTTTTCTTAAATCGCACAAGCTGCTAGCATTTTGTCAAGTCCGCCTTCACTTGAATGAAATATTTGATGAAATAATGGAATGTTTCAAGCAGGTACTTCACATGACATATGTACGCATCTATACAAACACAGTAAACTTTGTATTTAAAATATTGGTAACTCCTCTATAGACGTAATTTGTTAAATTACCCTCATGTCTATACTGCTTTCTGTTTCCACCGATAAGTAAACACTACGATGGCTCGTAATTGCCTGAAAACATACTGCTGTGTACGACCTAGCCCCCACCAAAACCTCATCGCCATAATTACCCCCAGGGGATACTCAAGGGACAGCGTGCATCAAAACGAACTGAAGTATCTAAAATTTACTACTGTAGACGATAATTTTCCTGAAATGAGGGGAAAGTTTATATTTTGAAGACAACACTCACCTTGTATGTATGTATGTATGTATGTATGTATGTATGGATGGATGGATGGATGGATGGATGGATCGATTGATGCATTGATGTATGTATGTATGTATGTATGTATGTATGTATGTATGCATGCGTGCATGCATGTATGTATGTATGTATGTATCTATGTATCTATGTATGTATGTATGGTTGGATGGATGGATTGATGCATGCATGCATGTATGTATGTATGTATGTATGTATGTATGTATGTATGTATGTATGTATGGTTGGATAGATGGATTGATGCATCGATGTATGTATGTATGTATGTATGCATGTATGTATGCATCCATGCATACATGCATGCATGTATGTATGTATGTAGGTAGGTAGGTAGGTAGGTAGGTAGGTCTGCATATGTGCATGCATATGGGTAGATAGGTATGAAAGTAGGTAAGCATATGCATGCATGTGGGTAGGTCGGTATGTAGGAGGTAGGTTGGCAATTAGGTTGGTAGTTAGGCTTATTGGAATGTAACATCAAACAACAGTGAATTTAAAGTTTGAGGAAAAACACAACACATATAAATTATTGTTCTTAATATAAAACATAACGTTGACCTTTAAAATTATGTTACTGAAGTAAAGATTCATACGATAACCACTTTAATTTTTTTATCCAATCATTTTGTATTTTATATAAAAATGAAGACATTGATTTTGTACTTCATTGCCAATGAACATCTATGATGAAATTGTATATACTTTTGAACATGATCATTCTTGTAGAATTTCGAAACAATATGTGAGTACGCCAGCTTCATCAGAAGTGTTGTTTTATCACAAAGCTGGTACACTTTACATATAGTGTTTGCATTTAACGTTTTGGATATGTCAACACCTTATCATATAACATTTTGTGAATCTAATTGGTCCAAATAAGCCCATGAAATTCCTTTCTCGGTGTTCTAATTACTAATTGGTATCGACGGTGGGAATATGGCGGCCGTGTTTCCAAATTATAGTACATGGACATCGGGAAAACAAAAAAAGTACGTAAGTAAGTTGCTGCTTATATATGGTAAGAATCTTGTAACCCCATCTCCACTACAAACATTGTTTAAAAATCATCCTATAGGATCCAAACAAGCAATCTCATAAAATAATCTACTTTAGAATGTGTATGTCTATGATGTAGTGCATATTTGAGACAATTCTAGTCTCGGGATATTTCTTTCACAACTCTACAGTTGAAATGTGCAGCATATGAGGTGAACTATAATGCAATAGCTTCTCCTTTATGTCTAACCTCTTAAAGGAGTACTGATTTAATATTTAATTTATTAAACATTTTCAATAATTTAAAATTAATTATTCGAAAAGTTTCTTAAATTTATATAAAATCAATGCCCATTTAAGATCTCATATTTAATGTTATTTCAATGAATATTAGGCTATATTAAATGGCATCAAAGCCATAAAAGTAAAGTACTTTCTAGAAAGGATAACCTGGTTTGCACTGTTGTCTAGGAAACACGAGTGCATATTAATTACTCTCTAAGACTGAATGATAATATGTTATGTTTCTGAATTAAAGAACATGATAAGAATATTTGTACACATGGGGTCTTGTTTGTGATCGTCTCCAGATAAGGCTGCTTTACATACACAAACTACAGTACAAAACTCTTAATTACTTTAACACATGTAACAGTCAACGCATACTTCATTTTTTCAGCCAGTCTAGATCACGCAGCAGTAGTGGTATAACTGGTATATGACTCATAATTATGGTCTGAATATTACATCTCGTATTCTAACTTGTGGACTAAAAGTTCATACATGGCAATTCATATATATCGAAAAGTGCTTTGTCTTAGCGACATCTATAGGATTTCATTAGTCGCCTCCCTTAGTATGCAATGCCAGCTAACATAAAGCGTGATGCATTGTGGCAATTGACCTAAAAAGGATACTTTGAAAGCTTAACATCGAAAGTATGACAGTCTACCAGAGGGAAGCAATTACAGGTGTATTTGAGTGAAAGGTATTTGTGCAAACACGGACCAGCACAACAAAATTGCTATTTTAGCAGTCCATTCATGTTGTGAACTCCCCTTGTCTCGGTTACATAGGAATAATGTTGAAATTTGAACAACTTAATTTTGATCGAGATTTAAAATGGCCAGGTCCAATCGAGTTTTCAACTGACTAGGCCCAATCGAGGTTTAAACTGCATAATACCTTTAAGTTTCTGTTTTGCAAGATCACTGCTACAGAACAGATAAAAAATAATCATTATAGTAATACGCTATGGATGTGACATCAACCTTTCCTAGCCGTGTCGTAACGCTCCGAAATGAAATTAGTTTTTTTTGGGACTTGTGTCTCTGATTAAATAATGATGTAGATAAAGATAATTGTTATATCATTTAGATCATTGCAAGAATAATCAAGTGACATAAAATGATGAAATCAATAAAATATACACAAGCGCGTTGGCCAGCTTTAGTGGGTTACGGCCTGCTGAAAAACTGCTGTGATGACTTTTATCTGAAGACAACCGATGTGAGCCCAGTAATTGTATTATACTGATCAAATTCAATCACCATCATATATTTTCGTCTTGCATTTTATATTTGATACGAGGAGTCTGCAAATTGTATGAATTATTAAGTGCTCATTCAGTTATGGCTTAACGGGCAAAAGCAGACACGGCACGTGTTTCCATGATTTGCTTTGTTAATACCTTAACCAAGCGATACTGATGGATATTCAAAAAGAGTAGTACAGGTACATGCACGCCACTACATTCAATATTCGGTGACTTTGAATTGCTTGACTTCTTTGTTATGGAAACAAATCATGTTTTTGAGAATCTCAATATTAACAAATTACCGTCCTTACCATTGTCACTATATGTAGTAAACGATTCCAGTTCTCTAAATAAAAATCTCGTGTCTTGTCAGTACTTCGCTTTTATATAAAAAAATTATTCTTTTGAAACAGAATCGAGAACTAACTCTCACGAAATTGGACATCAAATATTCATAGAGTATTAGAATGTTTAAATTGAATGCAATGGTTTCCATGGGAAATAGGGTGCTTTACTGTGCCGTAGAGGCCGACTTTTTCATTGAAAGGAAAACTAAATGATATCACTGAAGAGCTCTGTTTCAGTTCTACTCTCTCCAAAGACCAGGGCATATTAAGATATGCTCTCTTAAATAAGAAGAACGAATCTCCCATTGAATGTGAAGGAATTGATATAATAGAAGTAGAACGCATAGTATCTCAACCATTTCTTTCAGCGCTGCTCTTCTTTTCTCTTAACTGAGTGCTAGATTCAAAGTGTAACCGGCTTTATGAAATAATGCATTCATTTCATGCCAGAATGCCAGTCTGGATAGGACATTGTCAAAGTAATCACAAAATATGCAGGAAGCATCTTGATATTTTATTTTAGTCGCCTATTTTCGATGAACTCACGCTGTGATCGAATTCAGTAAACGAACCGAAAATTTGGTACATTTATATACCCAGTACATGCATAACTTTGCGTATTTAATCTTGTTGGTACTGTTGCAGTATTTGCAATAGCATGTTAGCATATTGTTTGGGCCATCGAGCAAGTCATAAGATGAATACATACAGTTTTCAAACACAGAAGATTGGTTGAATTTTAAAACAAGGCTAACCTTTGAAGCTTGAAGACTTTACTAGTTAACTTATATTTTACTGAAGTATGTTATGTATATTTAATTTAATTGTTTGTTTGTTAGTTTTAAATTATTTTAGATCCCATTACATGTTATTGTAATGTAACAGTGTATGCTGGACTTGACCTCCAAAACTGAGTTAATGTCTGCTTGACCTGATTGATTTTTTAATTTTTTTATTTCGTTTATGTAAACAACTAAATTAGCTTCATTATTCTGTATGTGTATGAGCTTATTATCAGGATCATTATTCAGGTAAACGAGAAGGAGTGAATAAGTTGATCATGATCAGGGTTTGGAGATTCCTAATTGAATGTTGTAGGCTATTGTGTTGTAAATGAACAAATCTCATTGAATCATTCTAGACCTTTATTTCCCATTATATAGTGGTTATTTTAAAAGAATGCTAATTGTGACCAGACGTCAAACAGAGATTTATATTATCATTCGACGTTGAGGATTTGATCAGTCATGCTTTAACATCTAGCACTTCAAGTTGAATTATGTTGTGACCAGTTTGGGCTAAACTTTATTTTCTTCAAATTATTGAATTAAAGTGACTATTGTCTCTGGAAATAAAATAGTACTCTGATAAAATTCTTAGATAATGACATTCATTGGAATTTATACTGAATTCAAACTTGGAATAATAGTTATGTGGTCCAACAAGAGACTCTTGACACATCAGCACTTCGCATGCCATAACAGACAAGTCTTTGCTTTGAATTTTATATCTCTTCGGGACTTGAAATGAACTGTATTGAGGACGTTTTATTACTATGACTTGTGTCTTTAATTATTGGATTATTTTTGGATTTAATTCGCTCTACCGTAAGTTCTTCTTTTTTTCTCATTATTCACTTTGTATTCTAGGGAAAGAAATTATTTGTTAAATTTTACAAATCGTGTTGCCTTCACTCTTTTGTGTTACTTATTTTAAGAGCATAGACTCGTAACAAGTCTAAAAACGTGTCGAATGACGTCCATGTCTAATAAAGAGAATCAGTATTCAGTCGAATCAATTTGGGAGAATAATTTTTACAAAGCACCTCAAACAGATAGCAATTGGGATATGTCAAGTTCAATAAAATAAAATAATAAATAGTAATGCAGAAGACATAAATTCTTCTCGATTGCACTTTCATTTCTTCGTCATCAAAATGGTGAGAACACAAATTGTAAAAGACAGCTTCCAATTGGATTGTTATGCGCTAGCATGTAGTCAGACAGGTCTAGTTAGAAACCATGTTCTTTTGAATGGCTTCGATGACAGCTTTGTAACTGGAAAAAAAAGAAAAAATAAGAATGCATTGGTCCTCTTACAACTTTATCAAAGTAGGTGTCTTTTTTGTGTTTAACGTTGCTTTAACAATTTGAGTCATATCGTTACGATGTTTGCATTGTGGCAGTTTATAGTGATGTCTATCACTGAGACATCATGTCACAGACATGAGGCATCATGCCCAACCCAGTCACATTATCCGGACACAAGGCCTATCGGTCCTAACACTAACCTCTTAATACCGAGTGCCTAGCGAGGCAGCTGTGTGAACGATTTTTTAAATATGTCTTTCTAATGACTCGGCCGGGTTTCAAACCCGCGACCTCCTGCATCCGATGCGTACGCTCTAACCAGTTAGGCCCCTAAATTAGTCCCCCAAAGATAACTGACAAGGTAATTGGTTTAGGCAGGAGAACTCACTCCCTCAGGCACAACGGAATTTAATACTCTTATATTAGATACGTTATAAGCAGTCTGATTAGTTTAACATGTTGGAGCTGATCAATATCTGGCAGTATTGACAGTAATTAAGTAAAAATGCATCGTTATTTGATGAACACATACCTGCATTCGATGAATTACTTGTGGCTACCGCTAAATAAAAGATATTGACATAAATGCTGACCGCTGACCGCGTCTTTAGTCTGACAGCCAAACATAGGCCAATAGTGACAGTGCCCCTTTCTCCCTGTTACCGATTTTTGCCCCTTTCTCCCTGACACCGTTGTTTACTAATGATTGAGCACCACTGCTGCGTCTATTATTACATTAGTTTGAGGCGCCGTAATCAAACTGAAAATTACACTGAAAAGTGCATTGTCTGAAGCGAGATGTTTAATGCCTAATGTATTTCACAATATAAATGTATGTACTGACGACATGAGAGAGTGGCAAAATGTCATGTACGGCGACATTTACAACTATTTAATCTTATCGAAAGCAGTAGATGGAAAATAAATGAAGAACTTTAAAAGCTTACAAAGTTATATCTACTCCCAGAGTGGAAATATGGATACAATTTTGGACAATACATAGAACTTGAAGAATAATATTATCACGAAAGGAGAAATAACCAGTAAATAAAGTGAACGAAGCTTACAATATTTGTACCATGGAGGGGGTCGTTGAGAATGGGTGGTGTACATGTATAGCGGGGAAAGGACACTCCTGCAGTCATGTCGGTGCTATGTTGGGGAAAATTGAACATGCTGTGAAAAATAATCTAACTGGAGTCAGTTTTCAGGCACACACACACACACACCGCCCTAGTGACGCCACTGAATCAGCTGTTGACAATTCACCACTTAAAGTTTTCTTTCAGATTAAAGGAACAGCAATGACCGAAAATTTCACCACTGAACTTTCGAACTGAACTTATCTTCTTGTGGGAAAAGTTTAACATTTTTCAAAAGTATGTACACCTGAATGCAGATCATATTAATAAACCGCAAAATGAAACTGTCAGTCAGTGGAAATGTCCTTTGTGCAGAAACTCTGAAACATTGAGAATTACAGCTAGCAGTTCACATAAAGTACCCATCAATTTCAAAAGAGGTCGTTTATATTCAAAATTTATTGGCAGCAAATTTACAAAACATAGGCAGGGCAGTGAAGGTAAAGCAAACAATTTTTATATTTAAATGACTATACTGTGACTGTGGATTGTATATATCAGTGGAGGAGAAAAAGTTATGTGCAAGTCATGATGGGATTTTAAATGGATATACATTGCTAGAAATTAAAAGATAATTTACTATTTGTAAATGGACAATGTTGGAGTAACAAAGAGTTACAATTGAATTTGTAAGTAAAATCCTCTGCCTCCTTTAACTTTTAATACATTGCCATTTTCACTCTTTTCAAAGTTTATATCATATCTGCCACTAGCAAAAAGAGCTAGTGGCAGATATGATATAAACTTTGAAAAGAGTGAAAATGGCAATGTATTAAAAGTTAAAGGAGGCAGAGGATTTTACTTACAAATTCAATTGTCTATGTTTTACACAGGGTTTAGAAAAACATTTTATCTGGCATAATGAAGTTGACCACAAGTTTGTAGATGTTCATAATGACGATCTTTATGTGAAAAAAAAGATATTGCGCCTTCTTGAATTTTATTCGAAGAAGATGGTGCCACTTGCTGAAATAGAACTGGACCATCTGAAGCTATGCAAAGCATTCATAAAATTCATGAACCTTTAATTGGAATGAGTAACGTCTGCCGTGCTTTTGCATGATATTAAATTTGTACTGAGATACACAACTATGCCATATCTCATTAATTCGGATGATGTGTTGAACATATTTATGATGCTTAAACGTGTTGGATGTTATATGAACATACATGTTACACATTATCATGTCATTTATTTATGCATTAATATAAATATATGTTTTCTTCATATGTGCACAACCCTTATATAAATTGTTCAGCTGTGTAGTGTATACTTTAATTAACAACGTACACTTCTAAAGATGACCCCAAATGTTTACATTCCAAAAATCGGCTGGACATCGACCCTGCCAGTGCCGATACTAATCAGCACAGCACACTAAAACTGTCGACACACAATGGGCAATTCATAAGCTACAATGCGTAATACAACAAGCGATTTGGAATTTTACATATTGACATCCACTTCATCATCATCATCTTTATTTCCTTCCATGGAAGATTACATGATATAAGAATAAATCATCTGAATACAATCAATAAATATTTAAAAAAAAAAAAAAAAAAAAAAAAAAAAAAAATGTTCTGTATTGGAATACAAATTCTTACACAATATCAATCAACAAAGTGTTCGTCAACTCATAAGTTGCAAGTTTCAGTACCTTATTTACAGAAGATAGCTGCACACTGCATGACAAAGTATGCTGCATACAGGACGAATAGCTTGGAGTTTTCTTTGTCGATTACTCCTGATGGTAACCTTTTACCTAAAAGATATTGTAGTTGCAGCTCATCTTCTGCATTAAATAACGTAATGTGCAGGCTCAGGGGAAATTTATCAGTAAGGAAATCCCAGAAAGAATTTCGAAAGTTCGACATATAAGGACAACTAACACAACAATGAAGTATCAAGTCTGTATAAACATTCCCACATCTAATACACATATCAAGCTGTGTTTGTGGAACAGCAGCCCATAGTTTAGCTACATATGTAAATACCTTAGTGTGCTGTCTAGTTTTAGCCGACTGCCACACTGAGGCAGGTCGTAAGTATTCGTGTATCGAAGAGAATCTATCAAAATCTGCTTGATTAGACATACGAACTCTCCAGAGGCTATTTTCAAGACCAACAATTTTTGACCTTACAATTTCTTTCCAATTATGTTTATCTGGAATTTCAGAATGATGTAAATAATCAGTTAGATACCCGAGCAAGTCAAACTTCTTTGAGGTATAATATAAATTTGAAATTAACCCGCAGCTTGACATGCATCCGCTCAGAATGAAGTGAAATAACGCAACGTTAAACACACGTTTAGTATGTACATTGTTAGGCATCAAACACAATCTGTGTAAAAACATCAATTTTCTTCTATCAATTTCGGACTGCGCTGATGTCCATCCTAGCATTCCCAGGGCAATGTCTGATCTTGTATGTATTGGAAAACCTTGTAAATGTTTGGCAAAATACCTCAGAGTTTTATCCAATAAAGCGAGGTCACTTTTTGAATGTTACACCATAATTCACTTCCATAAAACATTGAAGGGAAAATTACCTTTTTAATTACATTTGCAGCAACCAAAGGATTTAAACCATTCGGTTTAATGCCAATACCAAACAGACCGTGAAAAGATTTTTTCCCTTTCTTGCATGCATCGAGTATTGCGTCATGCGACGTCAGCTTTGAGTTAATCCGGTGACCCAGGTGTGTTGCCGAATCGGTAACCGGCAAACATGACGGGCCAAGATACCATTTCATATTGATAAAATTCTTGTATTGGGGTCCGAAAATGATAATGTATGACTTTGTAACACTAAGCTCGAATCGCCACTTATTACTATAGTCGTATGCTATATCTAACAGCTTTTGTAGATTGCTAGGATATATAGCCAAAAGTGAAATATCATCAGCTAGGGTTGGATTTCCCACAGCTAAGGATCCAATCTTTGCTCCAAATCCACTATTTTCTAACTGTAGCAGCAAGTCATTTATAAATATTGTGTACATCAAGGTTGACAAAACACCCCCTTGTCTCACTCCTTGGCCAATTGAGAACCAATCTGAAAATTGCCCATTTACAAGAACTTTACTCTGTAAATTTGTATACATGTTAAAAAATATCAAAAGGGATTTACAATTATAGCTTAATAACAGATGACCATGACATTAATGCAATACACAATTCACGCAGGTAATTAACAACCCTTAAGTGAACATTGACACTTCATAAATCAAAACACACACGAAACACATTATTTAATCATTTTATGAATCTATTATAAGAGCTGATCTTACATTATCATCTGCAGCACATGCAATTAAAGTTTCATCAAATAGTGAAATCATGTAAAAATTTGGAAGGAACTATACGCGTATTCACCGTGGAATTGGTTGTGTTTCACCTAAGGATTCTTTCCATATATTTATTTTTCTTGAGTTGTTTGTACATCCGTTGACTGCACAGGAAGTTATGCTACATATTTTTGCTTCGCCTTTATATCCATCATAAAAACATTAAAACATCTTTCAATCGAGAAACACTAATCGTAAACAGAAAGCAGCTGATACTGCGACATACTAATTCACAGGAATGTAATGGTTGATATACAACGTGTCAGAATGGCACGCCCATGGAAAATCTGCTCAGTGCCAGATACAACTATGTTCAAAGAAAGAAATTGTATAGCATCTAAATTCTGAAAAGGAAAACCTACGCACAGTACATACAAAAGCAAATATTCCAGTGAGAATGTTGAAGCTAACTGTTGTATGTAACAATACTTAAAACGAACAGCTAGTGGTTGCTATATAGTGCTGTTTGTACGAGAGAGAGAGAGAGAGAGAGAGTATTTTTTGTTCACCATGTTATCCTGTACAGGAAATTTAATTTCCAACTAGCGACTCCATAAGTGACTCATTATCATTGTTTTCAGATATTATCCATGACCGATGGGACGCAATACCCTGGTTATAATTCTGACACACAGAGCACATTTCAAGTTTCGAATAAGGACAATCAAAACGGAAACCTAAGATGGAAAATCTGTAGCTCATCGTTTCAACATGTAATCTTTAATTGCGTATGTTTTCTTGTATCAATATTTTGGTGTGCTTCTTTGGCTATATGGTTTTATGTTTATTTGATTTAATTTGTATTAGATTTGAATTAATTTCTTGCTTATTGGTTGTAAATTTTTTAAATTTCATTACATGCTATTATTGTAATTTGATTGTATTTACTGGATTTGATATTTTCCTGACATTCAGTTCATTGTCTCGAAAACCTATTATTAGAGATTTGTATCTAAAGCCGACCTAGTTACTGACCTAATTTCATGGTCATAAGTAAACAACTTTTTTATTTTGTTTTTATTATTTCTTAGTGTTTGATTCATAGAGTGAAATCAAGGCTGTACTGGGAGTACGTGACTTTAGACATGTAAATAACTTCTACGTTATGTAGTAATTATTTCGAAATTCTGGTTTTACCGGAGGGTTGACCCTTATCCTGGCGTCTGTTTTGCGCAGTAGCCAGTTTTAATATCGATATTTTGAGAAATAATTCTAGTTGAGCTTTTCGACACTAATACGTTATTGTGTTTTTTTCTAATGTGACCAGTTGGAGTTTAATTTAAAATTTTCTTCAAATTATTTGGAGTCTAAAAGATTTCTTTTTCTTTCTGGAAATACTTGTGCTCGGAATTAATTCTTGGACAAAGATAGTTTTTGAAATTTACAGAATTCAAACACCGGAATAATTTTGTCATCGCCTTCCATTTCGGATTTCGTCGGTGCTTGAACTTAGATTCATTAGAACGTTTTGTTACTTGGACTTCTAATTTTCAATTCTTGGATTATTCTTAGATTATTTTTGGACTTGATTCTTAAATCCGTAAGTTCTTTTTCTCATTTTACCTTGTTTTTCTAGGACATAACTTATTTGATAAATTTTACAACGCTTGTTGTCTTCGATTTTTTTCTTCTTCTTGTTGCTGTGTATGAGAGCCTAAACACTTAGTAAGGGTATTATGTGCTCTTCAACAAACTTTGTTTCGTTCACTGCTAAATGAGAATCACCCACATACGTGCACGCTTCCATAGCATTCAAGTTTTACTACCCGGTACTCATATTTCATTCATGCAATAAACTTCGTTTATACAGTTATGTATATTAATAGGTTGAGTACAGTTTAAAATGAAAGGGTTGGTTAATATCTTCTGCGTACCGGTTCTCATTATGAAATACAAAAGCTCAGAAAACTTTGTACGTAGTGTAACGAATATCCAGTCGTCATCTTGAGACTTCAGATTGGCAGTGATCGGCAGAGCCTGGAAAGAATTATGTGCATGACTGATATGATTCGGGTGATCTTAATGTGCTTAATTACATGCTACATTTAAATTATTTATGTAGTATTAGTGGTACTTAAATAGGCATGCTTTATAAAGTAATGCAAACTTCCACTGGTACTCAGTTTCGTAGATGCAAGTGACAAGTTCATAACTTTCAAAGTCTTTCAGCTACGTAAGTGAATTTACTTTTTTGTAAAAACAAAAAATAGATCGAAAATAAGAGCATTTAGTCAAAGAAACATTACAGCAAATGCAAAAGATAAACTGATATTATGAACGTATCACGACGACACCAATTCAACTAGAATGAAGCAAATTGGTGTTCCGCTTCTCTAAGGTCATGCCTCATTGTCATAATTAAATACAATTTTCCTGGGAGTAGGAAGGGAGTTGTGATCTTGAAGTTGTGACTTGAGCAAACAAATATTAACAATTGTAATTGCCCAGCAAACATTTAAACATGAAATAGGCTGCTGGGCACAAACTTTCTCCACCTCCGAACAAGTAATTACTGCTGACGATTTCTGTAATAAGAATTCTACTCGATGCAATTAACATCTTGACACTTCTTTAATTCTCTCAATACCTGTCCTAGGGCATGTGAGTGCTTAAGCTCAAAACTTGTTTTTACACACACAAAGATATATATATATATATATATATATATATATATATATATATATATATATATATATATATATATATAGTGCAGAACTAGAATCGAACTAGCGTGAGCGCTTTCGGCTCTTAATGCGTCTTTTTCAAAGGAAAATAAACATAGAGATAATGCAAATGAATGAAACAGGAAAACGGTCATGGTTGCAAAACGTTACATTGCTGCTTTTACAAGAATTAAACCTTTAAATGTATTATGTTTCAGCTAGTTTATTTCAACTTGTTGCGGATGCTGGAAAATATTTGTATTGCCCTAGAAATAGATGAGCCATAACGACATCTGCTATTGTATGTAAATTTATATAAGCGCAAAATATATCTGGATATTTCATTGTTATTGTAGCAATTAAAGGCTATTAAGCAAAGTTAGAGAATTATTTTAACAAATGTGTAGGCTGCAAAAGATAAATTAATCTGACAACCAAGATTAAGCTCAAAACGTGTATATATATATATATATATATATATATATATATATATATATATATATATATATATATATATATATATATATAATAAACTGACAACGAACAATGCAAAACGAAAATCTAACTAGCCTGACCGCTTTTGTCTTTAATGAGTCTTTTTCAAAGGCAAATAAAAACATATTCAAGTCAAAAGAATAAAACAGAAAAACGGTTTAGAATGAAAAATTCGGATATATTTTGTGCTTACATAAATTTACATAAAATAACATGTTATAGCTGTCTTTTTCTCGTCTTCTTGATTTAAACCGCTTGGTTTCAATGTTCTAAGGTGGTCTGTCCAGTAAGATTCCTTTTCTTTCCTGGTTTAGGAGCTCCAGTTAAGGTTGTGCGCAACTGCATTAAGTGTTGTATCACTGAAAGTGTGGCCAGGGGAGGAGAAGTGTTCTGCGACCAGGCTCATGTACAGCTGACCAATTAGATATATGAAGGTTGGTTCCTTTGTATAACTTTTTAGTTTCTCCGTCATCCTGAAGGCTACAGATCTTACATGTCATGAGATAAATTTCATTCTATGTTTTCCTGTTTTGTTTGGGACATGTATATTTAGTTAGTCTCTAGTCCAGGTGTACATTCAAGGTTTAATTCCTATAGAAACAGCCATGTAAAGTTTTGCAAATATAACCGTTTTTCTGTTTGATTTGTTTGTCTTGTCTATATTTTGTATTTGCCTTTGCATTAAGAGTCGAAGGCGCACAGGCTAATTAGATATTAGTTTTGCACTGTTTGTTGCCAGTTCATTGCATTTATCCCTGACACAGCTCATCCCTTGCTGGATCTATTTCACCTGAAAGGATTGTTATTCGCCAAATGATTATATATATATATATATATATATATATATATATATATATATATATATATATATATATATATATATATATATATATGTATGTATATAACAAAAGGTACTCGAATAACGTGATACGTATATGGACTACATTATGCAAAACCTCCTTTTGTACACATTTGTACGCATAACTGCTTATGAACGTGAAACATACAGGTTGTACAGATGAAATAAAAAATTGCACACAGGATTATAAATCTGGCATTTAATCTTGCAACCACTGTTGTATAAGCATCTATCTCGAAGCTGAAGTTGCAAAGATTTAGATATAATGCTATTATATGATTGTGTTAAATGCTTACAGGTAGTTTGTATGATAACGTCTCTAAATAAAATTTCATGAGATCATGAGAAATATGGTGCGATATAGGTTGAGGGAATGTTTGCTACAGATAGTGCAGTTGTACCAAAGTCTGGTCTTTGGTGTGATGGAACAATGCCAGATGCGGTACCACATGGCCAAGACACACATTTCATGTTGTAGCATCGATGATAGTCACCGAAATAATTGTGGAATATTTTGTTAGGTGGGAAGTGGTTTCAGTCTCCATAGTTCTATTTTTACATTTGCCCTTCTCATTTAAATATAATTCATTCAAAGGCTGTAGTTCTATCATAGAATAGACTACGCTAAATGAAGCAATAATGTTTAACAGTTTACCAAGACAAAATTTAAGTGATGTATATGAAGGATGTCTTGAGTGAATCTTTGAAGCAGTTCGGCTGATCACCATGAGATCGCTTTGCCTCCTTCAACGTGCAACACGAAGATTTTCTTTGTTAGGCTCTCTACTAACATCATGATGACGTGCATGTGATTTCATCATCTGAGTTTGGATGCGTTTAATGCCTAAATGTACAGGAACCTTCATTTCTGGATACAATGATCTCTTTTTATCCTTATCAGTTTTCTAAGGGCTTCATATAAAAAACAATTAATCTTCTTGGCACGGAGTCTCTACAACACAACAGCCTTGTATATCTTAATTTTCGCTTGGAGACTGTTCCTTCTTCGCTCCCACAGATTTGCAAGTAGCCTTCAAAACGCGACACTTAGCTGAAAAATTATTGCGTTAGTTTCGTCATCGATATTGACTGCACGTGATATTATGCTGCTGAAATTTGTTAAACTAGTCCACTGTCACGATGGTACGTCCATTTCCTGCGATGATAGGTTCATCGTACGCAATTCATGGTGAAAGCCTATGCCTCACCTGTGTTTTTATGAGAGTGAGTGTATGATTTGGATTTTTAACGTAGCTTTAACAATTGTTCAGTTATATCACTACTTTTTCTGTAGTGTGACAGTTTATAGTGATGTCTAGCACTGATACATCATGCCGCAGAGAGTGTCCCACCCAATCACATTATTCTGACTCCAGGCCGACCAGTCCTAACACTAACCTCTTAATGCAGATTGAAGAGCTTGCTGTCAGTACAGTATATAATGGTAATCCCAGTATCATAGTTACGGAAGGCATCAAGTAAGCACGGTAGAGATCATCATCATAAATATGGTTGTGGCCTCCACACATCCGATCTTGGCTCCACTGATGACTGGGAATATTTCGGATGATGTCGTCGCAGACATGACCAACACGGCTGATTCCCTCAACGGCCATTTCCGTCAGTGAATGTCGTGCAGAGGTTGGAGTTTTGTTGCTGACATTTGTCCTGATGTTGACGAGCTGTAAATGTCATGTATGTGGTCCCTCGTCCTTTCCTGAAGCAAAACAGAGCTCTCTTCATGGCGCTCTTGCTCGATGTGAGGAGCAATATGATTCTAAAGACACTGGCATGTATTTTATCTGGAATTAACAGCAAGGTGATGCCCCAATGGTTGTAGTAGATGGTATGTTGCCGTTTCGCTTGTACACGTGGACAATGGATGCATCCTTGTGCACCTGACGTATAGTCCCCCTAGTCCACCTAGTCCACATTGGCTGGCATACTTCCAGAAGTTTATGTGCCATGTGGGAGCCTCCAGCTTTGCATACTTCTGCTGCTGTAGCATCTCCTGCAAATGCTTTGCAATTTGACAGTAAATCAACTGGTTTCACAGTTTCAATCAGCCTTCGAGGATCATTAAGGTGATTGGGGGCAGTCGATCAATCTAATACTCACTGATAAATGAGTGTTGATGCTGTTAAAGTGTTCTCCAAATTGCCTGTCTTCGAATTGTCCCGTCACCAAACTTTCCGCTCTTAATTATCAGTCTCCGAATTGTCCAGACACCTTCTGGACTTATCATGACCTTCGCTGCATGGACATCCTGCCTGTTTCTCATCTTGCCGACGACATACTAAGTACGATATCTGCGACCAGAGCCGAATGCATCTAATAAGTCCTTTTTTTAGGCAGGTGGTATTCTGAGCTGTTGATTAAATGGTTGTGTTCAATATGACCAGTCTGCTGTTGTTACATTTAGGAACGCCATTTTTGCCAAAGACTCTAGCATTGAAGTCACAAAGGATGATGCGATTTCTGATTTGGATACGTCTGCAACATGGTACTACAGGTCGTCATAATAGTTGTTGTTAAATCCTCATGGCTTATTCTTGGGGGTCCACATGCTGATGATAGAGGCATGTCTTTCTCTTGACTGTGGGTGTCCAATTTGCATTAGGTTGTTTTCCACGTCCTTTTGAGGGATTATTTAGGTTGCTAATCAACTGT
Source organism: Sinohyriopsis cumingii (assembly GCA_028554795.2). NCBI lineage: Eukaryota > Metazoa > Mollusca > Bivalvia > Unionida > Unionidae > Sinohyriopsis > Sinohyriopsis cumingii. Next base: position 61,738,690 of record CM068841.1, read on the forward strand.
GATTTGACGGCATATTCAACACCAGCATCGTGTCGCTGTTCTTTACATTGGTCGTTCCAGAAGAAGGTGTAGCCGACTGCATCATCAGTTAATATCCTTCATCTGCTAGACGAGTGTCAATCAGGACTTCTGAGTGCTGATTCCGGCCAATCTTCTACCAATTAGCATGTTCATCTTTCTAGTGTGATACTCTGTCCATTAGTGTACATAAGTTTCAGGCACCGATGATGAGTTGTTACATCTTTGTTTTCTTGCTAGGTTTTCGACCACATAGGCGAGATTCCCGTCAGCAAATGTATACTGGCCAGGGTACGGTGAACCAGCCAAAGTTTAGGGCACAAATTCTAGCTCCTAAGTTATTCTATGGAGAAGAGCATTGCTATCACAGAAGGGTTAGCTCACGCACACAGAGGGTAGCCGAGTTCCTATGATACTTCATTGCGGTGAAAAGCAATCTGTCCTGATCTGCCTGTGTTCGGGTCTGCAGATACTGATCCCAGTGTATCTAAAGCTGTTACTTTGTCGCCTATCCTTCGCTGTATGACTTGATATGGGAAGTTCATATATATGTCACAAGTATTAATAGTTTCTAATATAAACAATTCTCACAGCTGCTACTTCTAAAACTAAATATCTGATCAGCTACAAGAATCAACATGGCAGGGTAGTTAAATATGTTATGTTGTATGTATAATGTAAATAATTGATTTCAGAATAATGTACAGCGACTGATTGTTAATTATGAAATGTGTTTTATTTATTGACACGTGTGTTTGTCTTTAGCTATATAAAGCCACAATTGTATATGCAGCAGTGCCTTACCGAACCTAGGTATTAAGAAATTATTCATGTTTTGAATATCTGTATATGACATAAGCATGCACGTGGTTTCAATTACATAACATCAAAAACGAGTTATGCTGGTTTCTGAATTCATCCCCAGAAATAAACATGACTGTAAGACAAAAGATTTTCCTTTCAGCTAGTCGTGCGCCATTTGAATCTAGCTAGTTAAAAGTAAACATCCTACACTGAACATTTTCTTAAGTACAAAACCAATAATCTGTTGCATACGTTTATTTTGACAAGTAATAGTTTTCACGACGAAGAAGATCCTAATTCAATTAAACGAGAGTCTGAAGGTGAGCACTGAACAAAGTAGAGTTAATTAAAATCAGAGATATCAGCTGTTGAATGGAGCTTGCAGTATTCAAAAGAACATTATTAAATTATTTGCATTTGCAAATGCAGTATCTGCTCGTAATTGAATTGGTGTGTTCTGTTTTATAATCAGCTTTGCCCGGCATGTATCCAAACAAGCAATAATGGGCATCAAGCCAGAAAGTTTCATTTCGCAGCATATTGATGGCAGAAAAGGTTTATTTAATTGGTACGTGCTGGAAGCATACATTTGTTAGTCTAGTATTACACGAAAGACGCAAATTAGCCGAACGCTACGAATTTCCGTTTCCTGTAAGCTTAATGTGTAGTGATTTATAAATATCGTCGTTTAGGAGTGAAGTCTTTATATTTTTGTTTTTAAAAAACAACTTTTATTTAGTTTGTTCTTTCCACATTACTGGGGAAATTCCATACTATCTAGACTGACTTTTGTTTAGCACTAATGTAAATAGGGTAAACTATTTATGTGAGATCGTTGTAGCCAATACGACTTAATGTCTGTCAGAACAACATAGCTGTCGCATACACTGTACAAGCTACAATATGAAACACGAATTGTACTTGAAAACAAATGAAATACTACGAATGTTATCGTCGAAATAGAAATATGTATATATTCTTAAAAACAGAGACACAGATAGACACATAAAAACACACACACACACACACACACACACACATATATATATATAATGTTTCCATGGATTTTCCAGATTGCTTGACAACATCTACGAAAGTTTTATATTTGAAGACAAAAAAAATCACACGGGTTAGAACATTATTGATACGTATTCTAAATAGTATAGAGCAAGGCTCAGTGGGTAACGGTATCGTCATGCTTGCAAGCATCCAACGACTGTTCCCGCCAGACCATGTACACATCACCAAGCTAAAAGGATACAACAGTGTCGCTGGCATAGGCATTCATCAACGTATACATATATATAGTATGCATATGAGTGGAGCATGACATGTAACATATATGCCACTAAAAATGTTTATATTTCTCGAGTGAAATATTTAATATTGCCTTATGCCTTATATCTAATAAACATACCGTAGATTTTTTCATTTTTATTATCTTGTAAAGGAGGTCTTCGATTTGCTTGCATATTTCCCTGTTCTGCATCAATGCATTTAGCGGCTATATTACTACATCGATAAAAAGAAATCCCGAAAATGGATTTGATACTTGTTTGGTGTGATATTCGTTAATTTTCTCATTCACGAAATTGCATTCAGAGTCTTCGCTATAATCTAATCGCCGCATACACAATAATGGGTGGGTTATGGGTTGTAGCTCCTTGACAATTTAACGAAAGCGGCTAATTTCTGTGGCGATATTTTAACATATGAGTGTGTATATGTGTCCTTTTCCCCACATTCTCACCCTCCTCATAATTTTTGTATCAAGCTCTGACCTCTTGGAGCAAAAGATTCTTGTGACGGGTTTCAGGACAGAGGACCGTCTACACTCGCGTGTTAGTCCGAGCCTAGTGTGAATAATACGTTGACTACTATTGTTCTATTCGGTTTGTATTACTTATGCATGAAACAAACAAACTAGATCCTAATTTGCCACTGCGGTGTACAGATATATTCAACTTACATACACACGTATGAGGTATTGTGCGCAAGGAAGGTAACTCAGGCTGTTGGGAGGTCATTAATATTCACAACTGCAACAATTAACATATGGCTGTCTTCAAGATTTGCCATGGATTAAAACATTTCGACCATGATGTGTTTATGGTTTGCCATGGATTGAAACATTTCCACCAAACTGTGCTAATGATTTATCACGGACGGAAATATCGCAGATCGTAAGTGGCCCTGGAACTGACAACGGTATTGTAACGGAGTCGTCGTTCTCTGACTAGCGTTTAAATAATTACATACAAGATATATAGAACAAACTGTATCTCCAAGACAGGTGTTCTGGGTTAAATAGACAGATGATTAATCATCCTGCTACATATATCCACCCCCTGTCTGAAAGCAACATTTAACTCTTATTTTTGGAAACTAGTAACAATCCAATAACGCTGCTAAGCATTTTATGTACGTGTTTCTATCAATACACCTATTTGATTAAGTAATTAGAAACGCTGGACCATCTTCCAATTATTCTTGTTCTTTCAGAAACATTTTAAGATGTTGCGATGTCACTGTGACTTGGAATCGATATATTATAGTAAAGTCAAAAAATGTGTAGCAAAACTTTGTTCGGAATTAGGGCTTAAAAAACCTCCATGACCATTATAAATACACTCCATTCGGCATTCTGCAAATTAGACAGTAGGCTCATAAATGCCTTTCAATCTCATACAATTTTAATTAATTGTAGAATTATGGAATACGTTAATTAATTACAATTACAATATAGCTTCAGGTCTTTTTATTAATGTATATTACATATTCACTCACTGAGAATGTGTGTGTGTGTGTGTGTGTGTGTGTGTGTGTGTGTGTGTGTGTGTGTGATTTGGATTGTTAACGTGGCTTTAACAATTTAACAAGGCTCGATCGTAACTAAAAACCTTGGAAAAGGGACACTTAGATCAAACAACAGTACGTACATAACACGTGGCGTACCTAACTATAATTATAACCACTAGGAACATCCATCTGGGTATTGTGGTGATGATAACACACATAACCACTAGGAACATCCATCTGGGTACAGTGATGATGAAAACACACATAACCACTAGGAACATCCATCTGGGTACAGTGATGATGATAACACACATAACCACTAGGAACATCCATCTGGATACAGTGATGATGATAACACACATAACCACTAGGAACATCCATCTGGGTACAGTGATGATGATAACACACATAACCACTAGGAACATCCATCTGGGTACAGTAAGGATAACACATATCTCAATCAAAGATAAGTATCATGTTCTTGGAGATATTTGCTAGGACTGTCTCTATGTCTGAAGCATTTATACTAATTGTACAATACAAGGTTATAATATCTCATCCTCTAACTCGGAAGTAACCAATAAATATGTCCTCATTCCTATAACGACAGAAAAAAGTAAACTATACATCTTTTGGTCTGAAGAAGAAAGGTTTTCAACTGTTCAACATCAATGAGTGTGTGTGTGTGTGTGTGTGTGTGTGTGTGTGATTTGGATTTTTAACGTAGCTTTAAGACAATTTCAGTCATATCGCTACGATGTCAGCAGTGTGGCAGCTGATAGTGATATCTAGCACTGGGGCATCATGTCGTAGACATGTAGCATGATGTCCCACCCAGTCACATTTTCCTGACAAAAAGCCGACCAGTCATAACACTAACCTCTTAATGCTGAGCGCCAAGAGAAGCAGCTTTTAGTACCATGTTTATAAGTCTTTGGCATGACTCCACTCACTGAGAAATATACTTACTTAGTACAATGATACTACTATTTAAGATCAGCAGCGAGAAGAAAATTGAGAGCAGCAACGCGAACACACTTCTAATTTGAAATATTCAACCGATGATAAATAATAGTTCAAGGCCACCCTGTATTTAATCCATATGTTTTGTTGTTTACATTGTTGGCGGCAGTGACTGAAAACTTCACGAACGTGATATCAAAGCAAGGTTATTGATTCCAAGAGATACTGATTTTTGATTCACTCTTTCACTTTTGGACGGAATTAAAGAGCGGTTAGAGCCGTGTTGATGATTAATATTCAAGAGAACAAAACACCTTGAAAATATTTTGATCTAAATATTACTTTTGCTATTAATAATAAATGTCATGAACATTTAAGTTTTATTGTGTAATTCACCTTTGTCGATAATTGAGGGCAGGGATTGGGCCTTCCGAACTACGTATTTTCTTTATCTAAACGACATATTAAGTAACTGTTATTGTCTTTGATTTTAGATTATATTGTAAGATATTTTCAATTTATTATTTGTATTAAAAACGCGTATAATTGGATTTGAGTTCAGGACATTGAGTCCCCCTCGGGAATTTCTGGTGTACCTAATATGTGCTAATATACTTGATCATGTTGTCAACTTAGAATGTGCTAGAAATAAACTCTCGATACGCCGTCTGGTTCTTTTATCGTGTCTTAGGTTTTTATGTTATGGTTGTAAACATTAGAATTAATGGGAGCTATTTTAACATCTGATGTTGAATCAATAGTTATGTTCAGTTTTGAATACAGAGGCTTTATTTGTCAAACGTATGATTGAAATTACAGAGTGTTTTGTACTTAGGACCAGATCGCTAGTTTGGAATGTTTGTGAATTAATGTAGATACATATTTGATTATAGTATTTTGATACATCTACACTGTCAGCACCTCAACATTATTCTAGGTAATTGGTACGTCGGCGCATTCAACATTATAATTCATTCAGATCACCAATGGAATTTATTCGGAATATACTTTTAGGCTTGTGCTTGGACCTTTAGGACCTTTTGGTATTTAATTCACAATGCTATAAATTTTTTTATATTTTCACTTTGTTTTCCAATTAGTGGTGAAAATTGACTACATTTTCTGGTTTTCACTTTTTTAAGTTACTTCTTTTAAAGCCATAATTCGTAGCAATTGTGATTATATACTAATTTTCAACTTGGACACACTGTGTCTGTAATGGAAATTTTTAAAATAACGTAGAGCTGAATAAAAGAAAACAGAGGAACATTTCACGACATACGTTTTGGTAACACTCATTACATATCACAAAACGTTGCTCTAGTTGGGGCAAGCAAGACATAAAACATGAAAATCATGAAATAATGTATTCAGCTGCTGGACATGTAATACATTTGGTACGAATTACACAATTCAAAACAATCCAAAGGTAGTTACCTTCCGAACTTTACCAGCGAAATATCAAAATCGGGCAGGTAAAATCAGGTGATCCCGTCATTTGCAATCCGTAAGACACGAAGGGATAGAAAAAAGTGACATATTTTATGAATGTCAGTTAGCTACACAAGCGCACTGATATATATATATATATATATATATATATATATATATATATATATATATATATATATATATATATATATATATATATATATATATATATATATATATATAATGAATAACACTACAAGACGGAAAGATAAGTATGTGGAAAACAAATATATACTCATTACGAAAGAGTTAAATGATGTTCCTTTTAACATGTACACGTTATAAAGGAATCATACGATGGTCCTTTAAACATGTTTGCGTTATATTTTCAACTTCCATGACTTCAGAATCCAGACAAATATTAAATTCAATTCTCAGAATTTCTAACAGTTATACCAACAGTATATATGGTTTTAAACTAAGTAACATAAAATAATGAAAACAATAAGTTTTTCAAATTCAACACATAATATATTTTCCTAGAATACAAAGTTGAAATTTAAAAGGAACGTATCTATCACAAGTCCAAATGTATGAAGTCCCAACTGAATCTTAGTTGTATTCCAATTAGGTCCATATTGTGTTTGTGTGTTGATGAGCCTATAGTCCCTAAAATGTCAATGTGCCAGTGACCTGGTTTGTGATGATATTCTGAAAGTCGTTTGATATATCACAATATTCGAATCAAAATATCTTATTGCCTTTATTCACTACAATTCCAAATTAATGTTCCAGTGCAATAATACCATTGATGAGTACTTTGTCCGTCCATTGAACAATAATTTGAATAAATAAATCCACCAAAACGAAAAACTGAACAAAAAATATGACTGATTTAAGATGTTAATGAAAGAATATGTAATATTTTAAGGAAACAACAATATATAAAGAGCTAAAACACAATAATAGAGCCCGGATGTATGTTAGCCTTTTCCCTAAAATAGTCAAGGTTGTCAACAATTTCAGGAATTTCCTATGGAAAAACTATGTACCAGACTTCGATTGAAATTAAATGTTTAGCTCCAAATATAAAGATCAGCATATATAAAGCCTATATTCTTAGAGAAATATTCGCAATGTACTAGATTGTTTACAAAATAAATCTGACTGGTCAGGAACATCATGAACTTGATTTTAGTAACGGTCAAGTACAAAATCAAACTGTATAAATCATATCAATCATTAACAAAAGCCAACAAATAATGCAAATTAAACGTGCATTATATAGTTTATAATGTTATGCGTAAGTGTATGCAAAGACAATATTGAACCAACACACGCTTCAGATTTATATCCTTATGATGATGACTGTTCCTTCATTATTAAGCCATGACTTTTTGACCTTTGGAATCATCACGTAACATTTCGTTGTTATTCTTCATGTCCCTGCCATATATAGTCTAGCATGTATAACCATTACCCTAGAAGCAGCACGCAGCCTGAGTTGGGAAGATTCATTGATTATTTTAATAAAATCCCAGTTTACACTATTCACAATCGGCATTATTTTCAGGAATTAAATATATTGTTACACGCACACGGGTATTTACTTGACCGAGCGGTTATCAAACCCTGGCGCGATTCTCGCTAGAAGACATAAGTTTACCCCAACTTTCCAAAGACTTCCATAAAACTTCAGTTGTAAATTAGAAAGCCCGACGTGTCCTTTCTATACCTAAATGTTACCCTAATTAACGCAAGATCACATATAAAACAACCTGCCAAATAAACCGCACATCTGCATGTTTTATCTTCATCATGTTTCCGTACCGCCAACCGTTCACGCCTTAGAAAATATACGAGCATCCCCTAACACTGGGATCTATTTTAACTCCGCCACCTTAGGCCAGTGAATGTATGCTTTCCAGACACATTTCGCTAATATACCTTCACTACATTTGCCCCATGGTGACATAAACGGTATCTGCGAAGTGCCTTCTTATTTATTCCCTTGTGTAATTTACCGGTTTCTTACCGTAAATACTGCCTCTGCAGTCCACCACCAATGTACACCACTAGATTTTAATATGAACTATATTACGACAGGGACATTCATTCGGTTTTGGCCTGAATTCACTACTAGTGAACCATGTCATCATGGAATCTCACTAACACTTCACTCCGTGACGTTTGTTCGTAATAATTGGCTAATTATTTCGGGCTATGAATATTTCCATTGTGCCGAATTCCAATAATCACACAAGTAATCACACAAATCTAAGAATTCTTTAAAACGAGGCGCTATAACCAAATGCGCATACTCCATATTTATTACAATATAGTGCCTTTGAATCGTGAGCAGGCCAGTTGTTTTACCTCCCGGGAAGAATTTATTTTACAGATATCTCAGTTTGGAAGTAGAATATATGTCTTTAAAACCTTACCAAAACCTAGTTTATCCTGAAGAAGCAGTGTATTTTAAAATCCATTACTAAAATTATTTATCCAGAAGAAGCGATATCTTTATATAGACATTGAAATTGGAAGTAAATAGTCTGCAGATGACTCCCTTGCGTGTCTGTAATAGTAATATGACATTGTATATGTCTATAATTAAAAAATAAGACATTGTATATGTCTGTAATAATAAAAAAACATTGCATCTGTCTGCAATAATAAATAAGACATTGTATCTGTCTGTGATAATAAATAAGACATTGCATTTGTCTGTGATAATAAATAATCCATAGTATCTGTTTGTGATAATAAATAAGACACTGTATCTGTGTGATAATAAAAAAGACATTGTATTTGTCTGTGATAATAAATAAGACATTGCATCTGTCTTTGATAATAAAAAAGTCATTGCATCTGTCTGTGATAAAAATAAGACATTCTATATCTCTGTGATAATAAATAAGACATTGCATCTGTCTGAGATTATAAGTAAGACATTGTATATGTCTGTGATAATAAATAAGATATTGTATCTGTCTGTGATGATAAATATGACATTGCATCCGTCTGTGATAAAAAATAAGACATTGCATCTGTATGTGACAATAAATAAGACATTGTATCAGTCTGTGATAATAAATAAGACATTGTATCTGTCTGTGATAATAAATAAGACATTGTATGTCTGATAATAAATATGACATTTTATATGTCTGAATTAATAAATAAGCCATTGCATCTGTCGCTGATAATAGCTAAGACATTGTATATGTCTGTCATAATAATAAAGACATTTTATCTGTCTGTGATAATAAATAAGACATTGTATATGTCTGTGATAATAAATAAGACATTGCATCTGTGCGTGATAATAAATAAGACATTGTATCTGAGTGTAGTAATAAAAAAGTCATTGTATATGTATGTGATAATAACTAGGACATTGTAGCTGTTTGTAATAATAAATAAGAAATTGCATCTGTCGGTGATAATAAATAAGACACTGCATCAGTCTGTGATAATAACTAAGACATTGTATCTGTCTGTGATAATAAAAAGTCACTGTTTCTTTCTGTGATAATAAATAAGACATTGTATCTGTGATAACAAAGAAGATATTGTATCTGTCTGTGATAATGAAGAAGACATTGTATCTGTCTGTGATAATAAATAAGACAATGTATCTGTGTGATAAAAGATAAGACATTGTATCTCTGATAATAACTAAGACATTGTATATGTATGTAATAATAACTAAGACATTGTATATGTATGTGATAATAACTAAGACATTGCATCTGTCCGTGATAATAAATAAGACATTGGATCTTTGTGCTAATAAATAAGACATTGTATCTGTCATTGATAATAAGAAGAGATTGTATCTGTCTCTGATAATAACTAAGACATTGTATTTGTGTGATAATAAATAAGACATTGTATATTCTGTGATAATACATAAGACATTGTATCTATCTGTATAATAAATAAGACATTGTATTTATCTGTGATAATAAATAAGACATTGTATATGTCTGTGATAATAAATAAGACATTGTATCTGTATGTGATAATAAATTAGACATTGTATCTTTCCGGGATAATAAATAAGACATTGTATCTGTCTGTGATAATAAATAAGACATTGCATCTGTCTGTGATAATAATTAACACATTGTGTCTGTCTCTGATACTAAACTAGACATTGTATCTGTGATAAATAATAAACAAGATATTTTATGTGTATGTGATAAAAAGTAAGATATTGTATTTCATTAGGAAGGAGTGTTTATGTAAATACTTTATTGTACCCTTGAGATCCTAATTTGTATTCATTGTAGTTCCATTAACTAGAACGGAATTCCATTACTGAAGATTACCGGTACTTTGCAATCAAAATTCACTTTACAATTATTGTCATGTCGTGGGTTGGGGCGAAAATAAATCTATCAACAACATTCCATTAATTCCTAATGAAATAATATATCGAATATATGCATTTACTAGTACGGGCGGTAATGCACTTTGCCTGCTTAATTGAACAGTGTCAATACTGAATTGGCATCATGCAGTTTAATTTTCCTAAAACTGATATAATGCAGATTGTCAGGCGTGTCTGTATGATATCGATACATAATCGATAAATGAATTGATCCATTAAATGCAGAGAGCGAGAGAAAGAGATAGAGGTTAACTAGAGAGTGATTAGCTTTATTCTCAAAATGAACATTCATTAATTAATATCATATATGAGTTCTTTAAGATACTGGTGGTATGTTAGATTATGTGATGCTCTTTAATCCTTAAATCATTCCCTGTCCCCATAACACGAATGTTGTCTCGACAATCTGTCATTGAGTTATGTTTGTGGAGCAGCCGAATTAATTTATCTACAAATTTCCACCTTGGTGGGCAAAATACCTTGACATTTAATAATGATCTGCGGCTTCATGAATATTATAATTATCAAGATATTAGTAAATTCCAACATCATTAGTCAACTCCATATAATTTTTTGTGGGGGATTTATATTTCTTTTATTAGTGATTTTATAGAGAAGGCCTTGGGGTTGCGACCAGACGGGTGCGATTTGATTCACACAAGAGGATCAACCAGGGTCAGCTACTTTGGTATCTCTTTGGGCATTACACTTTGCACAATTTGCATGGGCCCCATATAACCTTCATCTGGTACAGTGCCGTAAAACACATCTAATATTATTCAGAATCCAACATTTTTGACACAGACATTAGCATATGCCTATTAAATAATGGTTTTAAATTATTTGAGAATAGAAGTTGAAAGCTGATCTCTCTTTGGTAACACATTTGGATTCCTTTTGAACATATCGAGCTAATTATTTTTAGATTATTTATTTAGGCAATTTTGGATGAATGCGTATGAATTTATTTTCGGCAAACAAGTTTAAAGCAATTATTTTCTAGGCAGTTTTTACACGAGAACCATACTAATCGTGGACTTGGAGTATAGAATAGTTATAACACCTCGAGAAATGTTTGAAGTTAACTGAATATTAAAGACTAAAACGATCAGTATATAACGCAATTATCACCAGTATGCCAATGAAGCAACGCAATCCTGTTTTATGTTATGTCCGCACGGCGGTAGAGCGTGTTCAAGAAATGGTGTTTGGTTTTTCAGATTAGTATTATAATCGTCACTTAAGTATATATAAAGCTTGACTTTTCACGACTTCTGTTTCCAACAGGTTACCATTTGTTCCAAAGCAAGTAACGATAATTGGTGTACCTATTTCCAACAATACCTTGAGTAACAAATTTAAATTAGCAATTTTATTCACGTTTTACTTGCCTTCAAGTCTCATTTTTTTAGTACCCTTGAAAAGGTTAGTCAGAATGAAGCCTTTTGGTTAACACAATGCACGGTACTCAATTATGTATATCAGAACTGTTCAGAAGAATAAATCATTCAAAGACAAAGCCGCAGCCTAATTCAGAAGGAAACAAGTCTCAAGATTCATTACAATTCCTCGTTTAAACTAGAAAGTGTATGAGCATTTCTTACACAAAAGTACATAGAGATGTGTTTTCTACCCACATTGTGGTTGGTTTGCGGTTAATTTATGTAGGCTATTCACCCTCCCCTAACCCCGCACACAGACACATTCAGACACATTAATTGCAATAAACTTTAAAATATCAATAGGTGATCACTCTAATGTGCACCTTCACCTGAAAGGACTGTGTCTGTAAATAATTACGAAGCTGAACACGTAGTTAAGGATCGATTAATTGCCGTCATCGACCGAAAAACACCATAGAGATATGACCTTAATTTACAGTAATTTTGCAATGGGGTACACTAATCCATCTATCAAACAGTTCCTCTACAATCTAATAGATCAAGCTGATTTCTAATTCCATCCTAAAACTCCTTTCCATTGATTAATATGGTTAAATTACTATCTCAAATATGAATCCCTGTTAGTGACATCCCTTTATATTTCCCAATACGTGGTGAAGGATGTCTTTAAAGAAAATTATACAGACCAACAATGTTTATGGAAACCTGTCCCTTTTAGAGACTAAATTGTATGGACAAACCCACGGAAAGGCCTTTACAGACAAAGGTCTCATAGACATGCAGACTTTTCAGCTTGGTCAGATTTGTCTATACGAAAATATTAAGCTGAATAATATATTTTATTTTGCTGTCACAGTTTCTTTTTGTCTGAAAATTACATTGCGATTGCGGAGCACCTCACCAAGAGACTACTTTTACAGATCACTCACACCCCATGTATTTCGGAGTAGGCGTAACCACCGTGGGTATATGAAAAAGTATGCAGGTAACTTCCGGTAGCGAGGTTGTTCTTTCCGAATTCTTCCTCCCATACATATACATGCCACCGTGCATAGCCTGAACGATGGCTTTAATACAGCGCAAAATATATACTCCATTCGCTAACGTTCGCATTTGATAAATACAGTGGTGTACTGTTAAATATACATATTGCTCACTATAACTGGCTTTGTATTTGTATTTTTGAAACCAAAACCTTTATAGCACATAACAACCTGACTAGAAGAAAAGAAATCAAAGATAAGAGTCACCCACATTATTACAACATTTAGGACGCCGAAATCATACTGATGCATTTTTCCCTTTTAGATCATTTGAATGCCAATTGTTTTGTGTTTCTATAGTCAAATGAAAGCGCCAAGAAATGATTTGAAACACTGTTATTATGTATATACGTTTTGTGCAAATTAAAAATGGACAAGTTTTCACTAGAATATAAAAAGCAGACTTAAGATTGCCTTTGCAAAGGTTAACTGGCAACTTATCTGATTAATGGGCTTGAAATTAAATGTAGAAAATGGAGACATGACTTAACTGATTTGGAAATTAAAATAACTGCTTCTTCCACCGCATTTCAACAATGATCGCATCGAGAAAGTGATTGAATATTAATCATGGGTGTGGGTGAACAGGAATATTATTTGCTTGCTGTTAAAGAAGGCTATTGAGTATATTTTCATTACAAATAATGGTTGTTTCCTGGTGCATACATAATGTGCATTCTCAACCACAAACAATGATTTTTTCAGAAGTACCACTTTGGCAAAGGATATTAATGGAGGTACTTTTGTAGTTTTCTTTTGCACAAGACGTAGAGAATTTGTTGATCACTTGTATATCATTTACTAAGCCGTTAATGTCATACAAGCTTCTTGGAAGCCAATTGACAAGGTCAGTTACGAAATGTTGACCTTTTATGCCAACATAACAGCATTTTAATCAAAACTTTCTGTAACTTGTGGCTAATGGTGTTAAATGTGTTATTAACCACCAAGATTCAAGAAGAAAAGTAATTAAATGGCTCCATTGGTACGAGCGTATACTCTCTATTATATGATATGTTCACTTTGTATGACATCATATCTTCGCTAACTCTGAAATCTATTTATTTTCGCTACGAAGAGGCTTAATCCTTAGTCCCAGAAACCATACTATCCATATGGAGCCTCAGCTGGTGTTAACGTCCAATCAGTATCGCCATTTGAGAAGTTCATGTTAAAAAGAAGCGCTTTAAGAGAAGAAAGCTTACACAAGAAAGGTACAGACCGCAGAGTGCCTAACTATTCAGTCTTTCACAATGCAGTATACAATATGGCATACATGTTTCATGCGTACTTCTTATGTATTACTGTATGATGTTAGTATGACATTTCCAAAACATGAATCATATTTCAAAGTATGTTAATATAGTGTTCAGAAAAGCTACATCTGCAGTGAAGTGGAACAATTAATGTAGATCTATCGCGTAGTTCTTATTTTTGACAGACTCAAGGTTTATTTTAGTGATCGGGCCTATTTATGAAGTAAATGTTCACAACTATAATACTGCGTATCTATCCGTGTTTACGTGAATCCGAAACAGCTATACGAAAGGTAACAGGGGTGCTTATGTACATGCATGCATACATTTTCAAAATACATGAGCAGTAATAAAACTAAATGGGTCTGTCGACGATATTTTCCACCTTATGTCAAAACATATATTGATGATGGCTAAAAAAGAAAATGAAATGGAGAAAGCACACATTTTTTATAGGTAACTGAGCTTAAAATGGTTGAATTGCAGCAAATTACATCCCCGAACAAACATCACAGATAAACGAAATAAACGTTTCAAAACCTTCAAAACTATATTGAAAGAATGAATACAAGAGCAACACGGAATATAAATTGTGAACGAGTAGAAGATAACAAAGATAAAATGTTATAACTGGACTTAAGCGATCAAGATTTATGATCATTCAACCAGACGTGGCATCACCATCTTCAAATAATCAGCACTGACGTAAACACTCATATTATGCAACATTTGTTTAAATGACTTCTATGAGTGAAATAATGTTTTCACCGCGTCAAATACTAGATGCTGTGTAATAGAAAGTCTATTGTGTATTGTATCCGCGCACATTAAGTGCATGTTACGTTAGACTTTATGCTGTAATTCAATCTAGCTATTTTATTTCCTGTTATATGCCTTCCGTTATCGACATTCATGCGTGAGTTTTCATGCATGTTTCTCTGTACGATGTGTATTTCCTTCCCTTTAATACCAGTTTAATTTTATTGATTTTGCATACTCTTTTAACGTGAGTTATTTTTTAATTCCTTTTTCCATTGTCCACCATTAGCTTATCCCTGATGCATTGCAAAATGTTACCACAGACTG
Organism: Sinohyriopsis cumingii; assembly: GCA_028554795.2. Classification (NCBI taxonomy): domain Eukaryota; kingdom Metazoa; phylum Mollusca; class Bivalvia; order Unionida; family Unionidae; genus Sinohyriopsis; species Sinohyriopsis cumingii. The sequence goes on from CM068841.1 coordinate 61,753,892, forward strand.
GACCAGTTAATGTCGTTTTCTTCTGAGTTTATTATAGTATAAGCTGTCAACTGCCGAATCACACAGCAAATAACGTCCGAAGGGCATTATCTAAGCTGTGTGAGTCGGCAACTAACATTTTATACGACGATGAACCCAGAAAATCAACATTAAGCTCTTATAATTGCATGTCTTTGTAATTGTATTTATTTATTTACTTTTCTTTTGTTTTTTAAAAGATGTCCTATCAGTTTTAGAGCCGTGTTTAAGCGTATTAATTCTTGCTAAGGGAGCCTGCTATGCAGCTATTTATAGAATGGGATATTTCATCTGTGACGTAATAGTTTGTCAGCATCAAACAAATTCTACCAATTGTAGGCGATTTAAGGTTTGAATCTTCCACTGCATGGTCTTAATATTTTGTCTAAATTGGCATGTGTGATCTATGGAGAAGTCCAGTACTGAATGGAAATTTTTGTTTGCTCTTTTGTTTGTTTGACAAATGAATCAACGCTGGATTTGATGCTTTCATGAGTTGATTGAGAGCTATAAGACACCTCATTGTCCAGACACGTTAGTAACAAATGTTCGCCTCTTTAAATCTAGTTTTGTCTTCATTAACAGTTTAGCCTACCTACATTGACTACTTACGAATAAAATTAAGACTGTTGCTATATGGCTATTGTGATATGGGACCAACAGTCAAAATGTGCAAGACATCGACCCTGACAGTTACAATGGAGGGAGTATCGGATCTATCTCCCACCATCCCCCACATCGTAACCTTCAGAACCAGCGTCTTACATTCCTGCTCCCAATCCACATTCTCGTTTACCAATAATTTTAAATTAATTTGTAACGATCCGAAGTGAAGGTGATGTAACCCAAATGTTCTTCTCTAGCTTCTGAGTTTATCAGCTTTTTCCAATCTATTCAAAGAAAGAATTATTTATCTTCAGAAAAAAATGCAAAAAGATTTCTTATCTGAATCTGCATTAAATTTTCTAAATAAAATATAAACCCACCGTTTGTGTTTCGTTTTAAAGGTTCATTGTTTATATTAATCACTTTGCATGTGACTATATGTATAGTAGCTAGTATTAAGTAGTTCTACTTACAATTTATACAGAAGAAAAAACGCAACTGGGTCAGACCACATGGTTATGTTATGACCAGTATACACCTTTCTTACATTTATCAACTGATGGGACTGCAATTATTCCTTTGTTGTGTTGTTTGATTTCAATTAAAGTTTAAATAAAAGTTCGCAAATACAATGTTTTCAAAATGCATATGCCGATACATACTGGATTTAGCTTCCATATCTGCCGACATCTCCGGTGGCCTGGTGGTAAGTGCGTCCGCTTCGGATGCGGAAGGTCTCGGGTTAGAACCCCGGCTGAGTCATACCAAAGACTTTGAGAAATGGCACTAACAGCTGCCTCGCTAGGTGCTCAGAATAAAGAGGTTAGTGTTGACTGATGGACCTAGTGTCAGGATGATGTGACAGGGTGGAACATCATGCTACATTGATGCGGAATGATGCACCAGTGCTAGACATAAACTGCTGCAGACATCGTAGAAATATGACTGATTTGGTTTTAAAGCTACGTAAAAAATCCAAATCACACACATACACACTCTTCCATATCTGTCACATATATTACATTTGATGTTACTCTTATATATTAATGGTGATGTTTCGGTCTTTAGGAAAACCTCTATATTGCAAAATGTTCTCTGCTGACTCTAATTGTGATATGTCGTACCCATTTCACATCATACCGTTTCCATTTCAAAACTACATGTCGCTTAGAGTTTTCCGTTTCTTGCTCAAATATGTCTTCAACTCTGTATATGTTCTATTGTTTTCTAAGAAGCAATCACTCTTGTTTATAAGTAGTGTCCTCTCTATTGAAGTCTTCCGGTTTGCACAATGAATAACCGAAAATTATTTGCCTGATTTTCAATATTTCTCCGTCAAAATTGTGAAAGTAGCATGGATACAGAAATGTTTCAAATTGAAATATACTGACTGTTCACTAATTTGACTTCAAGTGCTAAAATTATCAGTTGTCAAGTAAGAGAGTAGCTATCCACTGATCTATTTTCTTCCTTGTTGTTTCTACCAGTTACTCTTATTGATTTTTCATGAGCATTAGTGCGACCATTATATAATATGTATGAAACATCATCAATTATTGACTGTTATTTTGGGTAACATGACAGTTCTTTGGTTTTGTTACATACACATTATTTTGTCTGAGTAAGTGGACAAATATATAGTGTTTTTCTGCTCGGTGGTTGAGGATATTTCGTCTTGTGAAACTGTTTCTCTTCTTGAAACTATATAGTTGAAAACCTCTCTTGGAGAGTGCTCTGAAGAATCACCTACGTTATCTTAGATTTTAGGTTTCAATTTGTTCAGCCTGGGACAGTATTAAGAAATATAACTGCGGCAGTATATTGGTATACATTGTTCAGACTTTTCATATGATTGAATGCCAATAATATCAGTCTGCCACTGCTCGTCAACGTGATTAATAGATACTGATTTGAAATATTTGCTTTGCCTGCTTGTACAATGTAGATACATATTTTGCAGTTGACTTTTATAAACAGTTAAGTTCCATTTTCGTCATCGACCGATTGTTTCATATTTGTGTAAGAACTATTAGGATCGTAGTTAAAATGTCTTTATATCTACATTGTCAGGAACATCCAAGGATGTCTTAAATAATGTTCTTTTAATTTTCACATAATACGATCTAAAGACAACACAGATAATACGTTATATTTGACAGATGGTTTTTGCTCTGTGTTATCACTAAGTCAACAGGGCGAATGGCCGAATTAGAAATATTTATCGTGAACAATAAGTATAGTTGCTTCATTACTGACACAAAAGTCAATGATTTTATTTTTATATCAGGTCTTGACATTGTTATGCCTGATTTTAAACAGCACACACACACTATATATATATATATATATATATATATATATATATATATATATATATATATATATATATATATATATATATATATATATAGAGAGAGAGAGAGAGAGAGAGAGAGAGAGAGAGAGAGAGAGAGAGAGAGTATACATAATCGCAGTATTCTGCTTCAAATCGAAGCTTGTTTCAAATAATTTATACCTGTGTTTGTAGAATCTTGTCAACTTTACACCGTGTTTCGGGCCATTTTCAAATTTGTATATTCGCTCACATCCAGTGAGTATTTTATTTTTGGTTTTACTTGTTTTGCATTTCTTTATTCATCTTCCCTTCATGTTTGATGACGTTTGTCCCGATTCTGTCATTATTGAGCGCAACATTTAAGTCTGTTTTATTTCTTCTTCAAATCACTGAGCGTAACCTTTAAGTCTGGTTCTTTTTCTTCTTCAAATAATTGAGCGTAAAAGTTGATCTGTATTTTTCTAAATCGATAGGTGTAACCTTGAAGGTGGTCTGTATTTTTCTAAATCGATAGGTGTAACCTTGAAGGTGATCTGTATTTTTCTAAATCGATAGGTGTAAATATTAAGTCTATTGTATCTGTATATTTCTGAATCAATAGGCTTAATAATTCGTAGTCAACAACCGGACAGTTGTATTCAAATTATCGCTTTTGTGCACTACAGCTATATTTTACCATGCTTAACCCCATACAAACATTAATATCAGTATGCATCATCCCTTGATACCGATAATACTGCTTTTATCTTAATTGTGTGAGATACACATGACACCTTATTCCATTCAATGTAACTTTCAGCCTTTACATATGATATGTACAAATCAAATTATTTTACTTTTCTCCGCCATTATCCTTAAAGTAAGACACCGCTTGCTAAAGTTACCCATAATTTTAATATTTTTTTCAAGAAAAATAAACACTCTGATTTACCGCAACTATTTTGTTCTTATCAAAATATATATTATTATATCGAGGAATGCGGTCGTGACGCATTATTGTATTATGGAAAATATATAGGTTATTTCTGACCTATTTGTTCTAGCACTTACGCATATCCATATAAATAAACACCTTAACAGTGCTAAAGTAAATAAAATATAGAACTGACATAGCCAAAACTAACTGAACCGTTCTCTAAAGAGCATATTGCAGTGATCTAAGAGTTGATTGGTATTGTAATAAATTGGGAGCATGCGCATTTGATTATATGCCCCGTTTTAAGGTATTCTTAGATTTTTTGTGATTAGTTGTCTGATTATTGGAATTCGGTGCAACATAAATATTCCTTTGCCCGAAATAATTAGCCAGTTACTAGAAGCAAACGTTGCGAAGTAAAGTGTTAGTGAGTTACCATGATGCTATAGTTCACTGGTAGTAAATTCAGGGAAAAATCGAATGAGTGTCCCTGGAATAACAAAGTCCCTACTAAAATGAAGTGATGTACATTGGTGGTGTGACTGCAGTGACAGTATTTACGGTAGGAATCTGGTAAATTACACAATTGAATCAATAAGAAGGGACTCGGCAGATACCGTTTGTGTCGCCATAGTGGTAAATGTGATGCAGTTGTACATGCGAAATGTGCCTGGAACCCATAGTTTTACTGGCCTAAGGTGTCGTAGTTAAAGTAGTTCCATGTGTTAATGGACAGTCGTATAGTTTCTATGGCGTGAAATGCTGGCGGTACGGAAACATGACGAAGGGAAACCGTGCAGATGTGCGGTTGATATATATTTAGCAGGTTGTGAGATCTGTGGTCTTGCATTGATTAGAGTAAAATGTCGGTATAAAACGGACACGTTGGGCTTTCTAATTTACAACAGAAGTTGTAGGCCTATCGAAGTCTTTTTGAAATTTGGGGTAAACATATGACTTCTAGCGGGAGTCGCGCCAGGGTTTGACACCGCTCGGTCAAGCAAATACCCCTGGCTTGTAACGGTATAAAACAACTCCTTTAAAGAGCTATTGATAATAAAAGGACTTTTCATTCGTTATTTAGTAATTCTCCAATTCGTTAAGCAAAATGCTCTCCCTCTTATCTGGTTGATAATGAGTTGAGAAATGTTTATTAATTTCCAAGCTTGATATTATGTCTGGATGTGTTTGTTGGTCAACTATCTGTTCAGTTTATAAGCTGGCAGTGCCTATCGTGAGCTTTACTTCATATAGTTTGCATATAATGATTTGAAGTCATCAAACTAAATTGCGTAGGAAACGAAACAGAAACAACCTTTACAATCCAAACAGTACAAACTGATTGTCATAAAAAAAATTGTCGGACAGTTGTATGATGATTGAACCTTGTAATGATTACGTAACAAAATTATATTGCTATTTTGGGTTTTAAGGTACACAATGTGACCCTCGACATTCATCTCCACGAAATTGCCCATTTACTCCCAAACCTTGATATTTAATTTCCTCGATTTTGTTTAGTTTACAGTACATCAGTGTCAGACCAGTCTATGTAAAAGTTGTATCTGTTGAACATAACGTTTATTCCTTTAAATGTTTGCTCTCTAGGTCCACATTAAATCAGACATCACACGATGTTACCATTATATCGATAGGTCATAGATTTGACATATTCATGCGGTTTCTTGATATAAACATTTTGTTTCTGTTAAACATTTAATTGCTTATACTGCCGTGCACACAATTAAATGGGGACAAAACGCATTTTGTGCCAATGACATAACCTACTGTGCAACTATATGTCTATTTGCCAGTGACATAACCTACTGTCTATTTGCCAATCACAAAACCTACTGTGCTACTATATGTCTATTTGTCAATGACATAACCTATTGTTCTACTATATGTCTATTTGCCAATGACATAACCTACTGTGCTACTATATGTCTATTTGCCAATCACTAAACCCACTGTGCTACTATATGTCTATTTGTCAATGACACAACCTACTGTGCTACTATATGTCTATTTGCCAATCACAAAACCTACTGTGCTTTTATATATCTATTTGTCAATAACATAACCTACTGTTCTACTATACGTCTATTTGCCAATGACATAACCTACTTTGCAACTATACGACGATTTGCCTTGTCACTCCTGAAATTGTGATTTCTTAGCTGACGGAGTCCAAGCGCTCTTACGGATCCACAGTTAATTACAAATCCAATGTGTATTTCGAATGACCAAAAAGTCGCTTCTTTACGTCACCTTTGAAACCGATGTTATAAGGAAATAACCTTGAACCTTAGATTCTACTACATATTCATAGGATTTTAATATAAAACGCAACATGTTTACTCTGTTAAAGCTTTGTTGTAGCCAAATGCACGCTAGAAAAAGCGCACCGGTTGGAAACCTTTGTCTTTACTACACTGTGATAAAAATGTTATCGGAGCAACATGTCTCTTTTGTTCGTTTGTATTTGGTTGTTTTGTGTATTTATGAAAAATATAATAATTTGTAGTTTATCAATTATATATCGTTCTCACTACAATGCATGGTCTATTTGTATGTCCTGTTGGAGTTGTGGCTTCAGAAGTGTCATCAAAAAATATTCAAAGATAACCGTTTAAAAATATCGTATTCATAAAGCGCTGATGTCATGTCCATGTGATCCTGAAATTGTGGATCTACAACTCTGAAAAACCCATCATTTACACATGTACATTGATTCTTTTAATTATACACTGGTAAATTGTCCTTCCAGACGATAGGAGACCATTGTTATGTTGATCTGTGAGTTTACTTTGACTGTTGTTAATAGAATGCTAGAAGACAAACTCTATGAACAGTGGGCCCACTGTCTTGTGGAGAGTTTCCATTATAGGTCGTGGATATTAAATGCACCATAAGATCCAAAAATGAAGATCTCTAAAATTGTAACGAAAATACATATAATATTTAAATAAATGTATGTAATATAAATCATGAGTTGTAGGAATTTCGTGCATTACTGTGATACGAATTGCGAGAATTAATTTATGTCTTAATTGATAAGTAGCTTGTATGCTATAAATTGATTTTCTATATCTATGTCAATGCACCGCTAGTTATCAAGTAATGTAGTTAAGACAAGACGTGGATTACATTAGTTGATTTGTGTAATTAAGCTGAGTTAACTCAGAACAAATCGGCATGTATAGAATGACATCGTTTAGATAGTGATTTACAGCTTCCATTGGGATGTAATAGTTAATTGAAAGGTCTAGTTATTGCATGGTTCCAGTTAAGAATGCGGCTAGCAGATAGGGCTAAGACATTAATATCATGTTACTACGATTTTGTACCAATAACAGGTTGCGAACTGATCACATTAGCTTATTTCTTTTGAGTTACGATAAGACGATATTTTGACGTAAATAGAGTGGGGATATTGTTCAAAACCCAGAAAAAGAATAGAAGAAAAGCCTGAGGAAAACAAATATAGGTTGAGTATTACATAATTTATATATATATATATATATATATATATATATATATATATATATATATACTGGAGAAAGTAGCCCCACATAACTGGGCTTCACAGTGCGAAGGAGTACAGACGAAAGCAAATTACGGTTAATCACCCAAAGAGGAGAGAGAGAGAGAGAGAGAGAGAGAGAGAGACATACAAGCAGACATACATACAAGCAGACAAACAGACAGAGACAGATGGACACAAAATACAGCACCATTGACCTATCACCAACAGTAATTTTGAATGACTCGAAAGCAATCCGGTTATGCAGACATGCCGGCAAGTTCAGTATATGAAGTGGGAGCATACATTTTTCGTATCCTAAATTGATATTCACTCTCTTCTTTCTCTTTCTGCATTTGCGTTTGCATCCGTCTCTCTCTCTCTCTGCATTATGTTCTTTCTGTAAATGCATTTGTCTCTTTCTCTCTCCTCTTTTTCTGCTTGCAACTACATTTGCAACTGTTTCTCTTTTTCTTTTTGAAGTTCAAGCCTTCTTAAATCTAATTCCATCTTGTATTTTAATTTTAATTCTTTTACTTTGATGTTAGAGTCTGTTACAAACATACTGATCAAAACCAAAGCACATTTATCCAGAACATTTTTATCCACCAAAAACTGGACTAAAATATTTTATCTCTTGCTTTGTTAAAGAAGCTTAGGCCTCAGAAAGATCATATTCTGACAAGTTGAATCAATTCATCTTTTTTCAAACAGTCTTACCGCTCCTGGGTAGGATTTGAAAGTAAGATCTCCACTTTTGATGACATTGTAAAAAAGCCTGTTGATTTCACTAAAAATTTCTTTAATGTGAAATAATACTTTGACCTTAAAATGCCGAAGCATGGGGAATTTAAATTTCAAAAACAAAGTTTTCTGAAATATTTTAGCCAAAATTCCTATCCCGGACGTGCCCCCAATTTTCTGATACGAGTCCATCCTCTTAAAATAAGTAACAGAAAATAGTGAAGACAACAAGCTTTGTAAAATTTAACAAATAATTTATTTACCTTACAGAATTGCGAATTAAATCCAAATTGCAATCCAATAATTAAAACACATTTCCTATCAATGAAAAGTTATAAGTGAATCACAGTTCAAATCCCGATGAAAATCCAAAATTGAAGGCGATGACGTATGCAATAGTCAGTATTGTACTGATGTGTCAACAGTCTCTTGTTGAATCACAGAAAATATTATTCCAGTTTTCTAATTCCGTATAAATTCCGGTAAATGTCTTTGTCCGAGAATTAATTTAGAGCACTTTTATTTTCCAAGGAAAACAATTACTTGAATTCAATCATTTGAAGAAAAATGAAAATTCAGCCCAAACTGGTCACAACATAATACAACTTAACGTGTTAGATGTTAAATCACACTGATATAATTTTTATCACAACATCAGTTATACGTCTAATTAAGACGCAAAACAGATTCCAGGATGGGTGTCAAAAGTTGGTCCTTCTGGGGGAAAAAATAGACGTTTGTTTACGAATTGACACGTGCGCCACGTCATGTAATCCAGGAATGACCATGACTCAACTTAATGATTCTTATTCCGAGAAAGAATATAAAAAACAAAATAAAAAAGATTGCTTACCATAACTGTCACTGAGTTTAAGGTCAACAACTAAATACAAAGTTTATATTATTAGGTATTTACATAAATGAAATAAATATAAAAAAATATATCAAGTCAAACAGAACTAAACCTAATTCTGGAAAGAAAAAATGTCTAGAAAAAATGTTACATTACAATAACATGTAATTGAATAAAAAATATTTTAAAACTAACAGACGAACAATTAAGTTAAATATTCATAACAGTATGTATGTTGTCAGAAAATTAGCCGCCTCTGAATACAAATATAGAGTTTCATAAAAAAGTGATATCGTTACGTAAAATATTGTCTTTTACCACAAACTCTTACTGTTTTTTGATTGTATGTGTGTATGTATGTATGTATATATATATATATATATATATATATATATATATATATATATATATATATATATATATATATATATATATAGATATATATATATATAGATATATATATATATATATATATATATATATATATATATATATATATATATATATATATATATATATATATATATATATATATATATATATATATATATATATATACATGGAGACTCCAATATCATCAAAACTTGACAATATTTTTTTCTGATTCATAGTATAAAGAAAATTTGTATTAAAATGTTTATTAATACTTTACTTTCTTAAGAGGTGCATGGTTCGCGATTATAGTTTCGTATAAACGTATTTTAAAGAAGACAGGTTGATGTGAAAGAGTGGAATCAATTTGCCTGGATGCTAGATGTGGATAGTTGCTTGTCTTGTAAATTAGATTTCTCGGATCAAAGCCTCTATCAGTCGTTAAGACGGATGCAAATATATATTAAAGCTAAGGAAATTGCAGGAATGACTTGCAATCGTTACTGACTCGTCGCTTTATGTCAAACTGCTTTGTTCACTTTTAAATTTTCCATATTATCGTGATCCATTATGCAAAGTTGTTGTGCCATGGAATATTAATTCTCTAGTCACTCAAACACGTGAGATTTCCTGCAAACCAGTTTAAAAACAGGATGACAAAACTGAGTTGCTTAATTGGATACTTTCTTAGACACATGTTGATGAAGGATTAGACGAATGACAACTCAAAACAGGGAGTGAAATCTCTAACGAGATTAATAGCTCTGGCAAACGAAACAGAAAGAGAAAAAAGGGAATGGAGGGATTGAAAAGTTTCTACAGAGTTCCACAAGAATCTCCTCCTCTCTCTCTCTCTCATATATATATATATATATATATATATATATATATATATATATATATATATATATATATATACACAGACACACACACAGACACACACACACATTGTAATGCAAATATAATTAAACGTAATATCAAACCATACTTCTCTCAATATTCTTGACTTTCGTAAGAAAACCTCTTAGAATCGACAAAAACATATTTAAATACATATATACATGCATGTATGTATGCGTGCTTACGTACGTACGTACGTACGTACGTACGCACATACATACATACATACATACATGCATACATACATACATACATACATACATGAAAAGGCATTAATTATAGTTCTCGGATTTTATTATGGGTTAAAATTAATACTGCATGATAGAATCCTCTTCATAATAGTCATGTCGAGCTACGAAAACGAAATGTGCAAATGGTTCTGTTTTATTTTTCTCAGTATATCTTGAAGAGCAAAAGCAGAAATCTAGATGCGTATACATATTCCGTATGATTTCATTTGCTCAGTACAAACATGAAGCAGAAATGTTAGAGTTACATATATATAGATGAACACCACTAGCAATGTGTTATCATTATACACAGAAAGAAGAATGACAAAAACCTAAATCATATACAATGGTAGCTGTGTTGTATAATGCCAGGAAAGCGCACTAGAAATGAATGCGGCATCATATATAAACCTGATACGTGGGTAATAGGCAATACAGCTGACGCGTTGTTTCAAAAGCCTAGTTTAACTTTCGCTAATCATCAAGGTCATAGTTAAGTAGAGAGTGAGGAGGAGAGAGCAGCGCTATGTGGTTGGACATAATTCTGAGGCTTTGTTTCCACTTCAGGGAGATGTAATTTCTCCATCAACCATTTTAGAGCCTGAATTCTTTTAGACTGAGATTCATACGCAACATTCCCATATGACAGGATTTTTTTTTCTCGCATTGATATAGCGATACGACGTCTGGATCTACATGCGTTGCTCTCACTATGAAGTTAAGATGCATTCCGATTGAAGAAAAATTCTGGATAGTATAACGGACGGCTGAATGGTCTTTCATCTACCAGTGTCAGACATTACTTTGTCGCCATTACAACTTTATCCAAATCCCTAGAAACTAGAGCGTCATAAGAAACTAGAACGTCATAAGAAAAAATGTGTTTAGTTCATAATTAGTTAACTCTCTTTCATAGTTAAGGAAAGAAGGCTTGATTGATTCGTTTCCAAAGGCATATATATTTGTAATACACAACCGAAGCAGCAGCAGCGCTCGTCAGCTGGCGATAGAAGAAAGTTGGCAGAGACGGAAATAAGGGAAACGTGGATCAATTCCGTTTAACGCATATATAAATCAAGTACAATGAAATGATTTTTTATTTTGAATTAAATGTGTCTCGTTCAGAACTAAGCGCGCCGGCAGAATGAATGATATTAAAACACTGCTTATCATCACGGTGATAATGTTGCAGGGACTGTATGCGTTAGCTGCCGGTGAGTAATTCCTATTATTTATTCAGTTAATGGTTGATAATAATTCATAGTTACAACATTATAAAATTACTGTTGGTTGCAATTTATCAAGTATATAACTCAAATAGGTGATAATTAGCGGATGTATTTATCCCACTTAAAACAATAAATATTTTGAACGGTAAACGATAAGGCTGAACAGCGTTATTACGACCAATTATTTACTGTCTTACATACTCTTTACGTTTTACATTGAGATCGCCTTATGCCAATATCTGTTTTGCAGTTTAGACTTGCATATTAAAGATTTTAGATTTGTGAAGACGCATAAATAACGACCAACTAAAAGTGATGACTACAAGTGTGTGTGTGTGGGGGGGGGGGTACGAAAGGAAAGGCGATTTTGTTGACTGGTTGTTTACAAGATTTGTATCAGTTCACAAAGGGAATATATGTACCTTAAATAGGCAATTTAACATATTACTATATAACTACTGCAACTATCTAGCCAACACGAAATCTTTACATTTTCTCCGTCTTTTACATATGCAAGATTACATATGAAAGACGCAAGCAATTTCTCTCACAAGCGTGCCATTTTCTGTAGTGGAGACCATCGCCGTAGACGCAATCCAATTATTAATAAAGTTAAAAGCCAACTTCTTTGGTCATACGCTCATGATTACACGAGTAGAGTGTCGGAAGTCATGCCAAGGCATTGGATTATAGTACTCTCTCAGACGTACATAAATGCTATCAGACAGACTTCGCTAAGTATGATTCTGGAAACAAATTCAGTCGATAGGAAGCTGTAGAACTATAAGATACATATAAACCAAGGCTATCTTTTATCTACCTCGTTAGGTAATAACTCGCTTTTACATGAGTAATACTATAAAGCACTTACTGTAATGTGATATCGTTAACGATAACATATTACGACAGAATATTTTAACATATTTATTGTGTTTGATAATGAGTTCAAGTTGATTTTCAGACACACGTATCTTTAAAGCCATACCACATAATGCATAGGTGATCTACAGAAGTATTATAATTAACAAAAAGCAGTTAGGTATAACGTTTGTTTACACTGACACATATTTGCAACCCTACCCACTCCTAACACCAAACGGACTTTCTAAATATGCATAAAAGTCCAACACATTTTCCACTCTCATATAGCATCCTGTAAACATTTCGTCCATTCCAGCTTTCATGGACTTCATTTTATTGCACACGATTTTCTTTAGCGAGTTATGTCATAAGAGACGGAAAACTTGGAAAAACAAGATGTACACTTCTCATTTATTTTACTGTCTTTATTGGGGCTGTCATCTGTATCAGTAGAAACGTTTTCCAATCTTCAGGAATATAACCTCTCTTTATTCTAGTATGATATACAGTAATGGTGATCAGTCTTTACACGTACCAATATATGTCTGGAGAAGAGACACAGTGTTAATAGTGTAAACCAGGACATTACGTAGTGTAAACCAGGATATTACGTATAATGTATTCATTTCGCTTGTAGAATTACTAGATATGAAATCTTGTCACGTTTCATATCAAGGAAACAGCTAATATGTACTCCATTATATTTTACTTCAATATATTCGTTTCGCCAAGTGTGTATTTTGTATTACGTTCGATATTTCGTGAAGTGGCATGTCATTCCCCCCCCCAGCCTCTCTCTCTCTCTCTCTCTCTCTCTCTCTCTCGCGCTCGCGCGCGCGCGCACTTCGGTGGCCTACTGGTTAGAGCGTCCACGTCGTATGCGGAAGGTCGTGGGTTCGATCCCCGGCCGAGTCATAACAAAGACTTACAAAAATGGTACTAAGAGCTGGCTCGCTTGGCGCTCAGCATTACGAGGTTAGTGTTAGGAATGGTCGGCCTGGTGTCAGGATAATGTGACTGAGTGGGACACCATGCTACATGTCTGCGACAAGATGCTCCAATGCAAGACATCACTATAAACTGCCACACTGCAGACATCTTAGCGATATGACTGAACAATTGTTAAAGCTGCGTTATTTCATCCAAGTATTTCTCTCTCTCTGTCCCTCTCTCTCTCTCTCTCTCTCTCTCTCTCTCTCTCTCTCTCTCTCTCTGTTATGGCTCAGAGTGGCCGATTGGTCTAAAGATCTCACCGTTCCAGATCACTACCATCTCTCCTCTGTGTGTGTGTGTGTGGGGGGGGGGGGTTTCTAGTCTCAAGATTGACTAATGTGGGTACTTGAGAAAGCTTGCGAGTAGGTTATCGTGGGTACTGGTTCTTTCCGGGGTTTCCCCAGAGTTTTCCTCCACCAGTCATACTGGGCGCCACGTACAGCCTATCCTGTGCTGCAAAATGGTAAGGCTATTGGTAATACGAATTGGCTTAAGGTGTGGGTTTGTGATGTGTAATCAAATATGACGTAAAGTACGTACTGAATCTGTCATTTAAATGTTCAGGTACAATCAGTTTGTTGAACACGTATTTACTTGAGCTAAAATAGGCAAAATGATATTGTATTTTATGCGCAATAGATCAAGGCATTGACATAGTATTAAGCTATTGCATTGTAATTATATTGGTGTATGACGACTAGTCACAATGCAACGAAACGTTACATTTGTCTTATACACTGGGATGTGCGTACAATGCTCGTGGAAAACATCACGATGCCAATGGGGGCTGCCATATTGGTCTTCTTCCAGTCATAATACATACTGATGTCTATCGAACTTTCCATACTTTAATTACGGTTATGGTCGGTACTGATAATAGCAAATTGAATTGCAAAACACAACTGAAATGCATAAAATTAAATGACTTATAATGCTTGTTTACATTTTACTTCTGTTCATCACATCTTTCACGGCATTTACGTCTGTAAATATTAATCTACCAAAGTTGACATATTTGAGTATCAGCATTAGTCTATCGTTCCTATTTAAAGATAATGACAAATAATTGCATTAGCTACTTATCGCAAATAATTCTTATATGTATGCATACATGGGATGTATATTGACATTTACTGCAATTAAGAGAACGATTCTAGTTGTGGAATGCGTTTCCGCTTCATTTATATATACATTTGCTTTTGTACATCGGTTGTACTGATTGTCGAATATGCCACATATCGAAAAACAATTTATAATTATATGTACAATTAGTTCTGTACATATTTGTGGTGATGTAGTGACACTTTTATGTATGTGTCATAACTAGTTATTTGTGTTATCTTTGGTATGACATTTGAAAACTGGACTGGATTAATTAATTTGTATCGTTGGACAGTATAGTCATTTTCAAAGACGTGTGCTTTAGAAATCGTGATACACTGAGGCAGTTTAGTTTAGTTGGTTGTCTACATAAAGGAAAAATATTATACGTAAGTCCAAGATTTCGTACATATTTTCTTGAAACCATTATTGTGATACCAAGAAAGTGTTTAAAGATTTGAACTCAAAGTTCATTAATTAATACAGTTCAGAAACTGAATTAGCAATTGAGATACAACACAATGTTTAGTATGTACACAAAGATGTGCGCAAATAAATGAATATTCCAGAATCTTCATTTTGGGGAACTACATAACGCTTTTGACTAAAATTATATCATTATAATTTATTACGAAACTACATGGATAATTGTGTTATTGTTTTCATCATAGAATGTTGCTTATGACCAATACATGCCTTCATACTGTTTTATAGGAACCACTGTCAAGGTTGTTCATGACTGACTAGAATCCATTTTATTTGCGAACAGTGTGTGCAGAATAAAAAAGAGTTAATGTTCAGTTTCTCCTAGTTTTGTTTAAAATCCACTTCCGCTTGCCACTAAATGAATTATTCATAAGTGTCAGTGGCATTTCATGTTAATTAAATTCAGACTCTACACTGTAGTACACTGCACCAAAGTATGCGGACCAAACATTACATAATTGTTTTTATTGCAATTTATTATTTCACACACTCACTGCTGCATTGTGCATGATACTTAACTGAAAAAAATCAATATTACCAGAATGTTTAGTTATTTCTTCATAATCAAAGCATCATCACTCACTCACCTGTATTGAATTGTACATTACCAATATCCATTAAACCTCATAATAACAACAACTTTCTCTCTATCTCTCTCCTTCACTTTCTATGTACAATATCATAGTCTTACTAGTTTAGTTTTTGGAAGTGACCAAACATTACAGTTCATTACGTATGCATGTATTAACATATTTATTGGGTCTCAATTACCTGACATTGTTTGGCCTCATAAACAGAAATACTAAATACACCGCTAGATGGCAATTACAATTATGCCAGCACTGGGCGGCAGGCTGCACTGCAGAGGGACAATTTGTATTAAATGAAATTGAAAAAGGATAGCAGCGTATTGTATTACCTGTTCAGAAGATTTATATATCGTTATTGAGATACGGCATATCAAATCTCATGAATAGTTGGTCGATTTATAAATGCGGCATATCAAATCTCATGAATAGTTGCTCGATTTAGAAATACGGCATATAAGATCTTATGATTAATTGATCGACTTCGAAATCAAGTACGTCAAATCTCTGGATTGCTCCATTTCGATAGAAGAAATGACAGTTGTGTTGTATGTTTTCTTTGTGACACAGAAAAGAATACAAATACAGTGAAATTTTAGGATATCATTTTATAGACCATGAAGTACATCAATCAAATACTTTGTTGTCTGATGTCAGAAACTTGTCGACCTTAGTGGTTATTGCGTCTGATATGATTGCACATCAAGTAAAGACAAATCCGACCAACGTTTTATTATACCGCAAGCAGTTTCTTTGATATAAAAGACATCCTTAAATAAAGTGTTCATTATGTGCATTCCCATAATTATCTATGCAATAATAGGACGTGACCAATCGTCTTTTATATTTCCGGTGAAATTGTCAGTAATGAAAGTAGCAAACTTAAAATGCTTTGGCAAATTTCCGCCCCAATTCCAGTTCAGGGTCTCTGTAAATCATAAATACCTTAAATGTTATCTCAGCTGCAAATCCGACCTTGCAGCAACGTAGTTTAGGAAATCTGTTAAAGTATAGGTCAAGCATCAGTAAACAAATTGGTGCCCACATTTATAACAAAAATATGTATTCAGTATTGGCCTTATAATAGGACAAATCTTGTATTTTAGTCCGACCGAAGGGACTGACTAATTAAGCTGAATATGGCTAAGTAAGTAGAGTGCGGCAGACTAATAAGGTATGTGGCTCACTACTTAGGTAGAACATGGCTGAGTAAATTAAGGGTTTGGTTTACTACTTACGTCAAGCATGCTGAGTAACTTAAGTGTGTGGCTGCTGAATTGCAAGTAAATCCGTTGCAGACAAGAGATAGAACACGTGGCCTTTCTGCAAAGGGAACCGCTACTACAGGTTGGTCCTTAGAGAAAAAAGACTCAGCTTGTTTCCATGCGTTTTAGGTACTTGGTTTCTTAGGAAAGAAACTTTTAAGTATTGTTAAAGGTCATGTCGCCTTACGAAATCGAAAAATCTATTTAGCCATTTCATTGCAAAACTCTGTCATGTATTGCCATTGTCTAAGGCACTAAACCTGGCCTCGTTTATTCAAACTTTGCATTCATCGGTTTATACATTATAATTATGATCCCCCGATACATCAACGCATTTATAATCCATCTCTCCCTCTGGAGATAAAAGTGTGAAATTAACGAGGCATGATACGGATATCGACCTTACCCATCATGATCAATTTACTTGTGCAATGGACAATTGTGCGTGACGTATACCTCTCTGCGTATCCAGGATTACCATGTAAAGGACAATGGTGTGTGAATTATACCTCAAGGTGAATTATACCTCAAGGTATACCCTATCCTACCACTTAAAGGGTAATGATGCGTGAAATATAATTCATTGCATAGCCAAGCTTGCTGTGTAACATCTGCCATACATGTGACCAGTGGGAAAGTTTATTAACTTGGTGGCGATTGAGTCCTTGACCATGAAACAGACTTCTGAAAGTTGTCTTTCAGCCTTTGGTTTTCCTGATCAGTACAGGGTGTATCCAGTGACGGGTTCTCTTAGACTTCCTTCCCCTGAAAGGTGGACTTTGCTAAATGCAGCATACACACACACACACACACACACACACACACACACACACATATATATATGTGTATATATATATATATATATATATATATATATATATATATATATATATATATATATATATATATATATATATGTTAATAACACGCATATCCTTAAAGGCTTGCTTAGATATATGTATTGTTTGCATGATTAAAGGTAACTATGGACAAATCTCTCAAATCAAAATGTACTAGATTGTATTTTTGATTATCTCAGAACAAAACAGTCTGCAGCATTTATGCTTGTAAAACAATATTGTGGGTGTTGTTTGTATGGGCGTGTATAAAAGTGATTCATCACATTTTGACATTCGTTATATCTGCTAGTGTTACAAATGAAAAAAGTACCTGAAATCAGTTTTCGTTGGTTGCCATCCTAAATACATTTCTGCGTCGTCATATCATGTCGTTTGTATGTACGTAACACCAACGAGCATGACCAGGTACTTCTTTTAAATATGCAAGGAATAACGATAATTGATTTGACGAAATTCAAGGGTGGCATTGTCTGCAGTGTGGCAGTTTATATTGATGTCTAGCACTGAAACATCATGCCTCAGAGATGTAACATCATGTCCCAACCAGTCAGATTATCCAGACGCCAGGTCGACCTGTCCTAACATTAACTTCCTAAGAGTCAGCGCCAAGCGAGACTGCTAATAGTATATTGTTATCAGTCTTTGGTATGACTCGGCCGGGGTTCGAACAGAACACAAGTCCTCGAGACTTTAGATGACGTCAGTTAAATATCAAATTATCGCTTTCCAGGAAATAATATTCTGCAACTAACAAATCATTGGATGATTTGGTGAGAGAAGCAAGAAAGAAATCAAGGCTGCGACTCCAACTGGTACCCGTACGCAGAGGCTGACCAAAAATAGCTGCCAGCAACGTGCAGCCTAGGCGAATCATGCAAGGTTCCGCCCCACTCCTCTATGATTTCTTCTCATACTTGGCGTTCAATTTAACATAGTGCTCCACACAACCGCCTAATATGCCTATATGGACGGGCCACTCCTGCCCGCACGCATTCTGATTTGTAAAACCGGAATATTGCCTCGTCAAGTCAAATTTAAATGTGCGACTCGGAAATACCCTTCTAAAAATGACATTTACATGCCCAATGAGAATCTGATAGTTGGCAGGGGTTGGGAGGGGGAAAACTGTGTTTAAAGACTGCTTAAATTGCAATGTGTGCGGGTGCGTGTGTATGTGTGTGTGTGTTTTAAATAAGAATAAGAAATTCAATCAAAATATATAAACGATGGCATTAGTAATATACCAAAACATTCAAAATTACTTTTGAACTGGCTTTTGATTGAACGTTGTATACAGTTAGGAAGTCTTTATAAGTGTGCGTCTTGAGACTGCAAAAGTATTTTCTCCCGTCCCAATAATTGTGTTTATCAATGCACTGATTTAATTGTTGAACAAAGGACCATACACCTCTCCACTTCATTTCCGACAATACAAATTTGCCACAAAGATGCCTACACATGTAATAATTCTTTATTTATTGTTTGTTATGAGTAACAATTGTTTCCCGAGAAATCGATAGCGTTCTGACCAAATAATTTAATCTTCCCTGTGTTCTAAAACTTAGTGTGGAAAAACAGGTTGGCCTGTAATGCAAGAGAACCATGCTCAAAAGTTGCAAAGAACTTAATTACTTCTTTAATAATTTCTGTCAAAGACATGTCTTCTTTTTCACCTAGAATTAAGAAACAGAATTATTTTACAAATTGTATTTTCTGTGGGACTTCACACGAATACAGCGGAATTCAAACGGCAAACAGTTAACATTACTATAAGACATATGTTACTTGTATATTATATACACCTCAACTAGACATCATGCTTACCTATAAAATAACAATAGCATTGGTTCTTATTAGTTGGTAATGGATATATTTCACTTCATGGATAAGTTTTTGTGTACAACTGTAATTCAGATACCCGCTCCTCTGTGTGTATGTTTATATATATATATATATATATATATATATATATATATATATATATATATATATATATATATATATATATATATATATATAGTTTTGTTTATTTATTTATTTATTTATTTACGATGGCGATAATTTATATTTAGTTTTATCATACCCGTATAATCGTAAGATCGTTTTTGAAGTGAATTAAGTGTTTATGTTTTGCATAATGTCTCGTGAGTTACAAGAGCAAGAACGGGTGGGTGCTGTATAAATCCGAACATTCGCGTGTTTCTCTGGGAGTTTTGTATCATTTTGCTTCATAATCACCATACAATAAAACAAATCTTTCAAATTTACGGCTTGCGCCCAAGTCTAATTCGTTTCTCTGTAATTTTAGTGGAGTGCCTACCAAATAACAGGGACGTCATTTCAACTTTTTTCGGGGTGTGTGTGTGTGAAAAACGTGATTCGGGGGCGGGGGCAAAACTTGCCTGGGGGGGGTGTGTGCAAAACTTCATGCAAATATCAACGCGCTGGCTCAGGCTGAATAACAGATTAGAGAGATAATAATAGCAGGGACGTCATTTCAATTATTATTATTATTAGTTGGGGGGGGGGCAAAACTTGACGGGTTTCTTAATTTTCGTATATAGGCTATAGCAATTTGACAGCACCCGTCCCCCCTCCCCCCTCAAAAAAAAAAAAAAGTCAAATAGCTTCAGATCATTATTGTCCTAACTGCATCTATTAGGCAATGAATTTCGCCCACCAAACATATTACTAGACCGTGAATAAATCTCTGTCATTAGTGTTGTTTGTGAAATTGTTCCTGTAGTCCATGATGCTATCCTTCGTACAGGAAGTAAGTACACATTTCGTGTCTCCCGTTGCTTAAGAGTAATAGGATTAAAACCAATCGGCTCGTGTGCAAGTGGCATCGAAATATCGGATTCACGACACGTTCGAGTAACGCTCACTTTGCTTACGCCAGTGTTAGTGAAACTATCCCTTGATCTCAGTAGTTATACTTAACAGGAATCGTCCTGATTTTATTGGTCAACGTCAACAGGAGACTGATATAAAGATTTATAATGCTATAGTAGGGAGTGTTGCACCGTTTATTGTGTTCCTTTAGCCGTTAAGAGACATATAGCAATTATTATGTACAACCGTGATTGAAACAAAAACCATTACATCATGTTCCGTCTTTAGAATTTTATTTTAACCCGATTTGAAGGAATATATGAGACACGTATCCATCGTAAATGCTCAATGCATGAATGAATTCCATCCATAATTACCTCCTTAAGACATCACATATTATAGATGTCGTCACTTAAACTGTGACGTCATTTCTGTAATGATGTAATAACTTTACTGGAGCATATTCAACTATAAAATCTGTGACATCTAGTACAAAAGTCATTTTAGACTGCATAAAACATCCGTTTGTGTCAACTCAAATAGTGCTTTTCCGGTTTTCGCTTTCATTTTCTTTTCAGCAAAATTTATTCAGAGATATCTGTCGATCCATACGCAGTGTCCTATGTACAATCCATAATGATTGCTATATCGTCATCGTACTAAATATTTATGATAACGTCTAAAATAACATTAGATTTATAACCCGGCTGCAGGCACAATGTGTTCTGTAATTAAAAATAGTCTTAAGCCGCATGTTTTGGAACGGTACGTGTTACAGTTGGCCAAATTTCAGCACGTGAATATATGGGATAGATGATTACAATATTAACTCGAAACGAAGGGGTATATATATATATATATATATATATATATATATATATATATATATATATATATATATCGGATATATTATTTAACTGTCTTGAATTAGAATGGCGTCGGTCTGCCATTGACTTTTACTGTTCTGTACTTAAAATAGTATGCTGCTCTGCTGGCAATACACATTTAAGTTCATTTGAATTATGAGGGCGCAGTATGCAGTTACATTAGTGTGATCTTATCTGTATATGTTGGATTTACGATGATCATACTAAATCAACTGAGAATAATACAGGAATGTCACTGTTTGTTTTAACGTAATTGACGCGATTGACAAACGCTTTAAATAATCACACAAAAAAGTTGCATAAAATCAATATAAGCGCATTCTGCTGTCAAGGCAACCGTAGTTGACCACAATTTGTTAAATTTACGTCTTACGCCAGTACGCTGGAGAAATTGTCAAGGGGTTTTGTTACCTTTTAGTCAATATCAATAATTAAAAAAAATTAAAAAATATAAATAAAATATAAATAAAACAATTATTGAAAAGGCGATCTTGTTGTGGTGGTGATTTACATTATGACATCTTTAGTTTGCATGTAGTTATTAATCAAGAGGATAGACGTATCTGAAACTAAGCCATCATTACAATCCCTGAGACGGAAATTCAGAAATCGATATTATCTGATTCGTGATCCACCAGCTGTTCTTGACGGTCAAGGTCATATGACAAGCAAGGGATCTCGCTATATATGGACACGATTTTGCTTTTGAAAGATCGAAATGTGTAAAGAGTAAGAATAACGATAATATAGCAACACGAGTCGTAGCAAAGAGTAATGATGAGTGAAAAACAAAAAGAATCGCCTGGCTTAACAGCAACAAATTTTCTCTTTTTACTTACCATAACAAGCTCTTTTGATCACTGACAAAACCTGCTTTGACACTATAGCCTATGTAACTATATAAAGAATCGGCGACTCTTGGTAAGCGATATGTGATTATTTGTTATGTCGCAGTGAAGTGGGTAATGAAAGAAACATTCAAGCTATCTATACAGAAAAGTAAATTGTTACCTAATCACTCATAACGTTAATGTAGATCCCATCGGACTTTATTTGCTTGGTTGATAGATAGATAGATAGATAGATATATAGATAGATAGATAGATAGATAGATAGATAGATAGATAGATAGATAGATAGATAGATAGATAGATAGGTAGGTAGGTAGAGATAGATAGATAGATAGATAGATAGATAGATAGATAGATAAGTAGGTAGGTAGGTAGGTAGGTAGAGAGAGAGAGAGAGAGAGAGAGAGAGAGAGAGAGAGAGAGAGAGATAGGTAGGTAGGTAGATAGAGAGAGATAGATAAGAGAAGGGTCCTTAATTGACCGAGCGGTTATCAAACCCTGGCGCGATTCTTGCTAGAAGTGATAAGTTTACCCCACTTTCCAAAGATTTCCATACAACTTCAGTTGTAAATTAGAAAGCATCTGCATGGTTTATCTTCATCAGGTTTCCGTACCGCTAACCGCTCACACCTTAGAAAATATACGAGTATCCCTAACACTGGGAACTATTTTAACTTCGCCACCTTAGGCCAGTCCATGTATGCTTTCCAGGCACATTTTGAGAATATAACTGCACCATATTTGTCCTATGGGGACATAAACGGTATCTGCCGCGTCCCTTCTTATTTGTTCCCTTGTGTAATTTACCGGTTTCCTACCGTAAGTACTGCCACTGCAGTTACACCACCAATGTGCACCACTAGATTTTAATATGGACTATCTTACGACAGGGACATTCATTCGGTTTTAGCCTGAATTCACTACTAGTTAACCATTATATCATGGAAACTCACTAACACTTCACTCCGTTACGTTTGCTCCTAGTAATTGGCTAATGTTTTCGGGCTAAGGATATTTTAGTTGCGCCGAATTCCAATAATCACACAAATCTAAGAATTCCTTAAAACGGGGCACTATAACCAATAAATATATTATATTATATATATATATATATATATATATATATATATATATATATATATATATATATATATATATATATATATAGAGATAGAGAGAGAGAGAGAGAGATAGATATATAGATAGATAAATAGATCGACAGATATATATATATATATATATATATATATATATATATATATATATATATATATATATATATATATATATATATATATATATATATTTATTTATATTTATATATTAATAGATAGATAGATAGATGGATAGATAGATAGACACATATATAGATAATACGATAGGCAGATAGATAGACAGATATGTAGTTAGGTAGGTAGGTAGATCGATAGAAACCGAATGGCATGACTAGCTGGGAAAGTCCTTATACCGTCATAGACAACAATGCAAATGTTTAAAATTAAATGGACATATTGTCTATATTACTATGACTCTAGGGTAGATAATAAACCATGTTATATAATGAGACAGAATTTATATTAGCATAAATAATTGTTTGAATGCAGTTCAATATAAACAGCTCTATTTATTCTTTGCGTCATGATAGTCCGTAAGCAAACACTATATATGGCTATTTTCTGACAGGAGTTATAATCTGCTTTTCACATGATGTTTGTAACTTAATACAGAAAAATTTAATAAAAGAGTGAACTTTATGGCAATCTGGGAAAGAAAAGATACGTATACAGTGAAAACTTTGGTTATCTCAACTATGGACCGACATCGGATAAATTTCCACTTCTGAAGTCCATAGTCATACCTTCCGTCAGCACCTTAAACCATTTGTGTATAGTCTCTGGTTCTCTATAGCATGGACTATAATTAATTTATCCTCAGATGTGTCGCATTCAGAGAAACAGATTGTATGGTGATGTACGAGATAACATCAATTATGCCATCATAGTATGGACATATCGATGCATTTTCTTAACTTAATAGGTTGATTATATTATGAGAGACATCTCCGCAATTTCGTTAATGGGATCTTCTTCTATTGCTATTTTAGAAATTATCAGACCATTCCCATATGTTAAAAGAATTAAAGATGCGGAAATTGGACTCTGTCACAAGGAACACGTTTGTCCAATTTCACTGTTAAGGAAGACTTAAGATCATTTTTATTTGTTTCCATTCGATGGAAAAGTGTGCTGTGCTTATTATTTCATCAGAATGAATTTAATTATGCAAGTACTTAAATGATAATGCAGTATACTGGATTATTAATATAACTAAAATTGATTTTGCTTTAAAGTAGTATTTTATGAAAGTTTAAATAGCTGATTTACAACGAAAACAACGATTCTTCAAAAAATATGAGCTCATCTCCATCAAGTGAACAACGTGTTATGTTTCAAGAAACGACCGGTATATTTCTTGTCACTTAATATTAAAACTAAATGTCTTTCAGTTGAAAATGTCTCGAGCTTTTTATGGTAAGTACTTACTTAAAACGTTGTCTTTGCAAACACATCTGTAACCGTACGTTACCAGAAATAAAAAATTAATTTTCATACAAAAGCAAGTATGCAGTATTTCACGATATTTCCAGATTTTGTTAAGAATTGTATATATGAATAACATAATTTTGGCCAATCCTGTAAACAGACCATAGTTGTTTTCAGTTTGTACTTTCCTGCTTCAGTCTGTAACAGAATATATTTCTCTAGAATATTGTTATAGCAATCTTTGAAAAGCGACTGGATGTGTTGAGTTCATCCATGGTGTAACATTGGCATGTATTTGTTCAGCGATTGTGTAACATTTGCATGTATTGCGTTCAGCAATGGAATAATATCAACAAATAGGTCGTCAGTGTTGCGAATCTAAACCATTATAATATCACCGTCGCTAGTGATGACTTTGAGGACTGGATATATAGGTCAGATGACTTCGCAGACTTGATTATAGGTCCAATGACTTTGAAGATTGTATTATAGGTCTGATGACAGCTTTACAACGTATCTTATGGCTCTGCAGATCAGAACCTAATTCACCTGAGATTAATGCCATTAAGATAGAAAAACAGCTGTGTTTTCGATTGTGAAAAGAAGACAAAATCCTAGTCAGGATCCTGCGTTTTATTTGAATTAAATTTCCTTCTCGTCAACGTTTCATTTCATTACCATATTTTAGTAATGAAAAACTTGTGCGACTTTGTGTTACTATATTGGTATAGTAAAAAATCTATATGTGTATGTCATACTAAAATAAAATAGCTTATTAGTCTTTACATAAGTGCATGCTCTTAACTTATACCAGCATCTTTTTGATTTTCTTTTCTTCAAGCACTTAGGGTAAAATTATGATAAAGGAAACATACTCTGATTAGCATCGCTTTTTCTACCACCTTCGACATCCCTCCATTAGTAAGATTTGCAAACAATGCTGACATGACGGATGCACTTTATCATTAAACTCATCCAATCTGCATTGCACATTTACTATAGAAGCATAAAAACAGAGAGACTAAATCATCGCAATTATATCCTATAATTCAATCAGTCAGCTACAATGACTCTGTGCTACGGCAAGGGAAGCAAGATAAACGTAAATTAGTATGACCAGATATAATAACTTATTAATCAGTTTGGTATCCCTTTTATACTGCTGTTACAAATTATCATTACGTTAAGAAGTACTTTCAATACGTCGTGGGACGTCATGGACATATGGAGGCATGCATGGAAGTATCTGTTGTAAATAATCATGGACGTTTCCATTGAAAATTATCATGAAATATCCATCAAAAGCAATCATGAAAGCATTCATTGAAAAATAATTTTGCTGAATATACATAGATAATGTAGCGGAGTGTATAGTTAAGAGAACGATTTCGATCTTAGTCAAAATTATGTTCGAAGTATTGGCGTATGAAGAGGGTATTATATGTTCTGAAAAGGTTGCTGTAATGATGTAAATAAACCTTGATATAGTCGTATGTATCATTAATTTATATTGTTATTTATGTTGCCTATTACTGAGGGTAAGAGCTGGACCTTCGTGATTAATGCATTTTTGTTTGTAAGCAACCGATGATAGTTTTGTCTGTGATTGTGGGGTTTATTTTAAGATTATTATCATTTGTAGGCAAGAATGTTTACTTGAATCTGTGTTTGTGACATCGGTATTCACATGCGAAAATCTGGTTTACCTAACGTTTTACATGCTCTTTACAAATTTTGTTGTAAGAGGTTTGACGTTGTTTAAAACTTAGAATGCTCTGGAAATGAAATGTGATGGGAAAATGGCCATTATCCTGTTCATTTCTTGTGAATTATATCTTTTTTTTTTTTTTTTTTTTTTTTTTTTTTTTTTTTTTTTACATCCCAGGATCACCTTACAATCAAACATTTCTGGTTATCAGATAATCTAGGGATAAAAAATATAATCTACAGAGAAAGTAAAAAAGAAAAACACACACACACACACGCATATACACATGCATATGGCACAAAATCTAGGTGACATGGCTTTTGTGATATTACAGTATTTTGTTCCTGTTTACCCTCAAGTCAGAGACAAGTTAAATGTTCATTGTTGAGGTCCATTTTTGAAGAAATTGGTCCTCTTTTTTATTTACCTTGGCAGTGTAATTTTCAATGTTCTTATGCATTGCAACTATTTGCTTAAAAGCAAAAATAGAAGGATTTTTCATATTGAATCTGCAAGTATAAATATAATATTTTGCCAAAATAAGCAGAAAATTACCCAAACTGTCCAGTTGTTCACTTCCTAAAAATGTTTCTTTTTTGGACAGATGTACAATATTTGGGCAAAAAGGTGCAAAAACTTCAATAAAACGGTACCAAAACTGTGAAGTAATACTGCAGTCATAAAAGAGATGCTCAATACTTTCAGTTTCACTCTTACAGAAAGTACATTTGTTGTCATCAAATATGTTAATTCTTTTAAGAAAATCATTAGTAGCGATTATTCTATGGATTAATTTAAAGTTAAAAGAGATCAACTTGGTATCCTTGGTACAGTATTTTGCCCGGCTATATATATCAGACCACTCCTCACTACTTATATTTTTATTTAATACTTGCATCCAAGTTTCTTGCTTCGCAGTGTGTTGCCTTTTAGCTTCCTGTAGAAGATCTTTGTAAATAAACTTGAGTGAATCTTGTTTTCGCAAGTTCGTTATTTTATCCTCCTGCTTATCAAAATTATTATGTACTAGGTGGTTTTTTATGGCATCTTTCCATGCTTTAGGAATTCTGGATATTAAGGAGAAGTATTTCAAGAAATCATCGCTTCCAGTTTTTTGTTTTATTATCTCAAAAGGTATTAAATTACCGTGAACATCTACTAGATCGTTCAGAATTTCAAAACCAGCTTCTGTCCAGGATTTGTATTGATAGATCATTTTAGGGGGGACAAAATTTAAAATACTCATGGATAGATACTCGTTAGGATTTTGCGGTTCTTCTTTCCATTTAGATGCTGCCAAAATTACATCTCTCCAAAAACTGTTTTTAATGAACTTACAAAATTCTTCTAATTTCATTCTCCCTAAATTCCAAATATCCTTTTTATTTCTGAGTATAGTTGTATTGACTAAGTTCTGCCACGTTCCATTTTCCTTTTCCAGCAATCTTTTAACCCATCTTATCTTAATATACCTAATGAATGAAAATATGTGTATCATATTTAGTCCTCCCTCGTTTTCTGGGGAAACTAGTATATCACGTTTTATTCTCTCTACTTTTCCACCCCATACAAATTTAAATAACATGCGATTTAGTTCTGCTTCAACTTTTGCTGATGGGTTAGGAAGTGCTGAAAAAAGATGTATGAATATGGGCAGAACAAGAGTCTTTACAACAATTACTTTACCAACTATTGATAGATGTCTTTGACTCCAGCTTGCCAGTATTCGTTTTGCCTTTGTTAGTTTCTTCATATAATTGATTTCCACCATCTGTTGTAAATCTGGAGAAAATTATATGCCAAGGAGTGTAAAGTTAGAAGAGGACCAAATTAGGCCCATTTCGGGACATATTCTTTCATTAGAAAATTTCCTGTTTCCAATCCAAATAGCTTTTGTTTTTGTTATGTTACATTTAAGTCCCGATAATAGAGAAAAACCTTGCAAGATATTCATAGTTGCTTCAAGAGAAAAACTAGATCCATCAAGAAGAATAAAAGCGTCATCGGCATACTGACCCAATTTATATTCACTGGCGTCAAAGATTACTCCCCGTACATCCACGTTTTGCTTTAAAGTTATAGCTAAAATCTCAACTCCAATGATAAACAAATAAGGTGCAAGGGGATCTCCTTGACGACATCCTCTTTCAAGTCTGAAAAAAGATGACATATGTCCATTATTTATAACACAACTATTAGAGTCATTACAAAACAGTTTAAACCACTTACAAACGGAATCACCAAAATTAAAAGATTGTAGAGCTTCTTCTACAAAGATCCAGTTAATTGAGTCAAAGGCTTTTTCGAAATCTATTAACAATAATAAACCATATCTGTTTTCATTCTCAAGTTGGTCCATGATATCATATAATAGTCTGGTGTTTTCTCCAATGAATCTGCCCTTCATATATCCTTTCTGAGTATCGCTGATTATTGATGGAAGAACCTTTTTAATCCTAGCTGCAATTGCTCCCGAAGCAATCTTATAATCAGTATTTAAAAGTGATATAGGTCTCCAGTTTTTAAAATATCTTCTGTCTTTTTCCTCCTTTGGTAGACAGGTGATGACTCCTTGAGTCTGAAAATCTGAAAGTTTTCCTACAGTATATCCGTAATTTATTGATCTACATATAAATCCCCCCAGAGACTTCCAAAAGAATTTATAGAACTCTACAGTGAATCCATCCGAGCCAGGACTTTTTCCATTTTCCATCCGTTTTAGAGACATACCAAATTCATTAATTGTAAGCAGACCCTCGCATGATTCTCTTTCCTCTCGACTAAGTTTAATATTGTGATTAAAAAATCTATTTCGAGTTTCATGAATAGCCTCATCATCAAGCTGAGCAATTCTACTTTTGAACAATTCCATATAAAACTGTTTTTGTGCTTCTAAAATATCTATTTGGTCAGATATATTTGTCCCATCATCTAAAATAATTTCCTTTATTGTCTTATTAACATAGTTTCTTTTTTCAAGATTTAAAAAGTACTTTGTGCTTTTTTCCCCAAATTCATACCATCTAGCTTTAGTTCTTAATATAACACCTTCTATGTATTTTTTCCTAGATTCCTCTAATTCTGCTTTTTTTCTCTCTAAATTTTCCAGAATTTCCCCATTTATGTTATTCGACAGTCCCCCCTGAATTTCTATTATTTCCTGCTCAATTTTCTTTAATTTTTCCGGTTTCTCTTTTGATTTCCTAATAGAATAACCTATAGTTTCAGATCTTATTTTCATTTTCAAAATTTCAAAGAACATTTGGTCGTTACAGGAAAGAGAAACATGGAGAGAGTCATCTTTATTTCCCCCTACATAATATTCATTTACAGTGTCAGTTATACACTTTTTGACCAAATCAGTATACTCAATGTTCCTCAACAGTTGGTTATTAAATTTCCAATATCCTTTTCCCCTTGGAAACGTTGAAAACGCCACACTCAAAACAATAGCTGAATGATCAGTCTTGTACCCTGGTAGGATACATGCATCTGCTGTATTCATATGAATGTCATCTGATACAAGAAAGTAATCTAGTCTACTTTGTTTCAAGGGAGATTTTTGCCTCCAGGTATACATCTTTAAGTCTTGGTTGGAATTTCGCCAGGGATCAATTAATTCCAATTCGTTTTTCAGGTCTTGAATCGCTGCCCTAGACTGTTGGTGTTTGTCATGTAAAATATTATAAGTATCCAAATCTAAGTCTTGAACAGTATTCCAGTCTCCGCACATTATAATTGATGAGTTCTCAAAACATAAAGTCTCCTCCTTTAACTTTCTAAAAAAGCTAGGATTATCATCATTATAACCATACAAATTCACGAGGGTTATTCTGTTGCCATTAATTGTAATATCTAAAATAATAAATCTCCCTTGACTGTCACATCTTTCTCTATGAATTATAAATTCAAAAGTATTTCTAAAAAATATTGCAACCCCAGCACTTTTACTAGAGCAGTGACTAAATATACATTTGTATCCCCATTCAGCTGCCCAATATATTTCATCGTTCTTTGTACTATGAGTTTCTTGCAAGCATATTATAGATACATTCTTTTGTTTTACCCAGTGAAAAATATCCCTTCGTTTTAAGACTGAACCTTGCAGGCCTCTAACATTAATAGATATAATTTTTATTTTATTATCCATGAAAACAGCAGAAATTTTGCACAGACATATTCTTGTACAGGAATGTATGAAATAATTATCACCTTGAGTTTATCATATGCATGGCTTTCACACTCACACTCACACAGAATACAAACATCCATAATAAAATCATCCATGGTGTTACAGTAAAGGCTGTAGCTTTGGCTGCATTTGACATTGATACAGTATACTATGGACAACAAGTGAAACAACTCCATTTGTGATAACTCTTATGCACCTCTGACAGACCTTTCTGGAGCTAGAGATAGTTTTGTAAACCAAACGGCACAGATTAAAAAGGATATAAATTACAACTTAATGAATGAAAAAAAGGGGTGAAAAGGAAGAAAAAGAAAGAGTGAAAGAGCGCATACAAGGAAGTGGTGGGTGATTGAATGTATGAGCAAAAAATGTGAGACTGAGAGATTTATCATGGAAGAGTAATGTTGAGAAAAGTGAGTAAACAACTTAGTAAATGTGTATATGAGAGTATAAGAGTGAAAGATGATTTATAAACTAGTGAGAGAATTTATTAGGGAGAGATATAACAGTGGACCAGTGAATCATCAGACATATAAATTATGGATAAAATTGGTGAGGGAAAGAAGTGTCTTATAAACAAAATATTAAAACAAACTAGAGTAGAAAAAGGAGTATAAAAACGAAAGTTCACATACCTATTCGGTCAATTTCATAAGTTCACAGAATTGCTTATTACACTTATAATCTAATTTTCTCATCAATTTCATCATAGATGTCAAATTTTATCCTTTTTCCTGATTTGGTTTTACCATACACAGATCCATTAAAGTACCATGCCCTGTCAATTTCTTGATGCCTAGATAATTTATTTATAAGTTCAGTATTCAGCCTGGTTACATCCTCTACCAGTCTAATTCCTTTGTACTGCAGAAAATCCTTCCGCTTCTTGATAATTGGAAGTTTACAATCCAGACTCCAGAATCTGACAATCACTGGCCTTGGTTGTCCCTGTCGACCTGGAATCCTATGCACAGCCACTATGTCCCTGTTATCTAAATTAATTTTTGTGACTTCCTTCACCAACTTCGGAATTCTTTCTCTCAGATTTTCATTTTCCTCCTCCTCCAGCCCTAAAACTTTTATGTTCAGCTTCCTTGAATATTGTTCGAACTGGTTTGAAGCTGAACTTGCTTGCTCTGATCTCCTCTCATAATCTTTCATATCAATCCTCATTTTATCATTTTCCTTCTTTGCTTCTTGTAATTTTTCTAACAGTTGGTGGTTTTCAAATTCCAGTGAATCCACCCTGTCCATCAACTCTCCTGTCCTCTCCTGTATTACCCTTTCACTTTCTGCTACTATCTCCTTTCTCAGATCAGAATTATATCTTGTCTACAAGGAAGAAGTAAACATAAATACTTTATTCTATATCTTAATGTCAGTCTCAGTGAAATCAATTTTAGTTTAGTTCAGTGGTAATTTTAGAGGATTTATTAATTTACGGTATTCATTGGAATAACAAATTGCTCATTGATTGTATGACTAATCAATACTTTGGAATTATTGTGAACTCATGTAAGGACATTTTTGATTAAGTCATTGTGATACACTAAGACTGTTGACGCAATACCAAAATCAAGACCATTGGATCATCGATACATTCAAGATTGGAATTTATTCTGATCACCATTGGAATTCATATAGAGCGCTGTACGTTTGTACTTGTCACAATTTGAGATTTAATTTACAATGTTGTATGTTCCTTTTAAATTTTCACTTTGTATTCTTGGAAAATAAATTCTTTTGTGAATTTCAAAAAAGTTTTGGTTTTTGCTCTTTTTTGTTATATCGTTTACGATCATTGATTCATATCATAGTCCATATCATGATTAGGCAATGCATATAACCGTGATGAACCGTACAGGTGAATATGACATATATTTACAACTGACTGACGCTTCGTGAACAATAATTATTCATTGAGGAGTCACTACAACTAATACATTTTATAACTTAGCAACCCGTTCTATGTCTGTCTTTCTCTGTCTCTGTCTGTCTGTTTGTCTGTCCTCCTCTGTTTCTGTCCCTGCCTCTGTCTGTCTGTCTGTCTGTCTGTCTCTCTCGCTGTCTCCATCGATCGGTCGGTCGACCATCGTAGCAAGATATGGGCGAAAATCTATGAAAATACGAGCGAAGGTTGATTTTCACATGTGTAGGACGACGTACCAAAATCAAGACCATTGGATCATCGATACATTTAAGATTGGAATTTATTCGGATCACCATTGGAATATATATATATATATATATATATATATATATATATATATATATATATATATATATATATATATATATATTTAATCATAAGGGGGAGGAGGTTTATGGTTTATGTGTACATTTTTCTTAAGCAATTAGAAACATCGAACAATTTCAATTACGGATTTTTCATGCCCCAAAATGTATCGATTGATTGTGTAAACAAGTCAATGTACTTGTCACGGAATTGTATACATTCTTTTTGTATTAAATACATGTACTCGGGTTTCGTTTTTCGAGTACAACGATGCCCGAGGGTGATTTATGAATATTGTTGTATTTCGAAATAGTATATTCGTTTCATCCTATTCCGCACATGCGAAGTGCTTTCGAGGGGAAGAACCGAATGCCTTCAGTGCACAGACAACATCTGTGTGTAAATACCTCGCCGTAGGTAAAACTCTTTACATTATTGATAGTCTTGTCAGTCAGTGGTCTACTATAAGGACTTTCACATCTTCATCTGTACAGCTACCCGGAGTGTCCGGTGCGTGTAGAGCTGTGTAGAGCTGCCTGGAGTGTCCAGAGTGACTAGATTGTCTTGAGTGAGCAGAGTGACCCGAGCGTTCAAAGTTATCGGAGTGATCGGGGTCGACGTGGTACAAGCTGTAAAGGCAACCGCAGGAATTAAACGTAGCAGCTGTGAAGCTGAACTGTAGCAGCCGTGGAGCTGAAAATAAAGTTTGCTGATGACGGAGTGTATCACCTTACATATAATCAATTAGCCCTAGGTAATTTTGGGGTTCGTAAAATCCATTGTATTTTTCTGGACTGTAAAGATGATTTGTATATCTGTCCCTTTTTTTTTTTTTACATACTTTCACTATCTGAGTGAATTCATTCTAGTACATGAGTAAAACTCTACATTCTTTACTAGTTGAGTAAACCATATCCACCTCTTCATTGTGAAATCACTGTGAATCATTCACCCCTTGACTTTGTATTTTGTAAAGTAATTTATTTGTATTTTTAATTATTAAGTATGTGCGTTCTTATGTTAATTAATTCAATTTTTGGATTATATATACGCACAAATTATTCATAATTGATTGCCCATTCAAGTCATTCATTATTCAACATTGTATTTATATCATCGTCAAAAGTGTTCTGTTGTGAATCCGGAAATCCCACACGGCTATATTGTTACTTTCACGTGCAGTCATGTGTACATTTAACGTAGGTGTCTGCGAAAATTTCGATTGTACGTTTGGGACTTAGCCATATTGATTTTGAGTCCACTATTCTTTTGTTGTTTATTAACAATCTGATTTAACCGTTCCGATTGCATAGCAGTTTGAGCGTCCGCCTCGGATGCGGGAGGTCGTGGGTTCGAACCCCGGCTGAGTCATTACAAAAACTAAAACAAATGTACTAACAGCTGCCTCAAAAGGTGCTCAGCATTAAAGGGGTAGTTTTAGGACTGGTCGGCCTGGTTGCAGAATAATGTGACTGGGTGGTACATCATGCTACATGTCTGAGGGATGCTGCCCCAATGCTAGACATTACTATAAACTACCACACTGCAGACATCGTAGCGATATGACGGAAAACAAATGTTAATCCAAATCACAAACACTCTCATCAATTTGATTTTGATACTATTCATTAGGAACTGTTGAAGAAAAATTTTTATACAACAAAATCTCTCTTATCGTTTACAAGATATATTTGCTGACAATGTAGCAAATGGATCCGATACAGCGAGAGCATTTCATCAACACATGCGCATATTTGAACGCTTTTGTAAAATGATTGGAATGTTGGTTAACTTGGATAGGTAAGACAGCAAATTTTGTTTCACAATTAGGACAAGT
The DNA here is from genome assembly GCA_028554795.2 of Sinohyriopsis cumingii. Taxonomy (NCBI): domain Eukaryota; kingdom Metazoa; phylum Mollusca; class Bivalvia; order Unionida; family Unionidae; genus Sinohyriopsis; species Sinohyriopsis cumingii. The sequence goes on from CM068841.1 coordinate 61,788,863, forward strand.
TGGATTGGGCGTGTTGGTTGCGGGGCACAGATTGGTAGAATTTAATTTTATAAGAACATGGGTTTTACGTTGACACCCAAATTATTCTGGAAGAAAACTAAATACACGTTCGTAGTATGAGGCTTCATACAAAGGAATTAATTTATGCTAGCTGCTTCTCTGAAGCCATTTGATATATTTGGTTTAGAAGAAGGAAATATAGTGGGCATTTTTAATCTCAACTGGAATACTATTCCAGAGCAGAGTTCCAGAGTATTGAAAACTTTTTTTTAAATAACTCCTTATTTGGTTTGGGAATTTTATACTGTTTGGTAGACATGGATCGCAGGTGGGGAGTATTACCAGGTAGCCTATACTGGAATAGTGATCGTAAATATTCAGGAGCACTATTATGGGATATCCTGTCCATTAATTTGGCTTTTCTCAAACAGTTTCTGTCTTTAATAGGTAATACTTTTAACATGCCGGCTAAATTTTCCTTGCTTTCTTTCTTGATTGACATTAGCCCAAATGTTCGTTTTTGAAGATGTACCAGCGTTGCGATGTTTTTATCGTTTGAATTACCCCATACTGTATTACAGTAGTCTAAATAGGGTTGTATGTGACTGTTATAGAATAGTTTTATGTGCCTTTCATGGAGAAAATGTCTTATCCCACTGAGAAGCCATAAACTTGAATTGACTTTTTTACTGTTATGTTTGATATGTTCGGTCCATGATAGGCTATTATCTACCAAAACACCAAGCAGTCTATCATGACAGACCATTTGCAAATGTTTATCCTTCCATGTCAGACATAATTCATCACTATCAAAATTGGTCCTTCTTTGCCGTGTTGAGATAAGTAATATTTTAGTTTTACCAGTATTTACCACCATGCCATTGCATGCGCACTAGTTTTCCAGTTTGTTAATAGGGCATTCTGTAAAGAAATTTCGAGTTCACGCTTTGTGATTTGGATGTCTGACAACGTTGTGGCATATGCATATAGATCTGTAGATGATATTGAGTCTCTTAATGAAAGTGGTAGGTCATTAATAAATAAAATGAATAGTAATGGAACTAGAAGTGAGCCTTGTGGTACTCCATATCTAACTGTTCCAGGTTCAGACAGGACCTATTGAAGGCATACAGGTAAGTGATGGGTTAATAAGCCTATTGAAGGCATACAAAGTATGCGATGGATTAACAAACCTAATGAAAGCATGCAGGATATGTGATGTGTTAATCGGCTTATTGAAGGCATACGGAGTATGTGATGGGTTAACAAACATATTGAAGGCATTCAGGGTATGTGATGGGTTAATAAACCTATTGAAGGCATACAGGGTATGAGATGGGTTAATAAGCCTATTGAAGGCATACGGAGTATGTGATGGGTTAACAAACATATTGAAGGCATTCAGGGTATGTGATGGGTTAATAAGCCTATTGAAGGCATACATGTATGTGATGGGTTAATAAGGATATTGAAGGCATACAGGGTATGAGATGGGTTAATAAGGATATTGAAGGCATACAGGGTATGAGATGGGTTAATAAGCCTATTGAAGGTATACATGTATGTGATGGGTTAATATGCCTATTGAACGCATAACGGGTATGTGATGGGTTAATAAGGATATTGAAGGCATAACGGGTATGTGATGGGTTAATAAGGATATTGAAGGCATACAGGGTATATGATGGTTAATAACCATAGTAAGGGCATACAGGATGTATTATGGGTTAATAAACCTATTGAGGGCATACATGATATATGAAGGGTTAATAAGGTTATCGGAGGCATACAGGACATATGATTGGTTAATTGGCCTATAGATGACATGCAATGCATTTATACAGGTTTGAATATATACTTCGAATAATCCCCAGTTTTCATTATTTGAGATAGTTATATAAGCTTTGAATCTCTGTATAAAAATCGTTAGCTGCTAGTAGTACAAAGGGTATGGGTGTATTAATGTACGTAGCCAGCATGCATATAGAAATGTAGATGAATAGAGAGAGCCAACATGCATATAGAAATGCAGATGACCAGAGAGAACCATCATGCCAATATAAGTCTAGGCGAACAGAGAAAGCCATCATGCATAGAGATATCTAAATGCATTGAAGGAGCTCGCAGGCATAGATAACTCTAGATGAACAAAATAAGCCAACATGCATATATAAAATTATAGGTGAATAGAAGTAGCTAAGAGGTAAACCTACATCTAGATGAATGGATAAATCATGCATATAGAAATGTAGATGAACAGAGAGAGTCTGCATGCAAATATAAGTATAGACGAACAGAGAAAGCCATCATGCATAGAGAAATCTAGATGAACACAAGGAGCTGGCAGGCATAGAGACCTCTAGATGAACAGCGATAGACAGCATGCATATATAAATCTAGGTGAATATAAGTAGCTAAGAGCCATACATAAATCTAGATGAATGGAGCAAACATGCATATAGAAATCTAAATGAAAAGAAAGATATAGGAGGCATTCAAAACTCTAGATTAATAGAAAGAGCCAGCATGCATACATGCATCTAGAATAATACAAAGAGCAATCATACAGAGCTCTCGATGATAGAAAGAGCTGGAAGAAAACATAAATCAAGGTTAATGGAAAGAGTCAACATGCATATAGAACTCTAGATCAATAGAAAGAGTTAGAAGGCATACATAACTCTAAATCAAACAAGAGCCAGCAGGCATACAAATCTGTAGATCAATAGAACGAGTCAATATGCCCACAGAACTCTAGATCAATATAATGAGTCAGCATGCATACAAAACTCTAGATCAACACCAAGAGCCAGCATGCATACAAAACTCTAGATAAATAGAAGCAGAAATGCTTGCATACAAAACTCTAGACAAATATAAGGAGCTAGAAGGCATACATAACTCTAGATGAATATAAAGAGCCAGCATGCATACAGAAGTCTAGATTAACAGAAAGCGCTAGCATGCATGCATAACGTTAGATAAATAGTAGAAGCTAGAAGCTATAAAGAACCCCAGATCAATATAATGAGCCAGCATGCATACATAACTTCAGATCAATATAACGAGCCAGTATGCATACAGAACTATATGAATATAAATAAGCCAGCATGCATACATAACTCTAGATGAATAGAAAGAGCAAGCATGCATACATAACTCTAGATAAATAGAAGGAGCTAGAAGCTATACAGAACTCTAGACCAGTAGAATGAGCCAGCATGCATACATAACTCTAGATCAGTAGAATGAACCAACATGCATACATAACTCTAGATCAATATAATGAACCAGCATGCATACAGAACTCTGTGTGAATGGAAAAGCCAGCACGCATATCTAAATCTAGATCAATTGACGGAGCTGGATGGCATATAGACCTCTAGATGAACAGAGAAAAACATCATGCACATATAAATTTGGCTTGGATGTATAGATACATCTAGATGAATGGAGACAGTATGCAAAAATAAATCAAAATAAAAAGACAGATATAGGAGGCATTCACAACTTTAGATGAATAGAAAGAGCCAGCATGCATACATATATCTAGAATAATAAAAAAAGCAAACATACAGAGCTCTAGATGAATAAAAAGAGCTAAAGTCATAAGGAAAGCTAACTGAATAGAAAGAGCTAGCAGGCATACAGCACTCTAGATGAAGACAAAGAGTCAATAGGCATACAGAACACTAGATGAATAGAAAGAGCTAGAAGACACACATAACTCTAGATCTCAAAAGAGAGAGCAGGCATAAAGAACTCTGGATCAATAGAAAGAGTCAATATGAGTACAGAACGCTAGATCAGTAGAATGAACCAGCATGCGTATAGAACTCTAGATCAACACAAAGAGCCAGCATGCATACAAAGCTCTAGATCACTCTAATTTACATTAACCATCCGCGATCTGACGACTCTGACGATCTGAGAGAGAAAGAGAGAGAGAGAGAGAGAGAGAGAGAGAGGGGAGTATCAATCATAGATTCTTTGATAGAAAGAGTTATTATGCTTAAAGTACTCTATATCAACATAATGAGCCTGCATGCATACATAACTCTAGATCAATAGAAGAGCCAGCATGTATAGAGAACTCTAGATGAATAGAATGAGCCAGCACTCATAGAGAATTCTAGACGAATAGAAATAGCCATTATGCATACAGAAATATAGATGAATAGAAACAGCCAGCATTCATACAGAACTCTAAATGAATAGATAAGCAAACATGCATAGATAACTCGATATCAGTTGAAAGAGCTAGCAGACACATAGAAGTTAGAAAATGAAACGTGTTCTTCCCAATAAGCTGACGTAGAAGCAAGAAAGTCTCCAAAAAGCAATTTATTATTCGAAGAATTTGATACTTAAGACCCTCGTCAGTACAAAAAGGATATTATGGAATTTTCAGAACCTAATACGGATATTGTAAAAGCTCCTGTTATGTATGATATATTTGGAAAAGTCTGAATTTCAATTTTAAGACACATAAACTTATATGGATCCCCATACAGTGAGCATTGGGTCTCGTGGCATTGTCATGATTTCTCCATGGGGTTAAATTCTATCATTTAAATTGGTTTTGATTCCATTAACTGACTGAAAAAATATGAAAGGATAGGTGCTAGGCATTGGCACGATTAGCAATGTAGACACCAAACACTCACTACTACTATTCAAATGCAAAGTGACTGTGATATAATTTCTAGCTAACCGTAACATGGATGCAAGGTTAATCTTAGTCGATGTTGTATAGTCACTTTTTAGGATTTTGATTAATCTATAGTCATTTTACATAGTCTTTGTTAAGCGCTAAATTTACAGTTATGTTGCATACTCTTTGTTAGAATTTTCATCGATCTACAGTTATGTTACATAGTCTTTGATAGGCCTTTTATCAATCTATAGTTATGTTAAGTAATCTTTGCTAGGCATTTGGTCAATCTGCAGTTATATTACGTAGTCTTTAGTAGGCATTTGATTACTCTACAGTTACGTTAGAAAGTAAGTGTGAGATGACTCAACGTTAACGCAAAGAGTTGAACAGTTAGTGCGAGTCTTTGTTAACTAATCTTTGGTAGGCCTTTTGATTAATCTAATAGAGTGTTAAAATCTGCTAGCGGGATGATTACAATTTAGTATAAAAAATAATTTAAGATTCAAGTAATTTGTTAGTTTTAGTCTTAATCATTTTGGAATTGATCAAGTGAGAGGAATGGAGGAAATAAATCAAACGTTCTATTTCGAGACGAATATTGATTGAAGGCAACCATAGGCGGTTATTGTAGTTGCCGTTAATACATAGTTTAGCTGATTAACATCCAGTCGTGTCCCTCAGTTAGAGATCAATCATATCATTGCAGCAAATAAGTGTCATGGACGCGTTACAGTAGGAAATTCCAGGCATATATTTAGTTGTCATGGCAAAACGGCATGACTAGTTACAATTTAATGTGTAGCTCTTTTAATTTTATTCATTGTTTTGAAAGATAGGCAGTACTTGATTAAGAAAGTTTAATAGTATTCCAACAGTAATCTCTACTGTTATTTAAGAAAATGACAAAACAAGTTTGTTTCAAACCGCTGTCAAGATCTCCCTAATAATATTGCGGTAAAGTTACAGTTAAACAAATTTTCATTTCATCCTTTAAGTTACTTAGCGTTAAGTAAAAATGGCATGATAGTTATCGGCTAAAAAGTACACACATATGGTAGTTGTGCATGATAGGCGTTGTTTTATTATTGCAAATGCTATTATATACATTAACATTAAGACCAGGTACAGTCAGTGAATATCAAATGCATTGTCTATAGCGAGATGAAAATAAAGTACAATACATCAAAAGCAAAATTATTTTTGACCAATGTTTCCTTCCGCGGACTTATTTACAATACCTTTTTAATAAATGGTACTTACGTTACAGTATTGGATCATCTTAAAGTTAATATGTCATTCAAAACAAGGAAATGAAAGTGTCTTATTAAAATTATCTACGTTGAATCAATGCATGATTTACTTTTTTTCCGTATATTTAACAAACTCTGAACAATGCATCGGTCTTTATCTTGTCTATTAAAGTTTGAGCTTTTGATCATAATATAATTTCCAATAATTTAACATATAATTTATCTCAACCGGCAACGTGTGAGTTATATGAATTAGGTTTGCCTGCAAATTTGGCGTTTATTAAATCTGAAAGAGGGTTCTTTTTATTAATACATACAAAATTTAACGGTGTAGGTAGGTGTGTGTGTGTGTGTTTCGTTCAACCTTACTATTCAAAAATGATTTAATAAAGGTAATAAACCCAACACATAGGGAGCTATGCATTGGTGTATCTTTACATAGACTGTCTTGTAGAAAATTTAATACAGTGACATATTTAAACAGCACTTGACATGTATGTTTCAATTATTACAACACATTTCAAATAAATCTTTCTCAAGAAGGAAAGAAAAGATAATTGTACAGAAATAACAAAATGCTTATACTGGAGAACTGCTGAGAGAGAGAGAGAGAGAGAGAGAGAGAGAGAGAGAGGGAGAAAGGGATGGAGAGAACGATATCAAAGTTACACATTAATAGCCATCTGTATTATCTTCTGCCTCTGCATTATAATAGTTAGTCCTTTATTCTTGCTGCTTACCTTAGTGTTTGAAAACTATCGTCCAAATGTTCTTTTATCAATTCCTATATATAATACGCGTGTTATGTTTAACATGTTTAACTTGTGAAATGTCTAAATAAAATTATACGTCAATTACACAATCACCAGCTTCCCACCTATGAGTAAATTTCTCCCAATAACACTTTTGTAGGCAACAATTGTTTCTAGTTTTTACCAATATGAGATTTCTTTTTTAAATATTTCCCAAGTTTGTCACTTTATTGTGAATATGTAATTTCAATATGTCGTTTAATCCTACAGTTCAATTTGAAGAAAGAAAAAAAAATATCATCTTATTTTTCTTCTTCATTTATTTTTAATAATGTATCTACTGTTGTGCATTTGCGATAGGTGTATGCATTTAACATTCAGTCATCTCATTTGTTGACACACAAAAACAAAAATGAAACTGTAGCGCAATCAGAATACATGAACATCTCTAATTCTAATTTTATGTAAGCTAACATTTGCAATTAAACTGGCGTATACAGAATATAGAAACCATCTAAGATAAGTATATTTTTTTATATATTGTTACAGGGAAAGGGTCCTTACTTTACTGAGCGGTTGTCAAACCCTGGCGCGATTCTAACTAGAAGTCATAAGTTTACCCCAACTTTCCAAAGACTTCCATACAACTTCAGTTGTAAATTAGAAAGCCCGACGTGTCCATTTTATACCTAAATTTTACTCTAATTAATGTAAGACCACAGATAAAACAACCTGCCAAATATATATCAACCGCACATCTGCATGGTTTGTCTTCATCAGCTTTCCGTACCGCCAGCCGTTCACGCCTTAGAAAATATACGAGTATCCACTAACACTGGGAACTATTTTAACTCCCCCACCTTAGGCCAGTCAATGTATGCTTTCCAGGCACATTTCGCCAATATAACTGTACCATATTTGCCCCCATGGCGACACAAACAACCAGAATGGTATAATAATGAAATTGCAGAGGCACAACGCAAACGAAATTGCTACCATAAACATAAAGACTTCACAAACTATCGTTTATGGCGAAACAAAGTCAAATCAATCATTGCAAAACACAAACGCTCCTTTTTCAAAGAAGCCATCACATCAAACTCCGATAACAGATCCATCTGGAATCACTTACGAAATCTAACTTCAACGAAACCTGCGCCTCTAGCTCCATGTGAAATTATAGTTGATGGCACTAAATATACTGAAGAGCTCGATATTGCAAACCAACTGAACCATTTTTTTACTAATATTTCCCAAACGCTTGAAAGGTCTAAGAATACACAGCCTAATTTAGACAAACGTACTAAATTCGTGAATGAAAGGGTACCTGATCATGTTAGTTTCAACATTCCCTTAATAACAATAAATGACACTTTTGATATTATAAATAAACTTGACACAAACAAATCAGCTGGTCTAGATGGAATTCACCCCAAAACTCTGAAAATGTCGGCTTTATCAATCTCAGAGTCGTTGAAAGAAATAATAAACTGTAGCATCACTTCCAGTTAGTTCCCGGAGGCATTGAAGTTAGCAAAAGTATTCGCAATTTATAAGGGAAATGAAAAGAATGACCCATGCAACTATCGACCCATATCTGTTCTATTTGTACTTTCAAAAATTATGGAAAAGCATCTTAACAAGTACCAACTCCTCCATAGATCACAATCAGGTTTTCGAAAGAATCATTCATGTCAGACTGCAATGACAAAACTTATAGACCAATGGCTACTAGCAGTAGAATCAGGTGAACTTACTGGTGCAATCTTCATTGATTTTAAAAAAGCATTCGATTTGGTTGACCATTCGGTGCTCATTAAAATACTTTCAGCCTACAAGTTTTCTCCAAACTCAGTTGCCTGGTTCACGTCGTATCTCACAAACAGACACCAGGTTGTTTGCACGGGTAAACATATATCCGAACCAAGTCATATCTTAAGTGGTGTTCCTCAAGGATCTATCTTAGGGCCTCTTCTTTATCTGCTATTTATCAATGACTTAGCCTTGTATCCAGCGCACGCTAACACATATCTTTTCGCTGACGATTCGACATTGCATTTATCTGATAAATCTCTAGACTCCATTAAAAATAAACTTCAAACCGACCTCAACAATATATCAGTTTGATGTCATCAAAACAAAATGCATATTAACATCTCTAAAACGAAATGTATGACAATTGGAACAAGGCAGCGTCTATCTACTAACATGGATTTACTTCTAACTCAATATGGCTTAGACGTATCTATTGTCAAAAATCAAAAACTTCTTGATATCTACATTGATCAACACCTCAGCTGGAATGCGCATATCGATCACTTATGTGCAATGGTAGTCAAAAGAGTAACTCTATTAAAATTGCTTTCAAAATTTCTACCTCCACAATCACTTGAAATTTATTTTTCGGGTTATATACTACCACTAATAGATTACGGCTGTACCATGTGGGGAAACACATCAAATTATAATCTGTCCAGAATTGATAGACTCCAGAAAAGGGCAGCCTGAATAATACTGAAACTTCCTGTTATGACTCCCTCAACTGTTTTGTTTTCACGTCTGAAATGGCTACCTATACAAAAACGTATTCTTTATTTTAAAGGAATCATGACATACAAGTCTTTAAATGGTCTTTCTCCAGATTATATCTCTAACATAATTGAACTAAGATCATGGAATACTGAGCGTAATCTCCGATCGACGACAAACAAAGATCTCCAGATTCCTTGGTCGAAAACCAATCATTACAAAAGCTCATTTTCTGTATCAGCACCTACTGTATGGAATTCCTTACCAATGAGGATACGTAATTCAACTTCCCTTGCTTCTTTTAAAATATCATTAAAGAAATTTCTTCTACACCAGCTAGAATGACATATTAAAAGCTCTGAATAGTAAACTTTAAAATCATATCCATAATTGATATATATTTGTATGTTTCCCAGTATAGACACACATAGTCATTCGTGTCAAATATGTAGGAATGAGTGTGCGACGATACATGGTTATGTGCATGAACTTCTATTTTTATTATTTTATTACAAAAACTGAGGACCATATGGCAGATAGGTCAGCCATGACCTAATGTGTTATCCTCGTTAAAGATAGTTTGTTATTATTATTATTATTATTATATGCCGAGTCCCTTATTAGTTATTCCTTTGTGTAATTTACCGGTTTCCTACCGTAAAAACTACCACTGCAGTCACACCACCAATGTACACCACTAGGATTTAATATGGACTATCTTACGACAGGCACATTCATTCGGTTTTGGCATAAATTCATTACTAGTGAATCATGGCATCATGAAAAGTCACTTACACTTCATTCCGTGACGTTTGCTCCTAGTAGTTGGCTAATTATTTCGGGCTAGGGATATTCCCATTGCGCCGAATTCCAATAATCACATCAAGTAATCACACAAATCTAAGAATTCTTTAAAACATGGCTCTATAACCAAATGCTCATACTCCAAATTTATTACAATATGTATATACCAATACATACTTGCTTTTCCAGCAAAATCCCTTACCCTAACTAAGGTCAGTTTTATATTTATATTCTGCATTTGGATAAAACTTATTTTTGTCATGAAAGAATTAATAAAACCTTTTTATGTTGGTCAAAAATTCTATCTTTGCTGTCAAATTTTAATTGACTAAGTTAATAACGAAATTTTTTAACACGCTGAAAACAATATATGGTGGTTTTCTATAGTCTTAGCGGTCCTACAAATTTTTTCATTCAATCTCCACCCCTCCTTCTTCGTGGATGCAAGCACAAATTATTTATACAATGCGGCGATATTTTCTCTGGTCACTTACATTATTACAATAAAAGCTTTATCATGTGCTAAAATAGTTTATAACAAATGAAGCATGTTTTGAGATCCGAAATTATCTGTGCCAAAGCATTTTGCAGATATTGCTCAATTTTAACTTTAGTATAAACATATTATCTACCAGTATATATTATACACCACCTCATAAAACATATCCCTTTCTGAATTACTATTCTTTTCACACTGTCAAAATAAATGATCATGTGATAAACTGTGAACATGCAACCTCAATAAAAAATGCTGCCCATTTGGGAGATATTAACCTCGAAAATACATTATACTAATGGCCATATGGCAAATACCATTGTAACTTCTACATACCGTGAACGTTTTCACTGCAGATACATTGTTTTAAATATATATTATTTGTCATCTTACTGTTTGATCACATGACGCAGCTTTGGCCATTGCTAGCGCCAAAAGAGACATGGATGAAAATTTACCAATAAAAACTTGCCGGCGCAAATTGTGTCTGTCGAGAATGCGCGTCTGAGGTCAAGATTTGGTGACCATAGAACGAAACCAGCGTGTACGGGCTCGAGATGCACCTCTAATTTATATAACTTCCAAAGCTACTAAATCAACAACATCTATGTGTATCTTATTACATTTTCCCAATATCAATATATGTGTTTATCTTAAAATAGTTTTTTTATATCTGTAGTTTTGTTTGTTCAATATCGGTATTGCTCAATGATTCAATCAGAAGCATGCCTGCCAATCATGTATTTGAATTTGTGGCTGCTCACATAAAATAAAATATTTTATAAAAGAGTTACTTTTGAAGTGAGGAAAGTTATATAACTGAATGGCGTAATTTATTTATGTGTTTATTCCCATTACATATTCTGAATATGTCTGTATATGTTTGTAATATTTAAGCAGTAAGATTTCATACCACGGCTTATATCTGCAGGAATCAAGATTCATGTCCTACGACCGTTGCAATTGTTTTCTGTCAGTTAGAAAGAAGATGTTCCCTTAGAAATGTCCAAACATCCTTTTTTTAACAACTAATTCACACCTAAAGTAAAAGCTCAATGAATTTTGTAAAAATACGACAATTACAAACCTGATATATCTGCAGTAGGATGGATTAAAAACAATTGTAAACTAATTTTAATTTGCACACAAGGACGGCAAAAAATACCATGCGAAAGTTGGTGTTCCACAACAATTAAAAATTCATGAAGAGTTGTTATACGATAATGGACTACATATATGTCTGCAGGCAAACATAGAAGCATCATCGTTGTCCCTAGCTAAAACATATATTTCTATCTGTAAACAGAATGTGAATACCTAATTCTCAACTTTTATTTTACATCGCGGTTTTTAAAATTGCCAGTGTCAGGGGTATTTAGGTAGTCGAGTCGTTAGGGAAGCATTAGGCTAGTTATTGTCCATGACAATATTATTTGGTATTTCGTCTATACTCACTTACCCTTGTTCACCTCCGAACTCATTCACCACCTAAGTTTTGCCTACTTCTCGATCATCTTCATTTTAATGTTCTATTCTCAGTCGTCATCAGCGACATTAGTGTACCAGGTCGTCACAGATTAAATGTATTAAACCTAAAGATTGTATTATGGGTCTTCACACTCTGTGACTCAGTATTCATAAACCTTTGTGCAAATCAAATTGTACAGAGCGTACTAAGCTATTATCCGTAACATAGTTTCCGGTAGTTGCACATTCCGCTTTCTGAAATAGAATTTGATGTGTTTTGTAATTTATAGATCTAGCCTTTTCTCACCCATCAAATATTACGCTGTAAAGGATCAGATTGTTATCATCCTCGAAATATCATGGGCTTAGCAAGTCGCAAATAGCAATTAAAACAAAACATACGTTATTTGTAGAACCGTTGCTACGTGTAAGATGCATAACAAAAGACGCAGGGTCGGTGCAAAGGTATTTTGCGCACAAGGCGAACCTTCGATCTCATTTACCGCCCCCTCACATCTTAACGCTCTAGGTGGCCGCCTAGTTCGCCTATTGTGTTAAGCTGGCCAAGCTAAGACATTATATACTGCAAGATTTAGAAGCCTTTTTGTGCCATGTGCACAGACTTTTGCTCGTCATTGCAATATTGAATCTGTTTATTAGTTATCTCACGAACCAAATGGCTTACGGTCGAAATTGCCTTCTTTTCTCTGACCGATCAACATGTAATAGTTTGCATACAGATAAGTTGTTCAAACCTTGACAGCTCCTATTCTTAAATTCAAGATTTTCTGATTTTTTAAAATAACTTTTGTACTTGATGAATGCATTGATGATACGAAATACATTAAAATACAATCTAACCTAATTATGATCTATATTGCTTTATCTTAAGGAAGATTAAATTCCAGAATGTGTTTATGGACATAAACAAGACACAGAAGACGATGCTGAAAAGAGACATATATTCTAATAATGGAAACAACATTATAATCTACCTTAACTAAACTCTCATGCAACTGTTTAGTTCTCAAAAGAGAACAGTAGTAAACCTATTCCATAAGATTAAAATTATGTTCCCGTATTATGTTCCCGTATTCGGACAAAGGAAATAAAACAGAACTATTCTCTTTTAGAGTTCAAATTGTTGGCCCCAATACAGATAAGAGATAAGGTGAAGTTAACATTGCCCCAAATGATTTACATTATGGATCCCTACAGGGACGGGGGAAGGGTAATACAAAGAAGGAAACACAGACACCTTCAAATCTGCACACACATATGCTGGCCAATACCATGTACCAACTAACACACCGTTTAACAGACCAATACCCACATCCACATTTGCTAACTAATATACCGTCTTATTGATTATCGCCTGTATTTACTAACCATCACACCATCGCAATTGACTGCATCCACAGATACGTTCTATTGCATAACACCATTGATCATCTGCATTTCCTGATCAAATACACAGTCTTACTGACCACCACCCACCACCCACACGTACTGATCATCATACGGTCTTGCTGGGCTTAACCTACATCTACTAACGAATAACAAAGCGTACGTACCAATGCACACTGCTACTAACAAGCAACCACATCTACTATTCAGCCACATACACATACTGAGCAGAGCATCACACACATTTACTGACCAAAGCACTGCCTTACTGACCAGCAACCATAACATTTTTAGTATTATTTTGGATTCCATTCAGAGTAAATTATTATATTAAAGTTTACGAAATATATTGGTTCTTATTTACTTTGTGACTACTGAGTCGTAACACTTGGGCTCAGAAATGCAAATCCATGTTTCGTCACCTGCGACAATTTTATTTTCTAGTCATTCCTGTCATATTTGTAGAGTAATGTCCAAAAAAACAAACAATAATAATTATTGCGTTATGTAGGATGTGATAACAAAACTCTAGAAAACTTTGTCTGACATCGTCGTAGTTTACTGTGCGACTATAATCAATTGCAGACTTCAGTTTGTAAGAAGACAATAAATAATTGTGGATTATGGGACTCGCGACTTTTATTGGTTGTCTTCTTCCCATCTCATCGTTAAAGAACACCAACAATAGCAACGGCAACAACAGAAGTACCAAAGACAGACACACTAGAAGAATCGCAGTCATAGCAAACCCTTGGAACATTGGAATATTATCTTTTCATCTTAGGAGATCAAATCAAATAACTTTAAATAATGACAGTTCTCTGGGTGTTTTCATCCACGAATGTGTTGTGTTTTCTCATGGCAAAGATACATCAGTTCATACCACTGGACTGCGAGGCGCATTAGGTATTGGCTTTAGCAGACATCATTCATCCCATTCAAGTCTTTAATATTACCCTGAATCAGGTCATCGTAGAATACTCAACGAAACAGCACAAGAACCAATTGACCAAATGATATGACTATTACAAAAATAAAACATCAGCGGTAGCAAATTCTTGACTGAGTGTGCATTACATGATAATTTCCTGCAGGACATGATCTTAATGCTCGATATCTCGTCGATATATTTGGAAAGTTTTGAGGCATCACCTTTGCAAAAACTCAAGAAACCAATAGACGTTTAGTTGTCGATTACCAATCCAGCAAAAGTCTGTCCTTCACATTTTCTCCAAGTTTGTTTGCTAATATAGTCCACATAGATAACCTAACTGTTCTTTGCTTGCAGTACGTGTTTGACTGTACGAGAGTGTATTTCCATTCCACGTTGTTACCTTATTATCTTAGGCTAGGCATTTGATTTTAGTTATGTTTATCAGTGACCATCACATAGTTTCCCATTTCGTTGTCCATTTTGCATGCACTTGCGGATAGTGGATGAACATTAGTTGTTAGTCTTAATTCTGATGGTTATATCAAACAAGTATATTATGAATTAGCAGCCTATACCTGTGCAAACCACGCAAAGGCCCTTTTGATGGCCACTGATGTTTCTAGAAATAGAGAAGTTGCTCAAAAATTGCCAAATGAAAATTATTTTATTGTAAATTTTAGTATTTGCAAACTTTCATTTTGCAATTATTTTGCTTGCAAATGATTTTACAGTTTGTAAAGCTGTACTTTTTCTGTTAATATGATTCTTACATAGTAACAATTTTTCTTTAAAATATTCGCTGGCTTCCATTCCAGTTGCAGAATGTAATTATTATTTTTAGTTTGGTTCGGATTTTGTAATTTTCCTGAGTTTTCTCTGGTTCGCTAAAAGACATTCCAGTTTCATATTTGTAGTATTTATTTTAGCTTTGGCTATACTTTTATTATGTATTTTTTTGATCTTGTTTTGGTTTGTCCCTGTTAAATTCGTGGTTGTTTAAAAATGTTGATCATACTTGAGGCTTAAGTCACAACTTTTAAATGTGCTTCTTCTCTTAATTGTATATTTCAGTCTCCGCTAAAATTCATGTTAGTTTTGTACGTTTAGTCTCATTTTTTTCCACTACGATCCTTTTACAATTATGTCCGGGTTAGCTTTTCCCTCCTCTTATTACATGCCAGATTGAAATATTCCTATTTAATTTAGTCCTCGTCAAAAGTCTGAAATTTCCCCCAATTTACATTTCAGTCTCCGCGAAGTTCTGTGATCGTTTTAGTATTTTGGTATTGCGTTCTGTCTCGGCCTTATATTTTTAAAATAATATAATATATATATATTATTGTCCGATAAAGCCCATCCCAATTTCAGAATTTTGGTAATACTTTTAGTCTCAGTCACCTTCATTTACTATTATTGATTTGTTTATTTTATAGTCATGTATAACCCGTTGGGTCTTGTTCTCTAACCCCCTGGGTTCCCTACCACTTCTGATCGAAGTGTTCTCTTCTTCTGGCTTTGGGTTGAGGGGAGTTCAGTGGTACAATTTTTAAAACACTGTCATTTGGCAACTACTATTTATATCTAATTATACAAATATTTTAGTTCTATCCACCTCTCCAGTTTCTGCACTATAATTAAATTACATAATTTACTGGTATAGTTGTTCGCTCTCTTCTCATGCTATAGTTGTATTTATTCTCCATTATATATATATATATATATATATATATATATATATATATATATATATATATATATATATATATATATATACACACACATATACATACAAATAGGAATTAATCCTCATTACTACGCAACTCGCAGCACCTTAACGCGCAGAATATATATCTGCTAGAAGGCTGTTTTGAACTTTTGAGAGAGAGAGAGAGAGAGAGAGAGAGAGAGAGATTTATAATATACATAAGATCGAAGGGAAAGTGATGTCCCTGCATTATGTAGCAGATTGCTTGATAATGGTTGGCAGAATGAATCATACATACAAATATCATATAGGTTACTGTATAAGGAGATTCGAACTCATGTCCGCGGGTAAACGGCACCCATAGCCTGGCCAGCACATAGCAATTCATATTCCATCACGACTTAACACACATCACCAAGAAGTGATGCACTCGTGTGTGGCAGGCTTGGGTTTGAATCTCCATAGAGTTCGAATTAAAATTATCTAACCTGTATAATAATAGTGTTTGTAGTGCGTATATATATATATATATATATATATATATATATATATATATATATATATATATATATATATATATATATCGCTTAAAGACGTTGTTGAGAAAAGACCGCAGAAAACTGAATATAAATGAATTATGTGAGCTGCAGACCTGACACGGGCAGTTTTATTCACATGGTAACTTGGATATTAATGTACGTCGTTGTGGCAGTGGTGTTATACTTACAAGTAACAAATTTAAGAACTGTACTATTTAAACATCAGACAATGTGTTATAGTGTTTATTTATTCGTAAACTTAAGCCAATGTAGATATTCTAAACATTTCAAAGGGACAATATTTTTTCCCCTTACGAGCAGTAATGCGGTATTTTTTTGAAAATAATGTAGACCGTACGATCAATTTACACTTGAGAAATTAACGTCTTACTCCCGTCTTCCTCGTTGGTTCTCACACTTTGATAAATGTTGTGGTTAAACTGTTCAATTTAGTATTCTAGTGTAAGGTTTTTCCTGAGTCCAATTCATAATTAAGTTTGCAGGATTTCGACAACTTAATTGACTGGTTCTTTCCAAATGATTTAAACACTGTGAAAATGTGCTATATTACTTTGAACATAATTTGATTGTACGAATCCGGAGTTGTTCAAGCAGTCCGCATGTTAATAAATCCCAAACGGTATAATACAAATTTACGGATTTAGTCTCGTCTTTCTTTTTCTTGAATTCTAAATTCGCTTTTTTAAATTCCAGTTGCCATTTCTGGTAGGAGCGGTACTATTTATCGTAAGAATGTTTACTTGAAATCACATGCCCAGAGAAGAATGAAACAGATTTTGCACTTTTCAGAAAATATCCATAATTAATCAGCTATCCAAACCTTGTGGTGTTTATTTAAGCATTTCTTATAAAAAATTAAAATATATCTATTAAAATAGCTAACCTCTTATAGCTTAATGTGCGAATCGCTACATTTTCTTACTGTCCACCCTACCAGCGCACCCACCAGTACTTATTCCCACCTCATCCAAACAGTGCAACATTCGTCATGCATATTTTATCTTTATGCCATGACAGCATTTACGTTCCCAGTCTGTGAGGGGGCAAATTTCTGTCGATCTGTGAAGAACACATTAGTTTGAGACCAGTGAACAATTAATTAGATTTATGGAGACAGGCACTGGTTAAATCGCTATACTGCAAGAATTTCTAAATGTCCCGGTAGTGAGGCTATTACACTTTTGTTTATATAGCAACCAAACGGACTTTTAGGAACATGGTTAAACTTCGATTTCATATTGGAACTATCAAAAATTGAATATTTTCATAAACCGTTAGTTGCAAAGTAGAAGCTCAAACTGACCCCATATTTGGCGCATAGTTATTAAGGGCGGTAAATATATTTAATCTTGATTGGTTACGCTAAATAAGAGGCGTGTTTCCCCACACTAAATTCCCTAGTTTTAAATAGCGCCACATCGAAAAAATCTAACTAGTCTAAGCTTTGCTGCAAGAATAAACGTACGTGGACACCGAGACGAAAACACTTGTCCAAGGGACCGGAGGTCTGAAGGTTGAACGGTCACAATTTTGGCGGTAAGAGAGAGAAATCGTTGAAAGCACAGGTATGTGCGTCAAACTTTCCTGAAATTCGTTATGCCAATATAATGTTTTGCTTGAATTATTTGATACTATGTGCATGAATTTAGTTTGCTTAAATATGTAAATCATTATTCTTGATATGATTATAACTGTGTTGAGTTTATATATATATATATATATATATATATATATATATATATATATATATATATATATATATATATATATATATATATATATATATATATATATATATATATATATATATATATATATATATATATATATATATATATATATATATGTGTGTGTATATATATATAGATATAGATATAGATATGTGTGTGTGTATATATATATATATATATATATATATATATATATATATATATATATATATATATATATGAATTCGTATAATAATCTTCTTCATTTAATATTGTCCAATTGTCCAAATTTGTCTTTTAGTTTATATAGGAATTGGGTATTCTAAGAATTCATGTATAACCTTTAATGATATGAGTTACGGGAATCCGTTTGTATTCATCGATCTTAAATGATTTCAAGTATGATAAAGACATGAATGTGTGTATTCGCTGAAATAGCGTAGTTACGACCTGTAATGAATTTCTTTTCATTCATTTATGTAATTGAGCCGAGAGTGGAACCGTTATAGCTATTAGGATGTACATTAATTTTATGAAAATAGGATTGGTTTGGTCTGCCATACTTGGCCGGACTACATAGCCTTTGGTTTCTGTTTGAATGCCGATATTAAGATCTGGTAACGAGAAGGGGAGGAATGATCTATTCCCAGTAGGATAGCCGACGGAAAATTTAGGTTGCTTTTTTATTGTAAAAGGGAAAAATAGCTCTTCCGATGTATCATCAGATGTACTGACGCAATCAAGTAGCTATGTATCTACATGCTTACATATCCCCCTACTCACACAAAGAAAGAGCACCGATGGGAAACGAAGCAGTAGGAAGTTTAGATAGAAGACAAAAAAAGTGGAAGAAAACAAAGGGCGAAATGACAGAGAACAGCTACAGTGAAACTGGAGGGAGCCACATCTAAGCAGGTTATGCAATTGTACAAGGCAAAGACTTCGATTGTTCACTCGATCGTGTGATGACTAATTCTATCAGTAAAACAGATCAGCTATTTTTATAAATATATGTGTCTTTTGAAATTCGGTGAAAGATTTATTCCAAAGCAGTGTATCTTCCTAATGTATTGTATTATCTCCAGTGTTTATGTAATTGATTAAATTTTGATTCTTTACGTACGGGGGCTCGAGTCATTCTGTTCTATATATCTGCTCAGATCTCTGTTTATTCCACCTACAAGTTTACTCGATCCGGGCATTAACTCGATCATCTCCTAGATAACGAAAACCTAATAAACCGGACACCTTGAAAGAAGGTATAATCCGCTTATCAACCCACACCCCTTGTAAGTGAGGGGCGTACATTTGCACAGTAAATCGGTTTAGGCGATGAAGTTACGGTTGGGCAAGCGCACATGAGTTAATAACAATATTTTGATCGATTTGATTCAACAAAGCGTGATAGATATGATATGGCGGATAAGAAAAACAATAAAACGTTGTAGAATAAATACTGGGAAATAAATGGTGTAATTCATCAGGCCATAAAGGTCAATGCAAAAGTTCATTTTTAATGTTTATCCTGCGTCATTTGACATTCTTCTAAAAATGAGAATCAATCTTGACAGTGTCATGGGCTATATAAATTTGTGACATTGAACTATACAAATAATGGCAGTTCATTTTGCTACAGTACCATTTGTTGTTAATGTTACTACAAAAGTAGAATACCTGAATAGCAATGACATACACGAAAGGCTGATGTTATTAAAGAAAGTACATGTTCACAAAAGATATGCATTAGTCATCCTGCAAAGCTAATTGTGTCCAGGTGCCGGAAGCTGGCTACAATAATCTGGCGTACGATGAAAAGAAGACCTTTTGCTATGCCAGCTATGAATAACATGACAGCCTTGCGTTTTAATTTTGGTGTCACAAAATACAACTGAAAATCAGCAAGATAGTTGTAAACGAGAACATGATGATGTTTGATAAGTACTGTACGTTTGCGTTGTACGTATAAACATTCATACCAGCTCTTCTAACATTGGTCTCTCAAGCAGCTAAGCGTTTTGTTATGGTACCATTTCTTGCAAGATATTCCCATAAAATAGCTGAACTCTTTGTAGTACCGTTCCATACCATATATATGTATACCTCTTTTAATGGATGTTATTAAGAATCTGTTAGTACTTTATCATAGTCCGAGTTTAGTCTCTAGGATGGTTCCATAGCGATATGTAGGATAGGGTCATGAAAACTTCAAATTCGATCTATGGTACACCTAGTTCAATCCTCTACTACTTTATGCGACTAAAACTATGCTTTTCGCAAATTTAGTTAACCCTATTTTACATGTGTGAATATTGATCAATTCGTTACAAAACGGGCTGGCAATCTCACAGCAGCACAATCTCAGTAGCATCAGCTGACAAGATCGTGAAGTAAGAAACACGGATCTATTCTGTATTTTTCAGACATACGCTGTGCTGTATTAAGTTTAAAGATTGTACTATCTCATTTCAAGCAAGTACTTTTAATATAATGAAGGCTAGTACACTGCTGTCAATGTGCCAGGCGATCGTTCTGCAACAACTATTGGCTCTGGCGTACGGTGAGTAATGTTTCCTATATTTAGTTGTAGGTATTGACACCAATGCGACATTTGCAAACCAATGATGCAGTTTATTACATGCTTTAGTTAAGTTCGAATTTTTATATATGGCATACAAACAAGTGAGGTTCTATATCGCATATTTGTGGTATTCGAGGTATACAAATGATTCGTATCTTTTTCACTATGCTCTTTTGCAGGGTCTTTTAATAATTGTTGCAGTTTTTGTCATGTGTATAAAGTAATATTACATTTGCGCTCATTTCTGATAAAATTTAACAAAAGTCTTTAAAAATATCATTCTCGAAGTATCGCCAAAAATGGACAATTGTTAACTAGTTGCTTTAATATGTATTTGACGCAAGCATTGATGCAAAATCCGTTATTTGCTTACCACTAACCTAATAAAATCGATCATTGAAACGTTGAAAATACCTTAAGCACATGAATGGGACACATTTTCATGAGACTATTTAAGCACATGAACGGGATATATTTTCGTGAATCGGTTTAAGCACATAAAAAGGGACATACTTTCATGAAACTTTAAGCACATGAAAAGGACATATTTTCATGTGACTATCTAAGCACATGAAAGGGACATTTTTATATGACTATCTTAGCACATGAAAGGAATATATTTACACGTGACTGTCTAAGCACATGAAAGGGACATTTTCATATGACTATCTAAGCACATGAAAGGAATATATTTACATGTGACTGTCTAAGCACATGAAAGGGACATTTTCATATGACTATCTAAGCACACGAAAGGAATATATTTACATGTGACTGTCTAAGCACATGAAAGGGACATTTTCATAAGACTATCTAAGCACATGAAAAGGATATATTTTCATGTGACTATCTAAGCACATGAAAGGGATTTATTTTCATGTGACTATCTAAACACTAGAAAGTTTTGTCTTAATAACTTTTGAACCATTAGTATGTGAGTAATTTTGTAAATGCATCAGGAGGAGGATGGTTATCCTTTTTATTCAATGCTGGCTGGATTTTAGCTGCACTGAGAATAGAAATACATTTGTATGTGTTATAATACAAACATTCGAACGATACTGATAGTCCTTACTGAGATTACTAGACCATTGCAATCCAAATACTGATGGCTTTCTTCCACCCTAGGAAATCCTTGATGAGAACTTTATAAAAGCCATTTGATGGGCATAATAGAGTCAAGACATATTTCAAAATGCCGTGCAAATCTAACCAATCAACAATATTTAAGTGGTAGATTCTGTAAATTGAAGTATATGTTAAAGATTTTTTTGTTTTTTTCCATGACAAATTTAAAAACCTTCTTTAATATATTAGCAGTTTTATGTCAGTTCATATATTATTTACAGTTGTTATTCTACACAGTCCATCTGGTATTTAGCTTTTAAATTTCGATTTGAGTCGTAACTTGTTAAATAGACAGAGCCCCGACATGTCTTGGAAAGACGCAGGGATAATATGGCATTCAGTGTAGAAACATTAAAACTAACTTAATTTCTTCAATTATTGAATAAATCTATGATCAAATTTCCTCTTTCAACATGTAGCTTAAAGTTTGATCATAGAGTTATTCAATAATTGAAGAAATTAAGTTAGCTTTAATGTTTCTACATTGAATGACCTCTACCGCTAAGGACATATAGTACAAAGTGTCATTTGTACCGTCGGCTTGCCAGATAATAATGAGGACTTTGTATAGCGCCTAATCGTTAGAAGCTCTAACCGCTTTACAACATTAGACAACACCTGTAAGACAAAAAACATATAATAATATTGTTACACGCACACGGGTAATTACTTGACCGAGCAGTTGTCAAACCCTGGCGCGATTCTCGCTAGAAGTCATAAGTTTACCCCGACTTTCCAAAGACTTCCATACAACCTCAGTTGTAAATCAGAAAGCTCGACGTGTCCATTCTATACCTAAATTTTCCTCTAATTAATGCAAGACCACAGATAAACCAAACTGCCAACTATCTATCAACCGTACATCTGCGTGTTTTGGCTTCATTATGTTTCCGTACCACCAACCGTTCACGCCTTAGAACATATATGAGTACTCCCTAACACTGGGAACTATTTTAACTCCGCCACCTTAGGCCAGTCAATGCATGCTTTCCAGGCCCATTTCGCCGATATAACTGCACCATGTTCGCCCACATGGCGACATAAACGGTGTCTGTCAAGTCCGGTTTTATTTATGCCCTTGTGAAATTTACCGGTTTAATACCATAAGTACTGTCCTTGCAGTCACGCTACCAATGTATACCACTAGATTTTAATATGTACTATTTTACTCCAGGGACATTCATTTGGTTTTGGTCGGAATTCACTACTAGTGAACCAGGACATCATGGAAACACACTAACATTTCACTCCGTGACGTTTGCTCCTATTAATTAGCTCATTAGTTCGGGCCAGGAATATTTCCATGGCGCCGAATTCCAATAATCAAACAAGTAATCACACAAATCTAAGAATTGCTTAAAACGGGGCACTACAACCAAGTGCACATACTCTAAATTTACTACAATATGATTACAAAAACAAACACCATGAAATTATAAAACATTAAAAAAAACACGCTGAGAATATTTAAGGTAGGAAACATTATTGGGTCTTTAAGTTTGTTCTTGCAGTCGCAATGAGTGAGTTTTGAGAGCCCTCTTGAATGTGATCACTGTGTCTTTGTGCCTAAGTTCAGGGGGCAATTCATTCCACGTTGCTGGGCCCTGGTATGCAAAAGAACGCTATCCATACGACTTTGTTTTCATAGTGGGAATAATGAATATACGATTGTCAGAATAGGAGCGTACGTATCTTGCTGGTGTGTACACATGGGTGAGGTCGGATAGGTATGTTGGACTACAATCCGACAGTAAAACGTAGCACAGAGAACAAATTTTGTGTTTGATTCTGGATCGAATGGATAGCCAGTGTAGGGTACAGAGCAGCGGGGAGGTGTGCTCGGATCGTGGTACTCTAAGCATGATCCGAGCAGCTGTGTTTTGAACTTTCTGAAGTTTCTGGAGCAGATATTGAGATGAACCAGACAGAATTGAGTTACAATAGACTAGTCTTGAAAGTACTAATGAACACACAAGTGTTTTAGTGGCATCAACTGAAAGATATTTGCGAACTGAGCTGATGCGTATCAGCTCAAGATATGCAGCCTTGAATATGTTCATTACATGTTGGTGCAATGGGAGAGTACTGTCCAGAGTAACACCTAGGTTTCCTACTGATTGTGTGAATTTAATGTTGGCGTTGCTGATATTTATTGTTTGAGGTAAAGGATGTGAATGAGAAAGTCTTTGTGTGGTGATCAGAATGGCCTCAGTTTTATCATCACTTATCTGCAGATTGTTACATGTCATCCATGATTTCACATCAGAAATGCACCTCTCTACACCTTGGATGGTAGCATCAACTTCAGTTGGGTGGCTAGATTTGTATATTTGGGTGTTATCAGCGTACAATTGGTGAGAAACTGGAACGTTCTACTATAGACATGAAGAAATGGTAAAATAAATGTACCATATTATCTCCGTGCCATTTGAAAAAAGCGTATGGGGTATCGCCAAACCCCATATATCCGTCCGTCTGTGACTTGCCACCTCGCCCTCTAAGCAGATGGGTGAAAATTCACGAAGCTTTGTTTTGCCTCTGTAAAACATATGTGCTAAATGGTTGTCATGCATGGTTTCTGGTCCTGGTTCTCTTGGAAGAGTTACAAGTCATCTGTTTCAAATGAAATGTACCATGACATGTTCAAATAGTTCCTGTGTCAACTTCATTAAATGCACTCATAGCTGGAGCAGGCATTAGGTACGATGACCCTATTGACCCTGCAGTAGGGGTAGAGGTGAACAAATGGACGAAAGTGGGGGTGATGTCTTGAAAGGAAATGAGATGGACAGTAAAACACGAAGGGATTTGCGATGGCGAACCATTGCAAGTTTTCTAATTTATATATGTTCACGATAAAGGCAAGTAAAAATGGATTCTGTTTTGTTTCCAATCATGGATTTGATCTCAATCATATAGGTGACGTACAAATGTTTAGACATATATAGGAATGGCTGCTGAAAGATAATATCATAGAGCATACCACAAAATCAACTTAGCTGTAAAGGTTCATGCTATTTTAAATTGTATCGTCATGGTGGTTTCTCGATAGGGTTCATGCTTTACTTTATGCCATTGCACGTTTACAAGACGTTTTATGTGGTGTCAAGGGTACCATACCCATATTACACGTTTTGTATTTTGTTTTAAAAATATGTAATTCTATAACGTCACTAACGAAAGGCGAAGTTGATGTGATCATGTCGTTCAGATGTTTTTACCGAATTATCTCGCATTCACGTTTCGTTTTCTTAATTATTATCATTTTTGTCAGGCAAGAATAGCTCAGTTATACTCATCTGAACTTAAATGTATGAGATGAGTCATTATTTTAATAAAATGGTATTTTTGCTTTTAAAACTGCACATTACTTAGCCAAAACTTTGCCACTTCAGTCTTGAATTCATAATTTGCAACCTCTGTGTGTGTGTATATATATATATATATATATATATATATATATATATATATATATATATATAAGCATGACTTTCTCTCTTATTCTGTCCATCAAACGTCTATGTGTTATTTAAGAGACAGCTGCAATAGAAAGGTTTATAGCGCACCTTCTAATGCCTTGCACTCGCATAGCAAGAAAGAAGTTGCTGCCTTCCTGAATACACTAATGCAAACACCAACAAAAAATAATAATAATAATAATAATAATAATAACTTTAATTAATGAGGAAGACGCATACATGAAGTACACATCTGTCATGTGCTTCCTAATTTTTAACAATATGTTATAAAACAAAGTCACACTCGAGTATCCTCGCGCAAAACGATTTAAAATGAAATAATAGGTATAACTATACTCGTCAAATGTTCATATATGAACAATATGCTAGACACATGTATATCCTTGAAAATCATTAACTTTAAAATAATATGGCACTAAATGGAATCAAATACGTAAATATCATTCAGTGATATGAATGTTTTGGTAGATGAGGCATTAATTTTATGCATAAATGGTGTCCCTTGCACCATAAAATCATCAAAAGAACGGAAAACCCTAAACCTCTATGGGCCAAATTCAATTCAAGCGTCAGACACTCTGCTGTATTTACAGAGAGTCTCGCTAAGCAGAACCTCATCGGCTGTGTCGTTGGAAGCTGTCTCAGTTTGACTGATGAAACTAGTATACAACCTAATCAATTATATTTCATTGCCTTTCGCTCATGAATAACAATATTTATTTTCTCAATCGTCTAAATTATTCTGAAGAATAATAATTTGTGGATGCGTGTATCAACGTATTGCAAACAATGTTCATATATTCTCACCCACCCCTCCCTAATTGCTGAAAAGGTGGATTTGAGCAAATCAGCCAGATCACTGTGTTTTATTATATATAAAATGTCTAAAGTTTCAAGCTAGTTGGATGCAACTTACAAAAATGAGGAAGTATTAGAAGCCTATTCAATAAAGTATGGCTACCCTTTTTTAACACTGAGCTTACCAAGTCCATCTCATAAGCATACTTGTCGAAATTTATATGAATAAACATTTTAAACATCTATACCATGTGGAGCAGTTTGCATGTGGTAACACGTTTTCAATGGTTTGGACAGGAAATAAGGGTATAGTCGCACACAATATTCATGATTTTTAAAGCGATTGATTGTTCGTATCTATGATTGTATATTACAAGTTAAGCTTTTGTAGTATTTATTTTGCTGCCCTGATGTATATGTGAAAAATACCAACAATATATTAAGCAAGTGATGCCTGAAATAATTATCAGAGTAACATAAACGTTGGCAATAAATTTCAACCTTTACAGGAATGAGAACACTGAAATTGATAACAAAAATGAAGACAGTTTCTACAGTATAGCCCGGAATACCAAAATATATATTAATTTTCTATGCGAATCGGTTTAGTCTCTAATATTGGTATAATAATAATAATAATAATAATAATAATAATAAACTTTCTTTAACGAGAATAACACGGTCATGACTGAGTCATCTGCCACGTGATCCTTAATTTTTTTATGGCTATGTTAAAAAGAGAAAGCCAAATAGAAACTCATACACATACTCAGGTATCGTCGCAAACTCATGCATACCTGTTTAACACGAAGGGATATATGTGACTATACTTTTAAACATATACATATATGAACGGCATTCTATACACAGGTACATACATTTCAGCATAACCTGTCCTATGTATATACATACATATATCGAATAAGACCTGGATATATTATTTATTTACATAATGATCAAGTTTTCGATTAAGAGACTTTAATATGCCACTCCAGTTGGTCAAGACACAATTTATTTAATGATATTTTAAAGGAAGCAAGGGAATATGAATTACGTACCCTTCGGGGTAAGGAGTTCCATACAGCAGGTGCTGATAAAGTGAATGAGCTTTTATGATGATTTTCGATCACGGAGTCTGGAGATCGATGTTAGTTGTCGATAGGAGATTACGCTCAGTATGTTCTAACCTTTGTTTAATTAGGTTAGCGATATAATCTGGAGAATGGTCGTTTAAAGACTTTGATATCATGATTCCTTTAATGTAATAAATACGTATTTGTATAGGTAGCTATTGCAGACGTGAAAAGAAAACATTCGAGGGAGTCATAATAATTTTCAGTAATATTCGGGCTACACATTTCTGGAGTTAATCAATTCTGGACAGATTATAATTAGATGTGTTTCCCCATATAGTACAGCCGTAGTGTTTCCCCATATGGTACAGCCGTAGTGTTTCCCCATATGGTACAGCCATCATCTATGAGTTTTAGGGTACTAGGATAAAATGGTAACGGACAAAATGGTACGGACAAAATGGTATGGACAAAATGTTAAGAGGCTATACTAGTATGGGACAAATTGGAATGGAAAAAGGGTGCAGACAAAATGATACGACTACAGTTTTATTCATACGAATTGAGAAGTAACATATTCTAACATAATGAAAACAATTAACAAGTTTAATAATTAAATAATCAAGACAATAAAGTCCCCTTAAAATGACAGGCAGCTGTTTTCAGTTTTAGATTCAAACAACAAATATTAAGGCACCCTAGTCGTTACCGCGCATTTCACTTTGATACTTTGATCGATAAACTCTATATGCCGTACAATACTATTATAACTCAGACCACAATTTAGTTTATTCTACTCTAAACTGTCAGCTTTGTCCGACGCCAGACTAGCTATATTTTAGGTTCAACTCGCGCAGTTCGGAAAATGTCACTCGTACGAGGTGTGACAATTTTGCTGGGCAGACCGTCACTTAATACATGCAAGATAAACAGGTCTCGTAAGTCTTACCAGCCTTTCTAGGGTATACACACCGATATGGTACAAGCGTAGTCTATCAGTGGCAGTTTATATCCCCATATGGTACAGGCGTAGACTATTAGTGGTAGTATATATATATCCCGAAACATAAAGTTCAAGTGATTGGGGAGGTAGAAATCTCGAAAGCAATTTTGATAATTGGGAAATTGACGAATATAACAGGATAGTAATGGCAACATTGTGAATATAATTTGTATGACCCAGAAAGAAATAAAATCAAGAGAGAGAGAGAGAGAGGGAGCACTTATATCAGAAAATAATGACAAAACGAAGTGGATCTGAACGATGGTCACTTTACCAGGTGGATTAAAACAGCTACTGGTGAAAGTCAGATTCTTTGCGGCCGACACCATCTATCTCTGTAGTTTATCTCAGTTACACCATCTTCATACGTAAACAGTTGAACCAAGTTGATCGAAACATCGCTTGTTTGTTTTTGGATCGGATTTTTAAACCATTTAAATCATTACGTGATTAGTAAGAATTCCAATTCGGCGATAGAGCCATCGTGTCATCGGTGACTCGTAGCAGTTTGAGTAAATATACACATGGAGTTTTGCTTTGGTGCCCTTTCGAGGAACGTCAGAGCCCTATTAAAATATTGGAAACATCCCTCACACACACACACACACACACACACACACACACACACCCACAGACACACACACACACACGTACCCACACCACACCACACTTGATCTGATTCGGCCCCGCAGTTACTGCATCCTGTGTGGTTTAACCTAACTTTATTTCATATTTAGCATTTAATGTTCCAAAGTATATTCGCACCTTTCTGTTCCAATTTCCTCATATATACAAAAGCACTCATACGGGTAATATATGCAAAACTGACAAACGTATCATGATATGTGCCATTCATAGCTATAAGACTTTCATTAAAACAAAGTAATTATGGGTAGAGTCCCTTTTTTTTAAACGAAATACTAACAAAATAAGGCACGATATCCTACATGAAAATGAAAGTTTCGACGGTCAAAGATGTATAAGCTATACAAGTGCCCATTGGCAAGGACGTCCAGCATACTTGGGCATAACGGAAAACAGTCTACAGATGTTCATAGCAAAAAGCTTCCAATCTATAACTGCCAAATATATAACATTTTCTATGTTCCTTTCCGAATTCGGCGCCCTTCCAGCACGCCTACAGTTCACCACTGTACATCACTAGATTTGAGCTGCAATTGTTTCCTTGCCAATCAATATTGCTTTCATTAAGGGAAATCTAATTATTTCCCCAAAGCAAATAATGTCAAATGGTTTGCATTTATCATATAAATTTCCTTCCACAAAACGAGGAGGGGGAGACGGTGGGCATATTAGGAAGAATGAAACTGCAACTTTCCTTATTAAAAGTCAAACTTTCTGTATGACAAATAAACAGATAAAAAAGAAGGAAATATAAACACACAAAAAAATCAACTAAAACAAAAGGCGTCGAATAATCATAATAAAATGTATGGATTCCAGCATCTTTAGCGATTATTACAATGCTTTAAATTGCCTCTCTGAATCAACTATTACAATGATCCCAGTCGCCTACCTGTAGCATATAGTACTTCGCTGTGAGTTGCCTAAATTTATCAGTTATTACTATGCCTTGAGTCGCCTGTCTTTTTATTGAATATTTCTGAATCTTACCAAGTTCCGGCTATTTTTTTAATGGTCTCTTCTTTTAAGACATTATGGGACTGCGAACTAGATGCCATATTTACTTACTTCCGGAACTGAAGAGCTTTACAACGCGCAAGGCTACGCACCTCCAAAAATGAAGATTTTACAACGGAAGTGCTCCAATAAGCATCGACAATCTTACGCTCTGCAAACACACATACTAACACATTATGTTTGAAAGAATTGTGCTTTGTTTAAATACTTCCATGAGATGTATTGGATTGTCTTCTGTAAGTCATGCAAATTAACAAAGTAATAGGATCACGTGTTTGGACCTAAATTGTTGCTCTTAACATATATACATGATCTCAGGGTTGATCGGCGTAGGAATAATTTCCAAAATTGGTAAGTAAACCACAAGACAGCAAGAGTGAGTATTACTGTGCTTCGAGTTGATCTGTATGAACTATTATAATGATCTGAGTGGCCTATCTGTGTCACCTATTACAATGATTTAAGTCGCTTATCTGTATCAGCTATGAATGTACGTTGAGTGGCCTATCTTTAGCGACTAATGCTATGTTGTCGCATTATAGGAAATCCTATGCGTTGTAAATTTCAAGAAAGAGATCTAACGATAAACTTTACCAATCGTGTCTAATTTGGAAATGAAAAAGTATCTTGTCATTTTTATGTCATAATACTTGTATGCTTTTCTGTTAAGGTCGTTTATTGTTTATCGCATCGTTCATGTCACATTAGAGAATACTATTAACTATTTTTCCAAATTCTAGTTTGATTCTGAGGTTATCTTGACACCAATAACTAAATTACGGTATATAATTCTGAATGTGTATGATTCATTGTTTAACGTCTGAGTAGACGCTGTTCCTTCATCCTTCAGAACTGCAGACATGTTTCAAAATTAGTGACATCTGTGCAATAACTGTAGTATTGTCTTCGTTGCATTATAACAGCGTCTGCGTTAAATACCGTGCATCAGCGGGGATTAAGTCGCTAATATGATGTAAAACCTTTTTATGTAGATTTTGTTTGCTCGACGACATCTTCACTTTCTAGTTTGTAATGTGGATATCTGCAGTGTGTAATATGATGCTGTCTGCTAAAAGGATATGTAAGATTGGTTGTAATTTGGAGCATACGTGTCATGGCCATCAATCTTCTTGGGATGGTCTACCATTTTGTAATTTGCTACACTTCTCTCCAATACTTTCATTATATCTGCTGGCTCTGTAATCTTGAATTATAGCTTTATACGCTCATTGATGCCTGAAACATTCTATAGCCACTCCGTCGTATTGATCTGTATTATTTATTCATAAGAAGGTAGGTGATAGGAAGGAATTACACCAGAATCTGCTGCTATATATGTGTAGCTGCAGCAATAGTGCCTAGCAAAGTGATTCAGTACCTTTGCTTGGAAGATATGAACAATTATTTAATCCACATTCATTTTTTGCTTCTCCATATTCAACAGCATTTATAATCCATAAATGCCTTAAGCGTGTGGAACAGCATTATTAATATTGCCATAATTGTAGCAATCCCAGTGTAACGAAGTATGATAATAATTCGATCCATTGCGTAATATGTGTTAAGGTGATGAGATTATTAGGAAATTCGAATAGTACTAATGAAATCACGCCCTTCTCGCACAGGACACGTATTAATGCATTTTGTTGTTGCACACTAATACCTTCTTTAGCTATTACTATACAGTGATATAAGTTAATTACTCAACAAGAAAGAAATAATTCAACACGAGGCAAATGACATATCACTTTTACTTTTACTGAAAATTTAGTCATGGCAACTATTGACGCCTCATATTTAGGTTTTTCAAAGCCCATTATTTTTCAGTGCTATGAGAGAAACACAAATAAATTCACGAGTTACTATGCTAATCATTTTAGTGGATCTTCAAAATAGTGACCGTAAAATAAGAATAACTGCATCTAAATGAAGTGGAAATTTTGTTATATAGTTATATGTCCTTTAAATAATGATATCGAAAATAAGTAAAATGTAAAAGGCTAAGAGACACAAATGAGCGGATTGGTATATTGACGATAAATTGCACTAGATGGTAAATGCGCGTGACTTCCTTTACGAGCACAACGATTGGCAGAAATATCAGCTTGGCTGGAACAGTACAACAGCTATTATCGAAGAATATACTCTTGTTTAATTCCTTGTTAAAATGATATAATATCCAGCTGGAATCAAATTATTTATCTTGTCCCGGAATGGTATAAATCCCTTTATTTAATAAATACATGTACTCGAGTTTCGTTTTCTTGTGTACAACGGTACCCGAGGGTGTTTTATGCCGCACGTGCAAAGTGCATTCGATGGGAAAAACCGATTATCATCAAGCGCGCAAACGACGTAAGGCTACATTGTCTGTGTATAAATACCACACCGTAGGACAAACTCTTTAAATTACGGAATGTCATGTCAGTGAGCAGTCTACTTAAGGACTTGCAAATCTTCAGCTATAGAGGTGTATGTGTTATTTATGAATGTCTTATGTATCTTATAGGTTGTACCTATTGTGCTACAACATTTAGTTTTTGTATATTTTCTATGAAACTACGGCGTGAGTATAATAATGCAAATATTTTGTATTCTTGTATGCCACGTAACAATAGATATATATTAGCAATACAGTTGCATTTTATTAAGAAACGTTTAGTACCATATGATTCTTATCAGACACAGTTAGGTTCACTTCTGAACCATTTTATTGTTTTGTAATGTTGTGCTAATAATGTAATTTGTACAACTTACCGTATATAACGTCATTGCGTGTTATGGTATATGCCCGTGTCATTCTTAGTACACGGTGTTAGATTTAATTTCAGCTGATCAGAGCTGACCATGGTGACCTTGACAGCTGTGGAGCTGATCCATGGTGATCAGAGCTGATCGTGGCAGCCGTGGAGCTGACCATGGTGGTCAGGGTTGATGGGGTACCAGCGGTAGAGCTGACCATAAAAGTTGACTTTGATTGCTTTTGTGCTGGCTATAGTGGCCGTGGAGCTGACGAAGGAGCTGGTGACGGAACTGGTTGAACGGCGGCCGTGCAGCTGAATAAACAGTGTGTTGCTAACTGAGTAGAATATGATCGGATTTTGCTGACCGATTGATGGGAGCTGATGGCTTGATTGACCAAGGAATTTAATGGTGGTCGGTGTTTACCTGTTGATCTGACTGCTTGATTGTCCAGTGTGACTGGTAGCCCAATTATGCTAAAGACGGAGTGTTTTGTGCAACTCCATACATGTAATCATTTAGCCGTGGGCTAACTTTAATATTTGTTATACCCAGTGTTTTGGGACTGTACAGATATTTTGCATTTTATCTGTCCAAATTGTTTATCATTTTATTATTTGAGTAAAGTATCTCATTTTCCACTATTAGAGTGAATGCAATTTACTATATGAGTTAAGTACATCATTTTTACTATTTGAGTAAAACACATCATTTTCATCGTCGTGTGAAATTATTGTGAATCATTAGCCTTTGTCTTTGTACTCTGTAAGGCCATTTACTTGTATTCACATTTGTTACACTATTAGGATCGTGCGGATTATGTTAATTTGTCCAATATTTCGATCTAATACACGCTCTTATTAATCATACCTTTTTCCATTCAAGTCTTTCATCAGTAAACATTGTATTTGCATCTCCATCAAACGTTTTCTCTTATAAATCCAAAATTCAACCAGGTTACCTTCTTACATCTCTGTCTCACAATACATTAATGTACATAATGAATGCGAAACTGCAAAATAAGTGAAATAATTATTTGTGTCTATTAACAATATATTAACAATTATGTCTATTAACAATAGACATAACGTCTAACCACGTGACCTTTCCTCTTTGTCTGATAGTGTTACAAAGCTGTACCTTCTCATAATGAATTTACTATGCCTAGATTTGTTTATGTTGATGAAGGTTTTATGAAATACGTTTCAGTTTTGATATAAACAAAGCCACCAAACAAGAATGGATTGGTGAAAAAATATTCAAGTTTTCTCCACCTCTTGTAGATTACTCTCTCACTGATCTATTCAACGATGGTTTAGAAACTAATGTATTTCCTAATGCCCTGAAGAAAAGCTAAGCGGTTGTCCTATTTACAAAGGCGGACTCAAGAATGTCCATCCCATGTAAAGGTCTAGTTATATCCTGCCGTTCGTGTAAATAGCATAGAGACAGCTGTTCACCCATTATGTTGCTATCTAATAGACATAATCTTTTACATCGATCTCAGTCGGGATTCATGCAAAATGATTTATGTCAAACTGCCGTAGTGTTGTTTAATGCAGTTAAAATCACTCGGCTTGTCTTCAAAGATATCCAAAAGGATTGTTGACCAGGACATTTTTTATCAGTACATTAACAGTCAATATATTTTTAGCTAATAGACTTATATTGTTCAAGTCTTACCTAACAAGCATGACTTAAACTAATAATATTATATACCACACCTCAAAAATTGACTAAGTACAATTTGAAACGCCTCGAGGCTTAGGGTCTCAGTTCAGTACATGACCTTTTGCTCATATCTGTAAACAGCTTTCCTGTGCGGCCTAACTATTCTGCTGCGAGTATATTCGTACGTTTCGACTATTCACCATTGGGGCAGCTCAACATCGATTGTCCTTCATCATCTTCAGAGAGACTATACTCTATTCGAACGTGGTGGACACAAACTAAAATGCATATCAATCAGTCAAAGACTCCACTCAGAAACTCCTGCACTCAGCCTTATTCTCAAGAGTTTTATCCTGCATCTGTTTGCTCTAACAAAGTGCTAGGAATCTTCAATGATAATAATCGTCACTGATAACGATCTTTGCTAGGACACACAAGGTAATCTCATTCGTGTTGTTGTGAATAAACGTAATGCACTCATGAAAATTCTTCCGAATTATGTTTCTGAAAATATTCCTAAACTATATTACAAAAGCGATGCTTTGTAAATATTATATTGTGCGTGCACCGTTTGGGACAGCTCTGATACCAGTCGCACTGCTAAGATTACTAACATACGCGCTTTCCAAATATTTCTAAGTGATATTTCACACCATTATCTGACATCTTTTCGAGATCAAGTTACCATTTTTAAGCGTGTTTTATTCAGACACAGTATAAAACATTGACGTTGTACCTGGCTGTCATTTTTATCTCACTACACCGCTAATACATGACCGTCACAATCGCAATTTTCCCAAACATCTTTTTATTTTAGATCACGCTCTTACAAGCTGAATACAACTCTCTCGGTAAATGGAGTAAAAATTATGGAATACTTATTCTTGGTGAAATTATAAATTCACCTTCGTGGTGTAATTGCAAGTTGATATACAAAAAACGCATTTTGGGTCACCGATATCCAGACCTATATTCCTATTGAAATTTTAATAAATACAAGTATTTTTCTCTTCCTTTGGTCTTTGTAATTATTTACATCGCCCCCTGTGCTTTTATTTTTTTGTTGGTTTTGTTGCTCACCATTTTTGGTACCGTTGAATGAAGGAATACTGATTTAACTGATGTTTATACGTATGTAGTGTGTGTATATTTTTTATTAGGACCATACTGGACCTTTCGTACTAAATTTATTATTATTATTATTATTATTATTATTATTACCCTAGTTGTTTGAAATACGTTGTCAGACAGTTGTTTATTATGACTATCATTAATGAAACTGAACGTATTGAAACTGAGTTTCTTGAACAACATAAACCGAAGCGTGGAGTTTATTATATCACTGCCTCAGTGGTCAAGCAAAATATTGAGCCCAAAATTTGAACAAGGGCTTACAACTCAAGTCTTTTGGCTATACAAGCACATCAACTTAAAGGGTTTTAGTTATATAAAATTTATAATTAGCTTAGAATTGTTATTCAACACACATTGAACATTTTATAACTATAGGTGGATGTTGGGTATTAGCTCTTCTTATGCGGCTTTTGCATCCTAATTAAGTGTGTGTCCTAAGACGGGTCCATTACAACATAGTCAAGTGCGACTGATATTAGTCGTGATCGATACAGTAGACATCAAAACGTTTGTCACAGTCATTGTTTTGTTTCCATCTATATTCATTGATAGTCATTTAACATTAATGTACACTGCTCCTGACTAGAGAGCAATGTACGTTTGGTCAAAAGACATGCATTTCATCTGAATCTTTTTTAGGGAAATATAAATAGTACTCGAAATATTCCGGTAACAATCTTCATCATAAGAGAACTTGGATCGGTGTAATCGTTTATAATGATACATTTATAAAACTGCACACGATCGATAGGTCAGTATTGGCATCAGCAGACCATGCAATACAATATCATTTTAAAGATATCGTGCATCACAATAACTAGATATTCCTTAATAAAAGACTGTAAAACTGACATGAATTTGAAGTATTTATTGGCATTGCCACTTTCGATTGTATCCCATTAAAGTGTAAAACGAATTATTATTTTACATGTCACAGGGCTGTTAAGTCAATGCCGAGATAAATATTAATTTTGACAGCATGAAATTTATAGTATTTCTGTCTTCACCGGTGCCGTTCGTCATCATTCCCCAGTCTGATTCTTAACTTCGCTTTTTTTCTCATTCTTACTGTTTGTCCAGATGATTATAATACGCTTGATACGACCAGAATGATCATGACAATGTTGATGCTGATATCAGTATCATCTTTGGCGTTGTCATCGTCTTTATAATCATCACTGGTGTTAGCAGTTTGGACAGATGCAAACACTTAATCCATAACCATTGATATTATTGCAAGAATTTATCAGAGGCGAAATTATTTGATACATCGATGGAGAATAGAAACAAGACACAAAAACAACAATAAAACAACCCTATTTAAATTTTAATATTTTATAACAAAATACATATCCAGCCTCCTTGTACTAATTTGTGTTTGTCGGATGTATAATATGCAGATTTGCTAATAGTCATCGAGGCAGAAGACGACGTACAAACAATGAGAAAATGATCTTCCCGAAATGTTGATTGAACCTAAACTAGTCATATACGTATTAAGTTTTCCTAAAGCCTTAGAATGACCACACAAAGCATAACTTCTCTTCGACGAAAACAAGAATATGATATGTGATGCCTTTGTAATAACATGTTAGTCTCTACAATTACAATTTTCAAAATTAAATAAAACCATGTATGTGAGACATTTCATGCTAAGTGTCATACTTTAATATATATTTGATTCGTGGATATGACTAACATGTATTCTAGATGCCACAATAGTTCTAGGGGACTGTAATCAACAATACCGCTGTAAAAGGTCTAGAAGTCGAGTACAGTTAAATCGCACCATGTCTGCAAGCCCGGAAAGCAAGAACATACCGGAAACCTGACCCGAACATTATTTATATCTTCGAAACTTGATAGTATGTGTTAATCGTACAAGTTTCTCATTTCCGCTACCGACTGTCGCTTCCCTGCATATCTAGGGCAGTCTAGTCACAATAGCTCGCCATTGTCAGTGGTGTCTTTTATTGCTCTTTTTGTCTAATGGATTCCAAAACATAATGTGATTTTAAAACGAAGGATAATTAGTCCCATATATTTCCTATGTTTCCTATGACGTCATATTTAAATTTATATTAAAGCTGCATTATGGTATTGCCACATAATCTTTTGCTAGAAATCTCCTTCATTATTATGAAATACTTGAACGTGTCATTACAGTTTCAGTAATTAGGTATTGAGGACTAGTGGTGGTCATTTATTTGAAAACAATCGTGCCTCAAGTATTAAAAACACTCCATCAAGTCCCATTTTAGAACAAAGGCTAACATTAAAATGGCGCTTAGTTTTACAATGCATGTAGGAGACTAAAAGTAAAGCAAGTTATTAAAATGAAGGTATACATAGCATGATCAACAAACACAACGAGCTAATTGGAAACTACGTATGTTTCCTCACCTTGGCTGCTAATATTGGTACCCATAGATGAAAGTTAAAGCAACAAATGGATCATAAATGAAAGTAAATGCAACCAATACAGTAATCCCTTGACATCTAGCACTTGTCTCATAATGGGAGCGAGGACACGAATAGAGTTTTGATAATTAATAATATCACTATTATATATTGCCAATGAACGCTACCTAACTATAATAGTAATGACGTTTTTTTAATTTCAGTACCGTGGCAATTTTACCTCAGAATTTCCACAAAAAAAGATCAAAACGTATCCACATTGCACACCCTGCGTTTACTGACAGTAATTGTATGACGATGATATATAAACAAAACAGTTGCTTATGTTAAGAAATGTGCATGACATAATTCAAATCAATTCTTATTCGTCATCCAGTGGGAACTATAGTCTTCAAAATGCAATAAAAAGACCTGACTATACTACTTGTAACTAGACATTGTATCTATATCTATCCTTTGTGTTAGAAAGAAATGACAGCACCACTGTAGATCATAAATGTCGAATTAATTGTTAAAACGCGCTAATCAAGACGTACAGCCTATCGTTCAAAGGAGAACCTCGGGAGGCTGGATAATAAACTTTCTTTAACGAGGAAAATACATTTGAAAATGACCGACCCATCTACTATTCGGTCCTCAAGGTAAACGAAAGAAAAGTACACAATCATACACATATTCATGTATCGTCGCGCACATATTCATACATAATTAACATTAATGACTATGTGTGACTACACTGTTAATCATATACATATATGAACAATATTCTATACACAGGTACATAGATTTCGGCATGTCCTAAGTCGTACACACACACACACACACACACACACATACATATATATATATATATATATATATATATATATATATATATATATATATATATATATATATATATATATATATATATATATATATATATATATATCGAACAAGTCCTGGACATATTAGTAATGGGCATAATGATAAAGATTTATATTCAGAGTCTTGTATATGTCATTCCGGCTGGTCAAAAGATAATTTATCTAATGATATTTTAAAATGTGCAAGTGAGTACGAATTACGTATCCTCCGGGGTAACGAATTCCATACAGTAGGTGCTGATACGGTGAATGAGCTTTTTTAATTGTTGGTTTTCTGGAGATCGTTGTTAGTTGTCGATCGGAGATTACGCTCAAGACTTTTATATGATGACCCCCTTAAAATAAAGAATACGTTTTTGTTTGGGAAGTCATTGTAGACGTGGAAAGAAAGAAAAAACATTCGAGGGAGTCATACTAAGAATATTCATTATTGTTCTTGCTGCTCGTTTCTGGAGTTTATCAATTCTGGTCAGATTATAATTCTGGTCAGATTGTAATTGGACATGGTTCCCCATATGGTACAGCCGTAGTCTATTAGTGGTAGTATATATTCCGAAAAGTAAAGTTCAAGTGGCTGGGGAGTAAGAAATCTCGAGAGTAATTTTAACAGAGTTATTCTTTTGACTAACATTGCACATGTGTGATCGATATGTTTATTCCAGCTGAGATGTTGATCAAAGTAGATATGAAAACTTTTATGTTTTGGCAATAAACGCATCTAAATTATTTTGAGTTAGAAGTAATTCCATGTAAGTAGATAGACACCGCCTTGTTTGGATTATCATACATTTCGTTTTAGAGATATTAATATGCATTTTGTTTCGTTGACATCATACTGATATTTTGTTGATGTCGATTTGAAGTTCATTTTTAAAAGAGTCAAGAGATTTACCAGAATAATGGAATGTAGAGTCGGCAGTGACAAGATCTGCATTAGAGTGCAATGGATACAAGGCTAAGTCATTGATTAAGACTAGATAAAGGGAACCCTAATATAGATTTTTGAGGAGCACTACTTAAGATATGACTTGGTTCGAAAATAAATTTACCCGTGCAAACAACATACAGGCAATTGAGCTTGAAGAAAACTTGTAGCTGAAGTCTCTTAATGAGCACCGAATGGTCAACCAAAATTAATGTTGTTTTTACTTAATTCAATGAAGCTTGCACCAGTATGTTCGCCTGATTCGATTGCTATTAGCCACTGGTCTAA
Organism: Sinohyriopsis cumingii; assembly: GCA_028554795.2. Taxonomy (NCBI): domain Eukaryota; kingdom Metazoa; phylum Mollusca; class Bivalvia; order Unionida; family Unionidae; genus Sinohyriopsis; species Sinohyriopsis cumingii. The sequence continues at coordinate 61,828,901 of CM068841.1, forward strand.
ACGTTTTGTCAGTGCGGCTTGACATGAAAAAGTCTGTCGAAAACCTGACTGTGATTTATGGAGGAGATGGTACTTGTTAAGACATTTGAAAATATGCTTGCTGATATGTTTTTATTACGTTTTGAAAGTACATATGCAACAGACATTGGTCGATAGTTGGATGGGTCATTATTTTCATTTCCTTAATAAACTGCGAATATATTTGCTAATTTCAATGACCCTAGGAATTTATAGGAAGTGATACTACAGCTAGTTATTTCTTTCAACGCCTCTGAGATTGCTAAAGGTGGACGTTTTCAGAGTTTTGGGATGAATTCCATCTAGACCCTCTGATTTGTATGTGTCTGTTTCATAAAGAATACCGAACGTTGCATTCATTGTTATTAATGGAATGTTGAAACTAAAATGATCGGGTTTTCACTCACGAATTTAGTATGTTTGTCTATGTTAGGCTCTTTAAAATTAAACCTATTGAGCGTTTGGGATATATTAGTAAAAATGAGGTCCAGTTGCATGGCAAAATCTAGCTCATTACGATAATTAGTCCCATCAACAATAATTTGACATGCAGTCAGACGTTGTTGTTGTTGTTCTAGGGTTTAACGCCATTTTTCAGCACAAGATAGGCCATATATGGCGGCCAGTATAACTGGTGGAGGAAGAACCCTGGAAAACCCAGGAAAGAACCACCGACCCACGAGAAGCTACTGGCAGGCTTTCCCACGTACCCACGCTAGCCGAGCCTTGGACTCGAACATACGCAGACAGAGGTGAGGTGGCAGTGATCCGGAACGGTGAGCGCTTTAGACAACTCGGCCACTCGGGGCCCGCAGTCAGACGTACAGGTTGCGTTAAGGTTAGATCTCACAAGCGATTCTAGATGGATCTTTTATCGGAGTCGGAGGCGATGGCTTCTTTATAAAATGAATGTTTGTGTTTCATTATGATTTGTTTGAATTTATTCCGCCACAAACGATAGGTTGTAAAATAAAGTATTATATTTATTACAGGAGTTTCGGTTACGTTGTTCCTCGGCGATTTCATCAGTATACCATTTTGTTTGTTTTGAACGTTTAATTTGTTTGATGTCTAAAAGAGGCGTGTTTATTTAGAATTGTAAATATTTAGTGGTTCAGGAAAGACAAGTCATAATCTGGGTCTATATATGAGAAAGTTAAAGAGTTAATGTGTTGCAGAAGTTCGGTGAAAAAGTCATTTACAGCAAAGTTTTTAAAGCATCTGTAATACATATTTGAGTGTAAATTGTTTTTCTTTTTGCTTGGTTGCTTACGGGCTGCACATATGGGAAAGTGATGACTGATACGGAAACATGGTACGTTTATCTCGTTGAGATAGTCAGGATGGGTAGTGTAGATGTGGTCTATCGGGGTAGAAGTACAGGCTATTACTTTTCCTGGAGCCAGTATTACCTGTGTAAGGTCGTGTAGTTGTATCATATGTAGCCATTTAGAATCAGAGAGGAAATCAATATCAAAGTCTCCTGTGATAATTACTTCATTGTTGGATGATGAAACAGCCTCTAGATCATCTTCAAATTGGTCAGTCCATGATGAGAGGGAGTTTGGAAGTCAATTAGTTGTTGTTGTTGTGGGGTTTAACGCCATTTTTCAGCACACGATAGGCTATACATGGCGGCCAGCATTAATGGTGGAGGAAGAACCCAGGAAAACCCCGGGAAGAACCACCGACCCACGAGAAGCTACTGGCAAGCTTTCTCACATACCCACATTAGCCGAATCCTAGACTCGAACTCACGCAGACAGAGGTGAGATGGCAGTGATCCGTAACGGAGAGCGCTTTAGTCAATTAGCTGAGCAGACATAAATAGACTGACTATTGAGAAAACTTAACTGGATCCATATTGATTCTATGGTAGATATTTTGAAAACTGTTCTTCTCATGTATGCTATTTTAAACGCACATGACCATCCCTCCTCCTATTCAGTTTCGCCGATCTCGTCTCTCCAAATAAAAGTTACTAATATAGATATCAGTCAGGTACATTACAACCTAGAAAAATTTATCATAGTCCAATTACTGCAAGGTTGGATTCAGTTTGTATCGGAAGTCTTAGTTAGTCAATGGACTAGCGGTTAGAATGTCTGCCTCGGATTGTGGATGTGGTGGGTTCGAACGCCGGCCGCGTCATACGAAAGACTTACAAAAATGGTACTAACAGCTGCCTCGCTATGCACTCAGCATTAGGAGGTTAGTGTTAGGATGCTACATGTCTTCGGCATGATGCCCCAGTGCTAGACATCACTATAAATTGCCACACTGCAGACATCGTAGCGATATGACTGAAACATTGTTAAAGCTACGTTAAAAATCAAAATCACACACACACACACACACACACACACACTCACTCTCTCTCTCTCTCTCTCTCTCTCTCTCTCTCTCGTTGAGGTTGAAAAGTTGAAAACCATTCTTCTTCAGACCAAAAGATGTATATTTTACATTTTTTTCAGTCGTTATAGGAATGAGGACATATGTATTGGTTCCTTCAGAGTTAGAGGATGAGATATTATAACCTTGTATTGTACAATTAAAATTATTGCTTCAGACACAGAGACCGTCCTAGCAAATATCTCCAAGAACATGATACTTATTTTTGATTGAGGAATATGTGTTATCCTCACTGAACCCAGATGAATGTTCCTAGTGGTTATGTGTGTTATCATCATCACTGTATCCAGATGGATGTTCCTAGTGGTTGTGTGTGTTATCATCATCACTGTATCCAGATGGATGTTTCTAGAGGTTATGTGTGTTATCATCATCACTGTACCCAGATGAATGTTTCTAGTGGTTATGTGTGTTATCATCATCACTGTACCCAGATGAATGTTTCTAGTGGTTATGTGTGTTATCATCATCACTGTACCCCGATGGATGTTCCTAGTGGTTATGATTATAGTTAGGTAATCCACGTTTGTTATGTACGTACTGTTGTTTGATCTAAATGTCCCTTTTCCAGGCCTTTTAGTTACGATCAAGCCTACCTCGATAGCCATGCCACGTTCTCCGATTATTGTGTTTCTTTTCCCACTCACTATGGGCGTGCAATACATCTTTGGGGCTTTTGCGTTGCCTATGTTGGCACTGGGCTGTTGAGTAGTGCTTACTCACGTTGGTAGGTGTTGCTTTGAGCATAGGAGTAACACTATGCATATATGTCATTTGGTTTGCTGTGTCCCTCGTCTAGCAGTTGGAAATAAAATAGATGGCAGCTGATCCGACGCTAGCAAAAGCACCAGAAGTTTCAGCAGTGATCTTGTATATCTGCCCATACTATGTCCCTGCAACCGTTTCTCCTCTCCAATAAGGTTTGTAGGAGAATATATGTATGGCGTCACTATGAAGAGTGTGCAGACCTCCGGATGCCAGAACCACGAAAGAACTTGTGAAAATATGTTGCAAACGTATTACCAAATGAGACGCGAGCTCGTTACATGCAAAATTTAGATGGCATTAAAGAATATATAAGACAGCCTGTACTATATAACCTCAGAATCAAAAAAGGGAAAATGTCCTATTCGTTTGTTTGGTTATTGTCATGTATATTTTTTAACAGTAAAATTATTATAATTGTTGTTGTTATTATTATTATTATTATTATTATTATTACAAATTCGAATGCTATTTGTTATTATTACAAAATAATATGTAACTGTGTCATTAAATAATAATAAATAATGACGATAATGATAATATAAGAATTATTTAGGATTACGTGCATCCTGAGTCTTCTTAAGCATCTCATCTAGTTTACCGGCATCAATATTTGCAATAAAATTGTCTTTTATTTTCTCGGTTTTTGTGGTAACGTATTTTGTTTTTATCAATGTGTACATTTGCTTAGTTTTGTGGTAGAAACCAAAAGTAGTAGATTAACAAGGACTGAGCAACTATGAAAAGTCGGTCACGTTCATGAATGTAATATAATATTTTATGACATATATCTATCAGCATCATCAGTGTGGTATTAATTTCCTGAACATATGTAGCTCGTTTTATAAACAATTTATATTCGTTGAGAAATTTCGTGGTATGAGTGAAAATTCTGAACCTAATCGGCACCAAAATCGATATGTTTGAGAAGGAACTTTTATCAAATAACTAATAATTTTATGAGCTCTGGAATAAAAGTCTCCAATTACAAACACATGTTTATTCGTTGTGCTCATGACAGTAATTTAGATTCCAAGTGTAGCCATTTCATCTTTAGTATAAAACCTTGCACGATGCATCCACAGTTTTAGAACCAGTTTTATCAACCTTAAACTAAAGTATTGAGCCAGAGTGAGTCATACTTACAGAAGGAGAAATATAATTATTTCGACATCTCATTTAGTTGCCAGATATTGAGTAAGTTTATTGTCTTTCTATCAAACAGACAATGATCCCCCCTCCCGTGACCTTGTCAAATAACGTCAGTGCGAATATCTATATATGTTATCTCTTTGTATTACCATTATTTTGCATCAGAAACGTGTACCATTCTATTCAGATGGTATATCATTAGAATATGATGGGATATTATAAGAGTCGGACCCAATCTCGATTACCTTTTGAAGAGATGTAAGGGCTAGAATTATAAAAACCACATGTACAATTTTGAACAAAAACGCAATTTTATCGTACGTTGTAGGCATCATTCATTATTGTCAAGCTTCTTGTAACCGGGGCGATATAAACAGTATATTTATTGGATACTTAGTTAAATCTCTTTAACGGTTAGCATCATTGATTGGTTCGTTTCCGTAAGACTTGAATTCAGACAGCATCACATACACAGCAGGATTCATCGATACATGTAAGAACTAAAACGGATCTATTCTATATTATACCGATATATGCTACTAGGAATAAAGCTGAATGGGTTGGAATATATACCATCGAGAGCTTGTACGGCTATTACAATGATGCATTATGTACCACTACTAGTATTTCTGGCAATCATCGGCCAACACACATCGTTTATGGCGTATGGTGAGTATATCTTCCTATCTTTGTTAATTCGATGCGCCAACGTGACGTATGTAATTATAAATTAATTTATTTTATACAAATAAAGTTAATATATATATATATATATATATATATATATATATATATATATATATATATATATATATATATATATATATATATATATCTGTGTGTGTGTGTATGTGTGTGTATCAGTGTGTATGCATTTGTATGGGAAAATATTAATGAGTTTTTATGGGCAGTTTTATACATTCACTATCAAATTTGCTGACTATTAATAGTTCGAAGCACTTTATAAAGAAAATCCGACAGGAATGAAGACACATACAGCATTAAGCTGTGGGCCGCCATCTACACTAGACATATTTTCAATTTGTAGAGACAAGTATGCAGTCTATTTTAGGCACGGTTATTTAAATAACTAAAACCCTAATCTTGACTTTGATACGCAATTAACACTCCTAAATCCATATTATATATAATGCGCTAAACGGCTGAGAATGGTATGAAGTAACTGCTTTATATGCTTAACAGCAGAGTATATATCACAATTCCTTTTGTTGTTTTGATGTATAAGAAAAGAGAACCTCTCCACAAGTATTGTAAAAGATATTGCTATCCATGAAACTAAAATGTCGGATTAGCGTACTTTTTGCAGTTCAATAAAACAAAACTCATTATAGAGCTGTGTTTATGTCTTGATTAGAATTTTCTATTATATCAGCATCAACTGGCATTAATGGATCTAGTCTGGTTATATCCATGTGTGTAGCTTCCCCCTCGGCGTTGTTCGCTAGGCCGAAACAAAACATTACTAATTTTGTCTGTTTTATATCGTTCGCGGCCATAGTAATGTATATGGTTTGTGTTTATATTCTTCATGCAGTCTTTGTGTAAGACTATTACAAAATACAAAGGATGTCTCAAAAATATATTTTTCATGATTGCCATTAACAGCCTTAATTGAAATATTTTAGGAGATTATGTGTAATCATGAAGCTTAGTTCTCAACGTCGATCTGCTCTGGTTACTAACTTTACACACACACACACACACATACACACACCCACCCACACCCACATACATATATATATATATATATATATATATATATATATATATATATATATATATATATATGTGTGTGTGTGTGTGTGTGTGTGGGTGGGTGGGTGTGCGCGCGTGTGTGTTTGTGTTTGACTGAGTTAAATAAAAATCTGGATAAGGAAGGTTATAGAGATGGAGGCTGACAAATGCAATTTAATTATATAGACCTTCAGGGGCATTGAGACATATATTAGGAGGGAAAAGAAGCTTGTCAAATCCCTAGCTTTAAAGCGAAGTTTACATCTGTTTAAAGTTGTCTAAGAAAGCATCGAGAAGACACCTTCAAAATTGCAAGTAAACTAAACCGAACGATTGACTTGACACATCAAATATGCAGAGCATCAGGGTGAAGCACCTCTACTTATTATGGTAATATACTCTTATTACATTTAAATTTGATCATTCACATAGCATACACCTGATTAGGTCGCATCACTCGCTGGCTCATTTCATTCCTATATATATGTGTCTCATTTCGCATTGTTCCTCGTTCCTCTTCACTTATCTGGGTCATCACTCGCTTGGCTAGTAAAATATTAGCACTCCTGCACCTTGGGCGGGATACTAAAGCGTTCTTATAAGCACCAAAGGAGCAGTCTTGTGCGATTAACTCACTGTGCTTTTTCAACAGATTGCCTAAAAAAGTGCGAAGATCCTGCATCCATTTTCTTAAATCAAATACAAGTATTGCCAACTTTTACAACAGAAACACGAGAAAAGCAGCGTTTATCTTCATAATAAAATTGCTGTTGGGTTGTCTCGATATCAGTTTATCTGATAAATACTTTCCTTCGAGACCTGGTTTTCTGTGCGTCACATAAGGATACCGCATTCCTCTTTGGACGCGTAATCAAATCGTAGTAAACATGGCTCCTATTTTCAGTTGCGTGTCATGAAATATCCGAATATGGTATCGCAAGTCTTATTTGGAACGCGACACATCGCGAAAAACTACTGCTATGTCATGGTGGTCAGTGTACGGTTACTGTACACATACCAATATATTTTACTATATATAGGTTTAATAAATTCATTTACCTCACACTTTCTGAAAACCATAACGCAATAGATTTTTAATCATGTCATAGCTTTGCCTTTTAAATAGTTGTATTTACTCTATTGCAAGGTATACGATAATTTCAACAATGTCAAGGCTACGGTGTCGTAGCTATCGCTTGGCATGCTCATTCCAGGTGTGAATTCTTTTTTTCTGTGAGGCCTCACCAAAATTAAAACAAAGGAAATCAGAACAATATGTTACGTTTATTTCACTTCGAGTTGACGATGTTCTACTTCAGTTAGGCGAAATCCCGCAAACAAAGCTCAGCGAGTATTGTGTAGTTAGGTTCCTCGAATGAACTGATGAACATTTGATACATCCTGTCGGAACGAATACCTTTATGCATCGACTTCCTGCCATAAATAACCACAAATGTTTTCTTAAGTAATTGCATCTTTTTATTCCGGAGAAGGATCGGTTACACTCGTAGATACCAATGTGTTTCAGACACATATATTTTGTTATTTTCGTCTTACTGACAAGGTCTATTTGTTATAAGACGGTCTCATCATTGGGAATTATTCTAAGCGGGATGTTCAGTTTTCAACATGGGGCACAATACGTAAAAAAATTGCTGAGGAAATGTGCCATATTGTACATATCCTTCAAACTGGTATTGAAACCAGGTCTTAAAAGTTAACGTGTGGAAACAAATTTAAATTAGTACATAATATTAGTAAATAACTTTAGTTCCGCTTCAGTGATAAATATTAGTTGCAGGGAAGCTGATATGAGAGATCGTAAAACGTACGTTCAACGATGAAGAGAAAACAGAAATACATTAATACTCTCATTGGGATTTTGAATATATTGTTACACGCAAGTGGTCCCACCACTGAGTGAATAAAATACAAACGTGAGCATGACTTTGAAGTCAATATTTCCCATATAGATCCTCAAGACAACAGTCTTTGTCAGATGATGAATTCTTAAATGCGCCAATACTACAGATACGGTTTCTAACCACATCATGACCACACATCACGAAACTAAGCTTTCGTGGTTTTTCTTGTTTCACATTAGCTCTTTCATCAGAACCTTCACCAAGCTGAACATCGCTACTTACTGTCATGTAACACAAAATAAACAAAACTACCAAAAACACCCAGTGTAAAGAGTATTCCTATCTCAAATTACGAAACACGTATACACGCATACAAAAAATATCCAGAAAATGCCCAATGTTAAGAAATCTATGCTATCATAAGATCTCTTGAACGCTGTACATTAAGATCTTTGCTCTTAGATATTGACTAATTATTCGGTTTGATAAATACTTTCGCAACACCGACTCCCAATAATCAAACAAATAATCACTAAAATCGAACAAAACTTTAAACGGAGAGGTAAATACATCAAGCAAATACCCAACGGTTATTACTGTTTGCACTGGCTCATTTTCAAAGTTAAGAGTTAGATGTCAAGCAGCCTAGAGTATATCCATTTTTCTTCGATAACAAATTTCACTTTCAAACCGAACAGAGATGTAGTATGCATACCACATGTGCATACCACATGCGTGTATTACATTATAGGCAATTACGATCAGAACATTTAATATACTGTATATTTCATAATCTGTTTCATTTGTCCAAAACCCATCTCTTATGACAGGAAAATGTGAACTAATTGAATCATTAACGAAATATTCATTCCTAGCAATATCTCCTCTTTGCTGATCGCATTGCATTTTGTGCATCTGGAAAAGATAACATAGCACTACAACAGAACACAATATCAATCATGTTCCGTTTTTCAAAACGATTATCGAAAGTCTAAGATGCATGTATTTACGAACCACAGAAAGCTCACCTCTGTCGGCGCGGGTTCGAATCTCAGGCTCTGCCAGCATGGGTATGTGAGAGAGTGTGTCGATAGTTTCCCGTGGGTAGGTGGATCTTGCCTGAACTTGTCCGGGTTCTTCCGCCACCAGATATACTGACCGCCATGTAAAGTATATCACGTGCTAAAAATGTCATTAAACACAAAGTAACAACAACAACAAGTGCTTCCAAAATTATAATTTGTAAAGATCCAAATTTCTTAAAAGGTTAGAATAGACGATTTCTTAAAGTTTAGTATATGGATATTACAGTGAAGCTTCAATTGTCCTTTCACGCATGGTCATATGACAAATGGTTGTATGTATGGGTGTACATTTTAACGGGTTCTGATCAAACTACGTGTATCTGCTCATTGCGCCATAAGCTAGTGGTTCTGGATCCCCCCCCCCCCCAAAAAAAAAACAAACAAAAAAAGAAACAAAAACAACACAACACACCTTTAATCTGGAAAAACGATGTTTGGATAAACAATGTTTTACTGCACGGTTTACATGTACAGAGTGATTTCAACCACGGCATCTTCTTCTGCTACGTTGGCAACCTTAGCACGAATTGGTATACTCTTATAATCTGCTGGAAACATCCGGTATTCATAGAAATATTCAGTCTCAGTCTCACGCTCTAAGATAGCTGATTCAAGCTATTGTTATTGTAGAAAAGAATGCTTCCGATTTTCAAACATTCGTAACAAGAAAACTAAACAAGTGGAGATCGAAAAAAAAATTCCATAATTGTACTTTTCATCGATTTAGCTACCAAATTCTTAATAGAAAATGTTTGCTACAGTTCTTTATATATTTTCCTTCTTTAATCCAGTTTTGTCTCACCACTCCTCACCGCGACCCGCAAGATCAATTCAACATGCCACCACTACCATCCAGTAATGTATGTCCTCTTGCCAATTATTGCTTATTGATGGCAACATGATGTAGAAATGAGTTCTTCCCGATCATTTGGGTGCGTGGCATATATCGTGTCTAAGATTAGTATCTCACGCCATTCCAACGTAGACTGTTTAAACATATTTCTGTTTCTTTTTTTACCAATATCAGTTTTCCGATTTCTCATTTAAAATCCAGAAACCATCGTGTGGCAATAAAAAGTAGCAGAGATACATCCATTAGCATGTTAAAAGGATATTGTCTTAACCTGGTTCGTTATTTTTCTAAAAGGAGTAAAAACAGTGCTCTTCAGCAATTAAGTAGATCTTTTCAATGAATAATGAATCTTTTCTAAAAAATTTTCTTCATAATATTATCATTTTTTATTACAAAAGTCAGACACAAATGATGATGTCATGTCTTTTCTTCCGAGTTTGAAGTCATTCGAATAAGCATACAGTACATAACTGCAACTAACCTCTTTTTCCTTCGTTACTAATCAATATTGGTTTCATTAATGTAAATCTAATTTTCTTTGCCTTATTACATAAGGTCAGAGAGTTTGCATATTAATTCGAACACGTTTCCTTCGATTGGAGTGAGCCATGTAACACTTTTATAAAAGGTGGAGATGTAGAACCCTTTTTGAAATTCTATCATCTAAATGGGAAATAGCCAGGTGGAAAAGATATTAAATCAACTAACCTTACCCAGCTGTACATGTGGTCCGCATTTAATATGAATCGAATTGCCCATCATTAATATACATTTAAGAAACCACGTGTTTTTACAGTAAATTACAGTCTGGTGATAAATAGGATATGCTTTAGTAAAGCTATAAAGTCGTATCCAATTATAATTTCTGATTTATTTGTTAGTTTTCTTGTATTTTTCTTACTTCATTCAGCTCGTACATGGATTCATTTTGTTTCATGCTTTGCTTGTTCACCATGTCAGGTGGTAAAGGTAACTTAGTTTTAAACAAACTAGTTCAATGCTTTGTTTATCATGTGGTGTGATATGGAAGTAGGTTGATGGTGCGGCATTGTTAACAATCAGCATTTAACTACCAACAGTCTCAATTTCCCTTATTATTCCGATTTTAAAGAACCTATTCACAATAAAACATTATTTATTTCATAAAATTATTTAATCATAATTTGTTCACTTCGTAATAGTTACGTCGGAGGCAAATATAATGAGGTATTTAGGATTGCTTCCTGGGTTTTACACATTTTTAGCGCACTATGGGCTGTACATGGCGGCCAATATAACTGGCAGAAGAATAATCCGGTGAGACCCCGCTAAGAACCAGTGGTCCAGGGGCCACTATTGGCAAGCTTTCTAACATACCCACATTGGCCAGGCTCGAGATTCGAACGCATGCGGAACGAAGGTGATATGGGGATGATCGCATGCGCTTTAGAACACGTCATACTATGGGACCCCAAATTCGAAATTAAGACCTAAATGTGGATCAAAGATTTTAGAATATATACAGTAAATGTTTGGCTTGGTACCATCTTTGCTCTCAAGACTGTAATGTAGATAACACTACAGTCTAATACTACGGTCTCTTCTACATTGTCGCACACGATTCGCTCACAGCTGAAACATACGACATGATTAGCAGTCTTTACTATTTGCTACACTTGCTGCACTTATTTATTATACCTTCATCACATTGGGCCGGCTCTATAGTCATTACAATTATAACCATTGCCTGAAAGATTCCATAATCATTTAACCGTTTGATCAATATATTTTCTTGACATAATAATGAGTGGGAACGATGAAGTTATAGAGAATCCGAAATAAGGAATGAAGCAATTGCTAGGTCATATGTAAACTCAGCAAGTTCCAATTAACAGTTCTTTCATCCACAGTAAAACTGTATCATTGCACTTTCAGAACCTTCTTCATAGACAACCCATGAATTTGTCTGACCTTTGAAGCAATACAGTTAATATTTCTATAATTGTTCTACTGCCAGTTTAGCAAACCTCCGGTAATAATACCATATATCATGCTAGTAATGAAATGATTAAGGACGGGAACACTTTCTAATTTTCACTTAATATTGAGGTAGATGCGGTTAAAAATTTTTTTCCAATGAAATCAAAGCATGCCTGATTCGGATGGATGTTTCCGATCGACAACTGCTTCGATATGTAAGAGAAGTTGCTTTGGATTCCGCATGAACAAATGGGGGAAGATTTGACTTCTTGTGTGCGTATTAGACTTTTGATTTTTGCCTGCTTCTCACATTTTACCCCAAAACCCAAAGGTGTCTAAGTTTTTTTCCACAGAAATTAGTATGTCCTTGTGAAGTTTTGTAAGATCTGCTTTAGATCTAACGAAATAAAATCTAAATTCCGGACAAAAACGCCGGTATTGCAACCAACGATTTCTTTAATTAAGAAAATTGGGTCTCGTAGAATGTACTCGTTAATTGACATCATAGTAAAACTCTTTCTTTTTTTCTTCATAATGCTACCCGCGGTTGACTGTGATGAACTGAATTAACGTCAAACGACGTGGAGGAAGTTTACTACCTCATGACGCAAATTGCCTCTCGAGCTTAATGAGTCAAGGTTATCATAGCATTGCAAAGTTATAACGGTCTAAATGAAAACCCATAATTAATTGCGATATGCACTTAACTCCTTCAGAAAATATTACAGTGATGTGATTCATCAATAGACTAACTAGCTATGAAAAGAATGGAACACAGAGTGCCTAATATTTCATTTTAAAGCTGGCCACCTTAACGATGGTTGAAGGTGAAACTTCGCAATATTTAGCTTTTCTAGAAAACGCCACCCCTATCACTGTGCATTACTATGCGCGCTAACAATCGATCAGCTCAATGTTGCTATGCATTTAATTGATCTATGCAAAGTAGTTGTTCTCAAATGAGATTTGTTACATAAGACAGCATAGGAAATTATATCATATCATCATATGTCCCTCTAAAAGGCACTTTACTCTAATTGTCTGGCATGTGTATTACCATCCTTGAATGCGTGCGTTCAAACACTAAATAGAATCAAGCCAAAGTTATATCCTTAATGTTACTTTATCTCGAGTAATTGCATTCCGCAATACTCTGCTTAATTGAAGGTCACACATAATCTCACATTAAACATCAATAAAAAAAACTGATTTTACATAAGTGCTTCTTTCTTCTTTAAAAAACATTCATTAAGGTCGTACATGCCATATAAAGCAGAAGAATGGTGGAGGCGAAGACAGGTCGTACATTTCTGATAATTTCACAAGGCCTCGTACATTATCAGTTAGATTTATTTTCATTTCCGCTAATATAATCTTATTTAACATGGTTTGCATAAAAGGAGATTCCTGTCAAAAGTTTATTGGATAATAAATTTAGGAAGACGGACAATAACTCATCATGCCTTTGGAAAACGACGTTCTAATAGCCAGTCCTAGACACAACTGTTTCATCATGCCTTAGTATATAGTCATAGGTATTATACATTTGTTGGTAAGGCAGGTTTTTATATTTAAGATTTATAGCAAATCAATTATTTGTTTTGATTTTGCTGGTTTGAACGGCAAGTGTAGTACATTATTGGCTACATAATGCATGGGATATGAGAACAAATTTACCTTCCCTTGGTCACAGCGAGGCAGCCATCCTGGGTTGGGCTGGGCGATTATCAAATTTGTGACCTTTAAATTTCTACTCCGATGCTATTTCGACTCATCTGCCGCTGTTCATGTTATTTTGTCTTTTGCACAAGTGCAAATCCCTTTCACATTTAGATTCCTTATCAAATATAACTTGAATTTGGTTATGCTTAAAATAAACTCTTAGTTATTACAGAGACATTTAGCTATAACAAAAATTTACAATCTTTATGATAACCGATTAGTTCTCTTCTGAAGATGGAAGTAATCATCATGGAGCCAGATTATATAAAAACATCTAACTCCAGACAGGTGTTCGCAGTTAATTGACAGATCGATAATTGAATGTCAGCCAGTTTTTCTTTTCTTTTCCATTTGACAAGCAACATAATTTTCGCAATATCTGATATACAGGCAGATAAATGAACATGGTACAGCATTTCTCAGCCATGTTTGTATGGGTTATGTACTGTGTTGGTATATGTACAAAATAAAATTGTGGGTTAGCGCAATTGCCTATCTTGCTATCCTTTCTCTTTACTAAATCAATGTTTGGCCCCAGCAAAGGAAGAAAAAGAAGATGATATTTTGTAAACGTAGAGCTTTCCACGTAATTATCATGCAAATACACTTAATTAAGAACTTAGAATAACAATCATTAACTTAAAACCTCATGGCAATCAAATAGTGTTAAAACGCCATAGCAAGCTTTGTTGTCGAAGCCAGAACGGTAATACTTAGACTCCATATTAGACAGTGATACTGACTGCGACTTTTACCAAAATAAAACACGAAAACAAATAAATCAACTGTCTACAGACAGCAAGGACAACATTATTCACTATTTGGCTCAAGCGAATGCTTTGTGCTCTCGCGTAGGTTTTGTTTTTAATTCAAATATATCTCAAAGGGCAGGTTTAATTTTCTACCTCCTTTTTTCCATTTATTTGCTTATCATGTTTTTCTCTAGTCCGCTTTCTTAATGCAACTACATCTTATTGGTTGTATGATTACAAAGTGCCTTTAAAATTACCATTACTGTCAGAATGGGAGACATGTCCATCTATCATAAACATGTTCAAAATCAAATCATATAGGATTTCATTGAGGCGTATCACATGGTTGTATGGTGCAGAATATCGAGGGAGGCATCGATTTACAAATATACAGTAGAAGATCAGTGAGCATGGCATTTCTAATTCGGCAAAGCGTTTTCTAACAATTAAAAATGGCCACTATGTAGTCTCCGATTGTATATCAGTTTATGTGAGTGTGTGATGTGATTTTTTAACGCAGCTTTAAAGATTTTGCAGTCATATCGCTACGATGGCTGCAGTTGTGCAGTTTTTATAGACATGTCTAGCACTGGGGCATCATGCCTGAGACATGTAGCATAATGTCTCACGCAGAAACTGAATCCTGATACAAGACGACCAGTCCGAACACTAACCTCTTAATGCTGAGCACCAATCCAGGCCGCTGTTAGTACTATTTTGTAAATCTTTTGTATGACTCTGCCGAGGTTTGAACCCGTGACCTCCCGCACCCGAGGCGGACGGTCCAACCACTAGGCCATAGGAGCGGTCCGGTTATTGTTAAAATACGAATCGTACTATTAGGTGTATATAAGGAGAAAAAGGAGCAATCAGATTCATTCAGACTTTTGGAGTCATTCATATTTCTTGTGTTTCTGTTGTAAGCCTGCAGACATGTTTATGCTGTACTTAGATAGTGAGGAAAGAAAACGCATTTGTTTGGACTGTTCTTTGGAAACAGAATGTGTTATTATTTGGACTCAAATAATATTTTAGAACTAGAATGTGCTCATTATTTTGGATTATAATATTACGTTGGAACTGTTGTGAATTATTCGAAAGTGTTCTGGACGACGCCATCTTGACAACGTCACGATTCTTGACGGGCCATTAAATTTCCGCTTTGAAATTAATACAGGGCTTTTCATTCATCTAGGACTTTGAAATTAATACAGGGCTTTTCATTCATTTAGGACTTTGAAATTAATACAGGGCTTTTCATTCATTTAGGACTTTGAAATTAATACAGGGCTTTTCATTCATTTAGGACTTTGAAATTAATACAGGGCTTTTCATTCATTTAGGACTTTGAAATTAATACAGGGCTTTTCATTCATTTAGGACTTTGAAATTAATACAGGGCTTTTCATTCATTTAGGACTTTGAAATTAATACAGGGCTTTTTCATTCATTTAGGACTTTCGTAAAATTTAGCCATGAGTATATGGATTCACATTGTAATACTTTAAGTTCTTCTCACACTTTCATTATGACTTTGATAATTCAATTCTTTGTTAAGCTTTACAAAGCTTGTTGGTTTGGCTTCTTTCTGTAACTTAGTTTGTAACCATAGAATCGTAACAGTTGATATAAAATGTGTTATCTATATACGTGTTGTGGCTTGGACTTTTGGTCCATGACTGAATATTTTATTTTTATACAGAGCTATAAACTGGTATTTGCTAGTTAGAAACTCAGCCTTGACAACGAATCTGTTTTAAGCTTTGGGGTAACTTTCTGATTGGATTGTTGAATATTGCTACATAGGTCAATTGGTTGTATTTCAACGTAAATTAGGTAGTGTAAACGTAATTCACATGGATGAGTTGCGATACAGAGTTAGAACATGAGTCTCGGAGACGTATATAATGAAATAGTTTAACAATTAGTCTTATTAATATTTCCTTGTAGTGTTCTTGTTTTAATATCAGTCCGCAGATGTAGTAAATATTTTGGTTAGATTTAATTTAAGGGGAATGATTTATTTAGATTATTAATTTGAAGCGCAAAATGCTCATAATATTGTCTTGACTAAAGTAAAATTTTGTGATTATTATGAGTTCATTCAATGGCATTATGTACAATGTCATTGTGATACATTCAAGACTATCGGTTCATGAGCGCATTCAAGGATAGTGGTACATTAGCACATTCAGGACCCGGAATTCATTCGGAACACTCTATTCTTTTGGAATTATGATAAACCGTTTAGGATTGTTTTGGATTTAATACATAAAGCCATACGTTCCTCTCAATTGTTCGTCTCACAACTTAGAGAATTAAATTATTAATTATGTTTAATATAACTTGTTGGTTTGACTTGTTTATGATACTTAGTTTCAGACCATATAGTTGTAAGAAATGAAACCATGTAATGAAAGAATAATATAAATTCAATATTAATACAGCAGCAATGACGTCGTTATTAGTTGTGATATTGATGATATCGTTTCCCCCATTAATGCTTTTTCTTCGGGTCTCAGAACATAAGTGGGAAATAAACTATGTGCAGATGATTTCCCTTGAGTAATCTGGCTCGCTTAATTATATGGGCATGAATAATAATTCTCTTATTTTGAATATATGTGTTTTATATTCCATGTGAGAAGGGTTAACCACGCATTCATACCAGCCAGGGAACTGTCTACTGCAGTTCAATTGTACTTTTCTCATAAAGGCATATTACAGTAAGGAAATGATACATCAATCCGTTTGAAGTAGTGTCCCTTATTTTATTGTAATGTAATAAATACGAATTGAAAATCTCTAATCCTTATGCTAATAGTATTTATTCCTTTTTAAACATTATATGAATGTTTTCAAATATATTTTCCTGAAAGATTCTGGGATAGTGATTTCCTTTCTGTTTTGGTATATTTATAATTCAATAGTAACCTCTATATACCTAGATTACTTTCTTAGGAATCCAGAAGGGAGTTATACGTAGATAAGAATTCATTACTGTGTCGACATGCAGCTTTATATACTGCACACGAATGTTATTCCACCGACTTTCTTAAGTAATTTTGGATAAGTGTTCATGGTCAGAATGGTATAAGGTTGGTGCTTACATGCAAGGCGATTGGTACCGTAACTCGCGGACCAAGGATCAAATCTCTGTAGACTACGAATTACAATTTCCTAACCTGTATGATAATGTTATTCTTTAAAATTATGTCAATGTTTTATAGTAGTCTCCTGTTGGATCACGGAATATTTTCCCATCTGTTTGGTGTATATATGGCATTCTCTCTCTCTCTCTCTCTCTCTCTCTCTCTCTTTATATATATATATATATATATATATATATATATATATATATATATATATATATATATATATATATATATATATATATATATATATAATATTTTCATAAAATGAACTACTCATTTTGGTGAATCTATACAGACGTTATCATTTACACTGAAATAAATTCCTGCCAGCGATGTTCTGATTTACGAATTAACAGATTCGTAACTTCAAAGAGCTTCACGATAAGGAACGGCAAAACAGCAAAAATTACTGATACAAATACCAGTCTCTCCCATGATAAACGCCCTAATGTTGTGGGTTTGCCTGTCGCTCTAAACGCGAACAATACAGAAGAAAACTAATAATGCGCATAAAGCGTGAACTGCTTAAGTATATATATATATATATCTATACAGTCATTCAAGCATCCATACATCCATGCATCTACGCTAATTAATTACCCGTAAGTGAGACATGTATTAATTACATGCATTTATATATTTAGAGTTGTAAAATGTATTTTTATTTTGATATATTCATTTCGAAAATCCCCTTCTTCGTGACACAAATCTGCATTTGTTGATGATGTGGTCACTTTTCAACCACGATTGCAAGTTTGTATATTGAGAGATCATGGAAAATAACGTGTTGTTTGTCTTTTGTTTCTTTTTTAACGTAGCTTAAATAATGTTATTCATATCGCTACTATATCTGCAGTCTGGCAGTTTAATCGGCAGATATGTAGTGTCATGTCACGCCCAGCCACATTATCCTGACCAGATACTTGCCAATCCTAACTCTAACCACTCAATGCTAAGCGCTAAGCGAGGCAGCTGCTAGTACCATTTTTGTTTATTTTGTATCATCTGAGGCGGACGCTCTAGCCACTTAGGCCTCCTGAGCGGTCCATAGATTAAATATATTTTTTATATTTGCATTTTGTTAGGAAAACGATATAACGTATTTGAAATGTTTTTCTTCTTTCTATGAATTCTACTCAATTCCACAGTTCCGTTTTAATACCGGAATTTTTATTTTTTTATGCATTCCGTCAGTCCAACAATATTTTGTTTACAAATCATTTTATTAATATGTATTAATAGTGCTATAGTTATATGCTTGCCCATCCATGTCTGCGTTTCTGTATCAGGACAGATGTACATTATACACCTGGAACACCTGCGCTTTATTCATGCGATCATATTACTTACAAATAAAAGTCAGTATACAAGAGATAAATGTCTTTAAGACCATTATATTAAATGTCAAATCGTTGCACAAAAATAAAAAAAGGAATAAAAGAAAATTAAAGTGCAAACCCAATGCTAAGCATCGAAATCGATGATAGTTTGTACATCGCAGCAAAATTCTAACACATCACCGTTAATTGTGTTCACTCAACCATTAAACAGCGCATTTCATTACAAGATGATTAATCAAGTCCTATAATGTAATCACCGGTAGATATACTTGAAACGCAAATTTTGATTTCGATTTGTGATTCCAAGCATCAGTATGCCGGGTTTAGGCTCGTTACCTTTGTTCTCGAAATCATTTCACAGCTCTTGGATTCAGCTAATAATTTCTAATCTCTAGGGTTTATCCAATCATTTCAAACATCTTGGATATACCTATGTCAACTGGAAGCCCCGGCTAGCCGATTTGTCTAAGGCACTCCCATATAACGATCCCTGCCATCTCTCCTCTCTCCGCGTGGGTTCGAGTCTCATTCTGCTATATAGTAAGTGAGGATCAAAAACTGACTTGGTAGCATAATGTTCTCTTTCTGCAGTAATTTTTTTTTAATAATGTATTTAAGTGGAGGATATATAAGAATATTGGCGAAATAATGCTCACATTTCTTTATTCATGAATATTCGAATGTCATAACTATATCGGCACGTTTTCACATGTGAAACTGCATGATTTCACATCATCTTATGGATCATTTAATTGTGTGTGTGTGTCTGCAGAATTTACGGCTGCAGCAAGAAAATCGAACACTTCGAACACTAGAACAATATATGGAAACTGCATTACCTTTCAGACATAGAAACTATTTTTTTTAATTTTTTTTATTTATTTATTTAATTTTTGCTGAAGAAATTTGACAAAACGCTGTTCGCGCCTTTCGAAATTATTACCTTTTACTACTTTGACAACATTAAAAGCACTTTGTGATGCATTGAAGAATATGACTTGTTTTGCGGTCAGATGAGGTCAAATAATTGACAAAATGACAACCATGTATTTACAAGAACAGGGTAGGTCGTACCAATTGCACCGATCTTTCAAGTCGCCGTTATTCGTATAATAATCACCACTGATTAAAATATCGTGCTTTGGTTTTGTTTTTGTTTTATTTAGTACAGCAGGAAGAAATATTCCGTTAGAAACGGTCGGAAAGAACATATCATCTATGTATTTGATTACAATGGTGAAGAAAACATTTAAAAGATAAGATGATAAGGAATGACTTAATCTATTTCGAAGCGATTCATTTGCTAATTTTATGAAACAGATTTTAATAGCACATATACCTAAATAGCAGGCATACATACAGAAAGACAGACACAAAAAGGAAAAAAATCAACCTGTTTTCAGACATCATTTAGGTTTTACGTGTGCAAAATGGTGATTGGTTTTTTTTGACTCGTTTGAATAAAAGCAGTGCTTGTGGGTTTGCAATGCTCATTCTAAATTTAATGCTTTATGTACACAATCCATTGTGAAACAAAATTAGAAGTTTCCAGACATCATTTGTCCTGTAGCTTGGATCTACAAACCACATGGCAGGTGAAAGATCAGTTAAAGTGGAATCGTTCGATTTTAAGCGTGGAAATAAGTATACATTTTTATGTAGATTGGCACCACGTTTTCTACTTGGTAATCACATAAATAAAGTGTTAAAAGTAATGTTGATAGCTGACTGTGTTTAAACAGCAATCACACTGTCATGAAAGTTTATTTGAGAACTAAATGAAATATGAAATAACAAAGTACGAAAGTCGAATTTTATGTTTTTGTTTTTACTGTCAATCATGAAATTGATCTGAACGTTATCTTCCTTAAGTTCCAATTTATCTTCAGATTTAATCGTCAAAACAGTGGGAAAACTCGACAACAATATTACAACGTCTAAATACATACAGAATAAAAGCATCAGTTAAACCTGATGTTTAATGCCTTTCAAAGTGAAATTTATCGAATCCAAATTGAAAGGCTATTTAATGTATGCAAGCTAACATCTGTTGATTTAGTATATTCATGAAAATAAAAATGTCATGGATACAATAAAATATTGTCTCTCTACCAGTACATTAAGCATTTTGTGGTTGACGAAGCAATATGTGCTCGGTTCAAAATGAATTGGTAAGAAATACTTTAGAAGAAATGCAATTAAATGTAAGGTGAGATAAAAGTTAGAGAAAAAAAAAAACAACACTTGGACTGAAGATTCTAGATTTTACCAATTAGAGCGAACACGAATATTTATTTCCGAACACTATATTTTGCACATAATTGTGTTGCTTCACTGTATAGTTCTCTGTAGATACTCCAAAAAAGTGGCTGGAAAAGTGATATTGGTGTGTAACTGTAACCCATCAGTCTAGAGCCTAACAAAGTCAAATATTGGTCGAATGTCGGCGACAAGGACGTGATTTATCACGTTCTTCTAGTACAGTACTTCAGTTATAGCGTAAGTGAATCAGAGAGAGAGAGACAGACAGACAGACAGACAGACAGATACAGAGAGACAGAAACAAACAGACAGACAGACATATAGAGAGACAGAGAGAATATGACGGATTCGGAAAAAATAAATACAATTGTAACATTAATTTAGGTTGTGGAGGCAATGAGGGAAAAAAAGTAATGAGAGTGTTCATTAACAGACGAAATCCATAATTGCTTTTGGAGAATTTATTACTAGGATGCTGAAGAGCATGGTGCGGTAATTATAAGGCCTAAAGGCTATTATTGAGCACAGAGCGGTACGCTAAGGTTTAACGACTATTAGACTTGATTACCTACAGACTGTGAAACCTGTACTATTACTGAGGCGAGATTGCTTAAAAAGAGATGAAGATTGCACAAAATAGGGATTGCTTTGTAAACTTATGGGAGTTAGGTAACATACATAACTAGATACCAACGCTTTTGCACAAACGATTTCGAATGTAGCGGTGTTTGTACGTGTACAACTATATGGCCTTAAATTAAGTAATAGAATAAGAGCGAAAAACAAATAAATTTTGTAAAATTCAACAGATTTTATATCCCTAGCTTTCAAAGTGAAACTTGATAAAGAATTTCTTACAGCATTGGAAAATATATATATATATATATATATATATATATATATATATATATATATATATATATATATATATATATATATATATATATATATATATATATATATATATATATATATATACATACAACTATGCAGTCTTAAACTAAGCAACATATATAATCAAAGCTAACAAGATTAGTAAAATGCACCAAATAATGTGTTGTTATATGCGATTTTTTCACCCTACTTAAAGTGAAAATTTAATAGGAGCTTAAAGTATTATAAATTAAATCATAAATAATCCTAAACGTTAAGTAAACTATGTATTGTTTGTAAAAAAGACAAATCACAGGTATGTACAAACACTATATCTTCAATAATTGACAAAGGTCAAGTGCACAAAACATTATGTTCAAAACAGTATGTATGTATGTATGTATGTATGTATGTACGTACGTACGTACGTACGTACGTATGTATGTATGTATGTATGTAAAATGCGCAAACCTTAGTTAACTCCATTCAACAATTTATAATGTATAACCTGATTGTCGCCAAAGCGTTCCAAACTCAACATGTTTGCCTTTCGAATGTTATCTTATGGGCGATTCTTTTGTACCAAGGTCGTCATATTTGCTTGGGAGAGTCTGTCTTCAAGACGAGATTTGGTATAGTTCACCATATTTGATAAACTCAGCAATGCAGTGCATTTTGAAGCTACATGTTTTTGAACACATTATTAAATAGATTTCCTAAGTTATTTGATCAATTTGTTTTTTCAAGTATTTAAACTAGACATCGCAAATATTGGACGCAGACGACACAGAGAAGGACAGAGAGCAAGCTGTCTTATTGTTTACATAAAGAGTTTTCGCTTGATTTGAAACGCCAATAAAGTTGATAGTGTTAGGGACCCCTGGCGACAATCAGGTTAGAAATTATTAATTAATGAATGAAATGACTACGATTTGTGTAGTTTTATGCATTTTCGGTTTTTAAAATCGATCGGGGGTACACATGGGAGCGATACGAATGCTTTAGATACATCCACAGTCAACATACCATTTGGTAAACGATGTTAAAGATGTTATGAATTGTACGTGATACTGAAACAGCAATGTTATGACCGGTTAGGGCAAAATTATCTGCATTATAGGCGCATCGCGTCAAATCGTAATAGTTTAATTTACTTCAAGTAATGATCGGAATACAAATGGTATTCTATAAAGGAAAGGCATCATTTTATAGTAGTGTCGAAGTTCATTTTAAAGAAAATAAATGTTCAAGCATACTCATTCTAAATCATCTACAAGCTTAGCAATATCTGACTATGCCATTCGTATTCGTTTAAGACGGAGGGCAATTGAGGGCAATGGAGTTGATGACGTCTCATCAAACTTACTTTTTTATTATTTAAAGAATATAGGACGGGTTGGGTGATTGGTGAACATAGGTTTATGCTAGTGAGTTTAATATATTGTACATGGGCAAAACAATGGAAACGTTTTTAACTAATGCAAATTACAGAGAGAGAGAGAGAAAGAGAGAGAGAGAGAGAGAGAGAGAGAGAGAGAGAGAGAGAGAGAGAGTGTGTGTTTAGAAACCGCGAGACCACTTTTGGGGCTTGTTTCAGACCTTGCAGAATAAGTAAGGAAATCTCCATGATTCCAATCTAGGAAGATTCTCCAACTCTGAGGTTGAAACTGAGTTGAAAATAATGTCACTTGCAACTGGTCTGAACTCGAGATTTTGTTTGAGCCTATCTGAAATGACTTTTCTCAGCAATATCAATTTTGCAAAGACGTCAGTACCAGAAACGCTTCTGAAACATGTTCATGAACCCTGATAACTTTGCCGTTGATTTATTTATTAAAAACTACATGTTCATGAACTCTGATACTTTACCATTGATTTATTGATTACAAACTACAGCGTTACAGTTGAATGTGACTCCATACATGCCATGAGTGTGGATTATGGTTTTCAAGTTGTAAATATGATCATGCACTGCATAAAAGAGGTTTTCTTTTTTCTAAAAGGTATAATGACTATCCCTTTAAGATTTTCTTTTTCAAGTTCTAGTAAATTAAAGAATAACTCAAAATAGTTAGGTTGAAAAGTTTTTCGCAGAAATGCGACATTCTCACATTTATGCTTGATACAGTGAGAGGGTAAAGTCATGCTAACCTATGTTATTTTCATTTTATATTTAGTACATTTTAATTTCCTACGTTCTTGTAGTGCAGTACCTCAGTTATAGCGTAAGTTAATGAGAGAGAGAGAGAGAGAGAGAGAGAGAGAGAGCATATGACGGATTCTGGAAAATAAATAAAATTGTAACATATGCAGACAGAAAGACAGAGGATCCACTTGATTTAACATTTGATTTGCATTAACGTAAAACAACAGGTTAACTGGGGAAAACAATTAAGCCTGATGATGAAGTTAAGTTCAGCAGGACGTATATATTAAGCCGTTTACGAAATCATGCTTGTAATTTGTATTAGCTTTCCTGACCGTCAGGCCAATCTAAAGTATGGTATGGCAATACAATTATATGGGTTGTCATCTCATGCTGTTTTCAATTTCTCATAAAGCGAAAAATCATGCCCAACTTGCCAGTAGTATTCTGGAATGAAGTAGTTTCCAGTCCGTACCAATAAAACCGATCAGCCATCAACTAGGTCGTAGTTATTAAATGGATAACAACCTTTAGACGAGTGCTAAGCTTTGGTTGAACTATTTTAATCAATGTTTACATCAATCATCTAAGTTCATGGTCTTTTCCGTGCTGCATATGTTGCCTTTATGCCATTAAGTAAGGTTGTCATTACTATAGTATAAAAATTAAAAAAAACAAACAAACAAGATTTTCACATAATGTCTTGACAGTATGCGAACAGAGATTTACATAAAGCACCCTAACGTCATGGTTTTTATTCAAATCCGTTATCAAATATGGTCTCCGTTGCTAAAATCTGGAAAAATATTTAAGGAAGTCTGAAAACAACTAAATAGAACTGAACCAAATTTGGAAATTAACCATTACGGTATTAAGGCTGATTCACTTTTTAAATTGTTTTGAAATTATGAAACTCCCCATACTAAATTCCCTAGCGTTATTAACAATTAAATGAAAGAAACATTAAGTATTTCTTGTCTCGAAACCCACTAGAAACATTTGATCAAATTTTATAAAAGCCATCCATTTATAAAACCCGCTTACCGTCTTTAAATGCCCACGTTAAGCAAATCAGCCATTTGATATGGCCTCTGGTAAACAAACAAATTTTAATTACTCTTTTCAGCCAAAATCTCTTCAGCGGAATATTATTAAATTGAAAGGAAGGCATGGTAGTACAGTATCTTTTCAGCTTTTTATAAAAGATGCTAATATATTGTCAAATATCCACGAAGATACAATACTAAACTAGTTATAAACCTTGACATAACTCTTGGTATAACCAATAAAATTAATTCGGTTTATTTATTTACTTTCCATTTGCATTTTGCTATGTTTTTCTCTACAGTAGACATCCTGCTAAAGCATATATTGTCACGGAATAGTATAAATTCTTTAATTTATTCTATACGTATACTCGGTTTGTGTTTTTGTGTACAACGATACTAGATGGTGATTTATGTATATTGTACAGTATTTCGAAATAGTGAGTTCGGTTTATCCTATGGCGCAAGTGGAAGTGCTTTCAATGGGAAAAACCAAATGCTCCAGACACATACAAGGTGTGACGACTTCGTGTGTGTATAAATGCCTCAGCATAAGATAAAATCTTCACATTACAGAACGTCTTGTCAGTGAGTGTTCTACTTTAAGAACTTGCACATCTTCAGCTGTAGAGCTATGTGAATTATTAATTTCTTGTGTATAAGCTATAACTATCAAACTACCTCCTTTATGTTTTATGTTTGCTTTATGCTTCGGTTTACATAGTATAATGACAAATATTTTATATTCTTGTTTGTGACTTAGCAAGGGATTTATATTAGCAATATAAAAATAAAGCTGCATATTTAAGAAACGTTTAGTACCGTAAGAGTCTTGCTAGGCACGTTTAGGTTTGCTTTGAACCTGTTTGTTGTTTTGTAATTGTGCCGATAACGTAATCTGTATAACGTCATTACGTTTTATCGTCTATGCCCGTATCATGCATAGTATACGGTGTTAGATGTATTTTCAGCTGACCCGAGTGATCACAAAATTATAGGAATGATCGGAGTCCAGGTGGTGCCAGCTGTATAGATAAACATCTAAGTCGACCATATCAGCTGTGAAGCTGAACCATAGCAGCCGTAGAGCTGCAAAAACGGTGGTGCTGGTCGAGTAGCAGGTGATCGGGAGTTGCTGACACAGATTGGTGGGCGCTGATTGCTTGATTGACCAACCTGAAATACTGACGGTTTGATTGGCCAGTGTGACTGGTAGCCGAGTGTGCTGGTGACGGAGTGTGTAACTCCATACATGCAATATTTTAGCCGTGTACTAATTTTTGGGGGTTGTAAAACCCAGTGTGTTCTTGGGACTGTTTAGAGAATTTGTATATATGTCCCTTTTTGTTTACATAATTTCGCTATTTGAGTCAATACATTTTACTATGAGTAAAATACTAAATTTGTTTTACTATTTGAGTAAAGCTCATCGATCTTTTCTCTGTGAAATCAATGATTCACCCCTTGTTCTTGTACTGAGTAAGGTCATTTATTTTTATTTTTATTATTAAGTCCGTGCGTTTTACGTTAATTGATCCAATATTTGGATCATATATACGCACATATTAATCATAATCAATTGCTCAATCCAGTCGTTTCTTATTAAACATTGTACTTGTATCACCATCAAAAGGTGTCTGTTGTGAACCCGAAATCCCACCCCGTTATCTTGTTTCACATATAGTGGTTAATTACTCTTTTTTGTAATTATCATATATCAGTCAGGTGCTCTCTCTTTCTCTTTACATATATATATATATATATATATATATATATATATATATATATATATATATATATATATATATATATATATATATATATATATGGGTTTAGATCATGTCGCATTCAATGTTGTGGTAGCAGTTTATTTGCAAAAGGGGCAAATATATAGAGACTTTACTTGCCTAGTTTACGGTTTTCTTTTCCCAAACAAAACTGTTCCAATACCAATTATCGAAGCAAACAGGAACGTTACATAAAGTCACAAGACGTTTCACACAAATATTGTTCAATGATAGAGAACCGTTACGGATCACTGCCATCTCACATGTCTGCGTGAGTTCGAGTCTCGGATTCAGCCAATGTGGTTATGTGAGAAAGCTTGCCATTAGCTTCTCGTGGGTCGTTGGTTCTTTCCGGGGTTTTCCCGAGTTCTTCCTCCACCATTTATACTGGCCGTCATGTATAGCCTTCTTGTGCTGAATAATGGCGTTAAACCCTACAACAACAACAACAACAACAACAATGATAGAGTAAGGAATGTACCTTACAGGTAGTTGAAGATTCCGTCGTGCCTAAAGCGTAATCTACAAGACTGTTTATTTTCATATTTGAAACTTCGCTTGCTTTGTGCAATGGACAAGTTGAATTCTGAATGCCTGGTTAACCAGTATTGGAAGCATATTAGGCATGGTACCCTCAGAAACGTTCATTACTTCTCAGACACGTATTTATTGGATAACACATCTAAAAGGAATTCAAGAGATTACAGTATTGGAAGTGCCAATCACAACATGATTGATGCTTTTGTCTGAAGTACGTATGCTCCTTCTGCAGACAAAATGTCCGAAAAGTGTAGACACGTGATAAACGCTGTATAAATAAGTTAAACGATGCAAACCAATTGTGGTAATTTAATGAGATCAACGTAAGCATGTATATTATTTACTTATGTCAGAAGGCTTCCAACTATATGAAAGTATTTTGACTATGGTCAAAAAATGGAAAACCAAAACGTTTTATTATGCACGGGAATATTTTAAACAGTCATGATCAGAAACAAATCAACTGATGTTTTTCATCTACATCGACGTTCTTTGTCTTAGGAGCCTACATGATTGTAATCGTTCTTGTAAGTTATTCACTAAAATAAACGTATGATAACATTCAGATAGTTATAACTAGAGTTGGATGCCATCACAAATATCGGCACATTTTTTGTGTCACTCGCTTCACCATTGTTGTCCACCCGGCTACAAATTTCGGATTCGAAACCTCAATTTATTAAATATTCATGGAATATTACATAGTTGACGTGGCCTTAAATATGGATGTTCAATCGGTATTTCCGTATCACACACTGATTAAGATTAAAAATATTTAGTGTTTTCTTTGACGTCCTTGTTTCTGTATTATTACAAGTACAGATGAAATTTTGTATGAATCTCAATTTGTTTTGAATTTCATTCATATATGAAAGCTATACATTCGTATAAAGCGTCAAAGAGATAGAATATTATAAATACAAACTCGCAGACGTCAAAAAAAAAAAAACACAACATTATTGGTTTTAATCCACCATAATCAAATGACGGGCGTGATCGTGTACACGAAATAGTACCAAATTTTAAAATGCCACTATATCAATTTGATTTGCCCTGACCGAAACATTATGGCTTACATTCCTGTCAAGCTCATGGAACTGTATCACTATCCGAAAGCCAGCGACGATAACTACCGTATTGTCATAGATTTTGGCAGTATCAAGGTTGACGACAAAATGCGGATAATTAAACACGTGGCGTGAAAGGGTGTTGTATACAACGGCTGATTCACGAGAGTTTACCCTGTGCTTACCAATTACGAAGCAAAGGAACGAGGAGAAATTCGTGTGACAAAAAAGTATACTCGCTATTAACATCACCTACATAGGATACTCGCTGATCAGCGTCTCAAGAAATGGTCTCATGGCAACATGTTACCGGTATCGTTTTGTATTTGAGGCTCATCGAAGATCCCTTCCGGTAGGAAGTGTCGTGGATCATATGAAGGGTAATAAATGGTAATAATCGTCTTAAAATGAGAGATGGTGACCACAGGTTAAAACATTCGTCGTGGCCATGGCGATGAAATTAATTCTAGACCTGGTCGTCCTGTCATCGCCACAAATAATGGTACCGGGGATTGGAGCGAGCAAGATTCCAAACCGCTATCAGCCAAAGAGTTAAAGATTAATCCTAGAGTGATACAATTTATCGCCAAACGGCAATGCAAACCAGATTTTTCCAAAGATTTCATATTCGATTCTCATTTCGTTACGTTTAATCCGACGAAATGTTTCCGTCAGACGAAATCCGAGTCAGGTACAATATGATGTCGGCCACCGTCCGCAACTCTAATTGAACAATCTGTCTCGAATCTTCCTTCTCGCAAATACGATCTATCTTGTTTAAAATTTTGTCGTAAGTCAAAAAAGCATATCTAACACTATGTTATTTGGTCTTTAATTTCTGATGGATCTTCTTGAGCATGGCTTGCAACACCAAACCTCACCCCGAATAAAATAAGCGTGAAAGGATTGGCTGCGGAGACGATGACGGCCATATCCACGGAGTTCAACCCTACGGATAACTCTCTCAGAACACGCCGATCATACTGGTAAGCGTGCTAAAACACATACACATTCCGATGGTAATAGCAGTAATGAAACTAATTCTTTCCTGTCCTCGGGCGAAAGGCTTTTGTCCTCGTGATTAAAATCGAGTATCGATCTCTGTTTGTTTATATGACTCCAGTAGATTGTTCGAAGATGAGTTATGATAGGACAAGAATTTGATTAACCTCTGTAATATATTTTCTGCCATCTAATTCGATCTTCAATGTTTTCCTCCGTTCGGATGTAGCCGTTAAAACAGTACCGAAAGTATTTTCCCAGATTATAACCACCTCTGAGAGTAACTGTGCATATACAGTCGTCCCCTCTTGCACGCCCAACGATTCTAATCAATATATAGTCTTAGCTACCTGGTTCAGATGCACTGATTTGGCTAATGATTGTAAAACTAGAATGTAATAAGCTTGGGCGATTTTTTGTGTTTTCCACTCAGCTGGGTCTGCATCATCACCCCCACTCGGATCTTTTGTCGACGAGGCCGCGTCATTTTGTATTGCGTGATTTGTTTAGCTACCACTTTATCCATGCAATTATTATCTATTTTTACGCGCTTCATAATCTTCATTTAATGCGCATTTACGACGTTTAATAAACGCCGCTCTTATGCTGACATCACCAACACCATAATGAGGTTCAAGTATGATCGTTTGAACAATTTCCTCGATAATTATTGCTAATTGAGCAAATTCTCTGTCGTTGAAAACATTAAAGACAGTCACATATCTGTTTGTTTCCCGACGAAACGTCCTGTCATTTCCACAAATACTGGAAACGGGGATTAGAGCGACCACGATTCCATAGCGCAAACAGCTAAACCAGGATGATATAGCTTTTTTTTACGAGAGTAGATCTCAGATATTTGCAATTAATATGAAATGGTTAAAAGAAAAATACCTTAAACCATACGTTATTGCAATTCAGCATTTGTCAGCAAAGTAAACAAGACTTTTAGCAGTTACGGTATCAGATCAAAGGTAAGAAAGAAAAGCATGGGGACCGGAAGTGGCAGTGTTACAAGGTCGGGGATCCACGGTGAATAAGCCGGTGGTAGTGCCACCATCTGTGGTGGCGGCACAGTTAGCAGCGGAGCGGCTGGTGCTGAGATCCACTAATACCAGTAGAAATCGATCATGGACATTCTAAGACATGTACTAACTCAGAAATTACTAACGCGCGACTTGTGGCAGATGTATCGGGATTTGATGAAATGACGAAGTTAACTTATTTTGTATAATTTTGTAAAAGACATGTCTCTCGATGATTTAACACCGTTATCTCAATAACATTATTCGAGTTCGACCATTAAGTACAATCTGCCGATACAACTCGGCTGTAATTTGGAATTCCTTTTTTAATTTCACTGAGAAAAATAACTTAATTTATTACCTCATCGAACATTGTTCGGTGCCTTCATGCAATCCATCAAGATGTCACCAAGGGGGTTATAACATCACCGATATTTGCTCGGCTCAAGACCGCTAACGGCCAAGATGCATCTAACATTATAATTTAGCTGAATTACTTGACGTTGCCTAACATACTCACCCTTGCCGGAAATTACTCGGTTGATTTTAATTTGCAGCGCACGTCGGGGTCTCTGCTCCGTTTTTCTTGTAGGTTTTTTACTGCCAATGGCGTTTATGAAGGGGAGTTTCCGGGTAAAATTACAAAGGTCAGAGTTTCTACATTAATTATTTAATCGTTCATGGTCCTGTTTTCGTTGGGTTCTACATTCAACGTGATTTATTCCAGAGCGATTAAGGTGTGTCCCTGGTCGTTGAATCAATTGTGGCCGAATTCGTTCATTTAAAACCAAGTCACGAATACTTATGCAATTTCCGAAATCACGCTATGGCTTACAACAACAACAAGATAATCTCGGTTTACCTGCATTTGTGCAGAGAAGCGACTTAAGATGCTTGCGTCTTTGAAACTTTTAGGTAACACGAATGTATCTCCAATATGCTATGTGGGTGCGTCAAGCGCACTAAGCACATTATGTAAACGAGACATGTAAACATGTCACAGACACGTTTGGTAAGCGCATATCCAACGTAAAGATGTATCGAGCATGTTTTCAACCCATGCAACCAAAAAGTGCAGTAAGATGTACAATCAGGAGCTACCGACGTGGCTTCTCAGTAGGCACAGACGTAGCGTAAAAATAGCGAGTAAACACACCTTCAATGTCGCTTGCACTGCCAACGGAAGTCAAGCGCGCTATCGAAAAAAAGTGACAGTTAATCGCTCGGCACATCCGAGCAGGTATTATAGTATCAGGAGAGAAGTGCCGGATCTGCTTGAAATGCAAGCACTGCTGGATATACTGTCAGTACTAATAGTGTAAGCAATTACGGTGTTCTGTTGAAAGGTGGGCTGAAAATAATCTTGGATTTGCCTCTGGTCGAGCTTTGATGGATGCCATCGCCCAATATGCATGCTGTCACCGCTGAGCTCGATTTTTAGCGTGTTCATAGTTATTGCTACCGTCTTTAGAGACGTCAAACCTATTTTAGTGCCCCAGCGAGATTTTCCTACACAGTCCATGCATAAAGCCGCTTCAGTTCCATACAGTCAATTCATTTTCAGTTGGTTATCTTTATGGATCCCAAAAATCATCTTCACGGTTGCGTACACGCTCGAAATCGAAATCAATATTACCTAGCATCACGAAAACCTTTTGATCAAAACCAAATTTTCATGCATCAGCTCACGGTGGCTCAGGTGACAAACACGTGGCGAGTGGCCACCAATGCAGGCCGTGAACGTCCCAGGCACGTGTTTGTGGATTTACAGCTATTAATATGGCGTGTGAATCGGAAAAGAAACAAACTATTTTGGATAACTTCT
Source organism: Sinohyriopsis cumingii (assembly GCA_028554795.2). NCBI lineage: Eukaryota > Metazoa > Mollusca > Bivalvia > Unionida > Unionidae > Sinohyriopsis > Sinohyriopsis cumingii. The sequence continues at coordinate 61,861,307 of CM068841.1, forward strand.
TGGTAAGCCACATTCATGCCAACATTAATTCGAGGCAGTGCCTCGAGTGAGAACTTGAATGCAATTACGATATCACTAATATAAATTACACCCTGCTGTAGATGTTGCTCATGGAAGGCATGTAAGAACACCAGAACACTGACACGGGCAGGCAAATTTTACCCTACCCTATTTTTCATCTACCCTGTTTTTCATTTCGATATCTTTCCCCTCCTCTGATAGGTTGATGACGCTGAATGTTCTCAACGGAAACGTGTATATTCTGGTGTAATAGTGGAAATGTAAAGCATTTATACAGCTGTTTCGGAGACCTCTATCATGTGACAGCTTCAGACACAACGTGGTTGGTCCAGAAAGATGATCATAAGCAGGACAGTTGTGGGAATGCTTTTCATTTCCAGAAACGCTAGCGTTTCCATTTTTGTCATGTGTTCTGTACAACATGCCCAGACATACCAAACGACGAAGAAAACGTGATCTCCGCTCTAAACACAAAATCGGTCCGCGTACTCGCAGAGTCTTAAGACTCACTCGACTGAGGGCGGTGCCCGTAGAAATGCGTGAACTTTAGATAGTGGTATTGCTTGGGCAATCCTACCTGTGATCAAGAGCCTCGGTCATAAAATTGTATCTTCGGTGTTATTACCGATAGTAACGGCAGTTTCAGCAGAAGAATCTTCGGAAGCGGCAGAACAAGCGAAGAAAAGCGGCAGCAGAGCTGCTGGGTAGGGTGGAAATAAGTTTGCGAGTGGCGTTGCCAGCCGTGGCAGAAATTCCAAACGCAGAAATCATAAATAATCGCATCCATATAAATAACTAATGCCATAAATCTCAGCAGTATTACATTTTTGTCAGCATCGCAAGAGAAAAAATATTTAACCAAGATGCAGTTGCAGTACCCTCTGTTCCACACGGTCCTGAAAAATTCATGCTAACGGCAAAGCAGATCGCTGGACTCGCCAAACGAGCTACATCTAAAAGGTGGCACGTACTCAGGTTGTCTGCAGCACAGCCCTCCAAGCTGGAACAGTTTATCACACTATATCGATATTCACAAACCGATCGAAAATCTCCAAAAACCTAAAGGAGAATGTACTTTACACAGACACCAATATACGGACCAGTGGAATCATCTGGATTAGCAACTCCATGACAACGACGAACTGCTTTCTGATCAAGAACCTTATAACGGTATTGGTGTGAAAGCGATGAGGCACGTATATTTGTCACAGACAGCATCCAAACGATGAAGCCAGATAAGACGAGGCGATGTTAAGCGAACTTATCGAAATTTGAGAGAGCGAATCAGACGCGGCTTAGTGCAAGGAGTTGCTGAAAAACTTTACAAACCAGTACAAAACATTTCCTTGGCATAAGGTGATTGTTGTACGGGTAGATGATATTCGGTCCCAGGACTTAATTTACATGAGAGATTACAGCACTCTTAACGATGTAGTCAGAGTATCCTTTGCAATCATCAATGTGTTTAACAACTTCGCTTGAGTCATTCCGTAAAAAAATGCAAAAGGATATTCGATCCGTATCGCTGTCAATACCAAAGAGAAAAAAAGAGAAAATATGGGTTGATAATGTTAGTCAAATTTAGAGCTAGACCATCTCGGAATGGCTTGGAAAATAACATAACGCTGTAGAGCACACAAAATGAAGGTAAAGCCATAGTGATCAAGCTTTTGAACAGAACTTTAAAAAATTGCATGTGGAAAAGGTTTAACAACAATTACACTAACCACTGTTTAGAGAACGAGTACAATCACACGTAGCATTACAATGAACTCTACGGAAGCCTGGCAAAATGGGCAGAAACGTGATTGAGAGACGCGCTATTTTTAGATTCCACAAAATTTACGTCGGGAACCGAATGAGAATCAACAGGCAAAACAGTACATTTTGGAAAAATGACTGGACCGAATAAGTATTTGTGCTCGTTAAAGTTAAAAAAGATTCCCCTGTCACCTACACGCTGAAGGATTCAGCAGGATAACCTATCTATTTTTTTTTTTTTTACAAATAGGAACTGCGAAAGATGGACCAGGAAATTTAAAGGATGGAGAAACTTATTTTGTTCAATGGAAATAAAAATCACTCGTCAAGTGGTTTGGCTAATACTGATAATTTAAATCGTGTAATCCACTGCGTCCCTGAAGACTCAAGTCTTAGACAACTCTGAGCTCATAATGCGATAACGCCGATGAGCCAACGCAGCAGACTAAATTTATCGTGGGCTGCTGAACCGTTTTTACCTAAGACGGTCCGGCATTTCATAAACTTTATTCGGTCTTGTAGCGGAGTGTATGTGATACAGGCGAGTAAACTGTAAAATTGCTCTCGTTATGGCGATGTCAAATTAAAGTGTTTGAGTTTATTTCGGATGCGGTATTGCTGCTTATATCGCTGCATCGACCGCTGATGGGCATCGTTGACGGGACGTTCCGGCTCGGAATTGGACTGATCGGACAAAGTAAGGTCGAGTACGTATTTCAAATCGCTATTCGCCAGCGTTATAACTTCCAGCATGCATTTCAGCAGATGCTCATCGACTGATTCGGTGAACTTGGCCACTACTATTGTATTTCATATTAGGAAGATTACGAGGAACGAACCTTGCTTAGTTCATTATACATTTCATATGTTATTTAAGTTAACTAACAACTAAAGAAAACAAATATTTGTATAATCAATGGAGTTGGAAAGTACGGTGCAAAAGATCGTGCGGCATTTACTGGCAGATGTAGACCAAATAGAATTCATACTAACGGCTCCAATGACTTTTAGCAAGCAAAACCAAACCGATTTCGATAGTGTTGTGGACAGTTCGATCTGCAAAAAAATGTTGGGAAGGAATCGGGTGAAAACTCATTGTCATTATACCGGCAATACAAATGAGCTGCTCATATTGCTTGTAATTTGCATTATCAAAAAAAAACCCAAAACAACAACTTATTTTATTCCGGTATTGATGCATAATTTGCGAGAATACGATCATCGAATATTTTTGCTAAGTTTCGCAGAAAGTTAAGTGCATTCCTAACAATATGGAGAAATACATGCTGTTCTCGTTAGGCAAATTGAGGTTCATCAATCGTTTTCAGTTTTTTTGGCCACATCGTTGGATGGATCTCGTCAAAAACACGAACAGTTCAAGCACACCAAAAAAAGATATGGAGATTGCATAGAGTGTATGACTCGCAAAGGAGTTTATACGAGTTCTTAAATGATCGAAGTAAATTTGATAGGACGTTATTACCACCTAAAGATGCGTTTTAGAGCTCATTGACAGATTCTAATATTACCAAGGCGGATTGTGATTATGCTTTAAAATTATGGAATATGTTTTGGATGGTCACCATGGGAGATTATAATGATTTAAACTTGACCATGATCTGCTGGTGTCGTCGAGAATTTCAAGGACGTGTGTCTCTATTATTACGGATTAGATCCATGCTGGCGTTACTCGTCTTCAGGTTTATCGGGGGATGCCGCACTGAAAGTCAATCTGCTCATCTTAGATTTGTTTAGCGACGTCGACATGTTTAATTTTGTCGAGAAAAGGAATTCGAGGAGGCATCAGCATCATCTCTCTCAAAAGCCAATAATAAGTATCTGCTTGATTACAATCCTAACGAGAAATCAATATTCATCATTTACTTTGACATTCATACTCTTTGTGTCTGGGCAATGCTACAGCATATACCGGCTGGAAATTTCTCGTGGATGAACCCTGAAACAATCACAGAGGAGTTGCTCCACGTAGATGATGGTACCGGTTACTTTCTCGAAGTCGATTTATTTTATCCGCAGGAAACAAACGAACAGAAGCATTAGTTCCTGGCATCAGAAAGTCTAGCAGTGACCGAGGACATGTTGAGTCCTCATAAGTTGCAGTTAAAACAAGTATTATTATGCGGAGGAGGAAACACATCATAATTAGTACAAAAGCGCATGAGAAAAAGTCGGTACGTAATTCATTAAAAAAAACCTCAAACAGTGTTTAGCGTTATAATGTTAAAAATGTTAATTTTACATAAAGTGACAGCAGCGTTTTTCCAAAATAGGGATGCCGGTTCTGGCATATAACTGGGTGTATCCAAACAGGGGTGTTCCTTACCAAAATGAACCCGTATGTGATAGCGTGGAATGTGCTGTGCTAGAACCGGCATTTTGTATATACTACTGATAGACTTATTGTGTTTATTACAACATTTCAAACTCTTGCTTTCCACCTATTCAGAATAAAGGAAGCATGTAGTTTTGCGAAGTAATCATTTTCCGTAACCATCATAATCAATATGATCCCCTACCTCATTTGTTGTATATGGTGTTGCTTTTACGCACGAGTTGAAACAGTCTGACAATGTGACCTTTGTACGCCTAACACGTTTGCTTACAACTCTTTAAGCATCGTTCTTACTAGTATGAATATCATCACACTGCTTCAATGGATATAAACGGAGCTCAGGATGCAAGAATAACACAGAAAAGGACAGACGGACGGACAAATATATACACGGGCATAGTGACTGTCGAAACCTACAAAATACCTGTCAAAATGCGTATAAAAAGTGGAAATAACGAAGTTAATGAGACAGAGGTGCAATGTGGTATTATATAGTTGCTCAACCACATGTGCATTAAATACATTTTTTTTTTGCATCAAATACGTTTTGTGCGAACATTCTAATACTGTTTCCGAGACGAACTGACAGACAACTCATACATGTTTAAAAGAGTAAGAAAGTTCTTCCTGGAATAATAAAATATTGACTACAAGGCATTAAATCGGAAACATAATCTGACATTTCCACAACATATCTAGTCACATATATTCCTATCCTCTTTGAAATAGACACATTCACACAACCAGTTCACAATAGTGTCCACCCGTAAAACCTCTTTCTCTTCTTTATCAATAGAAAGCATTATAAACAGTTTAATACACTTTGTTGGATGCGGTTTCCAAAGGAAACGAGAGCAACATTCAAAATTTCACCTGATAGACTGTTGTGCATGGGAACACGTGAATAAACTGATCTTTAGAGGAAATCTTACGATTTCAGCGAGAAAGTTAACTTGAAAATCATTGAAGATTAAATACAAGATCCTATTTTTGGTTTCAAGCAATGTCGATCATAATAAGCGTAGCTGTAAGATTTGAAGGGTGTTCATGCCGTTGTACTTCCATGGATCAATTTTCATAACAGACAATTTCTTATTGCACGCATATGTGAAAGTGTGAACTTTGTCTTATTAGTAACTGGAATTTACATCTTTAAACAGCGACCTAATTTTTGGTTTTCGATGGATGAAATCATTCCAGGAGAGAAATGAACATAGCTTTTTCAATATAATCGTTCTCAACACAACAAAAATATTCGGTTTGGAATTCTACCCATGTGGTGCAAAATAAATTTCCTTTGAGCTCTCATTTTAAAGCTTCCACAAAAGTATTTAATGAAAACATCAAGGTAATCTCGCTTTACCGATAATGCAGCTAAATAAATTAGAAATAAGACTTTCATGTACGTTGCACATGCGTGCCATAATGGATTTGCATAGTGGTATGCATATTTAATTTGTATAATGTGCTTGTTCGTTGTCGGTAATTGAGGCAGGAGTTTGGGCCTACCTGACTAATGTCATTTTTTAAAATAATGCTCACTTGGATTTGAGTACAGGGCATTGATTGTTCCCATATAAGTTATGTGTTAGGTCTATCTGAATTTTGCCAGACGGCTTGCTAGCAGTAAACAGACCTTACCTTGTTCACAAAATTTGATAGAAATTTCCAGGGCATTTTGTTGTGTCATAAGTCAGGTGACTGTATATAAAGAAGACCAAGTAAACAAGTATTCATTCTAACTTGATATCAGTGTTGAGTTACTTTTAGTTCTGTTCAGTTGTAATTACATAGGAATTATATATTTAAATTGATCACTAAAATTACAATGTGTTCCTTGATGTTTTGGACTAAATAACTATTTTAGGATTATTGTGAACTCATTAAAAGACAGTCTGGATTATAGCATTTTGATACAGCATGTCTATTGGTGCATCTGCACATTGATGACTACAGGTACGTCATCACATTCTAGACTTAAAAGTCATTCGGAATATTCTACATTTGTATTTAATTCGCAATACTGTAACTTCCTCTTAATTTTTCGCTTTGTATCTCGGATAATTAAACCATTTGTTAAATTTTATAATACTTATTGGTTTTACTTTTTCTGTTACTAAGTTTGAGACGATATAGTCATAATATTATTAATGAATAATAATGCATAAAAGTAAAATAACGTGAAAATTGATGGGATTGTATTCAGTTTGGTTCTTGAGCCTGCGAATAAAAGTAAATTTCAGCAATATTCATCAAAATAGTCAATGATATAATAAGCTGTTTTAAGTAAGAAATAAGGTATTAATACCGACCAAACTTCCTTCGTCTTTATCAGATTTACTTTTCGATAATTGATAGGTATGGTTATATTGTCACGTGTGTTTTATCTCGGACACTGAATAAATGAGAAGAAACATGGCTGATATACCTATGCAACTAGGTAACAATCATGGAATGAACTGCTATTGCATGCGTCTAGCGCAGTTCTTGTGTGGACCTAATGACGTGGGGCCATATAAATAGAGATACAAATTCAAAGATTTGTCTATATCACTTGTATTCACAGAGAATTGCATATTTTAGGCTGCATTGTCTAGTGTGATCTTCAGTTGGAATTTCGAATTCCATCGATATTTTGCAAATTGAGGACGAAATATTAGTTTCAATGAGTATTCAAAGTAACATAACAAGTTTTAAAAACTGGAAAGAAAATAAAAAATATAACAAAATATATTTATCGTTCTTCTCCCTTTGGTCAATCAGCATGGTATAAACCGCCAATTAGAGTGTATTATATGCGTCCGAAATCCCTCTGAGGAACGGTCAAATACTTACTTTCAATACACATACCTTATTTTGCTCAGTTAGGATTAGGTTTGACTGATTTACAACCAGAGGCGTATTTATAATCAAAATAAATCTAATCATGGCCGGAATTCTAATCGTCGTATAAATCTGGAGACGCAATGCCAAGAATAAACTTAAAGTGCCGCTGTGAGTAACCGGCTGAGAAATTTATTGTTCTATCTTGATGGATTTCGGACGCCAATTTCCGGATTGGCAGCTCGTAACATCCATAAAGCGAGCAATGTCTTACAATCTATCCCAGATTCTGACCTAACTATTTCGAAAGGCTTAAGAAGTAATGGATGATTCAGTGAAATATCGACGACGAATATTGATGACAATGAAATTATCTCGCATATTTGTCTGTGGTGAACCTTTATATGTTCCTTAGATAGCAAGAAAACTTACATTTAGTCGTAGTTGCAGTGGCTCATCACATTGCCATTATCAAACCAATCCGTATGTTATCAATACTTAATTTATTAGGATTGGATCTAGCGAAAACGCAAAAGACAATTTCGTGAATGGAATGTTCATTTATAATTTATATGAATTATGAAGGAATCTGACACCTTACATTATGCAGATAAAGTATAACTATGGACACGACAAAATTATGCAGGCAACGTACAATAACGGATATAAGAAAACGATATCGTTTCTAAATGGAATCGACCAAAGCGTGACATTTCAGCAGAAAAATATAAATGATCCTGTATGTCAACAGATATTATCACCTTATGGATCTGTCACCATACATAATTATTAAGTGGATGCATAAAAGCATTACTGACATGTGGATCTATGGACACAATGCAACAAAAGTATGAAATTTATAAACAAGCATGATTTATATATGATCCATGAATAAGTATGTCAGATATATAATTTCTATATAGTTCATCAACATGTATGATCCATGAATATATATATGTCAGATATATCATTCATATATAGTTCATCAACATGTATGATCCATGAATATATATATGTCAGATATATCATTCATATATAGTTCATCAACATGTATGATCCATGAATACGTATGTCAGATATATCATTCATATATAGTTCATTAACATGTATGATCCATGAATACGTATGTTACATATACCATTCATATATAGTTCATCAACATGTATGATCCATGAATACGTATGTCAGATATACCATTCATATATAGTTCATCAACATGTATGATCCATGAATACGTATGTCAGATATATCATTCATATATAGTTCATCAACATGTATGATCCATGAATACGTATGTCAGATATATCATTCATATATAGTTCATCAACATGTATGATCCATGAATACGTATGTCAGATAAAACATTCATATATAGTTCATCAAAATGTATGATCCATTAATAAGTATGTCAGATATACCATTCATATATAGTTCATCAACATGTATGATCCATGAATACGTATGTCAGATATATCATTCATATATAGTTCATCAACATGTATGATCCATGAATACGTATGTCAGATATATCATTCATATATAGTTCATCAACATGTATGATCCATGAATACGTATGTCAGATATACCATTCATATATAGTTCATCATCATGTATAATCCATGAATACATATGTCAGATATATAATTCATATATAGTTCATCAACATGTATGATTGATATATGATCCATGAATACGTACGTCAGATATACCATTCATGTATAGTTCATCATGTATGATTGGTATTTGATTGATATTTTAGTCATATACTGACATTAAATTAGAGTCCCAAACATACATTGACATTTAATTAAATTATTTAAGAATGGAACGTATGATATTATTTATCACGTGGCGTTCAGTCGATGTCTACAAGGTGTTTCAGATTCGTCAGCTCCCGACCAATTGCGGAGGAACGGCATCACGTGGTCTGCTCCCTCCGACCTGCCGATGGTTAATCCTTATGGGGCAGACCCGTTGGGCCAAAATTCGATGACTCTTCCTGACCACATTTACTGCATAAGACTGCTGCTTTAAAGTGGAGTCCTTCAAGACAAAATTGTTCTGTAATGTTACTATACATAAATAATTTGGGCTAGAAGTAACCCGGATTTGGTCAATTCATCTTTGGTTAATTCAGATTTCTCACTGTCGGCACTTTGTATGTACAGCAGTGCGTGAACCGAACTAAGTATTTTGAAATAGCTGAGGCTGAATTTATACTGCAAAAGAAATGCTGTAAGAGAAAATGAACCAATGTAAATTTTAGTTCATGTATTATACAAAGGTGTTTTAGACACAACATTTGCTGATATAGAATACGTATCACAAACGGTATGGAAGAGAAAAAATAGTCCTTTGTGTTTGAATGGAGAAAATAACGTTAATGATCAATAAAATACTAGGACAGCGCAAATAAGATATTTGATAAGGTTTACCACCATATGCTTACATACTCGTATAGCTTACATTTTCAATTTTGATAATGATCTAATATTAAGAACAGTCTTCATGCCCCGTGTGAACGAGTCGACTAAAGGTGCCCTCCTTTACGAGCACGCTATGTATATCCATGCGGTCTCTTTAACCTTATTGCAATGATTTATAATTAAGTTGTTTATCTGAGCTTGTGTTCTATATTATGAACCTGCTTGGAGTAATTTCCCTTGGATGTTTGGAGTACCGGTATGTACTCGCTTATATGTTTGGTCCAACAAAATACAGCATGGAATCTTGATCTGCCGGCTAATAATGCAGCAGTAGGTCAGAGTCAGTGTAGTTTGTTATACTGACCCGTAGCTTAATGCATAGATACACATCTGTCTGTGCATATTTCGATGGTAGATCTGGGTTCATGCAGTTTGCAATTGGATCTACCTTACACAAGGGTAACCGATGTGATATGTGCGGCAGCAAGCCAGTAGCTTCCCGTGGGTCGTTGGTTCTTCCCGGGGTTTCCCTGGATATCCAAATAATATTCTCGCCAACATATATAGATAATCATGTGATGAAACATCATTACGCAACCACCATCACCAACAAAAGCATACTGGTAAATCAAACATTTTGTCGACAAAGTGAGATTAGTCTTTGAGGCTGTCATGTTAAGAGAGACAGTCACATTCGATGCCATTAGGATCTGACAGACTATTTATATAAAAGTTACAAAATCGTCTAATAACTGTAGTCAGGTTGTAAGGCATGTATTAAGAGTAATGTCAGCAACCGAATGATACATGAGAAAAAGAATATGACTATTCGGAAAATGTGATAGAACGTATACAATAATAATATTAAGATTGTAATGAAAAGTTCATTTTAAATTCTTGTTCAACTAATTTTCTAATTTTTTTTCAAGCTTATTTACACACCTCTTGTTTTACGATTACGCAGTAACGGCAGCATCACAATTGATTTTTTTTCTTCTTGTTTTTTTTATATATCAGAAGACAGCCCCATTTCATATACGAACGCATGTCAACAAAGTGGACAGGAACTGTATTGTGAAGAAGGTCAAGTGCTACATATCGAAGATGTCCGCTGTATGCCATATAACTACTCATGTGGAGAACGAGATCGAATCTCAAGTCTATGCAATGGACTGCGTTCATGTGCCAGAATAGGTTTAAGGAGGCAGCTCCATTATTACTGCAAAGATTATCCAAATCGAAATGTCCTTGTTTCATTTCAGTGCAAAGCTGGTAAGTACACTAACTTATTTGCATCTTTGCTAGTTTCTTCCGGCTGTTATAACCATGTTTAATAGCTACTTAGAACAGGTAACATATCATGTGGCACACAAAAACTCACTCTGTCTGTAGTACAACTTCACCCAGAAGATTAAGTAATAAATATTGTTCGATAGCTTGAAGGCTCTAATATCCCGAAATGTATAATCAATTTGAGTGGGTCACTGAGTATCTCAAAGACTCAAAACGGTTTTTTGCGAATACTGCTGAATAAGTTTCAACGGATTCCCTCACACCCTCCCCCCCCCCCCCCCCACACACACATCGGCGGTATACTTGGACAATTAAAGGATAAATAAGTGTTATTTCTCGTAGCTAAATTCAGATTTGTCTCAGAAAATTGGACTGTTTAATTTCGTGGCAGAAGTTCCTTAAACCTTGAATTATGTTTGGGACCCCCACCCATCGCTTGTTTCATTTAGCCAATATAAATTATTTCTCTAATCGTCAAACAATTTTAACACTCCCGTCGAAGTCAGAATAATTATTCCAAATCTGCCTTTATAAATATTCTAGAAAATATTACGCTATGACACCTGTTGCAAATGGCCCAGATTTTCCACAATTTTCGCTTTGTGTTATCTCATCTCCGTCATTTTCCGCTATTTACCTAACGCAGCTATTGCTCTCTTCCTTCTTTTTTACGGTTTTCGAGCGGACTCTAGCATTCATTGCATGCCCCGAACAGGGCATATCCCATCCCGTGCAGTTAGCAATTTTGATGCGATCCCAGCCCATATGTCAGTCTTAATAGTTTCATGTTACGCTGACCAAGAAAGTACGTACTGTGAAACTATCTACAAAATTTGCACCATTACAAATATTCAAAATTTTATTTGATTTCTTTGCACAGTAAATTTTAGTCATTTTGATTAGCAAAGTTATAATTTTATGATTTAAATGTCTTATCGATAATGGGAGTGACTTGTGAGAAAATGTAGCAAGCCATTTTTTTCTTCATTTATGTCACAAAATCTGTTCAAATAACTCTGTTGAACAGTTTTAACCAAACTTTATTGTGTAATAAAACATGAAGATGAACGATGCCTTAAAACATACATGGAATCCGAGGTAGGCAGTTTATTGGTGTCACGAAATTTTGGCTCTTAGAATGAACAAATACAATCAAATTGATTTAATATATATCATAAAGTGTGTGTGTGTGTGTATGTGTTTGTGTGTGTGGATAAACGTTCGATTTTTAGTAGCAAGCATATTCTTTTGAAGATAGTGAAGCTGTCTTATGATTGGTGGTCGAAAACGAAATCTCGTAGTCTGTCGGCATTTACTTTATTTATAAGGTGCGTAGAAAGAGATATTCTTTATTTTACAACTAGCTCGCTATTTCGAATAAAGATGATTAAATATGTTTGATTGCCAACGTTTCAAATAGTGTTATTAGTTCAACGTTGTTGATACCGACAAATATTCAGGTTCTTGACAGGCATTAAGTTAAACGTCACCGCTTCTTTACATGCTCAACACGTGTCGCATTCACTAAGTACTTCTAGCTACAGCTAAATACAAATGGCAATGGAAACGTTCAACGCGTATGACTATCAGAGACCAATAGTGATTTTCGCCCTTTCAATCAGACACCAGTGCTGAATATTCAGTAAATATAGCTCTAATGGATAGAAAACAATGAAATCGAAATAGACCTACATCCAAAGACTTATATTGCAATGCCAAAAAAATAAATATGAATTATAAAAATTCCGAATTAGGACGGCGAGTGATCATTAGCTGTTATGAGGGGGGAAGAGATCAGTTCAGTATAGTTACGATAAAAAGACATTGGCACACTTTACAACACACCTGTGTCTTTTCTATCATTGTAGGTCAAATCAATTAGGGGCCCGGGGAGGCGAGTGGTCTAAAGAGCTCGCCGTTACCGATTAACTACCACGCCACGCCTGTCCGCGTGGGTTTGAGCATCGGGCTCAGCCAAAATGGGTATATGAAAACGCTTACCAGTTGGCTTTTGTGTGTCGCAGGTTCTTACCGGATTATCTCCGGGTTCTACCTCCACCAGTTATCCTGGCATTCATGCACAATCTCTCTTGTACTGATACATTCAGATAAACCCAAAACAATAATATTTTTATTTGAAAGTATAGAAAACACACACACACACACACACACACATACATATATATATATATATATATATATATATATATATATATATATATATATATATATATCTGAGCGTTTCGCTTCATCGAAAAATAAAATATCTGTAAAAAGAGGAAAATATCAGTAAATTTACACGTATTTAGGGGCATATTACAGAATTTATTTTAGGTTGGTTTATACTTCAAGAGCATTTTAGAAGCAGAATGGCAAATGACTGTCAGGAGAACCAAAAAATACACCAAATTCTTAAAACACGTTCTACTACAACGTGAATAATATTATTTTAAATCTTTGGAAAGAAACCGAAAACAACAGAGAAACAAACAAAAAAAAAAAAAAAAAACACAACAAAAACAAAAACCAAACATAATCTGATAAGAATGATGCACATTAATTTAACTTTGATGAGCCGTCTGGTTTTCACGTTTCTCGAAAGGTTCTTTCTGGTACCTTATGACTTGTGACCTCATCGTCTTATTAAATGACGGTTACTTCCAGGACCAAAACTGAGATTTAACTTTTTTTCTTGAATATGCAGGAATGATTATTAGCATATGAAACAGTGAAAATATAATACTTGTCTGTGCCTCTGAAGATCGGCTCACGTTTTAGCTTATCCACACCCACTGATAAAATAAATAAAATACCAAATAAATATAAAACCCCAGGTGTTTTGTGCAATATGAGCCGAATTTCAAACTAAAATATACAATACTTTTTTTATCTTTGGTCGTAGTTTGTAGGACGTATCATTAACAGAGGCATAATTTGTAGTTTCAGATAAATCGAATAACGGCCAAATGCATCGAATAATTTCTCTGATTAAAGTGATGTGTATCTCATTTGAAAGATATAATAAACAGACCCTGAATCACGGTGTGAATTGAATAGCTCCAGATCTTAGCTAACAATAATTAATTCTTACGATGTCAGACACGAGTTAGCGGAAAGAAGTGATAGCCAGTTATGTAAGCATGTGCAGGGAGGTTGTTTGGTAACCTAATGATAGGCTAGGGCGGCAGGTCAGACTGTCTTCGCGAAACATTGCATAAACATAATTAATGTCATATGAGTTAACGCATTAAAGTAAAGTTATCAACCTAGACTATAATACATAAAGACCAATTTTGAACTCATGGAGGCCTTATTATTTTAGTAACATCATGAAAAATGGGACCATTTTTCTGCCATTATTTTGATGATGGCATTCCTGGAGTCTCCTCAAACAAAGGAACGCATCTAAAGTCATCTTCTTTCTCTTCTTATTCTTCTTTATTATTATTATTATTATTGTCAGTGAATATGTTGTTGTTGTTGTCATTGTTCTCGTTGGAGTTGTCTTTTACCAACCTTTTAATGAAATTTATAGCTATCGCTTCCTCAGAGTTTTGACCACCTCCCGTGGCTTTTGATCTCCAGGACATTGTGGTCTGAGAAGTGACACTGAATTAGTTTTCCTGTCTGAGCTGTTTCAAGCGTCATCTGGCTGCCCCTTGTATTGCGTTTAGTGCTGTTTCATCCGTCATCTGGCTGTCCCTTTTGTTGTGTTTGGTGATGTTTCAAGCGGTATCGGGCAGTCCTGTATTGTGCGGTTGTTCTGCTAGTCATCTAAAAACAATTTTACTATTTAAGCAAACCTTAAAAGATTTAATGTCTGTCAGCAATTACTTTTTCATAGTGGAAAATCGGCATTAGATAGAGAGCTCTCAGGCAAGTAAGCTATTTAGTTGGTACAGTGTTCATACTGAACCGTATTTAATAAAAATGATGGTAGCTTCGGCAACTTTTTAAATTGGACCCCGCGTACTACATCTTGAGATACTTTCACCTGGAGGTATTTAGTAATTCTATATACAAATAATGCTGTGTATCAAGTGTTGGGTGTATTGTGTGGTACTTGTAAGGAAGTAGAATCATGTATGTAATTGCTAGTCTGGTTAGTGTGGGATCCTGATTTGATTAAAGGAAAAATTATTTGCGACATTTGCTTCTGGTATCTTAATATCCTTGGAAATGATAATAATAATGAGGACATTAGACAACACCTATAAGATAAAATACATATAATGATATGATTACAAAAACAAACACCATGAAATTAGAAAACATTAACAAAAAAAAAAACATGCTGAGAATATTTAAGTTAGGAAACATTATTAGGTCTTTAAGTTTGTTCTTGCAGTCGAAATAAGTGAGTTTTGAGAGCCCTCTTGAATGTGATCACTGTGTCTTTGTGTCTAAGTTCAGTGGGCAATTAATTCCACGTTGCTAGGCCCTGAAATGTAAAAGAACGCTGTCCATATGCCTTTGTTTTTATAGTGGGAACAATGAGTATACGATTATCAAAAGAGGAGGGTAAGTATCTTGCTTGTGTGCACACATGGGTGAGGTCGGAGAGGTATGTTGGACTAGAGTCCGACAGTCAAACGTAGCACAGAGAACAAATTTTGTGTTTGATTCTGGATCGAATGAATAGCCAGTGTAGGGTACAGAGAAGCGGGGAGGTGTGCTCTGATCGTGGTACTCTAGGTATGATCCGAGCAGCTGTGTTTTGAACATTTTGAAGTTTCTAAAGTAGATATTGAGATGAACGAGACAGAATTTAGTTGCAATAGTCCAGTCTTGAAAGTACGAATGAACACACAAGTGTTTTAGTGGCATCAACTGAAAGATATTTGCGAATTGAGCTGATGCGTCTCAGCTCAAGCTGACATGTTGGTGCAATGTGAGAGTACTGTCCAGAGTAACACCTAAGTTTCGTCCTGATTGTGTGAATTAAATGATGGTGTTGCTGATATTTATTGTTTGAGGTAAAGGATGTGAATGAGAAAGTCTTTGTGTTGTGATCAGAATGGCCTCAGTTTTATCATCATTCATCTGCAGCTTGATACATGTCATCCATGATTTCACATCAGAAATGCACCTCTCTACACCTTGGATGCTAGGATTAACTTCAGTTGGGTGGCTAGATTTGTATATTTGGGTGTCATCAGCGTACAATTGGTGATATACTGGATGATGATCTATGATACTTGAGAGCGACTGAGTTTACAGGAAACTATCGACCTGAAACCAAACTCGCTCAGTGTATATCAATGACCCCACCCCTACGTTCCCCTGACATAATGTAAAATAAGGAACTAGGGTGTGTAGCAGCTTTCAGACACGTGCCATGCTACAGAACGATTTCTGAGTTTCCGAGGCCATTGCAAATTCTCCGGCTATGTCACTATTAAATTGTTACTTTGTCTTGTGCTTCGCCTTCGTCTTAAGAGTATGACATTTCAGTTATTATTATTATTATTATTATTACAGATCCCAATATTCCATTATGCCGGACAAATATATGTAGTAATGAAAGCCGTGATATTCGTTGCAAGCGAGACAAGGCGATACATATTTTAAAAGCAACGTGTCCTCATGGTGACAAAGAATGCCCATTAGAGGTATACATGTCACTGTACGATTCATGTGAGGGTCAGAAGTCATGCGATATGGCGACCATAAGAAATAGACTTCCATTGCTGACGTGCTCGGACAATCTCATCCAAGAGCAAAACGTGTTTTTGGATTACATATGTGTCCAAGGTAAGAGAAAGATGACGGCAGTGAGAAAAGATTTTTTGAGTGTTCATCTCTTATTTAATAAATTTATACCTCAGGCGATGCTATTTTACAAATAATTCCGAGCTGATTGAACGCCAAAATATGACTGTCAGCAAAATGAAAAATATTTAACATTTTTAAACATTGATATATTTCGAACATGTGACTTGAAGCTCTTTATTACTGACCGTCAAAAGTCTCAATAGAGTAAAACCACTCATGGTTTCATGTCATTTTTGTACTCAGTCGATGCTCGAATTACCACATGTATATATTGATAAGCTACAACAATCTTAATATAATAACTTCCAATAAAGATGTAAATTACCTCTTGATATTTCATGCGGTGTGAAAAATACGATTTCATTGTAAACCCCGTTTTCTAATTTCCCTGCAACATTGTGTTAAGTGTTTTGTGCCTGTAGACACACTCTCTCTGTCTGTCTGTCTGTCTGTCTCTCACGCTCTCTCTATCTCTTTCTAATGCTGTATGAATCAGCAGTTTCGTCATTTTTGGCAAACCATTTGGTATTAAAATAACACAAACACTTGGCAAAAACCACACAAACAACACAAAGGCGACTGGCATCCGTCGTGGACACGAACCTGGAGATACGCGATGGTTTTGTGACGATCGATTGCGTATCAGGCACTTGCATTTGACTCGTGCATAACACCTGCAGGGTGAACATCGACCGGATTGCGTGGCAAACCACAGTCTACTTATAGTGGAGCACTTTCTTGTCCAATGTATCTGTTTCATCCACTCTGTGAGATAGAAGTATTTTGACGTGAACTGCTCAATAAACTGAATGATAACACCAGTGAAACTCTTGGATTTTGCAAGGGAATGCGGATTATACAATAAAACTATGTTTAGAGATTTTACATTAATTAGATTTATCTGATATTTTATATATATTTTGCATACTTTAGCATAATTATATATATATATATATATATATATATATATATATATATATATATATATATATATATATGTGTGTGTGTGTGTGTGTGTGTGTGTGTGTGTGTGTCTGTGTCTGTGTGGTTATTTCTTCTTGATTCGTACATTTATTTGGAAGGGATTATCCTAAATTTTCATGCAATTCAATTTTACATTTTGGAACATCACCTTTAGTTGGCCACTTCTTTTGCTCAGGTAGCGAAAAGAATACATAAACCTTACTTGTTTCAATGTTTCTTACAGAGTCTGTGATTTTAGATACCTGCAGTGGCACATTTCTCACAATATCTGACAAGTTTGGGATTTTTAAAAGTCCAGGATATCCACTAAACACGGACGGAAATAGAAATGGTTGTTACTGGGTGATTTACCCAGGCTCTGGACAGGAAATAGATGTTACTGTACACTTATCATTCTCAAAGGAAGGTCTGGTAGACTGCAATGCGCGCTTTCTCCAAGTCCAGTTCACGGACTGTGCAACTCGTAGGCAACG
The DNA here is from genome assembly GCA_028554795.2 of Sinohyriopsis cumingii. Classification (NCBI taxonomy): domain Eukaryota; kingdom Metazoa; phylum Mollusca; class Bivalvia; order Unionida; family Unionidae; genus Sinohyriopsis; species Sinohyriopsis cumingii. The sequence goes on from CM068841.1 coordinate 61,879,216, forward strand.
GACCGACAGCTTCTGTCACCCTAACGAGATCAACGTCATGCGTCATTCCTGCGGTACGGTGTACATAATGCATTGGCCATATCTACCAGGTGAAAAAAGAGGAAACAGATTCCTTGTTTCCTTTCAGGGTAGGTATTTTCATCTTCAAATTGTGATGAACTACAGGACATGATAATGTTAACAATTTATTCTAATCGCAATTTGTAAATCAAGCTTTCACAAAATACCTGCATTTAACCACATATGACATATCCGACAGGATTAACATCGTATGTAATGAAAGCCTAGCATATGTATGTTACTGTTTAAAGTTGGGTACAATGTACGGAGTATATTTAGATCCCCATCAGTCAACTTAGATATCAACAATAGTGTATCGTATTTTTTTTATAAATGCTTAAAACAATATGTAATCAATAATATTCGACTGTGACTCACACCTCAAAGTATTTAATCAGTTCATGTAAATTTTGATATGGGACACAAAAAGGAATATATATATATATATATATATATATATATATATATATATATATATATATATATATATATATATATATATATATATTTCAAAATTAAATAACATGCGATATTTTAATGTTATCCCTTGTGGTTGTTGTTGGTTGTGTTGGTGGATGGTGGCATGGTTTAACGCCATTTTTCATCACATGATAGAATATGCATGGCAGCCATTATATTTGGTGAATATATTATCCCGCCCCCGACTCCCCACAAAAAAAAATCCGGAAAGAGAGTTTCTCACAAATCAACGTATTTTGACGAGCCGGCGTATCGAACCAACGCGGACAGATGTAAGATGTCAATGATTTGAACAGGCGAATGCCTTAGACCACTCGGTCTGCTGGGTGCCTGTTAACATATTGAAAAAAGCATTTGCAGTTAATGAAGTTATACACTTGATAAGCACACACACGCACGCACGCACGTACATATTAGACATTTTGCAACCATCTTCTACTACGACAAAAAAAAATAATAAAAGAAATAATATAACATTGGTTGGTTTCCTGATATCAAATAAGTTCAAGTCGATTTAATTTTGCAGATGCCTCAATGTTCTGTTGTAAACATTAATTCTTAATACAATGATTTGCTTAATTTCGCCGATTCGATTCTCCCACAATCTCTGCGAAGATGAATTAACAGAAGAAAAAAGGTACAACAATGCATTAGATGTACTGCTTTCGTTTGTAGGTTTTTACACTGCAGGCATATTAGTTGTAAGATTATTCAACAAATATGGTAAGAACGCCACATACATATAGAACATAAGTAGTATATGAGGTCAAATTAGCGACAATGGGTACTTACTGTTAAATAGGGGTATATCTACTCTGGGGACAATGGAAATTTAACATCGGGAATTTTATATCCACTTTATGGAAAATGGGACTTTTAACATGGGGAATACAGGGCTGGCACTTTTGGCGACAATGGGACTTTAATATGAGGATACTGGGTCACTTTAGCGACAACGGGACCTTAATATTACGATAGGGGTTTGCACGATTTCCATCATGTACTCCCTTTCATTCGTAAATCTGATGTTATCTCCATCGTGCTAGGTACATTTATCGGTAAACAGATCAAGTACGATCATTGTCTTCTTCCCATGGAGGTACAACATAGGCCATATGAATGGTCAATTTCCATCAGCGATGTCAAATTTGTCTCTCATCGTCTGCACTTCTTCAATAGTCCTCAAAAATTGGAAGAAGTTAATTCTGCAGGTGTACTAAATAGGAGACTTCAAACAGTCTTGATACATATATAGGCTTAAACGAACTCGATCTATGAATTGGCACTGACGTCTGAGTTCCTCTAACAGTGAGTCAAATAAGTCCGTTTTGAAACTTGCTGCTTCATCACACGAAGCAGAAAGTTTCAAAACGGATATATATTACTGTGGAATGTCAGAAGTGAGGTCTTTAAATTTCACCGTGAAGGGGTAAATTGTCCTAAATTTTCTCGAAATCGCTCTCAGAGTCATTTGGATGCTAAAATACTCCATTAGGTATACTGAATCCCTTTTATTCTTGGATGATGCCAAAAAAGACGATGGCTTGAGAGTCCCCATTTATCACGACAGTCTGAAGTCCCCCGTTTGCATCGAGTTTAGCAGACAATCAGAACTGACACCTTCTAAAGTCATCAACAAGATTCAACACGTGCAGCAGTCCAACGACAAGTTTCACATCATCGATGGATAAGTGACACTTTATATGGCCCACATGTCTCTTCCCAAATGGAACAGACGAAAAAAGATGTTATTGGCAGACGACCATCGTAATATCATAAAGAGCCTCGTCCAAATTAGCAACCATCTAGACAAGAAATGTTTAGCCCGTGTCATCGTCGTAGGACGAACGTATGCCGGCAAGAAAGATACGGCGGAATGGAAAAGGCTTGGAAAATTATTCAACGATCTTACACAGATAAACAACGAAGAAAAACAGAACTCCTGTTACAGCAAGCCGGGATATCCAAAGACTCATCCTGTAGCATTCCTGAAAAGCAAACTTTGGTAGACGTCTTAGCTCCAAGCTATACATTGAAAATGCACACTGAAGAAGTGCGTGGACCTCTTTTGCTTCGAGGCAAATATTTAAAAGACGGAAAATATATTCACATCTATCATCACGATGAACATTTAGATGCCATTACCAGTATCATCGGATTCCTGGGATACTTATATTATTGTGAGAAATGTAACTATTATTATAATAATCGAGAGCAACACAAGCATTGTGGATCGAAAGGCTCAGGATGTTTATCCTCTAAACCCTGTCTTGACGAAAGAGAGGAACGAGTGCATTGCCCTGCTTGTCAGTGCACTTTTGTTAGCCCTACCTGTTACCAATAACATCTGAAGACGCAAGATGATCCACCGCGGAAAAGCGTTTGTCAAACCCTAAGATTGTGCCTTATTTGTGGACAAGGCATGCATATGATTAGTGCCAAAGGTAACGTATGTCCAGGAAAGAAGCAATGATACATTGGTCGCCAAATCGTTGACTTGGAACATGAGTACCTCATTCAAAACTGCCATTCCAAACAAGAGGAGAAAGGTGAATAAAATAATGGCTACTTCATCTTTCTCCATTTCGAATGAATGCAAGAGACTGGCCTGCTCATTCCTAATTTCTGTGTGGTTCATCGAGCGCGTGAGAAGTTCATTCATGAGCATATCTTTAGTCATTGCCCTCGCTGCATCAATATTCCAGGAGACGTAAACAAATGTTTCGGGGATCTAACGCGCTAGTCGATTTTGCACAATGGATCGTAGACTAAATCGATGAGACTTGGAGCCAAGAGGACATCGAACGTTATGGAGATTGCCATCTCAATGCCACATAAATATCTCACAATGTTTCGGGATACGATGGACAATTTCTTCTCAGATGCTATATGGAAAAAGTACCGAAAGTCCTACAGTGATTTTGAACGAAGCCAACATCATCTACATGCACGTGGGACACGTACCATTTATAGATTCGATGAGTTACTTGGCCATGCCATTGAACCTTATGCCAATAACGTATGTAATGATAGAAATGGCCAAAGGCTTTTTCCGCACTTTTTCAACACCATAGCCAATGAACATTCCGTTCTACTTCGTTTGCCTGAGGCTCACTACTATGACCCAGACAACACGAGCACCGAACTAAGAGAAGTCTTCTACGCTTGGTACCACGCCTCGGACCCTTCCACTTTCAGGAATATAGGCTAAAATATTGTCGTTCTGATGTGGACATTTTACAACCATGCCATGGAAAATTTCGGGAATTATTCCTGGAACACGAAGGGATCGATCCTTTCAAACAAGCTTCACCATTACCAAAGCATGTTCCTTAGTGTACCGCAAATGATTCATGCCCGCAAACACCATGGCTCTCATCTGCTCGCAAACGACTAACTTTGCCAAACGTCAATACTCGGTCAAAGCCTTATGCTGGCTACATCACTTGTGAGACAAGGATGACAAATGGATCCAACACGCCCGAAAGGGACGATGCCAAAAGACCTTCGGAACGTATACAGTAGATGACTGGGACTTAGAAATCCGTGAGATCGTGTACGAGTTTAACGTGATTATTTCACGGATGTAGCCTCTGTTACCCTCAACGTGACAATACAAATCAGTTTTTACAACGTACCATGGAAGATTGTACGAGGCCACTTGTCGACGGCGCTTGAAGTTAGAACAGCAAGGATATCAAGTGGTGGAAATTTGGAAACACGAGTATGATCACAGTTGGAAACCCGATCCCAGTTTAAACATATCATACAAAGTTACAAGCTGGTGACCCTCTGAACCCGCGGGGTATTTTCTACGGAGGACAGACGAATTTCACCTGTTTGGTGTACCAAGCCGACGAGGAGAAAGGAGAAAAAATCAAATACCTGGAGGTGGGTTCGCCGTATCCTTACGTGTGCGACTATTGTCACTTACCCGCAGGGCACCCGCAATTGCTAACGGAACACAAGGACGTGGAAAACATTCGACAATACGAAGGATTGATCAAATATAGTCTTGCCTCCCATGGACTTGTACCATCCCGGGTTAACATAACAAGTCGAGTGAGAGACTCAAGTCCAGTGAGATTGCGATGCTATGCCTCACGATCACATCACCAATGCAGTACCAGATCTTAGTTGCTAATTTGCTAACGCCATGGCAAGCTATGTGCAACCAGTACAACTTCCAGACTGCAAGACTTTACATTATGGATACGCTGATATCACCCATTATACAAAAGGGGACGACCTCCAAAACGACACTGTATTGCGAGGAAAAGCGCCGAGAAAGATGATCCACTTTCAGATACAAAAGAGAAGAAATAAACATCATTGGCCTCTTTCACCACCACCATGCCGTCACAGCAAAGTGCGTCCAAAAAGGAAAAGGGAGTACGTAATGGGAAACATCTACGCTGGGACACAAGTGGTAGCTGCCCGGATTTTAAACAACAAGTGTGATGGATATAGAGAGAAACATAAACTTTGTTCTATTTGATCGTTTGTTTCTTGTTCTAACTTTTTCTTAAAAATGAATATTTAATTTAGCGTGAAAGAAAATGGCATTATTTTATGAAATGTACATAGGTTGTGGTATTTTTTTGAAGGCATGAACTTTAATTTTAGGAATTAGTTTACTAGAACCAAGAACTAAATAACTTGTAAATATGTTTGCTTAATGTACAAATGTTTATGGATTAAATAGATAGTGTTTAGACCTTAGTACAGGCCAGAGAGCCCATGTATTTGAATAATTATTTTTTTTAATTTTATCCATACAACATGCTTCCTTATCGGAGTCTCTATTCTATCTATGAGTCTTTCATTGGAACATCTCTGTCCTCTTGTTTGTGTGTGGCCGCATTCTTTGTTTGCATTGCATTTGTTTGTTTTATGTTATTGTTTGTCCCTATCAACCTTTGTCCCTATAAATGCATTTCACCCTATAAATAGTGTTGACCCTCTAAACCCCATGAAATCACCAATGTTCAGTTCCCATAGACCGCAGGGGCGATTTTCATGTTAAGTTCCCATTGTCGCCAAAGTGAAAAAAAACTATTGTCGCTAAAGTGGCCCTGTATTCCCATGTTAAAGTCCCGTTGTCGACAAAGTGCCGGCCCTGTATTCCCCATGTTAAAGTCATATTGTCCCTAAAGTGCCTGTCCTGTATTCCCCATGTTAAATTTCCATTGTTCCCAGAGCGGATATACCCCTTTTAATATTAAGTCACCATTGTTGCTAAAGTGATCCCATATACTACTAGCATACGCCCTCAAAAGATCAAATAGATGTGCCTGTCATTAGTTTCAAGGTTGAGAAGTTTTCCAGGTTTATCAAGATCTGGTAATTGTATCGACCAGGTCAAATAATTTAAAGAAAGGCTAACTTTGTAGTGATGGTTGTCAATAATATGAATTGAATAATTGGATCGACAAAACATCATTTTATAGACGCTGTGTCTGGTATATTCAATTGAGCAGGCAGCTTGCAGCGTAGCAGAAATAAAACCATGCCAAAATGAAATGTTTAAATATCAAGATTAGACAGTTCAAGAGAAGGCTAGGGCTGCGGTGGTGATTATGTGTAATGTGGAAAGTTTTGCTAAAGAATTTGTGTTGTTCTATTCTCTTTCTTCCCCCACGCAGCTGTAATATTCAAACCCAATATTATAACAGAACTGGGTAACAACTTCAGTATTTATCTCCATTTAGAGAAACAACTATGATGATGCAGCTTTGTATAAAGCACATATGGGTAATGTGATAGTATTCAATTGTGTATAAAACATAGACGGGCAGTGTGATAGTATTCAATTGTGTATAAAGCATAGATTGGTAGTGTGATAGTTTCCAGTTTTGTATAAAGCATAGATGGGTAGTGTAACAGTATTCGATTATGTATCAAGCACATATGGGTAGTTTTCAATTTTGTATTAAGCACTGATGGGTAGTGTGATAGTATTCATTTCTGTATCAAACACAGATGGGTTGTTTTCCGTTTTGTATTAAGCACAGATGGATAGTGTGATAGTATTCAACTTTGCGTCAAGCACAGATGGGTAGTGTGATATTATTATATTCTGTATCAAGCACGGATGGGTAGTTTGACAGCATTCAACTTTGTATCAAGCACAGCTGGGTAGTTCTACATTTTGTATTAATCACAGATGGATAGTGTGGTAGTATTCAATTTTGCATCAAGCACAGATGGGTAGTGTGACAGTATTCAATTTTGTATCAAGCACAGATGGGTAGTGTGACTATTCATTTCAGTCTCAAAACACAGATGGGTAGTTTTCAATTGTGTATTAAGCACATATAGATAGTGTGATAGTATTCAATTTTACGTCAAGCACAGATGGGTACTAGTGTGACATTATTGAATTTTGCATCAAGCACAGATGGGTACTAGTGTGACATTATTTAATTTTGTATCAAGCACAGATGGGTAGTGTGGCAGTATAATATTCTGAATCAAGCACATATGGGTAGTTTACATTTTGCATCACGTACAGATGGGTAGTGTGACAGTATGCAATTATGTATCAAACACATACACATAATATGACAGTATTCATTTTTGTATCAAGCATATATGGGTGGTGTGACAGTATTCAATATTGTATCAACACAGATGGGTAGTTTTCAATTTTTGCATCACGTACAGGAGATATATGGGTATTGTGACAGCATTCAATTCTGTATCAAGCAGAGATGGGTAGTTTTCAATTTTGCATTAAGTACAGATGGAAAGTGTGACAGTATTTAATTTTGTATCAAACACATATGGGTAGTGTTAAGTATTCATTTCTGTATCAAGCACATATGGGTAGTTTTCAACTTTGTATTAAGCACATATGGATAGTGTGAAGCATTTAGTTTTGTATCAACTACAGATGGGTAGTGTGACATTATTCAGTTCTGTATCAAGCACAGATGGGTTGTGTGACATTATTCAATTTTGCATCAAGCACAGATGGGTAGTGTGACAGTATTTAATTTTGTATCAAGCAAATATGGGTAGTGTGAAGTATTCATTTCTGTATCAAGCACAGATGGGTAGTTTTCAACTTTTTATTAAGCACATATGGATAGTGTGATAGTATTTAGTTTTGTAACAACTACAAATGGGTAGTGTGACATTATTCAATTCTGTATCAAGCACAGATGGGTAGTGTGACATTATTCGATTATGTCTCATTCACAGATGGGTAGTGTTCAATTTTGTATTAAGCACAGATAGGTAGTATGACAGCATTCAATTCTGTATCAACAACAGATGGGTAGTGTCACAGTATTCGATTTTATAACGAACACAGATGGGTAGTGTGACAGTATTCAATTCTGTATCAAGCACATATGGGCATTGTCACATTTGTCAATTTTGGTTTTGCGCAAGATAAAAATTATCATTGGCGTTCCTTAAAAATATTAAGACACAATATTCCATAGTTTTAGCTAATATTAATATTTGTTATTCAATAACTTTCGCCTATGACAACACATGAAGCTTTGACAAGAATGTAAGCCAAAAGTATATGTTATAATCAACACTGAGACCCAAGTAGTTGTTACATGTTTCCTTCTACTGGTCTTTAGTTTTGTACAGCATTTTTGCACTTTTCCTTCTACCCTTTTCTGACATTCTTTATATTGAGAGGTCAAATTAATAATAATAATAATAATGAGGACTTTGTATAGCGCCTAATCTTTAGAACCTCTAAGCGCTTTACAACATTAGACAACACTTATAAGATAAAAAACATAATAATATTATTACACAAACAAACAACATGAAATTATAAAAACATTAAAAAATAAAAAACATGCTGAGAATATTTCAGGTACGAAACATTATTTGGTCTTTAAGTTTGTTCTTGCAGTCGAAATAAGTGAGATTTGAGAGCCCTCTTGAATGTGATCACTGTGTCTTTGTGTCTAAGTTCAGTGGGCAATTCATTCCACGTTGCTGGGCCCTGGTATGCAAAAGAACGCTGTCCATATGACTTTGTTTTCATGGTGGAAATAATGAGTATACGATTGTCAAAAGAGGAGCGTAAGTATCCTGCTGGTGTGTACACTTAGGTGAGGTCATATAGGTATGTTGGACTAGAGTCCGACAGTGAAATGTAGCACAGAGAACAAATTCTGTGTTTGATTCTGGATCGAATGGATAACCAGTGTAGGGTACAGAGCAGCGGGGAGGTGTGCTCTGATCGTGGTACTCTAGGTATGATCCGAGCAGCTGTGTTTTGAACTTTTTGAAAATTTCTGGCGTAGATATTGAGATGAACGAGACAGAATTTAGTTACAATAGTCCAGTCTTGAAAGTACTAATGAACACATAAGTGTTTTAGTGGCATCAACTGAAAGATATTTGCGATTTGAGCTGATGAATTTCAGCTCAAGATATGCAGCCTTGCATATGTTCATGACATGTTGGTGCAATATGAGAGTACTGTCCAGAGTAACACCTAGGTTTCATACTGATTGTGTGAATTTAATGTTGGCGTTGCTGATATTTATTGTTTGAGGTAAAGGATGTGAATGATTAAGTCTTTGTGTTGTGATCAGAATGGCCTCAATTTTATCATCATTCATCTGCAGCTTGTTACAGTCATCCATGATTTCACACCAGAAATGCACCTCTCTACACCTTGGATGGTAGCATCATCTTCCGTTGGGTGGTTAGATTTGTATATGTGGGTGTCATCAGCGTACAATTGGTGAGACACTGGATGATGATCTATGACACTTGAGAGCGACTGAGTGTACAGAATGAAGAGAACAGGTCCAAGAACAGACCCCTGTGGAACACCACAACATAGATCAACTTGCTGGAGTGTATTCCATTTGCAGATGCAATTTGTGTCCTGTTCACCAAGTAGGACTTGAACCAGAGTAAGGCTGTATCATGAATGCCAAATACATGCTGGACACGGTGAAGTAATATATCATGGTATATTGTGTCCAATGCTGCAGACAAATCAAGGAGGGTGAGGACTGTAATCTTTCCGCTATCCAACGCAGAGAGAATGTCATTAACTACTTTTAGAAGAGTAGTTTCAGTACTGTGGCAAGGGCGATATGCAGATTGTACATTGCTAAAAAGACTGTTTGAACTTAGATGAGATACAAGCTGGGATAGAACAACCTTTTCTAAGCTTTTTGAAATGAATGGGAGATTAGAAACTGGGCGGTAGTTCTTTAAATCGTTATGGTCTAGTGTTGGTTTCTTCAGCAGAGGCTTTACAATGGCAGTTTTGAAAAATGATGGGAATTCCCCAGATGAGAGAGAGGTATTAATAACATCAGTTAGTGAAGGCAATACTAGATCCAAGCACTCAAGCAGCAGTGATGTTTGAATTGGATCAAGTTCACATGACTTTGGTGCACTCTCATCACGATTGTACGTACGAAATTCATAGAGACAGGTTCAAATGCTGCTAATGGTTGCCGCTCAAAGTCTGTATCCCAACTGTATGGTGACGACGAGTCAGTTGAAATTGTGGTTTCAAGCTTATCTCTAATGGTTTGTACTTTGTCACGGAAGAAATTTGCAAACATGTCCGGAAGGTCGACTGGAGAGAAGGTAGTTGGAAGTGGTGTTGATTTTTCCTTGAAGTTAGCTTGTTAGTAATCTCGAAGAGCTCTTTGCAGCTGGAACTTTCCATCATCTTAGTAGTGTAGTGGGCTGAATTCGCTGCATGGACTATATTTGTAACATTCTTCTTAGCGACTTCATAGATTTGCTTATGAATAGTGAGTCTGGTGGAAAGCCAGAGCCTCTCAGCTTTACGGCGGTCTCTTTTAGCAGTGCGAAGCTGGTCCCTAACACTGCTATAACATGGAGAACACTTTTGAATTGATACTCTGTACTTGGTAGCTGGGGCATGTTTGTCAAGTAATGAACGCAGACAGTTATCGAGTTGTTCTGCGGTAGGAGGTAAGCAAGTTGTAAATTAAGTAAAATTTATATTATTTATTTTGGTTATACTAGTCTATGTTATATTAACAAAACTCATAGTACGAGACTCCGAAAACGTCGAGTATAAAGCTTTTTTTTATAACAGAACATGAGCGATAGTTTTTTTTATAGATCATTGTATATTGCAGTTTTTAGTTTTTTACACGAAGCGTTAATTAAACATGCTTTCATTGTTTGTACAAATCATCACTGATCTGCAAGTAGTGGTTTTTGTAACTTATCATTGCTATGTGCAGTAAGGAACAATACGTCTGCATCTACCATTGGGCCCTATTTGTCTGCAAGTACACTTGGGCAATACATATCCACCTGTACAGTTGGGAACTATACGTCTGCGTGTTAAATTGGACACTATATATATCCATGTAAAATCGGGCACTTTAAGCCCGAGTGTACAATTGGGTACTATGCGCTGCGTGTACAGTCGGGCGCTAAACGTTTGCCTGTACATCCGGGCACTGTACGTACGCATGTACTTGTCCCTGGTACACTTACTTCAGAAGTAAAGTTTACGTCAAAAAGTGAAAATAGCAGTATATGATGCAAGTAGAAGTAAAGTGTCACTACTGAAAAAATAAAGAATAAAATAGAAAAAGATCACAACATGGCAATATTTAAGATACGCGATGGAACTTAATATTATTATATTGTTGCTATAGTTGCTATTATTATTATTATTATTATTATTTGATGTTGGATACTTCTCAAAAGTGTTGGACCACGGTTATTATTGAACCCATTCTCGAAAAGGGGAATTTAAATACCTCTGAAAGATATAGAGAGATTAGCATTTTACCAATCCTCAGCAAAATATTTACCTCAATTTTAAAACGAAAGACTAGAAAATTAAATCAACGAAAATGATATTTTAGGTGAAGAAAAAGCTCGTTATAGAAGTGACTATTCCGGTGTATATTTTATATTTACAATAAGCACATTGATATGCAAACATCGGAGGAAACAAAGAGATAGGCGTTATGCTTTTTTTTTATTATGGAAAAGCGTTTGACCGTATTGACGGGAGCTTGCTTTATCATAAATATGAACATGACATTATCGGTAGTAAAATGCGTATGATACTAAAAGCCATATATGCAAATGTCAATGCTCGTGTGAAAACGTCAAATGGGTTGACAGAAATATATAACTGCCCATCTGGGGTACACCAGGGTTGAGCCTTATTTGCATTATTTCTACGTGGTTTAAAGAAACATTTGATTGCCCAGAATAAAAATGGAACATTATAATTTGTTAATTTATTTGCATTGTTGTATGCAGATGACTTGATTACATTTGCTGAAACTGTTACTCAGTTTCAGAGAATTCCAATACAGGAAAACTAAAATTGTTGTTTTTGTTAGAAAGGAGAATATATGGGAAGATATGAAAGTTGGTATTATATGATATAGACATCAGTTTATTACATAGATCATGGCTGTGTATTCACCTCTAACATCCATGATACGTGTGTCAACAAACGGCAAAGGCATTTTATATTTTGAAGACTGGACTTGATCGGTTTGGTAACTGTCTACAAGAAATCTATTCCAAATGGTTAATACTAAAATAACGCCAGATTTGAATTATTGGTCTGAAGTTTGAGATGATCAGTATGTTATATATGGTCAATATAAATGCTAATTAGGCAGATATTTGCTTTTCAAATATTATGATAATTACAAACAGGTCAGGCATACTATACTTGCTTATTGATATATTTTGGAAGAGTATGGAAAACAGATCTTTGATGAGGCTATTTCAGCGAGTGTTTGGGCGCTTATGGATCCCGGTTTAAAACACACACACACACACACACACACACACACACACACACACACACACACATATATTCATTCATTCACTCATTAATTTCCGCTTTTACTTGATGAAACAAAGAAAGAAATTATATCAGCTTTAGCCAAAAAGTCTAAAGCAATATTCTTTTCATTCCTATGCTTTTACCTTGTAATATGTTTCAAGACCTTACAGTTTTCCCTCTCAATATTCCTTTCAGTATGTCTTTGATTTGAAAGAACTTGTTTTGTGTGAACTTGAAGTGTATTATTTTCTTTAAGCAATAGTTATTATTATAAAATCAGAATGTTCACTCTTAACTTGTAATGTAATATCTCTATACAAGACTCTTTGAGTTTATATTAGTTCTGGTCCTCCAGCATGCTTTCATATCTTTATACCAATTGTTGATTACCTCGAAGAGAACCATCGAGATCAGGAACGTGTTGTCCTTCGTTCGTGTTCAATTTGCCTCATTCTAGAATCGTTTTGAAGTCACTAGGATTCTGATTTTGAATTGGAACTGTTTATGGCGCTCTTTTAAGTCAGTCGAACTTCAACATTTAATGAATAAATAATTCATCATATCGGAGGACATCTTCTTGTTCCATCCTTCGCCATTTGTAGTTGGAAAGGTAAAACAATTGATTCAAGAGACCGATGATATTAATTTCAATGTAATATCTTAAATTGTAGGTTAAGCATTCTACATATTAGGTGCTAGTAAGTTTTTACTGCGATACAGTCTCGCATACTAAATGTCAACAAGACACACAGATCTTAAAGATAAACTAATTGCTCATAGGCGAGCAAGAAGCGTTGTTTTCATTTACTGTTCACATGTTTAGAGACCTTACCAAATTAAAAACAAACATCTCAAAATGACACAGTTATCTCATTTACTTTAAAATGACAAAACAAGGTGCGCATTAGAATGTATAGCATATCAGGAAGCATTTAACAAGAAACAAATTTAACTAAGGCTTAAAAAGCATTAAATATCATCTAATGAAACCTTTGTGACGGATTCCAGTTAATCCTGACGACGTACGCCTGGTGTAACTTTCAGCCTGCAATTCAACGCTTGAGTATGTACATTAATTACGTTTTTCATTTTAGTATGCAACTTACGTTTTCGATTCGGTTATGCAACTTCATTTGAGTATGCGTCATTCCGTTAAGCATGCAGCATACGTCTTTCAATTAAGTATTGCCATCTCATTTATCTCGACGTCAGAAGAGGTCCATAGCTTTTACACCACACTGTTGTATTAACTGCTCGACGTCTAATACTTTCATAGTGTATGAGACACATTTTTATTTAACCTTCCGATTTCGGAAGACATTTATAGTGTATGGAACATAACTATATTATTCATATATCTTATTAAGCATCTCGATGATGAAATTAAGATGATAGCGTATGGAACTCACTACTTTATTAAGAATTCAGAAGACTGGAAAAAAGTTGATAGCGCGTCTCTTTTTCTGGAAACTATGGTAGGGTATGGTACACAATATTTGTTAAACATCTCGATGTCGGAAAACTCTGATATCGTATAGTACATTTTATTAAAGCACTTAATGCCGGAAGACCGTCCAAAGCGCATGGAGCACAATAATATATCAAACCCCCAAATGGTGGGAAACGGTAAGTGAGTGTAAAGAAAAACATTGTATTATTTCTCTCGATGTCGGAAGACGTTGACAGTATATTAACACAATATTTTGTCAAATCTATCAGTGTCGGAAGACGTTGACAGTATGTTGAACACAATATTTTCTCAAACCTCTCGATGTCGGAAAACGTTGACAGTATATTGAACACAATATTTTGTCAAAACTCTTAATGTCGAAAGTCGTTGACAGTATGCTGAACACAATATTTTCTCAAACCTTTCGATGTCGGAGGACGCTGACAGTATATCTAACACAATATTTTGTCAAACCTCTTAATGTCGGAAGACGTTGACATGATATTGAATACAATATTTTCTCAAAACTCTCGATGTCGGAAGACGTTGACAGTATACAGAACACAATATTTTCTCAAACCTCTTAATTTCGGAAGACGTTGACAGTATATTAAACACAATATTTTCTCAAACCTCTCGATGTCGGAAAACGTTGACAGTATATTGAACACAATATTTTGTCAAACCTCTTAATGTCGGAAGACGTTGATATAATATCGAATAATATATTGCATTAAGTCTCCCGTTGTCGGAAAATTTTCACTGGGAATAGAAAACACTATTTTGTGTAAACCTCTCGATATCTGAAAACCTTGATATTGTATGAAACTACATTTATAATTAAAATCCTAATGTCGGAGTGATTGATTGTGTATATAACGCAATATTTTAGGAAAACTCTCGATGTTGGAAAAAGTAGATAGTGAATGGAACACAACAGGTTATTAAAAATCTCTATCTGGGAAATTTTTTTACTAAACATATCGATGGCGGTAAATATTGGTAGCATATAGAACACAATATTTTTTTAGATCTCTCAATTGTGGTAAACTTTGTTAGCGTATGGAACACAGCATTTTCTTAAACCTCTTAATGATAAACGTTGATAGCTTATGGAACACTTTATATGATGGTAGAAATCGTTAACAGCGCATCGAAGACAAGATTTTCTTAATCATTCAGGATTATTCTCAATACGTTGTTTAAATGTCCTTGATTTTACATTTCTTAAATCCCTAAATATTCAAAGTTAAAGCATATAAGACCTATTAATCCAAATTAAATCATATAATATTATTCGTTTTGTACTAGTTTGATCAATGTATTTAGCGGACAAGAAAAAAACGTTTCTTCTCTACCAATTTTCCAAACAGTGAAAGTTTTGTTTCAAATCATTTACGTAGGTGCATACTTTACATCTAGACGTTGAAATACAGGTATAGGCAGTCATATGTTTACAGTAAACAATAATAATGTAAATCAGTTCTCACAATAAACACTGCAACCAAACTATAAACATATAAAAAAAAAGATATGTGTCAAACGAGAAACATTGAATATATATATATATATATATATATATATATATATATATATATATATCCTTTGAATGGAATTTTGTACTCTTAGAATAACTATCTGTATCAATGCCTGCTATTTAGTGAATACATTCCAAGGTTGATGTTCTGAAACAATGTAGTAAAACTCATGCGATATCCAAGTACGTTTGTACTGTAGAAAGGTCAGACTCTTCTAGTTTCCAATTGAACTGGAACAGCTTCTTGACTGTAAATTAATTATTTCGAAATATTTAATGATTCACTAAAGCCTAATATTATATTCTAGAAACGACTTATTAAATATTGCGTTGTTTGATTAATATATCTTTTTATTTAGCGATGCCGAACGTGGAATCACTAATTCTTGACCTTATATCGGACGTGTAATAGGTACATTCACCTTCTTGAGTTATGTATTTAAATTTACAACCGTTCATTCGAATTACGGTGCTCGGAACATTTATTTTCGCAGACAACACCCTATGCATGTTTATAATTAATTTATTCAAAAACTTGGGCATATTTATATATCTTTGGACTTACCACAAAACATTAAAGGATTTTGTCGATTTACCTTGAAATTCATTTAAAGACATCTGGATTTAAAACATTTACTTCTCTTGTACATTTTAGTTATCATTCAGAATACATTACTCTCTCTCTCTCCCTCCTTCTCTCTCTCAGTGAGATATTGAAGTATATCACATTTTAGTACATCAGGCATGCCCCATCTTAACATTATCAATCCATGCATTAAATATGTTAACGAAAATTTTTTAAAAAATGCATCATTTTCGTACCAGTTGTTTTAAGATACACAATTTGATGAATTATTTGTAAAAGCTAAATTGATAAACATTGCTGTCCGAATATTATTGTAAATTTAGGATTCCGTTGGCACAGAAAGGAGAATATCCACTCAAATCAACAGTTTTTGCTTTTAAGAAACATATAATACAAATACCATTTACTTTTTTCTAGTATATAAATTGAAATATCGCAACGTGAAGTGTAAATATTTTGTATTATCACGAGTGACTTCCATTATAAATTCTGCATGTTGACTTTAAATTAAAGCATTGCTTCAATGTCAATATTTTGTTAAAAAAATAGAAGGTATTACCATTTAATTTTTCCGTGTTCCTAGAATTGTGATATACTTACAGTCGACCACTCCAAATTCATGACTCTTACGAATAGAGAGACATAAATGGAATCTAAATTACCTTAAGCATATTTCATTGTCACATGAACTGGATTATTATTTGAAAGATTTGTGTTGTATTTTATCTTGTGTATTAACATTTCCTTTCAGTAAAACCTCCTGGATCCAGACTGCCATCTTACCAACCGTTTGTTCATCAGTGCGAGAGGCCGCCCAACAAATCGTCTAAGACCATATATTACCCAAGAGAAGTCACAACCATACCATCCAATCTGGATCTTGTGTCCATAATTAATGATAGCACATATATAGAGTACGATGAACATACCTATACGAACGGTAAGCAAAGATTCAGTTTGAATACCTTGTTAATTTTTTTTTTTGTTATGAATTAATTTAATCGTATGGAAAAAGTTTCATATTCCATTTAAGTGCTTTTCTAAAGAGCACAGTAAAATGGGAAACATTTATAATATAATATAAACGTGTGTGTATATTTCATAGGGACGTTAATTTTTTAACATAATATGCACCTTACTTTCAGGCTTTTTGAAGCTTGAGTATGTTAGGGCTCTTTGAGGCTTGAGTATGTTGAGTCTTTCGACGCTCTTGTATGCTCAGGCTCTTTAAGGCTTGAGTATGTTGAGTATTTCGACGCTCTTGTATGCTCAGGCTTTTTAAGGCTTGAGTATGTTGAGACTTTTGACACTTGAGTAGGCTCAGGCTCTTTGAGACTTGTGAATATCGAGGCTCTTTGAAGCTCGAGGCTCTCTTAGACTTGGGAAAGATGAGGTTCTTTGAGGATTGAGTAAAGCTATGTAATCCATTTTAAAGCTCAGTGAATGCCTTGCACACTTATTTCACAATAGGCTATACGGGACCATTGTGCTCTGTGATCTACCAAGTAAATGAAGCATACAGTTTCATTATTACAAGTTTACTTTTGTTGGGACATCGATGTTTGTTTGTTTGTTTTGTTCTGATTTTTTGTATTTTTCATTTTGTTTTATGTAACTTCATCAGCTAACCTAAGCAAGATGTGCATTCAGATTTGTGATTTTCGTGTTGCCCATGCTGTTATACACATGTTACTAATGTTTATTCTTAAGAAAAGCAAGGAAATGTTTTTTTTTAATCGCAAATTAAATGAACAATACGTTATTGATAGGTAAACCTTTATATATATATATATATATATATATATATATATATATATATATATATATATATATATATATATATGACCACAACAGTGTGATAACCAGTCTGTTAATGGAGGTATAAAAGTAGAGTACTAACTATTTTGAGATGCACACTTTTGGCTAGTAAATTGATCATGCTGTCTTTATTAATTTCATTAACTTCAATCTTTTACTATAGTTGACAACAAAATATATGCGTTTGTTCTGCTATCTTGTATCTAATTTCCTTCGGACAAGACACCATATGAATTCATGGTGTGAGATCCTGTTGTTAGGTGCTGCCCAGGTAGTCTCCAGGATATATAAGAAACTAGGTAGTTAGATGACGAAAAAGATCGCGGACGCTGTGAATCTCGCAAGACTAACTCGTATGACGGAAGTTTTAACCGTTTATGTAACCTTAATATCAGTTTTTGTTATATGTATTTCCTTATTTGGAATTTTCGAATGCTCGATGCGCAAATTTCAAATTTTACGAAAGTTACACCCTTAGCAATGCATCATCTGTATTGTTGCAAAAAACGATATGTTATTCTTGTAAATTGTTCCTCTTGACCTTTTATTTTTTCCATTGTATTAATACAAGTTTTCATATGTTCATGCAATGTTGAACGATATTCAGTTGCTGTTGTTGTTGTTGTTGTGGGGTTTAACGCCATTTTTCAGCACACGATAAGCTTTACATGGCGGCCAGTATTGATGGAGGAAAAACCCGGGAAAACCCCAGAAAGAACCACCGACCCACGAAAAGCTACTGGCAAGCTTTCTCACATCCCCACATTGGCTGAATCTGAGACTCGAACCGGCGCAGACATAGGTGAGATGGCAGTGATCCGTAACGGAGAGCGCTTTAGGCCACTCGGCCACTCGGGGCCCCTATATTCAGTTGCGTATCCGTATTACTTCTGCCGTCAAATAGTTTTGGGGTTCAAATTCATTCGTCGTTCTTAAAATTGTCTTCATAACGGTATTTGTCGTATGAAATTAATACTTATTTTATAGAGAATAAAGTACCAATTCAGGTATATTATCATGTGATACGTGTTTTTCCCATTAATATTTATCCCCCAAATCATATTAACTAAAATATTTGTCTACCCCATCCCCTCCAAAATCCTCCTCACCCCACAACAAAAATCCAAACCAAAACAATAACTGTAAATTTTCATTTTAAGGTGCGCTGTGTCATTGTCTGTAACTCTTACAAACTGTGTAGTTAAAAAAAAAAAGATGTTACAATTTACAACAAAGTGCACACACTTGTATATCAAATAGGAGAAATCACATATGGCCACGTTAGAAGTATACAGCTTTGTTTAATGTAATGCTTATACCTAGTGTCCACTCACACACACACACACACACACACACACACACACACACACACACACATACATATATATACTTTAAAAGTATCATGGCATTTAAAGCATTTGTATTAAGAAGTTCGATTGACCAATAATGATGGTATTTCAATCTGTGATCCGCCCAATAAACAGTAATAACTATATATTATCATTGTTTACAAAGTAGGCTCCTACGTCTATACTCACTAGATCAGTGATGAGTTTCCACTTGTTAATTATTAAAAACATAAGAAAATAAAAATTAAATATGGTACATGATTTCATCGAAATATTCTCTCTCTCTCTCTCTCTCTCTCTCTCCTTCCCCTCCCACGTCTCTCTCCTTCTGTTGAATGTTCACCTTATATGCATTTATTTATGATCGCTTGTAAATACAATATCTCTCACCTGTAATGAATGTATTTTATGTTATGGCTGTATTCTTTGTTTTATCGATTATACTTGTCGTAATACACTCAGGATATAAATATATCAATCAGTCAGTCGACCATGAGAGAAACATAAGAATGGGCAATAAAAAATAACCTTATGGTAGGTTTCCACAAATCTACGACCCCACCTTTCTGACTGTCTGTGTTGGTTGGTCTGTCGGCATATCAGTTTACCCCCTCCGGACAATCGTTGCAAAGTACGTGTGAAAATCTATAAATATAAGAGACTGGATGATTTTGGCCTGTGCCATGCGAACACGTTTCTGGACCTATGAAAGATATTAGTTTACAGACAAACCAAGCACAGAAACGGGGAAAGTGAGATGGAGGATAAATAAGAACATGATGGTCAGTAGCAATGTTAATTAAAGCATAATAATGATTTGACTAATTACATTTAACTATTTGAATTATTTCTTGTTGACTGATCATTTCGCTTAGTATGTATGCCCTACTTGTTTGAATATACTGTTCATTTAAACTATTTTTCAGGTATAAATGCAATCTGGTTAAAATATGATCTTTCCTGTCCGAGGAGAAGATCTGACAGCGACCGCTTAGGGGTCATGTTCTGGTGACCTTTGCGTTAGCCAATGGAAATGTAGGTTACAGAAATTTGAAACTGAATCAAATGAAAGACATATTCATGGTCTTTAACATTACTGTACAGTCTTCCAAACGAGAAGGTGTAAGATTTAATATGATTGGCTTATAAAATTATCAATTAGGGTAATAACATAGTTCACCGGAATATGACCATATAAGCGGTCGAAGTCAGATCAACACGTTGGACAGTGGATATTTGATCTTAATCATATTGTGTTTAAATCGTATGCGTGTTTTTTGTCTGTTTAATCAAGAGGAATGAAAATGGAAGCTCGAAAGAAGAAGTAAATTATACATTTGGGAGGTCGTTGCTTTCTTACGCATTCTTTCTAGCCAATGTGTCTCTTTAAACAATATGGATCCCTATAAAAAAAGTATAAAAAACCCAGTTCTGTTAGGAAAATATTGGTCTTATCAAACAAGATAGAATCTCAACACACTAATTTGTTTCAATGAAGCGGAGTTTTGACAATCGCAGCTCATCTGCCTCTCTAGCTATCTACCTTTCTCTCTCTAACACACACACACACACACACACACACACACACACACACACATAAATGTGCTATAAAATGTGAATATTTTGTTACGTCAATATCAACAACATAAAACGAGTGTGAAAAGGCTCTATTTCTTAAACCAATCGTTGTATATAGTAAATTATTATATTATTTTAAGCAGCCAATAAGCAAAATTTGTCTATCGAGACTGAGCTTTTTGTCTGTGCCAGCTTAATTGCGAATTCTTTGGCAGTTATTTTTGTTTGTACCAGTTTAGATCCATTCATTGGATACACTTCATTGAGGTTTTCTCACTTTTCCTAGTTCTGCCTTCATGGAGTCCCTTCATGGAATACCCTTCAACGAGGTCTATTATTACTTTTGGATTTTCAATATGTATATCTAGCTATATATTTCATATATTTCTGTCTGTATCTTTCATGTATTTCTGGCTATATTTATCTCTAGCTAGTTTTTCTTTTGCATTTTACCCCTACGGTCTAATTTTACTATAGAAGGTGGGGGAAATGTGTTTCCCTTCTATGATCACATGGACATATCCCCCTGTGAATTCCTTGATACGAAAAAAAAAAAAAAGAGTCAGAAAGTTGTCCGTAAATTTAGCGGAGGCTATGGTTCTACGGTCAACAGGATACGCACTGATTTCTGACTACTTTTTTACATACCCGCCACCGGGCAAACTCGAAGTTTTGAAAGTCCGCACAACCACCAGTTTCAACTGGTGATGGATATGCGCAAATTCTCAGCTTTCACTGCGTTTTCCGGTTGGCTTTCGAACGCTTCGTCTGCGATCCTCACTAAATCTGTTTTCTCGCTCAAACACCTAGTTTTGCTAAGGCAATCATTCGTTCATATACATTTTCGGGCTCGCGTAACGCCAGTTGTTGTTGCTAATTACAGAGCAATCGCTGTTTTTCTGTCATACAAAACAATGTTGCTTGTAGGTGTTGGTGGACGAATGAGAGCATTGAGGCGCCAATAGGCAAAAGGTAATGTTAATTAGATAATTCATGATGTTATATCATCTCATTATGTCAATGCTACTCTGATACCTGGTCAGATTAAAAAACTTCAAGTCGCATCGAAGAAGAATTCTGGAGAAAAAACTCTTCAATAAGCTGAGATGCAAGGCCCAAATACTGTCAACTCAAACGCTACAATGACGCCAAGAAATCAAGAACTGACGTTCTACTTGATCTTTCTGTTAATGCTATCAGCCACACAAACACAGCCAATATATTTACGTTCAATCAGAGTTACCAGTGATAATTTCAGAGCGGCTGCATCTGTTTCAAAGCAGCTGCACTCATTTACGAATCAGTTCTAAACTATCAGATTCTTTGGAAACCCAATGGTAGTCAGCACTAAGTTCGCTGAAATTCGCACACAACTCAATGGTATAGTCGGCGTTAAAACATCAATCGAAACGATTTTCACGTCGATCTCAGAAATATCAAAATCACTTAAAGAATTTCGAGAAGAGATCACTCGGATAAATGATAATATTACAAATTCGGACACTGATATTGATAATCTGAACACTAAAAGGAATGATGGACAACACATTATTCCCAGGGAATGCAACGTTCATTTGTTGAGAACACAATACGGTGGGAATTTGTTATCAAAAGAATATTTCAGAATATCTATCACACATATTTCTCACAAACAAGTGGATGGTTTTGATGTTAATATAGCAGATATAAACGGCATTGAAGTAAATTTTATTGAGGTTAATCTCGCTGTGGTTATTTCATCCCCCGAAGACTATCATTTTCAACATAAATAATCCGAGTGAGATCAGCACAATGTACAGAACATTACCTGAATTTCAAAGAGATCTGAGACTATTAAAGCCATTATTTTTGCTGAGAAACTGTTATTGACCGGGCCACAATAGTTCACACACAGCAATCATTTTAAACAGGTACATTGTTTATAATGGTAGATATTTACGGAAGATCTGCTAAAGGCAAGTCTCAGGGCGAGACTGGTTTATCCAAATATACAACACGAGATGAACTTAGTCATCGTTTGCTTCTCGCCGATGTTGGCACAAATTAAGTTGCTGTGTTTAGGATCATGAGCAGAAATACATTTATCAATGCGTGAGAACCAAACTCAGACGATGACGTGGCAAACAAATACATGAACAACTTCAACACAACAATCTGAACTGAGATCATTTAGTACGTTGCTAAAGCCGGTGATACAATGACTGGCTATCTCAACATGAGCGGCAATATCATTGCTAATTTAAGAGTACCAACATCAAAAGATGACACTGTAACGAATAAATACGTTGAAAACAACAACATTCCGATGATGACATCGTTAATGACAATCAGTGATGGATTTATCACCTTTAGATCTGAATATACTAATCATGAAAACGTGTTTGCAAATTTATCGCAGAAATATAGCTAGAATTCCAGATAATTTCTTTGGAAATCCAACTGTCGTCGATATTAAGCTCGTCGAAAGTCGCACACGCCTAGTTGACGGCGCCGAAAAGTTCAAAGCGATTCAAGATCATAGTGTTCATGCATCTCGGCTCGTCAACTTGGTACACATAGTAGCGACTGGATTGTCATTGAGGTCACTACCAAACAAATCCATCAAACTAACCGCTCACGTTACCGGGGTGTACAGGCTCTTCGTGTTTAGATCCGCTAAATATAGGATATATACAACATATGTAAAGCGTCATTCCAAAGATATATTTTCTGGAGCCGACTCAGTCGTGTTAAATCAAAATGCTGAGGAAATATTCAGACAAAACCCTTACTGCAACGACATATTGGTGGTGTCTGGAATTCGTCGCAAAAACACCTCAGCTGGTAACTTAGTACAATGAATCCCACACAATCCTTTCGGTATAGTCAAGCGTGTGCGTTGAATGCACCGCTGAAAGAAATTGTGGACGAGCACATGAAAAAACAAAAAAGCTAATCATCCTCATCGACAATATTGTATACTCGGTTCCACCCTTTTCGCAGAAACAACGACGTTATTCGGTACGTTATCAGTAATGTACGTGATACCGCCTGGGGTTGGAATCGGCGTCGTTGCTGTTGTCGGTGTTGCTGATATACTCAATATTATCGTGAAAAAAATATCCACATGTACCAGAAAAAGTTAAACGAGTACACAACAATAACCTACGATGCGACATATGTATGCATATATGTATAGCATCGATACTGTCAGCGGAGTTAAACTATGATGAAATATCACACAATGAATTTGATGCAATTAGGGATATTTATTATCGGTGTCACCAGAACGATAACTGGCCGACACTACAGTTAGAATCCGCCGTATTGATAATAATGATACAGTTATAATGCACAACTGGAACGGAGCATCGCTAACACAACACTGCCGACTACCATAATGTTATCAGCAACATCAACACAGCCAGAATTCGTTATTGGTTTTCCGACTCCGATAAAATCTCCTAATGGTCGGTCTCTTGAGATCGCACTGGCACAATTATGACTTTATTATTGTTGGCTTAATATCAGAGAAAAATCATTTGGTAGATAAGACGCTAACAACTCACTAGTATTCTTACATAAAGCCACAGCTGATGAAACTGTTGGGCAAGCACGAATCTGGTAGGTCATTCCATCACAACATGATCATTTCAAATTGAACAAATCAATGATGAACTTCAACGTAGAATCAAATCAATAGAACGAAAAGAATCGAAGATCGATCTGATTGTACACTCTGAGTGTCGCCATTTATATATTGGTGGCGGATTCTCTGGCATCCAATTACGCCCTTGACATATATAAGTCGTCGATCAGAACCGTGTTGGGATGGCCGCTAGCAGTGCCGATTTATACTGGACAACCACAACCAAAGTGATCTGATTATTTACTGGAATTGTTAGGTTAAATGAGAGAAACATAGTACAATAGACCCTTCCCTGGATGGTCAAGTCGTAATACTAGTATATTAGTTCCTCCAATAGAAAATAAATCACCGATATGATTACGCAAGGAAATGAAAATACACACCGCAGTCAGTGAACGCTATTTGAGCAGTATTTGATTGAATATCCGAATGATGATCTATAAAAATGAGTCATACACAATACAACATATGATTATGGTGAGTAACGAGAGTTTAACATGCAAGATTGTCATGGCTACCCGTAGTGATCCCGTTTATAAAACGTTAATTCTTGATTATTAGCAAAGACCAATTGCGTACGTTCAAACTACCAGTGTTTGATACTAGTACAATCCAGCAGGATCTCTATGACATAATTGACGAATATTTTCCAAAGATCTATGCCGCATGGGGTAAGTTACGAGGCTTTCCAGATATTCAACGGCACGACAAAGATGCAACATGTGGTGGTCGTTATTTATCCCCGGTCATTGTGAAAATCACGTCGACGATTTCTGTACATCTAGGGTGTGATGCAGACGATGTCAGATGGATCACGTCTGGACAAGCATTAAGGCAGGCTTAGCAGTGATTTGTTATTTATATATTTGCTAAGAACGTCCCGCCTGGTCATTTGGTTGTGTCGGTACCCGTTAATCCTTTTTATTTACCATGGCATACTCCATCGATGCTACGAATATGTTTTCGTCTAACTGACCAAGACAGTACTTTATTGGACACAAGTGGTGAATAATTTACTGTTGGTTGGAATGTGCGTGACAGAGTTTGTGGCCTCTCTCGTTAATCTGTTGTTGTTGTTTTATGCTTTTCTTCTCATTCTGTGGGTAACATAATATATTCCAATACAAGTGTTTTTTATCTTTCTCACACGTGCATTTACAGCCGCTTGAGTTTCATATTGGTGATACAAATCTGATCGTATTTTCTCAGTGGTGCTTGCCAGTGGAGCAAATTTAGCTATATCATGTTGTTTGTGTAAATCGCGTTGGAGTAATTTGATGAATCCATACTCCGCCACTAGTGTATATCTGCCCTATCGGTGATTTGTTTAACATTGAGTTGAATTGCGAGACCATCTTGCCGTAATTGTTCGATCGTAGAGATAATCTTGTTAATATTATCCTGGTTCATTATACAACACATACATAAATATTCTGGCTGGATTTGATTGATTCTCAAGCATTACTTCATCGTAAACCACTAGATTGTGGATATCCCCGATAAGATCCTCGACGGACGGCGCTTCATAGATGTCCATTATAAATTCAATAAGATCGTTCTCGGCTGTAGAAGGATCATTAAATTTCCTTGAGAACATTATATCAGCGTTGGTCATCCACGGAAGGATCTACTAAAAAAAATGTTTGTTCCATTTGAGCCACCTCATTATCAGGTTGAACATCAATTGAGTTTTACCCGACCCAGATGGACCATTTGTAATAGGCTGAATGGAATTTGTTAACACTATATTATGCTTGAACTGTGTTAGCTCACGTGTCGCTGAAAAGTCAATCACGTTCATATTGTACAGTTAAAAAGTTATTTACAATCGTAAGTTTATATTGTCTTAGATGCAATACAGTGACTGGTACAACATGTATTAGAGCAGCCACGTTGAAAAATAACACGTGGACACTTTCATGTAAATGCGTAAAGGCGGCACACCAAAACTTAAGTATGAATTCTATGAAAAATAAAAATATACAAGAATCGTTCACGAATTGGTTGATAAGATCGGATATGAAATTGTAAATTACATGATTTAGACGAATTTATTATAGTCCGAGAGAATATTGTAGCGGTGCAGCATCAATTAAAAACTCGCCAATTCAGCAGGTGTTACGCAAGCATGGACGGTTTGATGTAAGCACCCCTAACGAGTTCATCAATTAGATATCTTGATTACGTACATAAACGGCGCATATACGCGTTGATTGTCGTAGATGTTGAAAGTAGATGCAATGAGGCTGAACCGTTATCGTCTAGACCAGCAATTGAAGTTGCCACAGAGTTTGAACGAATTTATTCGCAAGGACCTCTGCATTGGCCATAATTGCTACAGGTTTATCAAGGAAAATAATTTCTCGGTGCAATAAAAACACTGATGCAGTAACAACACGTTAAGATCAGACTTGGACACACCGCGTTACGTCGTGATCAGAAAATCATTAGGCGATTTAATCAGGGACTCTTTGGACATCAATATGGTCAAGAACTACTGCACGTTCAGGACAGATCACGTGAATGGGTTTGCGACACAACACGTTAAGATCAGACTTGGACACACCGCGTTACGTCGTGATCAGGAAATCATTAAGCGATTTAATCAGGGACTCTTCGGACATCAATATGGTCAAGAACTACTGTACGTTCAGGACAGATCACGTGAATTGGTTTGCGACACTATCTCATATGGTGATCGCATTAAATAATATCAAACCTGTCGATGCAAATGCAAAAACAAAACCATGCCACGATGAAAATCACCAGATCAGCCGAAGAAACTAGTGTTGGGTGTAAAGTAACCGTGAGGTATGTATATGAACCTGGTAAACTTGAGGATGGTCCAGCAAGAGCAACTGATCCCGCTCGGAGTTGAACAACATACAATTGCTCGCGTGGTAAAATCTGCTACGCAGCCACCGATCTATACATTAGATTCAAAAGCTCCTCAACGTGGAATTCTGCGTGAATAGTTACAGGTTATTCCTAAACCACCCAGTTACCACCAGATTAGATACGGCGTCGCAGACGCTAGCGGGGTACTACCCACACGGGTCAACCATAAAAGCTAACAAGAGTCGCTCGCGTGGAGGAACGAAGCGCTTTTCAGTCTGTTCCATTCAAGACAGGTAAGATATACATGTGTTACCGAGATTACTATCGATTCTTTCCCCGGTAAAGTGTGTTACGTCATTAGGAAGATGTTGCCACAACAGTATTGTGTTACATCAGGTGCAGTGATTATATTTGTCGCTGTTTCAACATCATTACAAATTCCACATCCAGATCAAACTTCCATAATATGATTGTCATGTCTTCCATAATTTGTCAATTTGTTCTTCACCACGTTGATAAGTCCTGGTAACGTTGTTGTTTGTGACGCTATTGGCAGCTTCAACATGTAGACAACCCTGTGTAACTGAGATATGTTTGTTACTCTAGACACAGCCAGATAAATTAAATTTGACCATTTTTGCAATCATCGACAATCCATATATTGGTATCTGGTATTGTTAATCCCTGAGATGAATGAATTGTTATTGCATATCCCCGAGTCAAGCACGACTGGTTTAACGACAACGTCTGTTGTACAGCCTCTACTGGAACCTCGACGATTAAGAACGAATTGTTGTTATTTGGCGGACACTTCCGGTGTCTACCGCCATAACATCAATACGTATATGTTGTCGGCGTGTATGTGTTGGTCGATAACATAATGGAACTAGTTGATCAGCAATTTTGTCCTTGGTACGCTCAAATCATTTACGCTGAATTGAATCAAGGACGTTTTTCTTGAATACAAATATTAGATCATTAGGGCGTCATAAGTTCCAGAAATCTGACAATGGAGTCTCTGAAATTACGGTACGCAGTATTTCACACTGACTTTAGTCAGGTTGTAATCTGATTAATGATATGTGTTGTCTTAGTTGCTCATCTCGATATCGATGGTCGTACAAACATTCGTCATAGTGGTTGACATAGTTGCTCAATCATTCGTGTGGTTATTCACCTGTAAACGGCTGAGGCTGTCCGTGATCGCTACACATGATAATTGCAGTAGATTTTGCTAATAACATTCAAGAAATGTCTGCAATGTTTCTTTGGATACTGTACAAATCTCATCCTATATAATTATTATCGGGATATAAATCTCACCCATTTGTTCGGGGGTCCATGCATCACTTTGCCAACTAAAGAAACTATGATACGTGCATGCGCAGACACCACGTTGTCTCATCTTTCTGGCAAGGCAGTGAGTTGGCGTTAACAGAATCATGTCGGAGTTTTGAATAATTCCATCGCACGTGTTGTTTTACCAGAGCCAACTGTACCGTCCAGATAGACCACGCTATATCTCGTGAATGAATCGTTTATTGGCAGCGAACATGAAATCCGTGATAAATTATTGTTGCGATAATAAATATATGGTAATTTGACGTCAGCCGACTCTGAAGATTTGAGTATTTGTTCATGTTTTATTCGCCATAAACCCTAATGAGTATCCGCAGTATCCTTATAAATAAATGGCTCAAGAAGATCCATTTTACAATGAGTTATATAAAATGAATCCGTGGAGACTCCAACTGCGTCATTAGGAAATATATTAATCATCGATAATAGGTTTATCGATGAGTAGGAGAGCATTGATGATCTCAAGTGAGTAAATTAAGGAGAATTGCCGGGGCAGTAACTAATAATCGTGACAATAGTTATTCTCTCTCGTGTTCTTGCATTTGTCCGTGACGCCAACACACATTTGGCAGATGTGTCCTTGATGACAAATTCTGATTGTGCTGGATCCATAATTAATCTTGTACAACGACGCTATGTCGCTGATGTGAATTTCCCCCAAAAAATTCTACAGATATTTTTGTCGTATTGTGGTAACCAAACTTGTTTTTATTGTTTGGAAAAAATTATCACCGAGGGTACAGGCAACAATGTTAGAATCGTAGCATCGAGCGTGTATTGTAATAACACTATTGGAATTTGTGAACAACAGTCGTGGAGATTGACATTATTATCCGGTTTATGAAAATGACGGCCGAACCAAATTGGTATAACCCAATGAAAAGTCGAATGATTCACTTGCAGCAAAACGAGCAGGAAAAGCTGCTACGTTATCAACTGAAATCATGTCAGAGAAAACATATTTTGTTTTCCTAAGACCGCCATGACCAAATTCAACACAATATTGTGATACATCATTGATAAATTCTTTTGTGTTGGACGCCACACATTTTTTGTTGTGTCATATGAGATGCAACCGACGAAACAGTCAAACAGTTAACGAGTAAAATTCGTTGTCTCCGTCATATGTTACCGCAGTCTGTTTCAATGCACGTTGGAGCGATTCCTTCCGATGAAGAACTCCAGATGGCAAAAGTAACTGATCAAATGATTTGTCATCGATGATATTTATTCAATCGTCTTCGACGCCGTCACTGTAAAATGATTAGACTGATACAGGGTCGTTTATACTTATGCTGTGAATTTCCTCAAAAATATCTCAGTTGTGAAATCTTAGTGTTCTTTCTTGCGAAAAGTTTGTCACCGACAATTATGGTCTATAATGGTTATTGAAGCACCTTTGCTGCGATAATTAGCAGAGTCTTGTAAAATATCATTTCTTATTGTTTTTTCAATCGTTGGAATCTTCGGTGTTTTTTCAAGTGTGTCAACGTCATTTATTTTAACTCCGTTAATAAGCGAGTTTTCCCACTTATTTATTTATTTATTTTATTCGTGATTCTGTTAAGTCTGTTTCTTTGTATTGAATTTGCCAAATGTTCTCGGACACGTTGAGCCATGCAATTTAGCGAGCCTGGTTTCATCGGAGCAACAGTAGCTATGTCTGGTTCATTCAAACGTCAAAGCGCATAAACAACCCTCGGAAACTGGATATGAGTTATTGTTTTATGGTTTGTCATTTCCGGTGAAAATAACTGCTTTAGAATTTGTTTCTACTATGACTACATTTTTATGTCGCCGTGATTCCTTAACAGGGTCGAGTTTATTACTAATAATCCAACTCAGGCCATTTTCACTAACATGTTCAGCAATGCATTTTATTCTGAATATATACTTGCGTCATCAACTATATTATTAACGATAGCAGATGCCTGTTTGTCATCCATTGTGAAAGCAATAAATGTTCCATATCCATCGATCTTAAATGTTGAAAAAACATGAGACGAACGATCGTTGGTAAATTCGTGTTTAGCTTTTTGATAAAATCATGCAGGTGTTAACTCAAATGATATTCGTTTTCTGTCACATGGTAATGTCAAAATCTGACTTGCTCTGGATCAATCGCAGATAACATTGCACACTCATCTTGTGTTGCTTCTAGTGATCCGATGTAATTTTTGATGAGATTTAAATCTGTTTTTGATTTTGGTAATATAATTTGTTCCTGGTGAGATCTTAATACCTTTGTTATTGTAACCTAGCATCGTCACATCGTCCCATGCTATATGATTACTTTTCTTTATTATACAATAATAGTATTTCTCTAATTAGTCTTTCATACTATTAGACTTTTACTAATATTTTAATGAACAACCAATCATGTAACGTTTGCAAATGGCTGATGATGGGGTCATCTAGTCCTTGTGAAAAAAAATTGTCAGTGTGATTATTGTGCGCTTTATTTACAGTGTTCGACGTGGAAATACCGGCCCAAAACCTTGTCTGGTTTGTCGAGTTGGTGGTAAGAGAAGAACTCAGTTAGGTGTATATTGTGGGGGAGAAAATATCGTGCGTTGAAAAGATACTTCATGATAACAAATGCTTCAGGTGATAAAAAAATGCAAATAAACAAGATTACATGCGAGATACATTATAAAATGATCAAGTAAGTGACGACTCAGTTGACCAAGTAAGTGAAGACCTTATGTCCATTAACCCCTTTATGTTGCTTATATCAAATATAAACAAATTGCACATAAAATAACAACAAAATGTGTCGCATATAGTTTATGTTACTGTTCGTTGGTCACTTCAGCGGTTCCATGTACCTTTTTGCTGCGTCATTTTCTTCAGCCATGGCTGGTGTGCTTTAGGTCGGTCGGCCCCCTGTGCTGCTCCATGCATAGACTATCAAATGCTGAAAAACGGCGGTAGAACCTCCGACCCACAGTGATGTATGAGCAAGCTTTCTCACATACCGATGTAGGTCGAGCCATGTCTCGAACTCACTCTGTCAGAGGTCAGATGTGTTAGTGATCTGACAAAGTGAATGTCTTAGACAACTCAGCCACCTAGGACATCGGAACCGACTTTTACGCTTTGGACACATATGTACACACACACACACACACACACACACACACACACACACACACACACACACACATATATATATATATATATATATATATATATATATATATATATATATATATGCATCCACACAAACAATCTATTTAGCACAGAATTTATCCATCTTTAACATCATTTTCACCAGTGAAACGAAATCCTTCAACTCCGAATTATGAAACTCAATGAGCTAAAGAAGACCAATAAAACAAGCTCTCGACAATCCCACAAACGTATAAATGAAACTGACTTAACCTTGCAACTTATTTTAGTTACTTAATCCCAAAACAAGATGTGATAGATTAGTATTCTTCTTTGCGAGACAAAGACCCGGAAAATTACCAAAGGGCACTTAAGGTTAAAACACGCTTTCTAACACAGACAATGGTTGAAAATAGACTTACCTGAAATCATTGCATCCTACAAAAGAGTTTGTTTTAAGGCATGTATGTATGCCATTAAATAACAATTATGATTATTACTTATTATTTCATTATCTTGTATTCTATTCATTTGTTTAGACCTTATAAATATGCCATATTTGTTCTATTTTTTATTTTATTGGTTTGTTGTTTTTAAGGAAAGTCAAGGCTTTATTACCCAGGCATGTGCCTTAGTTCAGATGCTTTGCTGACGGAGACCGTTAATATAGAATGATTGATTTTTAAAGGAGAAAAATCATTGCATACATATATTGAAGAATCCTTTGTGTGAGTGTGTTGGGGCGGGGGACAATCGACATTTGAACATATACTCCTTCAAATAATCAAACAATTGGAATTATAGAAGAAAGAATTTGATAATTATGCCTGCAAAGATCGTATACCAATGTTTACAAATCTGACAAACTGATTGAACTTGTGTGGCAATGATTACCCAAGACAGGACGAAAATTCATATTTGCGAAAACCTAGCTTAATCGAACACACACACACACACACACACACACACACACACACAGATATATATATATATATATATATATATATATATATATATATATATATATATATATATATATATATATATTCATCAATCAACATTTCATCGATCACGATCTTTCTAGTGAAGCCGGTTGCTGCTAACTCTGATCAAGATAAGGGAGACCCGTGGCGACAGGTGACAATCTTGCGTATGTATTCTTGTTGTATTAATTCCCTTTCATTTCTGTTTTTTCTTCTTTCTTTTTTATCTTTTTTATTTGCTCTGAACTTGTTATGTTCAGTAACCGGATGGATTGAGGTAGTTTGATAATATATACAACGTATTAAATCTATTGCAGATAACACGTATCTTTAACATGACTCTTTTGCTTATACAGAAACATATCATATTATTAAAGCCGCTACCATATATGTTAATTTTACATTGATTTTTATTTGAAATAAAGCAAATACTGGTGATACAGAATTTGAATGTGTATATGCCTTTAAATTATATCTAACATCGGCAATCACGTCTAAATGACGTCCAACTACAAATATTATGACCCAGATCTACAGTCTTGTAATGAATCTGCATACTTGGGTGAATATAAATATAGTTTGATATAAGTAACCAGTACAACAAACCAGTCCAAACTCTGATCTGCCGGTACATTATGCGGCATATCAGGTTTTATGGTTTTTCTACAGGGACTAGACTTATAAGCAAGTACAGTTGGTATATATTTTGGAAAACGAATATAAGTAGTGTACAAAAGTGAAAATTTGTTCTTTACTTAGTGTTTAAAATCTTCAGATGAGTTTACCTTTCTCAATCGTCCCAAGCAAAGATAGTATTTCTAGCAATGGTCATTTCAAGTAAATATGACATCGTATTTTTAGACCTGCTAACATATTTCCGGTTATTGCTAATGGTTTTCAAAGTTAATCACTGAAGACCAATATTATGCCAAATATGTTATTTTCATTGCATTATTACATTTCATATTGGGAGGTAAAGATAAAAGGAATTAAATATATTTCCTTTAAATGCAATATATGAAAAGTACACACACACACACACACACACACACACACACATATATGGATGGACAGACAGACATGCATATATAAAGATATACATACAGATAGATAGATAGATTGATATACAGATTGATAGTTAGATCGATATACATACATACATATATATATATATATATATATATATATATATATATATATATATATATATATATATATATATATACATACAGATATAAAGTTAGATATACAGGCAGACAGACATACAGACAGACAGATAGATAGATACATATATATACAGATAAACAGATAGACATATATATATATATATATATAGATAGATAGATAAATAGATAGAGAGACATAACGTTATATATATATATATATATATATATATATACAGACAGACAGATATATATATATATATATATATATATATATATATATATATATATATATATATATATATATATATATAGATAGATAGATAGATAGATAGATAGATAGATAGATAAGTAGATAGATAGATGTAAAGTTATATATATATATATATATATATACAGACAGACAAATAGAAAGAAAGGTATATAGATATATATAGATGGAGAGATAGACAGAAATATAAATAGATAGATAGATAGATCGATCGATAAATATAGATATAAATAGATAGGTATATATATAGATAGATAGATAGACAGATGTAAAGTTATATATATATATACAGACAGACTGACAGATATGTATATATATATATAAATATATATATATATATATATATATATATATATATATATATATATATATATATATAGAGAGAGAGAGAGAGAGAGAGAGAGAGAGAGAGAGAGAGAGATAAGTAAATAGATAGATGTCTTTGTAGAAAACATTTGTGTCGCAACTGTTCATTGATGACATTTGGAGTTTTGCAGTCATTGCTCTAGATGATTCTTTTTCGGTGTGATGTTTTTAGGCATATTAAACAGTCCAGCTATTATTATTATTATTACTGTACTGTCCACACCTGATACTGTAGGAACTCATTTAATTCAGGCTAACTGCTAATCTGATATTAATGGCGAAAACTTCGCCCAGATCAAATATTGCTTCTAAACCTGGGTTCGCTGATTGGTACTTTCCTCAAAAAGCAATTTTCGTATCTTGACGGTAAAGGCGTTAATAACACGTAGGCAATATGAAATGTAACGCTCTCCGTGATAAATTATGCCAGTTTAGACAGTTTTCACCAGTTAGCGCCCTTGTGCCATTTAACAGTGTAGGAATCAAAGGGTTGCAGATTCATAGGGGCAAGGTTCCGTATGATGTGCACAAACAGTGACCATCTAAATCATTTGCATTCTTGTACTCTCAGATCCAGTTGTCCTCTAAGTCATCAAGACGATTTATCATAAATATCGGACAGCGCTAAAAGGCTGTCGTTTATCAAGTTTTGCTGTAACTCAGAGAGAAGGAATCGTAGACTAAAATTAAGGACTATAATAAAGAAAGAATTGCCACAACGTCTTTACGTAAATGATGGTAATATGTAGGTCTTCCAAGTGTAAATAATACCGAAGAACATATCGATATTATTCCAACACGAAACGATTGGATCAAATAAAATGAAACGATTCATTCTTTTTTTTCAAACTACGTCTTGAAAGAGAAGATCCATTACTAAGTTTTGAGATGTCTATAATGTAGTTTTGATGCTTATCTGTATAATTTGTATCTTGAACGCAACATGAGAAAATGTCACAATAATAAAACATTAAAGTAGAATACAAGTTTGAAATTAATGCTTTGGTATAGTGGATTTAATATAAGTATTTATAAACACAGTGATGTAAGAAAGATTGCATTGTGATGTAAGAAAGATTGTATTAATAGTTAATTATGAACTAATAGGCGGGGTCTACTGAAAATGAGAAGAGTCACATGACTGCCTTAAAGAGAACTCCAAAGATATATTTTCTTGGTAAACTAAAACAAAATATTTAACAATAACGATCGATGTAGCTTCAGCGGATTATTGGTTTTCATACTTCTCATCTGCACGCTTCAGAAGGTAAATATTGCCCACGCTAGGATTCGCACCGCAATCCTGGCTCTATCTTGACGCGCGATTGGTGAACGCAGCAAAGACCATATTGAAGGTTTAGGTATAACTCAATTGCTATTGAGGAAATAATTTGTTCCTTTTTTCCTTGCAAGTTAATTTGCATTGTGATCGATTTAAGTATTAGAAAGAACCCGGAAAGAAATGTCAGTAACAGTGTACGTCTTACAACTTACTTAAACGAAACTTTTAAAATGTTCAAGATTTATGTTGTTCTCAAGGGCATTACGTCTTAGCCAACCATATTTTGAAACAACATCATGAGTAGTGGTTTTACCATCGAAACTATGTACCAATCATTCATTATTATTTTATGATGTTTTAATTACTTACTCATGGTGAGGAATTTGGAATATACAATGCAGGCTTGTTTATGTATCTAACTTGGGCACATACTTCCAAAAGATATTATACATGATACAAGATAAAACTTGTTTTTGCTGTACAAATTTACAAGAGTGCCAGACGGTATACGTTTACTAAATTGTGAGGAATGAATATGCAGAGGTGACAGTCGTTAAATATATTTATACCTAATTGGGGTAATACGAACATCTTAAAACAGACATAGTATATTCAATCAAATAGAATTAAAAATCTCAACGGCGAGTATTTTGTATTTTGTAATTTTTAATTCTGGACTAATTATTGTATTTGCAAATTAAGGATATTTCGAAAACAAATCTCGATCTAATTTACTTATTTTAGGTGTTGTGGTTGCGAACATATTTCTTGGACTGCTCATAATGGGACTCGTCATTTCCTTGGCATATGTTTGTTACAGGTATATCATGTGTGTGTGTGTGTGTTGTGTGACAGATATATATATATATATATATATATATATATATATATATATATATATATATATATATATATGCATGTATATATATGTATATATAGATATATATACATACATACATATATATATATATATATATATATATATATATATATATATATATATATATATATATATATATATATATATATATATATATAAAGGGGTGAGGATTGTTAGCGTGGCAAATACGCTGATATGCTGCCCACAAATTTTGTAGACGCTTAGTTAATTTAGTTAATGTTTTGTTTGTGCTTTTTCTACTTATTTTGCACACACACACACACTGTGGATTTTAAAGACATTCAACACACACTATTAATATAAAATCATGTCTTTTATAAGTCAAGTTTTATGTTTCAATTAGTTCTTTTCGTTAGCTGCATTATTATTTATTATGGCAACTAAAGAGGGGTCTATCGTTGGAATAAGACAGGTACTATTTTCACATGTACATACAATGCGATGAAAGATGGTATATTGTGGCTGTCAGTTTTGTTTAAAGTATGATTCCCATGGAAAGTACAAATGATAGCTGGTCTTTTCCATCAAGTGAATACTGACTTTTATGAAAACAATAGAAATGAAATGTGTGTATGTCTGTACGTGTGTTGGTGTGGGTGTTATTCTCAATAAACGTATTGAAGGTCATATAAATTTTATCCAGAATCAATAATTACTGAGAGGTTTCCTATGAATTATCGAAAGTAATGTTTATAGTAATATGAATCCGAAAATCCTCATTAAAAATATTATATTTTATGTTTATCGTATATTATTCATTGCTTTGAAAATTATTGATAATCCTCACTGCCACAACGTTTCTTAAAACTCGTTTACTTAATTATTTTAAGTATTCGCGGAACATGCTGTACAAAAACCTCGTTTGAACAATAAAAATGATTTTTATATTGCTCGTTGTTAAACTTTTGCCAACGTTTTCAACAATAAGCATTATGATGCATCGTTTACATTTTCCACACATTTGTATAAACAAATGACATACTTGTTGACTGCGATAATTGTGCTTCTTTAATTGTTTTAGGTATAAAACGTACGGGAAGAATAAAGCAAATTTCCAGTCACAAAGTAACACGAATTCCTCTCTAGATGAAAAACATGGAACTCGACTTACAACCCTCTCGGACGAACTTCTGCAAGCCATTGAATCCAGGCGCCGCGATGAAAACGAGGTTGAGCCTCGTTTCGAGCTAAAAATGGAGTCAAGTGCTATGACAGACGAGACTTTATTCAAAACTAATGTCATGTATGAAAGGCCAGGGAAATTTACTTCTCCACACTACAATAGACACAGCCCATACTATGAACACACTGGAGTCTCCTCCTTCCTCCGGGAAGATGGCGCCGATACAGATGTTCATCAATATACTTATCACACTGGTACAAATCAAGCTTATCCGCAAAATGAAGTAAAGGAAATTGAAATGAATTCTTTAAATGGATCTCCAGAGTCATGCGCAAAGACGTATGTTCCAGTCTCGGACGATTACCGCGGAGGCCCTCTTCAAGATATTAGAAACTGTTTGCGACACTATAAAATAAACAACGACGATTATGCATGTGTTATGAAACCTGCTAGGAGTAAGACTGGAAGGGATAATAATGGGGGCAGCCATGTGCAACATCACACACGTCCAGTAGCAAGTGTTAGTCCAGTGCCAGACCCACATTGTTCAAAGCAAACCACCATACATTTGATTCCTCAACACGATTGTTTATTACACAAAAACCTTCCACCTCCTCCCCAACCATTTTCAGGTTACAGTAAAGGAGAATCAATACAACATAATGCACAACCAAGACATTACTTTAGGGGCCATGACTATGACGAACCATATTTTTGAAAAGACACAAATATAAACTTGGTCAGAGAAGGGTTTACATGAAACTCTAAGTTTCTTTTCACTCTAAGCTAAGCCGATTCCTAATGTAACAAAATTATAATAGTTCTCGGCATACGATAACGCACAGGCCATATGGTTGAAAGAACTAACGCTTCAGTAAATTAATTCAGCACCGGAGTTATACGACTTGACTAATAATTCATTTTTCTTACCTTACTTTATATCGCATTTAAACTAAACCAGCACTCAGTCTGTTGTATGTTGTAAACTGCCGTTTGAACAGATTTCGTAGAATAATTGATGCATCATGAGTCTGTTTTTTTATAATTAATTTCTATGAGAATATAATGATCCTAATTTACAGTAGATTGTCGGCACGGGATTCGTAGTTCACAAAACTATGTGCTTCTCGCAGCAAAGTGGTCAATATTTTAATGATGTGCTCTTTATACAATGGGGTTTACACGCAGAAAGTCACATATTAGTACTACCATAAAACTGATTTGAAAAGCGGTTGTATTACACTGTCTTGTAAGAATAAAGTGTGCATGAGACATTTATTGTAAAATATGATGGCGTCTGTACAGTATAGAATATTCATCACACAGTTTTGCGTAATCCACTTCATAATAATGGTCATTATGTCCCGCCAAAGGAGACATAACTACTATCTACCGTATATAATGGCATATAAGTCGTGTCTAACTGCAAGGAAAATATACATGAACTGTTGTCGCAACATATCAGGGTCTATGTGTATCATTCCATTGTTTAGGCTTAACGAACGTTCTTGACCCGGATCAAGTGGCGTATCTGCGACGACAAGTCTGGATCTGTGCAGCTTGCAGTTTATAACGTTTCACACTAGCATATATGCTACCTGGAATTTCATTTGCTAGATTTGCAACAAAATTTGCACTTAAGGGACACATGCTAAGTGACTAATCTAACAGAGGCAATACATTCACATAATTCAAATTCAATGTCGATTATTCCAAATCACCAACTTGTTAATGAACCTCTTACAGTGATTGGCTCTTTGTGTAAAATGAATTGTTTGCGAAATGTTATTTCACCCATAACCTTTGAGTTTGTAATATTTACTATTGTAAACCCATGTCGACGATTTGATTCGTACAAATGTATTACATTAAAATCTCATTGTTCTAATGTTTCTATGTTTTGCGCCTATAGTGATGTTTCCATTTATCGCTATTAATCTGTATTGATTTATTTGACAAATAACGCCAATAGTGATGTTCCCACTTATTGCTAATAATCTCTATTAATTTATTTAACAAATTAACACGTGAATAGTTATGTTTGCATGCATGAACAAAATACATATACATATCTATAACAAATCAAATTATGGAGCAGTCTCCAGTAGTGTTGACACAAATATTTTGATCCCAAATGTTCTTGTACTTTTAACCCACCACTTCTAGTTTCATTTCCCAAGTTTTCAAATATTAAATCTAACCTTGCACCTGTCTCAAAAATAAAACTATATTTTGTTCTTGTGGTTTCAGTTGCTTTTTCTGAAGATGTCGATGGCTTAGGGAAGTAGCTCTCATTTATGCTTCTGTCGCAATGGTTACAAAAAATAACGCTACAGTCGTTAGGTAGGTATAGTTGGCAACAAAATTAAAATAACATTACGTTCATATGCATGTCCGTTTCGGAAGCTATTGCTTTGATCTCTCAATGATACTTGTCTCTTGCGCGACTGATTAAAGCCTGAACTTGTCTAATAGTGCGTTTCAGTAGGCAGTAGTCAAATAAAGAATGTATGATAAATTTATTCATAACTTCGTTAATTGAGGTTATAAATATTTATGAGTATATTATAAAAAACCAATCTGAACTCTTTTCCGTTACTGGAAAATGATCAATAAATATCAAAACAAAGTGTAACATCAACATAGTTTTACAATTTCAAGGGTTTCTACCATAGTTTTTTGCTAAAAAAAACCTCTACTAGCAAAGTTCTTTTCCCCATCCACGTGCTGTCGCAGACAAAACTATTATTAAGACAGGAAATCGATTCAACCTGTCATCGTTACCGTCACGTAGTGTGCGTCTACTTGTCAATTATTGCCGGCCGCCGGAAATAAAAGTAAGTTATTATCGGCTACTTTGTCTTGCGAAATTGATCGAAGCGAAAAAACACACATCTCGTCTACCAGAGTGGCAACAACGCATTACTTGAATGTTATCTTACGGAGAGCAATCCGTTTTTGGAAATTAATCATGCGAACTATTAGGTTGCAACATCTGTCACAAATGATCCATTTTCTCTAGTTCAAAGAAGACAAATGGTTCCGCATTGAAATGTTATAGACAAAGTTATTCGTTGCTGATGGCATATTCTCATATAAAGCGTATGCATGTTTGAACATCTTATATGTTCTAGCTATTGTAGGTTGCTACTTTTAGGTTTCATGTAAAACATTTAGAAAACAAAACAATAAAACTCGATTGTGTGCATATATCAGCTTATTACTGTCTAGCAACTAATTTTAGGGCATTTATAGAAAGATAACCGTGTGGAATACTTTGGCATTTCTGCAAAACAAAAAT
Organism: Sinohyriopsis cumingii; assembly: GCA_028554795.2. Classification (NCBI taxonomy): domain Eukaryota; kingdom Metazoa; phylum Mollusca; class Bivalvia; order Unionida; family Unionidae; genus Sinohyriopsis; species Sinohyriopsis cumingii. The sequence goes on from CM068841.1 coordinate 61,920,206, forward strand.
ATACGTGATGGTGCAGAAATTTACACAAAAATCATATAGATTGTTCATGTCGAATTTCCAATGCAAAAAATGGAAACCGCAAACTATTCTTATCACCTTGGTTATTTATGTGACCGTAGGAATGGACGAGTAGTTGCGGCTGGTATTCTTTTTGATTCAGAGTTTTAACTTCATTAGAGGTTAATGTCTGACCCTCTTGTTTTGTATCAAAAGGTGTCATGAAATTACGTCTTTGTAGTAATGACAATAACATCAACAGCAACAACAGTTGAAGCAGAAAAACCATACATTTGAAAACATGCTAAGTTAGTTCAAAATGCTACTCATTCTGGAATGGAAGTTTGGGTCTGGATGTTTAAGATCAGAATGTCAAGTCAGACCTATACAGTTTTCATAAATGATCAAATAAGTTTTACATCTGGCCTACTCTGGTGGCCGAACGTTTGGGTACAAACATGTCTAATTGTACACTACACTCTCGATTCACAGACTAAGAAACCACCTCCACCCCACACACCCCAAAAGGTGTTGGAAAACTGCAATTCAAAATTTGTGCATCACCATCAATATTTCTGCACGTGCAGCGTCAACATTAAAGTAAAATTGCAACATACTGGAATCGGCACCTTCGGAGAGCTTGAAACAATATGTCAACTTGTGATTAAGATAACGTTCATCAGATGGTTAATTGTATTTGGTCGTAAATGAAAGATACTGGATATTCTGTTCTTTTCTTTTATTGATTGTACATTTTCAGTTAAGCGGGGCTTTATAGCATTTAAAAACTTGACAAAAATTACATATTGCAAAGTACGTTAGACACGACTTTTGTAAGTGTACCTTTCCATGCAGCTCCTGTTTAAATCGTATAATCAAACACCTTCTGTATGTGTTATGCCTTCGTATAACGTTCATCTCTTAGAACCGGATGACTTAAAATACAAAACCAGGAGAATTCAAGAAGTAACTAAAACAATAGAAGTTAAAAGAGAAGAAACGTCAACAGAGTTGTCGTTAGAACAGGGAATTGTAAAGAACCAATATTTCTAGGTAAAAGCACAAACGGATAAATTCTATTTGTTTAACGTACCGCTCAAATGCATCTTCTGTAAAACATATAACTCTGAACATACGGGTATTAAGTCAAATCTTCTGAAAGTCTAAAGGGCGTGCATAAAATTTTTTCCAACTGAGCAGATCTAAGAATCGTAAAGATCGCATGGAATAGTTTAGCATCACGTCAAATGCGACCACATAGTCAGGTTAGAAATACATGCAAAAGACAAACGATACGTTCTTTGCAATCATATGCCAGAGCCAGAAACCTTCTGAGCTAAGCTACATGAGTGAGTAAGCTTTGGCACCAACATTAAATTTGTGTTATAGCGAAAATGCAATCTATCTTTTGATAGGCAGAAACAGTGCTCTTCAATATGTTGGCGAGACTGTGGACTTCAGAAAGATGCGTTTTTGAACTAAACCCGACACTAAACACTCTAATAATTAGGTGGCAGGGTAGAGTTTCGTATATTGACCCTTGTCAAATTTCTTAACATAAGGATGTGGTGTGAAATTTTCACATTGTACAATGTTTTGCAAAATTATCACCTAGAAGGAGGCTTACGTTTGCACTGTGCGTATCACATGCTGTCAGAAAAGACCTTCGGATGCAACAAATGCAGTTATAAATTTGGGATTGGGGTGCATACACTTATTTTGCTATGAACTGCCATTAACTCCTTTGGTCAAGTGAATAGTATTCTTATGCCTTGCTTTAATGTAGGTATCTAGAAATATGGACCTTACTGACTTCAGTTGTGTATTTTTTATATATTATTTGTTATACTAGTCCAGCGAATGAGGCATTCATTTGCACATAAAAACCATCCTTTGCACCCTTACAACTAAGTCAGGGATTATGCAGAGTCCCTAACTATGCTGACAACTTAGTGCAATATATGCTGTGCAGATTCAGGGCGCATATAAAATGGTTCTCTTCATATCTGGAACGAATTATTACTAATTACAATCTTGATTATATTATTTTCGATTTTAATCTTGATTATATCTTTTTTTCAATTAAAAATAACAACGGTAAAGGCAAAATGAATAACACAGTACGTTAGGTGCAAACTAACATTCGAAATATGACCTTTGCGTGTGTGTAAGTGGTTTGAATTTATTCTTTTGCTTTAATTACAAAATTCCTAGTTTAAACGAATGTCGTTTTCATGTAGCAGAGATGATCGATGACTCGTAAAGATTCTTTATTTAATACCAAAGTTTCGATTTTGCCAAATGTTGAAGTGATACTTTGTACTATAAAAATAATTATTTGATTGTGTTTTACTTTACAATTACAAATCACGATCAGTATCTGTAGGGTATATTTTATTTTGTTTGCAATCAGCGTCGAGCTTGTTTCTAGTTCTTCTCTAGCCAGCATAGTTCCAGAAAATGTAATTATTATCTTTACTGGCTACCTCATATTAAGCCCAATTTTATCGCGTGCTTTCGTTCTGTACGTTTCACAATGAGAGAACCACTAATGGAGATAAAAGCAAATTAAATAAAGATCTATAGCCACTAAGCTAATCAATGTGCCCATCTAATATTATTACTGGCCATAAAGGAATGTGTGCTGAAATCAGGTATAAAGTTGTTTTCTTCATGTACAGGGAAACGTGTAAGGAGAATTTATAATTATGTTCTCTACATGAGATAACGTGGTTAGTTAATACGTGCGTTATGCCATGTTATGGTAATTTAGGTTGACAAGAAACTGCGATATCCAGCACGCTGATCAATAACGTCATCATGTTATCGAAGTATTCCAGGAATAACAATGTTATAGCACCACTTGTCAGGTCTATGAGAAAGACATGTCTTTAAATGATCAACTTGGAGACTGTATACTTCTTAATTGACATGCTACCGCCAAGCTCTACTTTATACTTGCTAAGCTAGTTATCAAGGTTTCTTGATTTTACTGAGCATAGTTTTTTCTTGGTATTAAACCATTTTGTCTGTTATAATTATATTGCATGTCGATAATCAGCTGTAAGAAATAGTCACTGTATGGGTTTCTACATGATACAAATTTTTATTCAATACTTCGCGATGAAGAGATGTATATTATAAAGATTTCAAGTATTCTTTCCTTCCGCCAACGCCAGATTGTTGTGAAGTTTTATTTCTGACAAATTGCCAGAGAGATTCATTCTTTTTACAAGACCTAAGGAATATTTATTTATGGTTTTATCTCAAGATTCAAAATCTTAAAATTTCAGCAACTTCTTTAGCTCATTTTATTTCGATATATCAAGAACATTGCCGTATATTACTCGTTTTAGAATCATTCCCTATTTTCAGAACTCTCGCAGTTTTAGTGGCCTACTTTTTAAATCTAATTGTATCATTACGAATGACATTAACTTGACCAGTTAATTTATAAAAAAATGTCCCTGTAGGAAATAATGTAATGTAAAGTTTACTGAGTAAAGCATATGCTATATCGTTCAATTTTGATTTAATATTTGGCTTGCCTTGAATTATTAGGGTATATTTATATTCGTTACCTCAGCGTGTGCAGTGATCATTTATAGTTCCTTTAAGACATTTGTCGTTACAGGGTCGTTGGTTAGTTGTTTTTAGCACTAATTTCAGCACGTTATTTAGCTATATCATGTAATAGAAATGCCTCTCCCAGCAACACACCGAAGAGACCATTATCATGAGACCTGGTATAGTACAGAATTCGCATATCTTGGATTATGCGTCCAGCATTCTACAAATTGAGGTACTACAGATATCTAGATAGATTGTGAATTTAACATTATGTTTTTGACACTATGTTCTGATTAGAAATGTAACGTTACGTTTGAGACAGTGTGCTGAAATTAGGAAATTAGCATGGTATTTGAGCCACTATGTAAGAGGCTGAAATAGGAATTTGGCATTATATATAGTGCTTTATTGGGTGGCGTGGATGAAACTTTAAGATCACGTTTGGGCCACTATAGAGATACAATGATATTGTCACGCTTGCAAACAAACACTAATATTCTTACATTAACATACTAGTCTCTCTCTCTCTCTCTCTCTCTCTCTCTCTCTCTCTCTCAACTAACAACGCTGTAGTTACCGGAAGAGGGTAACTATGTTATGTCAGGTTTCTCTTTATATATAGCTAGAGTAAAAGTGCATAAACTTGTATAATCTTCATATTATTATTTTTGTGTTGTTAATGTTTACGCTTACTTGGGAGGGTTTATCTTCCTTAATATTTTTGCGATTTGGTTTTACAGTTTTGAACTTTTCCTTGTGCTGGCACTACATAGTTAATATTTTGCTTAGGTGCCGCCACAAAATACTATTCCATAAATACCAAATATGACCGAGTATCATAAAATGATCGTCCTGTTCTGAGGAGGAGCCACAAATGAAGCTACTGCGATGTCATACGTTATGTGTAAGTCCACACGATGAGAGCAATGTAAGGGCAGGTACATTCTAGGGATTTCGAAATTAAGACGTATGACGTGATCCCGTTGCACAATGACCACTAGTTGTACTAATTAACATGATAGACAAGAGAGTAAAGGCTGTCCGAGAGCGTAAATAGGCCTCCAACATATATGCTGCTTTCCATGCTAATCAGTGAGCAAAATTACATCTAGAAATTTCAGACGCCAGTAGTCATTCATTCTGACAAATTTAAATAGTTTGAAACAGATGTATCCTGAGAGAAGACGTTTAATACTATGCTAGTCTATGTTGAACGAATCGCAACACAAGTATCAGGCTGAAAATCAATATCGCTTGCAACGTTGTATTGGCCATGATAGTTTGAAATCCCAAGTATAAATTTAATATAGCAGACCTGTGAAAATATTGGCTTCCAAAATCATAGATAAGACTGACAGGGCACAACAAATGAATGACGAGTTTGACATCAAATGACATCTCGAATGATAACGCTGTCGTACATGTGGTCAAGTGATTTAAGATTCGTCTGAATTCGTCGTCGTCATGGATACATTTAAATAGTTAATTCAGAACGGTCATAGAAAAACTACGTTAACACACATATCATTATTTTGTCCGGATTCAAGTGAAACACAAATAACAAATTCATCCCAGAATACAAATTACATCGAATGACTCAATCCCGTCATCTGAATGGTGTAAGAAGAACTTTGTAGCGAAATTGTTCAAAGGATGGGCAGACATTGAAAGACAAACACTATATGACTGGATATGCCACGACTACAAATGTATGTGAAAGAATATCAATCAAAGGAGTAAAGACGTAGAGAATTACAAAGTGCTCACTGAATAATTAGTCCACAGGACGATGCCGCCTTGAGTTTGGAGCAGCATGTAGTGCAGGTGTGTGGGGAGGTGTGGGTGGGTGGGCTGTATATGTACGCTAGCTAATGTGGGTTTTTATTCGCCTATCTACTGACTCACTTTGGATAATTATTATATATTACTATATTACATAAAGAGGCATGACTGTAATAATAACACCTAGATTGTCTGTGTATGATAAAATACATATCCTCAACGTTTTGGGGACGGATACAAATTCGCCAACTTGCGAATAAAATAATCGTCTCACACAGCTAAAGAGTCTTGGATTCGAGAGTTAGATCATAGCAGATGAGTACTGCAAAAAGTGTGTGTGTGTGTGTGTGTGTGTGTTTGCAAATGTCCTCACTACCACCAATCCTTACATTTACCATGACGTTCTATATAGACGGTGTTGTGATAAAAGAGAGACACAGAAAGAAGTGTTCTTCAGCGCTTACGCATGGGTTGTCTATTTTAGAGCCAATACAACCTGATAGTATCCTCTATAAGAGATTTCGTGTGATATGTTTATTATTATTTCAGTTCTAGAAGATATTTCTCACAAAGACGCTGAATGAGTTAAATCTATCTGCTATCTATTCAACTTTAATTACATGCTGGGTGACAATGGAGAAGAAAGCAAAGCTTAATTAACACTCGGAGGATATCATTGCAGAGCCAGTATTATTTACATTATGTAAACTTAAATCCGATAAGGCAAAGAGCATCACAGTACCTGTCTCAACGCCATTGATTTCATTTGGCACAACCGTGTCAGACACATATTAGGTACAGTAGTTTGCCCAACAATTGGGATCCCCATGACTCAATTCTGAGATGCCAAACATCTGCCAAACGTTTACCGTGTGATCAATTTGACACTCACTACTAATGAATAGTTCAGATTTCGTACGGACTTTTCACGATTGAAGTCAGCATGATGGCCCGTCGATTAGTACATCATCTTTATCGTTTCTATACGTTTTAAGGCTTTAAAATCATCATGCACTTACACAGTCCATCACTCACCCCATTCGCAGTGATTATTAACATTGTCGTTCAGTACATAATCAGTACATCTAATCCAACAGCATAATTTTAGCGTTTTGTTCAGTTGCAACATCAAACAAATTACATCACCACACAATCGTTATGTATTTCTATAATAAAAACAAATCCAAACATCATGAAGCAATTGTCCTGCATACGGGTTGAAGTTACTATATTGGAGAGTTATTTCATTCATTCTTGTCAATGGTGGCATTCAACTGTAGCACAAATACGAACACAAAGGCAATGGCGAAGAGGATGATAATCAGAGCCAACGATTCAAACACAAGCTCTACAATCCTCGCTTGAAAACCAAGATAAGAACAAAGATGAAAAATCGCACAACAGTTATCAACTAGGTGAAGGTGCAAAATTCATCAATAATACGACCAAAATAACGAGGGACACGTCAGTATGAACGAACACATATGCACAGAAACATCTAACAACAGTCACTACAGTAGTAACACCCTCACAATACCACAACCGCTATCAGTATCCGGGTATTCCTTTTAGATCATATGATCTGATTCTGAGTTACATAAAAGTATTTTCAATTTCTAAAGCATAATCTACTCTTTCATCAAGATATTCATATGTAGATATTATTGCCGCAACTGCTGACAAAACATAATAGGGAATCAACGAATATATTACAAATGTTTGATCGATCAGTACAAACCCGAATTCGCTAGATTAATCCGTTCAAATCTACATTGTATGTCTTACAACTTTCTAGGTAAAGCTTATGCAACGTCATACATACAAGCCAGTTTATACGAAGAGACATTTTGACACGTTTGATTAAGTCACTTTTATAATATGTCATCCCCATCCAATAACAATGTCGTCGTCATCTGTGTTAAAAGACTCTTGACATGTGGAATACCCCTTCTCTTAGTGAAACACTGGTATGTTATGCCAGTGCTAGTCAAAGTTTCACCACTGACGCAGGAGCAGATCGTTGAAAATTGTCCTAAAAAGAATGCCTCGATACTATCTGTGAACATTGTTCAATTGGTAAAGACACAGAAACAGAGTTTTGCACGATATCGTCATTTTCTTCAAAACATGGTGAGAGCATTATCAAATCATCATCCTCTCCACACACACACACAAATAAGCAATACAAAAGTGCTTATTCTTCCGATGATGATGTCTCGTTGTTTGCTTTAGAATCTGTTCCAATATTAGCAGTGACAACATGTCTTATTTGAAGTGAAGTTATTGTTTTGTTTGAAAGGAAACGCTCAGTTAAATCTCGAATCATACATATGATACCACATTACTCCATTGAAGAACAACACTTAAGCTTGATCCATTATAAAATGTTAAAGCACCGTTCATAAATTTGCTACGGTATGAACAATTACTGAAACGTCTTCAAACACTTAACAAGAATGTTCTTAATTAAAACCCAAACCAATTATAAGTGCCCTTAATGATCTGATTATCTAAAACATAAAAATGCAAGAAACCCGAAACCATAACACAAACAACAAATTAAAGACCCCCCTTTCAAATAAAGCAAGCAATAAACAAAAACAAAAACAAAAACAAAACAAAAACAAGCAACAAAAACAGTATATATGTCGGCGGTGAGGAAAACCACATTCACTAACCCGGTCACATAGTCTTCTTTGAAAAGCAATTCATAACAAATACTTTTAGAATGACGCTTTCCTTAATATAAGAAAAACACCTTTTCTTATAAACATTCTTAACGATCATCGTCACATATCATAAGACGAAAAACAACTTTTACCTCACGAAGGAAATCAGGTTGACTTATTAACCTTGTCATTAGGCACAGTTTCACTATATGATGACGTATATTATCCTTCGGCTTGAGTGAAACCAATGTGACACAAATATACAATGTACAACATTCTCGGTGGAATCGGCATCATCGAAGTTTGTTATCGACGCTGACATAAGAAGCTAATATACTGAAATGTGGAGAAGATGGGGAAAACTTGCATGCCCAACACGATATACCACCTACGACAAAGATGTCATCCGGCCTTGCATATGCGTTGATATATCCACAGACTCGATAAGAAACAAATTCAGCGCTATCTCAATTAAAAGCAGAAAGAAGGAAGTAAAGATATAAATTAAAACTGATTGGATTACCGCTGTTTTGTTAGTTTTTGTTACAGTCATTTTTGTTATGTGGTTGACATTTGGCTGTCATTAAGTTTAGGCATTGGGGCCAACCTTATTTATGTACTTATTAAAATATACATTTACTTGTATTTGAGTTCAGTATACCATGGTATGCCTGATTTTTGTCTGGTTATTTCCTAAAAGTTAACAATCGGACCTTATATTGTATACGAATTTGATGAAAGGTTCCATTGAAAATGACCTAGGTGTATATATATATATATATATATATATATATATATATATATATATATATATATATATATATATATATATATATATATATATATATATATATATATTTGATTTTAAAAAACATAATTTTTATTTATCTAACCTACAAATACACAAACTAAGAATCAAATACATTTCCAACACAGTTACGATTGTCTACAGATAACTGTGTATTGGCAGAATGAATGGACTCTGCACAGCAGTCTCCAGTGCGTCTGTTACAAAACGTTTTTCATAACCTTTTGACAGTAATCACAATCTCCTTTCCAAATTGATAAGTTACTTCCGTTTGGTTTTGAACATCTATTTTCATTCATATTTACTACATGCCTATATAAGCATAAGTATAACCTAAACAAGATATATGGCTTCGATGAAAAAAACTAGAGGGTTACAACAATAGCCTGGTTAACTTCTTGAACATTGAGCGTGCTGGATTTCACATACTGGCTAGCATATTGAAACGAGTTTAAAATATAAATAAAACAAAATGAAGAACCAGCAAGAGTGAACAGAATGATAAATGTATTTACAGTTCATCTAAGTAATTATTATGATTCAAACAAATTGGTACCACCAATAAAACTGTTTCGATCCTCCATTTCTAAATTACCCCTTTCCCTTGCTTTGTCTGACTCAATTTTTCCATTATGAATGGGTCTAGAGATATCGTCGCATGATACGAGAGAGAGAGAGAGAGAGAGAGAGAGAGAGAGAGAGAGAGAGAGAAATAGGGAGAGAATTTTGGTGGTGCTGGGATATTTTACCTGAAAGGCACGTATTCATTACCCATCCATGTTTCATTATCGGTCGACTAGTCTGCTACCATACCTACACACATAGAGGGAGAACGTCTGAAGGAGTGTATTCGTTATATGTAAAGATTGGGAATCATATGGCCTCATCCATGTATATTAGCCTTAAAATGTATGACCTCATCCGGGGAATTAATATGGAAAATGTACAGTTTCAAACGGCTTATAGTGTCAAAGGGGTTTATATGACATTGTTGCAAGTGGCTGACCTCAAGATAGCCTCATAAAGGTTTAGAGTTTCTCCAAGGGTTATATCTTCAAAAGAGGGTATGGGTTCAAAAGGGTGTATGGGTGAAAAGGGGATGGGTAAAGGTAAAGAGTTTTTGAGTAGGAATTGTGAACACAGACACCCGGAAACACAAATAAAACATAGATTGAGCACATATTGTTTGCAAGTGTGAAAGTGTACATTTGCGAGGTCTTTGTGTTGCCCTGAAAAGTCGCTTTCTTTCTCACTCGGCTTTGCATATACCATTGCACATGTATGTACTTGCGCGATTAGCTGCTCAATATCCACAAGCAGGTTGATGCTTCTTGCAACCTTTTTTCTTATTCTCTTTTTGGATTGGTGATTCACGGTACGAATACGTTATTGTATTAACATCGCTTTCACACACAGTGCATTTCCCGAGTGTTGGGATAATTGATTAGTCCTGGGAAAAGAAAAGGAGACTCACATCCACGCGTTAATGCACACTATGTGTACTTCTTAATTGAGCTCGATATCGGGACAACCAGGTCCCACGGCATACTGTTACTTATTCTTGATAGTCTAATAAACAGCGAAGGGAGGAAGGAACCAGTCACGACATATTCACGTAAGATAGCGGAGATCTGATTTTAACCAGATTGAAAAGGGACCAAAAACACTATTTGAATTTGTACGTCAATTTCGGATTGGAATTGAATGCATTTGGAACGACTATTATAGATGTCATATACGCTGCTGAAATTGCTATTGTTATCACATTCTTCATTAGTTCATTAGATTTATCTTTTTTTCTTCACTGCTTGTTGTCCATATTGTTGTTACTACAGCTACCGATGCTGATGTTTCTTTAATTTATTTTACTAGAGTCTGTCACTGAATTGTATATATCTATCGTTTATTTATTATTTGGATTAAATATATGTACTCTGGTTTCGTTTTTGGTGTACAGCGGTACACGAGAGTGGTTTATATATATCTTATTTTTTTCTTCTTCAAAATGGTGAGTTCCGTTCATTCCATACTGCACGAGCAAAGTGGGTACGATGGGAAAACCGATATACCTTGAGCGCACAATATATGACAACATGACCTGTGTATACATTACCTTATCGTAGAGATCAACTTCACATTACAAAGAGTCCTGTCAGTGGCCTCCGAGCAGTCCACCTTATGACGAGCGATCTTCAGCAGTAGAGGTATGCGAGTTAAAAATTACTTTCCTATTTGTTTTATAGAATATAAATTGTTTTACTATCATATTTATCTTGTTATTTTAACTAGTACCGACTTATGTCGTATAATGCAATGGTATATACTGTTGTTTTGTTTACCTGTATGTAACATAACATAAGAAGCATATTCACATTAATGTCTTATTTATTAGGGACAAGAAGGGGTTAAGTTTAGGACTATACGATTCTTCTCAGATAGAGTTTCACTTCTGAACCTGATTATCACCTTGTACAGTTGTCCAGATAATATAATTTTTATACAATCAACTCAGTTCTACAGAACATGAAGTTATTAAGTGATGTTATAGATGACGGTGTCATTTGTAGTACACATATTCGGATATTACATTTTCAGCTGACTGATTCGTGATTGATTGTTTTATGGCCGATGACGGGTGAATGGTGACTGGTGAATGCCGAGTGTAGTGCTGCAGGAGTGAAGGAGCGACAGAATGATAATTATGCTGTATCTCCGTATATGTACCGTTTTGTAGGTGTTGTGTGACCATGGTTCTTAGTTTGGTTGTGTTATACCCAGTGTGCTGCTGTCGGGAATAACATTGGCCCGGAGTAAGGTAAAGGTCATCACGAGGTGAAGAACCAACGATTCTGCAGAGAATAATAGATTTTACCGATTATCAGGCAGACAAGGAGGGGCCGACTGTTCATGGTGGCTCTTCAACCGTTCGACATATCGTTGGGGCCGAGAAGACCTTCGGGTTTGTTTTCGACTCAAAATGAAATTTGGCTCATTATTTCATATCATATTTCACTAATTGTGAGAAAATTCACCATATTTCACTATTTTGAGAGAAAACTCAAATTGTTTCACTTACAGAAAACTAGTCATATTTCACTACTCGAATGAAAGTACATCATATTAAACTTTTGTGAGTGGAAACTCATATTATATCACTGCCTGATTGGAAACTCTTCATATCTCACTGAGTGGAAACTCATCATATATCATTAGCTAAGTGACACATCATACATCACTATTTGAGTGAGCTATATAATTTATTACTGTACGTGTTGAAATTGCCAATGTTTATGTGAATCATGTTTCCATTTCTTTGTGTGGAATCACTTTAAACCGCTAATCATTGTAATTTGTTATTATTTAAGATTTTTTTTCTTGCATCTCATTTCACATTTTATTTAAATTGCAATACATTAAACGGTTCGTGCATATTTTGTGAAATATCCATTATTTTTATTTTGTTGGCGCACGAATCTAACAGTATTTGTTATTGAATCATTCATAAATAAGCATCGTATTTTCGTCACATTAAAAGTGTTCGTTATCATTCGACCCCAAACCGGTTATCGTGTTAATGTTGTATTTGTTGGTACTGCAATCTGTAGTAGTCATATATTGGTGAGTTATATTATGTTCGGTGCATCACCCTCATGTTGAACTGTTGTTGTTGTTGTTCATGATGGTGTTATTGTGGCTGCCTTGGTTTTGAGTGTTGTTCCCCTTTATGTTATTGCATACTTTTCTTTAGCTTTTTGTTGCCTTTCTGGATGACCTTAATTGACTCAATTCTCCTGTCTTCTAATTGTTTATTTACTGACACCTCTATATCCTCTGGGAGACATCCGTTGAATTTGGAGTAATGTTCATAGCTTAACTGAAGCTGTTGATAGTTGATAGTTGCATGGTCGATTTATCATCTTCACTTGTAAGAACCTGGTTGTGTCTTGTGTTGTAGGTCAAGAAGAAGACGTATGAGATCTGAGTGAGTCGCGTAATGTCGATTAGTAACTCGGGGCTGTAGCCTGCGCAACCCATTGAGATTCATTTGGCATTATATGTGCCCGACTTCTATTCTGAATTCCAGTCCTCCAGTTTGTTATTTTCCCAAATTAGAAGGATCGTTGTGCGCTTAGCCTGAGCATCAATCCTCCAGCCTGTGGATATTCGGTCGTCAAGGCCCCTAATGGTATTATAGGCCAGGTTCGGTATTACACTTTCTATCTGTAACGTTCGCTAATTGTGATACTAGTCTCTACTCTGTTAGTCAAGACTGACCTCCTTCCATCCTTGTATTATGATCGCCTTCGCCAAAGTAGGTATTTGCGACGGGTTATTTCGAGCATCTCTGGATCTTTGATTTAATGCACGAGAGAAAATACGATCTTTGGATTATTGTCTTAATACAAGATCTGATTCTTTGGTTGTTCTTCGTTTTTAGTCTTTCTGGCAATTTGTTTATGACCTCTGGATGGGTATCGATGTTACTGTTGAGTGAATGAAGAAGGAATATGCTGGTAGGCAGCGTTCAGCGCATTTATAGGGGTCTTTCGGCCAATGAAACGGTCTTTTCCAGTTTGAAGTAACATATTTGTGCCTATCTTCACGATGGTGTCTTTCGGAGTTTATTTGTCGATAATTATAGTTTGGAGAAATTCATTTCCGTGCGTCAAAGCGGAAGTTTTGAAGCGTGCATTGCTAGTGTCACCATTTGGTTTGGTGATGGGATACTAACAGCAGAATTGAGCATGACTCCTAAACTATGACCTCATTGGTGAGTGACCTTTCAGTACACATGACGCATGACTTTCACGTCGCTAGAGAATATTTTTCGAAAATGTAGTTTCTCCCGTAATGTTTCCTTTGGAGACGAATATTTTGTCCCAGATTACCTTTAATACCAACATCGTCACTTTTAAATAAGACTTACTGACAGGCATAAGGATGCTCAAATTCACGGTGAACGTGATAGATGTTTCCACCCTCATCGTAAGCAGCGATCATGGCAGAATCCACCGTGAAAGGATTGACTCTCGCCACTTTTTATTCCACTACATCAGAGTACACACGCATTACCTTCATTCCTTCATTCAATTCCACTGGATATTTATATTACTAGGGACTGTTACTGGTGACTGAAGCCAAAATAGGAAGCTACTCTACAAAAATAAGGGACAGATTTTTGGTCTCTGAAAAGTTCAAGTCTTGATGGTTAGATAGTGTATGGTGCTAAATCTAGAAACTTTTGTTATTTGTGACCGGGGCTTTTTCATCCTTTTCATCCAACATATGATCAGTCGTTTTCACCACATCCTGAGATATAATTATATCCGACATGAATTTTGAAAGTATAGGTAGTCACTAAAGAAGAGGTTCATGGTGGTCTTTTTAATTCTTACACCAGACGTTTACGTATGTCAACGTGCTGTTCCACTCGTTTATTCAAGATGTTGACCACGCAATTGTTTTGATTTTCGGTGATATTTAGGATTTGCCTAGGATGACTGATTTCTACCAAAGCCTTTTCTGAATGAGGTTCGTGATCCAATTGGATGGCCTGAAGTAATTTAGCCATGCTTTAGTTGTGACAAAACATAAGGTGTTGTGGTGAAACACATCCATGAAAGTGTAACTGGGCAAAGTTTAGTTCTGCATTTCGAGGAATCATACGAGAACAATGGAGTCTCTAAAGGTCCCAAAAGACGATTGTTGTTTACGAGTCTGGGGCTCATTTGCGTTACCAGCAAGGCTACTGTTGATACTGGAAATTAAATGGTTCACAGTTATCTCTTTATGGCAAACTCGAATTGGCAGAAAACAATTATCTGAGTTTTACGCACACGTTCTCCTCTCCGCATCTAAAGGGGTTGCTTTTTGCATATCTTGAAGCGTAGAACTCCGAGAATGAGCCATCGTTGCTGCTGTTGGAACGTCATGATGCTCACGTCACTTTATACTCGTTGTCTTGCCATGCAGAAATCCATTCCTGCTCAACTGTACTTCTTTTCACTCGCATTTACAAACGTTATACGTTCTTCGATGGAGAATACTTTTTTATATCATGCATACAATTGTTGCTTTTGGTCACTCATTATCACCCCGGCAAGTAGACAGCTCCGTTACACACTTTGCCTTTCATCTCCTCGAATTTACAAACTTGATGTGGTATTGGCTGCCACGCACTCGTCCAGTGACATAAAATAATTTGCTGATCCATTTAGGTCAATTACCTTTGTCTAAGATGCGTTTTGGGTTTTTCAATGCGCACGCAATCTCCAGTCGATAACAGTCAACGTTTCTCATAGGCAGTAGGTGACATTTGGAACAAGCAATCAAACATGGTCACTTCGTTGCCGGAGGTCACTTCGAATTAAGTGATTGTAATATTGACTAAATGTCGATAGACGTCGATGTACTTAAATGTGTTTTGATGCGTAAAATATTTCCTTTGAGTTCTTTAAAAGTTCGTTGAAAATGTTCCACGACACTGGTTTTGGTTTCGAGATTCCCGAAGGTCTCTTTTCTTCAAATCTTTTCGGATAGCTTAGGTCATAAATTCTGTGATTTGTCTGTTTCCCATAGGGAAGGAAGACGACCACTTTGTATCAACACTAGTCTTAAGGCTCACGTTAAATAGGAGCTCGTAAGTCAAAGGCACGACACAGGCGAATTTTAAATAAAAGACTTGACACGAAACAAATAATTGTAACGCGATTGTACGTTACCAAATGAGACATCGGCTAATTTGACTTGCCACTGATGATCGATGCCCTTGATTTTAGTTTTACTTCGGAAAAGTTTCGTTGAATGGGTCTTTGTAAGGTGTACGTCGTTTGTTCTTGAAACCGATGTCGCACTTGTTGTAAGCGTACACTTTTCAGTAGGACTTGGCAGCACAAACAATTTGTATCTCATCTGTAACCTGCAGGACTTACAGGATTGTAGTAAATGCTTTCCAGAAGCCTATACAACAAGACTTTATCGAATAAATTCACTATTCATTCAGATTACTCTTGGATTTGTTTAGTTTGGAAGGGCATGACGTTCCCGATGTACCATAGGAGTATGATCTGCGTGGGATAGTGGTGACGAAGAGGTTACCTTTTCCTTTATTTTATGATCAACTTCTGATTTCTATTCTTTCTTTCTTTATTCTGACTAAGAAGGGGTCGCCATAATCTCTTTAACCAAGTTTTGAATTCTCGTTGAGGACTGAGTTAGGGGCTAACAAGGACGTTGCAATCTTACTATAGATGGGATACGACGAAGTTTGACAGACCTCTCTTTTGTCATCTTCTTGCATCCATATACATGCGTCTGTCTTGATCACTGAATGTATTGATGGGCTTTTCATCGTGGCCTTGAACTCTTTCTGTGTAGGTTTATCTTTTTTCGGCTAAAGATTTTCTGGTGACCGTATTGAAGACTTAGCATGATTTGACCGTAGCATTGCGAAGTGTTTATTTTTGACAATTAGGTACGATACATAAATATTAGAATTTTGGTATTTATTGCGACACCTCAATGAAATTAGTATTGAGAAGTAAAAAGATGGTTCCGTTGTTCATGACAACTATGAAATTCCATTGAGGATTTGTAGGGTACTAAAATCAGCATTAGTCCATCCGTAATAATTTGAGGTCTTTCCAGGACAGAAGTTTTTAATTTTCTCACTTTGTCTACTTCAAGGCCCAGCAAGTGACCTTAACAAAGAAGCTACCACGTTCAGCAAAAGGTCGTTTCAGCATGGGTAAAAATCCTCCTCGTTGCATTCTGCATATTTTTCATTTGACTGATGGGTATTTTATTTTTGAACATTTGACGAAGAACATTTCAATGTTCTTCTAAGTGTTCGTGCTTGTGCTTTGACAAATATACCGTTCCATTTGAAACATTCAAATACGCTTCACACACAGTATGAAAGATTTCTTTAGGTATTTTTTTAATGAGTTTACTACACGTACCAATATTTCTCCAAACTAGTTGGCAGTTCTTTTATTTTTCCATTTTGGGAAGATAGTAGTGTGCAATTATGTGAGTAGCTTCTCTTCTGTCGTATCCGAAACACACTGAATTGAATACCTTGGAATGCGCCTTTGTTAGATTGGAATTTGTCTCCATGAATGGTCGGTGAATCGGATTATTTTCATTAGAGGCATCATTCCATGTTAAGGGATTTGCAGTCGACTAAATCGTGATAGTTCTTGTTTGGATAAAGCGAGTAAACTTTGTAATGTTCCCAATCTCTCATTGACTTTGTTCTTTTAAGAGGTTGCAATTTTAGATGCCCTGCATCCACTAAAAGCAGAAAAGCTTGTCGCCACTGCAGAAGTTCCATTTGTTCATTAATGAAGGAAATATGCGTGTGAAGTTGGGTTTGACCAGCATTTAGAGAAACGGCGAAATCGAAGACGTTAGAGACACAGTCAACTTCTGGAGGTATTTGTTGTGAGTACGGTTGCGTTCGCACAGATTTGCCACTCTTACTGGTAAAGTCTGTTTAATTTTTCTTGAGACATTTTAATTTCTTTAGGCTTTTACTTTTCTGGATACTTGACTTTGTCGTGGCACTGACTCTATTCTTCTGCGAGCGTTTGTGGGGAGATGATTTTGTTTTCTCTGAGGAATGACTGTTTGGACATTAGATCCCATTTCAAAACAGAACAAACTATGACAACACTTAAATAACTCCAGATTTCAAAATGCTTTGGCGTTTTGGTTTGAGTATCGATTCTTGGAAGTGCAAGTTGTGGCAGGGCTACTTTATGTTTGTAAAAGAGCGTTTGGTTTGATGAGAGGTGTGAATGAAGCATTGAAGTAACTGACGTGCTCTTACCGTAAATCATTGTAAGATTTCCGTGAAGCTGGTCTCTAACACACGGACACACGTTTGTGGATTGTTTGCAGAACCGATGACGTACAGGGTGCGAAACAAATCTGGCTGCAAGATGAGATTGAAAGGAAATAATGTTGACGCTTGTGCGACAGAAAAGAACTGTCTACAGTTTCTATATTTGTTATGCCAAAGGCGACGTGTAAATGACAGGCCCTCGAACTTGGTACGTATCGTGAAACAAATGATTAGAAAATCGCAAATATCCGGGTGATGTGGGTTTTAAATCGAAGAGTATATATACATGATGTGTGGCATCATTGTACGCATACGTCTGTCAAGGAGCTCTTAACTGTTTGGCTAACACTTTTCGCATGGGATTTATCTATTTGATCTTTAAACAAAACCATAGATCGACCATTGACAGAGGCTGATTGGCAACGAGCTTTACCTTGCTGACACAAATTTTGGGTAATGTAAATGATACATGTACAAAGCTGATGCCTTTTGCCTGTAAATCAGAGGGTAATTTCTTTATCGTCTTCTCTTAACATATCATCGCCACTTGGAGGATCTAACACTTCGTCAATGACTATGAGAGTACAGAAAGACAAGGAATTTGTAGCCACAGAGAAGGTATTCTTTGTTGATAATGTTAATTGGCAATCTTTGTGTATTACATTTCACCTTTGGCTTAAATACCGAACTCCAGAAAATGAAGGATGTTGTCAAATTTTTTACTCGTAGCCAATCTGGTTTCTTCAACAATTTGGTATGTAAAAGGTGCGTATACACTTATATTACTCAGGTTTTACCAAAAGAGTGTAGTGATATTGCGATAACAACTGGTCATTTTCCAATTAAGCCTGAGTCTTTCTGCTCCTGTTGCCCACATTGCGCACCGCAAATGAAATATCTGACTTTATCGTCTTCTCCGATGTAAAAACCAGCTCTGGTCAATTGTTTGGATGTGGGTCCTTCCAGATATTTAAACCACAACTTTCAAAGTCGCAGTTGTCTTGCTATGCAAGGAGCCGCCTGCGTTTCTGGCGTGCTGAATCCAATTGTATTCCTTGACATATAAGTAATTTAATCAACTTAGAGCTTTTACAGCGTATCAAAGGAAGACGAACACATATTTGTTTAGTGCATATGGTGGCTAGTTTGCTCTCAGGCATGTATTGGTTCCTGTACACTAATTAGCTCATTTAGCGATGATATTTGCTTTTGCAAAGGATCGATCCCTCCGTATCCATTGCTTTCAGATTTCTTCCTGCAAGTCGAATGGGTCAGAAGCGTAAGATCTGTACCAAGCGTACAAAGCTCAGGGTGCATCTCGTTGGTGTCATAATACTTAGCGTCATACAAGTGCTGGAAGACCGCATGTTGATTAGTTTGTGTATTCACAAATTGTGCAAAAAATACCCATTTGGCCAGTAATTCAGAATGATTTAGGTACTGGATTCAAAGGCATGGCCAAATAACCATTGGAATCCTTAAAGTGTACTTATGCCACATTCATCTAGTTGAGTTCTGCTCCAGTGATGATGCCTATGTGTTTTCGATGGCTATTTCACAATAATATTTTAGAAACAGTTATGCATTGGGTCCATATAAATTCTAAGCAACCACTGTAGTATAACGATGACACTCTCTGTCGGTCTGCGTATCGTGAATAATGTCAAATCCATCGGGCAAAGTCGGGAAGAGTGTTGGGTCCTTGACATATATTTTTCGTCCTCCAGCAATCCAGCTACAGTGTGGACAATAAAAAGAGTTCTTGGGTCCAATTCTCGCAAGATCGATGAGCGACGCAAGAAGTAGGAATGGGAATGATGAGCGACACATAAAATAGGAATGGAAATGCCGGTCGTTTGCTTATATTTAAGGTCAGAAAAGATAAATCTACTTCCGTCTTTTACTTTTTCATATCTTCCTCTTTTTGGACTAACGTTTGATGTTCCAAGCCGACGATTTATTGAAAAATATGACATCGTTCTTTCTTGAACAAATGTGGGCATTGGCATTGTTGGTGTATATGAGATGTCCACAATTAGTGCACACTCTTGGTAGTTGAAAAGCACGTTTCTGTTTTTTAACATGTCATATGATATTGTCTGTAACACGTAGAACACAGAAAAATATTAGCTAGCTAGCGAAGTGATTAATTAGTCCTTTTTCTTGGGGAATGCTGAGTTTAGACGCTAAACAACCCCAACATCTCTCTCTGGAATGAATGTGCTTCTCTCTATTGCAAAACCTTAGTAACATTTCTCACAGTAATGAGTGGAATCCGGTGATACTGATAATGAAATATAAAATGTTCTTGGTGTTCATAAACTTGAATGTATTTAGCTGTAGTTTTACATTTTCTGGAGAATCGGTTTGTGTATCTCGAAATGTTGTAATAATGTTCGGGTGCTACCGGTTGACTTTCCTTTGGGGTTGGCTCGTTGTTCTTGGGGCTGACATGGACGAAGTTGATACAGGACCGCTCATGTCGTCTTCAAAGTTTCTGGCATGGATTTGAACAAACGCTTCCTCTCGTAAGTGAAGCGATATGTCACGTCGTTCTTTCTTACTTTCTTCACCTTTATCATTTTCAAAGTATGCGATGGCTTCATCTTGCTTGAAACATTGCACAATTTCATTTTCCTAGGTTTTACATTCATAGGGTTCCCTCTCTTAGAGTCAGAGTATTAATTCAAACTTCAAACAGTCAAGTGGGAAGATTCAACAATACTAACTCTTGGGCTGGGGATTTAGCACAACTAACAACTATTACGATTCGAAACTTAGAGAGAGGCATATAAAATTTACTTCAGAGAAGACGGTTTACTTTACCTTTTTTCAAGACAAAAGTCAAGAGATTTGTTATATTTATATGAGAATGGACATCGGGCTACAGAATGATCAAATCTTCATAGAGTAACAGAATAAAAGCAATCAAAGCTCAACATACTTGTTATCTTTGTCAGGCAAAGGAACATCGGTGTTCATAGTGCCCAAATAAAAAAGAGAAGAGAAAAAAAGGAAGCGGAAGAAGTGATCTTCCGAAAAATCTGTTACTGTCAAGTAAGGCCATAAATCGAGGTATGAGATTAAACTCAACGAATATGGTCAAGAAATCAAAAAGGAGAGAGAGAGAGAGAGAGAGAGAGAGAGAGAGAAGATACATTAACTCTAAAGATGTGTTGGGACGTTTTGAATATACTTAAAGAATTAAAATATAACAAGTGAAAACACGTCTCTTTTGTCTTGATTTGTATATACTATTGATAAACACACGCATATACACACGCACATTATCCAAACACCATGGTAAATGGATTTTACCTTTGCTTGATTAGGCAATCTTTGAGTAGTATCCATTTCCTGGAAAGGCGGGTGGCCTGAAAGGGACCTTTGGCTATTTTTGTTTTGAACAAAATCAATGACTTCACGCAATGATTTTTAACTGCCTTATACCCTTACCGCGATCACGTGCCACGCCACTGTTTATCCTGTTACTGTTGGTGATTTGGTTGTGGTCACTGCTGCTGATGATATGTTAGTGGTAGTGAGTGTAGATGTAATGATGGGTGGGTTAGAATGCTTGGCATGGCAAGGTCTCTTTATCATGGGTCGAGTTAAAAGAAGTTTCAGATATCGTAACCCTGAGAAAATTTCTAGAAGTTCTGTTAGCATTTAACTTTAACCGTCCTTGGTCTCTCCTTTACAATTTCTCTTCTTCTCTTTTCTTGCTGTTTTGAATGATAAAGACTTGTTCTGGTTCTCTCTTTCTAATATCCACTACTAAAGATAACGAGGTAGAAGGCGGGGACGGTACTGCTACTGTACAAGTCCATGTGAAGAAGAAAGAAAAGTGGCTAAATCGGAATTAAAATCATTCTTAACTGGTATCATGAAAATGGTTGTTTCGTAGCTGCCATGTCATCAGTTTTCGTATCCACACATACATCGTTGGCTATTACCATCATCACTGAAAATTCCCTATGGAACAGAAGAAAATATGTGGAGAGACAAGGCTGGTTGATAAGAGTCTTTATGTCAGAAGAAGTTTCAGGAAGAGAAAAAGTCCAATGAGATGCCATTTGCGAACGGATTAACAAACTCTTACGAGCCTTTCCATAGTTCTGCCCACATCTCGACATGATACTCCTGCCACAACTGTTTTATTTGATCTGTGTTTTGTGCATTTGCTTGTTTGTGTATGTTTATGTTCCCGATTCAAGCGTAAGGCTCTTTCCTCTTACCGAGTCGCTTTAATTTCATACATATTTGTGACGACCCTTTAAAGGCAATAAGCCTTTTTTGGGCAATAAACCTTTATGAGGGTATAGGGCCCCTCTTGGTTAATGGTAAGATAAGGTTTAACATACAATTCCTATATTTACTTAGAGTAACGCACATTCAGGTCAACTCGTACACTGTTTCTTAGTCACCCCTTAATTGAGGCGAGCCACTTGTAACTCTGTTAACATTTTGAGGCCATAACTGCTTTGTGTGATATACAGGGTTTGGTAATGTAAATTTCACATTTTCATTCCCCGTGCGAGGCATAACAATTTTAGCTAAAATATATAGACGTGGCCTTAAGAATCCCAGTCGTCTCATATGACTACTTAGGGTAGGGCGGCCTTCGAACATTTTAGTATTAAATAATCTGTTATAGATCCCTATTGAAAGGTTTCATAAAACAGGAATAATGAAATACAATCTGTGATTTGGATTTTTAACCTAGCTTTAACAGTTTTTCAGTCATATCGCTACGATGTATGCAATGTGGCAGTTTATAGGGATGTCTAGCACTGGGGCATCATGCTACAAACATGTAGCTTGATGTCCCACCCAGTCACATTATCCTGACACCAGGCCGACCAGTCCTAGCACTAACCTCTTGATGCTGAGCACCAAGCGAGGCAGCTTTTGTTATCATTTCTGTAGTGGATGCTCTAACCACTAGGCCACCGGAGTGGTGTGAAATACAAACTAACAAAACATTACGTAGATTTCAGTATGTGGCCTCCTTCTAATCAATAAATGTACCGCACATGTCTTCATGGGCTACTGCAACTTTGTATCACTGATACTGCGAAAATCGCATGCAACGGTTACACCTAACCGTTACAAGTCTCAGGCTGGTGTAGGTTACTTGTTGCAAATTCAGTTTTCTTTTTGTCTCTGACTCCACATAATTCTCCATATTATCGCCCTGATGCATGATAGAGAAAGAACATGCATGTATGTATGAATGTATATATGATTGTCTGTCTGTCTGTCTACCTCTCTCCCTGTTTGTCTGTGTGTCTTTCTGTATTTATGTCTGTCTGTCTGTATGTATGTATGTACGTATGTATGTATGTATGTACCATGAAAAAAAAAACATTGGACGTAAGACTCTTAACTGTTTTATGTATGTTTGTGTTCTTGTGAATGGTGTTTGAAAAGGCTCTGAATATATGGTTATACCCTTTTTATTTCATTGATCCATTCACATATACGATGATGCTTGTAGAAAGTTAATTGCAGCTGTGAGCTCAGCACACCAGACACATGCTGGTATTTGCGTGGAACAAAATATATAAGTAACAAGTATCTACACTTCTGGGTGAAAGAGAACTGCTTCTGTTATTTCGCAACGAATATGCTTTAAAAGTTAGGCGACTTTCGAGCACTCTCTGACTGATATCAGGATGGCATGGCATACGTCCAAACAGTAACCTTTGGTGGTTTTGTCGGGTTAAAGATGGCCATGAATCCATGGTAGATTACTCTTGTAGAGGAATACCGATCTACGCGATTGTTGAGCGGCCAGTTGGTGATGTAAAAGAGAAAGATGCTCGATAAACAGTGACAAACTATTCTATTCTCACGGGCATCAATTCATTAGAAGTGTTTGGTATAGTCACGATTCATTTTGCAGCTCAGAACATTCTTCAAAGATGAGTTCCGTGTTGGTTGACAGCTTGACAAAAGCAAACAGTGTTAGAATCGTCAAACAGCTGTTGGACAGATTGCGAAATATCGACCAGAGATTACCGAATGAGACTGTCACATGTAATGAAAACAAACTGCAGTTTTAGCTTAACTCTAGAGCAAACAATATAGGTTGTCTTGCAGAAAAAGAAGAGGCAACACATGTATCGACTTAGTCGGACAGTCAAGTGAGTTTTATAAATATTATTTTCGATGCAAAGAAACCAGTTCGTCAAGGTACCCGTACTCTGCTAGTGCAACTGTACACTTTTGTACGCCTCTAAAGTGTCGCCATATGTTTTATATTACTACAGAATCATACGTTTGCGCATTGGTTCCCGAGTTATTCATCTACTCTTTGATAATCACCTGTCGTGACTGAACCCCTGAAAGGTCACAGACGTTTCCACAATCTCCATAGAGTTCTGATTTAGCTCCACGTATTCTTTGAATTAATCAGCTTATCAAAGAGTCCCTGAGTGGTACTGCGTTTTCTAATATATGAGCACTATATCTAAACGTCAAGACAAAGAAAAGTATTTTATAATTTAATAAAATGACGGAGAAAGTGTAGAGGTGCACTGGAAGTTCCTTGATGGATACTGTGACGTATTGTTCACTAATAAAGAACTTTGTTGTACAGAGGATTCATATTCAGAACTTGTTGAATATCCCTTATGTGTAATGAAATAGTATCCACTGCGTCTGTATACGTATGTGTGTTTGTGTGCATATATATTAAATAACACTCTACTTTTTCCATATAAACGTACGCTTGCATCAAAAGGTATTTTCTGCTACATTTCATTTATATATATATATATGTTGGAGTGTTTGCAGGAGATACATATCATTTGGCTTCCATTATGCAAGTGTAAATCTACTTTTGTATGAAGACAACATTCCATTATATATATATATATATATATATATATATATATATATATATATATATATATTGTATAAATAATCGTGTATAAGTAAAACGAAACTACCATTTCGCTCTAAACACTTACAAAACAGTATTAAAAGAAAGGGACATTGCACAGGCGATATTAACCGTTCTTTACCATATTTACTCAGCTACGTATGCAATTCTTAATTCCCTAAAAGTACCGATAATCTTTGTATAAATGTTCTACTTTGCAACAATTATTTATGTATCATCACCCCTCCCCCCAACGCAATGTTAAATATCCTCCAACCCCGTTATGACTGGTGTGAATTGTACAATTTTGGTATATGTAAGCTTACGGTAGATTTGAGCTGATAAAAGTGATATATGCAGAGATACTGGAGAAAATTTGCAGACATTGACGGAAACATTGACTTCAGAACGCTTGGTACCTTAAAGCAGCAAATAAAATAGACCTTCCTTTGGTATCATGTAAACAATGGCAGCAGAGCATCTGAAGCATGTGAGCTAAAACGACAGGATTTTAATTGCTTGTAAACCAGATTCTCCAATTTTAAACGCAGCAGGTCCTAAGGGATATCTGGTTTGTATTACAACTCGATTTCGCAATAATTTGCCATGCTTGTTCATGACAGATTTATCCGGTTAGGTCTGTCAATAGTAATTTATTATGTAGTTTTCGAATCTTTTGTTTTGTTAGAGTGCCACGTTAGATAAAAAAATGATTACTTTATCATACGTCATTATCCTCATAATCTCTCTCTCCTCATCTCATTTTCCTTTCATCATTATCGGTTGCTTACTACTCTCTCCTCTTATCTGTATCATTATAATGGTAGTATTATTGTCGTCATCATGTTCATTCTTATTGTTATTAAACTAGGAATAATTGCAACAAGGTTTCAATATTGACAAATAAACAGAGCGATATAAGTAACTTTCTAAAATAGCATTAATTTGTTTATTCCTATTCAATATCTTTTGTCGATGTAATACAACTAGTTTATTTCGTTTACAGTTGTATTCCTTCAAAATATGTGTGATGTATTTGCCAGATCAACATTATATGTGAAAGAAGACAAAATAAAATACAATATCATGGCCTTAAAATGGTAAATAGTCCATATTTGTCATGGAAAAGAAAACACTAAACAGATATCGCTCGTCCGGCATGAACGAACTCACACAGTGCATACAAATGTTTCGTGTCGAAGTCTAGGAATACCTTAAATTGACATAGACGATACAGTTATGAAATGGTATCAGTGGTTTCAAGAATAGGAGGGTTAGGGTGGATGTATGCGTATTTTAGAGGAAACCTCCTATTTCTGGTTACCGTCTTGTCTGAACTTTGATTCTAAATTATTTGACGGTTTTATGGTGATTTGTAATTAAAATGATATGGTCCCAATACTATTTTACCTATTGGAACAATTATCAGCAAGTTTTGAAAACCGATTTATGAAGTCTCGCCTAGGTTCAACACCACTGCACAATCCTTCATTAACTTTCTTATTTAGTTATTAACAATCTAATGTCAAGGAACAAATGTGCACCACTTCCAAGTAACTTCTCTCCAATTGACCTTCCGGACATGTTTGCAAATTTCTTCCGTGACAAAGTACAAACCTATAGAGATAAGCTTGACACGACAATTTCAATTGACTCGTTGTAACCATACAGTTGGGATACAGACTTTGAGCGGCAGCCATTAGCAGCATTTGAACCTGTCTCTATGAATTTCGTACGTACAAACCTGATGAAGAGTGCACCAAGGTCATGTGAACTTGATCCAATTCCAACATCACTGCTGCTTGAGTGCTTAGATCCAGTATTGCCTTCACTAACTGATGTTATTAATACCTTTCTCTCATCCTAAGAATTCCCATCATTTTTCAAAAACTGCCACTGTAAAGCCTCTGCTGAAGAAACCAACACTAGACCATAACTGTTTAAAGAACTACCGCCCAGTTTCTACTCTCCCATTTATGTCAAAAATCGTAGAAAAGGTTGTTCTATCCCAGCTTGTATCTCATCTAAATTAAAAGAGTCTTTTCAGCAATGTACAATCTGCATATCGCCCTTGCCACAGTACTGAAATTACTCTTCTATTAGTAGTTAATGACATTCTCTCTGCTTTGGATAGCGGAAAGATAACAGTCCTCACCCTCCTTGATTTGTCTGCAGCATTTGACACAATAGACCATGATATATTACATCACCGTCTCCAGCATGTATTTGGCATTCATGATACAGCCTTACTGTGGTTCAAGGCCTACTCTGTCGACAGGACACAAATTGCATCTGCAAACGGAATACACTCCAGCCCAGTTAATGTATGTTGTGTTGTTCCACACTGGTCAGTTCTTGGAACTATTCTTCTTATTCTATACACTTAGCCGCTCTCAAGTCTCATATATCATCATCCAGTGTCTCACCAAGTGCCGATGACACCCAAATATACAAATCTAGCCACCCAACTGAAGTTGATGCTACCATCCAAGGTGTAGAAAGGTGCATTTCTGATGTGAAATCATGGATGACATGTAACAAGCTGCATATTAATGATGATAAATCTGAGGCCATTCCGATCACAAAACAAAGACTTTCTCATTCACATCCTTTATCTCAAACAATACATATCAGCAACACCAACATTAACTTCACACAATCAGTACGAAACTTAGGTCTTACTCTGGACAGCACTCCCACATTGCAACAAAATGTTAAGAATATATGCAAGGAAGCATATCTTGAGCTGAGAACCATCAGCTCCATTCGCAAATATCTTTCAGTTGATGCCACTAAAACAATTGTGTGTTCATTAGTACTTTCAGGACTGGACTATTGTAACTCAGTTATGTCTGGTTCATATCAATATCTACTCCAGAAACTTCAAAAAGTTCAAAACACAACTGCTCAGATCATACTTAGAGTACCACGATCAGATCACACCTCCCAACTGCTCTGTACCCTACACTGGCTATCCATTCGATACAGAATGAAACACAAAAGTTGTTCTCTGTGCTGCGTTTCACTGACGGACTCCAGTCCAACATACCTATCCGACCTCACCCATATGTACACATTAGCAAGTTAATTAAGCCCCCCTCTTCTAACAATCGTATACTCATTATTCCCACTATGAAAAGAAAGTCATATGGACACCAGGGTCCAGCAACGTGGAATGAATTGCCCACTGAACTTAGACACAAAGACACAGTTGTCCCATTCAAGAGTGCTCTTAAAACTCCCTTTTTTCGACTGCAAGAACAAATTAAAGACCTAATAATGTTTCCTACCTTAAATATTTTCAGCATGTTTTTCATGTTTTCTAATTCCATGGTGTTTGTTTTTGTAATCATATCATTATATATGTTTTCATGTTATATGTGTTGTCTAATGTTGTAAAGCTCTTAGAGGTTCTAAAGATTAGGCGTTATACAAAGTCCTCATTATTATTATTATTTTATTATTATTATTATTATTATTATTAATATTATCATTATTATTATTATTATTAAAATGCATCTAAAATATTCTGTACAAATCTCTTTCAAGTCAAATTTATTAATTTGCCGGTACTTTTGTACCAATTTATTATTATTATTATTATTATTATTATTATTATTATGCACTAGTAGTAGTTTTAGTAGTAGCAGCGTAAATATTTAATTGATGTTATTAAACAAAAATAATTTTCTGAAACTTTAAAGGTTTTTAACAGCAAATATCCTTTTTATCGTTAGGTAAAAATCCGTTAAGCAGGTTTGATGAAAATAATATAAAAGTCTGTACATTATTTTGAAATCCATGCGCCTAAGAAGAAAAGAGACGACTATTGAAAAACGCATGTGATGAATTGTGTCTCATTTTAGCGGAAATTAAATGATCTCTACATACACAATGTGTTTTTGTACTTGACGAAGTATACGTAGTTTACAGAAAAGAAACGATATGTCCAAGGAAATATTTAGGACATGAGCAGCGGTATGCCTAATGAAATATTGATGACAAACAGATCTGTGCCCTGATCACGACACATATACAGTTTAAGACAGTGGCCCTCTTTGTTCGTGTCATAATTGTTTTATTTCATTTGATGTATTTGTGTATATTTATTTATTCATTTGTTTATTTACTTTTTACTTAGTGTGTCATTCATTCCATCATTATGTGTTTCATACATTTTCAAGTGGATTCTTTCAGTTATTTATCCGCATATTAAATAATCCATTCATTCGTCCATTCAGTATCCGTTTAATCCAAAATAAGAAACTATATTTCTCACATATTGTTTAAAAACCAGCTAACAGTCATTTTACACTTTGAATAAATCAATAGTGCAAAAGCACCGCCAAGACAAAGCTAGTATTATTATCAAATATAGTGTCATCACCTATGACTGCTTAGAAATTCGATTTTCAAATTGCGCATTTTATTTAGGTTGTTTTAGCATACATAATTGTTGCATAATATTGAATACCCATTAGCTCTCGCAATTAATACTATTATTTGTGCCAACATGCTACAACGTTTATGTCTTTAGCCAAAACGGTTACCTTGTCGTTGAAATGACATTTATAAGATTTTCTAAGACAGTGTTTTATATCATTAAGACAGTGTTTTATATCATTAAGATGCTTAACCACACATTAAGATAAACATAAAGGACATGATAAACATCCAGTTCTATAGTTTCAGTCTTGCAAGGAAACTCAATATGTTTAACTATCAGACTTTTCGTGCAAAACAACATTACAGACGGGAATATATGTGTCTATATAAATCTTCATTAATGAATGTATTTCTTGTAATTTCAGAGGTACTAAACATATTTTGCACACATTGGCAGCTAATGAAGAAAAGACATGAAATAAATGAGTTAATATAACGTAGACTGTATACTTGCAGTTTTTCACAGAACAATGTCCACAGTCGTCAAGAGGTGATAGGTTATGCGTGTTGGGTGACTGAGAGAGAATACACGCAACTATCGTTTTACTCTGGCTCTCAGAATTTACAGGTCTTTGTGTGCTAGAGAACATAAACTAGAAACCCGGTTTTACTGACAATCTAAATTAGATTTCGTAGCATTGCATTCTCTTTAGTTCACGTTCCATCTGTAAATTTTATTCGTTTGCGATTTGCGGGTCATCAAATGCAGTTTTTCTTTTTTCTTTAGATGACATATGAAAGTTGTATTTAAATTACTTGTCAATGAGATTGTATGGGGCATTTACATGTCAGATTTTGCATACAATTTCCATCATGGAAGTTGCAATTTAGTAGCGTGGACATGAAGAGCCAGATTTGTGCACATGTTTAACATGGATTTATCTTCTTGATATAATTTACATGTCGTGTTCATTAAGGCCATGTGTGCTCTGTTATAAGGAAACTATATGTTTATAGGCTCCGTATACATTTTAGCAGCTACCATATAATTTCTTAACATATGGGATCAGGTGTACCTATGTTACCAACTTGCCCCGTAATAGAGAGCGCACAAAGTGATCACATGCTCAAATTTTGCTATATTTACTCTTCAGTAAATTCGCCCGCAAAGATACATTGCTGTTAAAAATTTCGAAATTCCCATCCATTCATATTAAATTTCATATGATATTTCTGCATACGAGTTTTACAATTTATGAGCGTTGATTATGTGTTTAATTGACGTGTTTGGACAGGTTAGTAACAACATGGATCGGTATTGTGCTCAGACAAATTTGTATCTTCAGTGTTCGGTCTGGTACTCAGAGGTTTCGACACTAAAGGGTCCGATCTTGTGCTCAAACAGTTTCAACAACGTCCGTTCTTATGCTCACGTAGTTTCATAACCAAAGGTTCCGGTCGGCCTTATATTCAGATATTTTCGTGACTACAGGGTCCTGCCATGCATTCAGTTTCGTGACTACAGGGTCTTGTCTTGGTTTTATAGCTTCGTAATTACCGTGTTCGGTCTTAGTTTTAAGATGTCTTCTTGATTACAGGGTCCCGTCTTGTGTTCAGACAGTTTATCTATTGCTGTGTACGTCTTGTGTTAAGACCGTTTCATGACTTAAGGGTCCGGTCTTGTGTTCTGACAGTTTTATGATCATAATATCTGTATTGTGTGGAGACAGTTTTGTGATTATAATGTCCGTCTTTTGTTAAGGCAGTTTCCTGACTACATGGTCTGGTCCTGTGTTCAGACAATTTCGTGAATATAGGGTCCGGTATTGTGTTGAAACAATTTCGTGATTATAATGTCCGTTTTGTGTTACTGCAGTCTCCTGACGACAGGGCTTGATCCTCTGTTAAGACAGTTTTGTGACAATAGTGTCCGGTCCTGTCTTCAGACAATTTCGTGGATACAATATCCGTTTTGTTTTAAGACAATTTCGGGATTATTGGGTCTAGTGTTGTGTTGAGATAATTTCGCAGCTACGGTGACTTTAGATAAAAGGTCGTTGCCAAATAAGTAAAACAATTGTTGCAATACGGTTAGACTAATTTTTTAAATTTTTTTCGGGGCCTGGAATTATGCGCATTACAGCAACAACTAATTGTATTATCTCTCTTTTTAGAAATTTAGGTATATAACTAAAACAAAGAAGTGCATTCACTTCAACAAACTCATATCAATACAGAACGCATGGATCATTGATCATATTAAAATATCGTTAATGATAATGGTTTCACATCTTATTTTTCTTCAAACTAAACATAAAATATCGCGATATTCTTTTACAAAGTATGAAATCTCTGCTACATCTGCACATTTATGTGACGTAAAGGTCATTCAATCACGTTAAACAACATTATGTGCCCAAGAACTTCGGGAGCCTTTGGTAATCATGATTCTATCACGGAATAAGGCAATGTAGGCAAGAGCATTCTTCTTGGAAAATAACACACACACACACACACACACACACATATATATATATATATATATATATATATATATATATATATATATATATATATATATATATATATATATATATATATATATATATATGATTGGTAACAAAGACCTTAAATATTTGGACTGGAATAATTACACTGCCAATTAAGTCTTTGATATTTTGTTTGCTTGCCCCTGAATATATTTATGTTAATTATTTCGATCGATCTTTGATTTATATCAAAGGACAAATAATTCCTGTCATGTTTGATGGTAGTGAGTACATCAGGAGAAAAGAATGGATATGTCCGTGAATTATACATATGACATTTTATACAGTGTTAATGCACATTTAACAAAAATCTTCTGGCTGTTTATAACCGGGGAAAGTCATATAAATATGCAACAGTTGATTTATATCAGATTCCTATGTACAACTGAGACTGTATTCCCTGATCTGATAAATGTGTCCATCAACAGTGTTGGATTGCGCACAAGAGCGAGAGCTGAATATAGTATGCAGTATATTAGTCTGGTGTCTTATTCCTCTGTCTCCCGTAAGAAATGAACATTTAAGGGTTTCATCGCATCATTTCTTGATATATATATATAGTGCAGAATTAACTTTGCTGATCTGCTCAGTCAAATAAATAAAGTATATTCTTTGGTTCGCGCTTGCAGTTTTGCTCACTAGAATAGAACGTTACCAATGAATAAATCTAGTAACCAACAGTCGCTTGAAAAGAAAGTTACCATTGACAAAGCCGTGTAACCAATAATAACAGCAAGTGACCATTAGAAAAACCTAGTAACCAAAACTCACTGAACAGAAAGTCATCCATGATTGAACCAAGTATTCGATTACAGCGGGAACAGAACTTTATCAGTGAATAAATCTAGTAACCAACATCCACTGGAGTATAAAGTTACGATTGAATAATCCTAGCAACCAACATCCAATAGAATGTGCTTGGTGACCGTCTAAACTCATGTGCTGTACAATGTATCCAGTCGTTCAGTTCCATGTAATTTTAATGTTAGTCATTGCACTTCTTAAATCATTTATTCAACAAAATTTGAGTCTTCCAAAAATTAGAATAAGTTGTAAAGAATAATAAGGATGGATTTGACGGTAAAATAATTTTAAATAGTTATGGGACACATTCGGGTAAAACAAAAAACCACAATTGTAATATCAATTAAGTATTATATTTACATTTCCTTGAGCACTGGAATACTAATACCTTTGTCAGAGTAACTAAACATTACTCAATTCAAACGTTTACAATTGTTCACGTACTTTTTGTCATTCGAAAATTCCAACTGATGCAAATTTTAACATTCTTGTGAATATCTACCTTACAAATATTGTGTAACTCGTGTTCACTATCAACACTGTTTTACATTATGTGGTAGGCTTATTTATATGAGGACGGATACGTCAATCATGGCAATTTCATGAAACGTTAACACGCAATCGCTTCATAACAAGAGGTATTTATGTTCTGGTTGATCAAAGCAAATCCTTGCTTTAGCTATCATTCACAGTTCGGG
Source organism: Sinohyriopsis cumingii (assembly GCA_028554795.2). NCBI lineage: Eukaryota > Metazoa > Mollusca > Bivalvia > Unionida > Unionidae > Sinohyriopsis > Sinohyriopsis cumingii. The sequence continues at coordinate 61,953,206 of CM068841.1, forward strand.
TAGCAGGTGTAAATATGCACGTAGATAAATACAACGCTAAAATACGGATGACAGGTTGTAGATTAAAACAACGTGATAATATTGTATTACGAATCTAAGATCTTAAACAAAGCAACATAATATATTAAAACCAAAACATTTTGCAAAATTCAGCAAATAATTGATTTCCATTAAATTCAAAGTGAGAAGTGAAACAAAAAACAACTCGCAGCACTGAGAATTAAATCCTACATAATGCTCACAGTGCTATCGCAAATTCAAAGTTGTGGACTATTCCAGCACCAGTGGTATCCAGAATGAAGCCCAGTCTAATGTGTAGATGTGCCAAGAGCCTAGGATAATCGTCATATGCCAACGATCTTGACGTATTAGAATTATATAATCCAAAACGTCTTTAAGTAAATGTACAGTCATCCAACATAGTTGCTTAGTCATAACTTTTATTAGTACCTTGTAAATCCAATGCATAAATTAAATAAATAATAATTGAACACAACAAAATGACTGCCTCCACTAGAGATGTTTAAGATAAGAAAATTACTTCTGTTACTAGACCGATCCGGTGGCTTTTCTGGTAGTGCGTCCGCTTCGGTTTCAGGAGATCGCTGGTTTGAACCCCAATCGAGTCATGCTTAAGACTTATAAAAATGATGCAGTACTAACATCTACCTTGGTAGGCGCTCAACATCAAGATGTTAGTGTTAGGCTTGGTCGGTTTGATGTCAGGATAATGTGACTGGGTGGAACATGATGCTACATGTCTGCGGCATGCTACCATAGTGCTAGGCATCGCTATAAACTATCACACTGCAGACACCGTAGCTATATTACTGAATCTGCGTTGAAAATTAAGATAACACGCTACCGCTACCATATATAACATCTCCGACACAATTTCAGAACAAGGATAAGGGTCAAACTTTCATTTCCAAAACATTCTAACTCATATACACGGTTCAATCTGTTACTGAAATTCTAGCAGCCGACCTATTATAATTCAGGTCGATCATATAATTCCCAGGAATATATATTTTTAAAAAAATGACCTTATTCCAAAGCACAAATCCACGCTGGAAAAAAACAAAAGATTCGTACAAGCTATGATTGTAAAAAATTAACAAACAATGTGGACATACATAACAACTGTACAGGTTGTAAATGTCGACATCGTAGCAAGTGGATGACAGGTTATTAATTCAAGCGACGTGGTAGTAATGGGGTGAGTTACACGCAGACAACATGATATTATGGGTAACTGGAATGTACACACATCGTGGTAATAAGGGTAAAATACATACAGTGCAAACATGATTGTAAGGGTGACATGAATATGCAAAGTGATAATAAGGATAGCAGGAAGATATATAGAATTCGATAGTAGCGGTGACTGATAGATATTACGGGTGACAGATAGGTGTAGACGAATTGTTACTAATGGTTACAGCTTAATACAGAAATTATATATATATATATATATATATATATATATATATATATATATATATATATATATATATATATATATTGTAATACCTAACTCATCAAACCAAAACACTAGGCACTATTTAAAAATACATATCTTTTTCCAATAATAATACTAATACTCATAATTTAGAATCATGAAATAAAGTCAGACAAACACGATGCAGTTCACAGTGTTTTAATACCTAAATGGTATAGTGAATGGGGCTTTGCACACGTAAACACTGTTCAATTAATGTGTGAAGAGTATTTCATGGTAATCGTTGGGATGTGAGATGATGCTTTACCTAAGAGACTTTGGCATATTTGATCATGTCATTTTTATCTGTCACTGAAAACATCTTCCACGTGTGAATTACTTATTGCGTTCCTGAACGTATGCCACCAACCCACCATTGGTTAGATTGCCATCTACATCTCGCGTAAATGTGAACTCTGTGTTTTATAATAAATTTCAGTATAAACCTTGATCTCGTCCTCTTTTTGTTACGCTGTTGTCAAGAGTATTAATCAATTAGTCAAGGAATTCATCTAAACACATTTACAGTTATACAAGCCTTGTGACATCGACATTGAGTGGAAAGAAGTTCGAATGTTTCGTTATCACATCTACAATGGTTACCAATACAAACATACTCTTTATTTTAAACGAATCTTTGCATATACTCCTGTAGACAATATTTCTCGAGATTTAATAGGTAACCTTAATGAAGTAAGATCATCAAATATTCATCATAATCTCAGTCCCACCATTAATTAACGAACTACGTATTCCGATATCTAAAATCATTTACATCAATAGCCATGTTACTGTAATAGCACATACGTTTTGGAATTCTATTTATATGTGAATTCGCAATTCAAATTCGATTTTTTTAAAACCTCCTTAAATAAACCGTTCTTGACCAGTTGGAATGATAATATAAAGGCTCCAAATACTGAATTGTTTTGTTTTATCTACAAATAAGCTGTGCATGAATAATTCTTTGCAGTTATATATGATTTCTGAAATTTTGAAATGTTTATATTGGTGAACAAATATATTGTTACAGTTGTACCTGTTAGAGCCCGTATTAAATACATGTGACTCTGTGTATTTGTATACCTACATGTGCATGTACGTGTTGATGTGTAAGTCAAGATACTTTAGTAGAAAATAAATTGTTAGTATGTTGAGAACCGCGTGGTTGATAGTTAGTAGTGGCAAAGTGGGGCTGTCACATTATTCGGTCCCTCTGGTTCACTGACGTCAGTCATATATTATATCCATATTATTTATTTTTTCAACCAATATGTGTTCCATGCATGTTTAGCAATTTAATTATCGACGCATGTGACCGGATGTGATTAATCAACCTTGCTGACCCTGTCAATCTGTTCGATCTGTTCCAGAATACTATCAGGCGCGTCAAAATAAATAGGCAGTTCAAACACCTGTTGATAAACAAGCACATATAGATAGAAAACAATTGGAAATAAATATACGAAATAAACGAAACAATAAATACACTTGAAGTGATTGCAGTTTCTGATCATTAAAATACAAAACATTGACAACCATGTGTACCACATTTTAAAAAAATTATAAAAATACAGAATATGATCTACACGTACATTAACATTATCTCACATGCTGCCACGAGGCTCAACTATTTTTAAGCCTAAAAGAAAGCATAACTCTTACATAATGCACCAGCCTCAGCTAATTGTGTTGTTGATATCTGAATACATTGTTCCCGACACCTTCAGCTCCGCCCAACTGGGGTTGTTCAATTGGCAATATTATACCCATAGCCAACCTTACCTTTTACAATAATCTGTGATATAGCTCGGGACTGTACAGGTGACATGTGTACTTAGTCTCGCTAAACAAAAACAATTTTAAGAGGTACCAAGTTTTGTCTTATATTAATGTATATGTAATGGTCTTTAAACTATGTCAGCTGCTGCTTTCATTTTTGTGCTTTACTACCAAACTATATTTTGTGAATAAAATTAATTGTTTTAACTATGAGTTGTGTTTTCTTTATATTAGCACTTTTGAACTTCACATGGATGATATGAGATAAATCATATTATATCATATTATTTAATAAGTAGGTCAAAGTTCAATGAACTAAATAGCGTGTTCCTCTCCTGCTTTAAAAAAGTATAATGTACCTAAAGTAAAGGACTTTACATTTGTTTGGTAGACAGGTGGACATGAACGATCTTATTATAAAGTATAAGCTTTGAACACATTACATTGTCTTCAGATACATGAGGTCACCAATTCCCAGTTCTCAGACAAAGGTAAACCTACCTATCCTCTTTGTCACACACATTGAAAGCTCCCATCCTTTGTGTAGTGGATAAAATTAATGCAATAAGCCAGTCTGATGCCAAATATATCAGATCACAACTTCTAAGTGGCTATATTGGATTTGGGGTGAAATTTGTGAATAAAATACAGAAAAATGCCAAAGATAAACAATAAGTATAGTGAATCCAATGTAGTTAAATAGTAGGAAAGTGTGTAAAGTGTGTATCTAAAGGGAGATGTAGCTTATGATAAAGGAATTAAAGGAGACATGAGCAGCAATGAGAAAAATGAGAAGTAAATGTTTGATGACCGTACATTGGAAAAATATATGAAGGCAGTGTCCGATAGGTCCAAAATAATCCCGAAGATACCTATGCTATAACATCCCTTACAAGCACCACTATTTCAATTGAAGTGGTGTTTATTCAACTCTAATATGAAAGGGTGAATAATGTAGGGAATATAGATGCATATAATTTATATTTCTTGTTTTTAATAACATGATAGTAATGGAGCTCATTTAGGCACAAAATACCTAAAAGACAAAATATTCTTTATCAGTTTTAAAGTTATAAACTTTACTGTGAGAAATTATTAGGTAGCGTCTATTTACATTTGCACCAAGACTGATGGCTAATGCAATACTTCACAAATTCGCTTACTTTTCATAACCAATGTCTGAAAATTAAGTTTTTATTTCTTGAAATGGTATGTCTGGTGTAAGGGAAATAATTGAATGATATACATAAGGTGTGGTATTTTTTTTCTTCTTCCAATATATTATCCATGTAATATAGATGAGCTCTTGTATTAACTTCAATGCAATTCAATTATCCAAAAGTACATTTCTGATAAGGAGAAAACCTAAATTGCATGCTTCTATATGTAGTTGAGACCTAAAGAGTGATGTAAATTTGCTTTCTGAATATGAGGCGATTGTGTTATGTCACATAATTAATGTTCTCTACAATGCCGGCATGTGAAGTCCAGACTTCCATAAACATACAGGTGTTATTCCATGCCAGTTTGGATTCTTGCGATTGGATGCAAAGTTTGAAGAACAGTGTGGACTTTAATGGAATGAATGGGCCATATGTGACTGATATGGTTATCACTCAGTAATGTGTAATTGAAAGTCAATAATAGGTTGTAATTGTTCTGATACAATTGTCAATGGGAAATTCTGACGTAAAAATACTACTCTTGTCTGTTGGTATTCCCTGATACTTCAACAAAAAGGAATGCAAAATATATTATCTCAATAGAATGCATGAACAATTTCAAGGTAGGAAAGTGTACAAATATGGATAGTTAGAGTAGAACAATTGAAATCAAAGTGTGAAGGAATACCATATGTTTAAAAAATTTCATAAAATTACTCATACCAGAAGATCCTACATGATACAAGTGATATATTTACAACAGTACCTAGAGTGTTCTCTATCCTGGTTTATGGCACGTCTTACAAGAACAAGATAGTTGTTTTTGTGCACACGAGTTTTCATATTTTGCAGGTAAAATAGTGAATATGTAGCCAAATCAACTATAGTATGTTCACATAACTTATTTTGTTGCTTGTATTCCTATCTAGGAGCTGACAACACAGACATAAAGGCATCAGGCAGCACAAGTCTATATATATATATATGTCATAGCGATAGTTATTAAAAGTCCCCATCCAAAGCCAGCTTGTGCTATTTTCTAAAGATTTCATACATTTTATTCTTAAAAGACTTTCAATATTTGACCAAAGCTGTTCAGCATCCATTTTATTCCTACGTCAAAGCATTACAGTTCATAAATGCCGCCCACATGCATGTATCTACGGATACACTTTGATATTGTTCTTTCTTTAAGGTATCACGGTACTAATGGTTTTTCCATATTCCACAGTGATAACGTTTAGTGAAATAGATATGCTTTCTATCCAACCTCAGCAAGAATGGCACAAACTGTCATAGAGAACAATATTAGATTGTCAGTTTGACAAGGACAAAACCAGGTACTCCACTGTATGTAAGAGAGGTAACTTAACTGGAACTAGATAGGGGTATCTAGTAACAAAAGTCACATCTTCAGCCATGTGTACCACATTTAAAAAAAATACAAAATATGATCTAAATATGAATTAACATAATCTCAAATGTTGCCAAGAGGCTCAACAGTTTTAAAAACCTAACAGAAAGTATAACTCTTACATACTACACCAATCACAGCCAATTTTGTTCTTTATTTTTTAATACAATGTTCCCACACCTTAAGCGCCGCCCACCTGGGTTTGTTCAATTGGTAATATTATACAAACAAATGTGGCCATGTGAGCGGTCCACGTGCATATATATGTTCGGGTACATTTGCGACGCTTGCTGAATTTTTTAATGTCGGCGTCCCAGCTTCTGTATATGTGATGGCAAGGTGACAATTGATAACGCTTACATTTAGGTACGCAATCAGTCTTGTCGATCGCATATATATTCTTGGGTAAGAAACAAAAAGTAAACCTGATGAACCTCATGTGATATTTGCATATCTCAAAGCTGACGTAAAATAAATCTTTGTACTGGTAGGTAAATTCGCATCAGCGTTTTGATTGGCCGAACATGTTCGGGGCCTCCCATTAGTGACCTTTGCTGTACTTATTACCTGTTACATGGTGGATAAAGCTCTCCAATAACAACGCGGACTGTTGCATATCCGGCATTTTGTGTCCATTGTTTAACTACCATAATTTATTTTCCACGTTCGACGAAGCACCTACCACTGACAATCTAGATGCAAGCGAAAGTACTCTTGTAGTATACGACGATGTGATGTTTGCCAAGTAAATCGCGCAGAAATGTTCATGCGAAGCCTGGCCGTCGTGTTTGTAACACAATGAAATGTACATGTGTCAAAAATAATCGGTGACCATAGTACAATATTGTTGAAATTATGAGGCATTTATGACAGTTCGTAGGATAGTCAGAAATCACAATGTTATAAAAAAGACAGAATAGCAACAAAAGAGACGATTCAGAGTTTGCCACAAAATGGTCGATGGAGATAAAGAAACTGTTTGTGTACTTCCGATGTTACCGGTGCACATGGTGAGGAAATCAGATCGGCAGTTGCCAGGATATCTGATATGCCATCCGAGTACGAGTCAGCAATTCGAACACCTGTTCCAATTTTATACAAAGTAGACAGTTATGCGTGGCTTGTAACAGACATGATACATATATGAATAAGGTGTGGCCTAAAATATTATTCAGTGAGTTGATTGGAAAGAAACAATATACCTGATATTATAAACATAGACATACTTATTGTTGATAGATAGACATGTTGACAATATTTATGATGCATACAACGACGCCGATGATGAATTTGAAACAATTGAGATGGTGCCTGTGGAAACAGTGTTTTTATAACTTTAAATTTATGCTTCAGTATCAGGTATTCATTTGCGTTGGGAAAAAGCTGGTACAGGATTATGATGTGGACTACCCCTAAAGCGCCCAAGTTGGATTTCACAACAATGGTATTACGGCGTCGTTCAACAGTGCACGTTATTTCATCAATGGAAAGAAAATCGAATACAGTTTGGTTAACCTAGTCGTAGCTATGACGATTATCGAACTCGCTAGACTTGTCCAATTATGATGCTTATCAAAGATACAACTAATAATACAGCTCATAGGCTGTTTAAATTACAGCAAATTGTTCGATATTATTGTATTGGGACACAACCTGCCGATATACATCCAAGAACTGCTGCCGATGCTTCTTCGATGTATAATCCAAACACAACTGTTATGGCAGGAAAAATTATATTAGACACATTGACTTGTTATACCCTTTACTGCTTTAATAATCGCGCTTATTATCGTTAATGCAGTCAGAATCACGTGCACAATCTGGTATTGCGAAGACTTAAATGGGCAAAAAGGTACGCAGCATGGTCTTACAACACCAAGAAAAATGTACTTACAAGTGTACTTCGAGATAATAGTCAAAGCTAGAGTAAAAAAGTGTATACCTTAGGAGTGACTAAAGATTATTTGTGGCTAAACGGCCATCATGAACCCTCTGAAATGGTCGGCACACACCACTTCTCATATTGCACATGGATATAACGATATGCATGGACCGACATCAAAACGCCGATACAGGTCTACAAATGTCCATGCAAGATTTTCGTACATTGTACCAGGTTTACTACGTTTCATTGGAGCATCTGGAGCTGTTCGGACAGTTCGTTGTTGGCCTATGCTTTTATGCACATGTTGCTCTCCATGGTGATAATGAAATATTATAATTACAGATGCTATGATGTGATACTTTCTGATAAGACACTGTTGTTGGAAGGTGTTAGTGGCAGAATCAGATCGATCTGTGCAACTGTGCAATTTTGTAAATGTGGCAAATAATAATAAATTGTATAGTTAAACCTATTAAAAATTTGTATAGTACTATCACATCTCTAAGTGAAAGTCGACCTTTGTGAGAATCATTTGGAAACAATACAAAAGCAATCAAAACCAATCGAGGAGTCACATTGGCAAAATAAACTGAAAATGTCCCCGTGCAGTTAAACCAAACAATTATTACTCAGCTTAATGAATCAAAGCAAACTGGATTAGGTCTGCCTGTCATATAATTCCACTACGCGATTGTATTATTAAAAGAAGGATTATAATGGACCCTCAACCATACTGACGTGAAAAAAGTCAAAGCGGAAAACAGCTGATAGAGGAAATTACAAAGAGAACCGCGCTGACCTTAAACTACAAAAGCGTGGGTTTGGTTGTAGATAGTATCTGAGGTTTCTCTCAGGCAACGATTGGTGGTCTTGTTGTGACTGGAATCACGGCACCATCAATGGTTATAGTTGTATGATCTGGATTTACTTTAGAGGCTATATAGATAGTAACCGGTGTCTATGGTGGTACTAGCCTATTAATTTCAATGCGACTGCATTCACGAGTACGCAACTATTCATAATGGCTTGCAGCGACAACTAACATTCTGATTACGATAAGGAAACTATATCCAGCTTCAACTGAGGATAAAATATCAGTGCGGCTGACTTTTTAAGTGTGCTGTTAGAAATGTAAGCACATGTAATATACAGTGTGGATTTACTAAAACTAAGCGAAAAAGCAAAAAAAAAAAAAAAAAATAATAAAACAATCTTCAGGCATAGGCGTGGTTTGTCGATCGAACGAGACTGACTGCTACTACAGTAAATGCATCCAGTGCTATGTAGTATGTCGATCAGGAGCGTGTGCAACTACATCTGATCGCATGATTGGTGAATGTAGTTGCTAAACAAACATGGGTCGCGATGTGCTTAAAATGTCATAGAAGTAGAGGCTATCATAGGTGTCAGTGATCCTAATGGACCAAAAAGGCAAAAGCCCGATTTGGCCACTATTGGGTTCTTACAAGAACAAATGCGCTATCCTTGATAACACTATTATTATTATTATTATTATTATTATTGATATTTTTGATCATAGTTATTGTTTCGTTATTTGATTATTCGATACATTTAGAAAGATGAAAATGAATACTCTGGAAACATTGCATCAATTTAGTAACTAGAGTATGAAAGACGTAGGCAATGCATATGCGGCATTACCTTGCGCTATTTATTGTATAAGATTTCTAAAATCCTTATCTTTTTTCTCTCTCTCTGTATCCCTCCTTTTCTCTCTGTCTTTCTCTCTGTCTCTCACTTTCTCTCTACCTCCCTCCCATCACATGATGCGCTTTCATAGATTTTAGTTTATTTTTTATACGAGACAATGTTATTTATTCTAGACAATGTTATTAATTTGTATACAAATGTTGTGCTGGCTGGGTAATCTGATCTGACGTGTTATTGCGATATACTCAGTGCCAAGATTATTATTATTATTACATTATAGTCAATCTAACTACATATATATGTCCTCCCGATTCTCTGTATAAAGGAAAATTGTAATGTCTCTCTGATGTATCATTTTTATATGACACTATCCTAAGATAGGAATATGAATGAGCATGTCCAAGCCTAATCTTCCGAGGTGTAAATAGGGAAAGACAGTCTTGAGAATATTACGTATTCCTGTCAACACGACATTGGAGTAAAGGTTGTCTGCGTATGTATAAATATAGTATTACCTTACACATGGAATGTGGTAGTATTAGACTTTGTTGTACTAAATTACATGTACAGTTTATTGCAGACTAATTTATCAGGATTTGTTATGAAGACTGTGAACCCCTAATTCAATTTGGACTGATCAAAATTACTAATGTATCAAAATATGGTTGCCTCCATTTAGCTTTCGACGAATATCTGACCTAAGTTTGATTAATAAATAATAAAATCTCACGTCTCAGCCAAGATTAGAGAAGAGAAGGACACAATGAACTTTAAAATTGAACTTGTCCACCGATGACATTGGAAAGCGAGACATCAGTAGGTTGTTAAGCGACAGGACTTATTATATTTTGTTTACTGTCATTGATAAATATATGGTGGGAGGTAAATTATAACGGTATTTAATAGTACGCATTAAGTTATATATATAACTAGATTTCAGACATGCCAAGGTCACATAAACTGATCGTTTTATATGCAGAATACACATCATCAAAATCTTTATTACCATTATCAAAATATGTCTTCATTTTTGAAAGATGTTATAATGTCTGTCGGATACGACCCGTTTTTATATTTTAACTACCATACCACAGCTATATTTATTGCTTCATTTCAGGCACAGATATGTTAATGCAATAAAATAAAAGCAAATATCTAATCATGTTCGTATCTACAAACAATCGAAATACACAATTATATGAGCAAGGCAACTTTTATACAGAGTTGCTGTCTTAAATTTAATGTAAATATGCAGTACGTCTTGATCTATAATGAAACGAAAAACATCTGCGGTTTTGAGTACTTACATCGAAACATTTCAAACGTGAAGTAGGAACATTTCTTATTGCTAAAATGTTTATTCTCCACTATTTAAATATTTCCTTATATCTACTAAACATTTAGATATCATCTATGACATTAAGGAATGTCCCTATGGATACTGTTTTACCATCATTAAAAGGGGACCCGAGTGGCCGAGTGGTCTAAAGCGCTCTCCGTTACGGATCACTGCCATTTCACCTCTGTCTGCGTGGATTCGAGTCTCGGATTCGGCCAGTGTGGGTATGTGAGAAAGCTTGCCATTAGCTTCTCGTGGGTCTTTGGTTCTTTCCGGGAATTTCCCTGGTTCTTCCTCCACCTTTAATACTGGCCGCCATGTATAACCTATCGTGTGCTGACAAATGGCGTTAAACCCAACAACAACAATAACATCAACAACAACCATCATTTACATTATTAGATCGCGAAGCCTTAAGTTCTCCCAAATTAAAAATGTTACCTAACATATTCATTTCCTTATAAAAGGTTTATAAAACGAATTGGATACAATTTCATAAATTCTTTGACGAATATATCACATCATAAGTCTGATGGATGACCTTATTATTGTCGATGGACTAATATCTTAGTCGAGATTGAGATCCCTGTGCACAGAGATGATATGCTCGTCTTCCATCTCCTTATCGTTTTTTTCTTCTTCTGTAATACGATTAAGATTCCGAGTTGTTTTTTATGTCTTTTAAAGTCATAAAATATGTCGTCCAGTAAAAGCAACAGAAGACATCGGGTCAAGATCCTGCAAAGGAAATATATTAATAGACCCTCCGTTAGGACAAAATCAAGTCCATTCTGTTTTGTTTTTATATTTCGTCTGTAGGTGTCAGTTTATTTATTCCCTAATCTAACACGTTTTGCATTTAATGCATTTGACAGAGTCATGAAATTAAATATTGATCTATATCATCTTACAATGCCGAGTTGGAGAACACTCCTACAAGTTTATCTGGAAAGAGTCATAATGCTTACAAAACCAATTTGATTTCAATGACATCCTTGGCTTAACTTTAATCTCCAAGTGTGCCCATTGCAAACGATTTTGCAAGACATCCACGTGGGAATTGATGCCAGTGCATTCTCTATATTAAAATAATGTTGCGTGAGTCAACTCCATTTCGCAAAGGAAATCTGATTTGCTTTATAAATGTGTGTTTTAAATTTTATGTCGACTAATGTGTTCAATAATTTTCAAGGAAAATGTATCGACTATGAAAGATTCTTGACTGAATCTCTTTGCAAAGAATCGATTTCTTGCATAGGCAGCTGTAACAGTTTAGTATATTAGATCAGTATTTAAATCTTCATCCCTGTGTACTTTAGGACCTTTTCGTATAATGTTCCTAAAAAGCTAGAGAATAATCAAACTTATAACAACATTAGGATGTTGAATATTCTAAGCCAATTCACGTCCTAATTTGATGTTTTAGACGAGTTTTAAAACTATTATGTCATCCTATTTACAATTTCTCTTTACTTTTTAACATCCCATACAACAGTAAATGATTATTTCTTGATTAATGTACAGGCCAATGGAGCCACGGTAGCTCATTTAGTAAAGCATAGTAAAGCATATACCCCGTAAACGAAGTTAGGGGTTCGAAACTATTTGCGAACACTCTCCGTCAGTTCCTTTAGTAAGCATCCTTATGAAATTCAATTGGCTCGCGTTTCCTTTGCAGGGTGTGACAAAGAATGTCATAAAACACCGAAAAGGAGCACGAAAAAACAAAATCATTTACTATGACTGAACAGTTAGTTGTTCCAAGTAGCAATTACACATTAGGAAGATCTTGCCTCTGATTTGATTATACCTCGCCCACAAAATTGATACCTTGTATAGAAGCTTGACAATTCTTTGAAGCATATATTGATAATCTCAAACTGCACATTTGTCCACGTTAAAAACATGGATCCATTGACATCTATTTATCCCACATTTCATTATGGCATACAAAAAGACTATGAAAGATCTCTGTCCTGATTGGTAATATGAGTACTTTGAGGGATAAATGTGACTTTTCAATATCCCTGCAAGGAATTGTAATATGCGGAAGTGGCGGGATGGCCGTGCATTTAAGTGTAAGCAGGACCACAGCTTAGTATCTTTCTCAAACGAATTATCGAGAAGAAATGAACAATCCTTACAAACCTGATATACACTTGCCGAATCACTACCTACCTGAAATAGATTCATACATAAGTCATATGAATGTTAGGTTTGAAGGTTAACTACAACTATACAATCAAATTTAAAAATCCGAAATATATACGTTAAATAAATTTAAGTTTTATTGTTTCATCTTGCACCTAAACATTAAAATGGTTTAGTAGATGGTTGAGTTGAGACAGTGAATAAGCGTTCACTACATTTAAGGTTTTTTGCTTTTCAATATGCACCTAAACAACAAAATGTCTAAGAATTGGTTAAGTTGAAACATGAAATTAGAATTCACACATAAACTGTAAAAATCGGTCTAAAATTCTGAAACAATATTAGGTACACTAAAGTATGAATAAAGGAAACTCTCCTCTAATTACAATGTAAACACCTGACTTGAAGTCATTGCGTAAAATATATACTTACTAGTCACACAGCAGAATTAAAGCTACACGTTTATATCTAATTAGTAGCTGAGCTTCAATAACAGGTGTGTAATTATGTAATTAATATAGCAACATTAATCTTCACTTTGTAATTTGAGTAAAGTATCAATAAAAATACCGCGCAGTAGGCGCAGGACGACATATGACTACCAGGTTCTGCTTAAATTACAGAAACAGAAAATATAACATGCATATTTACACTTGATAACCTCTCGCGTTCATAATGTTTGGGTACAAACCTGGAAGCGATAGTGTATAATTTGGTGTGATACTTAGTACATACTTTCCTTTAATGACTGGTTGGTAACAAATGAATATGTGTTGATACCAATGCATATTCGGTTGAGATCAAAAAGATTAGTCAGCTATTTTTTGAAGAGACTCATGGGCTATTATACAGCACAGAGCCGCTTGTGTTATTATGCACCGCAGATTATGATGGATTACAGACCACATAGCCAGATGGGTTATTATAGACCACATAGCCTGATGGGTTATTATAGACCACAGAGCCTGATGGGTTATTATACACCACATAGCCTGATGGGTTATTATACACCACATAGCCTGATGGCTTATTATACAACACAGAGCTTGATGGGATATTATAGACCACATAGCCTGATGGGTTATTATACACCACATAGCCTGATGTGTTATTAAAAACCACAGAGCCTGATGGGTTATTATAGACCACAGAGCCTGATGGGTTATTATACACCACAGAGCCTGATGTGTTATTATAGACCACAGAGCCTGATGGGTTATTATAGACCACAGAGCCTGATGGGTTATTATACACCACAGAGCCTGATGTGTTATTATAGACCACATAGCCTGATGGGTTATTATAGACCACAGAGCCTGATGGGTTATTATACACCACAGAGCCTGATGTGTTATTATAGACCACAGAGCCTGATGGGTTATTATAGACCACAGAGCCTGATGGGTTATTAGACACCACAGAGCCTGATGTGTTATTATAGACAACAGAGCCTGATGGGTTATTAAAGACCACATAGCCTGATGGGTTATTATACACCACAGAGCCTGATGTGTTATTATAGACCACAGAGCCTGATGGGTTATTAAAGACCGCATAGCCTGATGGGTTATTATACACCACAGAGCGTGATGTGTTATTATAGACCACAGAGCCTGATGGGTTATTATAGACCACAGAGCCTGATGGTTTATTATACACCACAGAGCCTGATGTGTTATTATAGACCACAGAGCCTGATGGGTTATTATAGACCACAGAGCTTGATGGGTTATTATACACCACAGAGCCTGATGTGTTATTATAGACCACAGAGCCTGATGGGTTATTATAGACCACAGAGCCTGATGGGTTATTATACACCACAGAGCCTGATGTGTTATTATAGACCACATAGCCTGATGGGTTATTATAGACCACAGAGCCTGATGGGTTATTATACACCACAGAGCCTGATGTGTTATTATAGACAACAGAGCCTGATGTGTTATTAAAGACCACATAGCCTGATGGGTTATTATGCACCACAGAGCCTGATGTGTTATTATAAACCACAGAGCCTGATGGGTTATTATAGACCACAGAGCCTGATGGGTTATTATACACCACAGAGCCTGATGTGTTATTATAGACAACAGAGCCTGATGGGTTATTAAAGACCACATAGCCTGATGGGTTATTATACACCACAGAGCCTGATGTGTTATTATAGACCACAGAGCCTGATGGGTTATTATAGACCGCATAGCCTGATGGGTTATTATACACCACAGAGCCTGATGTGTTATTATAGACCACAGAGCCTGATGGGTTATTATAGACCACAGAGCCTGATGGGTTATTATAGACCACAGAGCCTGATGTGTTATTATAGACCACATAGCCTGATGGGTTATTATAGACCACAGAGCCTGATGGGTTATTATACACCACATAGCCTGATGTGTTATTATAGACCACAGAGCCTGATGGGTTATTATAGACCACAGAGCCTGATGGGTTATTATACACCACAGAGCCTGATGTGTTATTATAGACCACAGAGCCTGATGGGTTATTAAAGACCACATAGCCTGATGGGTTATTATACACCACAGAGCCTGATGGGTTATTATAGACCACAGAGCCTAATGGGTTATTATACACCACAGAGCCTGATGTGTTATTATAGACCACAGAGCCTGATGGGTTATTATAGACCACAGAGCCTGATGGGTTATTATAGACCACATAGCCTGATGGGTTATTATAGACCACATAGCCAGATGGTTTATTATAGACCACATAGCCTGATGGGTTATTATACACCACAGAGCCTGATGTGTTATTATAGACCACAGAGCCTGATGGGTTATTATAGACCACAGAGCCTGATGGGTTATTATACACCACAGAGCCTGATGTGTTATTATAGACCACAGAGCCTGATGGGTTATTAGAGACCACAGAGCCTGATGGGTTATTATAGACCACATAGCCTGATGGGTTATTATAGACCACATAGCCAGATGGGTTATTAAAGACCACATAGCCTGATGGGTTATTATACACCACAGAGCCTGATGTGTTATTATAGACCACAGAGCCTGATGGGTTATAATAGACCACAGAGCCTGATGGGTTATTATACACCACAGAGCCTGATGTGTTATTATAGACCACATAGCCTGATGGGTTATTATACACCACAGAGCCTGATGGGTTATTATAGACCACAGAGCCTGATGTGTTTTTATAGACCACAGAGCCTGATGGGTTGTTATAGACCACAGAGCCTGATGGGTTATTATACACCACAGAGCCTGATGTGTTATTATAGACAACAGAGCCTGATGGGTTATTAAAGACCACATAGCCTGATGGGTTATTATGCACCACAGAGCCTGATGTGTTATTATAAACCACAGAGCCTGATGGGTTATTATAGACCACAGAGCCTGATGGGTTATTATACACCACAGAGCCTGATGTGTTATTATAGACCACAGAGCCTGATGGGTTATTAAAGACCACATAGCCTGATGGGTTATTATAGACCACAGAGCCTGATGGGTTATTATAGACCACAGAGCCTGATGGGTTATTATACACCACGGAGCCTGATGTGTTATTATAGACCACAGAGCCTGATGGGTTATTATAGACCACAGAGCCTGATGGGTTATTATAGACCACATATCCTGATGGGTTATTATAGACCACATAGCCTGATGGGTTATTATACACCACAGAGCCTGATGTGTTATTATAGACCACGGAGCCTGATGGGTTATTATAGACCACAGAGCCTGATGGGTTATTATACACCACAGAGCCTGATGTGTTATTATAGACCACATAGCCTGATGGGTTATTATACACCACAGAGCCTGATGGGTTATTATACACCACAGAGCCTGATGTGTTATTATAGACCACAGAGCCTGATGGGTTATTATAGACCACAGAGCCTGATGGGTTATTATACACCACAGAGCCTGATGTGTTATTATAGAGAACAGAGCCTGATGGGTTATTAAAGACCACATAGCCTGATGGGTTATTATGCACCACAGAGCCTGATGTGTTATTATAAACCACAGAGCCTGATGGGTTATTATAGACCACAGAGCCTGATGGGTTATTATACACCACAGAGCCTGATGTGTTATTATAGACAACAGAGCCTGATGGGTTATTAAAGACCACATAGCCTGATGGGTTATTATAGACCACAGAGCCTGATGGGTTATTAAAGACCGCATAGCCTGATGGGTTATTATACACCACAGAGCCTGATGTGTTATCATAGACCACAGAGCCTGATGGGTTATTATAGACCACAGAGCCTGATGGGTTATTATAGACCACAGAGCCTGATGTGTTATTATAGACCACATAGCCTGATGGGTTATTATAGACCACAGAGCCTGATGGGTTATTATACACCACAGAACCTGATGTGTTATTATAGACCACAGAGCCTGATGGGTTATTATAGACCACAGATCCTGATGGGTTATTATACACCACAGAGCCTGATGTGTTATTATAGACCACAGAGCCTGATGGGTTATTAAAGACCACATAGCCTGATGGGTTATTATACACCACAGAGCCTGATGGGTTATTATAGACCACAGAGCCTGATGGGTTATTATACACCACAGAGCCTGATGTGTTATTTTAGACCACAGAGCCTGATGGGTTATTATAGACCACAGAGCCTGATGGGTTATTATAGACCACATAGCCTGATGGGTTATTATAGACCACATAGCCTGATGGGTTATTATAGACCACATAGCCTGATGGGTTATTATACACCACAGAGCCTGATGTGTTATTATAGACCACAGAGCCTGATGGGTTATTATAGACCACAGAGCCTGATGGGTTATTATACACCACAGAGCCTGATATGTTATTATAGACCACAGAGCCTGATGGGTTAGTATAGACCACAGAGCCTGATGGGTTATTATACACCACAGAGCCTGATGTGTTATTATAGACCACATAGCCTGATGGGTTATTATACACCACAGAGCCTGATGGGTTATTATACACCACAGAGCCTGATGTGTTATTATAGACCACAGAGCCTGATGGGTTATTATAGACCACAGAGCCTGATGGGTTATTATACACCACAGAGCCTGATGTGTTATTATAGACCACAGAGCCTGATGGGTTATTATAGACCACAGAGCCTGATGGGTTATTATACACCACAGAGCCTGATGTGTTATTATAGACCACAGAGCCTGATGGGTTATTATAGACCACAGAGCCTGATGGGTTATTATGCACCACAGAGCCTGATGTGTTATTATAAACCACAGAGGCTGATGGGTTATTATAGACCACATAGCCTGATGGGTTATTATACACCACAGAGCCTGATGTGTTATTATAGACCACAGAGCCTGATGGGTTATTATAGACCACAGAGCCTGATGGGTTATTATAGACCACAGAGCCTGATGTGTTATTATAGACCACATAGCCTGATGGGTTATTATAGACCACATAGCCTGATGGGTTATTATACACCACAGAGCCTGATGTGTTATTATAGACCACAGAGCCTGATGGGTTATTATAGACCACAGAGCCTGATGGGTTATTATACACCACAGAGCCTGATGTGTTATTATAGACCACAGAGCCTGATGGGTTATTAAAGACCACATAGCCTGATGGGTTATTATACACCACAGAGCCTGATGTGTTATTATAGACCACAGAGCCTGATGGGTTATTATACACCACAGAGCCTGATGGGTTATTATACACCACAGAGCGTGATGGGTTATTAAAGACCACATAGCCTGATGGGTTATTATACACCACAGAGCCTGATGGGTTATTATAGACCACAGAGCCTGATGGGTTGTTATACACCACAGAGCCTGATGTGTTATTATAGACCACAGAGCCTGATGGGTTATTATAGACCACAGAGCCTGAGGGGTTATTATAGACCACATAGCCTGATGGGTTATTATAGACCACATAGCCAGATGGGTTATTAAAGACCACATAGCCTGATGGGTTATTATACACCACAGAGCCTGATGTGTTATTATAGACCACAGAGCCTGATGGGTTATTATAGACCACAGAGCCTGATGGGTTATTAAAGACCACATAGCCTGATGGGTTATTAAAGACCACAGAGCCTGATGTGTTATTATAGACCACAGAGCCTGATGGGTTATTATGCACCACATAGCCTGATGGGTTATTATACACCACATAACCTGATGTGTTATTATAGACCACAGAGCCTG
Source organism: Sinohyriopsis cumingii (assembly GCA_028554795.2). Lineage (NCBI taxonomy): Eukaryota > Metazoa > Mollusca > Bivalvia > Unionida > Unionidae > Sinohyriopsis > Sinohyriopsis cumingii. The sequence goes on from CM068841.1 coordinate 61,972,345, forward strand.
ATGTGTTATTATGCACCGCAGATTATGATGGATTACAGACCACATAGCCAGATGGGTTATTATAGACCACATAGCCTGATGGGTTATTATAGACCACAGAGCCTGATGTGTTATTATGCACCACGTAGCTTGATGGGTTATTATATACCACAGAGGTTAGAGCGTCCGCATCGGAGGTCATGGGTTCGATCCCCGGCCGAGTCATACCAAAGACTTAACAAAATGGTACTAACAGCTGCCTCTGTTGGCGTTCAGCATTAAGAGGTTAATGTTAGGACTGGTCGGCATGGTGTCAGGATAATGTGACTGGGTGGGACATCTTGCTACATGTCTGCGGCATGATGCCCCAGTGCTAGACATCACTATAAACTGTCACACTGCAGACATCGTATGATATGACTGAAACATTTTTAAAGCTACGTTAACAAATCAAAATCTCTCTCTCTCTCTCTCTCTCTCTCTCTCTCTCTCTCTCTCTCTCACACACACACACACACACCACAGAGCCATATGGGTTATTATGCACCAAGAGTCTGATGGCTTATTATACATCACAGAGTTTGATGGCTTAGTATACATCACAGAGCCTGATGGGATAATATACACCACATAGCCTGATATTTTATTATACACCACAGAGCCTGAAGGGTTATTATAGACCACAGAGCCTGATACGTTATTATAAACCACAGAGCCTGATGGGTTATCAATTACCGCAGAGCCTGATCGGTTATTATGCACCACATAGCCTGATGGGTTATTATACATCCTGAGAGTCAGATGGGTTATTATACACCACATAGCCTGATTGGCTATTATACACTACAGATCCTGAAGAACTATGGTAAACCACATGGACTGATGCGATATTGTGCACACCACATATACTGATGGGCTATTATCTATCACAGAGCATGATTACCTATTATACACCACATAGCCTGATAGGCTATGGTACACCACATATACTGACGGGCTATTGTATACCCCACAAAATATGATGGGCTATTATACACCACAGGGTCTGTTGGATTATTATACACCACAGAGCCCTATGGGCTATGTTACACCACATAGACTCGTGCTATTATCCAAAATAGAGCCTGATGGGCTATTATACGTCAATATCTGTAAAGAAAAATAATGTCTGTCTTGGCTGGAAACTGTCGTATCATTGCTTTGATTACGTTGTGCTCTCATATACTAAAAGTATAGTCAGCAGAACGAATGAAGCAAGCTGGAGTTCGATTGTGATTAAATGTTTATCGTGTATAAATAAACGTTCCGATGGCATAAGGAAGTAACAAATGCAAAGGCGTATGGGTTGGAAAACGTGAACTTTGTGGCATAACATTCCAGTACGAATACATTAATTTCAATCTCTCGTCTTAGCTGTTGGTGCACGGCTTGCACATGCCTCAAATGCAGTATCAGAATCGTGCCGAGTAATCAGATACGCACATCACGTGAACCCGTACGTGAGCATCATTGGGTGTACTAATACATTGTCGATATTGTCGAAGAACAAACTCAGCGAAGTGAATGAAACAATGTCCAGGATTTAAGTGATTAAACCCAGTTAATATTATACAATTTACTTTATTGAAAAGCAATTGGATAACGTTTCGCAGTATAAGAACATTCATATGCAGATAATTTTATCAAGTGCATTGTAAATTTCGATTAATCAACAACCTGCAACTCACAGGGTTTCATACGTGGACACCTCAACATCTTTTATCCAATGGAATTGTACCGCTACGTGAATTGGTAGATTTCTAACAGGAGAGAAAACGTTGAAAAACATTTCCTGGAGCTTCTGGATGACAAAGCGTCTATAACTGTTTGTTGTGACTTTCAAAATTGGAAAAATGCGACTGTCCAACATGGATATTATTATTTTGTTTTTAAAGCCGCGAGGCGCCATCACGAGATCCTGGCCGAAAGCACTGGACACAAATGAAGCAGAGACATGGCTCGGAAGAGAACTGTAGCAAAAATGATCATTGTCTACTGCGTGTGGAAAAACCTGGTTTGGAAACTAAACCGTTTATTTCTGGCAGTCCGAATCAACGATTTGTGATAAACAGATACATGTCTTCTGTGTAACAAAGGCTGGTCATGTTCTTTTCTTAATAACCATTGATTCTGCCAGATCAAATTCGACGCCACATAGTGGCCAATATGAATGAAGCCGACATCTGAAACGTCATCTCCGTGAACCCTTATCTTCGAGGGCGCCACAATAATGGAATGCGACAAGTGAAGAATAGCGTTCAGGAATAAATCCTGCTTGCCGCGAGGGTGATGCCAAGGGACGAAGTAGAAACTCAGCGGGGAAAAGTACTATTTGCTCATATATTGGTGCCGCATTGCAAGGACTCGAAAATGCGCATGATATTACCAATACACACAACTTATATCTGTGCTCACCTGGCACAAGCATGCGAAAGACGAAAGGGTACTTCGAGTGCCTAGAATAACTTGCTTTCGAATCCAGGGCCTATCTTCACGCATCGGACTAATTCACGGAGGGGCAAATCAAGGCTCACCAGGATTTGCTTAACGTCACTGTTTTCATGCGAGCGCTGCAGATAGGCATACCTTACAGTAAAAGCAAGTCAAAGCGGATCGCAGTTTTCTAGGACGACTGTTGGCCATATGATTATATATACAGAAAATGTTGTAATAAATTATATTGTTATACGGAAATTTAGCATGTGAACGGCATTATGGCCTCAGTGGGAAATGCACAATGACAACTTCACGGTACGGTAATGGCCACTGGGTTCAAATGGTAGCATTATTACAAGGAGCTGACCTCAGTTGTATGGTACTTAGTAACAGTGTTCGAGTTGACCCCAATATGTGCTGCTCTAGGTAGGTATGGTAAAATGTGTGTGAAATGTATATATTGACATAGCTCGAAAAGTTATATTTATTTCATTCTTTATTTGTGGATATCCTACATACTCGTCCATTCATATATAACTGGTAAGGAACTTTAGGAATATTCCATCATTTTTCAGAAAAATAGGATTTTATATGTATTTTCCCTCTTTCACACTTTGTAGTGTTTTATTATTTTGACATCAGACGACGTCATTTTTTCGCAGACTAGCCAGTTTAGCAGAACAGTTGTGAAAATGACCCAAGATGCCTTGACACATACTACGAAGACATGACAGAATAGTATGCTTCAAACATAGTCTAAGAACCCCACTCTTGTCCTCATCGTGTCGGATTAACTTCAGAATATTTGATAAAATAGGATAAGGCGTATTTTTATATAGTTTATTACCAGATGTCAACCCAACCAGAACATGTATAACAGTGTTTAGTCGAAGTGTGTTTTCTGTCTGCGTATCAGAAGACTTTGGTCTCGCATCGTCGTCTTTAAAACATATGCGCACCATCGTTCGTACTATTTAGCATTGATGAACCTATATTATATATGGGCGACATAATGAAGATTATACATTTAAAGTGGCGCGAATACATTGTGTGCTCGGAATATAAGTACGACTGATATTACTATTATGATACCGACTTCAACAGGAGTAGCAGTTGCTCATGAACAATGGTTTGGAACATTACAGCTGATGATGTAAAAGGTAATTCGGTTTGTTATTCAAATTACTTCAATAATGATGTTCATGACCCATTTGTCTCTTGGAAAAGATATGCAACGCAACGATTCCCAAATCAGATTAAAATTAGATCACTCCATTATTAGATGTATTTGTGTGAGTGTGTCAGATTGTCTGCATATTACAGAAGAAAATGGAGATACAGTGACGCATTTTCTGTTTGGTCTATTCTCTTGAAATACAAATTACAATGAACGTTTCATAACACAGCACAAATGTCCACGTTCGTCTTACATGATTCCCTTCATTGTTAATGTCACATCTTGTTTGGTTCCTTCTGCTTGTCTTGCCTTCTTGTACTTTCTTACTGTTATGGGTTCTCAATCTGCTCTTGTTGAAAACACGTTTTCCTTTTTCTTTCGTTTCTTGGGACACGCTGAAGACCAATGTCCCCTTTTCGTGATATAGATGGAATATATATTTACATTTGCATAGCTGAAGACAAAGCCAAGAGACAAAACGACTTTAGTTACTGGTTTGGGATCGATACTATACAGGTTTTGGCTATAATACTAGTATGGAACTTAGGACAAGTGGACGCACAATGTTAGAAACGGATGAGCGAATAAATTTGAAGTCATTTTCGTGGATAGTTGTGATTTAGAAGACCAACCGATTGTATGCGAATCTCAGGGCTGTTTATTTCTTGGATTTCCTGTTTGGTTTCCTGAACCGGACCAGAATATTAATTTTAGGGTCTTCAATCAACGAGTTATATGATAAAACATGACTATGACTCCAGAGTTTAAAACGTTAAGGATACAAAGTAATTAAAATATATGAGATACAAAATAACCAGCGTTTGTAAAACAACCAGAAAGTAAATGCATTATCCAAATAGCACTGTGGATGATATCAAACCATTAAATGCATTCAAAACTGTCTTTTTTGAGGACTGAACAATGAGGCAGGTTTGATGCACGAAGTGGACAAAGCGAAAGAAGGAGTAAATGAATACATCATGGCATCCATGGGTTTGCAAATATGATTGATACCCCCCACCCCCACCCCCACACACACTTATCAGGAAAGTATGACAAAACACTATTTCCTATACGATGAAATGCAACTCTTTTGCTATTGACGAACCTTTACCATCTTGACTAAGCCCATCATTGATGCCGTGACGGTGTAAACAAGACCAGCCATTTATTTATTACTAGCGAAAAGGACCTTTGAAACAAAGTAAATAAGAAACGTACATTGCCATGATATCGATGCAAATACCGCTTATTAAAACTACGAGACCGTTACCTTTGACTACACAAGACAACAAATCTAATGAAACGCTGTGTATCAGTCGACTTTAAACATTCAGGAAGCACATGTTATAAGTCTAATGAACTCGAGTACCATGCGACCAGAGCCATGTCGTATCACATAGTCGATACAGCACGACGTTGCCAGCACAATAGTTCTTCTTTACTAGCAAAACTCATGCAGTTCCGTTGAGTTCTTATGGGTGTCATAAGCAAAAACGCCATATACCACTAGGTTATTGATATTTACAAATCAAAGAAGACTACACATATTCAGTGGCTTTGAGTGGCTGATGTGAGGCTCAAAGTCGAATGGAGACGTTCACAAAATGGCCTAAATTTAAAGATGTATTGGCTATGACCATCACTTTAGCCAGAGCTGGGTTTGCCTACTTAGGACGAGGAGAATAAATACAATGCCCGTTGTGGTGTAAAGATCCGCGAATATAAGTATTTGAGATTCACGTTGTCTGGGACAAACTACGTGATCTCCATGCTCTAACTACTTTTCTTTGGTAGGCCATAATGGATCATATGGAACAAAAATTTCATAGCTTACCTCCTGAGCTGTGTAACCACATTTAATTTTACTTAGAGTTTGTGAGAGTAGTGCCAGAAGTGCACTTTGAATAATAACACATTCTAGTGGAGGGAAATACATTGTTAGGGCCTATAGAGAAACTTAGCTTGGAAGCAATGTGAAAAGACAATAAAAACGCAGCCATTCTAAAAATCAACGAGGATAGAATTGTGCAGATAGAAAATACTGCCCTTGAGTGGTTAAGGATGATAACCTCCATACAGACTAACATAGAGAGAGGGCATTTATTAGATTGTATGCTACATTGGCAGATGGAGAATGTTCTAATCGTACATGTTTATATTCAGTTTTGTTGACTTTGACTTGTGTTAAAGTGTAAAAGTGTTAAACTCGTGCCTTATTTGCATACATTTTTTGACAGTTTTTAGACTAACTGAGCCTTTTATGATGTATATATCTGATGAACGAAATATTACGTTTCTTAAAATGCAAATATGTGAGTGTCGTGTATCCCAAAACGAAAATAAGACAAATGAAAAGAAGAACAAATGTATTAAAAATCAGTTGTGTGCTTGATGGAATCTCAGAATCCCAAACCCGAGTGTTATTGCCACATTCACTGTTCGTAAAGTGATTGACGAAAGTCAGATCCTCGATGCTTGGAGGCAGTGTACCTTCACAACCCCATTAACACGTTAATAGTTGGACATATTTGTCAGTCAAAACTGAAATTGTAAAATATTTCATCGAATACACCTTTCTGATCGTCGTATACAGCGTATTTTATGGTGCAACAAAAGTAGCAATCATCTTACACTTTATTCAAAGTCACGGAAGACAAAGTATTTCATTTATAGCATAAATTAACTCAAGAAGGCGACATAATCCTGCCTGAATGTATTGAAACACAGCTTAATTATCTACGGAGAAGACATATAGGACATAAATGCTTGGTGTACAACCAATTGCCTCAATGTAAAGCCAGTATTATTTATGTTACTCAGATTTGATTCAAAACTGTGCCATCAGCCTCATTGTCAATTAGTATTAGTGTTATGATCTACCGAGCTAAACTTTGCGCGTAACGCTTAGCAATTGTCACATGCATATGAAGTCATCACTTTAAAACCTACTACATCCGATAACTTGATATTTCGTATACATTTGGTTTACGATCTATGATTTATGACATGAAGGAGGTTATGTCAACTAACAATTACCTTCTTCGTTTTAATCTGTCTTAATAAAATCTACCTTTAAATATAACATTAAATACAATTTATTTTATTCATATCACTAACCTGCTGTTACGAATGCCCGATATGGCTCATTTAGTCTTCCATACTTTTCATTTAATCAGGTTGTCTTGTTTCACGGGCCGTAATATTTCTGTAAATGTAATTTTTCGTCGTATCGCGTGACGCTTTTATTGCTCGTGCGGCACATGCGAAATAATATATTATTGCGCACTACTATATATATCGGGTAGAGATATTGAAGGGCACAGCCAATATTGAGGGAAGCTCTAAACATATTCAGCTGTCGGGCAGGTGCCATTGTAATTTAGTTAGAGCCAAACAGTTGGATGAGTCGAATGTCTTTTAGACAACTCTTTTTATTATTTAAGCAGCGGGGGGGGGGGGGGCGAATCGGACATTTTGTCCAATCGTTATTTCACTTAATTATTACTTTCTGCACTCAGCGGATCCGGTGTAGTCAGCGCCTGGTAAAAAAAAAAACGACGACGGTCCATCCTACACGACGGTGACGTCATTTGGTTTAATACATTTTCTGCGAGCCGATCCCAGTTTTGTCAGCGTCCGGTAAACACAGCGACGACCGCGTCGATGTCATTTCCCCCCCTGCTGCTAAGAAGTTATTTACAATGATTTTACAAACAGAGTGATTACTAACTCCTCCTCTTGTAGATCAATTAGGTTATTTGACTGATCGGTAAGTCTGAAATTAATTCTCGTTAAAAACCGATTATGGCATCGCATATAGACCGGATTAATTGGGCTCTCAACGATTAAAAATCCGGGAGGGGCTGTTGGTGAAAATGAATAAAGGATATACCCCTGTTGAGCTTGATTTGATTGCTTGGTATCTACCTGGTAACTCCCTTCGATAACATCACACACTAGATTGATTGCTATCACCGATGCGATATTTACGTTGTATGGAGCAATATGCCTACCACCATCTCCGTTATCGTGTTTGAGGATAGTTGATGGACCGAGAAAATCAATAAGAGACTTTCTTAGTTCTGGCGCGTTGTATCCTGGAAACTTGAAATCGGGTAAATCGGCTTCTGTGATATTATACTCGGTTAGGAATTTTTGTTTATTATCATCGTTGTTATCGGATATTATTTTAACGATTCGCTCATTAATATATTCCATGTCTGATATAAGTTGATTTAACACCTCAACGTGTTTTCGTGCTTTTGTTTTCCGTAGTTGTTCTAGTTGCAATTGGTAATTACGATTAATCTCGATAAAAAAACTATCGATATCATTTAAAATAACTGTTCATATGACGATCGATTCAGGAGTTTTGTCATACCGAAAATACCACTGCATGGCATTCCTGTTTTGAAATATAAACCAACTGGGTAATAACGTGTTTTTCATAATAGACAATTTATCTTGATAACTGGGATTAATTTCATGATACGATTGCGCATTCGTGTGCAAGTCCGCGGGGATTTCATTAGGTGGATTCTCGGGCCAACCTAGTATGGTTCTTATTGAACTGTTATAAATATCAACCATATACCCCGGTGTGCTTATTTCAATCGTCGACGATAACGTCGGTTCATGAACCGTAATATCGATTTTTGATTCTTTTCCTGTGGTCGATTTTATCCTGCGTTGAAATTCTTTATTGATTTGTTCTACTTGGTATGACCCAGTTGGTATTGTAACCTCATTCCAGTCTGGGGTCCCATCGGGTTTATTTGTCCATGCAAAAACCAGCGAGTTATTAGGTTGTTGTCCGTTAAATGCTTCCGCTCGGATATTAGGCCAACTGTGATATACTCGCAATTTTGCCAGCGCTATTTCCTTTACTGGAATCGGAGAAGGGAAGTTTACACTGAATTCTGGCTTCGTTGATTTTATCGATATCATATTTGTTTGTACCGGAGTGGTGTTCTCCGCGATCCGTTGAAGTAATTGCAACCCTTCGGGGTTCAGCGACATTATTATTATTCGTCGTTTCTATTGTTTAATTTCAACACCGAATATTAACAACCTGCTTGTTTTCAGGAGGATGTTTTAAGCCCATTGAAGTGGTTTCAGGAGAGTGTTTTAAGCCCATTGAAGTGGTTTCAGGAGAGTGTTTTAAGCCCATTGAAGTGGTTTCAGCCACGTGGTTTCCAGCTTCGAGTTGAAAATCCTCGATTTTTGACATCGCGGAGTCATGCAACTGGACCATCGTGGAGAATTCAGCATCGGATATAAACGAATTATCTATCGCCAACGAGATAAACCCGGATAATTTCGAGTACGCGTCGGATACTATTTGATGTTTTACTGTATACTCGTTGAGTTTTTTCTGAGAACACGATGATATCTTTCTAGTGATTGCGTTGGCGACTCCAGCAATTGTTGTCGCCGCGGAGATAGCGATTGGAACAGCGATCGGGGCCATCATGGTCACCGTGGATAAAATAACACCGGTACCGGCTACTATACCTGACACCGAGTACACGACCGCGTCGATGGTGGTTATTTTTCGACGGTATTTTTTTATTTTTACACGGTATTGTTCGGAAAGCGTTTTCAAATTCGCGGAGAATTCTTTTACGGTATTGAATCGATATTGATGTGACGTCGGTGATACCTCTGATTCAATTACCTTGGTGGTCATTTTTATTTTAAAAGAGCTAGTGTTTTTAATTACTTAGATCCGTTACAAATTCCACATACCATGTAATGTTTGCCTCGGTTAAATGTCTATCGGCGGCATAAATTGTAAACTGTTCAGTTGCGCCCTTGTCTATAATTGTTGATATTATATTGTTAAACCCGGATGAACTCGACGATAATATATCAAAATGCATAATTGAAACCAGTGTCAATCGATAAATACCCTTAACAGTTACGGTGATTTTTACTCTATTCTGTGCAGGAGTCCAAACGAATGATCCATGATGAATCGTGTATACTGTGTTGATGGTGTTTTCATGAGGGATTTTTATTTTTGTCACCTCCGGTAGTCTGTCTTTAATCGCTGTAACATCAGTTTTGATTGTTCCTATTTCCTGTGTATGCGCGTCTACACTCCTTTTGTTCGCTGCAACATTAACGCTGAATGCTTTTATGAGCACTTCATGCGCGTTTACACTCTTTTTGATCGTTTCAACATCAGTTTTGATTGTTTCTATTTCCTGTGTATGCGCGTTTATATTATTTTTGTTCGCTGCAACATCAGTTTTGATTGTTCCTATTTCCTGTCCATACGCAGTGATATCATTTATAGTTATTGTAATTTTATCCGGTCTGGTATTTTTTTTACCAAAGAATTTATCAATGGTATTATCAGCCCTGTTAAAATTTTTTCGTAACGTGTAAAATTGGCCCGACAGCGTTGTAAACTCCGAAATAGTACTTTTTATCCCCACAAGATTCGGTTCGGTTACGGTCGGGGTTCCAAAAAAACTAGCAGTAGTGAGTTGTATATCGGTGACAGACTTTTGTATCCCCTCGAACTGATTTGCTTGCGCGTTAAATTTATCATACAAATTTTTTAACGAATCCGACACGGATATATAATTGTCGCCAAGTGTACTTATTTTTCCATTTATCGTCAAGATGGATTCACCTGATTTAAGTCGTCCGTCATCGGTATACAACACGATAGTGTTCTCGGCGGCATCACGCTGTCGTATTAAAACGTCATTCAGCGACACATTACTGGATTTCAGTTTACCCTGGCGGTCTTGAAATACAACTATTTCGCCCGGGTCAACACTGGTTAAATTTAACGTATCAGCGATTTCATCCTCGATTAGTTTTTTTATGTCATCGGTGGCGAGCGTTTCCGTGGATTTTTTCAGCGCCGCAACCGGTCGTCCCCAGATATCAATCATTATTATTGTAAAAAAAACTGTGTTTTTAATTAACCCGCCGGGCCTCTACGACCCCACTAGTGTATTCGTTTACAACCACATGAGGTGGTTTCCGCGATGATGAAATCGCCGCGAGTACGTTCAATACCTCACGGCCGCATATCGGTGGGTCACTTAATTGTTGTGTTGGCAGCGTGGAATAAAAAACCGGGGCTAAACACGCCCGGATATACCGCATGAACTCGTTTGGCGGGGCTAACCCGTATGAATCAAAATAGACGATCGCACGCGGATCAATTGCGTATGCAACCCAATGAGTCCCCGCTCCGGAGGATTTATCGAGGTTAATTATACCGGTTTCAATATTCCTTGGTTTTGTCGGTAATTGATCCCTCATAAAAACACCTCTGAAGTTTTTTATCGCTAACGCGTTTGCGGCATCTATTAAATCAAAATTAGACATAGGAGTTAATAAACGGTTCCCGGTAGTCTTAGACCCTTCCCCGAGTACCATGAATACGGGGTTCCCGGTAGTCTTAGACCCTTTCCTGCTACGGGTCGTTTTTTTTTATAGCCTTTCCCGGTTGCTTTCTTCAATGCCATTCCCGCCGCGGTACGAACGGCCCCCAACGCTGCCGCCTTCGCCACTGCTGGGGCCGTCGCGGCAATCAACGCTGGAATCGCAGCTAATAAAGGAAATATCCCACCGGTCTTTTCCATGTTTTTAATCGCTGCGGCTGAAAAATCTATTTGAACACCCTTTTTATTCTTCATCGCATCATTGAAATGTTTTATTTGACGCGCCGTCAACGATATCTTATGATTACCACCTGCCATCTGTGACGGCTTTAACGTTATTGTGGTTCCACATTGTTTAGCCGACTTTGATCGTAATTTCTTGACTTGACCATCGGTCAACTCTACATCGACAACATTATACGACATTTTTATTGTAAACGCGTTTATGTTTTCAATTACATGTTTTCCACTGGTGCATCAACGATTCTCATTCGTCCACCAACGCCTTCCAACAGCATTGATTTATCGCTGAGAATGACAGCAACCGCTCTATAATCGGCAATAACGCCGCGAGTTACATTAGCTCGGAAGTGTATATCAACGACGGATTGTCTTGTTAAATCAAGATGTTCCAGCGAAAAGTAATAGATCGGATATAGTTCTTTGAAATCATGTTGTGATATTTGCAAACCAGTGTCGACGTTTTGATCACGACTCATATACGACAGCAACCGATGGTACACGCGTGCAATATGGTTTTGACCGTAATTAAGTTGTATATCCTCAGATGGTTCCTGCTGTCCGTTTATTCTCAGCGAGACGTCAGTAACGCCTAATCGATCAAATATCATATGGCTGGATAGTTGATTATCAACTCTCGTCATATCCTGCAACGCAACAAATATATGACGCGGAGCCGAAATGCCTTGGTGTGATGCCAGGTTCCATGTAAATATACCATTGATATTTGATTGCTTAGTATCTGTTGTTGTTGTTAGCCAACTTAGTAATGATTTTCCTCCCTGCTCCATAAAGGATAGCAATCGTGCCTCTGTGGTAATGGATGGAGTCATTACTGGCATCCACAATAATATTTTAGTTAAAACGACTTTACCAGAGTCATTATTTGGATTCGCAAGATCCGCTGGAATTCTCCAAATTGCATTTCTATCATCACCTTTTCGCACAAGCACCACGGTATGCTTTGCTCCGTAGATAACTTTTCGCACGTTCCTACAAAATCCAAATATATGATGCAGTGGAATCGCGCATGAGAAAGATCTACGCGGCCCTGTTAACATTGATATGCGTGTTGCAGCTCCGATGTTAAAATTAGGATCGCTGTTTATAATCATATTCTCAACATCAGCGTTAGCGCTATCAGCATTATTTCTTGGTCGTCTTACCACAAATTGCGAGTTTCCAGCAGTGTTTCTAGTATCCTTTGCAAACATCATAGATGGACCCGCTGATCTTGTATAATCGTCGGAATATCTTGCTAGCCCGATTATTGTTGTAGCAACATCAACATCACGTTCTATTGATTCAATTTCTCGCCCGTCAATGAGATATTTTGCGCTCTCAAATAGCGCCATTACGACGTAATTGACTAAGCCAACTTTGGTATCATCTGGATACGGTGCTGGTACAGCAGGAGTATCGGCCTCTGTTACAAGTTCTCCTTCGATTTCAATAAACGCTTCACACGGTAAAAAATATTTACTGGTTTCATGGACTTGAAGTTCAATTCGCGATCGTATGTTGGGTTGTACTGCATGATAGGAATAAAATTGATAATTACGGACAGAATCATCCTTGTGCACTGGTGCGTCCATATCAAACGCCGGGTCAGCTGTTCGTTTAAACATTTTATTTAATAATACGCTGATGCATCTAAATCATCGTCGTCGTTTTAAATTCTTCGAATTTTGTCGTGGTTTTAAACCACTTCCCGCTATTATGTTTGCGATGTCATCTTGATTATTGTTTACCAACGACGCTAGTTTTTCTTCCACGGCGTTATTTATTACTTTACTGACATTTGCAGGCATCACTGTCGTTGATGGCATCACCGGTGGTTTCTGTTTTCTTTTTCTCACCAACGACATTAGTTTGTCCTTTGCTGCAGAAAACGCCCTTCCGGCGACATCTCCAATAGCGCTGATTCCCTTATCACGAATAACATCAATAGCCTTCATTCCTAATTGTTTGGCTAACGGCGCCACTTTTGGAGCCATTCTTGTAAATAACCCCGCAATGGTGCTACCGAGACCGTCTCCGTACCACGCGCGGTATACGGGCAATCGTGAGTTTACCACGTAGACGCTGACTGGTTTATCATGGTTGTAGTGTATAATCATCTTTATTATAAAAAACACCAGTGTTTTCCAATTAGTGGTTGATCACCCCCCTTCCCACCACCGAATCATAAATTTTGTCAAAAACATCGATTTTCTCTAAATGATTTCCTGGGGTTTTCACCCGTAAAAACTAACCAAAAACGACCAAAAAACGACCAAAAAACGACCAAAAACTGACAAAAATTGACAAAAATTGACAAAAAACGACAATTTTATAATTTTTTTAATCATCCACTAACTCGTCTATGAGCGTTCGATATACATTAATGTCCATGATACCACCGGCAAATAACCACCTGCAAATATCAGCGGCCTCATTGATTATTTCCGGAGAGTTATTTCCGGCTCGTTTTCCTCCGAGTAGTATTTCTAGCCGTGATATATCACTGAGAACATTACCAGGACAAGTAACGTCTTTACCAACAGAGTATCCTTTTCCGTGCTTTGGTCTTTCACTTTTTACTTTATTGTGGAATATTATATAATTATTATCACGCGGTGGTAATTCATTTTTATATTTATTTGCCAAATACACTATTCTTGTCCAGTCCTTTAACGACCTTATATTTTCTCGTAGCCGCTATTGATATGCTCATCTCGTGTGTCTTTAGCAAAATTTGTAACAGTAAAATCAACTAATTCTTCGTAGCCGAGATTTCTAATTGTGTCTATTGTGCTCTTTTTAAGCACATTACGGGGTATATTCCCCTCTTTCTCTATTTCTTCCGGTATTTCTTCCGGTATTTCTTCTTCTGGTTCTCTTGCGGTGGCGCCTAGTTCTTCTTCATCGGCTATTGTAACATAAGGTTCTTGTGGGTCCGTTATAGCGAGTGGTGGTGGCCTCCGTGTTGTAGCAACCGCTATTTTCGCAGGGAGTGTTTCCAGAGACTTTTTTGTTTGCTCGGTCTGAGCCGCTATCTTTTCAAGCGCACCGAGGACGGGCACAGTTGCCGCCGTAACATCTTTGGTCGCTTTAGTTACCGGAGCAAAGAGTTGTTCGCTTCCAACAGCAAAATCAGTTTGTAGTTGTTGCCGCGTTTGAAGTTGTTTTCGGACCCTGTCTCGTAACGGTATGAACTTTTAAGCGCTACTAGCCGCTCTCTGGCTAGCCGAGTAGTAAGTGATTCGCCTACCATTATTGCAAATGCTCCGTAGTTTCTAATTTCCCGCCGAGTGTGGCGAGGGGGATATATCCCAGGGGCTCCATGGAGTTTTCGTCTATAATCCTTCTAATGTTTTTAATTTTATTAGAGATTTCTCGACGTCGTTCAAAAGCCTGTCCGAGTTTTTTTCGTACTGTCTCAACGGCAGTAAATAGTCCAATAAATGCATTTACGTCATTGCCATACAAGTTTTCATTGATCGTATATTGTAATCGCTTTATAAAAGAATACTCGCGTGGCAAGGTATATCGACCTTTCTTTGATTGCTCAATAATAATTTCATAATCGGACAATATTTTTTGGTTATCAAGCTTACCAGATAATTCAATTCCTTGATTTTTTAATTTTAAAATCTCGGTTAATATATTATTGATGTCTTCGATATTCATATTCTTATAAAACATCTTATTTCTAATATAAAAAAAAAATTATTTTACAAAATGAACCCCGCGTATCAATCCCGAGGTGTGTTAACATTCGATGAAACATAAAACAGAATATTACAGTTGTTTGTAAAGACAATTTATTCCATCAGTTTTCTTCCGGAAGAAACAATTTATTAATTGTAATAGACTGTAGCGTTCACACTGTCGGTAACTTTGTCACTCGGTGATATACCATCACGAGTTATTCCCCTTTGATGTTACATATGAAAATCGAATTCTGCGCCCGGTCTTTTTTGAGATCGCTGAATTTTGTATTCCTTCTGCAACAAATTGTACTGCGGGCACACAAATATCAAAATATCTACTGGCTTCATTCATCGACTGAAAAGTTTTTTCTTCGTGCGTTATTGTATCAAATGACTTTACGGGTTTTGCTTTTTTTGAGTATTTACCGGTTCCGCATTTTTTGATATTCTGACCTTGCGAGATAGCTTGCAAGTTTATAAGAGAATTATCAGTCTTATTATTATTAATATGATCAATCACAACCCCATTCTCGATTAATCCGTTAAATACTTCAAATACAATCCTGTGAACATAATAGCTTTTTCCTCCCGCAGTAAACATCAAATACCCGCGATTATTTACGGTACCAACCGGCCTCTTCAGTCTGCGGTTTCTAACAACGCCGTCGCGAGATGCCTCGTAATTAACGAGCACAGGATGCGGCTGAAATTCTTGGTTCATTTGTATAATAATACTACTTGTCTAATTCATTATTTGGTTTAATTATAAACCTTGCAATGTAGTCCTGAGGAGTTTTGATGACTGAGTCAGCGGTGGGGTCAATGACGGCGTTTTTTATTCGTTTGTCATAATAGCGTTTTAACTCTCTGTATCGCTTTCCGCCACAATTGATACACAACTGCGATTTTCCTCTTACACCAACGTGGCAAACCAAGCACGGTAGGGGGCCAAGAGAACCATTACGAACGCTTTGTAAATGATACCCGCAGAATTCACCTCTACATGATTTATTGCACGGGGTTGTCGACCCAATCATCAACCATTTGCAGTGATTCATTATACTATATTCTTTCATTTAAATACTTGTTTTAATTATATGGATGAGTTCGAGAGATTAGCAGCAATTAAGCCCTGGAAAAATATTAAGTTCAATCTCGATAGAGCCCTCAAGGACGCACCAAAAGCGTCAATAAACGATAGAACCCTGTTAAATAAAATACGCGATTGTATCAATGAATTCAAGCGTGATGGTGCATCTCATAGTTGGTCAACATTTCGAATTGATGGTGTTGTTGATGCTACCATGAACAACAAACGCGCGGCAACGATAATATCACAACTTGGCTCCAGCAAGTATTTCTTCAGAGTAAAATTTATTGTCCGGGTGGAATCAGGCAATTGGATCATACGTGATAAATTTGAACCGGTTCTCAGCGACAAGAAAACAGTCATTGTTAGCCGCGACTCCAAGCCAGGGCTGTTAACCGGAATTGACAGACCATACTATGAACGAGCGTATCCTGAAACAGCAGTTGTCTATGGAATATACCCGTTAAATAAGAAACCTGATATCGGAAAACTAGCGCCGATGAAACAGTCAACGGGGATAAATTGTGTAGCAGAACGAGTAATAGAGCATTTTACAAATGCGTGTCGAGGAAATAAACTGACCGATTTACGACGTAGCAAAATAAACCAATGGGAGGAGACAGTGCGCGAGCGAGGAGCAACCATCAGCGACATAGCGAAATTAGAAACGTCGCTGAGATTTCCAATAACCGTTACAACGATAATCGGTGAAGTATTATACGAATCAAAGTATAAATCAAAGGGAGCCCCAATCAAAATTATTGATCATAACGAACACGCGTGGACGCCCGCGGTCACAATATTTCCACGGGATAGAACAGTAAAGTATATCCCGGGGGAATTCCTGGGAGAGGATGGTTTTCTCGCGGAGAGGAAACTATTTGATGCTATTGCTTGCTTGTGTAAAAATGACCCTGTATCAGTGTGGTTACTTCGCAGCGCTGAAAACGACATGGATACCTTTGATCAGTTTGTAAGACCAAACGGTGAATTATATCGCACTGAAGCGTTTCACAACAAGATGAAAAAAAACCGCCATGGAATTTGAAGAGCATGATGAACAACTGCTAACAAATTGTTTTACGATTCCATCGGTTGCGGCTCATGTTGCAGCAAGGAAAAATGCGTGGAGACCAACGCGCAAGGAATTTCTACCGGATGTACAATCCAGTTGTTTGGAATATTATCACGGTGGACTATGGAACACTGAATACAACCCCGACGCTATGATTTCCGTTGATATGGTTGCCTGTTATCCAGCGAGTTTTCTCGGGTATGGATCCGCCGCTGAGTACTTCAAACGATTTGGACACCCCAGACATGAAATGACTCGTGTTGCTATTAATGGACCACTGCCTGATTTTGATTTAACCGGATTCGCTCGCATAGTATCATTTGAATTCGCGGCAGGACTTCATCGCTGTTGTTATATTTGGATCGGTAGACACATGGCTGAAAAGAAGTGGTTGCCAATAGCGCTGCTACGGTATATGATTGATTGTAGCATGCTTGTATCGTTGATTGTCAGTGACGCGATTATATCATATCGGGCGCAGACTGAAGTCTGGTTACCAGAACCAGAGCGTCTAGATAGCATAATTGACGAATCCAGAAAACACATTGATGCCAACGAGGAATATATCATCGAATGGTCCAAAAAGATATTCAACCAACGAAACCGCGAGGCAAAAGATCTCGGTAGAAGAATAATTGGTAAGTTCACACAAGGTGGAAAAAACTGCGACTACAAACGATATTGCTCACGGCTGATTATAGATGACGCAGAATATGATTTCGTAATCAAGGACGCAGTGGCAAAAAATAAATAAGTGAACTGCAAAACAGCTTTCTTGTCCAATGGAACAAAGTTGGGTACAGTTGTTACTTACGCCGATGGAGACAGCCCCGCGTATCCGCATTTGAGGGCGTCTATGCTGGGTTACGCCGCTATCAATTTATTCTCGATGATAAATAGATTTCCCGACACCGCGGTTAGAGTTGCGATTGATTCATTTTATATAGACGTAAAGTACAAGGGAAACTTAGCCGAGTTTACTAGTCCGGACGAGAGTTGGGGTATATGGAGAATTAAAAATGAAATACGACGCGATTATTCCCCGTCAGCAAATGTCACCGTTGAAAACAATTACTTACGCGGTGATAATTTATCAGAATGGTCTAATGCACCACCGTGTTCTGATCCAATTTGTAGATATAAAACAGTTTATTTAAGCGGCTGTGGCGGGTCGGGAAAAACGACTCGGGCAATTGAATTATTTCGAACGCGGGCAAGTATAATCGTGCTTACACCGACCCATAGACTAGCGCGAGAGATAAAACAACGAAATGTTGACGCCGTTACTTATCACAGCTTTTTTCGATACAGCGGCGGTGAGTGGACTCCTGATCGAATGGGGGAAAAATTTATTCCTGAGGTTATCATCTGGGATGAGATATGTACTGTTTCGTTAGATACTTTACAAATGTTTCTTGAGTGGTTGCTGCGCGCGAATACAGCGGTAATCATGTGCGGAGATCATGGCCAACCACCACCATTTGTCGGCGAGGGTCCACATGATTGGTTAAAGGGTTTTGTGGACTATTATGAAGAAACCGATACTGATTACCGAGCACTTGATGAACAACTGCGCGAGGTTAAAAAATTAATCAGATTACAGCCGGATAGAGTTCAATGTGAAATAATCCGCGAGGTGATTCCGGAAACGCCGTTAAATGAATTCTGGGAAACATGGAGACCAAACGATTTGATTGTAGCGAGTAGAAAGATAGTCAGAGACACACTTCAGCAAAAGTTGTTTACGTTGCATAAGGAAAAGTTTCCAACGCGTCCAGTGCCGTTATGTTATAGACCCGCGGATACACGGCGGCAGAACATTGAAGTTGAAATCCCGGACCCGACAGCGTCAGGGAAAAAAAAACAAATTCTTGTGCTGAATGATATTGTGCTCGTTGATATCAGCGTCGTCGAGGACGCGCTACGTGCTGATAAATCCCCGTGGACGCTAGGATACGCAACGACAATACACTCCTCGCAAGGATTGACTATCACGGATACAATTGTTTGGATGGTTGATAATCGCATCGAATGGTCAAATCTAGTCTATCTTGCAGTGTGCAGAGTACGGAGAATGAATCAGCTTCGAAGAATTGTTATTGACGAAGCCAGTGACAACGATGACATTATTGATGCTAGCGTCATTGATAGAAAACTCTCGGGTTACCGCCAACAGGATAAAAAAAACAGCGGCGTTTTGATATTGATGCCGAATTAATAATTGCGTTACGACAACAACAGAATAATCACTGCGCGAGTTGCAATTGTGTAATGCGCTGGTGTTATTCGGATAAAGACGCTCGCCAATTTACCGTGGACAGGATCGATAACAGTCTCGGTCATGTCAAAAACAATGTGAGGTTGACCTGTCTTGAGTGCAATAGACGCAACGGCGCTAGTTAAGACCACGCGGGGGCAATTGAGTATCGTCAGGTATCACTTGTAGTTGCTCGCGTGTAAACCCCCGCTGTGGAGCAGTTGAATCCAGTCTATAGATCGGTGGTCTACCAGTTGATCGTGTTATCGTTGATATGTTATGTGTGGTAACACTCCAAATAGGATCAGTAGCTCTTGCTCTGCCGCCTTCAAGTTCTCCTGGTTCATACAGATATCTAACAGTGACATCGCCGAGAATCGGCTTGGAAACGCTATCTATTTTTGATCTTCCGGGTATATACTTGTTTTTAATCGCGTCGCTGGGCTTCATGTTGATTGATCGGGTAATCTCGTTATTTAACGCTGCAATTACGCCTGGCAACCTTTTGACCCATTCACGAGATCGTTTTTCTTGGATGAATTCCTTCGCGTATTGATACCCAAATAACCGTTCAGCAAGAGTCCGATTGAATCGTTCAACAATTGCCTGATCACGATGTAGCGCAGTATGACCTCGTCGTATCGCGACGCTATGATGTTTCAGCGTTGATAGAACAGCGCCGCGAAATTCATTGCCAGGATCAACTTGTAATAGATTTGGCCAGCGCAGAGGACCTCTTCGATAAATCCGCCCAAACGCATCGGCCACTTCAGTTGCTGACTTTGTTTTTAACGGCTCCGCTTGTTTGTATCGACTCGCAACATCAACTACGGTTAGCTCGTATTTGTAACCGTTGTCATGCGGCAGAAATAGTATATCAGCCTGATGAACTTCATTAGGTACGCTGACATCAAAGCGCGAAAAGTTGATTTGTTTAGGCGGTGGTAGATAAATTTGCCATATAGCCTGTTTGGATAACCAATTAGCCGCAGTGGCCTTTGTTACTTTTGCAGCGCTTGCGAGTTTACCAATTGCGGCCTTCCCCTTCCAGTATCCTCTCGGAGAATAATAGATGGATTCCATGTTGTTATTATAAACGCTAGCGTTTTCAATTACCAGCGCGAGAAGCTCCGCTTCCAATCATTAATTTACCTTTCATAGCCGATTTTACCAACCATGAAGCCAATTTTTCTTTGAATGATTTATCAGGAATAGCATTTAACGCGTGAATTAATTTTACATCCGCGATATGACGCTGTTGCAGATCGCTACTTTTGTAGTAAGCAACATCATGAGCATGACACGCCTTATCGATAGCGTTTATTGGATACTCACCGGGTTTGGGCTGATTTTGATCATCGAGTCTGATATCTAATCGTGTTCCGGGGCCACAGTAGCTATATCCTGGGAGGTGCTTTTCTCCTGGATACTTTGCCCACGGTGTTCCGGGGAGTTTTGATAACTTGGCTGCAATATCACCTCCTCGCTTTTTTTTAAAGCATCCCCGGGTCTAGCAGAAATAAATCTAAATTTCTTTGTACCGCATTGTACACACTTACCAGTAAGCGCCGATCTGTTATTTCTCGTTGTAACGGTTGTCATATCATTTGTGCCAGTACGCACTCTACACTTCACACAATATAGATCCATAATTTATGTATAGAGATATGAATATAATTGATTTTTCGGCGACTAAAACGAGAGAACCAGTTAAGCATGTTGCAGCGTTACCAAACTCGATCCGGATGATTATCATCGGACCATCTGGATCCGGCAAGACGCAATTATTACTCAATTTAATAATGAGATGGATGAAGTGGGATAAGTTGTATTTAATCGCCCCTAGCGTGGATGATCAACGATGCTACGAGGTGTTGAAAGATTTTAACGAGAATGCATCAGCGATCGCTGAAAAAAATGTTATTGAGTTTATTACAGATATCAATGATGCACCAGGTATTGATGATATTGATGGCGACGTTAACAATCTAGTCGTGTACGATGATGTTATGTTAGACAATCAAAAAAAAACCAGCTAGGATATTTTCCAGAGGCAGGCATAAAAACACCGACGTGATATATGTCACTCAACGATACACTCAGATTCCAAAAGTAATCAGAGACAACTGTAATATTCTTGCTGTATTCAACGGCGTTGATACACACACGCTACGAAATATTTGGCAGACTTTAATGGTTTTCGAAACTTTTTTAGTCATGCTCAGTCGACCCCACATGGATTTGTAACGATAAATTTACATGATCCTCGGACACGATATCGTATCGGACTTGACCAAATATTCGGTTAGTTGTAAATAATTTTCATTGTAAATAACTTCTTAGCAGCAGGGGGGGGGAAATGACATCGACGCGGTCGTCGCTGTGTTTACCGGACGCTGACAAAACTGGGATCGGCTCGCAGAAAATGTATTAATCCAAATGACGTCACCGTCGTGTAGGATGGACCGTCGTCGTTTTTTTTTTTTTACCAGGCGCTGACTACACCGGATCCGCTGAGTGCAGAAAGTAATAATTAAGCAAAATAACGATTGGACAAAATGTTCGATTCGCCCCCCCCCCCCCCGCTGCTATTTACGATAATTATTCAGTTTCGTAAAAGCACGTTCATTGTTGTATTATGTGGTCACATCGTTTATCGTATTTGCAATTCAGTTTATTAAGATATAACCTAGGCAATGCGGTAGCGAGTTAATTTCATCTAGTCACTATCACGACTAATTTTGAAAACATATTATGTATGTATTAATGTCATAGCATTACGCATATTTATTTTTATTGCATAGCATTCATATGGCTTACTTCGTACCTATCGTATATTCTTAAAGTAGTTGCAACAAGACCCATTGCAATTAAATTAGACTATTAGAAAGGTGTGTTTATTTTCCATATTCAGGTCGCCCGTTATGAGCAGCCGGAGGGGCTTGTGGATACCATGACGTCTGGTGTACCATTATTAGTATGACCCACCAATTCAGTGCCAACGTACGGGTACAAGTGCGGAGGGGAAAGTGACCGTGCCAGAGAGAAGGCCGTGTCAGCCTGTATTTTCCAATCAAGTAGTGTTTTGACTACAAGTAAAGCACAATAACAAGTAGTGTATTGACTACAAGTAAAGCACAATAACAAGTAGTGTACTGACTACAAGTAAAAGCATAATAACAAGTATTGGTTTGACTACATGTTAATTATGACAGTAGTGTCTGACTACATAAATGTTTGCAACCAGTAGTTGATTATATAGATTTGCAACAAGCATTTGTTTATATGAAAGTTTGCTAGAGTTATTTGTATACATGAAGTTTATATGGAGTTGCTAGAACTTTTTGACTACATGAATGTGACATAGTAGTCAAAATATATTTCATATGTGTTTTATATTCATTTTATATGCTTTTCTGTGTTATTTTTGTATCATAAGTACCAGTGTTTAATATATTGTCATTTGTCATCCACGAACGTGTTATTGTTTCTTTAATACCCTGCCCGGTCTCAAAGGGTCAACTCGACTACGTTACACCTGCTAAATAAATGCAGTTTTCAGCTTAACAAATGATAAGTATGTACAAGTATGTTAGAAGATCGTATCAATGAAGTATTGAGATAGTTTTATCTACAGCACGTCAGTTACTATTCGCCATCCTTCAAATGCAACATTCAAACAAATGCTTGTTATTTTCGAATACGTAAAGCATCTTTGGAATGAATAACTGATTAAACAATCAATAAATCATTCTGAGACGAGATGCAAGTGCAATTTTAGGTATTATTCGTAGAAAGCCTTTAAGGTGGGATCCTAATGCCAAGATAAAATGTCCAACTAACTGAAAGACAGACATAATAGAAAGTCTTTGGTGCAACAATATTACAATCTAAGAAGATGACAAAGACATGTTACAAGAACAATTCATTTAGTAAATAAGGACGTACTTCTGCTAGAATGTGTACATAATCAAGCAAACATTGATAAGCGACTATGTTGCCACTTCTTCTTCCACTCCGTAATGATGATAGTTGCCATACATGATTTAAGAACAGTGTTCAACAACTTGATGAAATGTTGGAAACGTTTTTCGAAAGATACTTTTTGTCTTTTGAGTTCTTCTTCTACCACTATAGATGCTACTGTTGCAGTCCGAATTGTATCCTCTCGAAATTAATAAGTATACAACACAGGAGATATGTTACCAAGTTTGAAAGATATGTCCAAGCATGAACTGGCAAGATATAGTCCCTTTACACTTGGATCGTATGGAAGGATGGACATATGTTTGGTTCTAAAGGATGGACATTGCACGTGCTTACCTCATCGACTTGCCAAGCAAAAATATGTACTTTCAAATGTAATGGCGCCTTACCACGTCATTTAAAATATTACGATTAACTATGCATGGGAGGTTCTTGTGACACCTGAACACGTTGTGATGGTGTTGAATCAATTGCTTAGAAGGTTTTTGATTGTGGAAGACCAGACAACTGAAATCAATTTTGGAGAAAAAAAGCAGTTTTTATAAATTTCATCTACTCCTGCATTTTTTTTCACTATATCTTTCTCTGTAGGTAACAATGTCAGAGTCTCGCCCGAATACGTCCATAGCTGAATCAGAGACAACTGTTAAGAACCAATTTCTGTCTGATCCTTTTAGTTTCCTATAGACATTTGTGTAAGTCATCAGGTCCAGTGACCATCGGACTTCTTATTCAATACAGGTTATTTGAATATTACTAGGCAATAGATTTGTTGTAGATAAGCCTGTGACCATCAGGCCTTGTTTTAATAAAAAGGCTGATGCTTTTTAAAATCGGAATTCCTGGTTTATACCAATCGCGTGCCGTTAATATAGACATAGCAAAGAGAGGCTTTGATAATGCCTATAATCAGGAAGTAAGTTCTGTATCTGACACAGTTATCGGACAGGTTTTATATGAAATTACTTTTGCTCCCAGGAGTGTTCTACCAAGAAATATTGATAACAGCGATCCTCTTGTTTCTGTTAATTATCTAAATTCAAGTGAAGGTGACAGAGACAACTACTAGTTGTCTCACTAGAACAAGATCTGGAGTTATCCTGTTTGCTGTAGAAGGCTGTTGTCGATAATGTAGCCACACAACTACCCACATGTTTGGTTAAAATGGGGTGCTTATGATAAAACGGAGACACTGTGAGGTACCCTCAGAAAAGAACGGTCAGAGAGCTATACACTAATTGTTCCTACGTGAGATAGACGTGATAGTATTAGTCTAGATCAGGAACCTCCCTTTGATGGTCACTTAGGACTCAGTTAACCGTATCGGATCTTCTATCATATATCTTGGCCTGACATTATAGGTGATCCTCATTAAAACTATTTGTCACAACTGTCAAACATTTACTCAGAAGATACCTGAGGCTCATCTGTAATTTAATCCCGTATTTGACGAATGATTTAGTGGAATAATGGAAAGGTTGTGTCGATTTATTACCTAAGAAGATGTCAGGCAACATTATTTGTTCAACATGATATGTTCCGGTACAAAATTCCCATCCTATATTTCTTTGATAAATATTAAAAATAAAACCACAGCAAATGATTCATTAAAGTATTTCGTTTACTTTTGATTTTCCCAAATCTTTCCTTGATGTATTTAATGTCAGTGTTGTAATTCTGAAACACAAAATGCAACATCTACTATATCTGTTCAGTTCCTAAAGAATATAAGTTTGTTGTGATCACAATCGGGGAACACACTCAACTAATATAAATGTTAAGTGGTTTAAAGCCAATATCAAAGACAAACATTACTTCTT
The DNA here is from genome assembly GCA_028554795.2 of Sinohyriopsis cumingii. Classification (NCBI taxonomy): domain Eukaryota; kingdom Metazoa; phylum Mollusca; class Bivalvia; order Unionida; family Unionidae; genus Sinohyriopsis; species Sinohyriopsis cumingii. Next base: position 61,997,552 of record CM068841.1, read on the forward strand.
AATTGTGGAATAAGTTATTTTGTGCTTGTTTAATGGTTTTGAAAACACTGGAAGATCAACACCATTTTTTTCTTTGTGAAGTGGCAAATTTTATGTCGATCTAACAAGAATACATTAGTGGAGACCAGAGAACCATTAATTAGATTTATGGAGACAAGCGCGTATCATATCGCCATACTACCGTGTACGGTAATGTCCTTTAGAGGGAGAATTCTGTTCATAATTAAACATTTGTTTATACAGCAGCCAGGCGGATTATTAAGGACAAGGAAAATTTCATTTTCATGGTAAAGTTGTCACAATTAAGAGAACACAGAAACTCTGTTACTCAAACTACCAGGGTCAAGTTGACCCTGACTTTGGCGCCTCTGGAAAAAGGCGGCAGAGATATTTGATTCTGATTGGTTACGTTAAATGAGAGGGCGTGTTTCAACACAAAATTTCATAGGTTTTAATATCGCCCGCATCGAATTTTAATCAGTCTAAGCTTTTCCTGCAAGAGGAGACCCAAAAAACTAGGACTCCTAGGATTTGCAAGAAATTCTCGTAAAAAGGAACTGTTGACCAAAAAAGGACTATTGTCGAAAGGAACCGACGAACTAATTTACCGATTAGAGGGAGGAACGTTGAAAGCAAAGGTAGTGTGACAATTCCATGTAATTTGTTGATGCCATATATAATGCTTTGCTGAAGTTATTTACTTGTATCTGCATGAATCTTTTTTCTACATTCGTGTAATAATTTGCTTTATGAAGTATACTGTGTTGCGTTTATGCATAGGAAGTTGTATTTTAATCTTCTTTAGATAAGTTTGACGAATTGTTTGGATTTGTCGTCTTGTTTGCATAAGAATTATGTTCTAAGAATTTAATACATCATATTAGTTAATATGGTTACAAGAATCCGTGTGAATTCGCCGAATTTAGAAGATTTCACGTATGATTAAGAATAAGTGTGTATTGACGAAAATGATCTAGTAATTGATTGATGTGATGTATCCTATTTATTCGCGGTGTAAATTGAGGCTGGCTCAGAACCCCAGGCCTCGCGTATGTGTTAATGTGTAAGGTCATGGCGTAACGAATTAGCCATTTGACTAACTAGGGTCATTATAGGACACGTGGAGTCGATTGATAGCCTTAGCGTCTGTTTAGCACTGATATTATAATCTGATAACGAGGGAGAATAATGAAGAATTAACTGTTTCATAAATAACGGGAAATTTAGGTTGTCTCTATTTATATTTATTTAAAAGGGAGAAAATAGCTCCTGAGACGTATGAGACGTATGAGACGTATTATCCTGTGACGCAATCCTGCGACGTATTAATTCCTGAAGACGTATTCTGAGAATATCCTGAGACGGATGGTAGAAAATGTCATCATGAGATCCAAGAGTCTGAACAGCTACAGAGGGAGCAAGCCAAACTGAGGACGAGCAGGTTATGAAATCGTACAAGACGTTGACTTCGATTGTCCACTCGATCCTATGATGAACTAAATCTATCAGTAAACAGATCGACTATTTTATTTAAATCTATTTGCATTTTCTTTGTATTTCGGTGAAAGTTTAAATTCCTAAAAGCAGAGTACATTCCTGATGTAATGAATTTTCACGGTGTTTGTATGTAATTGATTAAATTATTTGTTTACATGTACGGGTTCTCGTGTTGGTTTGTTCTATATACCTGCTCAAATCTCTATCTATTTCACCTGTAAGTTTCACCACTTATATTTACAATTACTCGAACCGGGCAATAACATCGAGGGCGGTCAACCCCTAGATAACGAAAACCAAATTTCGGAGGGACAATTCTCACCCCGTTTTAACATCCTTTCTTTGTAAAAATTCTACTTGCTGGGACATCACCTACGTCAGCGAACATTTTATATTAAGTGGTTGAAATTTGGAACTGAACTAATTTGCAGATTTTTACGTATGACCGTTAAGTTTTAAACATGATTGCTGGCAAGTGTCAGACTAGGGAAACTGGTACGAGGCTCAGCAATTATGGAAAATTCGAACGAATAAATCCAATAATATCCAGCCATACCTCCAAATAACATTAGCTGCGTTTTACTGATAGGCACAGTATATTCAGTGATATATTTGACTTTAACTACAATAGGGTAGACTTGATTTTGTCCTACAATATGTCCTAAGAATCTAGCACAAGCATTGCAAAACTCACATTTACCTAAATTAATTGCTAAATTTGCATCTAATAGGGGCTCATAAAATTTACGAATAGTCTTCAATTGGTCTTTCCATATATCGTTGTAAACGATGCTGTCATCCATGTAGGTGTCATTATTATCTAGATGAGATGTTACTTTGTTCATTAGAAACTGAAAGTTGTAGGAGATTCTTTTATGTCAAGTTACATTATTTTATATTGATAACGTCTTTTTGGAGTTATAAATGCTGAAATTCTATTTGCTCTTTCCGTGAACGAAGTTTGCTAGTATCTTTTCTAAAGATGAATCTTGGTGATACAGCTTTCATTTTCAAAATTTTCATTCCACTCTTTCTTCGCTTCTTGTTTTTCGAAATGAATCTGTTTGGTAACACGTCACCTTTTATAGTCAATCCACATGCTGAAAGTATAATCTGGTTTCGGCACTATAAAACATTCATTTGCATTTATCAGGATCTAAAAAAGTCGTTGTCCAGAAAATACTAAATTTCGTTGTGCAAACATTTCTGTTGAAAAGCATTCATCATGTGAGGATGCTGTTTCACAGGTGTATAATGTAAAATTGTACTGACATGATACATTGTATTTGTTTGTTTATAAAAAGACTGCAAACAACTGCCTTTACTCACATGAGGCTACTATGTCATCCTTTAAATTCTCACAGTGTGGGAGGTATGTAGCCAATTTGATCGAATGACTTACAGAGATATATATTTCAATTACCCCTTTTGAGCTATCGATAAGGTAACCGTGTTGTTTTATTTTTCCCTATCAGGAGTTTTAGGACAATAATGTAAGCAACAAACGTTCGTTTTAAATGTATGATGACCTTATGTCGTAGCCTGAAGTGGATCTGAGGCATCAACAAGCGAGTCAGTACTGTATTGTCAGGGTAAAAATGTCTTTCGTTTGCATTTCTGTCGTATTGCAATTTCATTTTTGACCGTGTATAATAAAATGTAGTTCTTGATAATTCACAAGAGTTTGCCATCTTATGTTTTGAAGAATGAGACATAGTCAAGAAGATCAATGTCCAAAACATAGGTTGGAGGAACTTTCCATTGAAATAACTTTAACTATCCATGGACAGTATGTCAAGCGTGAGTTCAAAAGAACTAAGACATAATGCTGCATGGATTGGTTGTCTAACAGCAAACTAACCAACATTAACACCTTCGTCTTAATCTGTATCAGCGCTAAAGCAATTTCAACGAAACATATACTTCGATGTTTGATGAAATCGTTATAAAACTATTACAATTTAGGGTTATAGTCAGAATACTTAACCCGTTGGATGCATACTTCATGCATAATTTGCTGTAAAGTGTTACATAAACTTTGAACCAGGCTGGTCGTATTTGGTGTGTCAAACATGTTAAAAAAGCTTTATTAAAGTGTTTACTATGTTATTGGTTTCAATATTCCGCAAAGTAAATACCGATGGAAATCTTGTGAGTGCACACATTACGGTCAACATGTATTGGCTACCTGACTTTTTCTTCCATAAGGGAATGATACAGTCTACCGTTATTCTTAATACAGGAATACTTTGCATATGAGTCTTAAGGGTCTTCTGATTAGATTTGCCAAACAGTTGACAAGTGTAAAAATATGTATAGCATTTAGAAACATAGCCTTCAATTTTCGGTCATTACAAATATCCAAGATGTTGTGATAAGTTGTATTGATCTTTAAATGAGCAAACAAATTAGTTTCATCTGCTCAGCGAATAATTTCCTCTCTCTATATATTAGTAACAATAGATTAATAGCCCACTGATCACTCGTTACCATTATGTGTCTTATGTGATCTCAATTTTACCACAAGGAACCCATGTGTCACAAAATATCAAAGTGGTACATGTGTGGTTTCATCTTCGCTAATAACCCTTTGAAACAAACATGAGATATTGGGATCTATATGTTGTTAACAATGATTATATATCCTATTTTAGCGTGATTAAAATGACGAGAATGTGTCATAAAAGCAGGAGCTTTGTGATAAATATATATTGATCAATCAATAGAGGGGGCAAAACTGTTTTCATCAGCTTGTGGAATAAGTTCCTGATCAATATCATTCTCATAAACTCTTTTTGCTTTAGCTCTACCAATTACACAATCAGGGTAAAACTCAACAAAATTGAACAGCATCTTGTTTATATATAATACAAGTGTATTTTCTTGCAATTAAGTAATGAGGCTAAGACGATTATTTAAAAAATAAACAATATAGTGGCAGTGATATAGCCTTCTTCCTTTTTAGATGAAGTCAGATCATGTAAAACAGATTAATAGGAAAAAATTAAAAACTTTGTTTGGGAAACATACGGTTTGATTGGACGGAATTTGTTGACGCATTCTTGTCATATACTTATATCATAGAATAAATAATTAAAGATTATGGACACATGGCAAAATGATGCAAAGATATAACTGTCATGGTATACGGTAGTATCTGATTAACATTTTAGACTTTTAAATCAAAGATACACCATACACAACGATTTCATTTTTATCTCGGTTATCACAAAGGAGAGTCTATGTTATGTTGGATTGTTAAAGATTCTAGTTAGGCAGGAAAAAGTCGGTGCTGAAAAATCCACTATCTAGTACTATTATATTGTTTTAGAAATGTCACTAATGTTAGATCTGTACAGTTAGTACAACAACTTAAGCACCGTCAAAATGATATGTATACAGATGCAGACAATCCATTCTTGTGTAATCGGTGTTGTTTTTGTCTCTGTTAACACTTTGTATATATACTCTTTACAAACACACATGACAATATGTTAAAGAGTTGTTTCAAGCAGCATCTACCTCGAAATACAGGCAATTATATTTCAAGAGCAGCACGGTTATCTTAGTAAGTTTATTTTGCAGTGTATTTTCCGTTTCCATTATTTTGATTGCGACGGCACCTTCCAGCTTCACAACAATATTGTGAGTAGCAAAGTTAGACGTTTTACGTATTCCAGTATGATCTTTGAAACCCTATGTTGCCCACTTCGACGTACGAACAATCCGGCTAATGAACTTAGTGAGAAACGCTTGGTGAAACACTCGTCAGGTTCACATTTGCAGATATCACGTCAGTAAATACCAACACGCATTTTGTATAATATTATGCCCACCTTCGAAGTTGCTATTGTCATAGAAAGTCTCAAAGTGACACCGAAATCGTTCCTATTTTTTTTCTAAGGCCAGCCTTAATGATTACAATTAACTTTGTCGGCGGAAGTTCCTGTACTACCTGCGCCGGCGTCCTTCTATAACCACCTGACTCTGGTTTTGGCTCAGAAAACAACTTTGTGGTCATCTCGGTAAAATCTAAATATGACCAAAGCCACAAAACATCAAGGACACATTAGGAAATTATGCTAGACCATGCTAGAATCCACTGTTAAAACAATGATTTCTACATCTGCGTTATTAACAGCTTTGGTGAATAGTTGAGGTCTCCTGGTTGCTTACAGTTGATTATTTGCATGCCTTTATGTATCACGTTTAATGATAGTGGATGGCCATACGATCTGGGATAATCTTCACTATATCGGACCAATCGGACGGGATCAACATTATCAATACTTGTTTCGACTTACTTTCCATCGATTGGATAATATACTCTGTCGAGCAACGAAACGACGCTATTGTTTACAAATCCAACATGGGCACCTATGGTATATGAGCAAGATCATGCGATACCAACTCGTTACTATGGAAATTCTGTAGAGAATACATCTGAGTATGTGCTAGCCTCCGATTAAATATATTCTTGGCAGACAACAACGAAATCTTCCAACGGATCTCTCTGTTGATGAGATTACGATCTATGCGCCAGCGGGAGGCTTAACAACGTACCATGTACATATCAACCGCTGTACAAAAAAACGGCCTATTCGCAGAAAGGCCACATGCTCGTTGTCCATAATTATGTTTGCTTATTCAGAAACGTCCTCGTCTTATCCATTTCGCTATAATATTGAGCGATAGAAGATCAACATTAACTGAGTCCTGTCTAAAATACAGCCTTGATGACTCCGTTACGACGACACATATGAAGACAGTGTAGAAAAAGCGGCATTAAATTCACTCAGGCACTTGCGTTACGCCTCAGTGAATTTAAAAATATCCTGTCGGTTCTAGCATGATTATATGATGTGGCTTTTTACGCCGTAGTAAAGGCTATGCTTGTTAAGTGGCAGATTGGTACATGCTGGCAACGCTTTACATACATTATGGTATCTGCATTATTTTTATGCGAAAAGTTCCTCTAATAGCATGGAACCTACTCGAACAATTGAAAACTTGTGTCTGTACAACAAGACAATGAATCCAACCCTTTACAAACGCATTCATGATTAGAAAAGCGATGCATCATTAGGTTTTACATTTGAGTTACCGATAATATTGATATGATTGGAATATGAATTATGACTTGCATTACCGTCATTCCAAACATACATGATAAAGAAATCCGTTACAATTATTTGTATAAAGAACGTCGAATACAAATAAAAGTGAATATGACACATCAATGGAAATATACATGTAAATTAACCAAATTTATAAAGATACAGTTTGTGAATATAAACATGGTTAAGAAGTCCAGATAGGTAAATGAAATTCGCAGAAACAATTCTATTAAATAGCATGTCCAATAGAAGACTGGTTTTTTTCTCGTATTAACTCTGCTGATGTCAACATACTTATATACTTGTTTTCTGATTACCCTTTGGTATAAAATAATCCAATTGTACACGACAACGATTTGTGAAATAAATCAGTCAAAATAAATAATGTTAAAGCAAACAAAATTACCAAAGCTTATTTGTACACTTAAAATGAAATATTAATACATATATCACTACATAAAGCTTCATTGATCAAAAACAGTTATTTTACAACTATTTACGGAATTGTTTTATTAGATGGAGGTTGTATGCTAAAGCGGCTATTGCATTAAAAATATATTGCAGAAATAATGACGAACACTGTATTTGATAGGTGCACGAGTATTACAAATTAGAAACAAACAAAATCATTTGAAAATTAAAAGGCGAAAAGTGCTATTACAAATGTAAAATAATGCATACATATATAATTGTTATGATTTAAAATTCAAGAAGATAAATAATTCTGTGCAAGATCTATGGTTGATTCAAACAGAAATAAAAACGTACGATACTTTGAGAACATTAAACAATTGTCACTATATATAAGATATAGATATATAAGATATAGATATATAACATACATAAAGTTCTATATACGTTCAAGTATACAGATTAATGACTTTAGACGTGAAAAGTACTTGAGAAGTAACCTTTTATTGGTTTGTTGTCAGATGCCTTCTGGAAAATAGTTGCTTTGTTCAACGAAATCTAATGTAAAAAATCTGAAATGAAACAAAACGAAATCTTAGAAAACCTTTTTTCGAATTAATGTGATTGAACATTATTATTTAATCATGCAGGATTTGCAAAGATGCATTAAAATTATATAAAAGGATAAAACATATTTTCTCAAACACAATAAACCGTGAGATATGCAACGAATGTCTAATTAAGGCAACACTATGTTCCCCAAATTCAGTTTGATATGGCGATAAATAATAGTTTGCTAGCAAAATGTAACACTTCATTGAGGTTTATTGCTGACTCAGAAATAATTTCGTAAGTAAAAGTATAGTATGATCTCATAAACGAATTGATTATTTTGCACACCTTTAATGTGGCAAGAATGTACGCTTGTCAGAAAATAATATTATATGCACACAATGATCATTTTCTTTCTTATGTCCACTGACAGGACATCAGCACAATGTGTATGGTTTTCTTTCTATTGCGTAGGGTTTTAGTGTAATACACCAAACAATTATTTCATAATAGTATTACAAGTTATTTAAACGAGACTGTGTGCTTTGGTTCTGCATCAATACAATCGTCAATAAGAAACAAATAATAAGTATAAGCTAAACATATATACTATTTTATGAAACATAAAGTTAGTAAATTTTGTTGTTTAATACTTTGGAACACATTAATAAAAGTCTTTTGGTTAAGAATTGACATAAACAAATGTTCAACATATGCTACACCAATAATGGATTACTTCAGTGTCTTGCATTTGGGTACGCGTATTTGTTTTAATGGAAAAATAACTAAGATGTGTAATAATCAAGAGGCTGAAATGTGGTGGGGATAGGCATGGAAATGTAAATATATGGCACGACAATCCTCAGTGACTCCACTGTCACTAGTATTGATATCCCCACTGATGCTGTCAAGTCACTGGGAGGAGCAACGTGCCCCGAGGCATGACAGGGTGTTCCATATGGTCTTGACCTCATGTAGGATGTGCATCAGCATCATTTCCAGGCAATTTTACTACGGAAAGAAACCAAGTTGTCTTGTGTAGATGAGTACAATCACTGTGAATATAAATATATTTTATTTGGCGAGCTTTTCATTTGCAATGTTTCAAAGGAGCTCATTGCAAATATATTTAAGTTATTTTAAAACCCTTCTATGTCTTTTCAAGATAATTATGAACGTGTACATGACATACATAAATCCTAGTGTTACAATTCCGTTTCATCATTGCTGGTTAAAATATCTTATTTGCTCCTGACTCTTTGTCTTTCCACTTATCATCATAATTTGTTTTCTTCTCCTTCTTCCATTATGAAAGAAGAACGGTTCCATATCAACGTATCAAATGAGTAATAATGAAACGTTCTTTTCAGGCTATAAAACAAACACGAAGTCTTCATTTCATCCTCAGAGACCAACTCTCTCGTTATATAATACATATGCAGATATCTTCTTTAGCACCAAATTGTCAAACAAAATAAAAATGGCATTCAAATATGACAGCGTTTCGAAAGCTACAATTTTAAAAGAGGTCTTCAGAGACTGCCCTCAGTATTGTATTCTTCCAAGAAAGCAATTTCTAATAGAATATTGAATTATTTTGTGATTCCATGCTTTTAATACGTGCTGACTACGATATTCTAATATAGAACTGACATAAGGCAACATAGACAAAACGAGTATCGCCTACTGTGATATAAGGATAACATTTATATGTTAATACAAAAAATATATTTTAATTTTCAATGTTTATAATTCTGTTGTTTTTGGCTTCTGCCATCTAAAACATTTTCGTTGTTTTAATGATCCCTAAAATACACAAGTAAACAATTTTGTAAATTGAGAAACGTTTATACGCACGATGATCGCGTAAGTTATTGTCGGTGCGTCTCACTGCCGATGATCAGCAGAGATAACTAAACTTGTAACACATGAAGTAACGTCCCTTCTAAGCGTGCTGATGATACATATTTGTTCCTACATTACCTAAAATATATCATGCGCATTGCGATCGGAAACGTTGGTCATAAAAATGGGAGTGAGTAGCAGAGTGAATACATTTTGAGTCTTATATGCACACTGCATATTATTGTAGACATCATTCAAAAGAAATATTAATGTCGTTTTCTCGTGCTGTCACCTTTACGCAGATATATTATTTAATGCGAAGCCGATTTGAGGTAATTGCCTGAATTCAGAAGAGAATATTATTGTCTATGCTTCATAATGATGGGTGAATAGTGTGACCTTCATCGAAGTATATTTGTGTTAATTCCTGGACAGAAACCCCATTCACAGTCCTTCATTTATTTATTTACTGATTCAGCAATGTTTTCAGTCAGCTTTAAAGTTAGTTCAATAATCGGTACACAAATTATGCTAATTATACATTTATTAGATCAGACACTTTAGAGGTTTACAATGCAATTTGTACAATATATGTACTTACGCACGTTTACTCAATCTGCACTCAAGAGTCTATGTAAAACAAAGATAAGAATATAATTAATCGGATGTTGCAGTTTTATGGTTATACATATTTATATTTACTAAAACAAATAATGATATGTAGCAAACATGCCTATTATAAATTGAATATAATCATATACGAATACAAATCATTGTAGAATTATACGAAACACACGAGGATGTATTTATCGACACTGTAGTGAGGGAACAATAAAAGTGTACAAAATAGTTGCCGCCATTAAGATAATGAAAAATCAGCAAATAGCATGAACATTTATATTTGGTTAGATAAAGCATTTGTTCGAATCTCCAGATGCAAATGAAATTGATTAGCATAAATTAGCCATCTTCAATTACATTGCTCTTATTTCTGCAGATAAGGTCAACTCACTCCATATAGAACGGTAATGTCAGATATCTTTCCAAGTGCTTTCTCAAATTTTTCCTTTTGTTCTTTATACGTTTGGAGGCCAGCATCTTATGGACCTCATTGAAGAGTTCTTTCTGCAGATTTCGACATTTTAAAAACAGGTATGCGTATATTAACTTGCGGGTGGGGGAGAAGCTATATGGCAAAAACGGGTTATCCGATGATAATTGGTCTATATATTTATACTGGGAACGGTTTTCTGTTACTATTGCTGTATATGTGTATGTGTGATTTGGATTTTTAAGGTAGCTTTAATATTTGTTCAGTGATATCGCTGCGATGTCTGCAGTGTGGCAGTTTATAGTGATGTATAACACTGGGGTAGCATGCCGCAGGCATGTACCATGATGTTCCACCCAGTCCTATTCTCCTGACACCAGGCCGACAAGTCCTAACACTAACATTTTAACACTGATCGCCAAAGCGAGGCTGCTGTTAGTAACATTTGTGTAAGTCTTTGGTATGACTCGTCCGGAATTAGAACCCACGACCTCCCGCATCCGAGGCAGACGCTCTAACCACTAGGCCACCGAAGCAGTTTATTGCTGTATGATTATTGACGGGAACAAAAGTGTGCATAGGGACATTCGCAAATATAGCATCGAAACTGTGAAGTGACAAAAGTTCACATTATACACCATCGTTCGAATATGCAGTGCCAAAATTGCTCAGGGTAAAAAAGTGCACAATGCCATATCGTATTTACAAAATTAGAATATATATATATATATATATATATATATATATATATATATATATATATATATATATATATATATATATATATATATATATATATATATATATATATATATATCCTGCTATTATCGCTAGTTGCTCCTCCCGGATAGACTTGGCCTTTTGCCTAGCCCATTATTAATTTCTTGTCCTTTAGGAAATGTTGATATTCATGATGTCAGAGTGGTTCCTGGGCTTTGTTTTCCCCTTGGGTTGTTGTAGATAAGGTAATCTTTACAAGGGGCTGCTCGGGTTGCGTAATCGGTCTCTGCACTTTCCCACCTCTATGTTCCAAAATAAATTTCGCCTTTTGCGATTTCTAGAATAAGTGCATTTGCTATGTTATAGGGTATAAAGATTTTGAGATAAAGCTTGCTGAGTTGGTTTATGAGGGAATTTTTTTTAGGCATTATTGTGAAATATGTGTTAATTTGGAGGGCTATATGTAGATAGATTTTAGTTCTGACTTGTGCGGTGGGCCTGATGGATTGGACTTTGGCCGTCTTACATAATTAGCTAGGGATTTACTATGCATCGCTATTTATTGCCGCATTGTATAGCGTGGCAGGATAAGTCTGGGTTTAAGATTACGTTATAGAGTTAATTTAAGGCCATAATTGGTATGTATCTTATTTTGGTCTATTTTGATGCCTATGGTTATATCTACTTTTCTTTGGGACCAGTTATGTTGTAATATGATAGATCCTCACATACCGTTTGGACGTAGACAGTATTGGTGGCATAGGTTTTTGTGTGCTATATATCTACATTAAGTTGTGCTGTTCTCATATAATAATTATATTAGTTACTACGAAATTGTAACTAGCTACATTGTTTTATCGTTTTATATTGCTTTCTGGCTAAGTTGTAGTCTGTTACTCAAGGGTTTGTGGCCATTAATTTACATTGAATGAGAACTAACGCGTTTCAGGGGCCTGATATTAATCATTACTATGAGCTAATATTTTATATTGCCTTGTTGTTAAGTTGTAATGTACTATTGGGATCTTTGTAGCCTGTTATTTACATTGCTTGCAAATTTAATAGACATAGCGTTGTGACGTTGTAGGGGCATGTATAACTTTCACAACTGATGCAGGTTCTATATCCCTATATCAATCATGATGGCTCCTTTTAAGGGCCACATCACGACTAATCACATTTAGTGTGTGTTTTCGGGTGTCCTTTGTCTATACTTTACCGTACTTGTCAATGCCCTTGAGGAACGCAGTGATGCTACTATTGTAGGTACTTGTACTAGTTCTGGTTTTGGTTTGCTCTAGGAAGTCTGGATATACATATGGCGATCCACTCTTTAGTTGTGCATATGGCTCTTATATCTTGGGCAGGCGTTGCAGACATGCTTAAGATCTTCTGGTACAGACCAGTATGGGCAGTTGGTGCCTTTGGTTATATCCTTTGATAGGTGTTGGGCGAAGCTGTTTATGACTTTCTGGTCATTGTCTGATGTTGCATTTGTGACTGTTCTGTTTCCATTAAATGCATGGCGAATTTTGAATAGCTTTAGATCTTTATCACGCACCTGTTATTTCAGATGCCACCTGACATAAACATGTTGTGTGCTATTTATTTCCCCGTTGCCTTTAGTTCTGCCTTTTCGTTTCATGATACGATTAATGTTTGATCTGACCTAAATGAATTCAACTGATTTTTGGCCTTGATTGTTTGCGTTAATAGCATGTCATCTTTCAAAAATATTGGTCAAATTAGCTGAATCAATGGATTTTATGACATTATATATCTCTTTGTAAAAGTAATTAATCATTAACTTATGCTTGAAACATGTTTTCTTTGGTTTTCGTAACGTATCTTATCATCATTTAGTTTATTTCCAAATAAACTTGATATCTAACCGAACGAATGTGCAGGGAACACAGGCATATCATGCACATTAATCGGAGCAATGTATTTAAGAGGTTCTGATGACTGAAGTTGCATTAAAATCGCGCAAAAGAACAGAAAGGAAGGAAAAGATGATAACCATTTAATGTCAAAATAGAGCACTGCACGAGTACAAAGGTAAAACACTCCTGGTACCTTAAAAAGACGGTATAACTATTTTATCATGACACAGGATTTGAATATTTATATAAAAAACGTGGTGATACTCAAGTAATGTAAAATAAAAATTTCTAGGATAAGAATTTACAAAAGATATACAGCGGACAACTTCAAACCGGATTAGTAGGGAAAGAGCTAATAAACATTTAGAACAAGAACATGAAACGGACGGAAACAATAGAATGATTTTAGATGTACGGGAATTGTTGCAATACGATGCAAACAGCAGCAATACAAAACATTTGAAAACATTTGTGCAAATTGTAGAAATGGTGCTGAAATTGCGACTACTTTTCCAAATAAAATTGCACTCTCTTTGCTGCACTAAAGTGACCCAATAAATCCTGTTCATCATAATCAGAAAGTCGATAAGTTAGTTTGATCATCAGAAAAAGCAAAATTCATCCATTCAAGACCTAATTTAAACGTTTTGTTTCCGATACGCATTCATTTAAAATATGACTTTAAATTTGAATTTTAAATAGACCAGAACGGGAATGTTTTAAAATTCAAACTGCTCTGATTGTTTAAATGTGCTCATTATTATTGTTACCTAATATTGGTGAATCTACGGTTGTGTATTTATATTGAAATAGTGTATATGTTCAATTATGTTCTCTTTCTGGTAATGGTTTTCTTTAGTATTAGGCCCTAGGAAAGAAAAGGAAATGAGTATATCTCTTTTGTCGGACTATTACTATACTCAGAACATCGTGCAGTTTTGCTGATACAAACAAACCTTTTTAAAATTTTCCCTTACAAATGCAGTAACTTATAATTATTGTTTTTCGTCTCCCTATACTTATAAATAAAAGAAATACATTCTTAATCCATTATATCTTGGCCATCTTCATCATTTTATGGACGCATGACATATATTAGGAGTTTATAAATTCAGAAACGCAGAAAGAATTTGCTTCCAAAACCATAAATGGCTGACCAGTTATTCTCATTTACAGTATTTTCTAGTAATTTCACAATGCACTAAAGACTTAATATGCTTATGTTGGTTAAAGCTGAAAGTGAATTATTCGTTTTTATGTCAAGACACTGTTAATTGACTCAATACTCAAGCCACTTGTAGGGTAATGTCTCATTCCCTAAAAAACGTCTAACGTCCTTCTTTTCTGTGCAAATGTACTTTGTGCAGATGCATATCACTGAATAATTACGAAGCAATCTATACTCAGCAGAATCCATTACATATAAAAATACTTGCAAAATGTTTAGAAAAGATAATGATGATGTCTTCTGTTTGCCTGTGGAATGTGCCGTAGCTTGTTTACCAGGTTGATTCACTTCCATGTCCGAGACTTGGCATTGATCTAAATTTCGTCAGATTATTGTACTTTCCCCTGGCAATTGCTAGAGAAACGAACAAAACAAAACTAATTCGAATGATGTTTGATGGGATAGTGTTACGATTTGTATGGTCAATAATAAAAGACTTTAGTCTATTATATCACTTCAGCACAATTGAAAAATCGATTTTTAGTATAATTCACGGTAGTTTCCAAATTTAAAATCAGTATTACAGTGAACGTGACGTAACAATGATTGTAATCAGCTGCAAAATGTGAAGGCCTAAATTTTGATGCAGACACCATGGACAGGAAAGTGGTTAATTCATTTACTCCGTCAATACACTGTTTAGTAATAAATCTGGACATTATTGGAAATGTAATTATAAGTATTTGTTTGAAATCTAAATAAAATACACTAGCTGTATAAATGTTTCATTGAAAGAAACTCGGCAAAGATCGTTTCCTTTTAATAAAGTCTTACATCTCGTGGTATCTCAATGATATATGATACTTTCAGTGATATGCACCTGATGACGTGCGAACACATTATGTAAATTCATATTAAAAAAATAAATGTTTCTGTCGATGTTGATAGTGTTACGTATTTCTATATATTTTTGTAACTTCTGGAACATGATTTTGACTTTCATATATTAAGTAATAAAAAATTACTTATGTGCACATGTCGACAACTATTAATAGAAGAGCTGCTAGTAAATATGTTTACAAAATTCAGGCTTTTTCACATTGGATCAGTCGGTCAGGTGGTATCTTGCAGGACTTATGTTATATCCCATTGGATGGGCTCAATCATATGTGTTCTTTGACGATAGCACTCAGAAGTAGTGTAAATTGGTTTCTTTGAGCCCTCTTACCCGTTGATAAGTATTCAGACAGTGCAGTCTTTGATTCTCATTTCACGTGTTATTCGTGTAACATCACGTCTGCAGAGTCAGTATATGTTGTGTTGAAGATATGTTTTGAGCAGACAAACGTGTTCACCTGAATTTGAAATAAAACTTAGGGTCTTGATTCTGACCTTAAAATCTACTAGAATGGAAAATTCCATTAAGTGAGAATGTTTCCAGAAAAGATAAATGTGACATAGGTAAAGTAGGGTTTTAAAGTCTCGTTTGTGTTAAAGTTGAACATTCTTGCTTAATATCTGAAGCAGAATCAGTCAGTTATTGTATTCCCATCCTAGCTTGGGTGGATTAATTTATTCACTAGAGTTACAAAGTGCTTAAGAATATATTAGGACAAGATATTTACTTTGTAGTCATAGTGATTCTAGACAAGAATATTTTGGATTTTCTTATTATGATACGTCATTAGACTTGTAACACATCGGCACACTCCAGGTCACTGTCAAATTACAATATTGTGGCTGCAGGAGTATCAACACACTCAAATTTATTTGGAATAGCACTGGAATTCATTTGAAATCTTTTGCATTCGACTTGTTATATAACACTTAGGACAATTTATGATTTAATACGTAATACTCAAAGTTACTTTTAATTTTTTAATTTGTATTCTAAGGAAATATATTATTTTGTGGAATTTATTTTTTTTGTTGCTTAGTTTAAGATCAATGTGACATGACAATACGATCAGACTTAGTTTTAATCACGAACATTATGATTAATAAATTTCGAAACTTAAGTTACAGGCAAATTATTTCAAGATTCTATAAATCATTAAAATCTAAATATTTATTATATGCAGGGCCGTGAGATAATAGATTTCCAAGTTGCTATGTATATTATATTTAATTTATATTTGATTTAATTTAATTGTTTGTTTGTTAGTTTTAATTGTTTTCATTCCATTACATGCTATTGTAATGGAACTTTATTTACTGGAATATAGATCAGTTTATTGAAATATAAGTCAGTTATGACATCTTTATTTTCAAACTAATGCTAGTAACTTTTTACCTAATGCTGACATAGTTCCTGACTTTGACTGAAAACCAGCGGTGGTTTCTTGTAAACACAATTTCTTATTTTTGTTATTCTTTTTCAGAGCTAGATTCATAAAGTGGAACAAAGGCCATAGATGTCCTACATGTCAAATGACACAGATCAGTTAGGTTTTCCCAGATGATTGACCCACATCCGGACATCTATTTGCATTGTAGCTAGATTTATTAATATCCTTTATGAGAATTAATAGTCATTCTTGCCATGGCACTTAAGAAATCAAATAATTTTATGTCGCAACCAATTTGTGGGCTAGTTATATTATTTGTTTGCAAATTATTTGGATTCCAAGTCAGTTTTTGACCTGAAAATACTTGTGCTCTAAATTAATTCTTGGACTAGGACATTTATCAAAATTTATACAGAATTCAAACTGCATACCTCATCAAGTTCCACTTTGGATTTCATTGGGATTCGAACTCAGTTTTATTATGACTTTTTATTGTTATGACTTCTATCTCGTAATTCTTAGAATATTTTTGGGTTCGATTCCTGAAATCGTAAGTTCGTTTCCTCAATTTAACTTGTTTTTCTAAGGAAATAAATAATTTCTAAAATTTTACTACTCTCTTTCACTTTACTTTTTGTTTTGTTACATTTTTTAAGAGCCTAGGCTCGTAACAAAGTAAAATAACAATGATAATTCACTGAAGTGACAACATATAATTCAAAAGTTATTTTCACATGCTTATGTCGCAGTGTGGTAAGCCCGCTGTTTTACTTTAAATTCGACTCCATTATATATTAAACTGGGTACGTATAATTGTTTCTCCTAATGTGGTATTTTACTTTAAATTTGGAAGGAGTTTGTATTACTGTTTGCGTATTGTTTGTGAATAATCGCAAAACAATAATCGGTAAACCGTGGCATCGCACATGATTTAGTAAGATATGTAATGCTTCAAAATGATCTATAGACTACACCCACAGTACATCGTACAATAGACAATACGTTGAATCATATAATAAAAACAGGATTTGTCTGCTATCGTGTGGATAGCGAATATATTTCATCTTGCTAAGGAAAATAATGCATTTTTCACCCAGTCGATCAAATGTATCCTTTGTTCACTGGCATCAAGGATATATTACTTTTCGGTCTTAAATAACATTCAGCTGTCTTTAGAAACCATACTTGGGTATGTGTGACATTTGTTAATGTTGCGGAAATGTCATGGACATTGTTTAAGTTAAATCCATATATAAGGCAAGCAGTAGACACATAACAATAATAGCATTTCTTTTTTTGTTTGTTTAATAATACAGTGTAACAACTGTTTCCGAAACAATTATACTTTTTCCTCTCTTCTTATAGTTGTCTTCTTAAAAAAATATAAAATGGGTACAATTTCATCCGATTCCCTAAAAATGATCAATCGTGATTTGTTATCATTAGAACATACTGCAGACGGATTAATTCACCCGAGATACTATTATACTTCATCTTTGTTCTAAACAGTATCGGAAATTATAAACATTGTCTCACGTCTAAACAATCAACATACCAAATTGTTTTTGAAGAGTAGTCTGTGTTTTACACCATCTATTGGACGTCATAGATTTCGTTGTATGATATAGCGCTCTGTTTTTGGTCTTGTTTTAAATGAGAATAACGACTTCCCTCTTACATTAAACATAATAACACGTTAGAATGTGTAGCAAACCTTGCATTTTAGAACATCCTAACGTCAAAAGGCCATGATAGCATATTTGCAAATTAATAGTATCTTAAAATACAACGAAAGATCATAGACAAAAGTTAGGCAGATAACATGTATGTATATACATACATACATACATGCATACATACATATATATATATATATATATATATATATATATATATATATATATATATATATATATATATATATATATATATATATATATATATATATATATATATATATATATACACACACATATATATATGTATGTATATATCTATGTATATATCTATGTATATATATATATGTATGTATATGTATGTATATATGTCTGTATATATATGTATATGTATATATATATGCATGTATATATGCATGTATATGTAAATATATATGTATATATGTATATATATATATGTATATATATATGTATATATATATGTGTATACATATATATATATATATATATATATATATATATATATATATATATATATATATATATATATATATATATATATATATATATATATTTATACATACACAACGTATAGCCTTATTCAGAAAAGAAAGACATATGCAATACAATTTTCTTTACACATTCATTTGAGTCTATACTAGTTAAATTAACAAGGAATATGCTTTCTGAATGACACAAAATACACCAAAATGCAAATCAAAACTTCAAAACTCACGAAAGTGCTTCTGCAGTGCGATTATATGTTTCCTTGATGTATCAATAGTGTTCCAGCAAAACAATGTTATCTCAACAATCATTTAAGTTTGTTTTTTACTTTGAAAATAAGAACTTGTAATCACTGGCTATAATATACAGAGAAGGACCTGAACTAATATACACTTTAAGGTGTTGCATTGTCAAAGTCTGTGCTTGTTAAATAATTTTGCAACATATCGTTATGGTTGTTCCAAGCCAGGTTTTTTTCTTTAAATCAGCATTCTATCAAAACCTATATCGCTGATATCACCATACATTTTAAATAGCTGACTTCAGTTTTGATCAGAAATTACTCGTGCGCTCCTAATTATATCCTTTAATTTTTCACATTTATTCTGATATTTTTCAGGAAAAAATAACTTTGTTAACCTAATATATTTGTCAAGGTTCAGCAGTTGTGAAAAATTTTGAGCAAAGTCCGATAATATCTAGCCATATCAATATGCATTATGAATTTCTGTTTTACTGATATCACAGGGAATGCAGAGGTAGCCTTGGCCTGCGCTTCAGTAGATTTAACTTGTCCTTGTCCCACAATATGTCTCGAAACTGTTATATAAGTACGGCAACACATTTCAGATTGTCATCGATACTGGATCAAATAATTTACGAATGATTCACAATCGATCTTTATACGTAGCATTGCAGATTAGCTCGTCATCAGTGTTTGCATTACAAATATATAGGTCAGATGTTATCATTTTTATTAACGCTGGAATGTTGACAACGTAGTTTGCATATAAAATAACATGCGTTTATTTTGATAAATTCCATCTGGAGGTGCACTTGCGAAATTTAATTTGCTCTTCCCGCGTCAAGAATTTGCCAGAATCAGATCAAAAGGTCAAACTTGGTGACATATTTTGCAATTCTAAGTTTTCAATGAAGTTACTCTTTCTCGCCATTTGAAATTAGTCTGTTTTAGTGCAGATAAGGAAAGTAGTGTCTAGTGTTGGCACAATAATACATTATGAATTCCACGTACTATTACATTTTCTAGCAAATAAATAATTTCATTTTTCAGACATTCCCGCTAGTGATGATTCAACTGTAACGATGCTGTTTCATAGGCGAAGACTTACGACATAATTTCAACGTTATGGTCCATTCTGTTTGTTCGTATCGGAACATCTGGAAACATGTGTTCGTATTTATCTAATAGAAGTTTTAGTAAATAATTTTCTCTTGACCGTGGAATGTGAAGATGATTTGCTGCTATATCATAACCCTATCACAATTTCTGTTTGAAATCAGACACATAATCAAGCAGAATGTTCTTCCAATTTTCATTGAAATGTAGTTTCTCGTTTAATAAATTCAAAGAGACAAGGAAGGTACTTTCAAAAATATGTAATATGGACTAAACCCAAGGGACTCATGAAATGGTTCCAACCAACAAACAACGTCAAATGAACGACCCTAATCCAATTCATTTCTGTATCAAAGCATGGTGACCGAATCATACACATCATAGTTTGATTAAATTGTTCCAAAGCCCCTTCTCGTTTAAGTTGTTAAATTGAAGATTGAAGCATAATTCATACATAATTTGTTGAAATACCCGAGAGATTAAACAACATCGGCTCTTCATCAGACTGGACTGATTTAGGAAGGCCCCAAAAAGTACACACATAATTCTAATTTTAACATTTACGAAAAGAGCTGTCTCTGGAGATCTTGTGAACGGACAAATTATGATCAACACGTATTGGTTGGCTGATTTGTCGTTTGGCAATCGACCGATACGATCTAACACGATTATGCTAATCAGTTGCCCAATTCCCTAGATTACATAAGAGTCTTTTGTATCGTCTGATTGAGATATCCTACAATTCAACAAGTGTGATAAAATCTATTGTATTTATAAAACTCATTTCTAATCGTTAATCAATGAAAAGCATTCAAAATCTTTCGATAAGTCTTATTGATTCCAAAATGACAAGACAAGGAAGTGTCGTGGACTATAGTAATAATTTTCTGACGGTAGCTCACTGATCACTCATAACCAGTGGGTACCACCTGTATTCTCCATTAAGTAATATGGACCCTTTGTTTCACAAAAGAATAAATTAGTACTATCGTGACTTCAAGTACGTCAGTATACTTCTGAATGTAAAGGACATACCAGGACCTTGATCCTATTCGTCAATGAGTGATTCTCTTATGTTCACCCAAATTAAAAGAATAAGTGGTAAAAAGAAGATGACTTCTATCATTTCCTCTGGATTGATCAATACCAGAAGCACACATGACCTTAATCAAAAACTGTTCAATAAACGTGTCAGCTAAAGGAACAATTGCATCATCACTATTAATTTAAAAAGCTCTTCCCTTGGTATGTTACCTGCATGAGCGGGACATAAAAACAAGGATTTCACTCTCCACAGGATCACCAGTCTGATCAAAATAAGACTTGTCAACTACATATGGACTAACCCTGACCATATATCCAGCTAGGTCATTGCCTTGCACTAAATTATCATGTTTGACTGATATAAAGATCTGATGGCAAATTGACAAATGTAGACAAATAATTACAAAGCCGCACGCAACAATAACACTTTCACTAGAAGACATCTCCGACAAATGAGTAGTATCTGATTACAAAAATTTCTAACCAACTCTTATTTCCTTTATTTGATGCAATAAGGTTAGGCTTAGCAAAACATCAATAAGTTCTATCCATAATTTTCCTTAGTATACGCTCCGTTAACTTTGTATTGTCAGAATCGCCAGTATTTTATGATATTTATCACGCGTTCATTTCATTTTGCACACATGAAGGAACTACATTTTATTGTAAACAAATAATGGACACAGACGCCAGCACTTTTGATTTGTAAACAGATCATGTACACTCACGTAGTATGCGGTTTACGTTTTGGCTGATTAAAGTTGTTTTTGAATGAAATAAAGCAGATGTTTCGTGGACTGCCTCATACCGGCTGCTTTACTACCTTCCGCGTTAACTTATTTGATACAATGTTTCGAATTTAGGCGGGCGCTAGAAACCAGATTTTATAACATTGATGGGTACCTACAAATAACGTGCACGTGAGAAGGTATAAACTCTCTTCTTTAGATGGTAATAAGAATGGCAAAATAATATATTTACAGTTTTACATCCTGAATTGCCTCAAAATGTACTTCATTAGATCTGCAAATCTGAATTACATGTGCCATGTCGTCGGTTCTCAAGACTGATTACATATTTTAAAAGTGATCGGTAATTTCGACTATATTCCAAATGCACTTGCATCCTCCTCATTTGACTCAAAATGAAATAAATATTGAATTCCATAGCATTTTTTGATAATTGCAAGTGAAAGACATCATATTTTTCCATATTATGATTTCAAACATTCAATGATAAAACAGAAACACACTTGCAGATGTCAACACGCTTCTCCCTCGCTGCTTCAATTCGATTTATTTCATTTAGAATTGACACATATAAATCTAGTACATAATCAGGAAATTTAGTAGAATCGACAACAATACCAAATTCTATTCATTTCTGACTAAATGGAAACGTAGTTGCTATGCGCATTCATTCACAATATGACTCCAAATTTCAGTTTTAAGTAGACCAGAACGTAATTGTCTCTCGAATCTTATCTCTAGCGCGCGACTAAGTTCAAATTTATCTGGGCGGAGTTATGTGCGCATTAATTATTTTGCTTTTGTTTAATGATGAATGTAAACATGTTTATTTGGCTTTGAATAAGGCATGTATTCAGTTACCTTGATTATTGCAGTATATTTTACTTATATAATTAAGCCTTAGGTAGAATAAGAAAATGAGCATATAAGAAATTGGTTACTGCATTTGTATGGGAAATATGAATTCAGTTTTTTCGGATAGATATACTTCACCCCCAAGGTCGTGCAGTATTTTGATAAAAAAAATGCTCGTTCATATTTTCCCATGCAAATGCAGTAACATATACATATTGCAATCAGACTGGGGTTTGTTGGACCAAATGGTATACTTATGACACGAAACCATGACTTTAAACCCTTTGTAAGAAGATTAATTGGATTGTCTCTGTCTTTTTGCATTCTGCTATTTTCACATCCTGTCCAAATCGGAACTGACGTGCTCTGTCTTTTTGCAAGAAGTGCTAACATGAACATATAAGGTTTTCTGATCAGCCTTATCAGTTATTTGATTTCGTAAAGATACTGAGTTACTGTTATGAGACGGAGATGATTTTACCTAAACGTCGTCTGAGAAGACCTATTAAAAACATGAAACATTGTGAGCCGAGAAATATTCCCGAGCTTTGCGAGCTGCGATTTCCGATGTTACCTTCATGTGCTCATCATGGTACTTATTACAATCATTATGGATGGAGCTCTGGAACTCTTTCATTGCAATGCGATGTCTGAACTCATCGTAAGTGATGATCAACCACCTTGGCAAGTCACCATTTATCAAATAGGTGTACTTTTCACTTGCAAGGTTGACATGATTTTATCAAGTGTCTTTTCTTCAATATGTAAACATTTGTCTATTTAATGCGTACGAGCTCACAACCCTTCCAACTGCAGTCCTAAACGTCATAAAAGATAGCACTACTTTGTTATATAAAATTAAAGTGTAAACTTCACTAGTTTGGCAAGGAAGTGCACTTTTTAATGTTACATTCCCATCGACCATTTTTGCATTCCTTTCTCTTATTAGCTCGCCGGCTCTAGTTGCATATGCCATTTATTTGCCTCTGTCTGTAAGTTCAAGTACATAATTTATTTTCTGAGGATGATATTTCAAGAACTTTATCTGTAATTCCTAACCAGAGTCAGGCTTACTAACCAACCCCTGATAACTTGTATCCCATCATATATTGGTCTAAAACATCTTGTATATTATGATAATTAAAGGGGTTTCACTTCCAAAATGTCACAATATCTGGCAAGTTTAAGGAACTTTTAAAACAATGTTCCCTACATTTTACAACATAATGTGAACAATATGAGACTTTCAAATCTTTACAAGGGACTCTGCAAATCTCAAACAATGTCGATGTAAGATTCAAAAGGCAATGTTTAATACCTCTGAAATATCCCTGGCGTACCAATGCATTTTGTTTCGACTATATTGTCTTAAACTAAATAGCAGAACATGAAAAAAGCAGCAGGTCCTATATAGTTAAGAATAACTTTAATACATACAATATTGTGAATTAAGTACCAAATGCACATAAATTTCCATTAAAAAGAAAATAATAGAATGTTCCGAATGAATGCCCATATTCTTGAATGTTTTGATATATCACTATGATATAATCCAGAATATCATTAAATTTATTCTTAATACTCCCTAGGACGTGTTTTAGTCTAAAAATACAATAAGCTCATTGTAATCTCAAATTATATATCAATACTAGCAAAATAGATTCCAAATTGATTCTTAACTTGGATAGAACATTATAATGTCAAAAGAGCATGTCAAAATATTTACGAATTACCATAATCATAAATGCAACCTACATCCAAGGGCAAATATCAAGCTAAATATGAAGGTGCACAAATGGAAATGTCCTTAAAATCATACAATAATGATAGAAATATAATGTTTTGACAGCTGTACCACTAATAAGATATGTGTTAAACATACGTTTAAAGCAATACTATCAGTATAAAAATATACATAGAATGTGTTTACATATTTGGCTTGTATGAAGCAAGCATAATCTCAAACGAATGATTGTTAAAGGAGTACGGCATGAGGAAGTAAAATTACGTGCCGATATGAGTAAGGATTCGAATCTAAATTTAGCTACGCTCAAAACGTCTCATAGCTTGCAATAAATGTATAACAGTCTACAACAATAAAACAAAATGTAGCCAGAATTAATGTAAAACAATATTTTACGTTGAAACACAACACATGCTGACCTAGCATATGACGTAGCTATTTAGTATTGGGCTATGGGAATGGGAAAGATTGACAAAATGCTTTATATGTTTGAACGGATTAACGGATCCACATCAATTGCTACAACAACCTCTCGTAGTCGACGGATATTTTTCTTGCCTGCTCACGGTGCGCCAAGATAATATATGAAGATTATGTTTGCTCTTGATGTTTTTTTACCAGGTTACATTACTAAACAGTTAGTATTAAAACCAACTTCAATATGTTCATGCAAGGACACTTGCTTACACCAATATCAACTAACTGGGGAACTAAGTAAAAGTGACAAAAATAACAACGTAGGCAATTGTGATACAATAAGGAAATAACACCCCAATTAGTTCTAACACGGGTAATATGAAACAATAGGCCACAATGGAGGAAACCTCTCATATGTCAATGTCAATTATTGACTTGCAGCAATGGAAGCGATTATTTTAACAATTGTTTTCTTTCAATTGTTTTTTTAATGTTTGTCTTAATGGTAACCTTTTTCTTATTTTCAAATAAATTATTTCATTAAATACTCAACCATTCTCTCACAATCTCTTGGTATTGAAGCTTACTTCTGTAATAACTACCCATATACTGTTTCATTGTATAATGTTTGCTTACGTCTGTTTCGGATTGTGTGCTTTAAACTAATCTGAAAGCACAGAAACGAGCTTCATGAATACTAGAAGGATTACAGAAAAACTGCCGAATTGCATAAAAGATAAAGCTAGAAAGTAAGGTAACTTCAAGGAAAGGTTAAGATAGAAAGGTAAGTATTTTGGTATAAAACAGCTTAGATTTTGTGTTTGATTTATATGTATCTACTAATTATCATACATGTACAAAAATCAGACAGAGGTGTGATATCAGGGATATGAAACGTCGAGGGTCTAACGTTATAAATGTTACCAACTGATCCAAATTTGACTACGTTGCAATACATATTGGCATTTATTTCATTTTTAAATCATTCAAATTCAAATAAACCTCTTCTGTTAAAAGTATCGCTGTTTCGTTAATTTTTAATGCTTCTCATGTATTCATATCGGTGTATGTCGTTCGTATAAAGTTTGATCTTATATTTTTTCAGCTTGTTCCTCAATTAAAAATGTTCTAATCGCTAATATATGCAATCAACATTCCAATATATTGTTTCATGAATTTAAGAGATCTACGAAACAAATTGTTCTTTTTGGACTGCTATGTGTTCCTTCTATCGTTAAACAATCACCGATGATATTGTCGATGAATGAAATGTTTTTCATATTTCGTTCTGTATCGATTTTACATTCACCGTCTATATTATTCTAAATATTGTTGTAATTGTCTTACGATTGGCATAACTAGAATCGTATAAATAAACTACGGAATGTATTCTGAATATTTATTTACCAAGGTGCACTTAGTATGTGAAGAACATAAGTTTATATTGCCTACTTAATTTCTTTCTGTCTGGAACACAACACATGTTTGATGGTTTACGATATCTTAAAACTGTCTCCAAACAATACAGACTCTGCACTACACCGTCTGAATTGTTCATACAAAAGGCTTGGTATTTACACAGTACATTTCAGAATACGACGAAAAAAAATACACTACTGTGTAACACATTGACGCTTCATCTCTTATAGGCTGAGTAGGTTAATACATGGAGTTGAATGAGAGCTTTGCTTGTCAAAGGTAAACTGAATCTGGCAAAATGGAAATACATAACGCAGGGGACTACTAGCTAATTTCTACAGATGTACCGCAGTTCCTTGTGATTCTCTATAAAATATGTTCCTCGTCAAGATTACATTCTATTTTGGTAGACATATACAAGTACACTATCTTTTAAAAATGATAAATGCCAGGTTGGTACAACCCTTAGACAAGACAATGGTTAGGTAGGTCAAATTTCTACCAGCAACCATAAACAATAGTCAAGCAAATAGTCAAAGTGGAGTTTTGGGGTGACACGAATGCGCACTTTAACCTTGTTCGCGGTACCGAACTTACCTATAACTACCCCCTCCCCGATCACTATTAGCCAAAGTTGAGAGTGTATCGTATCACTTATATTGTGACGGAGGAGGATATGAAGGTGCTGCCTAGGAAAAGCTCAAAGAAAATGAAACGATGCAAAGTTCTGTCAGACAGTTTTACTGAAACAACTTTGCCTTTTCAGAGATATGAGGTGTACAGTGGATCATACTCTTCCTGGCTAAATGTGCCGAACTGAGAGTACCATTCACAGTAAACCATTGCAGACCAAAAACTGCAGAGGCTTCAAAACAATGATGTCTTTCTCTAGATTGACGCGCAGATAAACACATTAAAGGGCCTCTTCTACTGCCTCAGCGACTTGTTTAGTGTGCAGACAGATCATGCATGTAAATATCTTAAAGCAGTATATTTCAAATATACAATGATCGTACAACAATGTAGAAACGGAATTAATTGAGCATGTTGATTATAATGTTATTATTCTACCATAAATATTAACAGACTTTACGGCAGGCATGGACAAAAGGGTACAAGTTTAATGCGATAGTATAGTTAAATCTGCTGAATATGACCTCTAGGAGGATCTATCGAGTCTTGCTATATTATTGGAAGGATGAAGTGTTAGGGTGCATTGTATTTATAAATGTTTTTTAAATCTTTTTCATGAATTTATCTATATTATGTGCAGTTTGCATTATTATAAATTGCAATCATCATCTGTATAGTATATATTTATAGATATTTTTTACTGGAGGATACAGTTCTACTTTTACATCTGATTTGAATTTAGATTGTTTAACATCGCTTTAATTGTTGTGTGTCATATTGCTAGGATGTGACAGTTTATATTGATGTTTAGCATTGGGGCATCATGCCGCAGACATGTAACACGATGCCCCACCCAATCACATTATCCTGAGCGCCTATAGATGCAGTTGCTAGTAAATGTTTATAAGTCTTTGGTATGACTTGAACTTGGTTTGATTCCACGACCTTTGCATTCCAGGCCGACGCTTTAACCACTAGGCCACCCGGAGCGGTCCAATATCTGAAGAGTGTAGATCTCATATGATCTATAGAGATATGTTATCAGGTTTCTAATAATACAACCTGTGGAAAACTGTTGTGTATTTGTACATGGATGGCAGGTTTTAAGTCATTTTCGGCTGGATGAATTTGGTCACATGAATGGGCATTTTGAAATATTAGATTGAGTAGTTAGATTAGTCATATGAGGTGGATTATGATAGGTAATCGTAATAGAGTCTTGATGTTGCATATATATGGAAAGGATCGACATGTGTATTCCTTTAGCATACATTCCTATTTCGGATTCCCGTCCCATATATTGAAATCAGCCTGCACATATTTTTAATGATGTGTTTAGATAATTTGAGAATATACATTTGCATTTGTTAGTGTTATTCATTTGAACTACAGTGTGCCCATTGGTATATACTATTATTATTGGACGTTTGTGAATTATTCAAGGGAATTTTGGACAATGCAATTTTGAAACATTAGGGTTGTTGCTGGACCAGGTTATTCGTGGATCGAAAATCAATCATTTCACTTTTAATGGAACTTTTCTTGATTATTTTAGGATTCAATTCATAATACTGCAAGATGCTCTTAACTTTTTTGGTTAGAACACTGATAATTACGTTGTATGTTAATCGTTACATAATATGGTTTTGTTTCTTTCTATCACTTAGTTTATGACCACACAGTCTTACAAGAAGAATGAAAATAATGCCTACATATCAGGACACAGACGAAATGCACATCAATTAAACAGAAGGAAATACTCGGGAAAGTTACTGAGGACAGACCACGCAGTTACATAGATTGTATACATATCACCACACTGATGTGGCTGAGCCTAGAGGTTAGCATAGTCGAGCTTTAAAGATAGCGCAAGTCTATTAATATTTTAATAATGTTCGCCTATGTGTAATATCTCTAATATACCCATAAGTTTTTAATTAAATATGCTTCTGCCGGATGTTGTGAGCATCAGCTAACATATAAAACTTGGAAGCGATAAGCAGTTACGAAGTAATCAAAATTCACTCGTATGTTATGGCCAAACATTGTTCATGTATAGTCGCTTCCGAATGTGCTTCCTTAATCGGTTGGTAATGCTACGGTCATTGTTCCTCTAATGATAATGCCAAACATTTTTCCAGTTAAAAACACATGATATTAAAGGCATTTCGGAGTAGCATCGGCTTTATACGTGCTGCCAACTATAACGGCTGGAATCGTTTTATTTGAACAGTTGCAGTGAACGGCTGCATTGACCCTACATATAAAACCAGATGACTACCATGAAACTTTACCATTTGAAAAGTAAATAACCCAAACGTTGCAGCTGAACCTGCACGGCTACTATATATATAATTGGTAAAGGAACCTGCACTTGAATCAGTACAAAATTGATAAACCTGAACCAATGGAAGCATCCGTAACAAAACAAGATAAAAGCCCCTTAGATAACCTAAATGGGCGTTGCAAATATAGATAAATAATGTTCGGATGGAACTATGCCAATAATCGGTATGCGTCATGTTACAATACTCTGATTCGGCTCTGGTTTCCATACAGAACAGGGTATCTTGGAATTATTCACTCGAAGTATTGATATCCTTTCTTAAGTTTTAAGAGCGCAGAGTACGCGAGAAATACTCATGCTAGACGCAGCATTAACAGGGTGCTGCTGTCGTAAAACGTGCTGAATGCAGAAACTATCAAGCCTAGTAGTGTTGTAAAGGCACAAGCAGGGTCAGCAATACTATGGCTTGTCGGTTGTACATTCTGGTTTAGGTAGAGCTTCACTGAAACTCCTTATGTGATGCTCCATATTATAACCGCAAATTGGAAATTCCTGCTCCAAGTTTGAACATACTCTGATTATCGGGTTGATGTTCAGGCAATTAAAGAGTGACATATATGCCCATTGATCTAACTCAAGCAAATGACACACATGCCTAAGTAAATGTGGAGCTACAACTGTATGTAGTACAGTAAGTAAATCCTTACGGTACAGTGCTGGAGTAAGTGTTATAATTTCCATGGAATTGATATTAAATATTCTAAGTCACCGTGCTATTTGCTGTACCATTCTATTTCTATGAATATTGCTGTAGGCGACAGCTGGTAGATATAGTTAGCATAACGAAGAAGAGATTCCTTGCAATCCAAGCCCATGCTATAACTCCTAGTTGAATCACCGGGCACATTGCTTTCATTTTCTATTATCTTCGGACGCTATAACATAATTAAAGCTACTGCTTGGAAGGTGTGACTCAATTAAATGGTCATTTATGCAAATGGTGTCTCAGGATGTAATGCAATTATTAGCCAGACTTACAGTAATGTTAGGCAGTTGTTGACTTTAACGAAGTGTTTGCTCAACAAGGATAAACCAGCGCTAAGAGGTTCCAGAATTGCGTTAGTCATCATTAGAAAAGCATCGTGGATAACACATTTGCTAAGAGGAAAACATTTGTTTTGAGATATAGGTAGTAGTAGTTTTCCACGTTATGGCAGTCCATCTTACTAGAACCTTTGATCCAATAATGGTCATCAGCATCAGAAAAAAAAAGTGATATGAAGCTGCTGACATATTCACAATTTTTGATCAGTAGATAAACGTCGCATTCAGTTTTTTTTTTAATGGTAGCGTGGATTTAGTTATTTTGTGGGAGGCGGCTAGATTTTACGGGAGAAGATTCCAAAAATGTTGTCAATCCATAAGATGCAGTTGGCTAATGTATCCATGTTGTTGGTGATAACCTGATTGTTTCAATTATACAGTCCTAAGAGCATAATATAATAACCGTTATATCCGTTCGAGTCGAAAGTCTTCACTTCCATATTATGCGGTTTCCCTACCTCCTCGCTCAGACCCATTTTAATCGATCATTAAACAGTGTGTATCTTGAATCTCCGGCCGGAGTGATATCTTAGAGCAGTGGAAAACTATGGGGTTCCATGTGGCCAGGCCGGGTACTTACTTATACCCTTGGGCAACATTATACGCAGGTTGACTACAGCATATGTTTAGCCATCCTTCCATTTCTAAATAAGAAGCAAACAAATAGTTGGTTTTAGATGTGCACGTCTATCTCAGACGTACGAAAGAATAATTTAGCTATATACCATTTCTAAAAAAAATATATATCCTTGATTCCCTAAACAATGTTTAGGCAGTTATAAATTTATATGTATTTCAAAGCATTTAAAAAATAAATGAATTTACTCACTGTAAGTAATTTATGATGCGCTGTTATTTGTCATATGATTCGTGCAGTACCCTCAATCTATATAAACCTTTGTAATATATTTCGCATTATTCAGTCACATACTATATTTGATAAGCTTGTGAAAGATAGATCCATATCACTGATAATAAAAAGGCTTAGCTTTCATCCTGACCGACGTAGTTAGAAAAGCGTTGCATAAGTCAATATATCGGAGCATTGGTTGGGTAATACATGGTACCATTTTAATGATAATGGCAAAATTATTATCTGAAGTTAAACTAATAATAGGTCTTGTAAATTAGACAAATTTGCATGTATTTTGACGGTATCAGGATATCATACTGTTATTTGGAGTAGTGAGAACAACGTCATTACATCATCAGTTTTAATGTAAACAGACAGCATTATCATAGCTGTTACATAATGAATGAAATTCTGAAAATAACACCATCACGATATCGTATCTGACATGCAAAATGTTATATTTTATTCTAAGTTAGAAACAATTTAACTTTAATTTAATCCCGTAGTTGATTGATGTTTATATTTAGGTTGATCGGTCTAATTGACTTGCTAAATAAAGTGTATTTTATCCTTGAGACTATATGAATATAATGTGGATACAACAGGCGCCTTTTGAGAGAGACCATTTATCATAAGCTCAGATGTTTCATATAAAGGACTAAATCCTGAATATGTTAGTTTTTCCTATGCTAATAAATCTTCAATATATGAGGCTTTCTATGCTTAATACTTGTTTTACATTTTGCAATGCAGATAAATGATTTGATAAGTATGTTCATAATTAATTATGACAGTGAAATATACGTTCTGGAATTAGACATCAATGTAACGATAATATGCATATAAATGGCTGCATTCTCATAAGTCATGAATAACGACCGAATGACGGAAATAAAATAAGGACTAGATATTCAACCAATGAATAAAACGAGAAAATCAATAAAATATTTAAATTACTCTAAACAAAGTGGTAATCCTGATCTTTTGAATAGGTGGTGGAAAAACATAGGCCCAATATGTACAAATTATTTAATGAAATGAAAGGCATCTGGCTTAATCGACGCAAAAGTGCCTACTTTCGGACGCAAAATTCAGGCTAAAAGAAAGTATTCGTTACTATTCATTCTATTTTAGTTTTATACCGTTTCATTCAGAAATAAAAACGTTTCGAAGTCTTTACTCGGTTTAGTTTGTTTTATTATGGCATGTTGCAGTTTAAAGTCAATGATTTTTGTCCGAACGTTTTTCTCATTGTCTACAAATGACGATTATTATGGGTTATATTATCTATGCGCAATGAACCTAAAATTATGTATTTCAAACTGAATCGAGAGGAAACCCGTTATTTTGGGTTTGGAGTGGATTTGATGATACTGAGTGAAGTGTTTGTCCACTATATTTTTTTCCTACTTATGGACTTTGAATAAGTTTGTCTAAAAGCTTATATTAATTTAAGTGAATTATATATTTGTTTAGAATTAACATTTAAAACATTGATTGATGATAACATTATACAGGCAGTTACTTAATCAACAGCAAATCAAACAATTGCATTGGTTTATTTGCTCCTTAGAACAAAATGTTTTAACCTGCGTTGATCTGGCAATAACCCCATATCTTTTCATAGTGTAAGTAGTTCAACTGGGAAACAAGGAAACCGCAAATTCTATACAATGTGTGATCGTGTGTTATGTGATAAAATATGTTATGTGTTACGTGTTTAGGCTCGAATAAACGGTAACACAAGAAAGAGTGAAAACAACAAGCTTTCAGAAATATAATAATTTATTTCCTTGGAAAAATTCTGTTAAAATGGAAAAAATTTATCCTACTGTTTTAAGAATCAAATCCAAACAATTATCCACGAACAAAATATTAGAAAGTCCTAATAATATAAAATTTTCTAATGATTTCAAGTTTAAATCCCGACGATGAATCCAAGATGGAATGAGATGACATATAATGTAACCTGTTCTCTGTTGTAGCCTACAGTTCCTTGTAGAAACAAAAAATATCACTCCGGTTTTGGAAATCTGAATAAATCTTTGTTCAAGAATTCTGTATGAGCATAAAATATTTTCAGACAAATGAATTAATTATTCCGAATCGGAAAAGTTAAAATGAAAATCAAAAACTCAAAAATAGTCACAACAGAAGAAACACAATCTGACATCAAGTGTTTAAAAGCCCCAACACTCTGAGATCTCTCTCTAAACATCAATATTAATACTAAGTATTTCACAATTTTGGAAATACCTACTTGCGAAATAGAGAATCACGTGATCATATTTACATACAAAAATCACGTAGCCCTTGTATATCCTTGATAAGAACCAATCATTTTACTCCGAGAATAAAAGTTGTTTCCTAGTCCGTCAATCAAGACCAGGAACTATGTCAAAAATAGAAGTAAGTGTTTCTATTATTAGGTATCTATTGAGAGATTCATTTCAAACTGAAATTTCTGGAAAATATCAAATTCCTAGTAAACAAATTACATTACATTGACATGCAAAGGAAATAAAAAGATTCCCAAACCCACAAACAATCAAATCAAATCAAATAAAAATTAAATCAAATATAAATTAAATCAAATATACGTAACAATATGTGATAATGTATTCTGTGTGACATCTATGCTATTGAAAATGAATATTTGTAGCTTTTAGTATGTCCAGCTAGTTAGTAATTCATTTTGTCTCTGCTCTATGTTCCGACTCTAATTGGTTACATTAATTACATTGGAAATTTCAACTAAAGCGGGTAGTGTGATAATTGATAACCCAAAACATTTGCAAAATTGTATTTGTGGACATGTCCGTACCGACGAAAAACAAAACTGATATAATGCATTAAAGTGAAATATTTCCAGAGAAAGTAAAACATAGTCGTTCCTTAACGGACTTCGTAGTCCCTTATAAAAAGATCTCCTTGAAGGAGTCGTGAGTTATTGTTCTAACCCAGTCATAGGCATTAGCGTCTGCACTCACGCTTGGGGAGCCAGTACATAGGTACATATTAACAGGATCTTGACCATGCTTTTTCTTTGGGTCGTATGCAACAATCTGGAATGGGTTTCATTGCTTTCATCCCCGTCGTGTGCTGTTAACAAACAACACACATCGACCATCATTCTTATATAGATTCTTAAGCCATACAGTTTGAGTGTGCACTTTGTTGCATATTATCCTGTCCAGAATCATGAAACTTTGCAAGAACACACAGTTCAATAAGCAATACCCCTTATTTAAAAAAGAAGGTTATTTTGACTATTTTGTACGCTTTATTTACTTTGATTAAGCGTAGCTTATTCCATTTATTTTTCATGCACTGTTTACTTGTGAAAAACGGAACTTTATGATTGTGTGTATTATATAAAGTATCAGAGCCTTAAACGTAAGAGAACGTTGAACGATGTTATATATTTAACTAATTTATGAATTCACGTATTTCCTTCTCAATGTATTTAGGACATCTGATTCAAATCTTAGACTCAGACAACAATTTCCATAAAACAGTTAGCATCGTGGTGGTAAGAAATTACACCCACATCAAACAGTTTTACATCACCATGTTTGACAGATACTTTTACGTTATAAAGGATACATAAAAACATTTGAGTACAGATTTAATTATATTTCAAACAATGCTACCGATAAGACCAATTAAAGATCCTTCCAACACATAAAGGCTACTAATATAAAAAAATATTTCCTTGTAAAGTTAATAACGCAAAAACATGGTTAGTATGTTAAAAACAAATTATATTAAATTTATATTTACCGAATTAATATATTCTATCTTCCTTTTATGTAAAATCATTGCTCCTCTTTTCGATTTTCTTTATATAACTAGACAATGTTAATTTACGGCAAGCTAGTTGATTATATTCATGGCCGCCACATAAATTATTTTGTTTGTTCTTGGTCCTAATACACCTCTATCTGCGCAGTACAAATCCAGTTGAAGCTATTATGAGATATAACAATGTCATTAAATAGATTCATATATACTTTATAGAGAAAATACACACACAAAATCCCACTCCCACACAGGTAATTATATATATATATATATTTATATATGTATATATATATATATATATATATATATATATATATATATATATATATATATATATATATATATATATATATATATATATATATATATATATATATATATATATATATATATACCAAACAGAGCGAAAATTGTATTCTCTGGATAACACATGCATGCAAAATATTATAATATTGGTTAGAGAGTTTTTATTGTACGTAGATTTGAACTTGGACTTGTAGGTAGCGGCACCCATTTCTTTGCCTTTATTCCTAAGTACCCATTCTAACTCAATCAGGCACGACTCATCAAAACATCATGAAACTTTCTCTTTGGTACAGGCATTCGTGCGTAGCAGACACACCCGCATATTTACACAGTACCATCTTTCCATCTAAGGCCTATGACTCTGCATATTCATACTACATAACACAAGGTATATAGATCTTATTATAGTCTTATATTTATATTTATGCATCATAACATCGTTGATGTTCATTTTCGCAGTCATTGTAAGTGCTGCATCCTAACAT
Organism: Sinohyriopsis cumingii; assembly: GCA_028554795.2. Lineage (NCBI taxonomy): Eukaryota > Metazoa > Mollusca > Bivalvia > Unionida > Unionidae > Sinohyriopsis > Sinohyriopsis cumingii. The sequence continues at coordinate 62,033,327 of CM068841.1, forward strand.
CAGGCAATTAGGTATTTCACATTTAGTACAAAACCTTTACATGAGAAAGATGTCATTGTGACTTAATTACCGTAGTTTGTATTTAGGTCATGACCACATAGCATTGTATTACTCGTTATGTCACTATTATGTCTAAGCTAGCAAAACGAGTTGATGTATCTGTGTAAGTAAAATATTAGTATCGAGCAAACATGCATTTCTGAATTACAGTTAGGGCTTCCATGATTTAGCCTTTTGATTGTATTTCCAGTTTTATTTCGTCAGTTAACAAGTATATTACATGTAATATAATAGCAGTTCAAAATATTATTTTCAAACCTATTGTAAAAATTAAAATATGAAGCTAGATCATCAGGAAACAGTATTGTAAGGAAAGATAACTCCTATGAAGTTTATTCAAGATATAAGCGAATGAGTTAATGTAAATGCCATTGAACAAAATGTATCAATAATTAAGTATTTCAAAATGTACGAATTATCACGTATTTCAGTGAATATTACAAATTTGTCTTGAGTGGTGCTTTCGTTTAATGAAAAATATGATGTTCTTAACATTATTACATCCAAGGGATCAAATCAACTACTTGCGTAATCGTGGCGAGTGTACGATTTTTTTCACCCTATCCCAGTGGATTTCAAGACAACATATATTGTTAATTTAGGATGTTTAAACGCTCAAATATCGCATTGCTTTCTGCTAATCATCTAAGAATCATACACCGTTAAACGGTAATATTACACACGCAGGGTTTCCAATTGTTTCAAATTTGTATGACACACTAGTAAACTTTTTCGAGGCAGTTAATATTACCTCAGTTAATCCAATACAAATCACACACCGAACAGATAATTATTTCTATCTCAAACTAATTAACGTATATGCCTAATATGATCCATGGAATTCCCTTTAATACGAAATGCCGTCAAACACTCGCGTGAAGTCCACGTCTAGAAATTTGTTCATTAAAAGTATCCCGAATACCGACTAGGTACGTGTTCCGTTCCCATATATATCCATGCTTGAATGGTTAAAAGAAACAATCTACTGCCTGGTAATAAAGTTTATGCAGATGATACTGTTAAATTAATACAAACAAGTGTCTCTAATCAGTACAATGTATTTGATATGACGAAATTACATAAGCTCTATTGTATACTTTGACGAATGTTACATATATCACAATGTTTGTAATAAGCAAGTATAAACCTGAATTTAATAGAATTTTTCAAATGTGATGTAATTTCTTTGGTTTGAATATAAGGCTAATGATCAACAAAATAACCTATAACAAGATAAAGCTGACGCAATTGAAATACTGATTAACAATACATCAAATGTTGATATAGCATTTAGATTTAGGGTAGATTTCACTTTGCAGAAACAGATGCACACTACCACGTATATTGCGTTGTGTTTGAGCAACGCATATGTAGCAAGAACATAACAAAAGGATCATACTGTCAGAATGTATAACTTGACAATAACAAAAGAGAAATAGCATTATGAAGGAGAAAGTTTAATGATGGTACAGGTGAGTGTTCTAATTAGCTTGTACAAAAAGTATGCATTGTATATCGCCTAAATCACGCACAATGCGCTAAGCGAACAATTAGTTTTGATTTAATTATTGACATTGTACTATTCAAAATAATCAATATATTTTATTTACATTAAGCAAGCCTCTTACAAATCTACCGATTTAAGGAATTATAAAAACTAATAAAATAAACAATTTAAAGTCTGTTTTATTAAAGAAACGTTCCTAGAAATATTATGCCAAATGAAAGTATGTGTACTAATTTTGAAAAATAATTTGAAGGAAATGGATCACATATGGTTTATATTTATAATGAACATAAAATGATGACATTTAATGTTTTTGTTCAGCAAATATACCCCCAAATGACATGTTGACAAGATTATGATAACGAGCAAAACACAGTTATTATACTAGCGCACATATTGAAAGTATTGATTCAATTATGTATGGATAGTATTGTGTGTTTCATTTATGTCAGTTCTGGAACTGAATTTTAATGAAACCTTTTTAGCAATATACACATAATTATATCACATATTGATATAATTAAATCATATTGTTGAAACTGTAAGAATCAAACATACGTAGCTAAGATAAGGAAATTTACATAACTGATAAGCTTAAAAAGAGGAAGCTATTGCACAATTTTGGTGCGTGATTATTTTGTCTAGTTAACTATTTTGCATATGCATGAGTTTCATTTCGTCAGCAACAAAAACAATATCTCCTTTTCAAAAAGTCTGAAATCTCTTGTTATTTTAATGCGCATGTGTCTTTCTCAACATTATTTGTGATTGTCTGAACCTTTTTATCTATTATAAATTTACATTACGTGCATAAGGATTTCTCCATGATTGTAAGTTGTAACCATAATTTTCACATAACAAAACTTTGTCCATTATCATAAAAAACAAGAACAGAACGTTTAGGTAGTAAGATTTTAATCATCCAGTTATATTATATTTTAAGTGATAAACAAATAATTTATGCCTCATTTACATCAATGTGTCGGATATATTTTTATAGCAATTAGTTTTTAAAATACTCATTAGAATTACTAATTTGTTGATTGACGTTGAGATAAATATACAATTGTTGTTTTTTGTTGTGTGAATAATTAAAAGATTTTGCATCACTATGTCACCTCAGGACATCCAAAAATATTGGACTTCATTAGTTCTTACCGATGAGAAGAGATTGAAAACTCTTTGAAATTTAATTCACATTCTTTAAGTGTCCTTTTAAGTTTCATTTTCTTTTGTAGAGAAAAATGTTGATAATTCTGTAATTGTTAGTTAATTTCCTTATGTCACATATTTTAACACAAATAATCGTTTTAGAAACCAGAGACCCGTCAGGGATCTCACTATTATTAAAACATTTCAAAGACATTGAACTTTATCTTTAAACTTTAAATTTAAATTATTTCAAACCTCTAATTGTCCCTGATAAAGATTTGATTTTCAAGCGTTTGATAAATCTTTATTGAAAATGAAAAGCATATTAAATGTCTTCTAACTCCGAAATGATTTTTTTCAAATTCGTCCCAGAGTAGAAGAAGCGAGAGAGAGAGAGAGAGAGAGAGAGAGAGAGAGAGAGAGAAAGAGAGAGAAAAGAGGGATGGGTGACGAGGTGGAGTGGGTAGAGTATGACACAGAGGGGAAAAAAATGAAGATACAGAGAGCAGAAACATAAATGAAATATTGATCAAAGGAATTAGATATATAAATGAGATTTCTCTAACCTGTATGATAGTATTATTTGTATTAAATATTAATTATACCTGTTGTTATCAAGCATTCTGCTATATAATACTGTATATTTATATTTCTCTAAAATTAATCTAAAATACATTGCTCTCTTTCATAGGAATCCGCAATGACTGCGTAGATAGACGAGAATTGATTACTAGTGCATATAATACCGATCATTTTTTTGCTATGTGTGCTTAGTCATGATGGAGTTTCCTTAGTTTATCAAGTAAAAATTCTCTAATGTGTATGATATGTATATATATATATATATATATATATATATATATATATATATATATATATATATATATATATATATATATATATATATATATATATATATATATATATATATATATATATATGGTACCTACATATTTATTATGGCCGAGTGGTCTAACGCGCTGTCCGTTACGGATCACTACCATCTCACCTCTGTCTGCGTGGGTTCGAGTCTCAGATTCAGCCAATGTGTGGTATGTGAGAAAGCTTGCCAGTAGCTTCTCGTGGGTCGGTGGTTCTTTCTGGGGTTTTCTTGGGTTCATCCTCCACCATTAATACTGGCCACCATATATAGCCTATCGTGTGCTGAAAAATGGCGTTAAACCCTACAACAGCAACAACAACAACATATTTATTAAATACGTACAATATAATATTTGGGGCAAATATGAAAACTATGATAAACGTATCTCTTACCTGTGTTACACGTTACTTTAACGAATAGATCAATTATTTGATATATATGATGAGAGCTGTTTGTTGACGGTACTCTAATATGCATGCCATCTGCTACAAAAGTAATCACGCTTCTGGGACAACTTATGGAATGTTGAGTCAAATTAAAACTTTTTCTTTTTTTATTCCCTTAGTGCATGGACAAATTGGTAAGTCATATTTTCTAGCAATAAATCATCTAAAGATAATTATGTCAATGATGGCATGATGGTTCAGTTTATTAGATAGCATCAGTATTTGTCTGGATCCATGGGAAGCGACGCTTGTAGATTATCATTGTGACAACGTGGTGTCAATGTAATTTTATGAAAGCGTGTTTCACATCGGCAGTAGATATATTTATATATAACAAATCGTAAGTGGGTCAAACTGGAGTACAACAAAAAACTATCGGTTTTACGCTATATTCATAAGAAAAAATGAAGATAAACCATCGCCTACAAAAGAATATATTCATGCTATTGCCTTATCCCGTTGGAAATGTTCTCTCAGAGAGCAGATGTGTGTTGTCTGTCAAAGACAAGCCCACTGTAAACAACGGGTAGCACTATTGGCGAGCGTTTTCCATGGGAGAAATAAACATTAGATTTAGTCAGCCAGAGAGATGGATTAGTTTTTTGTTTGTATTGATATAAAGAACGGAGCAAAAAAGACAAAACACAACCCAACAATTTAAAACAAAAAAAAGCGAAACATTTTGATTGTAGTTTATTCAGTCACAGAATTTCATCCTGACAACCATTTGCAATATTATCCTGATCATGTCGCTTTGTACGTTACGAGTTCCATAGCTAACCCAATTTTTCTTGTATCAAGAAACTTGTCAAAACTTATTTAATGAAAACCAGTGTTGTGTACCTCAACCTAAGCTATACAATTCTCTCATCGGATCCTAATTGTTGATGTTGTTTTTTTTTTGTTGCCGATCGTTGTAGTCTTCTGGAGAACGACATGAAAAAACAATACAAACAAGAAGACATAATGTCAATTACAAGCTTTGTTAGTTGTGAACCCAACTCTCATATATACGCAGATATGAAAATAAAATATGTTACCTGTAATAAATGCAAACAAGTTCTCAGCCTGTTCTAGTATAATAAAGATATATGTAGTAGCAACACAAACTGATGTATCTGTAGTATGCATTATCAGATACGCCCATGACTAAACCATTATAATTATATTAATTAAGATTACACTCTCAAAAAGGGATAGGGGCCCCGGCCGGCGGAGTGGTCTTAAACGCTTTCTGTTTTTCATCAGTGACATGTCAAATATGTATGCGTTGGTTTCGAGAATCAGGCTTATTAGCAGCTACAATTTCGTCGGTAATTCTTATGCTGGACGCCATTTACATCTTACCGTGTGCTGACAAAATACATGTTGCTGTTGTCTTTTTACTACAGGAAGGTGTAGAGAAAACCTTGGTGGTAATATGATGGAATTTGGGTTCAGGTGATGTTTGTCTCACTAGGAAAATCAGAAGACGTAATTTAGCATTGGTTAGTTGCTGCAGGACCTGACATTGTCGACGGGTTAGAATTCTACTCTTGAATTGCGTCTTAGTTTTAACGGATGTTATCATGATAATGCGTTACTTTCATTTCAAGCACCAGTCGTAGTGCAAGCAGAAATTGCGTGAACATGTTTTGAGAGGATTTATGCACTTCAATTATTCATTGTTATTACAAGGTAGTCATACACTTTGGGACAAAGTAACGATTATGGAAATATTGTGATTGAGTCTAGGAAAGTTTTGATTATATATCATTATATTTTTGCAATACATCAGGACGGTTTCCACATGAAACCATTCTAGACTAGTGGCACATCAGCACATTAAATTGATCTTCATTACCAGCAACAATGTAACACAAGGATCAAGTGCATAACATAATGAAATATACTCAACACTATTAGTTCATTCGCAAATACAAATACCGATATTATGTTGCTTCAGTGAAACAAATTTGAGGCGTACGAAAAGTACATCCTGCAGTGAGATATGGATATTTATGTACAACGTTAGTGTCTTCATAATACCACAGACGTCACACACTAGGATAATAATATCCTGCCATGCTCCAGCCGCTTGTAAATCAAGTCATCCCTAAGTACCTAGATGTACCAACATAATCATCTGTTCATACTGATTAAACATTGGACGTTTAAATCCCCATCACTCGCACTCCTTGACTTTCGCAGTAAAGTTAATTTGTGTATTATTTTGAAAGAAATAGTGTAGTTTCAAGTTAAAGGGATAAGGCAAGCTTTTGTTTGATACATACGCGTATCCATGATTTAATATAGGTTAATGTGAATACTAGTGATATCACTACTGCTTGCCCGTTCTACAATAATCTACCCACATCAATTATGGTGTCATAACTTTGCACCCTTGAAAATTATCGGTCCAATAACGAAGCATATGATAACGTTAAAACCAATCGTTTACAGTGGTTGCTATTTCTTTTCTATTTCCTTTTTATTAATCATAATTCATCAATAATACAGCTACACTTGCATGACTACTATTCCGATGTTTGACTATTGATCTTCGTAGGAATTTGGAAGTTGCTGACCAGGACTACAACCTCGAAAACAGTGTTGACCATGCAATGACTCTTCGAGTGAGAATACATACATTTGTGTTTTCTCTTGCAATACGTTAAGGCATGTTGAATGCATAGATGTGTAAACTGAGTGTTAATGCTCACTCATTTTCAAGCAGCAAGAATAAGTGTAATTGAATGAAAATTAATGCAATTGACAATCGTGATAGCTGTAACTGCTTGCTATGCTATAATTATAGCAATTATCAAAAACTTGAACCTGCCGCTTTTTGTGTACAGGTAGAAGCATGCGTTGTACAGGTTACACTTTCCGTTCTTTATTAATATATCTAATTGGCTTCAATCTAATTTAAGTCAATAAATTGTCGAAGGCACTGAAATAACAAATGACCATATTACAAGCACTTCTTTTTTTCATCTTTACGTAACACAAATGTCTGTCACAGAATTATGCAAAAATAACTTGGTTTTCCCTTGGAACTATTCGACTATTTTTCGTTGTACATGCTTACAACGTTATCTAGGGTGAACAAGTGGTTTTTTTCCAGGTAAGCGATCGTACTAACATGTATCTCGCCGGAAATTACTAATGACGAGGCACATTAAAAGCATGATATGCACGGGTATTTTACCCTGACTATGACTCACTCTCTAACGGATATAAGGAAGATCAATTTCGAACCGACACACTGGTTGTTTTGGATCTCGTCAAGGAGTGTACGCTCTCCATTGTGCTCTCCAGCCATATGGGTAAGTGTTAAATTTATATTTCATTTATATATAAGCTTATTCAGTTTGTAATGTCATATCGTGTAAAGATGCATTTATTACAACGCAGATTTGAAACGTTGTTAACTTTGAATTTCAAGTTGCTATTAGAGTTTAATGTATTAGCATATATCTAGAGAATTTTCAGAACCCATTATTATGACCAGTTTGGTTTTATTGTAGCCGACTAGAGCGGACTAGAGCTGTCTGAAGCTGTCTAGAGCGGCTTAGAGCTGTCTGGAGTTTCCAGAGTATTTAGGGTTGCGTGCTGTTGATAGGTATGTATGTATGTACGTATTTCTGTACATGTGGTGGAGTCACGGATGTAGACGTAGCTAATTCAAGGGTGCTGTATGCTGTCTGTACGTGTGTATACGTATGACTGTACATGTGGTGGATCCGTGAAGTGTGCGAGCGGCCGATAAAAGTGTGGGCCAAACCAAGGACTCGGTGACACTGTGCGGCTCATCAGTTTTTGAATCGTACAAGAAGCAAATGTTTGTTCCAATTGTTGTTTGAATTGGGTACATTTTCAAGTTCATGATATTAATTTGAATCTTAGTTGTATTCCAGGAGATTATGTTAATCTCACTTACAGTGCATAACATTATTCGGAACACATTTGAATACCTTGAGATTATTTTAATCTTAATCGTAGTCCATACGTGAGATAATGTGAATCTCTCTTACAGTGCATAATATTATTTGAAACGTATATATAGTCCATAAGGTTTCTTGAATCTGTATTTCATATTGAATTCATATCTTTGGTTTATTTTCAATATGTGAATGTTTGCTTAGAGTGATTGGATCAATCGTATGTTGAGAACGTGAGAGAATCATTGTATTTATACACCATATAGTTTTCTTTATTAATTCATTTCATAAATTTCCATATTTGACACATTGTGTTTGTGTTATTCCTTTAATCCAAAGGCAAGTGTGTTAACATGTCCTGTTATAAATATCCGCGTCCCATTGACTTGATTTGATTATGTTGACTTTGCTAGTTGAGTGTTCGTTCTTATGCCAGTATATTATTCCTTAGTAGTAATATGGGGTTGTATAGCGACCGTTTTAATCTCAGTCAAAAAGGTTGTGGGCACCAATGGCGACAAAGTTTTATAAAACCCAGTGGCACGTATAGTAAAAAGGGGTATTTAACATAGGGAATATTGGGTTTCTATAGTGACAAGGGAAAGTGAGGCTGTTTGAAGTGAGGTCACGGTACTGAATATTGGTTACAGTGTGGCAAGGGGCTCACCTCAATCGAACCAAACCGCGGAAAAAGAAAACAGTACGCTTGGTGGAACATAGACATACATAACATATATACAACATTCAGACATAGATTGATGAACCTCAATCTATCGTACGTTAACTAGAAAAACTGACTAAAAATATTTTAGGCAACAAGAGCAGATCAAAACGGGTTGAGTTTTATCACCAATCCTTGAACGCGTTACAAAATTAAATCACAGTGTGGAGTCTGTCTTCCATTCCGAAGAGAGCTGCATGTGACGTCATATTCCCTATATAGGTGCGCGTTCTTCTGTGCGCAGTGAATAAATGCGATAGAGTTTTCAAGCATAACAGAAACCAAGAAGAAAATAAATTGGGTTTCACCAGCCGTGGAGACGAAAAGTGATTGTATAGCAGCAGCTACAGAGGTCAACACAGCCTTACTTCCAAAAGAAACCGATTTTAATTGGGATTTAGTTGAATTTTTTCTTTCCTCTTCGTTAGAATTAGTTCCGGTACCAGTATCATCACCACCTTCTCCTACTTTACCACAAGTCAATGATTTGAAACAAATACAGAAGTACAAATTGGGAGACATTTTACATCAGAAAGAAGCAGAACAAGCCTTTCACCTTCAATAGTAACAGCGAGAAGAAGAGACAAGAATTAAACGACAGGAAGAAGCAGCAGAGAAGTAACATGGTCTAAGAGAGAAGAAGGACAATACAATTCAAACGGCGACACTACTATTAAATCTTTTGTCAGAGTCAAGGAGTCTGAAAGAAATATATAAGATTTTTTTATTACGACCCAAGATAAAAAATAAACATTACTGAGCCAACATGCCAACCCTGCTGATGCACCTGAGATAACACCCCTAGTGATTTATTCTGAATCATTGATAAGAGCGTGTCCAGAAGTAGGTCTTGGCCGTGACAAATGCTTAAGACAGTTAAAGCTGATTACTTCCCGTTCCTGAGTTATTTTTGGTATTAAAAAAAAACACTCAACGGTCCATTTCAGAGCCACCCACTTATCTTGACAAGAGATAGCATTCCTTTTGCCAGAATCAATTAAAACTCGAGATGCTTTTTTGCCCAATGATGTACGTGTGTGAATGAGTGAGGGTAGGTCCATATTCTAAAAATTCAAAACCAAGAGACACTTACGTTTCATGTCTGGTCTATTCTGGTACAATGTTTACAATCCAATTCAAAACATAGCACTTTAAAACGTTGATAACTTCTTCTGTTTCTTTTTGGACTCTGTTTTTTTAAATTTCTTCAATTCTACATGTTTTACCTTTTCTACGTCCTCCATTCGCTTCTTCTTTTCTTTTCTTTTTTTCTCTTTCTGGACGTGTCGTGGTTCTTCGTGTTTCGCTTTCCCCTGTTTGTTAGGGCATTCTCATGACGATTGTCCGTTATTGGGACAACGATAACATTTAGCTTGACTTTTGTCTCTTCAGACACCTGTCTTGCTATTTAGATGGATAGCAAGTATTTTGACTTTTGTCTCGAAATGAGGGGAAGTAGCCAGTCAGCTTGTCTGAAGAAAATGTTCGTAGGACTGTGTTGGCTGTTTCATTGTTCTGGTCGGTTTGAGAGTGAAATGATAACTGGGACGTAAGACCTTACCCTTTATATCTGTAATACCTTGCTATGGCATTAATATAGGGACCCATGGCGTTCAAAATGTAGTCATTTGACGTTTTGCAGTCAAGATGAAACGACTGAATCATTTCGTGGAGAAAGCAAACGAAGCAAGAGGCAGAAACGTGATTCACGCCTAGCACAGTAGCTGAAGTCTTGGCTCAAGTTCATGTCAGCGATTTTTAAGATGACTTACGTGAGCCCGAATCCAGACACGGAGAGTCTGTCTCCAACCAAAGTTCACCAGTAAACCCTGACAATTGCTATCACATTCGAGAGCGCGAAAAGGCTTCTCTAGAAAATTTAGAACTACGGCTTACATGTACACTGTAAAGTTTTCAAGTCCGAAGTCTCCCACTTGGATCGAATTTAGCAGCCATGCAGAACTCACACCTACCAAAGTCATCGACACTATTCAACACTACTAATGTGCCTCTTCCACAAGGAACATGACGCAAAAGGTGTTATTGGTGGACAATCTACGTAGCAGCAAGCGTAGCCTTCTCCAAAGTAACTACACTCAAGACCAGATGTAATTAGCTCTTGCAATCGTGGTTGGACGAACGTATGGGGCCAGGAACGACACGGCATAATATAAAAGAGGCTGGAAAACTATTCACAAATCGATCCTAGCAAAACAAAGATGTGAAGCAGACTATCGACAACGAAGTAAACATTCTGAGCCCCTATTTGATACGCCACTGGCGGTGGTTGTCCGCGAGAAAAGCGGAGTGATGGCAGCAGGAGATTGGGTGCGCATACGCAAAACCAAACTCACTTTCGACAAAGGTTACTGACCAAATTGGACTTTCGAATAGTTTCGTGTCGCTGGACGAGTGCGTGGCAGTCATCTTGTCGTCTATAAATTAGAAAACCTGAAAGGGGAAGTGTTAAAAGGACCGATCTACTTTTCGGAGTTACAACGAGAGGCCGAAAAAGAAGAGTAATTGTACGACTTGAAAGCCTTCTTGGAAGAAGAACCACTAAAGTGAATTTGTACAACCTTATTATATGTCAGTCAGTAAGTAGTATTTGGACACTGTCACTTTTTCTATAAAAGGTGATCTAGAACAAAATATTCCGTTCTCGAAAGGGAAAGTCAAGGTCAAACTCCATTTTCAAAAACGAATATCCAACAACTCGTAAATCTTGTTTCATCTGTATCGATGTGTTTCTCGACAGCGAGGACATGATTTAGGACCCCGTGTTGAAACCGATGGTAACTCGAGCATTGTACGCACGGCAAAGAAAGTCTCCAAACTGTCATCATCGACAAACAAAACCCAAACGAAGCGTTCTTGAAAGCAGGTTAAAATGACTTGCTGCAAACGGGTAAAGACATTTTGGGTCGTCGAAAATCTATAAATGCACTGGACTCTGCCGAGTTAGACAAACCTGCTTCACTGATGCCACTGCAAGGACAGGACAGAAAGAGACTACAAAAACTCCCCTTCAGAAGCCTTCATACCCTCAGAGCCACAAAGACTAAGAAACGAAGAACCATCCGAGACTTAGACGTTTCTGATTATTGACAAACAGAGACAGACAATTATGCACCGAGAATATTGCGCCTGTTCCAAGTCGGAACAGGATCTGTTTGACGATGCAAGAATCCCAGTAGGTAGGATTTCATCCCGTTGCCCCTGTTAAAACACAGGATCAGACACCATCGAGTTTCGAATAAAATGACAGCCCAAATATTACATTGATATGAATACCTGTTACCTGTACTTGAACGTCAAAGTGAACGATACGGATAAAACCGAAATAGAAGACTATGACAAGTATCACCCGTCACCAATATCTTGCATATCGTGTTCAGCTCAGTGGATTTATAATTGAATAACCAAAAGATCAGCAGTAGCTGGATACGTACCCTTATCGAGCGTACCTGAAAAATCTCTTGATTTACGGGAAAGAGGCCATGAACACTCATCCGGATGCTTTCATGATATGTAAACCTCATATGCCAGGCAAATGTAAAAGCCTAGATGACCGAAATACGGGGTTGAAAGAACGTATGAATAAAGTCAAAGCAAGCTGTAGTTTAGAACAGAATAATCGTTTGCATTTGGACATGTGGTTGCAAGAGAAGTATTAGCTGAACGGGGCGGAGGTCAACCGGAGACTGAATCGTAGCAGGCTTGCTTATCACATGGTGTCTGACACTGATGTGACATATTAAAAAAGCATCATCCATTAAGCTAGTCTTTACGAGCGACGTGTGGAAGTGTTACCTAAATTGGGAAACGACATCAGTCACACTTTGTGCAGAACGACAGCCAAGTATCCGGTACGAAACGTGGACGTAAACTCTGTCATCGTTCCTGCTGAACAGCGATCCATGATCGAAGATCAACTGTTCCAGGTTCAGTTACTCAAAAGTTTAAGCATTGGTATCGTCCAGAATTCAGACTTCAACGGAGCTTGGGAGGAAAATCCTCTCGAGTTTGACCACTTCGACGCGTCCAAGATCGAAGTCAGTCGCGATTGCAAGACACTGTGCATCATACTCTTCTAACGTGGCTTTGACAATAAGACTTACTTGAGATTGTACTTGTCCCTGTACGAAGCAACCGGACAGTGTGGGACCAACTCCAGCTAGGGTATTACATACAATGAGTATGCAGGGGGGCTATGCTTTGTGAGCTTTAGATTTCATTCCAGACATAGGCAGCTACGAGGGCTATTTCCACTTTATAAAATACGACAAGATTCGTGTGGAACTTCAGTTTAAAGCACAGCTGAAGAAGACAACGAACGTCATCCTGGATGCCGAATTTTGTAATTCGATAGAAATCAAAAGTTAGAGCGATGTCATTCTAGACTATTAGTAGATGCAATGGAAGACTGTAATCCCTCTTTGCATATTGGAGAATCTTTGGAAATGGAATAGGAGGATACATTGGAAGCATAACCCCAATACAAAGACAAAAATGACATAGTTATGAGGTCCATATGGTCATAACAAGAACAACAATTAGTGAGATTTCCAAACCACCTTGCGGATAAAATTACGGAATTTATCAAGAAAGATTGCTATGGATGTCAACACGATTATCACAGTCAAATTAAACACGAAAAATGAAGTCTCATCTCTAAAGAAGCTGTGCTATATCAGTGGTATAAAACTTGCGTGATCATTCCTCCTCCATTGACGACTCTAGAGATCCAGCACATCGAAGCTCTCTTGTCTCGGAATGCAGAGACGAAGGGAAGAAAAGGTTACTTGTCAGAGATTTTCAAGCAAAACGTTCGGATTTAATTAATGGCTTATGATTACCTGTGTAAAAACCAGACAAAACAAAACAACATTAGAAATGTATACCTTTATTATATTTTGAACCACAGTTTGTACACAACTTCTTGTAATCCTGTCTTGTGTGTTAAAGTGGAAGTGTCTCATCGCAAACCTCAATACCATCACGCTTATGTTACCAAGACGAATGACGGTCCTATCCCTGGAACCCACTGGGTAGCCGTCCACGTTCTGTGTGATGATTGTTTGGAGTAATTTGATTCGCATGGATTGCTACCTTAGGAAGAAGATATAATTGACTTTATGAGAAGAAATTCCCAGACGATACGATTCAATAATGTTAAATTACAAGGCACATATTTCATGGTGTATGGACAATATTCTGTGTATTTTCTTCATAAAAGCATTCTTGACTATTCTTTAGAACCTTTAGTGACTTATTTTGATGGTCACTCTTCTAGGAAGAATGACAAAATCGATGGTTTTGTGACCGTTATGGATATATTTTGTCCATAGCAAGGAAACGTAGTGTACGCCAATGGCCCAAAGATTTCCATCAGTGGACACTTAGCTTAACTGTACAATCTTGTTGTCAACCTTGTCAAAATAGTTTGTTATTAAGCTAAGCAGTCTGCAGTCTGACTATCCTTTGTTGACTCATTCTCCTTTGAACATGCTATCTAAGTTAGCTAGACTATACGAAGAATTTGCACCGCATCAGGCAAAGCCTGATACCCAAGTCTGAAGACATAGAGAATGTCAGTATCCTGAAAGTGGTCGAAGACCTGATAAGAGAGGTCTTCAGAGAGGAAATAAAGAAAGAGCAAGAAGAGTGGACGGAGAAGTACAGCGGGAACCAGACATAGGATTTGGTGACTGACGTGTAGACACAAAATTATTCTCCTTATCTGTCCTAAAATGCAGGCCCTATGGGATAGATTGCCGACAGACGGGGACGCAATCTTATCATAACTCCACGTCCACAAAAACAGGCCTTTTTAGGGCTACCACAATACTCTAGAAAAGACATAGTAGTTCAATTGCCAATTGTATGTTAGTAATTTAAAAATTGGAAGTGTATCTATAAGCACTTCGTTTTATTTTATGTTTTATGTAAAAATTGAAGTGTGTTTATAGGCACTTCGATTCTGTATGTCTGTATGTGTTTGTTTTTGTAGTTAGTGATTGCTAGTAAAACGTGAGTGTGTGTTTCTTTTAGGTCCTGGCGTTCCATGTTGTTTGTGATGAAATGGGTCTTTACGTTTTTGTAATGGGGATGTTTTCATTCACGTCCGCGTTTAACAAATATAAAGCGAATGGGTTCGTAAGTCTGGCTACCTGTTGATAATTCACCAACTGAAAAAAGTTGAGCAGTCTCATCAAGCTTCTTGAACAACAGATGCACCTAGAATATGCCAGGCGTCTCCTGGAAGAGCTGGCCAATGAGGCAATCCAGTAAGGAGCAAGAACTGAAGAGGAGGAGGAGCAGAGGGGAAAAAGTAGAAAGATAAGAAATAAAGAATCCTGCCTCACTTAATGCTAAGGCCTCTATGTAAGGTCAAAGAGAAGGAGGGAAGTCTTCACTATCGGTCAGAGTTAAAAAAATGGATGATTAGGCCACTCATGTTTCTGCTGTGCCCAACTTGGGAAGTGCCAGCATTATATTGGTGCATCTGGAATTCAAAACAACAGTCCTGCATATAGATACCCCAATATCCTATAAATATTCATTTTGCCAATTTGTGTAAATGTGGTGTAGTGTGACTCACTCAATCTCATGAGACTGTATGTGTGTGTGCGTTTGTGTGTGTTTGTGTGTGTTTGTATGAGTTAGCGTACGTCTGTGTGCGTAGTAGACATTGTGTTTTTACTCTTTCCGTGTGCGGATAATAGATATTGTGGTTTGTTGTTTTTATATAACAGTTTTTTTATTCCAGTATGTGGATAATATATTTGTGATTTTTTTTTCTTTCCATGTATGGATAGTGGATTTGGGGTTTGTATGGATTAGCGTACTTTGTGTGGTTAGGAGATAATATGTGAAGTGAATTATATAAACGGATGCATTCATCATTCGCGCCATTCAACATTGAATACATCAAGATGGTTACAGAAAGCCTTAACAAGATGAAGTAGCTCCAATATTGCATAGACAATTTGGGGATGATATAGGAGATTTGGTTAAACTGGGTGACGATTTTATTCTTATCGGCCTCATCGAGTGAAGATGGAAATAAGCAACTTAAGAAAGTCTAAGGAAATGGTAATAATCTCCTTATAGATGAAAAACAAGAGAATGGGGATGAAGAGGGCAGAAAACAAGTGAGAAAACTGAATAATAATTTTAAAAAAAGAGGATAAGGAGAAGAGGGAGAAAGATGAAGAGAATAAAAACAGGAGGAGGAAAAGATGAAAGAAAGAAGACGACGACATCAGTAACAAAACTCAGAAGATGGAGGAAAAAAATAAACTAGAAGAACAAGGAGAAGAAGATAAAACCCAAAGGCCTTTTTCAGAGGACTCATATGCCTCTAAAAGATTTGTTTGATTGCCTAAATAAAATTAAGTCAGTTTTATACTTAAAGTATGATAGAATTATGGTCATCAATATATGTCTGTGTATTGTATATATTGTATATGTATATGTTCCGCTAAGCTTTCTATGTTTTCTTTCGATGTTTCGTCCGACTGAGGACAGCCCGTTGCCACATTGTTACCAATCTTCACTACCATGACGTCACCTCTCATGTCCCGTTCATATTGTCCATATACGACAACGTCACTTTCCCTTGTCGCTATACAGGCACAATATTCCCTATGTTTAATTCCCCTTGTCGCTATACGTGTCAAAGGGGTCTGTAAACGTCTTGTCGCCATACGTGCCCACGACTATTGTTGCTGTACAGCACCCTATTAATACTTTCCATCCATGTGTGTTTGTGTGTGTGTATGTGTGTGTGTGTGTGTGTGTTTGTGTGTGTGTGGTTTGGATTTTTAACGTAGCTTTAAAACAATATTCAGTCATATCGCTACGATGTCTACGATGTCTGCATTGTGACAGTTTATAGTGATGTGTAGCTCTGGGGCATCATGCCGCAGACATGTAGCATGATGTCCCACCCATTCACATTATCCCGACACCAGGCCGTCCAGTACTAACACTAACCTCTTGATGCTGAACGCCGAGCGATGTAGGTGTTAGTACCATTGCTTTAAGTGTTAGGTATGACTCGTCCGGGGATCTAAAACAAGACCTCCCGCATCCGAAGAGGACGTTCTAACTACTAGACCACCTGAGGGGTTGATGGGGTATGTAAAAACCTTGTTGCTATAAGTGGCCACGACCATTTTATCTCCGATTGTTGCGGTACAGCACCTTATTAGTACTTTCCATCCATGTATATATCTGATTAATAATTCAACGTTTCCTCGTCTTTCAGCCAATATAAAACTTTCAGCCAATACACTCTGTGTGAGTGCGTGAGTGTAGGTCCATTTTCTAAAAATCAAAACCATGGTGCCAACTTCTTTACCACACGTTGAAGATTTTTACACAGAGACGGAAAGAAGAATTGGAGATATTTTTACAACAGCAGAAGTAAGCATAACAAGATTTTCTCTTTCATCAACAACAGCGAGAAGAAGTAGAAGAGGCACGAAGGAAACGACTGGAAGAAGTAGCGGAGACGAAACGAGGTTAAGGAGAAAAGGAGAATAGTGAAAACCAAACGGTAGCGGTACTTTTAGACATTTTAGTTAAGTGTCTCAAACAAATTACTTCTTTATTACGCCGAAGAGAAAAAGACCTTCCCGAGCTACAACTCAGTGATGTTACTACCCCTGCGGTACGACCCCACGTGATTTCTTCCAAATCATCATCGAGAGGAGCCAATCAAGAAGTAGGCCTTGGCTTTGGCAAAGGCTTATGGAAGCTAAATACGGTTACGTCCCGTTCCTGGGTTTGCTTTTTAAACAAACAAATACCCAACGGTCCTTATCACAACCACACACTTCTCTCGAAAAGAAATATTATTTCAGTTGCCAAAATCATTTAAAACTCAAAGGTCTTTTTCACCCCTGATGTCCGTGTGTGAGTGCGTAAGTGTAGGTCCATTTTCTAAAAACCCAAATCAACAGGCACTTACGTTTTCTGTCTGTTCTATTCTGGTACAAATTTTACAGTCCAATGCACAACACAACACAACGCTTTAAAATGTTCATAGACTTCTTCTGTGTTTGTGTTCACTCTCTCTGTTTCTTGAATTTCTTCACTCATATAAGTTTTCTCTCCTCTTCCTCCTCACTTTCTCCTCTTCTTTTTGTCTGCTCATTTTTCTCTTCCTGCACATGTCTGTGTTCTTCCTTTGGAGAGTGTACCTGTTCTTCCTGTTCGGAATGTCTCTCTTCTTCTTGCTCGTGTTGTTTATTAGAGCATTATAAAGACCAATGTCATTTTTCTTGACACCGATAACAGGTATATTGACTTTTGTTTCTTCTAGAACCTGTTTTGCTTGTTTGACGGTATGAACACTCTCCATACCATTGTCCTTTCTTCTTACAGATATAGTGAGTATCTTGACTTTTATCTCGAAAGGAGGGTGAGTAGTCTGTCGGCTTGTCTGAAATTGTCTTATGACACCTCGCAAAGCTCTGATCAGAAGTTTGATCTGTGTTGGCTCCTGAATCGTTCTGCTCCGTTGGAGAGTAAAATGAATATTCAAAGGAAAGACACACACCCTTTATATATACGTTGGTCTGACAGAAAGTGACCCATATCGTTTAAAATGCAGTCATTTAACTTTTTCAATCAAGATGAAACGATAGCTTCATATCGCAGAGAAAGGTGACGAAGTTAAGAGGCAAAAATGTGATTTATCGCCTCGTACAGTAGGTGAAGGCCTGGCACATATTCATGCCAGTGATTTTGAGGATGACGCGAGTGAACCAGAATCTAGACCCAGAGATTCTACACGCAACCAAAGTTCACCACCATTATTAATCCCTTAAAACTACTATCACATTCGAGAGACGGAAAAGCGCTCCTCTAAAAAAAAATAGAACTACGGCTTACACGTACTTGGTGAAGTTTAAAGATTTCAAGTACAATATACCACTGGAGAAAGAAGAGGGCTTCATCACCGAGGTGTGGGATTCCTTGTTAACCACACTGAAATGAAAATGTGAAGCCAAAAAAGACGATCGCTTGAGACTTTCCATTCATCACGATAGATTGACGTCCCCCGTTTGGATCGAGTTTAGTAGTAGTTCAGCAAAACTAACACCTTTCAAAGTCATCGACAAGATCGGTACGTACAACAATCCAACGATAAGTTTCATATCATCGGTGGAAAATCGACATTGTTCGTGACCATCGTGTATCTTCCCCATAAAGAAGGACGCAAAAAGGTATTATTGGTGGACGACCTTCATAGCACCAGAAAGAGCCTCGTCCGAATGAACAATCCTCAAGACCAGATGTATTAAGCCCGGACCACTGTAGTGGGACGAACGTATGTCGACAAGAACGACACGTTAGAATGGAAAAGAGCCTGGAAAACTATTCGACGATCGAATCGAGACAAACAACGAACAAAAGCAGCAAGCGGGGCTATCAAAGACACGCACTGTAGCATTCCTGAAAAACAAAAAATTCAAGATGTCCTAGTTCCACTCTACACATGGAAAATGCACCCTCAAGAAGTGCTCGGACCTCTGTTGTTTCAAGGCAAATATGTCAAAAGACGGAAAATACATTCACGTCTATCATCAGGATGAACATGTCGATACCATTACCAGCATCACCACATGCTTTGGATATGGTTATTATTGTGAGAATTGTGACTAAGGCTATAACAATCGAGAGCAAGACAAGCATTGTGGATCGAAATGCTCAGGATGTTTGGCCAATCAATCCTATTTGGACGAAGGACAAGAACAAGTTCACTGCCCTGCTTGTTAACGCACTTTTGTCAGTCCAACCTGTTACCAACAACATCTGAAGACACAAGTTCACAGCAGAAAGGTGCTTGTCAACTGCTTGAGTGTGCCCTACTTGTGGACAAGGTATACATAGCAATAATGCCAAGGCACACGTATGTTCATGAAAGAAACGATGTCACATTTGTCACCAAACTGTGGATTTGGAACACCAGTGCTACATTTAAAATTACCTTTCCAAACATCAAGACAAGGACGATGACCAGAGGAAAAGGAATTTCATATCGAATGCATGCTAGAGACTGGCATTCATATTCTTATTTCCTATGCGGCTCATCGAGCGTGCGAGACGTGCATCCAAGATCCCATCTTTAGTCATTGCCCTCACTGCAGCAAGATTCATATAGGCCATGAAAACATATTTCGGGGGTCTAACACACGGGTCGTTTTCGCATGATGGATCATATACCCCATCGACGAAACGTGGAGCCAAGATGGCATCGAACGTTACGGAGATTGTCATCGCCAAGCCACGATGATGACTCACAATTTCTCCGGATACGATGTAGAGTTTCGTTTGAGATAATATACGGAACAAGGCAGCGAACGTCAGAAAGTGACTTTGAACGGAGACAAATTCATTTTCATGCAATTGGGAAAAGTAGTTTAAAGATTATATGTGTTACTTGGCCATGGCAATGAGTCCAATGCCTAAAACGTTTGGAATGAGAGAAATGGCCAAAGGTTATTTTCCGAACTTTTCCAATACCAAAGTCAATCAACAGAGCGTTCTAAATCATTTGCCTGAGGCTCACGACTACGACCCCGACAACATGCGTACTGAACAACGAGAAGCTTTCTACGCTTGGTACCAGGATCACGGCACGGACTCTTTCAATTTTCAGGAAGAAATGTTAAATTATTGTCGTTCCGACGTTTACATTTTACGACGATGCTGTGGAAAATTTCCAGAACTGTTCATGGAACACGGTGGGATCGATCCTTTGAAAGAATGCTGCACCATTGCGAAAGCATATTTCATAGTGTACTGCCACGGCTTCACGCCTGAAAACACCAATGCTATCATCAGCCCTCAAACGACTAACTTTGTCAAACGTCAGTAATCGGTCAAAGCCCTACGCTAGCTACATTACGTTTGTGACAAGGAAGACAAATGGATCCAGCACGCACGCAATAAAGGAGGCGAAAAGACCATCGGAACGTATTCCGTGGATGACTGGGACTTAGAAAACCCCAAGATCGTGTACGAGTTTAACGGATGTTTGTTTTCACGGATGTCCCCTCTGTTACCCTGAACGTGGTACTAAAAACCAGGATAGTTTCTACGGATGAAGGACAAATTCCACCTATTTGTTGTACCACGCCGACGAAGAAGAAAACGGAGAAGAAATCAAATACTTGGACGTGTGTTCGCTGTATCCTAACGTGTGCAAATATTGTCGGCTTCCTTCAGGGAACCTGCAATTGTTGACGGAACACATTGACTTGGACAACATTCCACAGTACGAAGGCTTGATCAAGTGCAGTCTTAACATCCCGTGTTATATCACCATTGCCAAGGAAAACTGGTGTTCGCTTGTGCCGTACATGCCGAAACGTGTAACCAAGAAAAACCTTGTCAGCACACGCAGGAAAAACGTGGGTCAGCGTAGAATTGTTCAAAGCTCTGGACCTAGGATACCAAAAGTCTAGGAAATTTACCACTTTCCCACGACAGTAGAGTACCACTTAGTAGTCAGGAAGGCATTTTCGCACACTACGTTGATGACTTTTTGAAACTGAAACAAGAAGCTAGCGGCTATCCTTCCTTGTGCCACTCTCCCGAAGACCAAAAGAAATTAAAAGATAAAAACTTGGAGCAGGAAGGTATCACTTTAGACCACATCGAGAAATCGAGAGCAGGCGATCATTTGACAAAGTGCTGTTAAATGAAAATAAATGTATTGCTTCTGACAAAATAGAGGCATAAAACAGGCTACCATGCCACAACCTTTATCACTCGTTATACAACAGATTCCATGGAAGGAAATCAATGAGACTATTCAAACAGTGGAAGATTATCAACACTTATTACGAGAACTGTTTCTATTAAATTGGGGTTGCCGTGTGGTGTGTGTCTTAGTGACTTGTTTTCTGGCACTTTGTTTACCAGCCGATTACTTTTAGACTTTTTTACGAACAGTACTTGCCACCAAATAAAACATGAACGTGGTTCCTCTAAATATCCACGAGAGACTCGGTCTGTTCAGAGCCATTTCATCGAGATACTTCTCGACTTTTACGTTAAAAAAGGAGTCGGCAACTTTTAGGTACCGAATATATGTATGACGATGTGTGTATAGCTTGTGACTTACACCCTCATTGGACAGATGTAGGTGACTGGAAAAATTTGGGTTTTGACGCTTGGTCCCAAGAAGTGGTCCATTATGTTCAAGAGTTATGATCCTCCATTCAAACGTCCAAGAAAAGATGTCACTTTTAAACCTGTGTAAGTGACAGTACCAGAAGAACCCGTCACCGAGTTCAAGCACTCACTTCAGGACAGGACTGTCATTGACATTCCGAAAAGATGATTCCGTGAGGACACGTGTGGCTGTACCCCATGTAGAGAATGTAAGATTATTACACACAGAATATAGGACATCTTGGTTACCAAAAACATGTTGTACAAAGACTTGTTTATATTCCAGTGTGATGGTTTTGATGTGTATTGTATTGTTGTATTTAACCATTTTGCTTTTATGCATTTTTGTATTTCGTTTGTTCCAGGTTAATCTGCACTAAACGTGTCCTGAAAAAGTATAAAAACTCTTGTGTGTCTGTCTTTGTGTCAAAAGTGGCATTCCTTGCACTATGGCTAACTAAGCTGTCTCTACTCCTTCTTCCTCTAATTTCAAAGTCATCGACGAACACTTAGATCGTGCCAGTTGGGAGGCCTTTTATCTTCATCCATTTAACATGTTAATTGCTGAACCTAGCGATTCAGACAAAACCGAATTTGTCAAATGTTATATCGAACATAAACATCATTTGATCGATCGTACTCCTCAACAAAGCGTGTGTTGTTACACAGAGTGGCAATTGGTGTGATACCTCTTGCAAGAAAGTCAAGGCGATTCCATCGTGTTTGTGAAAGGCATTCCTAACGAAGACGAGGAATCGTGTCTGACCCCACTCAAACCCATCTGGTCATTTTTGACGACATGTTAGGAGAAGACGAATAAGAAATTAAACTGTGATTTACGCGCAATGGGCATCTTCGTAATGCCAGTCTTTTTTTTTTACATTACTCACAATTTGTTTCAACAAAAAAAGTCCATGGCACCATCAGTCTCAATGCTCATTACGTGGTTTTGTTTAAATGTCCTCGAGATAAATAGCAAGTGCAAGTCTTAGCCAAACAGTTAGGAACTCCTTGACTAACTCATGCGTACGACGATGCATTTCAAACCCCACACGTCTTTTTACTCGTGGATTTAAAACCCACTACCCTCGATTATTTGCGATTTTGCACCCATCTGTTTCACCGCTGGTGTCAATACGGTGGGCCTGTCATTTACAAGTCCCCGTCATCGACTTATCCAAAAACAAATTTGTAAAAACCTCGTACATTTTGGGCTTGTCTCACACAGTGTCAACATGACGTCCCTTCAGTCTCATCTTCCCGTCAAATTGATTCGTGCGTTGTACGGCATCAATTACGAACAAAAATCCACAAATACATGCTCTTGTCTTAGAAGCAAGTCTCAGTGAAGTCTCACGATGGTTTACGGTGACAGCATGTCAATTACGGCAAGGTATCATTCACATTCCTCATCAAACCAAACGCTTTTTTGACAGGAACAAAGTAGCCTTGACGCAACATGCTGATCCCCGCATCGGCACTCAAACCAAAAAGCAAATCATTTTGAAACCCGGAGAGAGCGGTTCGATAGGAGGTGTCATCATTCGTTCGCTCTTAGAATGGGTTTCTAATTCCCCCAAAGGTCTCCCAAGGACAAAATATCAGGTCACAGACCCAGAAAAAGAGTAGCCTTCAGCCAAAAGCTTAAACTCAACAAGAGAGACACTTCGGCCATGACGCAACCTTACATTCGCAAACCACGACCTGCAGCGACGGTGACCAAACGCACTTTCGACAAAGGTTACTTACCCAGCTGAACCACCGCATTGTTTCGTGTCACTGGACGAGTGCATTGTCGTCATGATGTCGTTTATAATTTGGAAGACAGGAAGGGGAAGTGTTAAGGGAACGTCTTACTTGCCCGAGTTAGAATGTATGACCAGCAATGAAGCCGACGTTAGGACATCGAAAGCATTCTCGAACGAAGAACCCGAAAAGTGGGAAAACGCCGTGTCAAAGAAGTCAATGTACGTTGGAAAGTATATCCACCCACTTTTGATTCTTGGATCGACGCTTCGCAAGTCATGGACTAAAAAAGGAACTGACCATCATGCCCTTCCAAACAGCCTCAGCTACCCCTACCACTGCAGTGACCGCGTCTTCACCCGGGTCTTCCCTGCAAGATCTACAAAAACAATTCGTGTGGGTGTGGTGTAGAGAACGTGTGCCTAAAACGTGTATCCCCTTTTTCTGCCAAATCTTTGTTGTGTATTGTGTCCTCGGTGCTGCCATTGTCAATTTTAGTTTCCAACAAGGGCACAAAGAATTGTCGACTATTGTAATGAATAGTTGTATCGCTTACCTTCTTCCCAATCCTTCCCTGAAATACTTCTGGAACGGAAACAACGGGAACCTTGCGTCTAACGTCAGTCACCACTCCAACAACAACAACCACATTTTGGGAGGAGAAACTCCTCTGACGTCTAGTGATCCCTCGGACAGCAACATGCCTCTGGAATTATGAACAACAACAACCACGTTTACCTAACCTTAGCCAGTGACATTTCCATGGAGGTGTTAGTACACGGCCAAACCAATTAGAATACGTAAAGTCCATTGAGAAGTGGCTTTGGTATAAATAATTCAGCCAACACAAGTCCTCAATATCCTTCCAAATCAAAATGTGTTTGCTGTCGAAGTTCATGATGAACAAGTACAACAACACTTGATCAATTCAGTGTTTATCAAAGTCGAGTACAAAAAACAAAAACGTGTCACCCTTGAGTAACATCAAATATCCTGGTCGCCTACTGATGACATTTCCTGAGGGGAACAACGTGTTGTCCATTTTATTTTTTCTCGAACTGTTTGACATTTTGGGTGGGGCCATGGAGATGAGGAAGAGAGTAGAAGAAAAGGGCGAATTAGCAGTCATTTCCGACAATGATTATATTGCCAAGTTTTTTGTACCCCGGTAGAACTGAACCAATGACTGAATTTAATATTTGTGTACTCCTATGTGGTGGAGTACAACGTGGTGGGAAACACCTCCGTACCGTTACTTCATGTCATTCCTTTCAAAATGGATTCTACCACAAAAGCTGACGAAAAAGAGTGAAACACTTATCCGGTTCTCCGTGAATTTGTACATCCTCGCTATTTGCACGTCAGCAAGTCGTATTTTGACACTGTCTACCTTGCTATAAAAAGAGATATGGGATAAAATATTACATTCACCAAAGGGAAAGTCACGGTGAAACTCGAAAACGGTTATTTTGTTGTTGTTGTTGTTGTAAGGTTTAACGCCATTTTTCAGCACACGATAAGTAATACATGGCGGCCAATATTAATGGTGGAGGAAGAACCCGTAATATCCCCGGAAAGAACCACCGACCCTCGAGAAGCTACTAGCAATATTTCTCACATATCCACATTGGCCGAATCTGAGACTCGAACCAACACAGACAGAGGTGAGATGGCAGTAATCAGTAACGGAGAGTGCTTTAGAAAAACGGTTCTCTAACGACTCGTAAGTCATGTATTCTGAGTACCGAGGCGTCGCTCTACAGCGATGATATGGTTTAGGAGATATGTTGAAATCGGTCTATCGTTCGGTGGCCCCTCGGACCGATGGTTACACGAGGATTGCATGCCTTGAACGTTGCCGCTTTGACAAAAAGGCAAAACATTTCTCCAACATGTCATCAGTGACAAACAAAACACCAATTTAGCATCCTTGAGTGCAGGCAAACATTTCTTGCTGCAAACGGGCAAAGACAATATGGGCCAGCGATATACGCCTATAAAGGCTCTGGACGCTACTGAGTCGAGCATTTATGCTTCCCTGACGCCACAGCAAGAACAAAGCAGAAAGAGACGGCGAAGAAAACAACCTTCAGAAGCCTTCATACTCATAAAGCTAGAAAGACTAAGAAACGAAGAACCGTCCAAGACTTAGACATTTTGATTATTATATCACATAGACTATCAAAATGATGTACCGCGTGTATTGCGCCGGTTCTAAGTGGGAACTGAATCTGTTTGCCATGCCACACACTATGATAACAATGCAAGAGTCCTAATGGGTCGAATTTCATCCCGTTTCCTCTGTGAAGGACTCAGGATCAACTCCCATCGAGTTTGGAATCAAAGGTCAGCCGGAAGATTACATCAATCTGAATATCAGTTACTTGTACTTAAAAGTCAAAGTTCTCGATCCGAACGGAAATCCTATAGACACTGAGCCAGTAGCTCCCGTCAGCAACGTTATGCATTCCTTGTTCAGCTCAGTGGATTTGTACTTGAAAAACAAACTGGTCAGTAGCAGCCTGGATGCTTACCCTTATATAGCCTACCTGGAAAATCTACTGACGTACGGAAAAGAAGCAAAGAACACTCAGGCCAATTTAACAACGCTGAAGTGGGCATAACGAAAGACCACACAAAGGGAGTTATAGAACGGCGAAACAAATCAGACAACAATAGTTTAGAACAGGTGGATCGTTTTCATTTGGACATGTGGTTACAAGACAGGTATTTGCTGAACGGTGTCGATGTCCTCCTGAGACTGAATCGAAGCAGTACATTTGTCCATTTAATGGATGCAACTTATGACGCTTACAAAACCGAAGAGGCCAAACTTTACGTACGACGTATGGAAGTTTTGCCTAAAGTGGGAAACGATATCAGTCACACTTTAAGCAAAATGACTGCCAAGTAGCCGATAGGAAGTGAAAACGTTCACCATTCCCACGGGCCAGCAATCAATGATCGAAGATCATCTGTTAAAAGGGCAGTTACCCACACGTTTAATCCTTGATATCGTGAGCAACATGGGCTTCAACGGAATCAGGAATGAAAATCCTTTCCACTTTTATCACTACGACGTATCCGCGGTCGTAGTCAGTCACGATGGCAAGACCTTATGTACCAGACACTTCGAACCTAAGTTTGGTGACAAGAGGAATTATTTGAAGTCGTACTTGTCTCTCTACGAAGCAGCCGGACAGTTAGTAACCAACACAAGTCGTGGCAATATCGAGGATTATGCAGGATGCTACACTTTGTGGGATTTTGATTTCACTCCAGACCAAGGCAGCGACGAGGGACATTTCCACCCTATTAAATCCGGCTAGATTCGAGTAGTACGTCAGTTTGCTAAACATCAACCCAACGCAATGAACGTCCTTTTGTATGCCGAATTCGACAATACCATGTAGATCAATAGTTTGAGAGAAGTCATTTTAGACTGTTAGAAGCTATGGAAGACTATTTTCCCTCTCTGAACAGTGGAGAATCTTTGTCTTCAGATTATACCGTGGAAGCAGAACCCCAAGACAAAGAGGAAAAGGACATGGTGATGAAGTCCAGATAATTAGAACCAGAACATTTAGTCTCCTCGTTTGCCAAACACTTATACCGAATTGATCAAGAAAGATTGCTATGGATGTCAAAACGATCATCCCAGTAAAATTCAACACGATACATTTCTTCATCAGCTCATTCGTGGATATTCTTTATAACATTTAGTGATTTACTTTGATGATCACTCTTCTAGAAGGGATGACAAAGTAGATCGACGGTGTTGTGACCATTATGATTATATTTTGTCTTTAGCTAGGAAAGGTAGTGTAAAGCAATGGTTCAATGACTTCATATAGTGGAAGTCTAACTTCAGTTCACAACGTTGTCAACCATGTCCAAAATAGATAATTATTTGAAGAAAAAAATATTTGTTAGTTTATTGGATTGTTAATTTAAAACTGTGTTCATTGCTAATTGTTGATTGTTAGTTATTTAAATAAAAATGTTGTTTGGAAAAAGGCATATGCCGTTTGTTTGCCATTTGTATAATGAACCATGCTCTTTGACTTTTCTCTATCTCTCAAATCGAACTATTCTAACTTTCCGACTCTAAACAGTGAAGGGATGTTTTCTATCGCGTCCGCTCTTGAACCATATAAAGCGGATTTTCTCCAGTATGACCATCCATTGTTGACTAATCCTCCTATGAAGATGTGCTCAAGACTAGCCCAGATGAACGAAGCTTACGTGAATTTACATTGTGTCAGGCAAACCCTGATACCAACGCCTGAATAGAAAGAGAATGTCAGAATTTTGAAAGTAACTGAAGACCTGATCGAAGAGATCTTCAAAGAGGAAATCAAGAATGAAAAAGAAGAATACATACTTCAGAAACGGCAGAGGGAGCAGCAGCTACAGCAACATGAACCAGACAGAGGTTTTATCGACTGCCGTGTAGACACCAAAGAGTTCTCCTCTTTCCGAAGAAGCAGACCCTATCCTGTGGGAAAGCCTTCTGCCAGACGTGGAAGTTTTATCTTAGACAATAAAAGATTGCCATAACTCCTAGTCCACAAAAACAGCCATTTTCAGGGCTACCCGATACTCTAGAAAAGAGATACAAATTCAATTGCCAACGGTATGTTAGTAAGTAAGAAAAATATAGAAGGGTGTCTATAATCACTTCATTTCATTACCTTTGTTAGAAGTGAGCGTATAAGCACTTCGTTTTCAGTAGCTTGTGAAATGAGTAATTAACGCCAAAAGTAAAAACGTGAGCGAGTGTTTCTTTTAAGTCCGCGCGTTCCATGTTGTTTTGGGGTGATGGTATGTTCTTGTACATTTTGGTACCATTGGATGTTTTCCTTCACTTTCGTTCTTGACAAATATAAAAGGAACGCTCGTCAGTCTGGTTACTCATTGTGAACGAGACAGCTGTAAATAATGAGTAGCAGGATAATTAAATTGAATTAAAAATGCACCTGGCTATGGAGGCGATTGCAGAGGAAGCAAAGATAGAGAAGTAAGGGGAGGAGAGAAAAAGAAAGAAGC
This sequence comes from Sinohyriopsis cumingii, assembly GCA_028554795.2. NCBI lineage: Eukaryota > Metazoa > Mollusca > Bivalvia > Unionida > Unionidae > Sinohyriopsis > Sinohyriopsis cumingii. The sequence goes on from CM068841.1 coordinate 62,062,011, forward strand.
GGAGGAAAAGAAAAATCTATCTTACCTCACCTCATGCTGAGGTAAAGTTGTGAGGTAAAGCCTTGGTGTATTAAATACATATAAATGGGTTTCTTGGTGTATTAAATACATATACATGGGTTTCTTTTATTGTATACGACAATACCCAAGTATGACTCATGTATATTGCACAAAGATTTCGTAGACGGATTGGGTTAACCACATATAGGCTTGAGTGTTTTCAATTTGGCTCGGTATGGACTTGAGTTGTATTGGCTTGAAATTTTATTGTTCTTTTCAAACAAGAATATGCCAAATGAAAGGCAAAAGTCTCGTTATCTTTATAAGATTAAGGCTATATATAAAGTCACATACCCACACATACACATTCAGACATGCACACCTTTCAGAGATGAGTTAGCAAAGGATATGCGTTCTACTAGATTTCGCGAACTTTGAGTGGTATCTCTTTTCCAGCTTAGATTTCAGTATGAGGCTATATATTATCAGTGCATATAAACTTAATTTGAGGCCCAAGTGGCGCATACTACCACTTAGAACCCTTGATCAAAATCATGACTAAATATCAGGTATACTTGAACTATATCCACAACCCCGAATGACGCACAATACAGGTTAAATACACTTAACAATATAACATATTTCTGCAGATATATGCACATGTGTCAGCTATGATAGTCAGACTAAAAATGAAATTTGGAAAACAGTAATCACAGTTGTGAATAAAGACAACTGTCTTGAACATTCCCAAAATGTTTTGAAAACCAGACGTTTAATCTCCAGTTTACATTTTTGATTATATACATTCACTTTTTTGCCACAGAACACTTTCTAAACGTACTAAAGAATTTATTTGGCTGATTAATCTGAATATTATTATCACGTGATCATGAACTATTTTTGTATAGATCCTGGATAGATACATTACTAATATAATTATTATAGTTCGTGTATTGGTTCTGGATAGATATATTACTAATTTAATTATAGTATTTAGTGTAATGATTCTGTATTGATTCTGGATAGAGACAAAAAGATTAATTGTTGTATTAATGTATTGATTCTGGACAGATACATCACTAATTTAATTATTGTGTTTAGTGTATTGATTCTGGATAGATATAACACTAATGTAATTATTGTATTTAGTGTATTGATTCTTGTTAAATTCATCACTAATTTAATTATTATATTTAGTGTAACGATTCTGGATCGATACATCCCTAATTTAATTTTTTAATTTAGTGTATTGATTACCGATATATACATTACTAATTTAGTTATTGTATTTAATTAATTGATCCTAGATATATACATAACTAATTTAATTATTTTATTTAGTGTACCTATTTTGGACATGTACATCTCTAATTTAATTATCGTATTTAGAGTATCCATACTAGATAATTTAATTGTTATATTTAGTTTATTGATTCTTAATAAATACAACACTAATTTAATCATTATATTTAGTGCATCGATTCTGTATCGATAAATCTCCAATTTAATTATTTAATTTAGTGTATTGATTCCCTATAGAAACATCACTAACTTAATTGTGGTATTTAATGCATCGATTAAGGACAGATACATAACTAAGTATTATATTGAGTGTATTGATTCTGGAAAGATATATCACTAATTTAAGTATTGTATTCAACATGTTCATTTTGGATAGGTACGGTACTAATTTATTTATCGTTATTAGTGTATTGAAGCTGGGTAGGATACATCACCAATTTAATTATTGTGTTTAGTGTGTCATGTTTTGATAGATATATCAGTAATTTTACGATTCTAATTAGTACATATATTCTGGATAGAGACATCACTAATGTAATTATTGTACTTAGTGTATCGACTCTTGATATATACATCACTCATTAATTTATTGTATTTGGTACAGATATTATGGATGGATACATAAATAATTTAAATATTTAATTTTGTGTATCGATTCTTGATAGATGCATATATAATTTGATTACTATATTTAATGTGTTGATTATGGATAGATACATCACTAGTTTACTTATTGCATTTAGTACAGAGATTGGTATTACAAACGTGCAAAACAAGTGTATAATGTTTTCATATATTGAAATATTATTGCGGGAAATGACAACTAAGTAACGTTAGCACATTATACGCACAGTTCTTGTCAACACCGTACATATGCAATTCAGGCATAGCAACATGACAGGTGTCATGCACCTATGACAACTTATATAAGTTTAAAACCAGTTCCTGAGCATCTCTTTATTGCATAAGTCAGGTACGGTATGCAAACATTTCACTTATTCAAATGTCCATTCATCTTCATATATAGTTCTCGATGCAAATACAATAGTGTGACTAAAATGTATCATTCATGAGCTATTGCTAAAGCTATGGAAACTCTTAAATGCAATGGGATTCAGATGATCACATAAGCATTTAATATTTCTCTTCTCTATGCTAAACTTCTCTTAGGCACATAAACAAAGTTGATATGGGACTATGTGGTGTCTAACTTAGGTCATAAATTAAAATTTCGCTTTAACGTGTGTGAGTATGTCTGGAATCAATGAGAAATTAACATTAACCTTCCCAATTGAATACCGATAGGGAAATATAATATTTGAAATTGCCATAGTTTTAACATGATGGATGGTTTACGAGAATTGTGGTAGTTAGTCTTGTGGCTGTGCATGCAACAATGATACCTTAATAAAGTACGTATATGCCTTTGTATCGAAAATGAGAATTTACCATTACACCATCTGCAAATGGGTGTGTATGTGGTATAAGGGTAATTACACCATCAGTTTAACATCTCAGTGTGGTGGTAGTGTCAATAGACACTATATGAATAATATAGACATGCAATGTTAAAATGTCCATACCGTTTATAATTATGAATCCAAGAACACAATGTTAAAAATATTTGTCATCCACCATCATCGACGAATACTATGCCATGGACTATCCATGTATCAATAATTTTCTAACCTATGTTCAACAAACACTATCCAACACGATGTTTGAAATTATCAATACCCGGTCATGTATTACCGATTTCACCACAATACCTAACAAATACTGACAAAGCACAGCTGGAATGGCTAAGCAGTTCATCTACAAACTACACATAAGAAGCCATACATAAAACTTAAATCACTCATAAACGAAATGCCTTTCAATATCTAACCTGACTTCATTCACAATTTACCTCTAATAGCAAAGAAAAAGATCTATAACTTTCCTATCATTCTTTCTATAATAAATATAATATCTACTACCGCATATATAATCCTCTAACTCCTTCCAGCAAAGTGCAAGAAAATAAATTAATGTTTCAAATAAAAAGTCTAAACACATATACTTATGCACTATCCTATATGGAATGAAATACGATAAAGTATTAAGAGGTTTCATACATAAATTTAAGAAATAATTTATTTCCCTGGAAAAATTCTGTAGAAATGAAAAAAGGAGAAGAACTTACGGTTTCAAGAATCAAATCCAAAATTAATCCAAGAATAATCCACGAATTAAGTTGTAAAAGACCTAGTAATAAATGTTCTAATAATTTCAAGTTCGAATCCTGACGAAAAATCCAAGATGGATGACGATGACGTATGACATAGTCTGTACGGTGTTGTCTTTTACAGGCCCTTGTAGAAATACAAAGAATCGCACTCCGGTGTTGGAATTCGAAATTAAATTTGTAAGCAATGTCTTTCCATAATTTTTGTGTGAGCACTCCTCAAATTTTTTCCAGAGAAAAAATGAATTAATCCTTTTGATATCCAACTGATCTGAAGAAAATTGTAACTTCAAATCTGGCTACAACAAAATAACTTGACATCAGTGTAAAAAAACCAAAACTGAGAAATCTCTCTCTACGCATCTCCAATACAACTAACAGATGCGAAGTAATGGAAAAACCGGAATTGCGAAACATAGGGCCACGTGACCGTTTACATACAACAAAAAGAATATGGCCATGATTAGACCAATGGTTTTACTATGAGAATAAAAATAACAAAAATTGTTTACATCTTAAATCATGACCTCAAAAACAACTACTTTTTCTAAAAACAAAAAATAAAACTTATGTACGTGGTTGCTACTAATTTTGAATCAAGGTCAGGATCTAGGTCAACACCTGGTTGTTAAGAAAGAATGATTCAGATCAATTGATTATCTGGACATAATATCATCTCTAGTGAATAAATTTACATTATGATATCATATAATATAATGAAACAACATAAACTGACAAACAATTAAATTAAAATAAATATGAATTAAATCAGATATACGTAACAATGCACCTCTATTAGTCATTCAGTTTAATATGGTTATATATATACACACACATAGTCTTCTAAACACATCAATCAGCTAAAAGATACAAAAATAACAAACACTTAAAGATAAATATTAGCCTACTTTAATAATAAAAAAACAGTGTTAAACAATTTGGAAATGGGAAGTTATGCTTATGGAACCAATAGGGATGAGTTATAGTTACTACTATTTTTTGCTTTTTCTATAGAGTCTTAAATATAATGTTTTCACGACTTATTGCAGGCAGGCTAACATGATACTACACAAGATATGTAAGAGGCTGACATCTAACCTTTTTGAAGGCACAATGATACATAGAGATACAGCTTATAGTTAGAAATGATTGAATAACCTTTATGTTTCTAGGATCTATAGGTTGACCAAGAAAGGATCACACGGTTTCAAATAAGAAAGACATGGAGTTGTCATCATGCACACTTAATGCTAAATACCTTTATCCAAATCGTACGCACCTAGTGGTAGTAGCAACGGTTGTGCTTGCCGCAGGTACTGATGACTTGGTGCTTGAGCGTTAAGGTGTTGGTGTAAGTCTCATTCACTTAGGTTTCACCAAAGAATTGTACTGAATTTTCCTCAAGTGATTGAAGTCAACCAAAGCTAATATTAACACACTGAGTTTTGTTTACACGCTTTCATTGTGTTATCTGATCAAAATGTCTTTACCTTTTTTTTTGCAGTTTATTTTACTTGTTGTTAAACAAATGTCTAATCTCCTTTTTGTCGTTATAATAAGTGTCTAACTCTTCCTTTTATTTGTTTTTAACTCCTCATTGGTAATGTTGAAAATGATGAAGTTGTTACAATTGTACATAACTCTTGCAGAGAAGATAAAACATTGAACGAAACCAAACTGAACTATATCTATCTGGTAGAATACTTGATGCGGCATATCATCCCTCCAAATGTGAGAAATAGCTATGGCATAAGGTCTTACCTTTTCAGCTATGTTGAACTGCGCTGTTTCTACATTTTATATCGTATGTGCGAATATAAAATGAAGATTATAACGCATCATCTGTATTGTGAATGGAAACTGGAAAACACGTCCAGTTTGTTCATATTGCACGCATTCCGATTGGTAAGTGATACTGGAGTCAACACTTAGCTAGGTTGAACTTTGTGGTGACAATGGGAACTTAACATCACGCGATTAGTTTTTAGTTTTAACAGTGTGGGAATGTATGGCCACAATTTTGTTTTATGTACATAATCAAATGTATGGACCATGTTTTACCGTGTCACCATGATTATTGTCATCAGGGCAACGCAGTGTTTTTAAAGACAGAATACATTTATTATGTTCACAAGCATAAAATGCAAAGATATAACTTTAATCTGCAAATTTTTGCCGTTGTCACAGAAAATGTCACAATCATGCGCTTTAAACAAATTAGTGATATTATTGGATAATGTGGCAAATTAAACTCCTTTATCTCTTAATATGTCTCATTTTCTACCAGCGTACCAACGAAACAGCAAAAAAAAAAAACCCACCGAAATAAACATTTTCAGCTGAATGAATCGACTTTTAATAAGGTCAGTCAGTGCACTAAATGTTGGGTGCCCAGGCTGAACATGTTTAAAAACAGTTCATGGATTGTAAAATGAAGCTAATGCATGCCCTTAGGTGTATGTTTGTTGTTCTCTAAATCTTGTACAATTTATTGGATTGATTTGTTTGAATCCACTCCTACTGTTGACTTTTATTTCACTCTATATGCCATATGTAGTCTTTTATGTGACTCCTCATTCTCTTTCCTCTTCGCTCAGTTTATGTGATATAACAAGTATAATTGAATCGATAACTTGTTTTTCTACTGTTTGTGCTTAATTGCACGTAATTCTCAATCATATATGAAGTATAAGGGCTAGGGTAGAGAAGTTAGTTTTGTTCAACAATTACTGGTAGGGAACTATTCGGGCTATTACTGTATTGCAAAGAAACACATACCCGGATATGGAAAGTAGTTTGACTTGGATAGGACTTCTGTCACACCATGTGCAGTGTTGTCATTAGAGGAGATAATATATGTGTGATCGATATTGAAATGTGTGTATGGGGGGGGGGGAGAGTATTAAATGTCGAGTAATATATAGTGCGTGATTGTGTTCTGGTCCATTCCAAAGGTATGCTGCAAAGTAAATGTGAATTTCTGGATAGTTACTGTAGAATGGAGTGTAGAACGTGTATGAGTAATGGATAGTGCATGATTAGATTTTGGCGGATCTAAACGGTATGTTATTTAGTAATTGCAGAAAATTGCATAGTATAGTATATGCGAGGTAATGGATAGGATATAACGGGATGTTGTTATTACAAGTCGCATAATGGATTGACGATATGAGTATTGTACTGAAAAGCAAGGGTGATAGGTATTGAATGAGTGGGGGATGGTCGCTACAGCTGCATGTTGGAAAAATAATGGCTTTTTGAAATTCAATTCTAGCTTCCTGATGTTTTGAGCAGCTATTGAATATATGTGGCAGGTCTTCAATGGTTTTGCAGTGATAGCAATTGGTATTAGCAAGCTTTGGTGCTAGATGTTTGCCAAAACGTCCTGCTCATTTTATTTGCCGGTTACGATGCGATTTATAATTTTTGGTCCTGGCTGTTCAATGTGGGTGGTTTGATGAACCTATTGGTTTATGTTATAATGGAGTAGAGTATCCTGCTTTTGGTAGTGGAGTGCCAGTGCTCCTGCCATTTCTGTTTAATATACGTTATTGTTATGCTTTGTGCTTCTGTTGTGCAATATCTGAGTGGGGCAGGGTGAGGGTTCCCTAAAATGTTTTGCGACTTTTCTTGGCTAGGTCATTACCAGAGATTCCTATATGCGAGGGTATCCACGTAAATGATAATTTAGAAATGAATTATAGTTAGTTGTACTTAATCTAATACTAGAATTTCTTTAATGATAATTGTACTTGTATGATCCGAAAACAAACTTCCATTGACTTCATTATGGCTTGCTGTGATTATAGATTTGATTTGAAAAATATTTATTCAAGCTAAATATATGAAGATTACTCTCTAAAGCTTTTATGGGGGGGGGGGGAGACTAAATCCATGACTTGATACCTGTGCTTAGCATTAATTGGAAAACTGAAGATTAGTACAGTAATACCTCGTGCATTCGCGTGTCTGGATTCTAACCTAACTGCTGGAAGGGTTGGAAGTAGCCAATCACACAGCAGGGTACCAGCTTTCCTCGTTGCTGATTGGCTTGTAGCTCGGATGCTTTGTGTACGTACTGTCACTAGTATATGAGTGAAGCCGTGGTTCATCTTCCCGCATCTCAGTTCAACATGCACGTATTCAGTACAAGTGTGATAAGTGTTTTCAGTGCTTTTTTCCTTGGTTTTTACTTAATTCTAAAAACCCTCAAGATGCATTGTAGTTAGCGCGCACACATATTTTTACAACTTATTATTTATCTGTACGTCTTTATGTAATTTTAAATTGATTGAATACCTGTACCTCTCTACGTACATGTTTTCTTTATTTTATTGAATTGTACCTTCGTTATACGACTTCTGTGACATATGAAGTTTACCTAGTTTACCTTCCTGACAATGACAAAGAAAACGTCAGTCATTAAGTTTACAGTCCCATTCGTTACTTCGTTTTACCTTACTGTGAGTGCAAAAGAAAACGGCAGGCAATGAATTAGTATTGGGGTAATATTAATATACACGTACCGTACTGTAAATGCGCTACTGTGGCAAATACCATTTAGGCTATACTGTACTCTATTTTTACGTTAACCATTTATTTCTCTTTTTAAGGGTAATGTATTAAGCTAACTTTGAAATGAAATTAAAGTGCTTTGGGAGCATGATTTGGGTCATATTTAGGGTTTAAACCCTAGAAATAAGCATTTCTTAGCATTTTTAGTGACTCGTACCAAACATTCGCGATTCCTCCTGATCCGCGACTGGTTCTGGAACCTAACCTCGCGAATGTTCTAGGTATTACTTTTGAGATAAATATCTTGATTATACCATTTAATTTACAAACTTCAATTTAATTAGCATTGTTAAAATGCATAGCACAAGAAAGGAAATTATGAAACCATGCTACGATTGGGAATGCATAATCAAAAGTATGAATAAATTTAATATATTTATCTTCTCTTTAATAAGATGTGTTTAGGAGTACTTATTCATGCTTTAAATGAGATTAATGTTCCGTTCAAAATTAATACACTTTGTAATATATTGTATCACTGCCTGATATAAAATGCTCATTCTGACCAGTATGCACTTTAGTTTACTTGCCTAAACATCCAGGCTCATTTCTTTCTTTCTATTTTACTGCAGTTAATGACTGGTGATTATTTTTTTATATTTAGCTGCATCCAGAAGGACAACACCATTGCTATCCCCATCCACTCTCGGGCGGAGAATATAACACTTTCTCTCTGTCAGCTCCTCTACAAGTAGAAAGTATTGAGGATGGGGAAAAATGTACATGAAAATAATGAAACAAGTAATACAGATGATAAGTTGTATATAATCCCTTATTTCATTTACAACTCTCTAAATATGATTAAGTCAATTATACACTGTATTCATGAATTTAATTCTACTCTAAGGTAATATAACTGTTTTGTCTTACCAAATGTTGGGTAATTTGCAGCAGTAAAACAAAAATGCGTTCTGCAACATCTGAAAACGTTTATGTTTCAATGTACACCAGACTCATTGGTGTGCTGTCACTTCTGGTCATCTTAGTCGTGTCATCTTGCATACATTATAAATGTTAGTCCTCAGTACTAGGGCCGTATACGTTGAGACAACATCAAAATTGGTTTGGAAATGGAAAATTATGTCATAAAGCATACGTTTTGTTGCTTAGACACTGTTATTTCTGAACATTGTGAGATGTGTAATTAATTAAATTATAGGTAATAAAACATACCATACAAGACTTAATTGTACATATAAACAGTAATTACAATGGAATCTTATTGCATTGACGTGTCTACTCTGTTCATCATTCCAGTGTTGTTGTTTTTTTCTTTCTTAGATACACCCTTGTCATCTCTAAGTCTGACGCCAAAATCATATACATTGAATGCAAACTTTACAGACACCAGTAGTGAAACAATATGTCCAGGGAGTAAAACAAATACAGGATTCCATTGACAGTAAGTTTTATTTCTTTCAAATACATTGTATAAAAAGCACGTATTTCATTTCGTAAATATTTTTCATTGATAAACCTATGTTCACTGTATACATCTTTACAAGGAGTTAATAATAATAATTTTGATCTTTCAAAACAGATGCTTATGGTATCATAATTCTCTTACAGATTTCCAGCTCAGTGTAATTCTGAAACTGGACTAATATATTGAGATTCAGCAGGAGCAGCTGGATCTCCTAAGAAACGTTTTACTTAATACACAAGGCCCAGGCACAGAATATATAGAAGACATTATTGCAATGCCATGTGATTCAGTGGATGAACTAGAGGGCCTTTGCCAGAGGTTGGAGCAGAATCCCGAACTCTCCAAGAAGATGGTATTTCAGGGCCTTATTTTCTCAGATAAAACTGTTATCATGTCAGTAACCTGTATTTGCTTATGTGAACCTCAATATGCATGGTACAAGTGCTGGGGCGCCTGCAGACATATTTTCGGGGTGAGGTGGGGTGGAGGGTACATGTATTGGTCAGTTATTACGTTTTACGAATGTAGGCCAAAACGTGTTTAGAGATGAACATGTACAGGTGTTTTACTACATATTCAGTATTACATATTTTTCGACTATTTTAATTCAATCTTAGAGTGAATGTCATTTATGAAGTTAAATGATTTATGGTGGTTAATTTATTCTATAATTGCTGTTAGTACGTTGTATTGCATAGATGGTGTTGTAAATTGTTTCAAGTTTGAACAAACAAATTTGCATGCAAAATCAGGGCAAACAACTATATTAAATCATATTTTGTCACAGTATTATTATTATCATTATTATTATTATTATTATTATTATTATTATTATTATTATTATTTTCAGATATGCTACTTGAGCTTCCTTGGCGGTTATTATATTGGTGATTGTGACCGAAGGATGATGAAAAAGCTAGGATTAAAAAGATTCTGGTGAGAGTATAGCCTAAAAAGACGTAAAGGGAAAACGCATTTCAAGAGCATGTGATATGCTGGGTTTTGATAAGTAAGCATGTCTTGATTTCAGTTGTTTGTTTTTCATGCTATTCGCCATAAATATTTAAATTAATGGATAAAGTACATGTTTCTTCACACACGTACTGCAGTTGCATGTATATGAATGAACTTAAGACCACATTGTAAAGTACTTGTTTTATAAATACTCCATTGATTATTGCTGGCATTTAGAACAATACAGTCCACCATTTTTGTGAAGCTTATTTTAAAACATTGTGTTACTCTTCCAGTAGTCTGCTTGAAAAATAATGGCAAAGCGAGAACAAATGAAATTGAGAGGCCATATCGGAGAACCGCAAATATGCACCCAACCAACACGGAGGGATAAAATAGAAGGTTAGCAATTTGACTCTTAATTCATCAATTTTGGATTCAATTTAGTCATTAAAAGCAAGTTATTTCCAAAGCAATTGACCCGCATTTACCTCCTAACTACATAGGTTTTGTATGATACAAACATACAATGTCATTAAGAGTCGTCAAGTTTGGTGATGATGCACATTAATTAGCACTACTCCCTAATTTATGATTTCAATTCTTATTACTCATGTTGCATGCTTAACATGATTAGTTTCCTCAGGCAGAATCCGTAAGTAAGACATATCAAGAGCTAAAGGAGTGCATTGTTTCCTCAATGGTCAGTTTAGACTATTACATTGTTTAGTTTGGCTTTGAAACTGTGAGATCGAATTCACAGAGAATATGTGAAGATGGAAATTAAACGAAAACTCAGTATTATTTCTCGATTAAACTATTACTGTCTCACAGTTTAATAATATCAGGGGTAAAAACTCTGCTATACACAAAACAAGAGAACGCTACTTCGAATCAGAGGTTTGTCTGTGCAAGGGAGACAATTTGTGTTTACCTAATGCAAACAATGACAATTTGTTTCTCTTTGTTGTATATTATCTGCGCTAAATATTCTATTTTAAGGATGTGCTTTAGTGGACAGGTCTTTTCCTCGATACATGGATTCGAGATGTGGCTGCCTAAGCCACCGACGTCATGTGTCCCCAACTCAAGACATCACGTTAACCTAGAACCAGTGCAAGAAATGAAACTGAAATTAACAACAATTAAATAAACAATCGATGATGAAGATCCTAAAACAGGAGGACAGGTCACAGGTTTCCCGAGAGTTACATTGCACAATCTCGTAGAAATATGAAATAAATTCTAATGAGACTTGAACATTGTTTATTCACTTGTTTCTTTCCGCTTGATTCATATTAGGCTGTGCCACATTGATATCAGTAATTTATGTCGTTTGATGTTTCCTATTCTTATCCTGTAAGTATGCTGCGCTATGTGGGATCACACTTTTCCGTTTTTGGAAACATAAGCCAAAATATTAAAGGTGTTTCAAGTTATTAATATAACTCGATTCGTGGTTCAGGCGAAAACCAATTTGACAAACGTTTGATCTAAGACAAGTCACTCTTGTTTGATCATCGATAACATTATGTCGTGTGTAGAATCCACATGGTTTCAAGATGATTTTGCAAGACAAGACAACGAAATCGTGTACAAAGTTTGTCAAACTCAATATGTTCGATAACATATGAGGAGACAATGAAGAAGAAAGTAAGGTTTGGTTTGCATCAAAATCACTTCGTGGCAACGCTATGGTTATTTACAATAAACAATATTTGTTCAAGAAAGTAAAGCACATCTCACCATCTTTTGTAATGTCCATAGTGTGGTATTGTTTAATATTCGAAAAAAGACTATTCTTTACATCACCGCCGTTCACGATTTAGCCTGCCAAACTCGATGTAACACCAATGTTTTCTAATAAGATGAAAGGAAGGAAACCTTTTTATAAATGAACTTCTGCTACTACGGCAACGACTTTGTCAGCTGCATCATCAGTGGTTTAAGTTAAGAGCTGCCCTTCTTAAATTCTAAAGTGCACGTACGAACAGGAGCGTTGGATAAATCTAATTGATTTTGCGAATTAGTCAGTTGAAAATACCTCCTCCTTGCTTGACCATAAGGAAGTTCTGAAGTCCATGCGACGTGCTGACAATTAGTGTAGGACAATTTTAGCATAAATTGTCTGTGAGATTCACTTCAGTGGTTTGACACTGAGGCACATATTATCACCAGGAACTGAACATCACTACATAAGTCCTCGTCGTTCCAAGACACAGCCTTCCTCCACATGACGAAACGGTGAGGATTTGTACGCATGCTGATATGACCGTTGTTAATAGTGTATGCGTCTTTTTACGATCGATTGTTGCCCCAAGTTTAGGAAGAGACATGCGAAAAGGACAAACTAAGAAGATAACAATCATACTTTACTGCACAGACAGCACGGTTGCTCCTTTAAATCGTACTGAATATAAATTGACCTTAGTTCCATAGAAACGATGTATGCCACGTTATGGTTGGTTAAAATAAATGATGCTTCATTTATTTCTACTTATAATCTCATCGAGATGTCTTAATCACTAACTAAACATATTAGCTGATGGATCTAATATATTGGTCAGATTAATTGCTGCCGTATGGCATTTAAGGGTCTTTAACTTGTTCATCGGATAGCTTCAGAGGAAGCAGATAAGACATGTCCAGAAGATTATAAAATGCGAAGATAACGCCACCAAGTCAGACAGTGCCATATGGATCGAAGACAAAATCACAAGAAAATGTTTCAAAATCGATCAGCTCCAATACAAAGCAAGACTTAACTTCTCACTTACCTTCTCACAGTGGAGAAGAAACGTAAGCTTGGTTAAACGACGTTATGTCTATGCATTCTTAGGAGAAAAGATAAACAAAGAGAAGATAAAATTGAAGTAAAACATCAAGTACAACATATCTACCTACACCTTGTACTTATCCCTATTGCTCCAGGAAGACGTCAATTCTCATCGATACTAATAAAACACGAATATAAAGGCAGTGTTGCATATTGCTTCACTTTTTAAGGAGCAACAGCGCAATGCGATCAGTCGGATATTTTATCTAGACATCAAAACAAAGTTGTAGGCTTTGATCATCAAAAATCAGTTTAAAGTGATGTCTCTAATTTAATAGTGTACGGTCGTGCCTACAAATTAATATTTTGTGTCACCAACTTGTTTTCAAAATCAACTTGAGTAGATCCTATGCAAAAGGTCCAGAGTAATTGAGAAATTTAAAACTTGTTTTTAAACAAAATGACCGCCGCTCTAACCGGTGGAAAGCATAAAAGTGACCTATGTATGAACCAAAGGTTTCGAATATATTTAAACAAAAAAACACTGAAGTTTGACCACTGAAATCCTGAAACTAAAGCCAGTCACGTGGCAGGCTTACAAAACCTTTTACGTGAACATTTGTTGAAAATCATTGCACATGAGCACAATCCTCTGTACATCCATGTTTATGTCTATCTCAACAAGGTTGACAAAATACAAGCGTAACTTTATATTTGCATCTACAAAAATGACTCCTAACAACTATCTGAAGGTGCATGATAGTTAGTTTGGCAAGCCACCTCCAGCTCAGCAGAAACAAGTGAAGTGGAAAACTCGAGACAGCATTCGCATTGTAAAGAAAGATAAACACTTTTGACAAGGATTATTCGCCTTATTGGACAAATTATTTGTTTCGTGGACTAGGGAAGCATGTTTACGAGAATCTTATGTATAGCGATTTTAAGTTATGAATGGAGAAGTGATACGTGGCATGACCGAACGTGAAGATGACTTCTACAAAATCAAAAGCAATGTATGTAAATCCAGAATTTAAGAGGTGAAAGTGTCTTGAAAAGTATATACACCATGATATGATTATTGGATTGCCACGTCAAAAGACACCGACTATAAACATAGGTGACTACCATGCTTTTACACACATTTACTTCTCCCTGTAAGAGCTTACTACGAAAGTACCCTCTGTGGATGTGGGGTGGACAACATACTTCTAGAACTGAACTAGTAATTGCAAACTGAAACAGACATTTGTTGAAGACCTAATAATCTGATTTCACAATAGCAGGAATATAAGTTAAACGTTCAACGAGACGTTGACGAGCCTGCATTTAGTGACGTAGATAACGCCGATATTAAATACGTTCCTCAAACTATTCAAAGATACGTCAGCAATTAATTGAGATCTTCTCATTTTATCGATATATTCCAGTTATGGAATTCATGGTTAGAACCTTTAACAAAGAATATAGCTTTTGATAGACTACGTTCTTTTCCTTATTTCAACGCGGATTGTCCATTACCGGCCCTTGCTATGTTGCTATCCGTACAGATGCGTTTCACTTTGATGTGAAAACAGAACCCGACGCTGGTGAAGACTATCTCCATGCTTGTAATGTATCGCAAATGTTTTGATTAAAAATGTTTGCCTCTATCAGTATTTGTATCTGAAGAATGTTATTGTGTTATGTTATGTGTTTGACCATTTTCAAAATGTGCATCTAAGTCAATATTGATTATATTTTGTCTGTATACAGTTGAGCTGGATATTGTGTTTCTGCTTGAAATGAATGACGTACATACATGCCACTCCTTAGAACCTCTTGTCCTTCCAAATCTCATTTATATCCAGCTAATGACACTATATTGTATATCCATGCATGGGAACCTTCTTAACTGAATGTTAAGACTTATAGATGATGCCGAAAGGGTGTTCATTAAATATCTTAAGGAATTTGTAAGTTACTTCCTTGATTTTGCTTCTTTATATCCCAAACATTTTCTCTATAAATAACATCCTTTATCGTTATTTCCAGAGAGACAGCGACCATATAAACCATGCAAAATTATCCGCCTCTGCTAAAAGTATATGGGAACAGTTAGATAATATACAACATAATTATCAATATGTATATGTATGATCTAGAATGGAGCAATTAGTAGCAACGTTCGAAGACGGTCACCATTATATTACATTATAGAAACCTATATCTGTGTTTGCTACTGGGAATGGAACTACATAGATTACTCTATTCATCTTAAGAAATGTTTATGAAACCTTACTTTATCTACACAAATGAGAAAACAATCCAAAAAAATTCACACTCTAATGAACTTCATATATTCGGTAAGCTGACTTATTGATTGTAACAAAATAACGGACATTTTTGTTGCAAACACTTAATTGATGATTATTTTAAATATTTTATGTAATGTTTGATGGTTCTTTAATATATATGTCAATTATACTTTTTGTATGAGAAATGTATGGGCTTTCTAATATATATATATATATATGTAAATATATATATATATATATATATATATATATATATATATATATATATATATATATATATATATATATATATATATATAAATTTAGTGATCTATATTAACTACTGATTCTTTTACGTGGACTACAATGGAGAATGTAGGTATATACGTTTATGTAATCTTAACACATAACAAATAAAAGCTAAAATGCTTACGTGCAAGAGTTGTAAAGGAGCAGATACAATCATTACAGCATTGAAATTAAATCAAGTGAGAATTAAGCTTGCTAAGTCAAGCTATTAAGGAATTTATATATTACATTTTTTGAAGTCTCCTTTATCTGACTCCTCAAGAAAAAAATATCATGCTAGAATTCATGGACATGTGAGTGATTCAAATATGCTCAATTCATTAAACTAAAACTACATATATAGATTTTACACTGCACCAAGACTATTTGGAAAGTATGATTATCCCACATATGAATTATCAGTCATGAAACATTATGTCAATGCGGGTTGAGTCTGAGCAAGGTTAGTTTGCGTGTCACACCAGACCCTTTTCATGTAACAACTTGCCCTTCTTTTGCTTTCAAAGTGCCCGTTTTCAATTATGACTAACATAAATAATCGCATATATGCTTGCTTTAATCTCCATAATCGTAATTGACACTATATATATAAAGAAGTGTGTCTGCTCACATTGCCCCTCTACGTTGTCTTGCAAATATACTTAGTCTCTGATGTATTCGACATTTTTGTAACATAAGTCTTACTTTACCTGTTTGAAAGGATACACTCTACGCTTCGGCATGCCAGTTCTAATAAAACGGCAATTACCTTTGGCAGGGAAGTCCCTTTCATCAATTGAGTAATCTCAGTTGTTCTTCTTCTGTGCAATAAGATGATTTATCGCCACTTTACTATTGAACATTTACAATAGAGGAGGTATGGTAGCCTTACATTGAATCCGAGGCTAAAAGAAAGGAAGTTGTTTTATAAATATGTCAGGCTGGTTTCGAATTTTGTCTTTTGGGTACATATATAGTTTTTGTCTTGTTTGTAATGTATCAATATATTGTTGTAATGAGTTACTGTTTAAGACCCAATCATTGTTCTGACCGTAGAAGAGTCGAGACCGCTCTGGTGGCCTAGTGGTTAGAGCATACACCTCGGATGCGCGAAGTCGTGGTTTCGAACATCTGCCGAGTCATATCAAAGACTTACAAAAATGTTACTAACAGTTGCCTCGCTTGACGCTCAGCATTAAGATGTCAGTATTAGAACTCGTCGGCCTGGTGTCAGGATAATGTGACTGGGTGGGACATCATGATAACATGTTTGTGGCATGATGCCCCATTACTGAAATCACTATAAACTGCCACACTGCAGACATAGTAGCGATATGACTGAGAAATTGTTAAAGCTACATTAAAAATCAAAATTACACACACACACATTTAAGAGTCGAACACGGAACTTGTTTACAGTTGGATTAATTTTCCATTAAATGTATTAGATTCTTCAGAAATATTAAGGCGACCTAGGTCAAGATTAATATATCCTCCTTTAATTTCAGCCTGTAGAAGCACTTAAGGATGTGGTCAAATATAAATTGAGAAGAATCTTTTTATCGAAAGGTTATTTGATCGAGTTGTATGTACCCATTTCTATGCTGGTCAAACCATACTTTGAGACTACTGAGTGTTCTTTCAAATACATTCTGGATTACATCATTGCGATACGTCAGATATATTGGCTCCTCGACGCATTCAACGGTGAACTTTGTTCGGAACACCACCGGCATTAATTTCGTAACGCTATAAATTTGGAGTTGTAATCGAACGTTTATGAATATTTAGAATTTTATTCGAAATTATGTAAATTCCTTCTAAATTTGTAATTTGTAACATAGGAAATATGTGTTTGTGGTTGTTAAATTTGACAAAACTTGATAGTTTGTACTCTGTGTTGCTACTCATTTTAGCAACCCAGATTTGTAACACAACTAGTGATATTCTTCATGTTAGGCAAAACATTAGTCCCATAACTGATGTACCTAACTTGTCGGTGGTTCCATTATCAGAAATTATTTTTTCTAATGAAATAAAATAAGAAATTTTGCTGGCTAATACTTTGCCATTATATGTATATTGTATTTGAAACAACATATTAAAACATATTAGTATAGCCATCTTACAATTAAGAAAAGATAAAAGTAGCCACCGAAAAGTAGATGAATGAAATGTACGCATTAGGAAAAAAGTGACATTGAGAACAATTGCCTTTAGCGCTCCGTACATTGTTGGAAGATTTTGCTATGAATGCTGATAACCATTTAAGTAAATGCTATGATTGACGATTAAGAAATGTTTCTAAATGGTGACTTTCTTTAATAAGAATTTTCATATGGCACCTTTCAAAAGTGTAACATATCATATGATTTTTAATCACAATAGATCATATAAAAGTATTCCATGCAAATGCCGATGAAGCTTACCTATTCCATGTACCGATTATGTTTTCATCACGTATATTAATGTACCAGTAGAGAACAATACCACGAAGATTACATGCATGATTTCACAAAATGTTCAGATATATTCAATCAAATATGCTACATAGTGAAGCCAGTCATTATAAGATGCGAAAGACATAAAAGAATAGAAACCCTTGCAACCTGAGCAATACTGCATGCACATTATAAAATGAAGTCATCCGTTCAGTGCATCTAACGGGACGATTTGAGACAAGCTCGGTTAAATGGTATTGCATCGAATATTGTAAACCGCACTCACAATTAGAAATTTCCCAAAATGCAGAAGCCTATTACTCATTCCACCTACGCTGAAACCAGATCATAACTTCCATTTTAATGACGATCACATTAAATAAATAATAAAT
The DNA here is from genome assembly GCA_028554795.2 of Sinohyriopsis cumingii. NCBI lineage: Eukaryota > Metazoa > Mollusca > Bivalvia > Unionida > Unionidae > Sinohyriopsis > Sinohyriopsis cumingii. Next base: position 62,080,665 of record CM068841.1, read on the forward strand.
ATTTGAGTAATCTATTAAAACATATCCCTTGATTCTATTTTTCTATCTATTTCATATGTAAGGTAACCAAAAATATTCACAATTTACCATCAAGGAGAGGCCGTTTATGTTGAATTCATAGACTATTATCAATTTAACCTGATGAGGTTTATGTCTCTTATTGATATCAAATCCCCTGCAATAGCCTTTTTCCTTGGCCCAATCATTAAGTACGACTCACCCCACTTCCGCACATATTATTTATTAAATTGCAATTTTTCTGCTGTATTTGTTTTTGTTTAAAACCCAGACTTTCTACCCATTTTTGTTAGTTACAGATTGTCAATATAAAGTTTTGAATACTCGGAGTGAGACTACGCGTGTATGACGAGTATTGATTTACATCTCAAAACAAAAGCAAAATCAGCTTACAACACAGCTGTAAATGAGTCAGGTACCCGCCTATGACATTGAACAAGATACATATTGATAAAACCCACTATCATCCTCCAAATTAACACTAGGTGCAAAGTCACTGATTATCGATAGCTGCATCAATATGTTGTCTGTCTGTATAACGCAGGAGTCCCACACATGAGGTCAAGAGTAAATTATTTTCCATAGCACAACGGAAAAATGTGCAAAATTAACATTTATTGCAAAAAAATGATTGCTTTACAGCATTAATACAAACTTAGGAAATAACTTTATGTGCAACTGATTCCATTATTCAAAAATGAGAGCGGCTAATCCACCTGATTCTCAAATGGTTTGCAGTGCTGCCGCCATTTGTGTCCGAATCTTACACCTTGGATAAAACAGGTCATCAATAAATACACATTCAGAGTGGAATTCTCTTTGGAAACAGATTTTACTCACTCATACTTATTAGTCAAGATTGTGTATACCGAACATTATTATTATTATTAGTAGTAGTAGTATTAGTAGTGGTAATAATAATAGGAGTATAATGTAGTGGGAGTTGTAGCAGAAACAGAAGCAGTTGTTGTATCAGTGGCGGTGACTTGATTGGGAGTATACGATCAATCGGTAAGGCTCATCTTGCTCGCTGTTGTAATAGTCATGAACACATAATTATTCCATAGTCTAAGTCTTTTTTATACAGTGTCATTTTGTTTAAACGGCTATATCCAGACGAGTACCCGAGATACAGCATAAGGACTTGTACGTGGACAAGATAATTAAAATGCCTACGCTAGGTAGGGAACATCATGATGATTTCTACAAAGGTGAGCCCTGAATCATCCTTGACTGGCAACTGATAGTCACAGTCACTGGCTGGTCTTTAGGATAGAGGAACGAATGAGAGTCCCGAATCGTCGGCATCTAACTGAGGTATATGTCCCTGTCGCGTGTGTATTGGAATTGTTATACTGCATTGTGCTTGAACACGTGAAATAATTACGGTTATTCAACATGGGCCACTGGAACGACGAGTGATTGTAAAACGATGCCATCAACGCGTCCAATTGCTTAAGTTTGAATTCCTTATGTTGCGTCATAAAAGGTACACAATTAAACAGTGCTGTATGAGTTCAGACATGGACTTAAAGCGTGTACATGATTATCCAAGGATTCTAGTTTCCTGTATAATTGCCAAAATATTAAGTTGTTTATGAGACGGAATGACGGAGACAGAACAGAGCCACATAATGACAATATAATAACATTGTTATGCATGTTTCGAAACAATGCAAGATCAGCCTTTTATTTGTAAGAATCGGCAGTATACCTTTCAGCGACCTTCGTTTTATTTCTATCTTATATAACTTTAATGGATGGAAACAAAGGTGGTGTTGTTCAAGCCGCAACGATTACATTGTACGAGGTCAACGGAAGGGGCATCTTGACCTTGGCTATACTTGGAGCTCCATAATCATACCCTAATTTGTAAATCATTTTTGTGCTAGATGAAGTAATCAGGTAAGCAGTTTAAAAGTTTGAACTAAGATTACATTATATTTTGATTATGCTTGTGCAAGATTTATACTGAATGAGACAGAGTATATAATTTAAAAAGTCACTACATATACGTATAATATAACAGAGATTTAATGTTGGAATATGCATTTCAATAAAAGACAATTTCACATGGAATAGGTGTGCATTTCAACGGCTTCTGTTTATCTTGTGACTAATGTAATTCATGTTGATAAAAGCAAAATATATATTCATTTGCTTTCTATCATATTATAGCTCTTTAGTGCAACGGTGATTTAGACCTAGGTTACAAACAGAGCTTGTATATACCGGTGCTTTTAACTGTCAATTATTCCTTTACGCATGACCACGTATGCACAATACCTTCATGATGTATTTTTAGAAGTGGACTCTAAATGTTTATTCCGCTGCAACTGAACTCTACTTATGTTATTTTTGATAAATTGAGAGAGAGAGAGAGAGAGAGAGAGAGAAAGAAAAAGAGAGAAAGAGAGAGAACAAGCGAAATGTGTCCATTGCTATTCCATTGAACAGCAATGAAAATGTTAAGCAGAATGACACGTAAAGTTTAGAATAATATTGTTATTATTTTCTCTGAACAAAACATGGAGATGTTCAACTTTATTAAATGTGATCTAAATATCCAACAATCACTCCTAATTTCAAGTGAGAAAATTTATATCGCCGATGTACCTGATTCTTTTAATTATTCACTTTAAAATTACTGACATTTGTCTCATGTGTAGACATTTATTATTCGTCTAGAGTGTTTGCTCCTCAGTCTGTGCTATATTCTCTTTATATTTGAAACAACACCATGTCTGGATATACGACAAAACCTAGTCTTCTGGTTAATTAGCAGCATGATGTATATGTACAGAAACTAAAGAATACCAGAACTTGGATTATGCCCCGTTCGTCTAGGTGCTATCATTTTTGGTAATATGGATGCAACACATCAGTGAATAGTTGATTTCTTCCATACTCCTGCTACCTGGAGATAGTTCGATACCAACATGTTAAAACTGATTATGTTGTGTCGTACGAGGAATAATGATGGATCAGACATGTGTAAGGCAATGTATATCAATCTTCACGTGTTCTTTAATGCTTACGACAAAGTCGAAGCATTTGATGAGACAGTATATATTGTCGCAACAATGGGATATGACACGAGGGGAAGATTATACAAACAAAAAATGGTGTCATCGCGGACCGAAAACGTATAGGAAGTTTAAGATGAGAGTGAACTAGTTTCTGTCTTTGACCAAACTCAGGAAATCATCGACATTACAACTGACTAAGCATTGTTAGCTAATAATTTGTTGTAGGAACTATACAGCAGGAATCAACTCGTGCTTAGTAATAGGAAGACGAAGAAAGGTGACCATCATCATCCAAGATAAGATATTTCCAGTGAAACCTCTTTTTATTCATTACACTGTCCTACAGCTGAATGAAAATCCTATTATCACAGCTGAGCAAATAGTTACCTGAAACACTTCATCAGAGTTTAAACAAGATTATAGTTGATTTGATACAGGCACAATACAAATTAGAACAATTATAAAAGTTACCATCATCATATGGTATCACAATATATTCCTAGGGATGAAACATAAGTATGTCTGACTTCATTTATAAACCAAGAAGGTTCAGGAGTAACATATAGCGTTTGGACATACCTTGCTCCCAAAATGATTCAAAAAATTTGATTTTGCTTCGGAAAATTACATATCTTGTTTGCTTTATGTAATATGGTACTCAGCAAAGTGCAGAAACTCTGACACATATATTATATGAACAAGTTAATTTATCAAAACTCATACAAATTATGTTTTCTTTCTAACGGGAAATACCAAATTATGCAAACAACGGCATTCATAGTGAGGGCTCTTGACTTAACGTGCTGAATATAAAATGATGAAATAGAGAAGACAGAAGAAAAAGAAGAAAAAGACTATAAAAGCACACATATGTACAGTTAGCATTTGCTCGCATAACACTGTATCGGGTTATAATATGGATAAAACAGTCACCATTCATATCTCAGGTAATATACAGGCATTGTTTGTTTCTGAGGGCTTGGGTTGTTTGACTGACAGTATCATAACATTTCAGTGTGGAATGTTTAAAATGCAAGCAACACTACATAATCTGTTGCGCAAATACCCACTGTTCTACACATTCTGTAATAACTGGACCAATAAGAAGAGAAATAAAATGCATGCAGCTTAGGCGACCTTTCAAAGAAGTTATATATACATATATATATATATATATATATATATATATATATATATATATATATATATATATATATATATATATATATATATGTGTGTGTGTGTGTGTGTGTGTGTGTGTGTGTGTGTGCGTGTGAGTTGGTGGGTGTGTTTGTGTAAATCCGCATCTATATCGTATATAACGCAAAGTAATGACATTGTTATGGCATTGGTTCAAAGATGTTTGCCTTTAAAGATAAGAATTATACAGCATGTCATCACAAATAATGTAAATAGCATTTGATCCCGTTACGTGCTGGTGTCAGTGTTATACATGGTCTAAAACGTGGTATCAGATAAATGTTGCGAATGCAGCTATGCCACAACGTGGCTCGTTTTGTTTGTATCATCGAACTATCTGGCGATGTCTCACGAGCGAAAATAATATGGAACCTATAGTTCTAGATCACTTTTGAAGAAACCTATTACTGAGGGCATTGTAATAATAACCTGGCTAAAAGTGATGCAGTTTATTATCTTGTGAAAATATATACATTCAGAACAAATATTGCATTACTTTTCATTTAACCAATGATGTTTTCATTGATTCAGAAGTTACAAAATGGTATGATGGTAATATAAATGTTCAATGCTCGATTTTGTCCGCATTATATCATGCGAGCGGGAACAGATGAAAACCACGGAAACTGGTTGGGATTCACCAATGAACTCATGTACAGGCACGATGCATCCTCTGTTCAGGTTACCAAAATTGAACTTAAAAAGTTTCAAGAATTCATTATTAATTCGCTTGTAATGTTCATCTTAAGGTGTTTATAGGCACCAGGGAGTTTGAGGATGGGCAACGTCGATTATGTTCGATTGAGGCGGACATTGGTGGCTGTGAAATTGAATAGGTGTCATTAATGATATTCTTCTGCACACTCGTTTTTTGGGTATTAACCTAATCGCACGTGTTTCTTTTTATGGCTGCTACAACTGGTGAAAGGAGTTCTACCCACTAGTCAGATCGTTCTTTACGATTCATTCCCAATGCTTGCACGTACCGATGTGCCAATGGTCATTCATAATGTGTGCTTTTTAAATTGCTCTTCGATGGTTTGTTAACAATGCATAACAAAGTTTTGAAATAAAACTAGCACATTGATTTTGTCATTAATGCATCAATTGCTTTGGAATGAATGGATTTTGTTTTTGTTTTCAGTCGATTCCACTCAATTTTTGTTGTAATGGACTTGATTCAGTTGAATGTGTCAATTCCACACAAAGTAAATATCTTTACGGCAGTGTCGGAGCCGTCTTGACTCAGCTGGATGTGTGCTTCTGTTCTGTCATTGAATGTTAGGAATCATGTAATATCACTGTCATTTTTGAGTGCAGTAAAGAGAATGTTATTTTAATTGTAAATATCGTCGAAGTTATAATATGTTTTCAGGCTGTGTAATTGAGTTTTAGGAACAATAACATACCTCATATAATTCGGAATTTAAAAAAATTTAAAGAACATTTTGAGAAAATTTAACATGCTAAAATGTAATTATATATTTTGCAATTCTTATTACTAGGTAAATAATCTGTTATATGCGGTATCATTTACATGATCTATGTAGGGAATCCACCTATATTTTAAATTATTATGTTCTTATAGATAGCCCAAATTCCGTAACATTGGATGAAAAATGTTACCGTGCAAAAATGGAATGCAACTAGTTTGTGGCAGCCCATTCAGGCAGGAGAAATAATACTTCTTCGTCGTCGTGGCTTATTATTTCTGTTGCCAAGACGTTTTACCGACACGTTCAGTTCCATTTTATTTTCTCGAATTTATAATAATACGTAATTTAAAATGGCATGTATCTGATAAATTTGCGATTGCACGTAGCCTGAATTTGATTGTTTATTTTATTTGTATACCCCCAGAGTGTACTAATCATAGTCAAAACCATACCATTTGTGAAAGGTTGCGAACATTTCTCTGAAATAACTGTCCTGATGGTTTTATCGATACTGCGTCTCACATGTGTCTTGTAGACATTGCGAATATCTCGTTTAATTTTCCTTGTTTGAAGGTTTCATATGTAACTCTGTAAATACGTCCACTTTGTTCCCTTTATCATGAATATTTTGAAATAAACGAAACACTTTCTTTTGTTCAATCACAAACAAATTTACTATACATGGTTTGTTTACAATGCATTCCTTAATTCACTATATTGTTTAGACGCACATTTCGTGCAGGTTTTAGGTGTCCAGTATCGCAGAATTATTGAACGATTCTGACAATGTGGAGTTACGGGAGAACCAATGAGTAACTAATAATGTAGAATATAGCGGACAATGTCAGGAAACTCGTTTTCTTAAACATTAGTTTAATATATTAGGTTTTGAATCCTATGAATGTCGTAGCCTTTATCCCAAAAGTCAATATTTCTCCGAATGCAGGAGTAATCGTATTTAAGTCATGGATTAGGTGAGTTCCATATGAAAACCAGGATCGCAAGACGTGTGTAATATGCAGGAGTCTCTTCGTATATCCAACCGTGTTCCAGGCATCCAATAACATATATCCCATGATATTTGTTCCTTTTGAGTTTTAACACCATGATGTTTCAGGTACATTTATTAAGACAGCAACTATATCACTTCTGTCACATTTATTGCATACTTGCAGAGCATATCGAACAAACGATGATAGTTCATGGGCAGCTACAGATGTTATAAACTAGATAACGGTTTCACCATCACACATTGAATTGTTATTCATTATGGACTGAAATCAACAAATGAACTAATCAGAAGTGATATATATATGTTGGAAGATGGTCATCATTATTTCCTGCCTCAGAAATCGTGATCTATAGGTGGACGCAAATAGTATGATGAGTATACAAACTGAAGTAATATATTCACCACATTTAGTACAGTTATCTAATGTTTACCAAAGAAGTGCGGTAAACACATCCAAGCGCTTAAGTTTTAATTCTTCATTTTGCGTCATAAAATGTATACAACTAAACAGTGCTGTATGAGTTCAGACATGTGCTTATAGTGTGTACATATTTATCCAAAGATTCTTCTTTCCTGTATTGTACATAGATTGAGTTGGTTAAGAGATGGATTGACAGTCTGAGACAGGACAGAACCACACAGTGATAATATAATGCAATTTTTATGCATGTTAGGCAATATCAGCGTTTCATGTGCAAGAATCCAGAGTACCTTTCAGGGACTTTCGTTTTATTTATATCTTATATAACTTTGATGGATGGAAACAAAGGTGTTGTTCAAGCCGCAGATATTACATTAAACCACGCTAACGAGTTCAATGGCAAGGGCATCTTGACCTTGGTTATATTTGGAGCTCTATAAATATCTTTGATCTTGATCTTGTAATTCTTTTTTGTGATAGTTGAAGTACGTAAGCAGTTCAAACGTTTAAATTTAGATTCCGTTATATTTTGATTATGCTAATGTTATATTTTGGTTAATGCAAATTTAAAACTGAATGAGAGAGAGAGAGAGAGAGTGGTGGAAAGGTATAATTTAAAATATTACATATACGTATACTATAATAGAGATTAAACGGTGGAATATACATTTCAAGAAAAGGCACTTTCCCATGGAATAGGTCTCCATTTGAACGGCTTCTGTTTATCTTGTGCATACTGTTATTTATATTGATAAAAGCATAATATGTGTTCATTTGTTTTTTTACTATATAAGAGCATTTTATTGCAACGGTTATTTAGACATAGGTTACAAATAGAGCGTGGATATACCGTAGCTTTTAACTTTCAATTATTCTGTTACCCATGACCAAGTACGTATAATACCATCGTAATCTAAGTTTAGAAGTGGGCTCTAAATGTGTATTCCAGTGTAATGGAATATACTTATGTTATTTTTGATAAATCAAGAGAGAGTGAGAGAGACATGTGTGTAAGCCTGCATCGTTGAACATGTTAGAGTTTTCCTGGGTCTCCTTAGGAACATGATTGCATCATTGCGTAAGATATGTCTTGTCGTTGATGTTTATTTCCAACGGAAAAATATTTTCGCTGGTTGGATTTCTTCTGAATTATAATGTTTATATTGATACGTTTTTTCCTATTATCTAGTGACGGTATATCAACGGGATACCCTCATGTGTGTATTTTGCCTTATGAGATTTAAATATATTTTCTTAACGAAATTCACGAACCTCTTTTAGAGGAACTGCGAGATCCGATAGCGTACATGAGGATATACTCTCTCGCTGAGACGTTTCAGGAATTGTCCCTCGTGTTTTCTTATATTTTATGTAATCTGACATTGAACGCATTCTAACTTGACTTTCTCAGTTTTATTATTCCAGGCTCGATAATAATGAGTACGTCTTTGTAGTAATATGCGTTGCTGGCCAGTTATATGTAAGTTGAATTCCCTGAGATGGGTAGTAGCTAACCCTGACCCCGCATAACTTTACACGTGCCACCTATTTCATCTCGTATAATCACTCAAGGGTTGTATTTGTTGACCATCCAGATCAGACCCAATCCTGATTACCCCCTCCAGCTGAACATGCTATGATACATTTCTGGGACAACTTGTCATGCTGCTCTATTGTAAGCATCGATTATATGTGTTGGCTGTAGCGCGAGAAGATTATGTATGAGACGGCTGAAAAGGATAATGCAACATACATACCTGCATACATACATACATACATACATACATACATACACACCATACATGCATACATACGTACATACATACATACATATATACGTACATACATACGTACATACATACATACATACATACATACATACATACATACATACATGCTCAAACACACCACTTCATGCGTTCACATACAAACATGAATTTGTTCATGTTGATACAAGGTTATGATGTTTTGATATGTATAAAGTGCAGATTTGAATCATGTCGATTGAGCCCTCAGACAATTATATGTACAGATACAGTCAATACTATTCTATCAATGTGAGTTTTTTCTTCTCATTTCTCCCACAGTATTCCCCTCATCTATCTCTTGTTTCATGTTAACTATAGTGTCATTGATTCTAGTATGTAAGTATTCGTCCTTTTGAATCGTATGTAATGATTACAAAATGCTTCACCTTTATTTCTTCATTCAAGATGGAAGGTCATTTAGAACTATTCTGATACTAACTTTATGTTTTCTGATTAGCTACAGGCACCTGTCTGTAAAATTTGCCAACTTAGCTATAGTTTCTCTTGCAGCGGGTAGCTTTTGATGTTTCTTTATTGTAATCGGTGATCATTGCAGACGACGATATTGATTGCAATGTCGACTTATATGCTTTGATTGTTTACCATATCATCTCTACCGTATGATATACATTCTCCAACGAACATTCCTTAACATGACAGATTAAAAGATTATATTTCTCCTCATGTATCTTCATAAGATGCACTTGTGTTTCTTCTAGCCCTCTCTAATTGTTCTACTTTCTCTTAACTGAGTTATATTATTATTGTATAGTATATCCACTCTTTATGTTCGGAATTAATGATTTTATCTACTTCATTCATCCCATTTTTGCTATTACTATTATATGCCTAAAATGTTTTCTTGAATCTTCTTCCTTTCCTGATTTATTGATATAACGTATTCTCTGAATATCTGTATCCGGGCTACGTTTTTTATTTAGATTTTAAAAGATCTGTTCAGTCCTAGGAATTTCTTTTTAGAGTTCCTCATGTAATATGACTAGCAAGTTATTCCTGCAAGCTTCATTTATATGGTGCTCTATATTGAGCTGTTGCAACTATTTGTTTTCCAATGTCTATTAATGAAACTATTCGGTACGTTTATTGAATGGCATGCTCTTATTTTGTTTTTAAGTCTTCACTATTAGTATTCATGCACAGTTAAACTATAATATAGCCAAACACCGCCTTTTGATGTTTAATTCAGTTTGTACATGTTATTATTTGGATAAAATTACACAATAGGATAACGGGGTGTATATAACTATCATTCACGGAAAAAGGTTTTGGAGTGCGAATGAACACTTGTATAAATCATCATCTGCCCATATCAATATACATTTCCTAACGTTTCAACATACTGTCAGTTTCTGAAGATTTCGTTAACAAAGCCCAACACATTTAGTTAGCTCTTACAACACTTTGAACAAACCGCCATTATATCCAGGTCCACAGCAATATATATTTTGTAAGGAAAACATATATGTAAAGTTACATATAACATCAATCTACAACACAGACGATTGCTTCTATTAGTGAATATGATATGCATATTTAAAAATGTCAAAGACATTGAAAAGCAACCAATGTAACGGTATACGCATTGGATAATATTATATATGCGAAATACCATTGTCAAAATTGAATTTCACATTTTCACGCGTTACCTGTTACGCCTCAGAACTGTGCTAACTATTGGGTCGGAGTTAAGTCGAGTTATCATCCTTGTGACTTTGTTATCGAATATTATCATGCTCTCCCACGAAGACTCACCAATATAATAAACATATAAGTATTGTTATAAAGGCATCCACGTCAACATTGGTACAGGAATAATAAAAGCCTATGATTTTCATTCAGAAGTCTCTGAATGGGAGCATTGTTCCCACTAAACCAGTGTTGATGTTAACTTGAGGACTTGGATGCAGTTGAGTGCATGGGGTCTCTCAAGGATACTCAATTTTCATTGACATTATCAGAGCTTGTATTGATTGTATGGTGCTCAACTATATATAAATATTTCAATCGTGCTACCTTAACCAATTTGCAAACTGTTTTGCCTTATGAACGTCTACTAGGTTGGATCCGAATATTGATTTTGATGACTAAGAGTCTGTGATCAATGAAGCATCATGCAGGTCTCATGATCATCGTCGTTCGGACATCCTATCTGTGTCTTCTCCTGACGAAATCAGTAAGATTAAAGAGATTGTAGCCTTTGGTAAGTGTTTGGTAGGCGGGATCCGTATTTATGATTTGGAGATCATGTACCGCACGGACAGTGCGCTCGAGACGTAGTGTTAAGGCCTTTGGGCGAGGCATTCAAGTTACAACACAACCCAAGCTGTTAGAGAACCGTTGTTGGCTTCTATAATAAAAAGGATATGTACTTGAGGAGGGCAGAAACCGCTAGTCTAACGCTACATCGTTTCGAAAATCTCAATAAGCACTGAAGTGAAAGCTTGTTTTTTTCTTAGAAGGTCCCGACTATAATCGTATCTAAGAAGGCTCATCGAAAATCTTTACTGCTTTAATTCCACGTTGATGGTTTCCGTTTTTTGTTTGGTTACATTTAGTCTTCACCTGATTCTGTTTGAGAATACCGCCTCTAGTAACCCAAAATAGCCTTCGGTGTGTTTACCATTTATCAAAATTGACGCCACGTATCACCGGCCTCGATTTTGTTCATTCAATTCATGGTACAGACTGTTTGATAAACACTTAATTCAGCCATCTCAGAGATTCGAACGAATCTCTTTTGTGAAACCGTAGTTCCCTCTATAATTCGCGATATTGTCCAATTCGTCTCGATGTTTGAGGACATAATGACAAGCTTCCTTGTGAAACGTTTGCAAACTGGTCAACATTCGTGACCTGTATGCAAGCGTGAACTCCTCTGACCAAATGGTGACAACAAAATGCGGACCTTTAGGACCGTATCTTCCATGCCAGTGACGTACCCGATATATCTTTCGGCAGCTTTCGCGATCACTTTACAGACTTAGAGAATGTTATATCATTTGCTTCAGCTTCGAAAACCGTATCATGCTACTGACGAGCTTATTGTATAACGCACTGCGCATTACCGTTGTGCTTGTTCCGCAGATGTATATTATCATCCCCGCTAGTTTATTTCGCCAAAAGAATTGCGGCAGGTTGAGGCAAATTGGTAGTACTTACGATCTGAACTCTTGACAACGATCAGGCGTCGCATCATTTTCGCTTGGCACACAGGTAAAACGAAGATACACTTTTGCAGATTTTCCTTGGTTTAAGACAAATGGAGAGTCACTGTTGTCTAAGCTAGCCAAAACATAATGGTTTGTCAGTAGATTAGGTACCGGCTACGTGCATCCAAGGTGCGTACATAGATCAATAAGGTTGAGGTTGACTAAATGATCGCCGTCCATGAGTATGCTTTCATCATGATTCATCAATAATTGATATCGAAGTCGATGACGATTGTGTGTATATATATATATATATATATATATATATATATATATATATATATATATATATAATTGTTTAACACAGGTTGTAGTCAGGGCTCGAACGTATCGCTTACGCACCATGGAGATACTGCTAAGAAGGTCAAACTAAACAAATAGTCGCGGGTCGAATTATTTAATCAGTTCCGTCTCTGCGTCTGTAGTTTCTAAATGTACTAACTCATCCCGTAGTTTTTAAAAGGTCGTACGTTGCTAGTCTACAAGGAGTTGAACACTTCAAAATCATATGGCAGAAGGAGCACGCCCTTTTAAAGAATAATGACATCATTGTCACCAATTGTCTTGCAGTTTAAGGTTTTCAAATGTTTCTGAGAATGATATAACTGGTTCAATACCGCTTTAGCATTTTTCAATTACTAATGACTGCGATTCGTCAAAGTGGTACCACCTATACACAAACTAGTACTAGTAGTAATGACGTCTCTATTTTGACAAAAATTAAGAACATTCTAGTGTATTAACAAGCTTAGTGAAATTTGTTGAATAATTTATTTTCTTAAAATATGAAGTGAAAGATGTACAATAAATGTTGGTGTTGCTAAATAAATCCTAAATAATTCCAAATCTCTAAGACACGTCCCAATAGTCTGAGGTATAAAAAATTCTTTAATGATATTTCAAAATGAATCTAAAGCTGGAATTGATAAAGTTCCAGTGGTTGCGCGTTTTCATTGAATCACAAATCTTATCCAAGCATATATCCTTTTTTGAAATTTCACTATAACCTCAGCTCTCTATTTCCATGATTGTGTAGGCTGTATTACCAGGGGGGAATCATGTTAATTAAATAGTTTGAATAAATGAATTTCAGTCCAAATTAAATGATAGACGAAATAATGATTCTGCATTAAAACCATATAGCATGAATGCATAATTTGTAAAAACATAATGCCTAAAAGAAAACTTCATTCTTGAAAGTTCCACGCATTTACAAAATCAGAACGTTTATTAAAATAAAGAACATAATATCCTTGAATTCGGCATAGATAATCAATCTACCCCATTCGAACAGATTTATATTTAGCTATGTGTTAGTTCCTTACAGAATACAAATACTATGATTCAGGTTGGGTAGAAAAAACAAAACTTGATTTTGTAATATAAGTCCAAAATATAATTATCGAAAACATATGATGAAGTATAAAGACTAACTAGCGAACAATTCAAATTAGGTTTACATATTTATTTTGGCGTTCAAATACTGTGCATTGCGTTCAGTATGTAGACGCAGGTGCCATTTTGGCGATCACATTAGACAGCTTGAGTGCCGATTAAGAACTGCTAGCTATGAATAAACTGGAGCTGGCCCAGATAAAAATAATACAATTTCCCATGTTGATGGGACTGGCAATGATACATGCCCATGACTTGATGTTTTTCCTTACCGTTATATAGTTTATTGATGCAGCAGAATCGATATGGAATGTATCTGATTTTCATAGATCTCGCTGTGGATGCGATCAACAATTTAACTTTTCAAAGGTTCTACAGGACTGCATATTGAGCATACCTAACTTTAGCTACGTCCATCTAATGAAAGCGGTGCCTAAATTAAATCTTGTTATTCCTGAACCTGGGAGGAAGGTCCACTGTGGCGTCTGACAGTTACATGTACATTCGGGAAATGACGTTGATGGATATGCATCTTTCTATTCCTTGTTTGACATCAACAGGTTGACAGTTATGTCTGAAACTTTAAAGTGCATGCGCATTGGTTGAAATGCGTTGCATCATCAGGTGGCATTGGCTGTCCAGGAAGGGTTGAGTCTGAAACTTGGTAATGTCAGAGACATTTGCCAGACGATAACCATGTAAAAATAAGTAAAGATCCGGATACATACTGTCTTTGATGGAATAGTTAGTTTGGTCATCGGCGCGGTTAAAGAGGAAAGAAAGGCCCATTCAGAACATAAAGCTGTGAGTTGGTAAATATTCTTTGTCACGAATGGGACGGTTCTGTGAAATATGCATCTTTATCTCCTTTAATTCGCCCCGTTTCTCGAAATTTATTTGCAATCGCTTCTCTATGTTAGCTACAGTCATAACGATCAGCTCTTTGATGCAATCGGACAAAAGCGTATTTTATTCTCAGCTGGTCGATGACAAGACCGGCATGGAGACAGTTTCCCCTTGAAGTTTTAATCTTTTAGTACTGACCCTAACCGCTAGTATTACACTTGACCCCCTTCTATTGTATATCCTGGTTGGGATATTGATCAGTGATATGGCAAAAGCTTGCATAGTCTGGAGAGGTGCACGTTTATGAAAGATCTTTTGGCATCATGTATTGACAGTCGTCTTCACCTTTATCCTTTAAACAATGAAAATCGTATGAAGGTTGGGACGAGGATATCGTCTAGCAGGAACTAGACAAATAGCATCGGAGTCGGTATGGATTCCTGCAAAGGTGTTGACTATATCAGCCTAATTACGTTTGTTGTTAGCGGAATAGAAGTGAACTTTGGAGACGGAGTGGGATTTGTCGTCTAGGGGCAGCTCATGACGTTTGCCCTGTAGCTGATGTGGTTAGTTGCCGTGCTCTAGCAGTAAATAATGCACCAGTCATGGTATCGTATCCTCTCTTGTACGCATATCCTTTTATTCCCTCTCAGGATCTGCCATCTCTTCACACGAGCTATGCTAGACATGTTGATACCATGCTTGTCTTTGGCGTTAATATTTATGATACACAGTCTTTCTATCATTGGAAAATATTGATATTAATGGCGACCCTGCTGTGCAGCTATGGATGATGTAGTTCCTAACACTTCTCTGAATGTGAGATTACGATAGTCACATAATGGACTAGACTATGTCCCAGTTTTGCTTTCATAGACTGGTTTTCATCTCGCTAAGGACCCTCATGAAATGTCCTTTGGCGTTTAGTCCTTTGCGTCGTTACTCGTTGACCTGGCACAGTCTCCACAGTGATTGCGTACACGTTGAGTAAAGACAATCTCTGCTTTGCATTTACAAACGCAAAAATTCGTATCCCCTCTTTATTTCGCTGATTATTAACCGCGCTATTGATTACCAAGCATTTCCATCCACACTCTTCTCCTTGCCACCAAGGCATCCAAATAAAACTGTCTTTAAAGTAACATACTATTATGAATGACGATATTTCTTGGCTACATCACATCTCTAATGTGTTCACCTGAAGCTATGCTACCACTAATTTCAGACGCCTTCTTAAACTTACCCTTCAAATACGTTTCCGATTTAACATAAACATTTCCGCTGGGTGATATATGGTGCACTCAAATCCCTTAATAACAACCTATACTATGCTAATATGACCACTGTCCTTTGAACCCCTCACAGTTGTTTTGTTATCAATTAATTACGGTTTTAAATTAGCACTTGCCTATTACTTAAACTCTCCCTTGAAATATAGGAGTTGAGCCTTTATGCTGTACTTGTGTTACGTATTTTTGAGTTAATTTATATTTGACTTAATGTAATTGTTTGTTTGTTAGTTTTAAATTTTTAATTCTATTACGTGTTATAGTAATGTAATTTTATTTACTGGAATTTGACATTTTCCATCATTTGGTTTAGACCTGACTGCTTTTCGCAAACACCTATACAAG
Organism: Sinohyriopsis cumingii; assembly: GCA_028554795.2. Taxonomy (NCBI): domain Eukaryota; kingdom Metazoa; phylum Mollusca; class Bivalvia; order Unionida; family Unionidae; genus Sinohyriopsis; species Sinohyriopsis cumingii. Next base: position 62,096,694 of record CM068841.1, read on the forward strand.
AAACTTTTTATCTTGATGCTGACATCGTTCCTGACCTTGATTCAAATCTCGTAAAAGTTGAAGTAAACAACTTCTTATTTTATTTTGTATTCATTCCGAGTGTGGGATTTTAGAGTGAAATCGAGGCTATTCTGGGTGAACGTGTCTTTTAAAATGCAATAGCCTCTATTTCGAAATTATGGTTTTACAGTAATTGCGCAGTAACCAGGTTTAATACTGATGTTTCGAGAATGAATCTCAGTTGGGCTTCTAATCAGTTATATATCAAGGTATTTATTTCATTGTGACCAGTTGTAGTTTAATTTTATTTTTTCTTCATATTGTTGTGATTCTAAGAGATTAATTTTTTTCCTTATTAATATTCAAGTGATCATAGACAATTCTTGGAAGAAACCATTTAATAAATTTAAATAAGAGCTATAGATATTTCATCAGTACTATACTGGTTAGATAATATGTCATCGCCTTCCATTTTAGATTTTCGCCCCGACTGGAACTCAAATTAATAAAACGTTTTATTACTTAGATTTCTAATGTTTAATTCTGGGATTATTCTTGGATAATTTTTGGATTCGATTCTTAAAACCGTACATTTTTTCTTCATTTTGACCTTGTTTTTCAAGTGAAAACATTTATTTGTTAAATTTTACAAAGTTTGTTGTCTTCACTTTTTTCTTGTCGCGTTTATTAAGAGAATACTCATTTGGATATATAGAACTCGTAATAGTTCAAGGGATTCTAATAGAAATTGACCCTGAAATAGTAAAGAAACAAAGTATTAGCTGAGTGAATTCAACTGCATAGATTTAGACAAGATATTACAACGTAATAGGACAATTCATGCTATCGTTACGTGTGCATCTTTACCGTCTCCCTCCCTCCCTCTTTCCCTCATTCAGTCACTCACACACAAACACACTCACACACACAGAACGTACCTAAATATAAACGAACACTTCAAGCTGAAAAACAAACAAGCAATCATTCATAAATATATATTATATGAAACAACTACATTTGGTATTTGTAGTGGAGAGTCTGCTTGACACTTGTAAAACCATATGGAGAACAAATTCTTCATTTATGTTATGAAAAAAAAAGACTTTTCATCTATATGAATCACACGCTACCCACTACCTCCGCCCATTTTATTTTAACAACATATTTTCTACAAGTTTTGATTAACACAAATTGATTGAATTTTTAGTGCTTATATCGCCATGCGCTGATGTGACCCATAAACCACGGATCATACTGTCTCATTCGAGATCTAAATATCTAGATCCCTATCTCAGATTTCGGTGCAAATCTTAGATAAAAGTGACAAAGGTCAAGTAGTACAAGCTATATCCTAAGTCACGAAAGAAATACAAGAAAACAACAATGCAAATTATATATAAAAAGCACGTAGTTACCTGCATCCAAGCTATATCGGTGCTATGTAATTGTGAGTGGGAGGGAAGGTTATGGATTGTTCCTATGGCTGAACAATTTGGGGCTTAGCAATGAGCTAGATACGGTTTTTGTCTTAACGGAAATGTCTCGTTAATATGGACGTGTGAGAAGATATAGGTAAACGGATCGTCCCCTACGGTTTCTCCAGAAGGACCATTGTGATATTTGCCGTTGATTAGTGTCCATTCTACATAATGTCATGTTTTGCTGGGACATTTCAGCTTGTACGGCTTCAGCCTTGCCCTGTCTAGAGATACTGGGGAAGGGGCTTACACATCATACGCTATCATCAAGCAAACACTGATGGGCCAAGACGGCAATGACTTCATTAACTTCAATCATTTACGGTTATGAAATAATGTGTTTGTATAAAAATGATGTGTATCGTCAGTTTTGTGTTACATCATTTCAACAACTAGGATTATCGTTAACATATCGATAGTGGCGTTTAATAAAGGCTTCAAAATAGGAGACAATTCATTATGGATATATTAGGACAAGAATATTATGTCAAATACGAGAATTTGGACAAATGAGGATCGCTAAGTTAGAAATTTTATGTACATCACTCATTTGACTGAGCTTACGTAAACTGACTGCATAATACATTCCTTGAAGCGCTTTCAACGCGTGTTTTAACCTCCTACCCAGCCGTGATCATCATGGCTTATTAGTTACGAGGACTTGACTTTTTACGGAGACTTTCAGTTGCATTTTTTTTTTCGAATTTAGTATGATAGGAATTATAAAATAGCACGTTTCTGCGCCTAGCTGAATATGCATGTTTATATTATGTGCATATCCCCAGAGAGTAATAGTCATAGTGCGATCCATTCCATTTATGAAAGTTTGAGAATATTTCTCTGAAAAAAACTATTTAAATAATCCTAATGGTATTTTCGATACTTCGTCTGACACGTTGTTGTGGACATTGTGAATATCACGTTTACATTTGCATGTTTGAGGATTGATTCTGTAAGTCTTGAAACTCGTCCACATTGTTCATCTTATCATGTATACCTTGTAATAGACTAAACAGTTTCTTTATCTTTCTAGTGGTATAAATCGCTCTCCGTTACGGATGACCGCTATATCATCTCTGTCCGCGTGGAATCATATCTCGGTTTAGGCCAATGTGGGTATGTGAGAAAGCTTTTCAGTAGCTTATCTTCGATTGGTGGTTATTTAAGGGGTTTCTCCCGGGTTCTTCCTCCACCATATATATTGGCCGTCATGTATATCCTATCGTGTTCTGAGAAATGGCGTTAAAACCCGTTATAATACTAGTATTTAGGTGTCCAGTATCGCAAAACACTCAACAATTATGAAAATGACAGGTTAAAGGTGAAACAATGGGTAAAAAGTAATTTAGAGTAATGCGGTCAATGTCCGCCTTGAAACTTTTTTCACAATCACCATTGTTTACATTAGGTTTTGCATCCTATTAATGTCGTAGCCTTCATCTCAAAGACAAATCGTTCTCCGAGTGTATGATTAATTGTTTTCAAGTCATGGATTAGGTGAGATCCATGTCAAAATCTGCAATGCAAGTTTATGTGGGTATTATGCGGGATAAACCAGTGTTATAAGATCTACTCTGGAATTTGATCGAAATTTAGAGTCCTCTAATACATCCGTCCGTGGTAAAAGCAGTCAATAATATATATCATAGGATGTTTCCTCCTTCATGGTTTTTACACCATATTTTTTCCAGGTAAATGTATTAAGACAACAACTATATAACTCTCTATCACATTTATTGCATACTTGCAGATCATATCGAACAAGTGACGATAGTTCTTGAGTTATAAACTAGATCGTGGTTTCAACATCACACATATAACTTTTATTTAATATGGACTGAAATCAACAAATGAACTTGCCATAACTGAAAAGTATACGTTGGAAGATAATCATCATTCTTTCCTCAGAAATCGTTTTCTATAGGTGGAAGCGAATAGTATGATGTGTATACAAACGTAAGTAATAGATTCACCAAATTTATTAAAGCTATCCAAAGTTTACCAGAGGAGCGCTGTAAACACATCCAAATTCTTAAATTGTAATTCTTTATTTTGCGTCATAAAATCTATTCAAATAAACAGTGATAATTGAGTTCAGAAATGACCTTAAACTGTGTAAATGATCATCCAAGGAGTATACGTTCCTGTATTGTAAATAGATTAAGTGACTTAACATATGGACAGACAGAGACAGAGCAGAACCATATAGATTTATTATAATAAAATGTGTATTCATATATAGAAAAAATGCAAGATTCGCCATTTATTTGTAACAACGGGAGTACCTTTCAGTGACTTTCGTTTCTTTTCTGTATTATATAATAACTTCAATGGATGAAAACAAAGGTTTATTTTACAAGTAGCATATATCACATTAAACCACTTGAATCAGTTCAATGTAAGGGGCATCTTAACATAGGTTAAAACAAGCGCTACATACATATCTCTGAGCTTGTAATTCTTTTTTTTTTGTTCAAGATGAAATAAGCACGTAAACAGTTCAAACGTTTTAATTTAGATTACACTATTTTTGTTTATGCTTATGTACAACTTATACTGAATGAGAGAGAGATTTTTGAAGGAATAATATTAAAAAAATTTCATATACGTATACTATAATAGAGATTTAACGATGGAACATACATTTCAAGAAAAGTCACTTTTCCACTTAATAGTTATGCATTTGAAAGACTTATGACTATCTTGTGTCTAACTTAATTTATGTTGATAAAAGCAAATTATTTATTAATTTCTTTTCGATCACATTATCGCTCTCTAGTGCAGCTTTTATCTAAACCTAGATTACAAATAGAGTGTGTATATACCGTAGGTTTTAACTTTCAATTATTATGTTACGCATGACGAAGTACGTACAATACCATCGTGTTATAAGTTTTGAAGTGGGCTCTAAATCTATATTCCAGTGTACTTGGACTATACTTATCTTATTCATGATAAATCGAGAGAGAGATAGAGAGAGAGAGAGAGAATGAGCAAGAGAGATATTTAGAAATCGATAAGAAATTAAAATAGATCTCTTTATCATGTAGTTATACTATAATAAAGTTCAAGTATGGATAATTAGATGTAGGAAAATTTATTTTCTAATTACTCTATGATTATGTGAGAGACCAAATATTCTATCATTTGTTACTGGCTTGAGAGTGATGAATCAAGTATTTGTTTCCATTTGCCAGTCTTTAATGGCATAGGTCGAAGGTAAGTTCAATAAGTAGTCCTGTTCTGGCAAATAATCCAGGTATAAATAAAATGGTTTGCTTGAAAGAACACTCCGATATTAGTCCCTTGGCTTTCCATCGCACAGCAACGAAAACGTTAAATAGAATGGCAATTACAGTTTAGAAAATATTCGTATTATTTTCTTTGAGCACATCAATCATGAAGATATTCAACGTTAATAAAATGCTAACAATTTCAAGTGATGAAATATATATCGCCGATTTACTTATTTCTTTTATCTAATTACTTTGAGTATACCAATATTTGCCTCTTGTGTAGACATTTATTATTCGTCCGTATTGGTTGCTCTTCAGTCTGTCCTATATTTTCTGTATTACTGAAATAGCACCATGTCTGGATATATGACTGAACCTATTCTTCTGGATAAATTGCATCATTATACATCTAAGTAGAAACTAAATAACCCCATAACTTGGATTATGCCCCTTCCGTCTAGGTGTTATCATTGTTGGATATAGGGATGCAACACGTCAGTGAAAAGATTTATTCCATACTCCTGCTTCTGAATATAAACTAGTTTCTCTTCTTGAAGAAACTCAGGAAATCATCGACATTACAAATCACTAAGTATTGTTAGCTATTAATTATTTGTCGCAATTATATAGCAGGAATCACCTCGTGATTAGTAATAGGAAGACGAGGAAAGGTGACCATCATCATCCAAGAGAAGATATTTCAATTCCGTCCATAGTAATGCTCCCTATCCAGTGAAACGTCTATTCATTAAACTGACATACAGCTGAATTAAAAGTATATTATCAAAGCAGAGCAAATAGTTACATCATCCTTGAAACAAATATACTAAATTAGTACGTATCTGTAAAGTTAGTGCTAGCGCACAAAGCAATGTATCGGGTTACAATATATATAAAAAAGAACCACCATTCTGATCTCATGTAATACAAATGCCTTGATTGTTTCTGAGGACTAGATTTATTTTCACTGTTAGTATCATAACATTTCACAGTGGAATGTTAAAAGTACAAGTATCACTACATACTTTGTTGTTCAAATCCCCAATGTTCTACACATTCTGACATAACTGGAGCAATAAGAAAAGAAATAAAGTGCATGCAGTTTTAAGCAGCCTTTCGTAGAAGATATAAGAGTATATGTTATTCTCCTGCTTCTTTTTTTAACAGCTGCTTCAAATGAAGTACATGTCGAAAAGTATATATATATATATATATATATATATATATATATATATATATATATATATATATATATATATATATATATATATGTGTGTGTGTGTGTGTGTGTGTGTGTGTGTGTGTGTATGTGTGTGTGTGTGCGTTAGAGGAAGTGTGTGTGTAAATCCGAATATATATCTTATATAACAATTTAAATGGCATTGCTATGCAATTATTTCAGGTTGTTTGCCTTAGAAAATGAGAATTATGCAATACCGAATGTCATCACAAATACTGTAAAGATAATTTGATCCAGTTACTTGTCGGTTTCAGTGTTATACTTGGTCTGAAATGGTGGTATCAGAGAAATGTTGCGAAATCAGCCGTTTCAGCAACGTGGCTCGTGTTGTCGGTACCATCGAACTAGCTGGCGAAGTGTCACTAACGCAATTAATATATATATATATATATATATATATATATATATATATATATATATATATATATAAGAAAACTAATCTTGACTTTCATTTTATTTGTCCAATGATTTCATCATTTACTGAAGCATTAAGCAAACGGTATGATGGCAATATAAATGTCCAAATGTTGATTTTGTCCTCATTACATAATGCGAGCAGGAACATATACAAACGTCTGAAATTGTTTGAGCTAAATACATGTACTCCTGTATTGGCATGATGCAACTTCCGTTTGGTTACAACAATTTAACTGACACAGTTTAAAGTAATTTGCATTATTTATTTTATAATGTGCTTCATTACGTGTATATATGCACCAGTGAGTTTGATTATGGGCAACGCCGACGATATTCGATTGAGGCCAATAATGACATTCTTCTGCACACTCGTTTTCCCGGTATTAACCTAATTGCACGTATTTAATTATTTAGGGCTGCTGCAACTAATGGAAGGAGTTTTACCCGCTGCTAGTGAATCGTTTTATTACGAATCATTTCAAATTATTGCACGTTCCGATGTGCTAATGGCCATTCCAAACGTGTGCTTTTTAAAATGGTCTTCAGTGGATTGTTTAAAACGCGTAACACAGTTTTGAAGAATAACTAGCACCATGATTTTGTCATTAATGCAACAAAAGCTTACAGAAATTCTTTGCCACGTCGATGTAAAACAGCTGCCACTACTTGAGCGGTGCATGGGTATAAATGCCTTAGAAGAAATTGGCGAGACACTGTGAGTCTATGAATGCCGATGGCTGTTGATTTCCTCATCGTTTGCATGTCTAACAATTTTCGAGCATCATCTGGTTGATATTTGCTGATATCATAAATATTTATATACCAGCTCATTCTGCCTGGTTTCTGCCCGGTGGTATAGATTATTTCATTTGAACGGAAACTATGAACGAGGTTCGGAGTGAAGTATTAATCCTAAGAAACCAGTTCATATCGTATCGTTCAAATGTATTATCATACTTATTACATACACATTTTCGTATTCTACCTAAGGCATAATTATAAAAATATATACTACAAGAAACAAACGAATCGAATTAAGGCTTTATACTAAAATAAATTCTCAACGGTAGATAAATAAATAAACAAACTCAAAATTAATGCGCACATAGAACCACCAAGCGAACCTTGAACATGGTCACGCACTCTAATTGTCGGTTTGGTCTATTTAAAATCCACATTCGGAATAATATTTTGAATGAAGGCGCATTACAACAGTTCCAGCTGATCTGGAACGAATGGGTTTCGCTTTTGTTTTATGTCGTCCATTCCACTAAATTGTCGTGGTTATGGACTTGATTTAATTGAATGTGTCAATTACACACGAAGTAAATGTCATTACGGCAGGGACGGAGCCGTCTTGACACAGCTTCATGTGTGTTTCAGTTTTGCCATCGAATGTTTCGAATCATGGAATATCAATCTCATTTCTGAGTGAAGTAAAGATAATGTCATTTCCGTTGCGAATATAGTCGAAGTTATAGCATGTTGTCACTTTGTGTTATCAAGTTTTAGAGACAATAACTTACCTCGTGTAGTTCGGATAAACAGAAATAAGAAAGAACATTTTGAGGAAATTCAAGATGCTAAAATGTAAGTATATATTTTGCTATCCTTATTACTAGCCAAAGAAGGCTATTTATATGTTATCATTTGCCCGCTTTTCGCATTGACAGCACCTATATTCTGACCTTTTTGTGCCTATAGATAGCTTAAATCATAAACATTCGATGAAAGGTTTTAACGTGGAAAAATGCAAAGCAGATATTGTAAGGAAGACCATTCAGACAGCGGTAGTAAGAATTCTTCGTCGACTTGGATTATTAATTATGAGGCCTTGACTTTTACCAAAACGTTCGGTTGCATTTTATATTTGTCGAATTTAGTTTAGCAGTAATTATAAAATGTCAAGTCACTGATAAATATGCGATTGTAAATAGCTTGAATATGCATGCTTCTATTATTTGTATATCCACAGAGAGTACTGGTCATATTCCGCACCATTCCATTTATGAAAATTACTGTTTAAAAATACTAATGATATTCTTGATACTTCGTCTCACACGATTCTAGTCGACATTGTGAATGTCATGTTTACGTTTGCTTGTTTCAAGGTTTCATCTGTGACTGTGTAAACATTGTCAGACATTGTTCACTTTACTATCTATCCTTTGAAATAGACGAAGCATTTTCTTTAGTTCAACCACAAAGAAATTTACTAAACATGTTCTGTATACAACGTATTCCTTAATTTTCTATATTGTTTTATACTGACGTTTCTTGCAGAGTTTAGATGTCAAGTATCGACAAATACCTGAGCGATTCTGACAATGTGGAGGTAAGGGAGAAACAATGAGTAAATTATAATTTAGAATGTTGTGGACAATGTATTGTAGGAAACTGTTTTCTTAAACATCATTTTTTATATTCAGGTTTTTAATTATATGAATGTCGTAGCCTTCATCCCTAACGTAAACCATTCTCCGAGTGCAGGATTAGTCGTATTCAAGTCATGGATTAGGTAAGTACCATATGAAAACCAGGATCGCAAAATCATGTGGGTAATATGCAGAATAAATAAGGTTTATACGTTCTTCTCCGGAATTCAATCCAATAATATATATCATAGGATATTTGTTACTTTAAGGTTTTAAGCCCATGGTGTTCCAGGTCATTATCTTAAGATAGCAACTATATCACTTCCTGTCACATTTAGTGCATACTTGCAGAACATTTCGAGCAAATGACAATATTTCGTTGGGCAGCTACTAGTGTTCCAAATTAGATCACGGTTCCACCATCACAAATTTAATTGATATTCAAAATGAACTGAAATCAACAAATGCCCTAGACACTGAAATATATATGTTGGAAGACAGTCATGACTATTTATTGCCTCAAATATTGTGCTTTATATGTTTAAGCCAATCTTATGATGTGCATATAAACGGAAGTAATATATTCACCAAATGTATTAAAGCTACCTAAAGTTAACCAAAGTAGCGCTGTAAATACTTCAAAGGTTAAAGTTTTACTTCTTTATTTTGCGTCATAAAATGTACACACAAATAAACACGCTGTATACATTCAATCATGGACTTACTGTCTGCAAAGGATTATCCAAGGATTCTACTTTCCTATATGGTAAAAGGACTGGGAAGGTTGAGAGAGGGATTGACGGAGACAGAGCAGACAAAATAGTGATAATATAACGAAATGAATGTTTGGAAAAAATGCCATGGTACCTTTCAGAGACTTTCGTTTCTTTTTTTATATAACTTCGATGCATGGAAAAAAAAATTTATAAGCCGCATAGATCACATTAAACCATTTGAATCAGTTCAATGTAAAGGGCATCTTGACCTTGGCTAAAAATGGAGCTCCTTAAATATCTCTGAACTTGTAATTCTTTGTTATGCTAGATAATGTAAGCACGTAAACAGTTCAAAAAGTTTAATTTTAGTGTACATTATTTTTTGTATTGTGCTTAAGTAATTTTTATACTGAGAGATAGAAATGGGAGGTATAATTTAACAATTATTACATACACACATACTATAACAGAAATTTAATTTTCCAACATACATTTCAAGAAAATTCACTTTTCAACTGCTTCTGTATATCATGTGTATAATATAATTGATGTTGATGAAAGTAAAAATGTATTCAATTGTTTTCGATCACATTATTGCTTTTTAGTGCAATGGCTATCTTTATCTAGGTTACAAATAGAGAGTGTATATTCTGTAGCTTGTAACTTTCAATTTATTTATACGCATGATCAAGTACGTACCATACCATCGTAATGTAAGATTAGAAGTGGGCTCTAAGTGTATATTCCACTGTACATGGAAGTTACTTAAGTTATTCTTGGTAAATCGATATTGAGAGAGAAAGTGAGAGAGAGACAGAGATAGAGAGAGGTAAGAACTTAAAACATAGACATCACTACTATATAGTTATACTATTATAAAGTTCAAGTATGGAAACTCAAATGTAGGAAAATTAACCCAGGTCAACGCAGAACAGCAGCATCCTCTGTAGCCTGTGAACGAATCTGCGAGACATGTGGAGCATTGGGATGTAATTGGATGTAGATTTGCTGCATCTATTTTTATCTAGCAATGTTCGAAAGTCCTCTGTGTTGCATTTACTGCTCTCATTAATATTTCAGCATCAGTTCCATCCTACAAGTTCTAACCTGGATTCATTAATTATCTTTGTTGTATGGGAATCTACGAACTAGTTTTATCAGATTAATACTGCAAGAGCTAATGAGGTGGGGTATTAATCTGAGGTAACCAATTCACATCTTACCATACAAAAGCAACATCCTTTTCATTATATACACATTGTCTTTTTCTACCTAAGGCTTAATCATGAGAAAAAACACCATAAAGAATGTAATTGTATTCAGGCTGTATTCCAAAATAAATATTCAAACTTGGATTCATCGATACACGATACCAACATTAATGCGCAATAGAACCACCCAGAGACCTTTCAAATGTTTCATGCACTCAACATTAGATTAAAAAAGAATTTTCGTTTTGTTCTACTTAAAATTTAAATTTGGAGTGATATTGTGAAAGAATGCGCATTGCAACAATATTTCCAGTTGCTGTGAAATGGAAGAATTTTGTGTTTGTATCTGTTGATTTTACTCATTTTTCCTGGTTACGGACTTGATGTATTTAATTGTGTCACAGTGCGTGTGCTTTGGTCAAGATATATACGTGCCTAGGCACAGTTGCTTGGGTGTTTCCTTTCTGTCTTTGAATGTTTGGAATCAAGGATAATCTCTGTCATTTTTAGTGTATTAAAGATAATGTTATTGCAGTAGAAGATATAGTCAAAACTACAGTAAGATGTCTCGGAATTTAATTAAGTTTTGTAACCATGACAGTTCATGTAATTCCGATTTTCATAAATAAGTAAGAACATTTTGAGAATGTTCAATATGCAAAACCGTACGTACGTATTTAAACCTTCCAATTACCAGCTAAAGAAGGATTTAGTATGCCTTGCCATTTGCATACTCTATGTAGATATCCTTCTTATGGTATGACCTTTATGTCGTCTATGGCTAGCAAAAATCCAATACATTGTACCAAAACCTTTAACAGGAAAAATGCAAAGCACCTGATATATGACAGTCTGTTGTGCCAGCCAGGACGTTGCTGTTCTATATAAACCTTTAGTTGCATTTTATTTTCTCCAGTTTAGTACTTTGAATTATAAATGGTACGTCTCTGTTAACAGTGGGATGGCTCTTTGAATAAATATGTTATTTTATGTCATTTGTATATCTCCAAGAGATTGAGAGTATTGGCCATAGTCCGGACCAATCCTTCTACGAAACGTTGCAAACATGGCTCCGAATAAAACCTGTTTAACTGATGTTTCAATACTACTAAAGTTGCTTCAATACTACGTTTCTCAAAGTTATTGTGGACATTGCGAATATCACGTTTTCGTTTTCTTGAACGTTTCACCTCGGACTCAGTATACTCGTCCACTTTGTTCACTTTATCACGTATACTTTCAGATATACGCAACAGCTTCTTTAGTTCACCCACAAACAAATGTACCAAATAAAAAACTAAATGTCTGCTACATGAATGTACATACTTTGTTTACAAAGTAAAAGCTGATGCTCTATATTGCTTTAGTCGCAGGTGTTGTTCAATATTTAGGTGTAAATGGTTGCAAAATAATGGACGCTTCTGACCATGGAAAGTTAACGGTAACAGAAAATGAGTATCTAATAATGTAGGATCTTGGCAGTTAGATATGCTTCACTTAATCATCTCTTGCTATATTGCCTTTTTACCTCCAATACATGTCGTAGCCTTCATTCTAAAAGCAAATCTTTTCCAGAGTGCATGATTAATTCGTGTTCAAGTAATAGATTAGGTGAGATCCATATCAACGTTTTGAAGCGATGGTTATCACATGATGCTTTATACGCTAGATGATGTCGGCACTACGCAGCATCAATGAAGTGCATAATTCCTTCTCTGGAATTCGATCGATATGTTTAGTCCAGTTGTGTATCTGACCGTGTTCTTTGCCCTCAATAATTATATATATTCATATTTGTCTCTTAGGGTTTAACTATTTCGTGTCCTTGGTAATGTTACTAACGCAGCAGCTATAACACTGCCTGTCACAATTATTGCATAGTTGCAGACCATATCGAACAAATGACAATAGTTCGTGGCGTCGCTACATACATTCTAAATTAGATCACGTTGCCACCATTACAAATTTCATTGTTATTCAAGATAGACTTAAATCAATAAATTATCTAGACATATCCTTAATTTTACACCACATGCAGCCAACCTGTATAATTTGGAAGACAGTCACCGCCAATTTCCCCCTCATAAATGGTGTTTTGTAGGTGGAAGGAAATCGTATGATGTGCATACAAACATAACTATTACATTTATTAAACTATTCACTGCCATGTGTTTCATTTGTAATTCTTAATTATAAGTCATAAAACATACACAAATAACCAGTGCTGTGTGAGTTCACACATTCACTTAAAATATAAAACAGTATACAATGATTTTACCTCTGTTGTAGCTAAACTGGGCGATTTTAGACAGTGACTGAGAGAGACAGCAGTACCACATAGGTAGAGTATAATAACGTGTGCATTCATATTTGTAAAAAAATGTAGGAATATTTATTTATCTCTAAGGATCGAGAGGACATGTCAGAGACCTATGTTTCTGTTCTGTCTTATTAATTTATGTGGAAGAAAAAACGGCTCAAGCGGCATAAATCACATTAAAAAACGAAAACGATTTCAATGGAAATATAATCTTCCCCTAGGTTATACATGAAGCTCAACGCATATTTCGGAGCTTGTATTTTTAATTCCTTCCTTTTGCGCTAGATAAATTAAACATGTAAGTACTACAAACGTATACATGTGCATTACATTTTATTTTGAATCTACTTATGTGTATTGTCTACAAAACGAGAGACATGAGGAGGAAGGTGTAAGGAAAACATCATACCATATACATATACTATGACAGTCATTACGGTTTGGAAAATATATTTCAAGAAAGGTAATTATTCTATTGACTCTGTATTTGTGAGGCTTCCAATTCTCGTATATCTACTGTATGTTGATGAAAGAAAACTATTTGTTTCTTTGTTTTTGATCACGCTAAAATACTTCATTTGTCAATATTGTTATGTTGGACCATAGTAATACAATGCAATAATTAAACCCAAAATGGTACATATGCAGGAAAGATATATTAAAATAAAGGATTAGAATCATTATTCGTGTCGCCAGAGAAATCAATTGCAATTCGTAGATAAAGTATTTATGCACCCGTGTTCAAATGTAAACGTACATTTGCCACGTCAGAAGGCCATTTAAGATATCATGTGATGCTAATAGTGCAAATAAAAGTCGTTTCACTGGGGTATAGTTCAGTAAACCATTATGGAATAAACAGGCTCATGTAATTTATAAAAGTGGCCATTAAAGCATTAAGAGATTATATTTGACTTGAACTTGAAAAGGGGCTGATCTATATATTTATCTATTTATCTATCTATCTATCTATCTATCTATCTATCTATCTATATATATATATATATATATATATATATATATATATATATCCATCTATCTGTCTATCTATATATCCTTCTATCTATCCATCTATATATATATATATATATATATATATATATATATATATATATATATATCCCCTGCCTCTTCAATCTAGTCTGTACAGCCCACTTACTCAGTATCACTTCCGTGTGTCATTATGTGATTGATGGATTGTTGTTGAAAAACAAGGCTTACCTCGATCAGAATCAGGCAAGCTGCTTGCCCACCAATATGAAATATAATTAATTGTCTAACATAGGTAGAGAAGCCTAGGAATCAATGAATTTTTGTCTTATTGGATTCCGAAAGTGGAGTATGTAACCCATATACTACAACTATGTTAACGTTATATGGTTTGGTTCGTATTATACATATGTAGCCCTGAAAGGCACAATCATTTTAATCAATCACGTCAGGACCGCATAAACCATGTTTGCATGTTAGTGGGATACAGTGGACCTTTTGATTGGTGTATATAATTAACTAAGGCCAAATTGAAATACTTATGGGTCGGTTTAAAGTACATAACAGACACACATACATTCCTTTAGAAAAGTGCTGTTTGAAACGCGGTCGAATCACTTCAATGATTGTTGTTTTACACCATAAGTGATCACTTGTGGTTGACTTCACACAGCATAATTAACACGAAGCGCTCGTTGTTGACCTTATTAAACCAAGGTATATAACATCTTAATTATGGCATGGTGATTGTAATCTCAATGTATACCTTTAATTAATCATCTGAGCGCTAGTATATTTTTTGAAACATCGAGTAAAAACTATATATATAGAATTTGAGGTGTAACTTAATTAAATACTCTTTAAGTAAATGAATACACCATCCGATGAGGTATGCAAGCCGTCTGATGACATTACTAAACTTGAAGGGAAGTATTGTTGATTCAGCCACTGTAAAGTATATATCCGAAATTGATGAGAAGTTTTACAATATATTTCAGTTAACACAATGATAGATTGACATGTGGGTGGAGGACTTGGTGCCACTTGTTTGAGAGACATTGAGATCATACGATCCAAGCTGGATCGGCTATTTGAATGACGAGTTATGTGCCGACGACGACTAAAGTCCTTGAAGTAACTTCTCAGTGAGATTAAAATTGAGACGCTACTGTAGGTTAAAAAGAACTAATGATCAGTATTGTTGTTAAAAAATTGTTGGCAAGCTTAACTTTCTCACTCACTCACTCACTCACTCACTAATTCACTCACGCACATGCATGAACGGACCTAAATATAATCGAACACTTCTTGATGAAAATCAATCGAGCAAGCATGCATGTACATTTATATACATTATATGCATCCACTGCATTTAGGTTTTTGTCGTGGAGATTCTTGCTTGACCTTTGCAAAATCACACTGAGCATAACTGCATCATTTCTTTTCAAAAAATAAGACTGTTCATTTCGATCAAAGGCTACCCACTCCCTTTGCCCATTTTAGATTAACAACATATTTTCTAAATCTTTTGATCAACACAAATTTATTTCATTTTTAGTGTTTCTATAGTTATGCGCTGATGAGAGCCATAAACAACGACCCATAATGTTTCCTTCGCGATCTAAAATCTAGGTCTTGATTTCAAATCCAAGAATACATCTTTAATACAAAATGACAAAGGTCAGGTAGTATCAACTATATCCTAAATCATGGACAAACGACAAGCAAACAACAATGCAAATTATATATCAAGAATACGTAAATACCTTCATCAATGCTATATCGGTGATATGTATTTGTTAGTGGGAGGTGAGGGTAAGAATTGCTCCTATGGCTGAACATTTTGGGGCTTTGCAATGAGATTGGTACGTCTTTGTATTAATATAACTGTTTCTCCAATATGGGCTTGTGAGAAGGTAAAGGTAAACGGGTAGTATCAAGAGGGACCCTTGTGATCTTTGCCGTTGAGGCATCTCCGATTGGGCGACTTCAGGCTTACACTGTCTATATATACTGATGAAGGCGCTTGCATATCATATGCTGTCATCAAGCTGAGACTGATGGACCAAGACAGCAATGCATTCATTAACTTCCATCATTTACGGTTATGGAATAATACCTTTGTCCAATAATGATGTGTTCCGTCAGTTTTGCGTTTCATCATTTCTACAACTAGGCTTATCCTTAACATATCGATAGCGGTCTTTAATGAAAGCTTCAAAATAGGAGGAAATTCATTATGGCTATATTAGGACAAGAACAGGATATCAGATACGAGAATTTGGACAAATGAGGATCTCTCTACAAGTTCGAAATTTCATGTACAGCATTCGTTTGACTGATCTTACTTACGTACTCTGACTTCATAATGCATTCTTTGAATCTCTTTCAACGTGTTTTAACCTCCCACTCTGATATGCATTACTACTAGGTAAGATTTTAATGTAATCATATCAGTCCATGAACTT
Source organism: Sinohyriopsis cumingii (assembly GCA_028554795.2). NCBI lineage: Eukaryota > Metazoa > Mollusca > Bivalvia > Unionida > Unionidae > Sinohyriopsis > Sinohyriopsis cumingii. The sequence goes on from CM068841.1 coordinate 62,113,145, forward strand.
TTCTTGATTGAATTGAACCGGTTTTACATTTTCTTATGAAGGAAGACAAAACAACCAAACTGGCGTATTGCTGGTGATAAATATGTATGTTTCCCTAACATCCATATGACCTTGCCACACTGGCAATCGACTATTTTGTAAATTGTTTATAAAAATATGTAAATAATATAGAGTACAAAATCAACGTCATTGCATAATTTTAACATAAACAGTTAATCAAAAATTAGACTGTCACATTAACAAGGACATAACAAGTATATATATAAATAAATAAATAAATATATATATATATATATATATATATATATATATATATATATATATATATATATATATATATATACATATATATATATATATATATATATATACATATATATATATATATATATATATATATATATATATATATATATATATATATATATATATATATATATATATATATATATATATATATATATATATATATATTGTTCCAACCAGAATATAAAGTATTCGGTATAATTATATTCATAATCATTGGTTGATCATATCGTCTAGACGCGAACAAACACATTAAAATGATTAATATATAATTTAGTCATTGGGAACATTATAATTTAGATGTCTCAAATCATTCAATATTTCTTCTCCAGTTTTATCGGTACGCAGGTAAGAATGATTCTAAACTAGTTGTATAATTTGAATGAATACTTGCTTACTTAGTTTTCGAATAAATATTTGACTTTCAAGATTATTACTAATGATGAGTATGGCTATCGATAATTTTGTCATTAGAGAAGCATTATTTACATACAAAAGAATTAGCGCAAGAGCCTGAAACGCCTAGAGCCTTCACGAATCGTCAGTTAATACGATTGATGTTGCAGGGGACTGGGCTAGTCTTATGGCATACATCATGACTATATGTAGAAGGACATGAACTATAAAACACAAGATATTTTAATATGTATGCCTTATTCAGCAATGCTACCACCAGAAGCGAAACGTCCTCGATAACAAGTTGAATAAGTTATTTTATATTTATTCATAGTGTAGTTATGATGTGGTTCATAGCCATTCAAAAGGATAGGAACTCAACAAATTCCGTTCACCATCACATTTCGGACACGAATATTGGCCTAAAAGTGTAAGAAAATTCGATGATGCAACTTCAGATAGTACAGAGTGAGCAAAGCACTTAAGTGAGTGTTAATTGTTTATTTCGTTATACTTGGATTCTTATTTAATATTATTGTTTTCCTAATGTCAAGGAGACGTACAATAAAGTTATAGTATATGAACATTTACATACAAATATAAAATATAACGAAAATCATATGTTTTCCTACAATGACTGGTACTAAAATGTTTAGGCATATCTTTCCTTTATATTCAGTATGCTACTTAAATGTTTTTGTTTGTGTGCTGTATCGAGCATATATACTTCAAACGGATATTTATGTAGCAAGTATATTAGCAAGAACAAACGTATTATAATAAATACCGTTCTCAGACATTTAAGCACACACGAAATAAAACGTTAGATATATTTGAACTTAAATCTGTATTATTATGTAATCAGCCTCGAGTTTTACAAATAGATTATTTCATTTTCTGTTCGGTCTTGGTATACGAGCACTTATCTTTGTCCGTGGTACACTCATCAAATTTAAACCCTTAGGCTAAAGTCAATCATGATAAACTTGTGTCTATGCTAAACAGTGGCAACACACGGATAAAACCTGGCCGTGTTAACTTATACACCTGTGCACCTGCCCAGTGATGATTTCTCTGATACTTCTTCCACCCAGACGTAGTTCCACACCTGCCTGTCACAACTGAACACCGTCTTGTAGTACTATAAAAGACTACTGACAGGCTGCACATTTAGTCTCAACATTGAGATCCGGAACGGAAACATTAGAAAGATTATACTACTCGGCAAGTTCAAATCCTAGAAGCAGTGCATACATCAACACAAACCAGGTAACTCTATCTGATTTTAAAATATTTTATTTTTCTTATTGTCTTTAAATTGTATATCGTTTTGAATAAAACTCGCTTGACTAAGTTTTATTCCCGTTTCCAGTACACTTTGTTTTCATTATATAGCATCTTTTTATCTTTATTGTTCTCTACTCTCTGGTGGCCTAAGATAGAAAATTCGCGCCAAATGCTGCAGGTAAATAGTTCGAATTTGTCATTAAAAGGTCAGTGTTACGTTTGGTTGGCATGGTGTCAGGATCATGCGACTGGAATGGTTTATGAATGTTATATGTCTGACTCATGATGCAACCACGAGAGACATTACTATAAACGATAAATGTCATATTGCATACATTGTGGTGATATGACTAATATCGTGAAAGTTAGGCTACAACTTTAAATCACACAAAAAAGGTTCTTTTTAGGTCTTCACCTAAATTGCAATTTCTAGTTTATGCTTCTCTATCACTTCAGTTATGGGATTCAAGGTACTCTTCTAAAGTGTCTAACATAATGACAGGTTTCAGAATTAGCCAAAAGTTACCTTTGTTATATATATAATAGCGCGGATCCAAAACTAAGCTTTACATGCATATAATTATACGAACACATTATGCGATTGAGTGGCTGGATCTGTTTTCGCTTGACGTCTACAGGTACACTTGGATGGGATGTAAAATGATCACCTAAACATTCTATATTGTAAATCAGCCACCTCGTCAATGTTTTCCTTACACAAAAGTATCAACATAGAGACTTTCAGTGAGTGACATAATTATCCGTTCAAAAACTAATATGTGTCGGACAGTCTCTCAATTTACATCTTTTCGCGTTCTGTAAGATCAATATGAAGCTCTAATTAAGTCAATTTAAGGTAGAATATCGACGAATCTGAATAACCAATCTTCGAATGTTGACACAGCAATTCATATATTAGAATGTGTTCTAAATCTGGACTCATTCTATCTTCATCTCTACAAGGGCTGCTTTTATAATGTAAATGATGTTTTGAACATGTTTGCCACGAGAATATTAAGAAATACTTATTTTTATTGTATTGAAACGCCTGTTAAACATACCAATTTCCATGTTATAAAGCATTCCTTGTATGTGTTCAATAAAGAAATGATGGAACAAGAGTTACACCTATTCACCAGAAAAGACAAATTGAAAATGTATTAAATGGTCACTAGGGATGTCGATAATTACAACCATTGGAAAACTGTATGAAAAAAACAGCATGAATGTTGTCGAGATACTGGCTTTAAAATTATTAGTGATCTGAGTCAAACTGTAATATATACACACACACACACACACACACACACACACACACACACACACACACACACACACACACACACACATATATTATTGTCTTGCGTGTAGCGGTAGGAAAATCATTTCACCTTTACACAATCTTTGGGTATGAAACATAACAATTTCATTATATAAAGGAGCCGAGTTTATTATATACAGGTGTTTAGCTAAGAGCGAAATTCTAAGTACAGAATTAACAGTATTGTCAGATTATACACCTTTATGCTTTCCTTTAAAGACCAAAAGAAAATGATATACCAGTCTTAATGAGAATCAAATTATCGATATAATGTGAATTAATAATTAACAGAGCTTGGCAAGATGCGCGCTGGAAATAATTGATATTTGAAACCGTAAATACATATATACATGTTCAATCATACATAAGAGGTCAATTATTATGTTATTGCAACAATACTAAAATCGTCCCAGCTGTGGTCGTTGCATTTCTACATTTCATTGCCTTATACGAGCTAAATATAATATAAGTCAAATTAATCTGGATAATATCTCTGCTGGTATGTCAACAGGTTTAACTTCGATAAACAAAGGTGTGAATGTCATTTTCAAACTGTTAAATGAGTAGGGTGCGGAATTCACAATCAATGGTCCTGTGTGGCCTTTTTAGTTTTTATTTTATCCCACACATCGTGCACTAAATGTCTGCAGCAGTCAATCATTACATTTAACCTGACGTAGTAAAGGACGATCAGTCAGCTTTCATGTTTATGTTATTAAACATTACAAAAACAAGTGATGAATCATAGTATTTTTCCTGACATAATTTGAAGCTGTATTGAAATGCTTAGAATTTCGTTTCACTTTTCTCACCTCAGATCCCCATGGTCTTCATGTGGGGAACTACGTAATCGAAATGATGTTATCTTAGTCATAATTTGTCAGTAGCTTAGCAACCTTTGTAATTTATTATGGTCAACACCTGTTCGATGAATTGTCTTCATTATCTTTATAATTGTATGTGCAAACACAATACTGTATGCTGCATAGAATCGAAACAATAACGGATGTGTCATTAGAGGATGAAAGTAGGTAGAGAACCTAATCTAACAACATGTTTGTTCCAAACCGTACACACATTTATTACAATAAAAAATTAGATCTCACATATTACTGTGGGAATGAGAAAATCTAGAGCATAGCATTTAAGTTTGTTACAATTGTTAATATCTATGTTGGTTTTCTACTGCCTTGTTAAATTACCAGATATTTAACGAAATTAATTTAAATTAATACATTTTGAAAAATCTTTTCATAAAATATTCGGCTCATTAATGGCTGTTGTACTTTCTTTCTTACTGGGATTGTTTTTCTGTTTTTCTGTTTCTGTTTTTCTTTTGGTGGAATTTTAAAAAAAAATCTCTACTCCGTCTTAAAATGTTCTTTATATTTTAATACAATAAAACCAAATTGTTTTGTTTTCTAAAAGCTTCTATAACAATGATTTATTTGCAAACATATAACAAGAAACGTATAATTTTTCATCCGTAAAGGCGATATGAATATAAACGTTTCACACCAATATCCCTAGCTGCCCTGAAATGGGCCAACTATAATATAAAGCGGGCTGTTATCTGGAGGTTGGATGTATATGTAATTTAATAAATTGGGGTTTTAAGACGTGAATAGCCACATAATTTTCCAAGTTTGTATTTCTTTTGTATGAACATAAGGGCTTTCATTAAAACTGGTTCGCAAAAATAATTTGTGACTCAGTCATACAGAACAGAACTTTATTTGGGTTACATGATTCAAATGTATACGTTTCAATATAACTACGGTTGTTCTGTACATTAATGTGAACAGAACTCCAAATATTTCATTCGACTAACCCTTAAATAGAACGTCAAAGGGAATGAAAGTGAAAGAATAATAAGGCAAAAACACCCACACGTATGAAATGATGTGCTGACGGACCTATGTTTTGCCACATATATAGTTTTTGTACTTGATGCAAATCCTATCGCTATTGTACTTAATCGATAATACTGGAAGATATGAATCACACGTGTATGCATTAGATCCTAGCGATTAGGTTTTGTGCCTAAATTCAGACTTGATTGTCTGTAGTTTATAATTACTAAAATACAACCCATATTGGAGGATATAAGTTTAGGTCAGCGTAACAATGTCACCTACAACCCTTTCTGGAGGTTAGTCAACCTTTGGATCAGCTCGGATTAGGTGCACTTGGAAACCGTAAATTCCGTAAATGTTTGGATGAATCTCAGCTTGCATTGTTCATGTAAGGACTCATGCTACCTAAGGGTATTCCTTGATTATACTTTAAAGCCCTTTCAAGGTAGACCTCCTCTTTGATATGAGGACTATATTAGATGTACAATGATTTGTAAACCTGGTATAGCCAACGGATTATCTATATAAATCGAAATTGGATGTGCTTTGCATATCACTGCCTTTAGCCAATAGTACCGATACGGTAATAATGCCGATGAGAAAACTTGGTAAGGATATGATTAAATGTATCTATGAATGGCTGGAAAACCACAGACTTCTTAAGAAAAAATGATAACGGTTTTCTTGACTACCGGCATAAATACTTATTTCCGCTGCATACTCTGTCTACACGTTCCTTTACCTAATTGAGCATATCAGCCAAGATACAACATAAATGATTTTTAATCAAGGCCGAAGCGTTCATTGAGGCACTCATCCTCCCAGGCCCGCTGATCTTGTAATATTTGGCAGTGGCCATATGCGCTTACAGTGACAGCACAGTGACAGCCAGTTGTTCGATCTCAACAATGCGTAATACGATGTTGGCAGCTCTTAGGAAATACAGCTGTCCTTTAGTGACGCCCTCAAACCCATTGTCTTCATCAAAGACGTTTACTTGATTTGACGGAGACTTTTACGGATGTGTCGCCAACACGCGACTGATATTCAAGAAACATAAATATTTCGACTTCCTTACCGATAACGTGCGGAACACTAGCTGCAATTTCATTAAGAAATGCTAAGGTGTCTTCTTCCAACCATCGCTTCTCTGGCACTGTGATGCACTGTGATGCGTTAGCCGTTCACAGTCGCTCCTGCTCAGGATAGAAATATCGAGTGATCAGAAACATGTTTCTAAGACTGAACTTATAACTAAATTGCCCTTCTAATGTGGAGGAGGATCTTCCGCTCTTTCTCCCCACTCTCATATATATATATATATATATATATATATATATATATATATATATATATATATATATATATATATATATATATATATATATATCTGCTCTATTCATTAACTAATTGCCTTTGCATGATATCACGTTACATCTTGATGTCATTCAATCAATCAAAACTTTCCATGTCGTCATTCAACAAAATATACTGTTTGATTAATGGTTGTTTTGTTTTGCTTTTATATTCATAGGATGTTACTTTATTCTTCCTAACTGAAGACATTTCGATGTTTCTTTCGTAAAATGTTCTCCTTATCACTGAAATGTCAAAAACCTTTCAAATTTAATTGAAAACGTACTAGTACATGAAACAATTTTCTTATTCAAACCGATCGTGCTAATTGTTCCTCTACGGTATCAAATAATTACTGTTTTCATGATTTAAAGAAACTTGTGGACTGCTATTATAAATAATGTGTAATTATTGAAATCAATTGAACGTGTCTGTGTTAAATAAATAAAGCATGCGGGTTTACTGTGTCACAATACGTTCTGGATATAATTTATTCTTTTTATTTCTTTCACAGGCCATGGCATTATAAATAATGTCCATAATGATTAGAGCACTGGTTGCTACTTTAATGGTGTTCTGTGTCTTCTCTCTACCGCTTATGAAAACAGACTCGTATTCAAAGACCGCTGGTGAGCTATTACACATTTGTTCTAGACAACATTGTTAACCCGGTGTATGTATGTATGTATGTATGTATATATGTATGTATGTATGTATGTGTGTGTGTGTTTGTGTGTGTGTGTGTGTGTGTGTGTGAATGTATGTATGTATGAATGTATGTATTTATGTATGTTCAAAATTGGACTTACTTTAGTATCAGATACTTTGAATCGAGTGTTAGGGACAGATTACCGATCATGTGTAGTCTTCAAACTATGCGCCACTTGCTATGCTAGCATTTTATTGTAGCATATGTCATCAATTCTCAGAAGGTAATATACAATCAATATACCTATAATAAGTACTGTTTCAAGCAAGGAATCATCGAAATACCAACTTCCATTTTTTCTCAGATATCTTCCGCTTTGAAAAACTAAAATTATTTTCCATGATTCTCTTTGATGTCCATTTCTTGCAGTATTAATTTAGTTTATTTATAACCTTTTGATGTTGTGAAGCAGTTTCAGCAAAAAATAAATCATCTCCATGCAACAAAATTTAGCAGATTATAATATTATGCCGTTAATCTCATAAATATATGTCTTTATATCATTTAGAAATAATGAACATAAAATAAGTGATACAAAACCAATCCTTGCCGCACCCCAGTCGGGCTGTTAAATATATTCGTGCCAAGTGTTTTCACACAAGCGTTGACATTTACATATATGGCAATAAATATCATTAGCATTTGCCTACTAATATATTTCAATATTGCACGATAAGTTACCTCTTCTCGAAATCGTCGAAGTCGTTTTTATCATAATCGACAAAAGAACACAAATATAATACCTTTGTTTTTCAAATATTTACATGTTAATGTGTTTAGGGCAAAATTATCATAAGAACAGTTTGTTCTTCACCCCAATATATCATTTTTATAACAAGATAGTCGGGTGGGATTTCGGTTTTACAACATATCACTTTTGATGGTGATACAAATACAATGTTACATGAAGAACGACTTGAATGAGAAAAGAATTATGATTAATACGTGCATATTATTTTCAAATATTGAATCAATTAACATAATCCGCACGAACTAAATAATGCAAATACAAATAAATGACCTTACACAGTATAAGGACAAAAGGTAAAGGATTCACAGTGATTTCACAACTCAAATAGTAAAACCGTGGTATTTTACTCAAATAGAAAAAATAGATTCACTCAATATTTGAAAATGATGAAACCAAAGGGAGAGATGTACAACATATATGTAAAGTCTCAAAAGGACATTGGGTATTACAAATCCCAAAGATTAGCCCACGGCACAAAGGTTACATGTATGGAGTTACACAATCCGTCACCAGCACACATGGCTACCAGTCACACAGGTCAATCAAGCAGTCAGTATTCCAGGTTGGTCAATCAATCTATCAGCAATCAATTAGGCCAGCAACGCCTGATCACCTGCTAATTGACCAGCAACACTGTTTACTCCGCTCTACGGCTGCTATGGTTAAGCTTCACAGCTGCTATGGTCAACGTATATGGTTAGCTCTGAAGCTGGTACCACGTCGACTAAGAATACTCTGATACTCTAATCACTCTGGTCAGTTATACAGCTACGAGTTCGATCACTCTGCTAAGCTCTACCGCTGCGACTCCGATCACTCTGGTCAACTGAAGAAAAAAAAACATATAACACCGTGAACTATGCATGACACTGGCATATACGATAAAACGTAAGGACGTTATATACGAAAAGCTACACAGATTACATTATCGTTTAAATAATTACAAAACAATACACAAGTTCAGAAGTGAAACTAACCGTGCCCGACAAGAATCCTACGGTATTAAATGTTTCTTAAAAATGCAACTGTGTATATTGCTAATATAAATCTCTACACAAGTCACAAACAAAATTAGAAAATATTTGCATGATACTAAGTAAGCTGAAGCGGCATGGCAAATATACAGAAATAAACGTGGCATTACAATACGTATAATTATGCACAAGAAATTAATAACTCATATACCTCTATAGCTGAAGATGTGCAAGTTCTTAAAGTATATTGACGACTGACAAGACGTTCCGTAATGTAATGATTTTGACCTACGGTAAGGTATTTAATAAAAAAAAGGATTTATACAATTCTGTGACAATATATACCCCTTTTAAAAAGTGTTATCACTTTTAGAAAAATCACGGAATGTGAACATAAACAATTATTAAAATATTTAAAATAATTACACCTTACTTAAATAATCAGATATCACATTTGCTGACCTTCAAATCGCCTCCATTTGGAAACTATACGGTTGCAACGACAACGACCAACGCATCAGTCTTGCGATTTATACAATTCCTTGACAATCTTATTTGATCAGGTTTTATAGTCCTTCATTTAAAGTTGACGTAAATATTTGTCTAAGGGCCGATACAAAGCTAATCCGTCTAAAACCTTCGGTCGTATGCATATTCCATTTATATGAATGAACACGATAGCAGCTTTGGCCTAAAGTTTTGGGAAGTATCCAAGAGTAAATAGTAGTTTTGAACATAGACGCTATGATAGGTACCGTACTATTTCCAGTCGCCTTAAACATTAGAAAAGTCACCGACTCCACTTGATAATCCGACTTTATTCCTTTATTAGTACGTTGCACTTCTTCTTTAATCATTTCATAGTCATGTTTTTGATGGCGAATCTTAGTTTCTTCTTTTAATTTCAAGTTGTTTTTACCTCTCATATTGCAAAATAAAGAATTTTGAAAATATCTTTTTCTATTCGGAAAAGATAACCCTAGACGTAATATTGGTGTTATTGGGAGTATTGTATAGGTTATGCACCATTAGCTCCTAGTGCCCGGACTAGGGTATTTGTCCCACGTATCCTTATAATAAACGGTTTAAGCTCATTAAAATTCCACTAACGGTGTTAAATGATATGTATGGAACCAGCCCTCTAACCTAAACCTTCAAACTCACAACTTTTCATGGCAGTGGCTAACATTCGCTACACTCTCTTAGCGTTGTTGTTTTGTTAATAGTGTTATCATCCGTTCATGTAATATAGTCAGATTAGTGATATGAGAACAACGAGACTGTTGTATGTTAGTGGAGAAGATGCTTCATGTAAGGAAGGTTTCGGACACGAAATACCGACGCGGATACTTATATAAAATTATAAGTATAAGAGTACTGTTGATATTGATAAATACATATTCCGTTGACTGTGACTTGTATGTGCATTATTTTTAAGTTTCTAATTATATTGGATCCAAATATAGTACATAGTAGGAAATGTAAGGGCAAAATAAAATTATTTCCGTTCATTGTAAACACTCGGGTAGTCAGCCTAAACAGTCATTCTGTTTACTAGAGAGTTTGGAGGGGGAATAACGATTTTCATGGTGGTGATGATGATGATGATGATGATGATGATGATAATGACTATTATTATTATTATTATCATTATTATTATTATTATTATTATTATTATTATTATAGCAACTGTAAGAGAAATGTCATTTGAGTGGCTAAGACACATGTCGATCACAAACCTTCGGATGCCAGCAAAGAAAAGTTTCAGATTTGAACTGAATGGTGAAGAGGTAGAACTTGATCTGCAGCTGAACAGACTTATCGGTGATGATGCGAATTTATACATGACAGAGAAGGGCGTAACAAAGCTGATGGAAATATCTAAAAATGACGATCAGGTGAGTTAAAGACAGGACAGAAAGAGAAAATGAGAGAGAGAGAGAGAGAGAGAGAGAGAGAGCGAGAGAGAGAGAATATAATACAGAATTACCTGAAGCTAATGATCAATAGCGATTCCCTGAAATCATGTAACTCTACAACTGGTTAACACAAAGGTTAAGTCACAGTTCGATCTATACTACGATAAGTTTCACCAATTTTGTTTATATGAAAAATATTTCTATTCCGCATTTAATAAAGATAAGTATATATACTAATTTTATGTTGAGTTTTGCTTGAGTAATTAATCTTGTTACATTTGCCTCTTCAATATGTTTCTAGAGACAAAGTCATTTACCTTATCTACGTACGCTAATGACTTTGGAATCACACAAAGCGGTGAACCGATGTTTCCTGACACATTTGCTTGGTTCTACTTTATTGGATTGATTTGTTTGATCTGGCTAAAGTTAATTCCGCAGGTCAATTCTCAAAGTTTTCCAGTTTGAGAACAGGGGACACATCCAATGCTGAAGTGACCAATGCTGAATAATAATAATTATAAAGGAAAAATATGCCTATACAATTTAGTACCAATCCTTGTATGAAAATAAATATGACTTTCATTATATTTTGTTATATGCATGTAAATGTTCATATACTATAACTTTATTGTACGTCTCATTCACATTATGAAAACAATAATATTAAACAAGAATCCAAGTATAACGAAATAGACAATTAAAATTCACTTGTGTGCTTCGCTAACACTGTTAATATATGTAATGTTTCTTACGCAAAAAAGGAATTAAAAATAGACGCTTAGGGGTGTTCTCATAATTCCATTCATGACCTAGGTTAAGACGACATCATTTAAACACAGTCATTTGGTTACTTCCTCTGTATGCATTGGTCTGTGTTTAGATTCGCATCGTGAAATTTTCTTACACTTATAGGTGAATATTGCTGTTCGAAATGTGATGGTGAACGGCATTTGTTGAGTTCATATCCTTTTGTATTGTTATAAATTATATTATAACTAAAGTGTGAATAAGTATAGAATATCTTATTCAACTTTTTGTCGAAGACGTTCCTCTTCTGGTGGTAGCATTGCTGAATACATTGTAAGGCATACATATTACACTATATTGAGTTATTTATTTCATGTTCTTTTACCTATAGTCATGATGCCTGCTATAAGACCAGCTCAATCCCCAGCAACAGCAAAATTATTGATTGCCGATTCTGAAAGACAATAGACGTTCCAATCTTTTGTGCTCCTTCTACTGTATGTAAAGAATGGTTCTCTAGCTGAATTTACTTGTTTCATTAATTCTACGTTATCCTTCTCCATGGCATCTTAGACTTTATCACGTATTTTCCCCCAAAAAATATCTATATCAAGGATAGACTGGGGATATACAAAGCCAAATATGTGTGTAATGTCGCAGCAATGACAGTAGGTACTTTTTGGAAGCTGACCTGGTGTACCTGGATAAGCTTCACCTAGATTTACCTACTGTCCTAGTTACGCTGTTGGTGTCTCGATATTGACTGTCACATTATCAATGTGCAATCGTGTATGATTCTGGACGCTGAATGAGTCAAGCCTGTACAGAGCCTGAAAAAAAAGATCGTGTACATAGTCCATGTGCGTCATCTGCCGTCAAACCTAAGATTTGGGCATGTTTAAACGAAGAATCCATTATTTGCTCAGATTTTATGAACTTGCACGGATTTATGATATATCATAATTAATACCGATCAGAGAAGAGTTTAAACAGGGAGTTCTTTATACTCTTGAATTTGGCCGTGTTCGGGAACACAATGGAGACTCGGCAAAAGACAATACTCGTTGACCATACTCGGGAGACCGAAAAAGAAAAACGTCTGTTTGTTGCTAAATTCGAGACAGTCAAGCGTTTTGAATGCTTCCGTCTCTACCATTATTTGCTTCTAGCTGCATTGGATTTGCATTTAATATCTTCATACGGCATTGCACTCAGTTGAGTATTTTATTCAAGCTATGTTTAGTTGGCAACACAAAAAAACCAGAAATCTTTCTTGACATTGACGTTGGCGCACTGGGATTGCTCTGATCACCTGATCATTATGAAATGTTTCCTAAATTGATTCACACGCTATTCGGAAATTTTTTTTATAAAACAATGAATTCGGTTGTTTTACTATACAAAATAGAAATAGAGGTGGAGCTGTTGACCGATATTGATCATCATATTTTCCGGAGACATGGAATCCCTCGAGCTTGGCCGTCAGGATTATGAGAAAACACAATTGTGGTGGACTTTGATCATTATATTTACTGTGCTAGCTGAGACTGTGGTGGACGATCAGTCATGTCATGCCGTAATGAAGGGTTTCATAGAAGTACTTCGGGAATCAAAATGCTTGTCAACGACAACCGAACAGTTGATTACTTTTCCACAATCTAAGAACCCGGCGATTAATAATCCTACGCCAGGCCCGAATACTATAATGCTTGAACACCAAGTCAACATTGAGCGTATATTTTTCCAGGGTCCAAATAAAAGTGAGACGTGATCTATGTAACGTAGCAATACGCTTATGTGCCTTTATGTTTCGTTTAGAAGCCTCTACGATTACGATAGTTCGCGTCTTTGACGCGTGTAGTATCGTAACCATGCGAACTGCTTATCAATCGAGGGATGAGTTTCGGAATATGTTTGCAAAGACCACCATTAACCCATATAGTTTCCTCAATGTTTATTTGACGATAACATTCAGGGAAAATATATAATTTGTTCAGAGAAATCAGTTTAAACGAACAAATTAGGCTCCACGCCATTACATATGGTGATCGTCTTTTTGAAGGAATGAGTATATTGGAGAGTACACCATGAGATTTGGAATCTGCAGACACTTTCTTAGACCCACTGTTAGCCGAATTTAACAATTATAGCAAGTTTTGTTTCCATTGTTCATTATTATGTGTGCCATAGTGGGGTTAGAAAACTCTTGAATACACTGAAATATCATCCTGTTAAGTTTTAAACAGAATTCTACATCTGCGTCCACACTGATATACCAACCAGCTATCTTGCAATCATTGCATTAACATGATAAATAATGTAGTACACCAACTTGCATGCTTGCACTCAGGGATTGTTTGCACAATGATGAAGTGGAACGCACCAATCCGATTTGATGTCAGCCTTCTATATCATATAATTTTAATCTCGAACGTACGCCTCGTGGTAACTTTGAGGGCTCTCAGTGTCAATGAAGGTGTGAAAAAGTTTGACTTTCATAAATTATCAAACTTTCATCTATTTGCATATATATTCTATCCCATGATGGAATGATATTTCCAAAAAAGATAAAACGTATAGTCGCATAAACGGAGGAAAATCAAGACCTAGAAAACACAGCTGTAGCAAAACGACAGTGCGTTTTGCTGAAACAATACTAAGTGAACGCGAAAAGTGTTTAGCTAAAGCCTATAAATAATTGTAAAGAGCTAACCCAGACAAATATTTGATAAAAATATAGCATAATACCAGTCAAGACGAAATGGCTTGAAGTCAGAGACACAGAACCTTTATGTGTAAAACCTGGAAATAAATCTCAAACAAAGGACAAATTAAAACAATAACAGAACCAATCAATTACTAGATAATACTGAAACTGAAGATTTGATCACGTGTGGTTGGACTGGATAATGGGGGTGTCACGGAATTAAACTCTTCTATTTATTGAATGCATGTACTTGGGTTTCGTGTTTTGTGTACAACGATACCAGAGGGTGATTTATGTATATTATGTCGTATTTCGAAATAGTGAATTCGGTTCATCCCATGCCGCACGTACGAAATACTCTCGCTGGGACGAACCAAATGCTACAATGCACAGACTATGTGTATAAATACCTCACCGTATGTACATTTCTTTACAATACGAAATAGTCTTGTCAGCGGGCAGTCTGCTTCAAGGACTTGCACATCTTCAGCTGTAGAGTTGTCTGTGACCGGAGGGCCTAATGTCTGTGACTGGAGTGTCTCTGTCTGTGACCGGAGTGTCCGGATGGTATAATTCCGGTGTGTCCGGAATGTCTACTGTCTAATGTCCGGGGTGTCCTGAATGTCCACTGTCTGTGACCGGAGTGTCTAATGTCCAGTGTCCGGAGTGTCCGGAGGGTCTAATGTCCGGGGTGTCCGATATGTCTACTGTCTAATGTCCGGTGTGTCCTGAATGTCCACTGTCTGTGACCGGAGTGTCTCTGTCTGTGACCAGAGAGTATGTGTATGTGACCGGAGTGTCTGTGTCTGTGTTTGGAGTGACCAGAGTATATAATGCCCGGAATGTCCGGAGGATCTAATGTTCGGGGTGTTCTGAGTGTTCGAAGTATTTTGAGTGTCCGGAGTCTTTAGCAGCTGTGAAGCTGAACTGTAGCAGCCGTGGAGCTGAAACAGTGTACTGATGACGGAGTGAATCTCCGTACATGTAATTTGTTAGCAGTGGGATAATTTTGAGGTTCGTTAAACCCAGTATATCTTTCGGGACTGTAAATATAAGTTATATATCTGTCCCTCTTTTTCACCACCATAATTTCACTACCTGAGTGAAAGCATTTTACTACACGAGTAAAATTTTACATCGTTTACTACCTGAGTAAACTATATCCATCGTTTCGTTGTGAAATCGTTGTGAACCAATCATCCCTTGCCTTTGTATTTGCTAAATTAATTTATTTGTATTTTTCATCATTACGTCTGTGCGTTCTTATGTTAATTAAATCCAATATTTGGATTAAATATACACGCACATATTCATAATTAATTGCTCATGCAAGTCATCCATTAATAATCATTGTATTTTATCATAGTCAAAAGTTTTATGTTGTGAATCCGAAAAGTCCCACCCGGTGATCTTATTACAAATGGTGTCAGAAGTGGGATCATTTCGGATTTAACGGAAGTCTTTTATTGTTTAATTATATTTGTATGCTCTTTGTGTGTTTCAGACGCTCTTGACAAGACAGTGAGGTTGAGTAGACACATAACATTGCTTTATTTTTTCTATACGTTTCATGTTTTTCTTGACTTTCAAGAAGAAAAATGCGGTTTGTTTTAATAGTTTCGCATTTTTACATAATACTGCACTTTAAGTTGGTCACACCAAACGTTTGAAATGTCGTCAATGAAAGAACTTGTAGAACTGGGGAAACAGTTTGGCTATGAGGGGGAGTCCCTTAGAAATTTCGTTCGTGAAGAACAGGCTAGGGAAAGGGACCAAGGGATAAAGGAGAGGGAAATAGAAAAGAAGAAACTAGAGATAGAAATGGAAGCCAAGAAGGAGTTAATATAATTAGAAAAACAGGCCGAAAAGGAAAGGACAGAATGGGAAAGGGAAGCAGAGAGGGAGAAGATAGAATTAGAGAAGGGGATGATAGAGATAGAAGAACAAGCAGAGAGGGAGAAGATATAACTGCTTAAAGAACTAGAAGATCGGAAGTTAAAAATGGAAAAACAAGTAAGGTTAGAAGCTTTGGAGATGGCAGATATAAATAGGCAGAGGGAGTATCAAAGAAATTCTGAGCTATTACAAACTAAAAAGGAGGGGGAACATGATGTTAAAATGAGAGGTCCAAAATTGACCCTATTTGAAGACGATAAATATAACATGTATAGTTACCTAAATAGGTTCGAAAAGTACGCCACGGTACAAAAATGGAAGAAAGAAGATTGGTCGGTTCATCTTAGCTCGTTGTTGAAAGGTAAAGCGTTAGACGTGTATTCGCGTTTATCCGTGGCCGATTCGCTGAATTATCTTGCATTGAAAGATGCACTTCTAAAGAAATACGAGCTAACCGAACAAGGGTTTTGCAAGACGATTAAGTATAGCAAACCCTAGAGAGGCGAGACATTCACCCAGTTCGTCAGTAGAACGTGCAATTACTTGCAGCGATGGGTGGAATGTGGTAAAGTCGTTAATACATTTGAGGGTCTTATCGATTTCTTACTTCGAGACCAACTATTGGCAATTTGTTGTAAGGAATTATATTTGTTCTTCAGGGAAAAGTCCTTCACGAATATATATGACATGGCCATACAGGCGGATTTATTTGCTGAAGCTCAGGGAGGTTCACAGAACGTCATCACGAGAGACAACAAAGGTGGGAATCAGGTCAAGGACCAGAAACCCAGGGAACCTGGAAATCCTGGTAGGGATAATCAGGGAAGGCACAAGGACAAGCAATGTTTCACTTGCAAGGAGTGGGGTCATATCTCCCCCAATTGTCCTAAGCGGAAGGGACTAGTCCAGAGAGTTGCGGTAGCCATTGAAGGCAGACGGTCGGTAGATGGAGAACTCGATGTTTCCCAGCAAGATAAGTGGGAAGCGGTGTACGAGCCAGTGTTGCGTGCAGAAATCGGTCGCGATGCAATCCATTCGATCGGCACGTGTATTTTTCCCGAGGCACGGGTACCGACGGCAAATGGCACTGTCAGACAGGAAGTGACTGTTTTACGAGACACAGGGTGCACTATTGTAGTGTGAAACGGAACCTAGTCCGCGATGATCAATTGCTTGGGTCTAAATCACCTTGTATGCTACTAGACAAAACAAATGACCACGTTCCTGTCTCAAGGATAGATATCGAAACACCTTTCTTGACCGGAACCGTGGAAGCTTTGTGCATAGCCAACTCTATATACGAACTTACGACTGGCAATGTACAAGGATCTAGACTCCCGACCATGTCAGACTTCCGATTCCCGATCATCCAAGCTGTGCAAACTAGGGCACAGGTAAAGGTAGATAACAAACGTTTACGTAAATTAAAGTATCGAAGCCGTTACTGATATCTCACGCGAAACAAATTCGGAATGAGCAAAAACGTGACGCGTCTCTAAGTGCAACCGCGGAGAAAGAATTATCGTGTACCGTGAGGAAGTATAAGAAAGGGGGGTCTTCTAGATTTCTACATCGCAATGGTTTCATGTATACAGAGTATATTATGCCTGATGGTAGGAAGTTCTTTCAGCTAGTTATTCTCCAGAAATGTAGGTCACATGTACTCAAGGTGGCGCACGAGTCGAGTACGGCAGGGCATTTGAGTATGAATAAAACAACGGATAAAAGCATTACGGGAATTTATAGGCCCACGGTTAACAGTGACATAGAACGAGTGTGTCCTTCGTGCAAGGCTTGTCAGAAAACTGTGGCAAAGGAATTGAACTTTGTTATTGACATGGAAGGTAGGTCCAATATGCTGAAACTCACGTAGAAAGACCTAAACAAACAATTGATAAAGGGGTCTAGAATGTAGTATGCGTAGCGGTGATAGACGATAGGTCGTGTGACGAATTGGAATTCGTCTCCAGTACAGAAATGCCCCTTGAAAACCCCATTGACGTAGGGAAAGAAGGTATTTACCAGATCAATATATGCCCGGATTTATCAGTGGGTCAGCTTACACAGATCTTGGAGGTTTTGTCCCAATACCCTGATGTGTTTACGGACAAACCGGGCCGTACTGGATTAATTCAACACGAGCTCAAGTTGAATACCTCTGAGCCGATCAGGATTAAAGGATATCCAATACACTTTAATGCGCGGGAGACAATCAACGAAGAAGTGGGGAAAATGTTAGACCAGTCAGTGATCGAACCTTCCAGTTCCCCGTACTCGTCCCACAAAGTGGTAGAAAGAATGACGGGACGAACCGTTTTTGCATTGACTTTCGGCAATTGAACAGAATCACCGCGTTGGACGCAGAACCAATGACAGACATGGAAAGTTTATTTTCAAAGTTGGCAGGTCACAAATACATTTCCAAATTAGATCTTGCCAAGGGATATTGGCAGATGCCAATCGTTGGTAATGTCCGTGAGTTAACGGCATTCGCGACTCCCAAAGGTCTTTATCATTTTAAAGTTATGTCTTTCGGCTTAGTCAACGCCAGTCCGTCGTGCGTTCGTCTCATGTGCAAACGGTTAAACGGTATGGAAAACATCGACAGTTTTGTAGATGATATCTTTGTTTATACACATACATGGGATGAAGATGTTAAGATATTACGGGATCTGTTCGATAGACTTCACACTGCATATCTTACAGCTAAGCCCACCAAGCCTAGATTGTTTAGGACATCTCGTAAGTGGACAAGGCCAGATGAAACCTCACCCAGATAAAATAGGAGTAATCAGAGATGCACATAGACCAGGAACTAAAAAACAAGTAAGATCTTTCCTAGGTTTGATTGGGTTTTACAGGAAATTTGTCCCCAATTTTGCGGCTATTGCCAGCCCATTAACAGATTTGACTAGGAAAGGGCAACAGAATAAAGTTCCCCGTGGTGTTTACCAGGGAAAAGCATTAACACTTTAAAACAGAAACTGGTAAGTGCACCAATCTTAAAGTTGCCAGAATTGTTTTGCTGAGGACTGATGGGTCCGATACGGGTCTTGGGGCTATTTTGCTACAGGAGCAAGACGGGATGGAATTGCCCATTGCTTATGCAAGTAGGAAATTGCTCCCTAAGGATAAAAATTACTCCATCATTGAGAAGGAGTACCTATCCTTAGCATGGGGGATAGGAAAATTCCATACGTACCATTTCGGGAGGGAGTTTACCTTACAAACGGACCATTAGCTGCTCTTATACTTGAACAAAGCAAAGGTCGCCAGTGCAAGATTAATGCGCTGACCATTGTCTTTGCAACCGTATAGTTTCCGGATCGAGGCGATTCGGGGATCAGAAAATGTGGTGCTGATTTTTTAAGTAGGGTATAATTAGCAGATCATTTTCGTTCAGTATTCAAATTGGAAGTTTTAACAATTGTTTATGTTCACATTCCGTGATTTTTCTATATCGTGTTTCCACTTTGTTTTAGGAGTGAGGAATTGTCACGGAATTAAACTCTTTTATTTATTGAATACATGTACTCGGGTTTCGTTTTTTGTGTACAACGATATCAGAGGGTGATTTATGTATATTGTGTCGTATTTCTAAATAGTGAGCTCGGTTCATCCCATGCCGCACGTGCGAAGTGCTCTCGCTGGGACGAACCAAATGCTACAATGCACAGACTATGTGTACAAATACCTCACCCCGTGTACATTTCTTTACAATACAAAATAGTCTTTTCAGCGGGCAGTCTGCTTCAAGGACTTGCACATCTTCAGCTGTAGAGCTGTCTGTGACCGGAGGGTCTAATATTTGTGACCGGAGTGTCTCTGTCTGTGACCGGAGTGTCCGAAGGGTATAATGTCCGGGGTGTCCTGAATGTCTACTGTCTAATGTCCTGAGTGTCCGGAATGTCTATTGTCTGTGACTGGAGTGTCTAATGTCCAGTGTCCGGAGTGTCTAATGTCCGGGATGTCCGGAATGTCTACTGTCTGTGACCGGAGTGTCTCTGTCTGTGACCAGAGAGTCTGTATCTCTGACCGGATTGTCTATGTCTGTGTCTGTGCCTGGAGTGACCAGAGTGTCTAATGCCCGGAATGTCCGGAGTGTCTAATGTCCGAGAAACATCATTGATAACAAAAACATTGTCATACACTCCGATATATGGGTCTGAATCTATATCAGCACACATTGCTTTGACGTACTCAGCAAATTATATGACCCCGTTGCACAAATATAGGGTTGTCGGTGAGCAATTGTTAGTTACAACTGAAGAAATTCCCGTAGATATTTTAGGACGATCAAGGTTTCGTTGAAGTGTCGGGCAATCTGTGCCTTGATGAACACTATAAACACGAACAAGGATGATATCTTGATATTTCAAGACCAATTTGAAAAGGTATAAACCAGCAATGTTAACATGATTCATTGAATCAATCGTTGCCACTCGATGCAGTCAAAGGCAATAGTGCTGAATTTTGGGAATAGTATGATCATATATTCTGCGGTATCGAAAGAGTGTCTGTTATAATAGGGTTTGCATAGGTACAACCCGCAAATCGAGTTCGCAGTATGAACAACAATTAAATAGTTGCCTTGAATATCATGTCGTTGATCAGGATACAGCTACACAAATATGTATTGACGTGGTTAGTAAAGCCCAATTTCATGATCTCGCAAAGAGAAAGAGACTCTAGAGTCAATGATGATTTCGTGGGTTCTCCAAATGTTTTGTAAAAACTTGCCAACTTTAGCACGACACTGCCCACGTTGGTAGCACATCATGTTACTTTAGATATACGATTTGCTATTAGTATGCTGCAGACAGACTTTGTCGCGCGATTACTTTGCGAGACAGATACTAGAAATAATGTGTAGGATCCATGGAATCTTGACACAACATATAAATTGGTATTATTGTTTTTGATTGTACAACTACAAGGACTTTTTGTTGACCTCAATAATAAACAAATCAAACTTAATACTGCTGGTTGATTAGTAAAGCAAGACCACGCCCTAGACATATTTGACACATGGTGATTTGTTAAAGCTGGTGACGCAAAATCATTTAGTTTAACACCAACTCATGCAAGTTTAGTGTACCCATGCTACACCTACTGTTTTGAACTCCTACACTTGTTATAGTGTTCGATCTAAAGCTTCATCGATGAGTACGATCATTGAGGCGTAGGCGAAACTAGGTGCGGAAATTAAGAAGCGCCAACGAATACTTGTAAGTGTAATCATTAACGCTTTGTCAGGCATTGCATTATTAGCCATTTTGGGAGTTGGTATGACTGGAAGAACAAACACGCTGACATTAGGTGTCGCTCCAGTATTATTATATATCAAAGCTGTATCGTTAATAACTGGGAATGTTACCGTCAGTGTGTTCCTCTATCAACTAGTTTAAATGCTAAAATTAAAAACAAATTTTATCCAACAAAACAGCCAAGGAAGGCAGCCCATTCAGGATAACAAATTTGTTTTCAGGAGACACTGACAACGATGCTGACCGCATGCAATACCTGTCTGAGCGAACTTGATAATTTTACCATGCAAAACATAAAAGATCCCTGTGAATAAGTTAAGCTTGCCAACAATTATAACAAAAAATACTGATCATTAGTTGCTTTTAACCACACTAGCGTCTCAATTTTAGTCTCACTGAGACGTTACTTCAAGGACTTTAGCACATAACTCGTCACTACAATAGCCGATGCAACTTGAATCGTATGATTTCAATGTCAGAAACAAACGGCACCAATTCCTCCACCAATATGTCAATGTACGAAATAACCGTTCAATTTATTCGGCGATTGTACGTTCTTGAGATAGCGTGCAAAATTCGTTCGGTACTAACTGGGATATATTGTAAAACGTCTCATCAATTTCGGATACAGTTTGCAGTGGATGAATCAACATGAACTTATCTTCGAATTTAGTTATTTCATCAGACTGCTTACATAGATCATCGGAGTCTGTTATTTGATAGTGTATTCATTTAGGTAAGCATTACCTAATTTATTTACACCTCAAAGTCTATGTATAGTATTTAAACGATTTTGTAAAGGAAGATAGTAGTGATCAGATGATTAATTAAAGGTATACATCGATATTATAGTCAACCTTGCCAGAATTAAGATGTTATATACCTTGGTTTTATAAGGCCGAGAATGACGAGTATGCGATTCGTGTTAATGATGCTGAGTGTAGGCAATGACAAATTATCACCTGGGGTGAAAAACGACGATCTAGAAGTGAAGCGACTGCGTTTGAAACATCACTATTCTAAAGGAAATTATGTGCGTCTGTTATGTAATTTCCATCAATCCATATGTCTTTAAATTTGGCTTTTAGTTACTTATATTCAGTAATCCAAGGTATACTGTATCCCACTAACATGCACATATTTTTTTTCTGTCGGCGTGACTTGTAAAGGCATAGACATTTTCCAATGTCAACAATTAAAATGATTGCGCCAGGGTCAGGACTACATATGTATAATAAGAACTAAACAATATAAAGTTATCATAGTTGGAATCAATGGGTCATACACTTCGCCTTCAGAATCCAATAACACAAAAAACCTTATTGATTCCTAGACCCGTCCACCTATGTTAGACAAAGAATTTTCTTTCCTATCGGTGAGCATGCAGCTTGCCCGATTCTGGTCGAGGTAAGCCTCGATGTTTCGCATAAGTCGATCCATGAGATATCGACACAGGGAAGTGATACTGAGTAACAGGGCTGACTCACCAGAATTAAGAGGCAGGGGATAGTTGCGCAAATTGTCCCCTGTCAAATGTATAAAACACGTGGGTTCAGGGCAGATATAATCTCTTAAGGCTGTCATGACTTATATTACCAATTACATCAGCCTGTTTAGTCCACAATGATTTACTGAATTATAACACAGGCTAAGGACTTTTATTTACACTGAGAACATCACATGATATCAAAACTAACCTTCAGACGTGAAATATATACCCTTAAATTTGAGCTTTGGTGCACAAACAACTTTTTATATGAACTGCTATCGATTTATTTGGTCACACGAAAAATATTATAATCCTTTGTTTTAATACATGTGTTCTAAATATGGACCAGTTTGGATTTAATTCTTGAATTTTATTATTGTGATCGAACAAAATATTGTTGGCAGTCATAACTTTACGAGCATTCACATTTACTCAGAACTTTGATTTACTAGGACTTTTGTCCTTAATTCTAGGGGATTATAAAGTCTTTATTCGCAAGACCGTAATTTGTATCTTCCATTTTCACTTAGTATTAAATTGTTTGTTGCATTTAACATTCATGTTTCATATTCAAAGCAAAGGCATATATCGATCTATCTATCTATTTATCTATCTATCTATCTATCTATCTATCTGGAAAGTATTTGTTTCCGAGATGTGGCTCATTTAAAGAAGCTAATAAAAAACATATACAAGTTTTACAATGATGATATAGCTATTTGCTGTACCGTGATGCTTGCTTTGGATGCGCCTGTCGTTCCATTTAATATATTATCTAGAGGATGCACTGCATAGGGAGCATTACCACTGACTTAATTGGGTTATCTTCTCTTGGATGATTCTGGTCTGCCTTCTACGTATTTTTCTTATTTATATGAGATGTTCTGTCCTGCATAGCTGCTTCAAAACAGTTCCAAACAATGCTTCGTCAACAGGAAAGTTGATAAATTCCTTAGTATCGTCAAAGAGAGAAGCTCGTTTATTCGTATATTCCGTTTATTGTGTGTACTCGGTCCAGGTTTACAAATTTGTATAATCATGTAATCTTCCATTTGTCGCGGATCGCATTGTTGAGACAAGATATTCTCTTTTATAGGATGCAGTCGTGTTTTTCTTTTCTAGTGCATTAACATACACATGCAGATAAAACGGTGGTGCCTTGCTTATTTATGTGTATCCATCGTTACCCGTACGAAAAAGCATACACAGTTTTGACAGGAAGGTTTAGGTCTATCTGCTGGTATCAGGAGTATGACAGAAATCATCGTTTCACTGGTTGGTTGTATCCCCGTAGGTGGGAATAACAACGGCTAAACGTACATAGTTTAATCAAAGTTCTGGCATTCGTTAGATTACACGTGTTTAGCATGACATACTTTATACAGAAAAAGGCTAGATTCAGTCATTAAACAAGCCATGGTGATGTTTCGGTTACAAATGTAGCATAGATGCAGGAGCAACAACACTAGATGAATAATAAATGTCTTCACATAAGAACCAATATGACTGTTACAACAAGTGAATGTCTAAAAATTAAACTTTATGATAGCAAAACTACATGGTACAGCGACGTTGTTATTTTCATATCTCTCTTTCTCTCTCTGTCATTATATATACACTTATATAGTCGGATCCAAATTTAATGGAATATACATTTAGAGCCAATTGTTAACTTACGTAACGCTGGTTTTGTGCATACTCTTCATGCGCAACACATTTATTGAAAGTAAAAGCTGTTGGATATTTTTCTGCAACATTTGTAATCTGGGTCAATTGGGTTTATCCAACGAAGAATTTAATGTAATCGAAACAAAATTCAATGAATAGTTTTCTTTCATCATCATAAGTTACATTAGACATACGAAAAACGGATGCCTCTCAAATGAAGTCCCAGTCAATAGAAAAATGATTTTTTCTGAAATGTATTTTTCAAACCTTAAACACTGATATAGTATACTTATATAGCATGATATTTTCCTTACACCTTTTTCCCCCTCTCTCTCTCTCATTCTGTACAAGATATACATAAGTAGAATCGAAATATTAAAATAATGCAACGTTTGTAGTACCAAAGGAATGAATTACAAATACTAGGTCCGAGAAAATCAAATATTATCTTCTGCAAAGACTGATGAAGTTATTCAAGGATGGTGTAATTGTATGCTCTACAGTGATAATAGGCTTTTCATTCACGTGTAGTTGAATCTAATAAGTTATATAGAGGATTCATTGGATAAGGAGATGTATCAACTAAATTGGGATATCGTCTCTTGGAAGCTGGATTGCATTCTTTGCCTTCTCCTTGCTAATTACTGCATAATTCCTTCAAACAAGTTAGCAACTAACACTGACTTGACAGTTTGGATTTCGATAAATTTCTGAGTATTGTCAAAGATAGAAACTAGTTTATATTCAGCTCGCTTTTCTTGTATGTTCTCGATCCATGTTCATATCATTGTATGGTTTTATAGTCTATCCGCTGCGTCATATCACATTGCTACGACACTATATTATGTCTCTTCAATTGCATCGGTTTTGTCGTGAGCTTTAAATAAGATGAAGATTGATAGGCATTGCCTTACACATTTCTGATTCACCATTCTTCCTCGTACGACACAATATAATCAGTTTTGAAATGTAGGTGTATACCTATCTCCGGGTAGCAAGAGTATGGAAGAAATCGTCTTTTCACTGGTGTGTTGTATCCCTGTAACCGGCAATGATAACACCTATACCTACCTTAAATATAAAACACGAGCATGCAGTGCACAAATTAAGTTGTTTTGAGCAAATAAATGTCACAAACGTCAGCACAATGACCGGTTACATCACATGTAACCTAGTCTTAAGAATGACATCATGTGAAATGCTATGTATGTTGTGTGTTTTTAAAATAAGTATACTTTTTTGTGTATAGATCAGGGTTCAAGGAAACAAAAAGCTCTAAAACAATTTGAGGTAAAGTGTTTGCCTGTTTTAATTTGCCTTTATACATTTATTTTACATGATTCTCATCTTCACTTATGAAAACTGAATCTTTATTGGTTTTCATTATATAGTGTCTGGGGAAATGGTAACATTGATATCACTTAATGTAAATTTTTTCACGGAGTTCTTGGCGTTTTAGTACACATAAGCCAAATGTGATTTCGTCTTGATTAAGTTATAATGTTATACAAACGTGACGTCATTTCCAGTTGCTCATTTCACAACGGAGGATTAGCTTAAATGCCACAATGTGGCATCAGTGGTGACTTTCATGCTGCTAGTTGTTATAAACACCGGAAGATGTCAAAGCCTGATGTCATGTCTTTCCGCGCGCCTCGCGATCTTTGATAAAATTAGATCAGCTTTAGTGTTACAATGTGTCATATGCTGTCAGTGGTGGCTTTGCTGTTGCTAATTGCTATATACACCGGTAAACATGAAAACCTAGAAATTGTGATTTTTACTGGCGAGGCATCTGTAGAACAAATGTTTAAAATGCCCGTAAATATCACAGATGGCGTATATTAACATATCCTGAATTCGAAAAGATTTATCTAAAAAGGATATAGAAGAGTTTATAAGAGCATTAACACATAAATCAGAGTTTTACCTCAGTTTTCAAGTTTACAAATACTTTTGAGTATATAGACAGGCACCTTTTAGGAGCTGGTGATAAATATAATGTAATACCACGTACTGGAGATTTTAGATCAGGAATCGCCAGAAACGCATGAAAGTAATGCTTCATAATATGTGCTCGTGACTGTAATATTTACTAGAATCAGACCACTGATTTATTCACCACATACTTTAATATTAATATCAGTATATATAAGTAATTTATTTATTAAATTATTATACAAACCACACATTATTCAATTTGTCAAAGTTAGGTAAATCATTTTGTCTATGCAAAACATATTTTCCAGAATCTTCGTTTGTCTCATGCTGCTAAACAAGACATTCCCACGTCTGCACCTTAATTCATACCCTCGCCCAAAATGTCGATTTTGTCAAAAAATAAATATATGATATCAATATAAAAGTCAACCATTTTACATAAAGTAAAGGCTATAAAATGTGTAAGGGAAATAAATTGAATACATTTACATGTCAATCGGTGCATCTCAAAATGTTTAGTTTCTTTTTGTACACCCACCAATAGACTGGTTCTCAAGATGTAAAGGTGTTAGTAGTTCGATACGTACAAGACAACGACATTGTTCAATTGTCACGTTTTAGTATCCATAAATCAGGGACAATACCATTGTTCATTATGTAGACCATAAATAAGTTGACATTCTATAGCTGTCAAAAAAAGACATTTAAATTTCAAAATTTTCAATAAATGTTAGTTTTAACTAAGCGTTATCTTGACCTCCTGTAATCTTAAAGTATAATTTATCAAAGGAACCTTGCATATCCATGAGCAGTTTAGAGTAACTAATCACAGAGATTATGGATTCAAACGACATTCAAAACAACAGTATATTTATTGAAACATGTCCGATATTACAATTATATGCTGGACCCTTGCGCAAGCGGAAACGTTTGAATTTTAAGCTCAGAATTAAATATATACTATTTTAAAAAGGTAATTCTCACAAAGCAAATTTTCTTAAAATTATTGAGTAGGAAAACAAAATTAGAGAAGGTTATTCATCATTTGCAAAGATATTTGACTGAAACTGGCTTTACGTTGAACCTAGAGCGTTATTATCATCATCATCATCATCATCAGTCTCATGACCTAGTGTGGTCTTTGAGGCACTGTGCTGCTGAACATCTGACCAGTTCCCTCCACTTGTCTCGATCATGTGCCAATGCCTGTGTCTCCGCAAAACTTTTCCTGGTCCATTCTGTGATGTTGTCAGTCCACTTTTTTCTCTGTCTACCTCTCCTTCTGCCACCCTGGACGCTTGCCTGCCAAGCTGTTGTGGATAGACTGTTGACTCTAGTGACATGGCCATACAATTTCAGCTTTCTCTTTTTGACGGTGGTATTATCATTAAGGGACAAATGTTAATTAGAGAAGAAGTCGAAAAGAATACAGAACTGTATGAGTTAAGAGAGTGATTATTGTTGTCTTATTAAGTTGGGAGTAAAAAGTATCTTACCTGATTTGCTTACTCCAAACTTAAGAACATCGCATTTTAACATGACTAAGATGCATTCTTTGAAACTGTAACATGTCAGGTTTTGAATGCGTGCTATGAATTGGTTCAGAAAGAACTTGATAGGTCATGATATGAGAAAAGAGAAGCATTTGCGAACATGGAGAAATATGTCAATTTCGTTCGGTTAAATATGCTTTATTTGAAAATTATCAAATTCTTTACATAGAATTTGATGACGATTAAACATTTAGACATAAAGAGAAAGATGTAAATCGTTAGATACATTTCTTTTGTATTCTGATACTTTATAGTGGTGTATCCGAGGCTGATGTGTAGAGCCACCAACAACAGCAATCAATAAACCGCCAAACAACGTAACCCCAGCGGGACTTCAAAGTAATAAAACAGCAACATCGGCTCGTGCACCTAACAGAGCAGGTTTTGTGGTAACCAGGCAGGTTACCACCAGAACCACAATGACCACAACAGCAAAACCAGCATTGCCTGCAGCTACCATATCATCACCTATAGTATCAACAGAAGGACATTCCATAATGCTTTCGTTATCCACAAAGACCACTTTCCCATCTGTAATAACCACATCATCCATAACTTCACCGAAAACAACCATTGCGACAGCAACAATATCAACGAAAGAAGCTCTTACAATAACGACAGCCGGGACTGCAGAATCCACAAATGGAACATCAGCAACCATATCCTTACAAACAACTATCACACCAGCTACTGCAGTAAGCAAAACAGACTCGACAATGCCATCGGCCGCATCGATATGACACAAGCTGGACAGTACAACAACCACACGGCCAGAAGCAACAACCATTGAGACAAAACGAACAGACACAACACCTGTCACAGCCAACACATCGGCTGCTACAACAAGCAAGTCAGAAAGCACTGCAAACACAATAAATCAGACGAGTGCAGCGTTACAGTCTCCATCATCGATTTTAGCAACAACTACCAGGACTAGTGCAACACACGCTGCGATTGCTATGACCGATACACTCTGAAACACATCAATAACATCCGTTCCAAGTACAAACACAGCAGGGACTACGACCACTGTATCGCCAAAAATACCAACTGCACTCGTTTCCACAACTGCACTGACTCCAGCATTTTCCCTCGCAACCAAATCAGCTCCGAGAATAACCAGTGTAACAGCAAGAATATCAACCACAGATACTCTAACAAAAACCACAGCAGGAACTGCAGAATCCACAAAGGGACCTTCAACAACCATATCGATTCCAAATAGTACTATATCGGCCACTGAAACAACCACAACAGAATCCACACTGACATCAGTCACATCGACAGGACATACGTTAACAATTACAACAAACACATAGCCTGAAGCAACAACAACAGCCACTCAACGAACAATCACAATATCTGTCACAGAAAACGTATCGGATGTTGCACCTAACAGCTCAGAGAACTATACAAATACCTCTGGGCCTAGTGCAACAAAAACTCAGACTGATTAAACAAATACACTCGGGTCCACAACAATATCATCGGCTCCAAGTACAACCACATCAGACACTACGACCACTGCAACGCCTCCAATAACAACTGCATTCGCTCCCACCACATCTACTCCCACTGCAGGTTCCATCAGATCAGCGGGTGCGCCAACTGAATCGGCTCCAATGACAAATGCATTTTCTGCCACAACAACAACACTTACTCCAGCAGTAACTATGCCAAACACATCGACTCAAACAACTGATACAATAGCAACAACAGAAACAAAAGCAGCTCCAACATCAACCATAAAGGCTGCTACATCAAACGCAGCAACGATTGCAGAATCCACACTAGGACAAACAACAACCGTATTGTTACCCCCAACTGCCACATCACCTCATGTAATGACCACATCGGCATCCATGCTGTCATCTGTCATATCGAAAAGACACACCCTTTCTCTTACAACAACAACATTGCCTCAAGAAACAACAACAGTGACTCTACAGACATTTGCAACACCAACACCGTTAATAGCAACAGCATCCAAAACCGCAACAACAACTTCAGAACACACGGCAACCACAACAACTCCTGGATCTACAGAATCTTCATCATCACCAGATTCAGCAACAACCTCCTTCGGGCCTAGTGCGATAAGCAATAAGATTTCTCTAACAACTACACTCGAGTACACGACAGAAACATCAGCTGCAAGTACAATCACATCATAAACTATGACAACTATATCGCCTCCAATAAAATATGCAGTCCCTCCGAAAACTTCATTGATTTCATCAATTTATGTCGCAGCCACATCAACTCTGACAACACACATAATGTCAGCAACATCAACCACAGAGGATCTTCCATCAACCGCAGCAGGTTCTGTAGAAAATACAAATGACCCTCAACAACCATAGTGTTACCAACAACTACCATATCAGCGACAGCAGTAACCACAATAACATCCACACAGCCATATGTCTCATCGACGATGCACACCTTGACTAATACAACAAGCACATGGCCTGAAGCAACGGTCATATCGTCTCAACGAACAGTCACAACTCCTGTCACAGCAAATACATCGGCTGTAGCAACAACAACCTCAGCAAACACTGCAACCACAACAATACACACGACTGAAGCGTCACCATCTCCATCATCGATTTCAACAACAACATCCAGACCTAGTGCAGCAAACATTGCGACTGATACAACAAATACACTCGGGCATTTAACAAGAGCATCGTCTCCAAATACAATGCACACGAAGGAATACGACCACTGCAACGCGTGAAATTACAACTGCATTTGCTCCCACAATTACACTGACACCAGGTTCTGTCATAACCACATCAACTCCGCCAACCACCATTGCGACAGCAACAACATCAACCACCGAAAGTCTCACAAAAACCACAGCAGGAACTGCAGTTACCATAAGTGGACCTTCAAAAACCATATCGTCACCGACAACTACAACATCGACTACTGCAATAATCACAAGAGAATCCACACTGCTTCCGCTCTCATCGACAGGACACACGTCAAAAACTACAACAACCACACGGCCTGAAGCAACAAATACAGCGACTCAACGAACAGTCACATCACCGGTTACGGATAACACATCGGATGCTACACACCAGCGCAGCAAGCACTGCAGAATAAAAAATATTCACGCCTGCACCGTCCCTATCTCAATTTTCTATTTCACGTAGAACAATACCATCGGCTTCATATGTGACTACATCAGGCAATACGACCACAGCAAATAATCCAGTAACAAGTTACAACAAAGACGCCGGCAGTAACTTTTCCAAACACATCGTTTTCGACGACAATAATTCCACTAGAGACAACAACAACAACAAGAGCAGCTACTACACCAGACACAAAGGCTGCTACATCAAAACACATCATCGATTATAGAGTCCACATTAGGACTCTCACCAACCATAATATTACCGACAACTGCATCATCAACTCATGGAATATCGACATCGTTATCCACACTGTCATCTATCTTATCGACATGACACTCGATTTCGTTTACAACAATCACACTGCCTCAAGAAACAACCACTGCGACTCAATCAACATTCAAAACACAGCTCATAACAACAGCATCCGCTTCCGCAACAGCCACCTCAGAAAACACGGCAATTACAACAGCTCTAGGATCTACAGAATCCACATCACTATCATCAACTTTAGCAACAAACTCCGGGCCTCGGGCAACAAGTACTGAGAAGGTTAAACCAAATACAATCTGGCCCACAACAATAAGATCGCCTCTAAGTACACTCACATCAGGGACTATGACAAAGATATCGCCTCCAATAACGACTACATTCGACCATACAACTTCACTTATTGCAGCATTGTATGTTTCAACCACATCAACTCCGACAACAACCATTGCGGCGGCGACAACATCCATCACAGAGGCTCTTCCAAAATGTATAGAAGACACTGCAGAAACCACAGATGGACCCTCACCAACCATATCGTTACCAACAACTACCATATCGGAGACAGCATTAACCGCAACAGCAACAAATACAGCCATCTGTCTCATCTACAGAACATACCTTGGCTACTATAACAAGCACACAGCCTGAAGAAACAACAACAGCGACTCAAAAAACCGTCACAACACATGTCACTCCAACAATATCTGTTACCACAGCAACCACCTCAGAACAAACTCCTACCACAAAAATTCTAGCCTCTACAGAGGCAGTATCACCATCATCAATTTCAACAACAACCTCTGTACCTACTGCTACAAGTACAAAGACTGTTACAACAAATACACTCGGACACACAAGAGCAGCCTTGGCTCCAATCTCTTCAGTTATTACGACAACTGCATCGCCTCGCTTAACAACTACATTCGCTCACACCAATGAACCGACTTCAAGATTCCTCTTAACCACATCAACTCCGACAACAACCATTGCGACAGCAACAACATTAGCCACAGAAGCTCTCACTACAACCATATCAGGAACTGCAGAATCCATAAATGGACCTACAACAACCATATCGTTACCAACAACTACCACATCGGCTACTGCAATAACCATAATAAAATCAACACTGTTATCGGTCTCATCGACAAGACAGACGCCAGCAAATAAAACAATCTCAGCGACTCGAAGAACAGACAAAAAACCTGTCACGGAAAACACATCGGCTGCTACACCAACCGTTTCAGAAAACACTGCAACCACAACAATTCTCACGACTGCAGTTCCAATCTCCATCTTTTATTTTACCAACAACCTCAGGGCTTAGTCCAACGAGCACTAAGACTTCTACAACAAATACACTCGGGTCTACAACAATAGGATCAGCTCCAAATGCAACCAGATCAGGCACAACGACCACTACAACGCCTTAAATGACAACTGCATTCGCTCCCACAACAGGAACACTCACTTCATGTACAACCAGATCAGGAAGTATGCCAACTGCTTCGGCTCCATTGACAAATATATTCTCTGCCACAACAACAACACTGATTTCAGCAGTCACAATGCCAGTAATATCGGTGTCGACGACAAACATTATGGTAGGAACATTAATAACAAGGGTACCTCCTATATCAACCATAATGGCTGCTACATCAAACTCAGCAGCGGTTGCAGAATCCACCATAGGACTCTCAACAACCATATTGTTACCGCATACTGCAACAAATGCTGCCGCAACAGCCACCTCAGTAAACACGGCACGCACAACAAATCTAGGATCTACAGAATCCGCATCACCAGCATCTATTTCAACAACAACCTACGGGCCTAGTGCAATAATCACTGAGATTGTTGCAACAAATCCACTCGGGCCCACAAAAATATCATCCGCTCCAAGTACAAACATATGTACTACGACCACTGTATCACCTCATGTAGCATCTGCATTCGTTCCCACAACTACACTCACTCCAGCGATTTCCATGGCAACCGCATCAACTTCGAAAACAAACAGTGTGACAGCAAGAACATCAACGACAGACACTCTTACAACAAATACAGCAGGAACTGCAGAATCCTCAAATGGACCTTCAACAACCATATCGATACCAAAAACTACTATATCGGCCACTGAGAAAACCACAACAGAATAAACACTGCAATCGGTCTCATCGACAGCGCATACGTTATCAACTACAACAAACACACAGCCAGAAGCAATGTCCACGGCAACTCAACAAACATTTACTACATCTGTCACACAAAAACGTATCGGCTGCTACACCAAACAGCTCAGGAAACACTGCAACTACAATAATTCACACGACTGCAGCTTACATATCTCCATCTTTGATTTCAACAATAAAATCCGGGCCATGTGCAAAAAGAACTCAGACTGCTACAACAAATACACTCGGGTCCACAACAATATTATCGGCTCCAGTGACCACCACTTCAGGCACTACGACCACTGCAATGCCTAAAATAACAACTGTATTCGCTCCCACAACAACTACACTCACTGCAGGTACAATCAGATTAGGGAATGCGACAACTTATTCGGCCAAATGACAAATGCATTTTCTGCCACAGCAACAACACTGACTCCAGCAGTAACTATGCCAAACACATCGACTCAGACAACACCCATTGCGGTAGCAACAACAAAACCAAAAGCAGCTCCTACGTCAACTGTAAAGGCTGCTACATCAAACACTGCACAATCCACACTAGG
Source organism: Sinohyriopsis cumingii (assembly GCA_028554795.2). Classification (NCBI taxonomy): domain Eukaryota; kingdom Metazoa; phylum Mollusca; class Bivalvia; order Unionida; family Unionidae; genus Sinohyriopsis; species Sinohyriopsis cumingii. The sequence goes on from CM068841.1 coordinate 62,147,453, forward strand.
ACAAACAACAACTGTGCTGATGTCCACAACAACAACTTCATAAAACACGGCAACCACAACAACTCTTGGATCTACAGAATCTACATGGTCACCAAATTCAAGAACAACCTCCGGGCCTAGTGCAATGTGCACTGAGACTGCTATAACAAAACACTCGGGCACACAACAAAAACATCGGTTCCAAGTACAATCATATCAGAAACTATGACAATGATATCGCCTCCAAAAACAACTGTATTCGCTCAGAAAACTTCATTGATTTCAGCAATTTATGTCATAACCACATCAACTCCGACAACAAACATTGCAGCAGCAACACCAACCACAGAGGCTCATCCATCAATCACAGCAGGTACTGCAGAAACCGCAAATGGACCTTCAACAACCGTATCGTTACCAACAACTACCATATCAGCAACAGAAATAACCACAATAACATCCACACAGCCGTATGTCTCATCGACAGAACACACCTTAGCTACTACAACAAGCACGCGGCCCGAAGCAAAGACCACATCGCCCCAAAGAAGAGTCACAACACATGTCAAAGCAAACATATCGGCTGTAGCAACAACCACATCAAGAAACACTGGAACCACTACAATTCACACGACTGAAGCGTCACCATCTAAATCATCGATTTCAACAACACCATCCCGACCTAGTGCAGCAAGAACTGCGATTGCTACAACAAATACACTCGAGACCTCACCAAGAGCAACGTTTAAATGTAAAAACACACCAGAGAATACGATCTCTGCAATTCATCAAAAATCAACTGCATTCGCTCCCACAACTACAATGACTCCATGTTCTGTCGTAACCACATCAACTCCGAGAACCACCATTGCGACAGCAACAACATCATCCAACGAAGGTCTCACAAAACCAACAGCAGGCAATGTAGAATCCACAAGTGGCCCTTCAACAACCAAATCGTAACTAACACAATCAAACGGAAATCCACATTGCTATCGGTCTCATCAACAGGACACAAGTCTGAAACTGCAACAAACTCACGACCTCATGCAACAATCACAACCACTCAACAAACATTCACATCGCCTGTCACGGATAACACATCGGATGCTGCACCAGCCAACGCAGAAAACACTGCAGACACAACAACATTCACGCCTGCAGAGTCCCTGTCTCAACATTCGATTTCAGCAACAAAAGTTCAGGCCTTGCGCAACAAGCACGTAGACTTCTACAACAAATACACTCGGACCTACACCAATATCATCGGCTTCAAATACAACCAGATCAGACACTGTGACCACTGCAACGCATCCAATAACAACTGCATTCTCCCCCACAAGAACACTCACCACAGGTACAACAAGATCAGTGAGTTTGACAACTGAATTCTCTGCGACAGCAACAACAATGACTCCGGCAGAAACTATTCCCGTAATAATAATTGCGGTAGAAACAACAACAACAACAAGAGCAGCTTCTACATTAAACACAAAGGCTGCTACATCAAACACAACAGCGATTGTAGAGTCCACATCAAGACTCTCAACAACCATATCGTTACCGCCAGCTGCCTATCGCATCAGCTCAAGGAATAACCACATTATCATCCACGCTGTCATCTGTCTTATTGATAGGACACTAGAGTTCGTTTACAATTACCACACTGCACCAAGAAACAACAACAGCATCAACTTCCCCAACAACGACCTCAGAAAACAAGGCACCCATAACAGCTCCATGTTCTACAGAATCCGCATCACCATCATCAATTTCAACAACAACCTACGGGCCTAATGCAACAAGTACTGAGATTGTTAAAACAAGTACACTCGGGCCCATAACAATAAGATCGGCTCCAAGGACAATCAAATCAGAGAATATAACAAAGCTATCGCCTCCAAAAACATCAACCACAGAGGCTCTTCAAACAATTATAGCAGATACTGCAGAAACCACAAATGGACCCTCACAAACCATATCGTTTCCATCAACTACCATATCAGCGAGAGCAATAATCACAACAACATCCACTCAGCTATCTGTCTCATCGACAGAACACGCCTTGGCTACTTCAACAAGCTCACGCCCTGAAGAAACATCAACAGCGACTCATAAAACAGTCACAACATCTGTCACTCCAACAACATAGGTTGCTACAACAACCACGTCAGAACTTACTGCTACCACAAAAAGTCTAGCCTCTACAGAGGCTGTATCACCATAATCAATTTCAACAACAACCTCTGTATCTACTGCAACAAGCATGGACACTGTTACAACAAGTACACTCTGACCCACAACATTCGGCCTCGGCTCCAATCTCTTCAGTTATTACGACAACTGCATCGCCTCGCTTAACTACATTCGCTTCCACAAATACACTGACTTCAAGATTTCTCTTAACCACATCAACTCCGACAAAAACTATTGCGGCAGCAAAAAGCATCAGCCATATAAGCTCTCACTACAGCCACATTAGGAACTACAGAATCCACAAATGGACCTACAACAACCATATCGTTACCAATACCTACATCGGCAAGACACACGCCAGCAACTACAACAACCCACGACCAGAGAATCAACGAACAGTCACAACACCTTTCACGGAAAACATCAGCTGCTACACCAGCCATTTCAGAAAACACTGCAAAAATAACAATTCTCACACCTGCAGAGTCCCTCTCTCTAACTTCGATTTTACCAACAACCTCCATGTATAGTGCAATAAGCACTATGACTTCTACAACAAATATTATCGGACCTGCAACAATATCATCGGCCCCAAATACAACCACATCAGACACTACGACCACTGCATAGCCTCCAATAACAGCTACATTAGCTCCCACAACAAGTACACTCACTGCAGGTAAAACATGATCGTGGAGTATGACAAATGCATCGGCTCCAATGCCAATTAATTCTCTCTCACAGGAACAACAATGACTCCGGCAATAACTATTCCAACCATATCGACTCCGACGATAATAATTGCGGTAGCAGCAACAACAACAAAAGGAGCTTCAAACACAGGTTGCTATATCAAACACACCAGCGACTGCAGAATCCACAATAGGACTCTCAACAACCATATCGTTTCCGCCAACTGCGATATCAGCTCCTGGAGTAACTACGTCGTCATCCACACTGTCATTTGTCTTATGGACAGGAAATACGATTTCGTTCACAACAACCACACTGTCGCAAGAAACAACCACGGCGACTCAACCAACATTCTAAACACGGTTCATTGCAACAGCATCCGCTGCCGCAACAGCTACCTCAAAAAACAAGGCACCACAAAAACTCTATGATCTACAGAATCCTAATCACCATCCTCCGGGCCTACTAAGATTGTTAAAAACAAGTACACTCGGGCCATCATCAATAAGATCGGCTCCAAGTGCAATCACATCAGGGACTAAGACAACTATATCCACTCCAATAACGACTGCATTCGATCCAGCAACAACATCAAACACATAAAACTCTTACAAAGACCATAGCAGGAAATGCAGAACATACAAATGGACATTCAAGAACCATATAGTTACCAACAATTACGACATATGCTAATGCAATGACCACAATATAATCCACAATGCTATCGGTTTCATCAACAGAACGCAACCACAACAACCATAAGGCCTGGATCAACAACCACAGCGACTCAATGAACAGTCACAACACGTGTCATAGAGAACCATCTGCAGCTACACCAAAAAAAAAAAGACACTGCAACTACAACAATTCACACGACTGCAGCGTCCCCATCTCCCTCTTATATTTTACCAACAACCTCCATGCCTAGTGCAACATTACTGACTCCAGATATAACTATGCCAAACACATCGGTTCCGACATCAACCATTGTGATAGCATTAACAACAACAAGAGCAGCTCCTACTTTAAGCACAAAGGCTGCCACATCAAACACAGCAACGATTGCAGAATCCACAATATAACCCTAAACAACCATATCGTTACCGCCAACTGCAGCATCAGCTGCTGAAATAACAACCTCATGGTCCACACTGTTATCTGTTTTATCGACATGAGACACAATTTCTTTTCAAACAACCACCCTGCCCAAAGAAATAACCGCGACAACTCTACCAAAATTTGCAATAACGTTCATAGCAACTTAAACCTCTGCCTCAATAGCCACCTCAGAAAACAAGGCACCCACAACAACTCTATGATCTACGGAATCCGCATCACCATCATCAATTTCAAAAACAACCTCCTGGCCATGAGCAACAATCACTGAGATTGTTAAAACAAACACACCCAGGCCCACAACAATACTATCGTCTCCAAGTACAATCAAATCAGAAACTATGACAACTATATCGCCTCCAATAAAGCCTGCATACGCTCCAACAATTGTATTGATTCCATCGAAATCTGTCGCAACCAGATCAACTCCGACAATAACCAACAACTCAACGAAGAGTAACAAAACCTGTCATTGAATCAGAACAAACCAGCTCATAAAACATTGCAAGGTAACGATTATCACGCCTGCAGCGTAACTATCCATCTTCGATTTCAACAACAACCTCCTGATCTACTGCAACATGCACTGAGACTGCTACAGCAAATACAATATGGACCACAACAATACAAACGGTTCCAAGTACAACCACGTTAGCGACTACGATCACTGTAACGCCTCCAATAACAACTGCGTTAGCTCCCACAACAGCTACACTCACTGCAGGTACAACTATATCAATGAATATGACAACTGCATCGGCTCCAAAGACAAATACATTCTCTGCCTCAACAACATCACTGACTCCAACAGTAACTATGCCAAACACAACGGCTCCAACAACAACCATTGTGGTAGCATCACACCAACAAGAGCAGATCCTACATCAAACTCAAGCCTGCTACATGAAACACAGCAACGATTGCATAATCCAGAATATGACCATGAACAACCATGTCGCTACTGCAAACTGCAACATCATCTCCTGGAATAGCCACGTCATCATGCACACTGTGATCATATCGAAAGGAGACACACTTTCTTTTACAGCAACCACACTGCCTCGATTGACAACCACGGCAACTCAACCAACATGTACGACACCAATAACAATAACATTATCCGCTGCAGCAACAACCACCTAAGAAAACACTTCAACCACAACGACTCTAAGGTCATAAGAATCCGCATCACCATCATCAATTTCAACAACAATCTCCAGGCCATGTGCAACAAGCACTAAGACTTTAGCAACGTATACACTCGGACCCACAACAATAACATCGACTCCAAGTACAATCACATCAAGGACTGGACTATGACAACTGCGTTTACACCAATTACAACTGGATTCTTTCCCCAAACTACACTGAATCCAGCAATTTCTGTCGCAACCACAAAAACCCCTACAACAACCATTGCCACAGAAACATCACCTACAGAGGTTCTTCCAACAACCACATGAGGCACTACAGAAAACACAAATGGAACCTCAACAACCATATCGCTACGAACACCTAACGCATCTGCTACTGCACTAACCACAACCCCATCTACAGAGCCATTGATCTCTCCGACAGAACACGTCTAGGCTACAACAACAACCGTACTGCCTGAAGCATCAACCACAACCAAATCGACTCAAACAACAGTAATAACACCTGTCACACTAACCATATCGGCTGCTACACCAACCAGCTCAGAACAAAACTCCAACCACAACACCTCTCGCGTCTGCTTCAGGTGCATTATCATTATCTTTTTCAACAACAACCTCCCGGTCTAGTGTTAAAAGGCACAGAGACTGATAATACTCTCACGCAAACAAAAGTAACTTCGGCACAATCACATCAGGGACTCTGACAATTGCATCTCCTCCAATAACAGTTCCATTCGCACCCACAGCTACACCGACTCCATCAATTTATACCGCTACCAAATGACCTCCGACAACAACCATTCAGGAAGCAACAACATCAACCACAGCGGCTCTTCCAACAACCACAAGGGGCCCTGCAGATACAACAAATCGACTCTCAGCATCTATATAGTTACCACCAACTACCACATCCGCGACAGCAATAATCTTAATAACTTCCAAACATACATCGGTATCATCGACATAATACATCTTTGCTACTACAACAACCCCAAGGATGAAGCAACAACCAAAGCGACTTAAAGATTAATCACAACACCTGTCACAAGAACCACGTCGGCTGTTAGAACAACCACCTTAGAAACAATTGGAACCACATTAACTCTCGCCTCTACAGAGGTAGCATCGCCATCAGCGATTTAAACAACAACATTCTGATCTACTGCAACATGCACTGAGACTGCTACAGCAAATACAATAGGGACCACAACAATACCAACGGTTCCAAGTACAACCACATTAGCGACTACAACCACTGTAACGCCTCCAATAACAACTGCATTTGTTCACACAACAACCACACTCACTGCTTGTACAACTATATCAAGGAATATGACAACTGCATCGGCTCCAACGACAAATTCTCTGCCTCAACAACAGCACTGCCTCCAGCAGCAGCTATGCCAAACACAAAGGCTCCCAAAACAACCATTGCGGTAGCAAGAACATAAACAACATAGGCTTCAACATCAACCACAAAGGCTGCTACATAATATATCAGCGATTGCTGAATGCACAATAGGAATCTCAAAAACCATATCGTTACCCACATTATCCACATCAGCTCATATAATAAGCACATCGGCATAAACACTATCATCTGTCTTATAGACAGGACACACGCTTTACTTCACAACAACCACACTACCTAAAGTAACAACCACGGCGACCCAACCGACATTTACTACATCGCTCATAGCAACCGCGTCGCCTTCCACAAACACCACCACAGAAAACGCAGCAACCACAACAACTGTACAAAATCCACATATCCATCTTCGAATTGAACAACATCGTCCGGATCTAGTGAACCAAGTACTGAGGCTGCTACAACAATTACACTCAGGCCCACAAGAGTTGTATCGATTCCAAGTACAATCACATATGTGCCTGTTACAACGGCATCGCCTCCAATAATAACTTCGTTCGCTAGCAGAACATCTACACTAACTCCAGCATTTTCTGTCGCAGACGCATCAACTCCGACAAAAAAGATTCATGCAGCAACAATATCAACCACAAAGGCTCTTACGACAACCATAACAGGGAGAACATAATCCACAAGCAGACCTTCCTTCAACAAATATCATTACTAACAACTGCCACACCCGCTACTAAAATAACCAGAATAACATCCGCACTTCGATCGTTCTCGTCGACAGGAGACATAGAAAGCAAACTGCTTCAAGCAACAACCATATGATGTCCCAAAACGTAAATGGTTGCATCTGAAAATATTGCATAGAAGTTTGCCTGGGAATGTATTTCTCAAAAGAATCATAATTACCTCTAACGACTCCTTCCCTGTTTTCATTTCACATGCTGAGACAATTACTCATAGCCTGGGATTGTAACTTAGTCAGGATTGTTACAACATTTAGAAGTCGATAAAATATAATTGAAGTCATACAAATAATTTAAAATAAACAAGCATACATATATTTAAGGAATTAAGACAAAATTTAGCTGATGATATAAATAGTGTGATAACGATGTATGTTCAGCAATAAAGTTATAAATATTATAAACATAAATGATATATGGACAGGACAGGCTTGCCTCAGTTAACAAGATTGTTGTTTTTAACTTCAATGTAGCAAAATATTCCGCTAATGGAGACGCTACATGTGAAATGTGTAACAATATAATGTCACTGTACAAAAAAGTTAATAGTCATATACTGTGATATTTAAAATATACATGCGTGTACGGGTATACATATATCTGTATGTTAGTGTGATGTAGATGTATGAATGTGCGTGTATGTATAAACGTTAACGTGTATGTTTGCGTGAATGAGAATGTAAATATTTTTCTAGTAATATTTTGTACAAGTGGATAATTTTGCATTATATAATGATTTGCTATCGTAAAAATATGCATATTACAGTTTTTCTTTTGCTTAACTGCATTTTCGCTGTCTCCTTCCTCCATGTATTTACTTTCATTTATAAACAAGTGTGATTATCTAAAAAAACACTCATTGTTGTCTTAGGAATTAGATGTGGTAAAAAAAATATGTTTTTACTACAATTATGCAGTATCTGTATTTATGTATATAAAAATCGTTAAAATAAATTTTTTTAAGAATGAATAGTTTTTGCAGTTTTCTCTCATATGGGGTAACTCCTTGCATATCGATATGACCGTTTTAATATGCACTTAGTCATCTGATTAAAATATATAAACCATATAGTAAACAACCCTGTTGACAAAATAGTGCTATTAAACAGATGAGGCAACTGTTTTGCTGCTACAACAATTAAATGGCATAGTATGTTGCTCCTAAACAAAAAGATTTATTTCTTATTTCACCCTCAGCAATTGTACCATCGTATATGATATTATACTGGACGGTTTTCAAACCATTATGCATGCACATACACTAAAACACTGATATCACATATTGCGTCAAGTGAAAAGGGTATGTAGCACAGATGCAAAAACATTGATGTTTTGACAATTGTAAAGTTATAGCTTATTCTAACGCGTTGGTTTTCAAATCCATGTGTACATTTCATTCCCTTGTGTCAATGTTGAATGAGACCTCCACATTTTAGCTGTATAACAATATATTAAATCTACTATGAATTTACAAATGCAATGGGTTTGATGACCTGTAATATGCCTACTATCGCACTTCAACATTTTACTATTAGAGCTAACTTGTTTCACTCTTTGGGCAAACCAGTTTTGTTGTCTGGGAATGGATAGATTGAAACAGACTATCCATCTGTTTATCTATTTGTCTATCTATCTGTATATATATATATATATATCTGTATATATATATATATATATATATATATATATATATATATATATATATATATATATATGTATGCATATATACATCTATCTAAATATATATCCATATATATATATATATATGCATCTATCTAAATATATATCTATATATCTATATATTTATCTCTCTATGTATCTATCTATCTATCTATGTATCTATCTGTCTGTCTATGTATATATCTATCTATCTATGTATGTATGTATCTATCTATCTATCTATCTATCTATCTATCTATCTATCTATCTATCTATCTATTTATCTATCTAACTATCTATCTATCTATATATCCATCCATCTATCTATCTATCTATCTATATATCCATCTATCTCAGCATATGTCATGATTGTCTTGGTGTATAATGGCAGCAAGGCAGTGAGCAGTCTAACATTGACATGGCCACAGAAATGAAAATTAGAACCCATTGCACGTTTTGAATTTCACCGAGAGTTCATCTATGAATATGCTGTAGAGTAATCTATTATTTACTAGGAATAGACACACAATTACGTTCCGGACTTCCAAACAAAATTAGTCAATTTTCAGAACAGGTAATTGTATAACATCACTTTCTTGGATTTGGGCGAAATTCACTGCCAACTGTTTAGCATAGGTATTCATGTTAAATTGTTGCTTTTCCCAAGTGACCGTTTGACCCACTCACTTGCTAAAACCACAATCACCCGCTACAAATGACAAGGAGTTGAGTGTTTTGATTACGTCGAGGATCATCTGATATTTTGCTTTGGGATTGTTGACTGACATCTGACATAACCAGTGGAGAGGTCAGTTAGACCTAGACACATAAGCATAAGTACTGATACAAACATTCGCCATACAAAGGAAAAATAATTTATCCAAAAATGTAAATACTTCATGAAATTATCTTTGAATTTCAACCACGCAATGATAATCTGCTAATAAAACAATAATAATAATCGAGGTTTTATAGCTACTTTCTAGGGGTGGGGTCCTCTCCCATGTGTGGCTGGATAAGTGGACGGCCACTTGTTTCCATCTATACTTCAGCGATTGAGCTGGATGGCAAATAGCCTTGAAATGTCTCCGTTATATTCCATTGTCTCCGTATTCTTTAACCATGACCATCATAGTCTTTAGGTACAATCTCCCTGTCAGGCCTAGTGTAATGTTCACTGAAAGAACTGGTATCATCTGACATATTTTATTTCACCGGGGGAAGTGGTGGGGCACGTCACCTAGACCCTGCTCTCTGTCTGATCTTTTATAATATCTTCATTACTTTCGAGGGTGGGTGGGGTCTAAATTATCAGCAACTTGTGAAACGTGAGCAATTGTTAGAAAAGTGAACAAAGTCCAACTTTCTCAGAGAAAATGACAATGTTCAAGCTGATATATCAGTGTCAGAAAAAGATGAAACTATCTTTGAAATATAACAAAGTTCTATTTTATTTGCGAAATGACAAAAAGCAAAGTCCAACATGGATAACAAAAAGGGTACAATGGAACTTTCACAGAAAAATTATCATGTCCAACTTTCTGTGATCAATAATCGAGTCCAAATTTCTTACAAAAGTGACAAAGTCCAACTTTCTCAGAGACAATTGCTTAGTTTCCCTGAAATATATATTTTATGACAACGGACTTAGAAAATGTTACACGTATAACCAAAGGGGCCATTATTTATTGAAATGTGTTAACCACAATAACAAACAAATAAATTAGGTCGCAATAATGGAATTTAATTGTTTATGAAACTTCTATGACAAACGAAATTTTTAAAGGGTCTTAATGATAATTTCAATGACAGATGGCCAGGGTTGGACTTGTAATGTGTCCGTGTTCATTGCATAGTCTCCTTTGAAAAATATTTGTAACTTATAATATCCGTTAAAATTATGACAACGGACTTTGAAAGTTTTACAGTCCGAGCAAAAGGGACAATATATTCTTGGAAATATTATAACTACAATATTGTACATACATATGGTGAAATAAATTGAATTGTACTAATATAATTTCAAACATTTTCATTGAACTCTTATGAAAACCGAAATTAGAGAACCGTCTCAATGATAATTTATTTGATAGGGATGGACTCGTAACCTGTCGTTGTCGTTGTTCCCTTGAAAAATACTTGTAAGTTTATAACCTCTGTTTTAATATGTTGGCTTCTATGACAACGGAGTTAGAAAATGTTACACGCCTGCCAAAAGGTCCATTATTTCTGCAAATATGTTATTATTACAATAATATACATACAAGTAGTGGATTGCATTAGCTTGCACTAATATAAATATATAATTTACATTTTTATTGTAACTTGTACGACAACCGAAATTTAAAAACCGTTTTAGGGATATACCATAAATTACAATAACGTCCTTAAAAGGATGGCTGTGAATGCTGGCCCTGGATGGACTTGTACGTTTTCGTCAACTTGCAATAATACAAATGAATACTGAATAATTTAAGTGTTTTGATAACCAATATGGCATTATATATATAACTTATATCACAATGGTATTAAACATTTGTTCAAATGCAAGCTTATTAATATTAAAATGTTTTTTAATTTTCCTATCTGATGCAAGTACAAGTATCTCTGCACATTTTACAACAATGATTTTCCTTGGAACAATACACTTGAAGTGATTATGTAATGTCTTATTATATTACAAATACATAAATAACGTGTATCCTTGCAATACAATACAAAACTTTAACGAAATAACTTTTAGTATTTTGTCCTTGTTTGTGAGCAATTCTTAGTCCGTCCCAGGATATATAGCTGGTTAGAAATTTAGAAATGATCACTCCAGACTGTATGAGTGCCTAATGACATTATCGCATTGTTTTAAAAGTCTGTATTTAGATGAGGTTGTTTATTTTACCTTGGGGTCTAAGTTCAGTACTCTCTTCCTTCATGCTGAAGTCTGATGGGCTGATATCCCTCCCTTGTCCCCACAATACTATTTGTGAGCGATCTCTGCTCTGGATTATATAATTTGAATTGTAGCTCTTGTTTAACGTTATATCCTTGTGTACCCTAACATTTAGTTGGGCTAACACCACGTAAATGGTATTTGTCTTTCTTAGTGTTAGGATGTATATGAGAGTACTCCCACTCTCTCCCTTGCTCTCCCATATTTAAGTTATCTTTTATTTATCTTTTGTATTCCAAAGGGTTGTTTGAGGCTTTTTAATGTAAGTATATATTAGATTCACAGTTGTGTCATAGATATATCACTGCATTCGGAAAAGGTCTCCTCTAACTTCTCATCAAAATTAAACTTGTAGTAACTCTTCCTCCTTATTGTCTCTTCTTCCTTCTTCTTTCGTTTTCATTTTCATTTCTTCTCCATTTTTCTGTTTTTATCCGAAACCCTCCATGGTCTGTTGTTGTTCTTCATCCTATTCAGCTCTATTTTGGATTTCTTTGTTGATTTTGTCTTTGGTCTTATTGTTTTCTTCTTTGTTTTCATCCATTCCATAAAGGGTTACTGTTCGTTCTTGTTGGTTGCACTTATTGGATTCGGTATCAATCTGGCCTGTTGTGTATTCTCAGTAATGCTTACATATATTTGTTGATTTGTGTCATCCCCTTGGGCAGTTTATTGCTCGATATGTATTTGTGGGATGTTATTACCCTTCTTTGTTTGGAGTGGAATTTATGAGGAAATATCATTCATTCCTTCCGTCTCTCCTTCCGCATAGTACTACATTAAAATGGACATTTCTTAGACTATGCATAACGTTTTAAATTTAATATACCAAATTAACAAGCTATACTTTATTATGCATGTATTTTGTTATTTATATACGAACGTACATACGGTCTGTAACTGAACGCAATGCAAAACCTGAAAGGTAAACCTTTTCATATCCTTACTATATGCCTCTACTCTTAAATTTGTCCACAGTGAATGACGTGTTATGTGCTAATATCACAGATTAAAGCATCGAATTAAAGCAAGCCAACAGTGTATATATAATGTCTATGTGTCTTTGTAGCTACGTCTTCATTTGTGTGAGACCGTCTAGTGCGTTTATGTTAGGAAATTGTACATATAGGCAAATAAGTAATATAAAACGTAAACCTTTACCGATTTTGACAAATTTGATATCAGTTTGAAGGTTTCTCATAGGTCTCATTCGGTCTGTGGCAATAGAGTTGTGTAAAAATATAAAATAAGAAAGTTTGTATTATTTTGGACTCAATACCGCTAGCGACTTCACTGATTTTCATACCCTTGTTATGTGCCTCTTCTATTGAATCTTTTCCACTGTAAATGTTGTTTTTAGTGCAAATAAAGTCACAGATATTGTAAACCATTACCGACTTGGACAAATCTGATATCGATTGAAAGGTTTCTCCTATGTCCTTATCTGTCTGTGACAACAGAGCTGTGTGCAAATGGAAAGCAAAGTTTGTAGTTTTGACTCATTATCGCTACTCTTGAATTTTCCGACAGTCCAACATATTTTGATGCTAATAATCTAGTTTTAATGCAGAGAATTAAGGCTATACAATAGTATATACAAGGTATATGTATTTACTTGGTACGTCTTTAGTGCCTTCATACAACGACGTATTCATTAACCCAAATATTTCACATAAATCGTACCGGTATTGATAAATAATACATCAATTTATAGGTTTCTGCAAACAAGAAATCGGTTTTTGACAATATAATGGTGTAGAAATGGAAAAAAATGAAAAATGTTTGTATTTTCAACCCTCTATCTGTTCCAACTAGAGTGATTACAAACCAGGAATTTACCAATTTCATAAAACATAACCGAATTCCCACGCGTCTTGCTACTTTTCTAAGCTATTTATGTTGTCAAGAAGCCGAGTACGATTGGTTTGCTGTTGGAGGGCATGCATTGCGTCCCAAATTCAATGGAAACGGGTCTTGTCCAGTACTCCTCCAAGACGTAAAAACGGCATTGACTTCGTACAACCAAGGTTAGATAGTCACAAATTGAAATTTTATCCTTGTTAGTCGGTTCCAACTTTCCATCTTGGTCTTCTATTACATTTTTTTAGGCATTCCTCGAATATTACTTTCAAAATTTGTCTTAAATACTAGACACCAATGAGTAAATAGTGTTTTGACTAGCCACTCTGGGTTCTAAAACACCACGGTGTGCAAAAAGGACAATTATATTATTTAGTTAGTAACACAGGGAAATAGCGACAGAGCAGGAGACCATCAAGCATGTTCATGAATTCCAAGTGTTGTTTCTCCCATTCGTAAAGTAGCACACCACAACTAGAGCAGTCGAATTTATCTCCTTGTTCCAAGTTAAAAAAAGCGATCTTTGGCCAATTGCATTGGTATAAGCCCTTCCTGATATTGAAGAAATGTGTCCGTGAACGTCTGGAATCGACTTTCAAAAACCAAAGGTCCACGCACAAACTGACTGTATATTTCTAACGTATGTCAAAGAACCAATACCTTTTACAGTTCTTCCATTTCAGTAGTGCCTGATGCAGTCTCTTTCCAAAGGCCAGCTTGCTGTACCAGGAATTTGGTTTCTCTTCGTTATTTGGGTCGGTCCGAATGTCCAATAATTTATCAGGCTCTCTTCCCTTATGCAGTGTCGTTCTTGTCAGTATATGTTCGACCCACGACGATGCCTAGGGCTAATCGCATATGGGCTTGAGTGTTTTTAATTTGAACGATGATGGGCTTCGTGCTGCAAATGTCGTCCATCAATAAAATGTTTATGCCTCTACTCCCTTTTAGAGGGGATACGCATATCATGTAAAGTGTACGTTTATAATCGTTGAGATGAAATTTTGTTGCTGGATTGCTTAACGCGTTTAATCTGATTGATGACTTTGGAAGAGACCATTTCTGACCTGCTGTTAAAGTGGATAAAATCAGGTGACTTCAAACTCCAAAAATCGGTGATGTTATAGATGTGAGCAAGCACTTCAGCTCGTATGCGATTAGATATATTATATTATATCGGTGTTTCTTAATTTCTTCGCCTTTCTCAATATCTTCAAAGCAACAGAAAGACAGGAAACAGAGAGACATATGCCAGTGTACATGGTATCATTAGGAAAGAGGACATTGGTCTTCTGAGTGCCCAAAGAGAAAAGATGACCAATCAAATAAAAATATGGAGGAGGAGATATATTCCGAAATGAAGAGGAATACATACCGTCAAGAAAGTATAAAAAAGACAATATAAATATGGAGATTTGAAAAATCTTGTACAGATGAAATAATAGATAGGAGAGATACAGACTGAAATAAGCAGAAACATGGAATTTAGGTGCTATTGGTGTGAAATTTCATTGTTTTTTTTCAAACGACAATATGCCAAAGGAAAAGTAAGTGTATCGTTGTCTCGATTAGTTTTAGACTACGGCTAAACCCACACACGCAAACATAAACACAGACACACTCTCAGACATGCACACCTTTCAAACATGAGTTAACATGGGATTGAAGTTTAACTAGATTTCGCCAACTTTGAGTGGTATCTCTTTTATAGAGAGGTCGATGGTCCTGAAAAGAACCGTTCGGTTTTCTCTTTTTAAAAAACTCATAGACTGGACATGATAAGCTTTATCTGCCTTATACCTTTGCCACGACATATTCCTACCTCTTATTCAGCTACTGTGGATAATTTTGTAGTGACAACTGCTGTCGATGAGATCGATGGTAGCCAGCGCAGATGTACTGATGGATAGATTCGAATGTTTGTTCCAGGAAGGTCTCCTTCTCTTCGGTCGAGTTAAATAATTGTGGCATATTTGTCTCTGATACCAAAATGTTTAATACCACAAAGGTTGACGTTCACCATCATTATTATGTCCTTCACAGTGCCTCTTCTCGTCGTCTTCTAGTTTTCTTCCTTCCTCGTCTTTCTGTTTCTATTCAAAGATAGAGGTTTGATCTGCCTCGTTATGAGATTGTAAAGATTTCTCTATCTCTTCCAGCTGTCTTTGTCTAAAATAATATTCCCGACGTAAGGAAGGAGAATGTGGTGAAGGTACTGCTTCCGGTACAAATGCTTACGAATGGCAAAGAAAATCGGCTAAATCCCCATCAAAATCATCCGTGGTTGTTTTAGTAGCTGCTATGTCATCACTCTTGGTTTCCATCGCAGGTGCACCCCAATACATGGTCTTCGTAGTTTATGCCGTAATCAAAAAAGTCGCAAAGATTAATTGCGGACAAACACTGGCGTACCTATATACTGAATGTGATTTCACGGGCGCTCTCTTCTGATTGGCCGAGAAATTAAACGCTCTGCCTGATTTTTGTAACGCGGTATTGAATTGTGAAAACATGTCAATTTGTTTCGACCCGACCTTAGACAATAACTACAAACAACTCGCGTCATGGTTTCATCTCTTCTCACGATCTAGATGCATTTAATGTTGACTTTTGGAATGTCCAAATAGTATAACATGATAGCAAGTTTGGAGACATCCATATCCATATCGGAATGCTGTTCAAACAAAACAATCTGATGTATGTGATATCATGGTGGCTATCACAGAAATGGCAGATACGGCTATTTTTCAGAAATAAATAGGTGGAAAGACAAGGTGGTCTGAAAAGAATATTGTAGTACGGTCTCTTTTTGAACTGACGTGTGCTGAAGAGAAGAAGAATAGTGAGATGCAAGTATATTAACTTCATCCGGTTAAATAAAACCTCAATGGCCTTTTCCGGGCACCTCTCTTGCGTCGAAACGGTATATTATTTCACTCTTGCCAAACTGGTTTCATCTTCGTGTTGTGTAAGTGCTTGTGTATCTTGACAACTCCAACTTAATAGCTCTTCTGTAATGCAATTGCCATGAGATCCCATAAATCCTTTTGACCCTATAAATGAGTTTGAGGTTATAAACATTTAACTTAGAGTTTTCCATACTTACCTAGAGTAGAAGCCGATTTGGACACTGTTAATAAGGCCCCTTCCCGTTCAGATTAGCCGGATGTAACACTATTACTTTTGGAGGCGATAAACCGTTTGACGCTATAGTGAGATTAACAGGTTAGATTCCCGTTTGAGGCTATATATTATTAAGGTATGTAAAGCTAATATAATGCCTAAGTGGCACATACCACCACTTACAAATCATGACTAAAAATCAGGTATACAAGTACTATATCAACAACTCCCTATCATAAACCAAAACTTTAAATATGCTTAACAATATAATAAAAAAATGCTGTAGAAATATGCAATAGTGTCAACTATAGTAGTCAGACTGAAATTAAAATTTGGAAAATTGTGATCAAAATTGTACATAAAGACAACTGTTAGGAATATTTCTAAAACGTTTTAAAAGCATAATTTTAATCTCCTGTTTACATTTTCGATGATATATGCATTTACTTATTTGGCTCAGAAAACTTTCATAACGTACTAATAAAAATTAGTTGGCCAATTAACATTTTCGATGATATATGCATTTACTTAGATAGATAACTAATTCAATCAGTGAATTGCTTCTGGATAAATACATCACTAATTTAATTATTGCATTTAATATATTGAATCTGGATTGAAACATCACTAATTTAAATATTGAAAACTATATTAAGAATTACAAAGAACATACTAATTTATCATTATACGTTTACAGGTCATTTATAATATGCATAATATAACATTTATCATGAATGTTGTTGAAAAAATAAATCTTGCATTGCGGATTCCTATCTTTTGCACACAACATACACACATATCCTGAATAGTGAACTTAAAATAAATGCCTCCACTTTGAGGGAAACAAAATATTACTTGTACCAAAATTTGAGATTACCAGCTAGTTGAGATAAATGCAAAAAATGTAAATGCGCCATTCAACTACACTTTAGCACATTGAACTTTATAACCAATGTATTTAATATTTAATATGATTATTTACCAGTTCGGTTTTAATTCTTAAAGATTATCTATGAGAGATTGCATGTTATGAGGTATGCTTTAAGCTATTATGCAAACATTTACTACGAATGTGCTGTCGCAGAATAGAAAACAAGTGGGTCTTTGGACCAAATGAATAAGACAAACATAATGTGAGAAAGATGGAAATTTATGAACGAATTAATACAGACAAATATATGATGTATAAATACAATGATTCTCTCACGCTCTCAACATACGATTGACTCAAATCACTCTACACAACATTCACACATCGAAAATAAACCAAAAATATTAAATCAATATGAAGTACAGATCCGAGAAACCTCATGGACTGCAGATACACTTCAAACAGTATTTTACACTACAAGAGAGATTCACATAATCTCGAATATGAACTCCTATTAAGATTCAAAATAATCTTATGAAGACAATTAAGATTCAAACTAATCTTATGAACACAACTAAGATTCAAAATAATATTATGAACATAAAAATGCAATTGGAACAGCAATTGAACCAAATGACTGCTTCTAGACCCCTTGTACAGTCGCACGATTCCTGGGTTGGCCCACACTCTTATCGGCGCTCGCACCCTTTATGGATCCATAACATGTACAGTCATACGTATATACACGTACAGACAGCATACAACACCCTTTTTAATTTGCTACGTCTACGTCCGTAGCACAGACATACGTGCATACATACATACGTATCGACAGCACGCAGCCTTAAATACTCTGGAAACCCCAGACAGTTCTAAACAAATTTAGACAGCTTCAGACAGCTTCAGACAGCTCTAGTCATATTCACAGTCACAATCACAATGACAGTCACAATCAGCTACAATAGAACCAAATTGGTCATAATAATAATGTATGTATAATCTCTAGGTATATGATAATACTTTAACGTATAATAGTGACTTGTAATTCAAAGTTCAAATCTGCGTTGTAATAAATGCATTATTATGCGATAACCCATTACAAACCGAATAAGCTTCGCATATCAAATGAAACGTAAATTTAACACTTACCCCTATGGCTGGAGAACAATGGAGAGCGTACACTCCGTGACGTGATCCAAAAAGACCAGTGTAGGTTTTAGACATTGATCTTACTTAATTCCATAGGAGAGTGAGCAAAAGTCAGGGTAAAATACCCGTGCATAGCATGAAATTAATGTTCTTTCGTCACAAGTAATTTCTGGCGAGGTACATGTTAACACAGTCGCTTACCTGGAAAAGCACGTATTCACCCTAGATAACGTTGTACGCATGTAAAACGAGAAATAGTCAAATAGTTCTAAGGCAAAACCAAGTTATTTCTTTGCCGAATTCTGTGACATGTGATTTATTATCTCATCAATGCTTATTTTTAGTATCAAATAATATTATTTTTAGTATCAAATAATAACTTTAAGTCAATACATATTGAGTCAATATATTAAATACGGTCATATAAAGTTGTAGGAAATATTTCCATCCATGCATCTCGCTTTGTTACATATGCCATAAAAATCTTTAAGTCCAAAAGTTCAGTAAAAACGAATTAACAATCATCATATGAAATAATATAGAGAATGGGACAATTCAAAGTAGAATATCTTAAATTGATATGAATATTTAATTAGTATTGTCTTTTCACTTTTTTAATGATTACATGTTTTGTATGCATGTATATATAAACACACACACACACTTGTAAAACAAATGTATACTGCTTTCATATATTGAAATATTGTTGCGGGAGAGGAAAACTAAGTAATATGAACACATTATGCAACGCACAGTTCTTGTCAACACCTTGCACATGCAATTCAAGCATAGCAACGTGCCTTGTGCCTTGCTCCAAGGATACTTTATATGCGTTCAAACCAGTTGCTGAGCATTTAGTTTTTGCATAGGTCAGGTAAGGTATGCAAACGATTCAGTTATACAAATGTCCACTCCTCTTCAAAATATAGCTTTTGATGTAATACTATTATGTGACTAAAAGGGATCATTCATTAGCTAATATTAAACCTATGTAAATTCGTAAATGCAATGGGATTCAGAGGGTCACACAAGCATTTGATATGTCTCTTCTCTATGCAAAACTCCTCTTAGGCACATCAACGAAGTTGATATTGGACTATGTGGTGTCTAACGTGACTTAAACGTTGACATTTAGCTCTAACATGTGTGAGTATGTCCGAAATCAACGTCTCCAAATTGAGTACCGATAGGGAAAGCTAATATTTGAAATGGCCATAGTTTTAACATGTTGGATGGTTTAATGGAAAAATGGTAGTTAGTCTTGTGGCAGTGCATGCAACAATGATACCGTAAAAAAGTACGTATATGCCGCTGTGTCGAAAATGAGAATTTACCATTACGCAACCTGCAAATGGGTATGCATGTACAACGGGAATTACACCGTCGGCTTAACATCTGTGTTTGGTGGTAGTCTCGAGTGATACTGTAGGGATAATGCAGACATGTAATGTTGAAATGTCCATACCGTGTATAACTATGAATCCAAGAACACAATGTTAAATATATTTATCATTCATTTTCCTTGACCAATACTCAGTCATATACTATCCATTTATCAATCATTTACAACCAGTGAACTGCGTGTATTATCCAACACGATGTTTGGAATTATCAATACCCTGTCATTTTTTACCCATTTCACCACAATACCTAAGAAATAATATCCAAAGCACAGTTGGAATGGCTAAGCGGCTCATCTACAGACTATACAAAAAGGGATGAACATAAACGGCCAAACATATAGTTTAAATCACTCATTCACAAAATACACTTCAATATCTCCATTGACTTCACCCACAATTAACCTCTATCAACAAAGCAAAAAATCTCTAACTTTCCTATCATTCCTCCTTTAATAAAAATAATATTTACTACCGCATATATAATCCTCTAATCCCTTCCAGCAAAGTGCAACAAGAGAAATTAACTTTTTAAATAAAATATCAATACACATATACTGATGCACTATCCTACATGCAGTGAAAGAAGAGAAAATAGTAAGCGGTATCATACATGCACATCTATTAGTCGTTCAGTTTAATATGGATATATACATGCAAAAACAATCTTCTTTAAACAGTTAAAGATGAAAATTCCACACACTTAACGATAAATATTAGCCTACTTTACGAATCAAAAACGTGTTAAATCATTTTGGAAATTGACAGTAATGCTCTATGAAACCAAGATGACTGAATAATAAGTAATACTATTTTAATTTTAATTTACAGTAATAAATATAATGTTTTCACAACTTGCTGCTTACTGGTTAATACTTGCAGAGAGTGTTTGTGCAAAATACCCCGCGTCATGTAGTTTAGTTCTTCAGTTTTGTTACAAATTCATATTTAGCAACCGAATTTTAATACAATGACGGACACGTTTTAAAGACAGTTCTTTTCGCTCATATGAGAGTGAAATGAATGTGACAAATGAAGAAACCAAAGAGTTAAATTTGACTCATGGTCAAATTAAGTAAGAAGTTCACTTAAAACTTAACGTTTACTTAAAGGTAATGCTACTTCTGTTTGTCATTTTTGAAATAAGAAATATTAAATTGCATCAAATTTATGTATCCTATATAGGTTGCATGGTTAAAATATAATTATCTGGCTGCGAATATGCATCGTGACGCTACCCATAACAAACTTATACACAAGTCGTGTATATGAATTGTTGTAATTTTATTACCTTTTTGGTACACTTAGGATATAATTTTTTGCAAGGGCTACTATAAGTCTTGAATTTTCTTTAGCTAAATATTGTACAAGGAATGTATGAATTTGTTTTAGAAAATGTATTTTGCCTATAGAATGCGCAAAAATATAGTCAGAAGAACAGAAATGATACGTAAGATTCTAAATAACAACCTCTGTGATGATCTTGCCTTTGCATTAAACTTGGAATAGAACCTTTGTCAACAATAAGACAGAAAGAAAAATCAAATGTTGTCGTCAAGTTTTAAAATAGCAAATATAAATGCCTGCTGTATGAAGCGATTTTTTTTTAAGTAACGTAATTTTATATTTGTCTGTGCAAATGCGAGGGACAGGATTACTTACACAACTTACACCCACAAACAGGCTAACATGATACAACACAAGGGAGGTAATTGGTTTACATTTTACTTTTAGTGAAGGCACAATGATACATAGAGATGCAGCCCATAGTTAGAAATGATTGAATAGTATTCATGTTTCTAAACTGTCTGGGTGCACCAGGAAAAAGTCACTAGGTTTTTAAAATTGAAAGTCATGCGTTTGTTACGATACGCTCTTAATACTAAATACCTGCAAATCCAAATCTTACGCGCCTAGTGGTAGTAGCAGCCGTTGTGCTTACCACAGCTGCTAATGTCTTGGTAGTGGAGCGTTAAGGTATTGGTGTAAGTATCATTCATTTAGGTTTCGTCAACGAGTTTAACTATATTTTTCTCAAGTGATCTGAGTCACCCAAAGCTCATATTAAAACAGTTAGTGTTGTTTACACTCTCTTTCATTTTGGTTATCTGTCTTTCTCTTTTTTGCTGTGTAGTTTATTTTACTTGTCGTTATACAAATGTCTTCTATTCTTTTTGGCACTGTAATAAGTGTCTAACTCTTCCTTCTATTTGTTTAAAAATCCTCATTGGTAATGTTGAAAATGATGAAGTTATTGCAATTGCACATAACTCTTGCGGAGAAGATAAAACATTGCACTAAACCAAACTGAAGTAAATTTATCTGGAAGAATACTTGATGCGGTAATATCAGGAGGCATAGTTTCCATTCGAATGTGAAAAATATCCATGGTATAAGGTCTTACTTTTTCAGCTATATTATACTGTGCTGTTTAAACATTCTATATCGAATGTGCGAATATATAGTGAAAACAATAACGCATCATCTGTATTGTGATTGGAAGATGGAAAACACGTCCAGCTTGTTCATATAACACGCGATAATGGAGTCAACACTTACCTAGGTTGACTGTATGGTGACAATGTGAATTTAACAACACGCGATTAGTTCGTAGGTTTAACATTGTGGGACTGTATGGCCACAAGAAGAAATGTAATTTTAGATATGTACATAATTAAATGTATGGGCCGTGTTTTACTGTCACCATAATTATTATGCTCCAAGCAACGCAGTATTTTTAAAGACAGAATACAGTTATTTGTTCACAAACATAAACTGTTCATATATAACTTTAATCTTCAAAGTTTCCCGGTTGCCACATAAAATGTCACAATTGTACGCTTTAAATAAACTTGAGATATTTTTGGAACTCCTTACTCTTATCATATGTCTCATTCGGATATGTTTCAAAACAGTTCATGGATTGTAAAAATAAGCTAATGCTTACCTTAGGTGTCTGTTTGCTGTTCTCTAAATCCTGTGCAATTAACTAGGGTTGATTTGCTTGTATCCACTCCTTCTCTTGGCTCTTATTTCACTCTATATGTGGCATATAGGTTTTTAACATATGAGTCTTCATTCTCTTTCCTATTTGCTCAGTCCATGTGCTATAGCAAGTATGTTTAAATCCATAATGTGATTTTCTAACGTTTGCGTTCCTTAATTGCACTTTATTAGCAAGGTTATATGAATTATAAGGGCTAGGGTAGAGAAGCTAGTTTTGTTTAACAATTAATCTTAGGGAAATATTAGGGCTCTTACGTGATTACTAAGGAACTCATACACATATATAAAAGTAGTTTGAATTGGATACGCCTTCTGGCACATATAATGCAGTGTTGTCAGTAGAGGAGATGGTGTTGATGTGTCCGATATTAAATGTAGGGTGATGAATAGTAAATGTCGTGTAATAGATAGTGTGTGATTGTGTTCTTCTAACTTCCAAAGGTATGCTGGATAGTAAATGTGGAGTTCTGGATAGTAAATGTGGAATGAAGAGTAGTAAATGTAGGAGTAATTCATGGTGCATTAGTAGATTTTGGTCGATTTAATCGGTATGCTGTATAGTAAATGTAGAAATTTGAATGGTAAACGTGAGGTAATGGGTAGGATATAAACGGATGTTTGTTACTCCAAATCGCGTGTTGGATTGACGATATGCGGTATTGTATTGGAAATCAGGGATGAAGGGGGGATGGTCGCTAGAGCTGCATGTTGGGAAAATAATGGAATGTCGGATAATAAATATAATGTAAAGATTAGTGGTGATTCCAAGCAGCATGTTGGATAGTGTTATGATGGATAATGCGTGAATGTTTATTGGCCACTACAAAGACCTGATATATAGTTCATAACTGTTGTTTCGCTAGCAGACACATGGAGACTAGATACAACGTAACTGGGTGATAATCAGTTGGTAATGTGGTGATGAATGATATACTCGAAGGGGATGGATAGTATATAAACGGTGATGGATCAAGAGTGACTGAGTGTTGATATTAGTTAACTATGTTTTTGGTCATTTAAAACGGCGGTTGAACTGGAAATGTAGCGAATTGGATAATTAGTGTGGAAATCTCATACGTTTCAACATATAGATAATTTTGAGATTACACTACGCTTTGTCAACATAAAGGCTATTAATGTTAAGCACATTAAATTCTCTAGCATAACGTTTTTTTCTTGTCGCCATACTGGCCAATTAAAAAATTTATATAACAAAATGGATAATGTTAAAATTAACATCATGTTTTCCTTTGTCCTCAGTACTATAAATGTAATGATATAGACATTTTATACATTACATTATTTTCCCTTGTCTACATAGTACTTTCGGCCAACAAGTTAAGTCTACAACGTATCGTAAATTCTTAATGGAGTTCATACAGTCCCATTTAATAATGACCTAATGTTTAATTTCCATTGTTCCGTACAACCCCACAAGATATATATTATATGTCTACTATCTCTCTAGTACACAATCATAAATATATGGTTTCTGTTTAAACACTAGTGTTCCCCTTGTCCATATAAATCCTGAAATGACTGTTTTGATAGGACCGACTGAACCTACACATGCCCGTCTATTAGTAGATATCTTATAACAATGGAATATCCCATGCTACTTTTCAAATTACAGACCCATAATATATATCCTTATATCCGCTAATATAGAATGTTAAAGTCATTTTGTTTCTAGGCTTGCCCATTCATCCTTAGTTTCCTAAAGACACTATTCATCTCCTGTTGAATCTGGTAATATTATTAGCATGTTCCTCGTATGCATATATAAATTATTGCGATTTATTAGAATGACGTGCCGCAATAGTGTTAAAATTACTATGAGTTTGGAATCTAATTGACACAGTGCGTATTATCATAACATGAACCTGTTTTTTCTTGAATAATTATCTGGTTTCCTGGGTCAAAAATACATGTATTTATCTTGCATAAGAGATCAATCGTAAAGTTCATTATGACTTTCCGTTACTATGTCGCAGAGTTGTGTGCTGTCAAAAAGTCAGCATGATAATCGCCCGCTGCAATATTCGGTTAGCACCTGTGAAAACAATCCGAGTGTGTTAATTTTTTAATCCAAATAATGTTATGAAACCAGAAATTTGATTAACGAAGAATTTTAACGTAATACCTGTATTAAGCTGGCCTCTAGGAAGACATTGCTACCTTTTGACCTATTTTCGGGGTCAAAATCGTTCTTAGTACATATAAAAACGTACACTTATGCACAAACACATTGCATTTTTGTAAATGTTTTCTATCTTGGTAATAACCAACAGTTTGGATTAGTTTTCGTT
This sequence comes from Sinohyriopsis cumingii, assembly GCA_028554795.2. NCBI lineage: Eukaryota > Metazoa > Mollusca > Bivalvia > Unionida > Unionidae > Sinohyriopsis > Sinohyriopsis cumingii. The sequence goes on from CM068841.1 coordinate 62,173,042, forward strand.
GTACTCACACCCGGTCAGGGGGTATAACTCATGTAAATTACTTACATTATCACGGTTACGTGCCTGCGCTTAGTGAGATTAGTTGCATCCCGTATACATATTAGTATACCTATCTTGTTGTTGGAAGCATCGTGACGTGTACTAAACTGTTAGTAGAGAATATGATCATTGTTACCGGTATTTAAGTCTTTGCTGACTTCTAAGTAACATTGTGTATTTTATATTTAATTCTGATAATAGATTGCACCTCCATTAATACAACACCTTTACCAAAAAAGGAGACCAATGCAACATACATTTCACTCATGGCTGGCTTATATCATCTATCTGCTTTTTCGTTCATGACCACATATATTCTTAGCATCCTGTAAAAGTATTGCTCTACCTGGACTTATGCACTTTGATGAGGTTATTTGTCTCGATGATTGGTACGCTATTAAAAGGAACGCTGGTGCCCGTAAAACATATTTCGCTCTTCACTTTTGGCTATTTTTGTATTAACAGTTCTTGCTATAATCATTACATGTTATGCCTGAACACATTTTATTTTGACCACACCCGGCATTTAAAGTTGCTGCATTTCCCAATTGGCCCTCTAAGTGTACGACATTTGCCTTTACCTCATAACCACATAGATTTTGTATGATACAAACATACGATGCCATTAGGATTCGTCAAGTTTGGTGAGATGATGCACACTGATAAGCACAGCTCCCAAGTTTCTGATTAAAGTTATTATGACTCCTTATGTATTCTTAAAATGATTGGATTCCTCAATCAGAATCCATAAATCAGCGAGTATTCTTTGCAAATATTTGTCCATACCATTATAGAACAACAAGTTCGTCGTTATCTTGTTTAATCTTCTAATGTATTTGGTTGAGATTTTATGTTTCAAACACGTGCACGTGCATGTTCTGGCATGCTATATACATAAATACTACCTAGAATTATGCAATGTGACGTCTGATGCATCCTGATAAGTGTCACACCAATATTGCAAATGTAGGTCTTTATTTGAGCTGCCAACATAGAGTCACGAACACTGAAAGATGCAAGCATGACTAAGTAACACAACATTAAAAGCAGTCAAGATTTATATGATTCATATATTATGCTTTATTAATACATGTTAGTCTTTGAGCATAGCTCATGCCCACGTAGATGTTTTCATGGACATATATTCCTGTCTTCCCTGAGGCCCGTTATGGCCAGTGCAGTTGGGAGATATCGTTCAAAATAATGTTATGTTGATTATTTGATGGCTTTAATTCACTATTACATGAGCTGATATTTGTGTCAATGTATTACTTGTATTACCTACTATTTAGAATGGCTTTGGGGACTACTAAAAGCGTTGAAGATGCAATCTATGCAATCACTGATTAGAATATGGCTAAAAAATCCATGAGAATTAGCGCTTGTTGATTGCATAAATTTCTACCATAGATAGAAACTATTGATAACTAAAATATCAAATGTGACGATAATTACTGAAAAAAAAACGGTGGATTAAACAAATTTCAAAGTTAAATTTTAATGCAGTTGGACATTGCCTAAGTGACCAGCTATTTTGATAAACTCTTGTGTTACCTTCTAAATGTATCAGTCCGAGTGTAATTACATAATGATTAACAACCAGTTCATGACCGAAATGGTCACGGTTCCATTGTAGTATATTTTTAGTAAAGATGACAGACACATTTGGCATGCGTCCGACGTGTTAAGGGGAACCTGACAAAAGCAATTTCTCAATACAGCATATTACATAACAATGATCAGCTGCTGTGATTTGCTTCAAAATTCTTATTGAATACAATATAACAAATATATGGTAAAACAGTGGTAAGCTTTTTCACAATGTATTCTTGTTATATAAGGTACCAATTTTTCTACTCACATACCCAAGATATTTCACTGCCCAGTAGATCTTGAGTCCGTTTATGTTTATTTCCACTCCCTGGTATGGGATTTTCCATTATATAATTCGTTCATTTTTTTGTGTATGATAATATATATATAGTTTGGTTCACAATGATTTATGAAAAGTGTGTAGTTACTTGTTTCTATCCAGCTTCGGTCATATTAGGTTGTGCCACATTGATAGAAGTCATTTATGTCGTTTGTTTTTTCCTGTTTTTTCTTATCATATAAGTATGTTCTGTGGGGTCATACTTTTTCGTTTTTGAAAACAATAACCAAAACATTACAGGTGTATCAATTTATTAAAATGACTCTATTCGTCGTTCAGGAGAAACCGAATTTGTCAAACGTTTGATCTTAGACAAATCACACTTGTTTGACCATCGATCACGCATGTCTTGTGATGTTACACATACTTGCAATCGGCTTAACCATTACTCCAAGAAAGCAAGGAGAATCCACATTGTTTCAAGATGATTTCCCAAGTAAGACGATGGAATTGTGTATGACGTTTGTCAAACAGTATCTTCGATAACATATAAGGAGACTACGAAGATGAAATTAAACTTTGGTTTGCATGAAAATCACTTCATCGCAACGCTAGTATTATTTACAATGCACATGGCACCATCTACCGTGTGATATTGTTTAATATTTCAAAAGAGACTATTCCCAAGTGCAAGTGTTAGTGAAAGAGTTAGAACACCTTTTGAAAGATGCCCATGAAGATGCCACGCCAGTACCAAACGCATATTTACTCATTAATTTTAAATCAGCTACTATATATTATTACATATTTCGTACCAATCGTTTTCATTATGTACATTGTATATCCTGCAACTTCTACATCACCGCCGTTCACGATGTTGTCTACCACACTCGATTTAACACCAATGTTTCATAATATGATGAAAGGATAGACACCCGTTTATAAAAGAACTTCTGCTTCTTCGGCGACGACTTTGTCGACTGCATCATAGTGGTTTAAGTTAAAAGCTGCCCTTGTTAAATACAAAGGTACAAGTACAAACAGGTGCGTTGGATAACGCTGATTTTACGATTCAGTCAGCTGAAAATACCTCCTATTCGCTTGTCCATAAGGAAGTAATGAAGTCCATGCAAAGTGCTGCCATTCAGTGGACGGCAATTCTAGTATAAAGTGTGTTTGTGAGATTCACTTCAGTGGTTTGACACCTGAGGCAAATATTATCACCAAGAAGTACATATCACCACAACGGTCCTCGTCGTTCCAACACACAACCTTCCTCCACAAGACGGGAAGGAGAGGATTTGTACTCATGATGATATTACTGTTGCAAACTAGATCAGTTCCATTACTTAGCAAGACTATTTTTTATTTTGGGGACCAACCCACTACGTTCTGAAAGTGAAGAAGAAATATAAGCTTGGTTGAAAAGACGGGGTCTCTTTGCCTTCTTTAGCGGACATGACAAACGAAGAGGAGACATAATTAAAGTAAAACATCAAGAACAGCCGAACTACCTACAACTAGTATCTACCCCTATTGCTCACGGAAGACATACATTCTCATTCATACTAATAAAGCACGAATTTAACGGCAATATTACATAATGCTTCACATTCTGAGGAACACAAGCCAACCCTATCATTCTGAATTTATTCCAGACCTCAAAACAAAGTTGTAGGGTTTGAAAATTAAAAGAAAGCAGATTTAAGTGATGTCTCGAACTAAACAATGTACAGTCGTGCCTACAACTTATTGTTTTGTGTAACCAACCTATTTCCAAAATCAGCTTGAGTAGATCCTTTGAGCTATGCAACAGGTTCAGAGTTATTGCGAAATGTAAAACTTCTTTTGAAACAAAATGACTGCCGTCCTATCCGATATAAAGTATAAAAGCACCCTATGTATGAACTAAAAGTTTAAAAATATATGAACAAAAGAAACACTCAGTTTTGACCACTGAAATCCTGAACTTAAGGCCAGTGATGTGGCAGGTTTTAAAAACATTTTACATGAACATTTATTCACAAGCTTTACACATCCACACACTCCTCAGTGCATCTATGTGTAAGTCTGTCTCAACAAGGCTGACAATCATACAAGCGTACCTTTATATGTGCATCTACGAAAATGACTCTTAACTAGTATGTGAAGGTGTTTGATCGATAGTTCGGAAAGCAGACCTATCACCAAGCAGAAAGTAGTGATGTGAAAACTCGAGACAGCATTCGCCTTGTAAAGGAAGAAAAACGCCTTTGACAAGGCTTATTTGAACTGCTGGACAAGCTCATTGTTTCGCTGACTAGGCAAGTATGTTGATGTGGACATTATGTTTATTGACTGGAAGGCATGACTGGAGAGGTGACGCAATGTAGGATGTGCTTTGATGAGTTACCTGGTGTGTCCGAAAATGAAGATGCATTCAACAAAATCGAAAACAATCTCAATCGAACTCTACGTAATGTATGCAAATGCAGAATTTAAGAGGTGAACGTGTATTGGAAAGTATATCCACCTTGCTATGATTCTCGGATTGCCGATTCAAAAGACATCGACTATAAAAAAGAGATGATTACTATGTTCTTACACAGCATGTACTACTCCCTGTAAGAGCTCCACTACAAAAGCAAAATCTGTGGTTGTGGTGCGGATAACGTGCTCCTAAATGAATGAGCAAAATTTATACATGTGGAATTGAAAATTGAAACAGACCTAATGTTAAGATTTCCCAAATGCAGGAATGTATGTACAAACTTTCAAAGAAACGTTGATGAGTCTGAATTTAGTGATGATGATGATGCCGAAATTAAATAATTCCTTAAACTAGTTCGAAGACGGTGACCGTTATGTTACATTATAGAAACCTAAACCTGTTTTCGTTGCTGTGTATGTTACTACATAGAGTACTCTATTTATATTTATAAATGTCTATGAAACCTTACATAGATTCTCTAAATACATGAGAAATCAAGTGAAGTCAACGTTTGAAAACAATCCACAAGCTAATGAACTTCTTTGTATTCGGTAAGCTAACATGTTCATTATGACAAAATAAGCCATATTCTTGTCGCAAACCCTTAATTCCTGAATTTTTATATTTTATGTAAAGCTTGATGGTTCTTTAATACCAAAAGTCAACTATACATTTTTATGAGAAATTTAATGAATTTATTGGCTTTCTAATATGAAATTTAACTACAAATTAAAAAATAAATGTTGTGATTCTTATAATTATTAAATGAAAAAGATATATTAACATAAATTTAATATATATTAACATAAATTTAATAACCTATATTAACTAATGATTCTTCTACAGGGACGACAATGGAGAATGTACGTAAATATGTGTATGTAATCTTAATACACACAAAAGGGAAACCGAGAAAACTTACAAGACTTGTAAAGTACCAGATAAAATCATTACCGCATTGAAATTAATTCAAGTGAGAATTAAACTTGCTAAGCCAAGTTAATACTGAATGTATATATTATATCTTTTGAAGTATGCTATATATGACTCTTTTACAATAGTCTCAAGAAAAGATATAATCATAGAATATTATTGTCATTTTTGATTGCAGTAAAGTAAATGCTATTAAAGTTGAAATAGAGTTGAAGTTACATTATGATGTCACGGTGTGTAATCAAGTTTAAGAAATTATAACAATCCTCATATAATTCGGATTTTCAAAAATAGGAAAGAACATTTTAAAGAAACTCAAGATGCAAATATGTAAGTATATATTTTGCCATTGTTATTACCAGCTAAAGAAGGCCTTTTATGCCTTGTCATTTGCATGCTCTTTGTAGGGACATCACCTATATTTTGATCATTTTTGTGCTTATAGATAGCCTAAATCCGAAACATTGGATGAAAAATGTTAACGTAGAAACATGCAAAGTCGCTACTGTGTGGCAGTCCATTGAGGCCGCGTCAATAAAAAAACCTTCGTCGTCTTCACTTATTAATTATGCGGTCTTGAGTTTTACCGACACTTTCAGTTGCATTTTATTTCTCGAATTTAGTATACTAAGAATTATAAAATGGCACGTCTCTGATAACCATGCGATAACCCTCAGTCTGAATATGGTTTTTTATATTATGTGTATATCCCCAGAGAGTAATGGCCATAGTCCAAACCATTCCATTTATGAAAGGTTGTGAACATTTCTCTGAAGTAACTGTTTAAATAATCGTAATGGTATTTCCGATATTGCGTCTCACACGTTTGTTGTGGACATTGCGAATAGCACGTTTACGTTTGCTTGTTTGAAAGTTTCATCTGTAACTCTGTAAACTCGTCCACATTTTTCACTTTATCATTTGTGCTGTGAAATAGACGAAACACCTTCTTCAGTTCCACCACAAATTTACTAAATATGTTTTGTATACTATGTAGTCCCTAATGCAATATGTTGTTTTAGAAGCAAGTTTTCTGCGGTTTTTAGGTGTCCAGTATCGCAAACTACTGAACGATTCTGACAATTTGAACTTAAAGGTGAAACAATGAGTAAAAATTAATTTAGAATATTGCGGACAATAGGATACTCAGTTTTCTTAATCCCCATTTTATATAAGGGTTTTGAATTCTATGAATGTCGTAACCCTCATCCCAAAAGCGAATATTTCGCCGTGTGCAGTATTAATTGTATTCAAGTCATGGATTATGTGAGATCCATATCAAAACCTGGAAAGGAAGATCAGTTGGGTAATATGCAGGTTAAACGAGCTTTATTATTTCGTCTATGGAAATCGATCAAATCTTAGAGTCTACTCGTATATCCAGCCCTGTCCCAGGCAGTCAATAACATATATCCTATGATATTTCTTACTTTAAGGTTTTTACACCATGGAGGTCCAGGTAAATGTATAAAGATAGCAACTATATCACTGCCTGTCACATTTATTGCATACTTGCAGAGCATATCAAACAAATGACGATAATTCGTTGGACAGTTACAGGTGATCTAATATTAGAGCACGGTTTCGCCATCACAAATTTAATTGTTATTCAAGATGGATTGAAATCAACAAATGCCCTAGCCAGAACTGAAATATATACCTTGGAAGACAGTTATCGTTATTTCTTGCCTCAGAAATGGTGCTCAGTGGGTGGAAACAAATCGTATGATGTGCATGCCAACGGAAGTATGTTTGTATGTGTGTGTGAATTGGAATTTAATGTAGCTTTAACAATTTTTCAGTCATATCGCGAGGATGTCTGCAGTGTGGCAGTTTATATGATGACTAGTACTTGTTCATCATGCCGCAGACATGTAGCTTGGTGTCCCACCCTTTCACATGATCCTGACACCAGGCGGATCAGTCCTAACACTAACCTTTTAATGATGATTGCCAAGCGAGGCAACTGTTATTACAAATTTTGTAAGTCTTTGGTATGACTATGTCGGTGATCGAACCCACGACCTCCCACATTCCATGCGGACGGTCTAACCACTTGGCCACCGTAGCGGTCCGAACGGAAGTAATATATTCACCAAATTTATTAAAATTTACCAAAGTAGAGTTGTCAACACAAGTGTTTAAGTTTTAATTCTTATTTTGCGTCACAAAATGTTCATAAATGAACAGTGCTGTATGAAATTAGACAATGACTTAAAGTGTGTAAAGGATTATCCAAGAATTCTACTTTCCTCTATTGTAAATTGATTGAGAGAGTTAAGGGAGGGACTGCCGGAGACAGAGTAGAACCACTTTGCGATAATACACTAAAATGTATATTCATGTCTGGAAGAAATGCAAGATCAGCCTTTTCTTTGTAAGAACCGTGAGTACCGTTCAGAGGTTTTATTTTCTTTTATGTCTTATATAACGTATATGGGTGGAAACAAAGGTGTTGTCCAAGCCGCATAGATTACATTAAACCACGCGATTGAGTTCAGTGGAAGGGGCATCTTGACCTAGGTTATACATGGAGTTCCATAAACATCTCTGAACTTGTAAATCTTTTTTTGTGCTAGATGAAGTAATCACGTAAACAGTTCAAAAGTTTATATGTAGATTACATTATATTGTGATTATGCTTATGTAAAAGTTATACTGAATGAGAGCGAGATGGAACGTATAATTAAAAAAAAATAACATTACATATCGGTATACTATGACAGAGATTTAATGTTCGAACATATATTTCAAGAAAAGTCACTTTTCCACGGAGTATCCGTGCATTTGAACGGCTTGTGTTTCTCTTGTGTCTAATATAATTAATGTTGATGAAAAACAATATGTATTCAGTTGTTTTAGATCACATTAAAGATTTTAGGGCAACGATTATCTTGACCTAAGTTACAAATATAGCGTGTATATTCCGTACCTTTGTACTTTCAATTAGTTTGTTACACATGAACAAGAACGCACAATACCATCATGATGTAAGTTTATAAGTGGGCTATAAATGTATATTCCAGTGTAATTGGAATCTACTTATGATATTCTTGATACAGAGAGAGAGAGAGAGAGAGAGAGAGAGAGAGCAAGATAGTTATATAGATAGGGGTAAGAACTTTAATTATATCTCATTACCATACTGTTATACTATAATAAAGTTTAAGTATGGAAACTCAACTGTAGGAAAATTCATTTTCTCTCTAATTACTCTGTACATATTTGAGAGGCCAAATATTAGATCAGTTCTGACATGCTTGATAGTGAAGAATCAAGTGCTTGTTTCAATTTGCCTGTCTTTAATGGAATAAGTCGAATGCTAGTTCAACGAAAAGTGTTCTTCTGGTAAATGTCCATGTATAAATAAAATGGTTTGCTTGAAAAACAAGCAAAACTAGTCAATTCTTATTCTATTGCACAGCAAAGAAAATGTTAAATAGAGTGGCACATAAAGTTCCCCCAAAAATATATTATTATTTTCTTTTAACAAATCATGAAGATATTCAACTTTATTAAATGTTATATATATATTGAGCAATCGCTAACAATTTCAAGTGAGCAAATATATATCGCCGATTTACTTAATTCTTTCATTTATTCTTTTCAAATAAACTAACATATGTCTCATGAGTAGACGTTTATTATTCGTCTAGAGTGGTTGCTCCTCTGCGTGTGCTATATTTTCGTTATAACTAAAACAGCACCATGCCTGGATATTAGAATGAACCTAGTCTTCTCGATAAAGGACAGCATGATATATCCATGTAGAAACTATAGAATGCCAGAACATGGATTATGCCCCGTCCGTCTAGGTGTTAACATTGCCGGTTAGAGGGATACAACACACCACTGAATAGACGAATTATTCCATACTCTTACTACCCGGAGATAATTATACACCTACATTTCAAAAGTGATTTTTTTTGTAACGTACGAGGAAGAATGGTGAATCAGAAATGTGTTAGGCAATGCCTGTCAATCTGCATGTGTATATTAATGCTCACGACAAAATTGCTGCAATTGATCAGACAGAATATCGTGTCGCAACAATGGGATATGACACGGCGGGAAACTATAAAACCATACAATGTTATGAACATGGACCTAGAACATATAAGAAGAGCTAGATAATATAAACTCGTTTCTATCTTTGACGATACTCAGAGATTCATCGAAATCCCAACTGCCGAATTAGTGTTAGTTGCTAACTTGTTTGTAGGAATTATGCAGTAATTAGCATTGAGAAGGCAAATAAGGTAGACCAGCTTCCAAGAGACGATATCCCAATTCAGTTGATAATACTTCTTATCCAATGAAACCTCTAGATTAAACTACATCTGAATGAAAAGCATATTATCACTGTAGAGCATATAATTACACCATCCCTGAATAACTTCATCAGTTTTTGAAGAAGATAACATTTGATTTTCTCGGATCTTGTATTTGTAATTCATTCCTTTGGTACTACACACGTTTACATGTGCATTATTTTATATTGCGATTCCACATATGTATATTTTCTACAAAACGAGAGAGAGAGAGGAGGAGGAAAGTGTAAGGAAAATATCATACCATATAAATATACTATATCAGTGTTTAAGGTTTGAAAAATACATTTGAGGAAAAATCATTTTTCTATTGACTGAGAGTTCATTTGAGAGGCTTCCGTTTCTCGAATGTACAGTGTAACGTATGTTGATGAAAGAAAACTATTTTTTTTTTCGATCACATTAAAATGATTCAGTGGATGAATCCAATTGATTCATATTACAAATGTTGCAGAAAAATATCTCGCAGCTTTTACTTTCAATAAATTTGCTGGGCATTAAAAAGTATGTACAAAACCTGCTATGTAAGTTAAAAATCGGCTCTAAATGTATATTCAATTAAAATTGGATTCTACTTATATAAGTGTATATATAATTCGAGAAAGAGAGATAGAGGTATGAAAATAACAACGTCGCTGTACCATGTAGTTATGCTATAATACAGTTCAATTTTTAGAAATTCAATTGTTGGAACAGTCATATTGGTTCTTATGTGAAGACTTTTATTATTCGTCTTGTGTGGTTGCTCCTGCATCTATGCTACTTTAATAAAGGACACATCACAAAGTATTGTTTAATAACTGAATCTAGTCTTTTTCTGTATAAAGTACGTAATGCTCAACACATGTGTAAACAAACGAATGCCAGAACTTTGGATTGAGCCATGTACGTCTAGTTTGTGTCATTTCCAGTTGCAAGGATAAGACCCACCAGTGAAAAAATGACTTATTTCATACTCCTGATACCAGGAGATAGACCTACACCTTCCTGTCTAAACTATGTATGCTTTCTTGTACGGGTAAAGATGGATACACAGAAATAAGCGAGGCACCACGTTGAAACTTCATGTGTAGGTTAATGCACTTGAATAAACAAAGGCTGCATCCTATAAATCAGAATTATTTATCTCAACAGTGGGATCCGCGACTAATGAAGGATAATATGATTACACAAATGTGTAAACTTGGACCGAGCACACACAATAAATGGAAGATACAAACAAACGAGAATCCCTCCTTAACGTTTCTCAGGAATTTATTAGCTTTCCTGTTGAGGAAGGATTGTTTGGAACTAACTGTTTCGTAACAGCTATGCAGGACGAAACAATTCAATTTATATAAGAAAAATACGTAGAAGACAGACCAGAAGCGTCCAAGAGAAGATAACCCAATTAAGTCAGTGGTAATGCTCCCTATGCAGTACATCCTCTAGATAATATTTTAAATGGAACGACAGGCGCATCCAAAGCAAGCATCACGGTACAGCAAATAACTATATCATCCTTGTAAAACTTGTATATGTTTGTCGTCAGCTTATTCAAATGAGCCACACCTCGGAAACAAATACTTTCCAGATAGATAGATAGATAGATAGATAGATAGATAGATAGATAGACAGACAGATACATAGATACATACATACATACATACATACATACATACATACATACATACATGCATGCATGCATGCATGCATACATACATACATACATACATACATACATGCATACATACATACATACATAGATGCCTTTGCTTTGAATATGAAACATGAAAGTTAAATGCAACAAACAATGTAATGCTAAGTGAACATGGAAGATAACAAGTATGGTCTTGCGAATAAAGACTACATTCCCCTAGAATTACGGACAAAAGTCATAGTGAATCAAAGTTCTGAGTAAACTAGGGTAAACTTTTAGTCAAAATTCAGTGCAATAATGAAAGTTTTATTTTTGAATGCTCGTAAAGTTGTGATTTGCCAATAGTGTTTTGTTGGATCACAATAACACAATTCAAGAATTAAATCAAAAATGGTCCATATTTAGGCTACATGTATTAACAAAATGGATTAGAATGCGATTCGTGTCACCAAAGAAATCGATAGCAGTTCATACAAAAAAGTCGTTTATGCATCCAAGCTAAAATCATCGGTATATTTTTCACGTCTGAAGGTAATTTTTGACATCACGTGATGTTCTCAGTGCAAATAAAAGTCCTTGACCTGTGTTATAATTCAGTAAAGATTGTGGACTAAACAGGCTGATGTAATTGATAATAGCAGCCATAAAAAGCCTTAAGAGATTATATTTGCCCTGAACCCACGCGTTTAATAAATTTGACTGGGGATAATTTGCGCAACTATCCTCTGCCTCTTCCTTCTAGTGAGTCAGTCATATTACTCAGTATCACTTCCCTGTGTTGATATTTCATGGATCGATTTATGTGAAACATCAGGGCTTACCTGGATCAGAATCAGGGAAACTGCATGCTCACCGATAGAAAAGAAAATTCTTTGTCTAACATAGGTGGACGGGCCTAGGAATCAATAAGGTTTTTGTGTTATTGGAATCTGAAGGCGGAGTGTATGACCCATTGATTCCATCTATGTTAACTTTGTATTGTTTAGTGCTTATTATCCATATGTAGCCCTGACAGTGGCGCTATCGTTTTAATTGTTGACTTTAGAAAAGGTTCATGTAACTCCCGCAGAAACAACATGGTGCACGTTAGTGGGATACAGTGTACCTTGTGTTCTTGAATATAAGTAACTAAAAGTCAAATATGGATTGATGTAAATTACATAAGAGACGCACATCAATTCCTTTAGAAAAGTATGGTTTCAAACGCCATCGCATCCCTTCTAGATCGTAGTTTTACACCTTAGGTGATCATTTGTCATTGACTTAACTCAGCAAAATTAACATGAATCGCTCACGCGTCATTCTCGGTTTTATAAAACCAAGGTATATAACATCTTAATTATGGTATGGTTGACTGTAATGTCAATGTATACCTTTAATTAATCATCTGAGCACTAATATCTCCCTTTGCAAAATTGTTTAAATACTATACATATAATTTGAGGTGTAGATAAATTAAATAATGTTTAATTCAAAGAATACACTATCAAATAACATACTCCGATGATGTATGAAAGCAGTTTGATGAAATAACTAAACTCGAATATAAGTTCATGTTGATTCATCCACTACAAGCTATATCCGAAACTGACGAGAAGTTTTACAAACACCCCTTTTAGTACCTAACAGATGTTGCACACTATCTCAAGGACGTAGAATCGCCGAATAAATTGAACGGTTATTTCGTAGATTGACATATAGGTGGAGGAGTTGGTGCCGTGTGCTTCTGACATTGAAATCATACGATCCAAGGTGAATCGGCTATTGTAAAGACGAGTTATTTGCCGATGACGACTAAATTCCTTCAAGTAACATCTCAGTGAGACTAAAATTGAGACGCTACTGTAGGTTAAAAACAACTAGTGATCAGTATTTTTGTTATAATTGTTGGCAAGCTTAACTTATTCACAGGAATGTTTTATGTTTTGCATGGTAAATTGACCAAGTTCGCTCAGACAGGCATATCATGTGGTCAGCATCGTTGTCAGAGGTTCATGAATACAATCGTGTTATCCTGAGCGGGCTCTCTTCTTTGGCTGTTTTGATCGATATAATTTGTTTTTAATGTTCGTATTAAAAATAGTTGATAGAGGCCCACCCTGACGGTAACCTTCCAAGTTATTAACGATACAGCATTGATATATACTCCTACTGGAGCGACACCTACTGTCAGCGTGATAGTTATTCAAGTCACACCAACTCCCAAAATGGCTTATAATGCAATGCCTGACAAAGCGTTAATGATTACACTTACACGTTTGTATCTTGCAAGTATTCGTTGCGCTTCTTAATTTCCGCACCTAGTTTCACCTACGCCTCGATAATCATATTCCATCGTTAAAGCTTTAGATCGAACATTATAACAAGTGTAGGAGATCAAAGCAGTACGCGTAGCTTGCCATGGGTACACTAAACTAGCATGGGATTGTGTTAATCTAAATGATTTTGCGTCACCATCTTTAACAAATCACAATGCGTCAAATATGTCTGGGGGTTGGTGGCTTGCGAAGCCTTACTAATCAACCAGGGTATTAAGTTTGATATGGTTATTATTGAGGTTAACATAAAATCTTTGTAGCTGTACAATCAAAAGCGATGATACCAATTTATATGTTTTGACAAGCTTCCATGGATCCTACACACTATTTCCAGCAGCAACAACGCAAAGTAATCGCACAAGAAAGTCTGTCTGCAGCATATTAATGGGAAATCATATCTCTAAAGTAACATGCTGTGCTACAAACGTGGTCAATGTCGTGGTAACGTTGGGAAGATTTATTAAAACAACATTTGGAGATCGCACGGACTCTATAGTCTGCGCTTTTCTGAAAACACAGAAATTAATCGTAAGAGATCGTCAAATTGGGTTTTACTAACCAATTCAATAAACATTTGTGTAGCTGTATCATGATAAATTATTATTCGCATATTTACAGATTTCAAAGACATTGAAAAGCAACCAATGTAAAGGTATATGCCTTGGATATTATTATATATTCGGAAGACCATTTTTAATAATGAATGTCGCTTTTCTCGATTTACCTTTGACGCCTCAACAATGATGTAAATATTGGATCGAAATTAAGTAGCGTTATCATCCTTGCCGACCATGTGACTTTGTAATCGACTATTATCATGCGCACCCTCGAAGTCTCACCAATATAACAAATATCTTATTTTTGTTGAGGAGGCATCCACATCAACATTCGTACAGGGATAATTAAAGCTTATGCTTTTCATTCAAAAGTCCCTGAATGTGACCATTGTTCCCATCAAACCAGTGTTGATGTTTACTTGTTTTGTTATTGAGGACTTTGATGCAGTTGAGTGCATAGGGTCTCTGAAGGGTACCCAGTTTTCTTTGACATTTCCGGCCTTAACCAATTTGCGAACTTTTTTGCCTCAATGGACGTCTACTTGTTTGGATCCGAATTTTGAGTTTGGAGACTAAGAGCCTGTGGTTAATGGAGCATCATGCAGTTTTCATGGTCATCGTCATTCGAGCATCATGTATGTGTCTTCTCCTGACAAAAGTCAGTAAGATTCCAGTGCTTGGAGCTTTGGTGTATCCATTGAGTATTTGTTGCGGTTTTGTCGGCGGGACTCCATATGTATGATTTTTAGATCATGTTTAGCGTGGAAGGTGCGCTCGAGACTCATTGTTACGGTCTTTGGGCGAGTATTACAAGGTACAACCACACTCGAGGTGTTACAGAGCCGTTGTTGGCTTCCATACTAAAAATGATATGTAACTCGGGGACAGAGACCGCTACTGTAATACTACATCATGTTTCTAACAACTCCATAAGCACTGATGTGAAACGTTGTTTTTTCTTTGATTTTTACAAGGCCCTGAATATAATCTGGCTCTTCTGAATCCTTTACTGCTTGAATTCCGCGTTAATCAGCTCCGTTTCTGGTTTGCATTTTGTCTCCGTCTCATTCCGCCTCAGGTAACCCAAAAAAGCCTTCATTGTGTTTATTCTTTATCAAACTTGAAGCCACGTCTCATCGGAGTCCATTTTTTTTCACTCAAGTCATAGTACAGCCTGTTCGAGCAAAATTTCATTCAGAGATACGCACCAATCTCTTTTGTGAAACCGTAATTCATTCTTTCATTCGCGATCTTGACCATTTGGTCTCGATGTCTGAAAACACACTGGCATTCTTCCTTGTGAAACGTTTGCAATCTGTTTTCACACCTTCATTGACTCTGAGAGGTCTCAAAATTACCACAAGACGTCCATTCGAGATTACAATTATATGATATAGAAAGCTATTACTACTCGACTACGGTTAAAAATCACGACATTATACTAGTTTAATCCATATAAGTGAAGATCTCCAGCGACGCCCAAGATTATATTCATGTACTGGCAAGCATGTTTCCAGGCTGAGCAGCATAAAACGGCAACAATTTGTTCGATTTTCACTGTTTTCATACAGCTATATGTTCCCCGTCGTTACGCGCTGGTTCTGTATCTGTGAGTCGCCTTTTGTTTTCCATTTCTACCACAACAATTTCAAAGACAGCCTGACACAAAGATTTATCCCAAAGTTTCCCCACATAAATTGAGACTACTTTGTTCCGCGCGAGAAGATCTGAATAAACAAGTATTCCCTAATGTAAATATAGTAAAAGTATTTTACCCGAGCCAAATGTGATACCAGTTGCTATATATATAGCCCCGACATCAAATCGGATTGGCGCGTTGAAAATTGATTAATTGTGCCAATTATCAATCAATGACTGCATGCAAGGTGGTGTACTACAATATTGATCATGCTAATGCAATGATTGTAAGATAGCTTCGAGCTGGTTGGTATATCAGTGTGGACGCAGATGTTGAATTGTATTTAAAACTTAACAGGATGATAGTTCAGTATATTCAAGAGTTTTCTAACTCCGTTATGATACACATAATCATGAACATTTGAACGAACTAACATTTTTAAGTTCGGCTAACAGCCGGTCTAAGAACGTGTCTGCAGATTCCAAATCTCGTGGTGTACGCTGCAGTGAACTCATCCCTTCAAAAAGAGGATCACCACATGTAATGTCGTCTAGCCAAATTTGTTTGTTTAAACTGATTTATCTAAACAAGATATCTTTTTCCCTTAATGTTATGGTCAAATAAACAGTGAGGAAACTATAATGGTTAATGGTGATCTTTGCAAAACATATTCCGAAACTCATCCCACGTCTCCAGAAATTATGTTGAGCAATATCGGTCAACAGCTCCATCTCTATTTCTATTTTGTATAGTAAAACAACCGAGTTCTTTGTTTTATAAATATTTTTCCGAATAGCGTGCGAATCAATTTTGGACTCGTTTCGTAATCATCAGGTGGTCAGGGCAATCCCAGTGCACAAACGTTAATGACAAAAAGATTTCTGTTCTTTTGTGTTGCCAAATAATATCGCTTGAATAAAATACTCAAACTGAGTGCAATGCCGTATGAAGATATTCAATGCAGCTAGAAGCAAATAATGGTAGAGATGGAATAATTCAAAATACTTGACTGTCTCGGATTTAGCAACAAACCCTGCGAACTTTTCTGTTTCACTGTCCCGAGTATGGTCAACGAGAGTTGGCTTCTTCCGAGTCTTCATTGTGTTCCCTAAGACGGCCCAATTCAAGAGTAAAATGAACTCCCTTTTGAAACCGTTCTCTGATCGGTATTAATTCTGATATATCAAAAATCCGCACACGTTCATGAAACCTGAGCAACCAATGGCTTCTTCGTTTAAGCATACCAGAATATTAGATTTGACTGCAGATTACGTACATGGATTATATACACGATCTTTGTTTCAGGTTCTGTACAAACTTGACTCATTTAGCATTCGGAATCATCAACGATTGCACATTGATAATGTGACAGCCATTATCGAGACACCAACAGCGTTACAAGGGACAAAGGGCAATCATTATGTCTCTGCAAAGCACATCCAGGTACACCAGGTCAGCTTCCAAATGGTACCATCTGTCACTGATGCGATCATACCTACATATATGTTTTATATTGCCCTAGTTAATCCTTGATATAGATATTTTGTGGGACAATAAGTGATGAAGGCTAAGATGCCTTTGAGAGAGATACCGTCGAATTAATGAAACTAGTAAATTCAGCTAGAGAAACATTGTTTACATACAGTGGAAGGAGCATAGTAGATTGGAACGCATATAGCCTTCAAGAATCGGCAATTAATAAGTTTGATGTTGCCCGGGATTGGGCTGGTCTAAGAGCAAACTTCATGACTATAGGTAGAAGGACGTACAATAAATAACACAAGATAGTGTAATATGTATGCCTTACAATGTATTCAGCAATGCTACCACCAGAAGAGGAACGTCTTCGACAATATGTTGAATAAGATATTCTATTCTTAATCACAGTTTAGTTATGATATAGTTCATAGCAATTCAAATGGATATGAACTCAACAAATGGCTTTCACCATCACATTTCAGACAGCAATATTGACCTATAGGTGTAGGAAAATTTGAATGATGCAAATTCAAACACGAGCCAATGCATACAGAGGAAGTAACCAAATGACTCGGCTTAAACGATGTCATCTTAACCTAGGTCATAAATGGAATTATATAAACACCCCAAAGCTTCTATTTTTAATTCTTTATTTTGCGTAAGAAACAGTACATACATTAACAGTGTTAGCGAATCACACAATGAGATTGAATTGTATATTTCTTTATACTTGCATTCTTTTTTAATATTATTGTTTTCATAATCTGAAGGAGACGCACACTAAAGTTATAGTATATGACCATTTACATACATATAACAAAATATATTGAAAGTCATACTTATTTTCTTACAAGGCCTGATACTAAATTCTATAGGCATATAGTTCCTTTATATCCTATATGTAACTTAAATGGTTTTGTTTGTATTCTGTATCGAGCATGTAGACTTCAATAGGTTATTTATCTAGCAAGTATATTAGCATGAATAAACGTCTTATAAGGAACATCGTTAACTAACATTGAAGCACACACGAAATAAAACGTTAGTCATATCTGGACTTAAATCTTTATTATTATGTAAACATCCTCGACATCTCCAAAGAAACTACTTTCCTGTGTATTTAAGTCATTTTCCTATCCATTGTTGATGGATGAGAGTTTACCTTTGTCAGTTGTATTTTGTCTTTGTAATTAAAAATGACCAAAGCAAACCCTTAGGCTAAAGTCAGTCATGGTAAAAGTGTGTCTAGCCTATACAATGCCAAAACACGGATAAAACCTTGCCCCGGTAAATTATACACCTGTGCACCTGCTGAGTGATGACTTGTCTGATACTCCTTCTACCCAGATGTAGTCCACACCTGCCTGTCACAACTGATCACATTCAGGTAGTACGAGAAAAGACTACGGAAAGGCTGCTCTTTTATTCTCGACATTGGGATCCGGAACGGAAATAAGGGAAGGAGTATACTACTCTGAAAGTTCAAATACTAGAATCAGTGCAGAATCAACACAAGGCAGGTAAATCTATCTGATTTTAAACTATTTTGTTTTCTTATTACCTTAACTCTTATATCGTTAAGAATTAAACTCGCTTTGCTAATTTTTAATTCCTGTTTCCAGTACACTGGTTTCATTATAAACCATCTTTTTACATTCATTTTAATCTACTCTTCATTGGCCTAAGTTAGAACATTCCCGTCGAATGCTGGAGGTGATGAGTTCCAATTTCGGCTTAGTCATACCAAAGACTTATACAAATGGTGCTAGCAACTGCCTAGCTCGGCATTTGTCATTAAAAGTTTAGTGTTACGGCTGGTTGGCATGGTGTCAGGATAATTCGACTGAGTGGGGCATGATATTACGTGTCTTACTCATGATGCCTAAGTGACAGACATCACTATAAACGATACATTGTCATAATGCATACATTTGTAGCGAAGTGACTCATATTATGAAAGCTAGGCTACACATTTAAATAACACACACACAAGGGTTTGTTAGGTCTTCACCTGAATTTCAGCTTCTAGTTTATGCTTCTGTATCACTTCAGTTATGGGATTTAAGGTACTCTTCCATCGTGTCCAACAGAATGACAGGTTTCAGAGTTAGTCAAAGTGTTACTTATGTTATGTATATAATAGCGTGGATCAAAAACTAAGCTTGACATGCATATGATTGTATGAACACATTATACCATAGCGTGGCTGGATCTGTTTTCGCTTGACGTCTATAGTAACACTTGAATGTGATGTAAAAATGTCTCGTAAGCATTCCAAATTGTCACTCGGCCATCTCTTCAAGGTTTCCGTTACACATAAGTATCAACATCGTGACTTTGATTAAGTGAGTGATATAATTATCCGTTCAAGAACTAATATGTGTCGGATAATTTCTCAGTTTTCACATTTCCGCGTTCTGTAAGATCAATATGAAGCTCTAATTAAGTCACTTTAAGGTGGAAAATAGACGACTCTGAATAATCAGCCTTCGAATGTTTACACAGCAATTCATATATTACGATGTATTCTAAATCTGGTCTCATTCCATCGTGATGTCTACAAGGATTGCTTTTACAAAGAAAATTATGTATTGAACAAAAGTTTGTCACGAGAATATTAAGTAATACTTATTTTGTACTGCATTGGAACGCAATTTAAACATAGCGATTGCCATGTAATAACGTATGCTTTATATGTGTTCAATAACGAAATAATGGCAACAGAGATACACCTATTCTCCCGAAAAGACAAATTGAAAATTTATTAAATGGTCACTAGGAATATCAACAATCATGACCATTGAAAAAATGTATAACAACAATAGCATGAATATTGTCGGGATAGAGGCTTTAAAATTATTAATGATCTGAGTGAAACGGTAATATATATATATATATATATATATATATATATATATATATATATATATATATATATATATATATATATATAGATATAGATATATATACATATATATATATATATATATATATATATATATATATATATATATATATATATATATATATATATATATATATATATATATATATATATATATATATATATATATATGCTAGATCTAAATACAAAAAAACATAGTAACGTTATCGCACATAGACTATATAAAGAATGAAAGTAGATTCCGAAATCACAAATTTAAACATATATAACATCATAAAGCCTCTCATATTTCATTGAAAAAATTGATTAGTTAAATAAAAGTTCATTCAATAATTGATAACTTATGAAATTGGATGAAACGTGTTTGGTAACTAGATGATACAATACATTAGTTTAGGGAAGGTTACATGATGCAAAAGATATATGTTTAAATATAACTACGGTTGTTATATACATTAATGTGAACAAAACGTAAACATTTCTTTCGTCTACCCCATAGATAGAACATCAGAAGGAATGAAAGGGGAAGAATAATAAGGCAAAAGCACCCGCACGCATGAAATGATGTGCTGACGGATCTATGTTTTACGAAATATATAGTTTTTGTATTTTATGTAAATACTACCGCCATTGTACTTGATAATCGATATTCTCGTAGATGGGAAACATACGTGTATGCGCTATATCTTATGTGACATGAGCCTAGAATGTTCCAGTCTCCATGGGAGCTTAATTGGAAATTTACTTTGTTCCACTCCTAGAGCGTGCGCGTCTGGCAAGCACCACAAACCTGATTCACCACATGTACTCCAACTGCATGTTGCCCTGAGGGTGACCCCGAACAAACGTATCCTTTCAAAATGATGATTTTCCTGTTAGACACTAGCACACATCAAGACAGAAAATCAGTTTACTTTGATAAACGTTCGTTCTAAAATTGCTTTAATTCTTGGAAGAACGTTTTAAAACAGCAGATGAATTGGTCACAATTATCATTATAGTAGAAAACGTCAAGGCATGGCCACTACACCAATTGTGCACTTTTCCAAGCTCTGCATAAAGCTATGCAGTTGTTGTTCTTCCGTCTGTGATAGTGTTAGCTTGAGTATTCACAGATGCAATATTGATGATGTTACTATATTTATTATTCCACATTGTCGACGCGAGACCCCACAGTCAATATTTATATGGCGGATCTAAGAATCTCTTCATTTAATATTGTTAACCGCCGTTGAAATTCACCATTGACTGTCTGTCAATTTTCTGCGCCATCGGTGATGTCGAAGATGTACCAGTCGAGTGTACTATCAGCGCGGATTTTCTTGGAAATACAAGCGAATTATTGCGTAGATCAAATATGGTACCAACTAAAATATATTCGCAGATGGCTCCTTGCAATTTAACTCCTATGTCCATTTGGCATAGTAAATATAACATGGGGAATATAACATCAAATTCTAGCATCGTCATCGACACAGGAAACATCGTGGTAATGCTGAGCGGAGCTGAGTTTGCAATCATGCGATCAAGTTATGAACTGAGTGCTAACACTCCTACGGCCTAATTCCATATTTGAATACTAGCGATGAATTGCAGAGATTAATTTCCATCGTGCAAGGACATTTTATTTCTTCGTTAGTTAGCGATGATCAAGATCTGACGCTGCTGAAATGATTATCGACTAACTACTTGATCATCTATTCATGACAATATATTAAAACTAGTTTGCTGTAATCTTGCGAATGTGAATGATATTTTCGAAAGCCGTTGTTGTTGTAGAGCGAGGTTTGATCACCTTCACATTATTCTACTATATGCATATAGAGAGTTTCTATGAAAACACATCAAGTAAGTTAAATCTTATGCAAAAAGAGAAAATTCGTGGCAGTTTCAATTCATCATTACAGCATCAGCTCCAACTTTAATTTCATCTTTGCGATCCTGAATAAAAACATGGACAGGCATGACAACCGCTGCATTATACCGGGAAGCAACATTTTTATCTTCTGGAGCGATGTGTGGAAGGTTATCTTTGGTACAGACGCACCATTGCCACTGATACGTACAAGAAACAAATCATGTTTATTTTTCGCGACGTTACCGCGATGGCATTGTAATGCTCTCTAAGATAGTTCTTCGAATGCCGGCTTTATCAAAGTCGCGGGTTATGGAATCAATTTGCCTCACTTCATGCTGCAGGACCGTAGCCTTTTAAACTAATATGTATAGTCTCCAGCAAAGTGCAATTAGGGAACATTTTCCTGACAAATAAATGCGCAGTGTGGCATCATGGGCCACGGGCACATACATTTTGCATTCCATGAGGTGGAACGAAATGGGCAAACAAACGGTACTTTACAAACTTTACATCAGTGAGGTGAACGTGCGCCTCAATGGCCACCAGGTGTCCTGATAGGCCCTGATAGCAATATATTGGCCCACTGTTACCTACAACTGAATTGGCCGGACCAATACATGAAATCTAGGCTCCAGATAACCAAAAATACTTTGCGGACTTTTAACCAGTGTTCTACTCTAACCTGTAAAAACTCGATTTAATCAAGCAGTCCGTCATATCTATACGAAGGCCGGATTGGGCACAATTGCCAAATTTGTTCTGCCATCCTCTTAAACACAAGACTAAATGTCAACGACATCCACATAAGAAGCACAATGTTAAAACTAAATATCTTCAAACGATGTCAGAATGTAAACATAGTGACATATGAAAACGTTCGGTACCGCATATGAAAGGCTGAATAAAAAAGTTGCCGGCCCGACAAAACTGGCCCCGGCGTATCTCTGTGGCTCAACCTGAACATATTTCACATCAAGATTCGATCGTGCTAAAGTCCACCCAGGCTAAGTTGATTTAAGCCGACTCTAACGCTAAGCACCGTATCTCGAAACTTCATGAAACACAATGACCTCTTTTTATGCTTATCAATACTGTCCTGTCTCATATGTCGGTGGCAAGGCAGCAGCGCTCTGTGCAACTGGAGAAGCTAGTGATAAGGCCCTTAAGATATACATTAACCTGGCCATCGGAATTTCAAAGAACTGGGTATCACTAATCCCTTATAGCAAAGCTCTGGCGTCCGAATTCCGATGAATTGTCTCTCCTACCAAGACTATGTTGGCTTCAAGCTGACATCGTCAACCACTACTATTTGAAAAATGGTAGTTTTTATTGCCAGCCACTCAACTTTCACTACCTTGCTTTCTTCTACCCTGCTCTGCTTCATGAACTGTGATATACAGTGCATATCAAATGGTATACAGACACTACTACTGGCCAACTTAACGTTCTCAGTTCCGAAAAGGTAATGATCCGGTTTATGGCCAGCTGTCCATCTCTTAAACAAAAGCATCTGAGCACGAACCATCAATAAATAATTGTTTGCAAAGGACTTAACGTTCGATAGAAATTAATTAGAATTGGACTTATATTGTGTGATAACAAAAACGTACCACTTTCACGGGTATTAACATATTTATATTCTCTTGTTACGTATGTCTTCTCCTTGCTGTATTGGTGGTCATCGCCATCAATTACTTACCCTAGGCGTATTTGAACCTTTTAGCTACAGCGCCATTGAAAAGGATCCTAAAGATCTGGTAGAGAATTCCGAGTCTGCTTGAAACTTTAAAACCACAGGCCAGGAGCTCTCTATGCTTCTCGTTAAACCCGCCATTCATGTATCCGGCAACATTATTGTCTCAACGCTATTAGGAAATGGTGTAATGGAGTTGTGCCGTTTTTGTCTGTCGCACGGTCATGAGATTGCAAAGGGCTTTTATTGACAACGTAACGGATCTTAGCCATCCACAAAATACCATCAAATAAAGATCCGTGGGCAGCCTGAACGCATGCATATTTCTCACAACTGGCGAGAACGTGTTATGCATGCTTATCTTTGTGTTGGAAGTGATTATCACTGTTTGTCTACCGGAACGGCGTTCAAAAATGCAAAATAGAGGTCAACAATCGCTACGGCAGCAATATCATATCGGTCAGCAGGAATACTGCTCCAAATACCCTTAATTACTACCCTTATAATTAGCCTTCTGTGTCGTTATTGGAAGCTCATTAACAATCTTTGCGCTAGAAAGCAAAACAATATTCCTGTATTGGCATAACAAGTGATGACACATCGTAGATAATACTGTCTTAGGCCCTATGAGAGAGCGCTGTCAGAGAACAAGAACTCGAAATATCCTAAATGATGTCAACAAATAGAAACCATAACAAATGAGATACATGTTAACGCGCAAACAACGTACACGTTGCAAACGACAATAGAGCAACAAAGCATGTTGAAAGCCCATGAAAGAACATAACCTTGAGAGAAGGTCATGAAATTACTTACTGAAGATTCCTAAATTTAAAACTATAGAATTGGCTTGGCATGGCGCATTTCCTCAGTGCACATCGGCTATTCAATGGTACCTAACAGACAGATAAGTGGAAATATTTACAGCTTTTACAAAAGAGCCCCAACACATGCTTAGATTGTCTACCCCGAATACAACCGACTTAAGATTGTTGTAGACTGGTCGTCCTAGCTATTAGATTTCGTGCCTAAAATCATACTTGGTTGCATGTAGTTTATAATTACTGAAATATGCAGTCGACTACGACCCATATTGGAGCATATATGTCTAAGTCAGCGTAACACGGTCACCTAAAACCCATTCTTGATATATTAGGATTAGGTCCTCGTAACATTTCCAGAGGTGAGTCAAACTTTGGATCAGCTCGGATTAGGTGCACTTCGAAACCGTAAATAGTTTACATTTTCGGATGCATCTCAGATCGCATTGTTCATGTAAGCAGTCATACTACCTAAGTATATTCCTGGCTCATGCTTCAAGGCTCTTTCAATGAAGACCTCCTCTTTGACATGGATACCATATTAGAAGTAAAATGTTTTGTAGACCTGGTATTGCCAACGGGCTATCTATAGAAATGGAAGTTGGAAGTACTTTGCATGTCACTTCCTTTAGCCAATAGCACCGATGCAGTAATAGTGCCGATAAGAAAACGTGGTAAGGATAGGATCAAATGTCTCCATCAATGGCTGGAAAGGCACAAACTTCTTAAGAAATTTGACAACGGTTTTCTTGACTGCCGGCATAAATTCTTTCCACTGCATACTCTGTCTACACGTTCCTTAACCTCCTTGAGCATATCAGCCAAGCTGCAACATAAGTGAGTTTTAATCAAGGCCGAAGCGTTCCTTGAGGCACTCCTCCTCCCAGGCCTGCTGATCTTGTAATGTTCGGCAGTGGTCACATGCGCTCACAGTGACAATCATTTGCTCGATTTCAACAATGCGTAATACGACGTTGGCAGCTCTTAGGAAATAAAGCTGTCCTATAGTGACGTCCTCAAACCCATTGTCGTCAATATAGACGTTTTCTAGATTTGACGCAGATTTTTCCGGATGTG
Organism: Sinohyriopsis cumingii; assembly: GCA_028554795.2. Classification (NCBI taxonomy): domain Eukaryota; kingdom Metazoa; phylum Mollusca; class Bivalvia; order Unionida; family Unionidae; genus Sinohyriopsis; species Sinohyriopsis cumingii. The sequence goes on from CM068841.1 coordinate 62,198,677, forward strand.
TCGCCGACACGCGACCGATATTCAAGAAACACAAATCATTCGACTGCCTTACCGATAACGTGCGGAACACTAGGTGTCATGGCATTAACAAATGCTAAGGTGCCTTATTCCAACATTTGCTTCTCTGGCACGGTGTGGCGTTAGTCGCTCCTGCTCAGCAAAGGAGAGAAATATCGAGTGCTCAGCCGTATTCCTCTACCACTGAATTTATAATTAAATTGCCCTCCTAATGTGGAGGCGGATCTCCCCCTCTTTCGCAAGATATCACGTTACGTCTTGATTCATTCAATCAATCAAAACTTTACAAGAAAATGAGCTTATGTGTACAGTTATTTTGCATATCATCAGTCAACAAAATATATTTTTTGATTAAAGGTTGTTTTGTTTGGCTTTTTCTATTCTTCGGATGTTCTTTATTCTTCCTAATTGAATTCCTTTTGATGTTGCCTTCGTAAAAGGTTCTCCTTATCACTGAATCACCAAAAAGCTTTAAATTTTAATTAAAAACCTACTATTACTTTAAACAAATGTCGAATTCAAACCGATCATGCTAATTTGTCCTGTCTTAAGGGTATGAAACAATTACGGTTGTCATGTTTTCGAGAATCTTGTGAGCTCCTACTGATATTCTTTAAACCTATGCAACGTGTCTGTGTTAATTTAAAAAAGTATGCCTAACATGTATCATTTGACAAATCTCGACGAAATTTAAAAATGTGATTTTATACTATAATTTTATACTACGTTGGAACAAGTTCTGAATATAAATTATTCTTTTTATTTCTTTCACAGGCCTTGGCATTATAAACAATATTCATAATGATTCGATTATTGGTTGTTACTCTAATGGTGTTCTGTGTCTTCTCTCTACCCCTTATGAAAACAGACTCGCATTCAAAGACCGCTGGTAAGCTATTACACGTTTGTTTTAGACAGCATTACTATCCCATGTATGTATGCATGTATGTATGTATGTATGTATGTATGCATGTATGTATGTATGTATGTATGTATGTATGTATGTATGTATGTATGCATGTATGCATGTATGTATGTATGTATGGATGGATGTATGGATGGATGGAGGGAGGGATGGATGGATGGATGGATGTATGCATGGATGTATGTATGCATGGATGTAAATATGTATGTATGTATGTATGTATGTATGTATGTATGTATGTATGTATGTATGTATGTATGAATGTATGTATGTATTATGTATGTATGTATGTATGTATGTATGAATGTATGTATGTGTGTGTGTATGTATGTATGTATGTATGTATGTATGGATGGATGGATGGATGGATGGATGGATGTATGGATGGAGAATGGATGGATGTAGGTAGGTAGGTAGGTAGTTATTTAGGTAGATCGGTAGGTAGGTCGGTATGTAGTATGTACGTATGTACTTACATACGTCTCTATGTATGTATGTAGTATGTATGTATGCATGTATGTATGTACGTATATATGTAATTTGTTCTTCTATTTCTCCGTTATTCGAACTTGTTGGTTTCAAAACTCTATCTTGACTTTTCTGTTTTATGTTGTTTTGTTGTGGATTTAAATCATGTTTCTTCCCTGCAGATGCCCTTGTGTAACTGGAAACGTTTGGAAACCATAACAAAAACAAGAATAAACTTTATTTGTAACAATTTCACAAACGTAAATTACATTCACGTGCTTAACTTGATGTGATTTGCATTACAATGAATATATAAAGGTACATAAATCTCTAAAGTTATCATACATGGGACATTTAACACAAAATTAAAACTCAACTTCTATAGCTGCATAACTCGTATATTATAGCTTCAAAATGGGCACAATCTTTCAATAATGGGGATATGTTTGTACTTAACGACATTTGCCATTATTGGAAAGGTTCAATTTCTGCACATGCATAACAAACAAGAACTCAGACAATCTAAAAAGAAACAAATATGATCTTTTTGATCTGATAATAGAATAATAATCCACAAATTAACCTTAACTCTCATTTAGATCTTGTCGAAATATTCCTCTCCAATGGGTTTTACAAGTAATGAAAGTGAGCATCACATCACCCACAAAAATCAGTGTTCGCCCCATATTAATAAATATTTTAGAGTTTTGTATTGTGGAAATCCCAAACATCCGACCCATAATTCAATATTGGTGTTACTTTAGTATCAGATATTTTGAATCTAGATTTAGGAACAGTTTAACACACCGATTAAGTGTAGTCTTCAAACTATAAATCGTCTTCGCCACTTCGATGCTAGCATTTTATTGTAACATATGCCATCGATTTTCAGAAGGTAATATACAAACAATATAGCTATAATACGTACGTTCAAGCAAGCATTCACCAAAATACCATATTCCATATCTTCTCAAATGTCTTCCTTTTGGAAAACTAAAATTATTTTCCAGGATTAACTTTGATATCCGATTCTTGCTGTATTAATTTAGCTTATTTAGAACCTACTGAGGCTGTATAGCAGTTTCAACAAAATACAAAGTCATTTCAACAATATACATACGTTAGTAACTTCTAATAGTATGCCGTTAATCTTGGTCATAAATATATGTCTTTATAACATTCAGAAATAATGAACATAACATAGGTGATGAAAGACCAATCCTCGCCGCACCCCAGTCGGGTATTAAATATTCGTACCAAGCGTTTTCACACAAGCGTTGACATTTACATATATGGCAATAAATATCATTAGCATATGACTACTAACATTTTCTTTTAATATTGCAATATAAGTACCCTCTTCTCGAAATGGTTTAATTCGTTTTTGTTCATAAGTGACAAAAAGAACATAATTCTAATATCTTTTTTTCTGAAATATTTACATATTAATGTGTTTATGGCAAAATTATCATCAGCCCAGTTTGTTCACCCAATACATCATCTTTGCAACAAGATAACCGGATGGGATTTCGGTTTTACAACAGAACACTTTTGATGGTGATACGAATGCAATGTTTAATGACGAATTAGTTGAATGAGAAAAGAATTATGATTAATAGGTGCATATAATATTAAAATATTGAATCAATTAACATAATCCGCACGAACTAAATAATGAAAATACAAATAAATAACTTTACCCAGTACAATGACAAGGGTAAAGGATTCACAGTGATTTCACAACGAAAGAATGATGTGTTTAACTCAAATAGTGCAACTGTGGTATTTTACTCATATAGTAAAAACGTATCCACTCAAATTTTGAAAATGATGAAAACAAAGGGACAGATGTACAAAATATATTTACAGTCCCAAAACACACATTGGGTATTAATAACCACAAAGTTTAGCCCACGGTTAAAATATTACATGTATGGCGTTACACACCCCGTCAACAGCGCACTGAGCTACCAGTCACACAGGTCAATCAAGCAGTCAGTATTCCAGGTTGGTCTATCAAGCAATCAGCGCCCACCAATCTCTGTCAGCAACGCCAGATCACCATTTACTCGACCAGCAACAATGTTTACTCAGCTCTACGGCCGCTATGGTTCAGCTTCGCAGCTGCTATGGTCAATTTATATGGTTAGCTCTGCAGCTGGTAACACATCTACTCCGATCACTCCGATAACTCTGATCACTCTGGTCATTCTGACCAGCTATACATCTGCGACTCCGATCACTCTGGTCATTTATACAGCTTCGACTCCGCTCACTCTGGTCAGCTGAAAATACATCTAACATCGTGTGCTATGCATGACACGGGTATATACGATAAAATTTAATGACGTTATTTACGGTAAGCAACACAGATTACATTATCGGTTAAATAATTACAAAACAATACATAAGTTTAGAAGTGTACCTCACCGTGCCCGACAAGAATCCTATGGCACTAAACGTTTCTTAAAAATGCAACTTTATATATTGTTAATATAAATCTCTTGCTAAGTCATTAACAAGAATATAAAATATTTGCATGATACTACGTAATCTGAAGCTACGTAGAAAATATACAAAAATAAACGTGGCAGTACAATATTTATAACTTATACACAATAAATTAATAACTTACATACCTCTACAGCTGAAGATGTGCAAGTACTTAAAGAAGACCGCTCACTGACAAAACGTTCCGTAATGCAAAGATTTTTGACCTACGGTGAGGTATTTAATAAATGAAAGGATTTATACAATTCCGTGACAATACCTTCCCCCCTTAAAAAAGTGGTAACACTTTTAGAAAAAGTCACGGAATTTGAACATAAACAATTATTAAAACATTTGATTTTGAATAATAAACGCAAATGCACTGCTAATTATATCCTACTTAAAAAAATCAGCACCCACATTTTCTGACATTTGAATCGCCTCGATTCGGAAAGAATACGTTGCAAAGACAACGCCCAAAGCATCAATCTTGTGATTTATGCAATTCCGTGACAATCTTATTTGACCAGGCTTTATAGTACTTCATTTAAAATTGACGAAAATATTTGTCTAAGCGCCGAGAAAAAGCTAATCCGTCTAAAACCTTCGGGCGTATGTATATTCCCCTTTTGTGAATGAATACAATAGCAGCTATGGTCTAACATTTTGGGAAGTGAATAATGTTTTGAACATAGACGATATGATAGGCACCGTACTATTTCCAGTTGCTTTAAACAAATTCGAAAAGTCACCGACCCCACTTAATATTCCGACTTTATACTTGTATTAGCATGTTGCACTTCTTCAAACATTTCACCGTCCCTTTTTTCATGGCGAATATTAGTTTCTTCTTTTAATCTCAAGTTGTTTTTCCCTCTCCAACTGCAATTGACAGAATTTTGAAAAGAACATTTTATATCCGGAAGAGTTAACCCTAGACGTAGTATTGCTGTTATTGGTAGTATTATATAGATTATACACCATATGCTTCCAGTGCCCATAGTAGGGTATTGTCCCACATATCCCTATACTAACCGGTTAACGCTCCTTAAAGTTCCACTAACATTGTTTAATGATATTTATGGATCCAGCCCACTCAGCTAAACCTTCAAACTTTATGTGTCATTGGCAAACATTGTCTACACTGTCTTATAGTTGCTGTTTTGTTAATATTGTTTTCATCCGTTAATGTACTATAGTCAGATTAGTGATATGAGAACAACGAGACTGTTGTATGTTAGTGGAGAAGATGCTTCATGTAAGGAAGGCTTCGGACATGAAATACCGGCGCGGATACTTATATAAAATTATTGTATAACAGTTCTGTTGATGTTACAGATTTTGCATTTAGCAGAAGTTATAAACTCCAATTAAGTCATGCAAGTTTAATTTAAAAATTTACATTAAAATTTTCCAGTAGGATGGGGCACAAATCAAACTACATTCGTCTTCACAATAACAGTATGGTAACTTTAGGAGGGTATCTATATTTCTGACATTCTGAATATATATATATATATATATATATATATATATATATATATATATATATATATATATATATATATATATATATATATATATATATATATATATATATATATATTCAGTTGTACGTGACTTGTATGTGCATTCTTTTTAAGTTTCTAATAATTTCTGAAGAAATATAGCACATGGTAGGAAACGTATGGGCCAAAAAAAGTTATTTCCTTTCATAATAAACACTCGAGTAGGCAGCCTAAACAGCTATGTTGTTTGCAGGAGAGATTGGATGGGGAATAACGATTGTCAAGGTGATGATGATGATGATGATTATGAATATTATTATTATTATTATTATTATTATTATTATTATTATTATTATTATTATAGTAACTGTAAGAGAAATGTCATTTGAGCGGCTGGGACACATGTCTATCAAAAGCTTTCGGATGCCAGCTAAGAAAAGGTTCAGGTTTGAACTGAATGGTGAAGAGGTGGACCTTGATCTTCAGTTGAATAGACTTATCAGTGATGATGTGAATTTATACATGACAGAGAAGGGCGTAACAAAACTGATGGAAATATCTACAAATGACGATGAGGTGAGTTAAAGTCACGAGAGAGAGAGAGAGAGAGAGAGAGAGATCGGGAGAGAGAAAGAAAGAGAACATAAGAGATCTTAAGCTAATGATCAGTACCGATTCCCCGAAAAATCATGTAACTCCACAATTGATTCACCCAAAGGTAAAGTCGCAGTTCGATGTACACTACGAAATATTTCACCAATTCTGTGTATATGAAAAAGATTTATATTCCGTAGATAATAAAGATAAGTGCATTACTAATATATGTTGAGTTCTGTTTGAGTAATAGATCTAGTTGCAGTTGCGTTAATGCCTCTCCATTATTTTTCTAGAGGTAAAGCCATTTGCCTTATCAACTTAACGCTAATGACATTGGAGACACACAAAGTGGAGAACCGATGTTTCCTGACACATTTCCTTGGTTCTACTGTATTGGCTTAATTTGTTTGATCTGGCTAATGTTAATTCCGCAGGTCAATTCTCAACGTTCTCTAGAATTTGCACATAGGACGTATCCAATGCTGAGGTCAACAATGCTGAATAATGATGATCTATAGGCAGCTGAAGCATCAAGCACGTTAAAGCTGCATTTCGTCTAAGCGGACAAATTACTTGTTGCATTTTTCGATGCAAGTTTCGCGTAGCTTTGGACTGTCTCTTTTTTTCAATGCTTCCACGATGATTAATACAGTATTTGTCTTGCTAATCAACTTTTCCTTCACTGACCTGCTGCTTTGCGTCTATTTCCTGAAAACAGCATATTTGCGATTTTATGATGGTATACCATTGAGAACAAAACACTTTGAATAATCATCTCACTGTGTAGATCCAGGCATTCATAATTTATCTGCTCTACATAGGTGCTAATTCAACTGTATTAATATCATCCTACATCAATGAGGTGTTATTCCAATCAAACCAATCTTGATGTTTATGTCCGGTTTGGCTAAAAGTGGTTCTGGATCCAGCTTAGAACATCAAGTATCCTAAGATTTTCTCTACATTTATGGAATCGACATCAAGTGATATTAGTTAGTTACACAGTTGATAAAGCAAGGCGCATGACCTCAGCAGGAGTTCAGTCTTCTTGAATTAGCCAAAAACATGTTTGCTGATGCAGCTTGGACACATCTGGTGATCTGCGCTAACACCAGCATTGACGACACCAACTGTACCTAAGCTGATACCCTACGGGGGAGATGAACGTAGCTGATCACCTACTGATCTAATGGTTTAGACTTATTATGGGATCAATATGTAGGTTTCCACTCTGGATGAAGATTAGCGGTTGCACAGTTAGCATATCAAATGCAAGCTAATTCCAATTACCTCTGTATGAGGATAAAGGACGTTAAAGTAGCCTGACATACAGACCGACTGATTTGTATATTTATTTTTATACAGATAAATCACGTAACCGTCAGTGGTACTAGTACAAATTTCACGCAAATTTTAAAACAAACGTACACAAGCGTAATGAGTGTCTCTGATGCTGGACAGTACTGTCAGTTAATCAGAGCTGCCGATTTCCTCGGAGAGTAGGTGCATCCTTCAGGCTTTAATTATTATTATTATTATTATTATTATCATTATTATTATTATTATTATATATATATATATATATATATATATATATATATATATATATATATATATATATATATATATATATATGGGGCTGCAATGGTGCCAATTTGATGTCACAGAAACTATGATAATCTAAATAATAACCAAATGATAAAATTCGAACTGATATTTTTCTGATGTCTTAGAAATTTGACGTTTACGATCAACGCTGAATACCTAAACACTTTTGATCAGTAAAATTGCTAAAGTTACTGCGTTCGTTTCGAAGCCTGACCGATAATTTATATTTAGCGTACGTGACAACTCTGGTATATTTGTTCAAAGAAATTATACGCCCAATTAAGATTTATGTTTTGCACAATTCAGTCAATAAAATTAACTATAATTATGATTTATTATCATTTCGGCTTAAAAGGAGAACGTAGGAGAAATTGGTAAATGTAATATTTGTTAGAATATTTGCGATTTATTCATCTATAGTACCGCGAGAGCAGCAAAAGCAAACTCTGGCGTCGCACATGTGTTGATAGGTCAGAGTTCGTTGAATTACCGATCTTGGAAGTTTATACATGGAACAGCAATTCACCAAGAACAAAACCATCACTGGCAGAATCGTTAAATATAAATGCTGGCAGGCTACTGTAAAAGTCGTTCCTAATACAGACAGACTGACCCCAGCACACAAGAATCACTATAACTCAAATTTCTGCTGATTTATGTTAGTGAATGTTATTAAATGATTTTCTTATTTTATGTATTAAAGAAAAAATTGGGATAGATATTTCCATTTAAGTAATGACAATCACTTATTATTTTGAGATGGGCTATATCCGGGTTTCATCTTTCAGGTGTGCGGTTACTATCAAGGAGGGAAGACCAAAGCTTCTGTAATTGTGAAATGCAAACGATTTGAGTGGAGATGTTTGCCGGTAATTTTATTTAAAAAATATTGAATTATTTTATCAAAACTGTGTTGTAGTCTTCGAAGTCGACATGTTTCATGATCTGGTTCCGTTTATATTGGTTATGTGTGAATATCGTTGTTTGGCATCACATGGTAGGTTATATACAGCGGCCATTATATTTGGTGGAAGAGGAACTCTGTAACACACCTGGAAGAAACACCGACTAACAATAAGCTACTTACAACCTTTTACACATACCCATGTACATGTTGCAAGAAACTATTTAACATTTTATTTGCATCTATGTATGTAGTTACGTACGTACGTACGTATGTCTGAATGTATGTATGTGTGTGTATGTATATATGTATGTATGTATGTATGTATGTATGTATGTATGTATGTATGTATGCATGTATGTATATATGTATGTATGTATGTGTACATGCATGCATGTATGTGTGTATGTAAGTATGTATGCATGTATGTATGTATGTATGTATGTATGTATGTATGTATGCATGCATGTATGTATCTATATAGGTAGGTAGGTCGTCAAAGAAAACTTGCCCCCCTCTTTTCAAAAGTGATCAGCGTTATTATGAATACCTGACATATTGATTAGTACTTATCTTTCTTTTTATTATATATTTTCCTGCTTGACATGACATGGTATGTTTTAGGTTGGCACGTTTACGTTCAACGGAAAAAGATATCGGCTTGAGCCGACTGACAGCCTCCCAGAAGCAACGCACGTTGTTACGGAAATACATCGAGATGAAAGAGACTTATACATATATGACGATAAGCAACCGATACCTGGTAGATTGATCAACAATTTTCTTTTCTTTATACACTGAATGCGATGTCTTATCTGCACATAAACACCACGATAATGTTGTAAAGTGTGAAATGCATTTAAAAATATGAAATGTAATTTATGTCTTTTTATTTTATTTATATTCTTTCCTTCCTTCCTAACTATAGTTTTATTTGATTCGTGTTTAATATTAATTGGTATCTAGCCATTGTCTATGATTTATGTCATTTGCATGTTGACATCAATTGTAATATATTATTCAATAATAAATGTAGCGTATCTTCTAACTGAATCTTAATGCCGTATAACCTATACCCCCAAAAACTTGAATTCAAACTTGCTATGGCCGACTGCAACAAAGTTCATGTACTGTGCCCACCCTAATGTCACTTAGCGTATATTTGAACCAATGATTTAGCAACGCTATACCATGACGTTCCATCTTTGATATGTCATTATGCTATAAAGTTCGAAATTAATCCATCAAATTGAAAATGTTTAGTAGGGTGACAAAATACCTACACGACAGGGGATATAGTAGTTTTGGGTTGGGCTGTTACAGCCATCTAATACCAAACGTGATATATACATTAGGCAGGAGTATAAAGTCGATTTAAACAAAGATTAATGTAAAGCTTTCATATGGTGGTTAGAGAAGACCAAAACAAAACATGATGTAGAAGTCGTGTACGTTTATTATAGATGTCTAAGAAGAAACGTTATGCTGATGTTGGTTAGGATTAGTAGAGAAAACTAAGACAATACACTAAGACAAAATTTTAATTAGTAACAGTAGTTGGAGTAGTAGTATTGTTCAAATAATGTTGACATTATGATTATTCAGAATATCCTCAGTCGCCGGGTCAAAATATTGCTGCCATGGCTGAACACGTGGGTTTGAAGGAAAACCATAGAAGAGTGAAACGGATGATGCCAGCAGGTGTAGACATGATTGAAATTTACATATTCACAGATGACTCAATCTACAAAAGGTATTTTAATAAAACTACCTCCTATACTAGATTCGAAGTTACTAGCTAAGATGGATAGGTGCGTCATTTATTCTTCGTTAAGAAATATGGTCCTGAATATTGCATCTACTGCTGCAATTATAAAAACTGAAAAAAGACATGAAAGACATGAAACGTTGATGATTATTATAATATTCCACTCAGAACTAATGGTGTTTGTCTCCTTTTTTGTCTATTTATCTATGTGGATGGTTTACAATCATTTTGAGGTTCCTGTAATCGATACAACTTTCAAGATAGTTGATAATAAGATTAAATATTTAAATTTGTTTGAAAGATTCCCACAGGAAAATTAATGACCGAGTCAGTAATGATTACGGCGGTTCTAACAAATAAGAACAAACACACAATGCTCTATATGTTTCTTTCTTTTCTCTGTTTATCACTTGTTTTGACCACCGCAAAGTTTGATGCGCCAAATCATAATGACTCACATAAACATAAAACAAACTTAATTAGCAACAGCTGTGTAGCGTATGACTTTCGTGTGGCACTGTGTGAAATTCAGGACAAGAAGAGAAAAATAGTGAGAGAGAGGAAGAGAGATTGAGAGAATTATAGACTTCTTTCAGCATCTAAATGGCGCTTTTCACATTCAGCCTAGTTCATATGGTAAAGAGGTAATCAACAATGAGATTGCCAATTGAAAATAGCACTTCCCTTTATTGTAAAATATGTGCGTATGTGCGATAGATCCATTCTTTCGCAAACATCAATGCATATCAACTTTAAACAGACTGAACTACCCCTATTATTTATAAGTGTACGAAGACTTGCGAATTATTTCAGTTTTTCTTTTATTCAGTGTGATCATAACTTTCTATTACTGTTCTTTTACTGCTGAAGTAGCATACAACTTAGGGATTAATTTGACTTTCACTGATGCTGGAGTTTACACATTAGTGAAAAATCTGACCTTAGTGAAAGCGTTATCTGACCCACACTGTCGGAGTATCAACTACTGTAGTAGAAATACTGACATTTATTTGTACTGTTGATGCATTATGAATAGCTAGCTAAATGCTAACCTGCATTTATTCGGTAGCACCCAATATACTGTCCCAATATGAAGATGCCTGTCCTATCAGCATAGGACACAATTTAGTGAACCAAATTCTCTGATTAGTATTGGTCCAGGAGAATACATTTTGGTGAGTACAGTTTATTTGTAATGCTGATGTAGCATACAAACTAAACCAAAAACGACTGACGAACCTTTTTAAAGTAGCGAGTTTTTCTTTTAAAAAAGCAACACAACTTAAACTTTTAGTGACACTTTGCGTTTAGTGACAACTTACTTTCACCTGTTACATAACACTCAATTTCGTGAGGGATTAGCATCACGTTTGGTCAATTTAATACATCTTCTAGTAAATAAACTGATATGTACTGTTACTGCAGCACATATTATGCTGATTAAACTGAATTTTATTGCCCATTTATACAGCGTATTGCAAAAACTCCGCCAGTAGCACATATTTCGACGAAATTGGCCTTTTTTGCAGTAGCACACAATGCAGATAATAAACAGACTTTTATTTTTCAGTAGCACACCATTTCAAGACAAGCACTTTGTTTAACTGTTGCAACAGCACTCAAGTTAGAAACAATTAGTTGTCGAACCATTTTAGTGACATAATTAACTTTTACTATCCAGGCATATAATTTAGGTAAAAAACATTTGTTTCTTGTGCAGTCACACACAATTTAGTGGAAACTCGAATTCGATCTGTTACCAGAGCAAATATCAGTGAAGAGGCTGCCTTTTACTGCTGCGGTAGAACACAATTGTTGAAACAAAAACATGGTTTCAACTCTTCCGGTCGCACGCAATTTAATGGGAAAAATATTAATATGACAGAAAAACCAAAATGTAATGACGAAAATATTACTGATCTGGTAGCATGCAACATTAGTGAACCCACTGACGTTTACTATTGCATAATTTAGTGTGATTACTAGTTCTAGTCGCACACGTTTTACTGAAGAAACAGAATTGTACAATTACGATAGCATACAATGTAATGAATCAACTGACCTTAGTGGAAAGGAAATTAGTGCGATAAACAGACTAATATTTGTCTATACAATTCATTTGAGTAAAGGAAGATAATATCAATGCGTCAAATAGCTTAAAACACTAGTGAAGAAAGCTGATCCTTGATGTTGTGTAATACACAATGTAGTGAAGAAAGGAAACAGATTTTTAGCTACAATGATGGCAATTTGGTGAGTTACTGATATTTTCCGTTCAGTAGCATGCATTCATGTCAGTTGCCTGTTACGGTTGCAGTCACGTGCAGTTTAGTGATTACTTTATAAGTAGCACACAAATTAATTTTGGTCACATTTACTGTTTCAGTAGATGAAAGTTTAGTATAAAAAAACTACTTGTGCTTGTAACCGTAGCACCAATGTTAGTAACGAACCTGATTTGTACGTTCAGCAAATTGCAGTAAAGCAGTTGGCATTTCTTATTGTAGCAGCAAACACGAAAGTGAAAACTAAAAACTGATTATTTTTATCACAGTCGTGTACAAATTAGCTGAATAAACTGACTTTTTCTATTTGTATTTACAATTTTCTATTAAATATTGTGGAACGTTCACATATACTAACTTGGTAGAGACTGGTTATTAAACATTCTTTTTGCACTTTAAGTGAGTTAAAATTTAGCAATATTATTAAATCTAGGTTACAAAACCGTAAACACTTCTCCGAATTCAGGATATAAGTTTGTGCTTTTAAATCAATCAGATCATTCCCTGTTTTAAACTATGTGTGCATATTATTATATTTAGACAGAAACTCTTCTTCCTTTCCTTTCAATCCTGGTGTGTTAGTCGTGTGGAATATCATAGGGTAGTAAATTAACAAACATTTTACTATTTTCAAACGTGAATTTAAAAAGATTTTAAGAATTTTATGGGACCTTATTCGCATAACAAACAACGTTACGGCGTACTTTTAAGCTTTCACAAATCTTTAACACATATAGTATCTGATGATTTCAGTAAGCGGAACATAAACACAATCAGTAGTAAACTCATGAACGAAAGAGAACTAAATCTCATTACAACTCTAATATCATAAAAAAATAGAAATGAATAAAAACCAAGTTTTGTAACATTCGAAATATAATGGTTTTTTCCTTACAAAGTGAAACATTAAAAATAATTTAGCTTATGCTGTCTGAAAGCCTAAAAGGTTACATCACAAATCCAAAAGTATCGTTCATTCTAAATGAGTTCCAGTGGTATTCCGAATGATCTTAAATCTAATGTGCTGATGTGCCAATAGTTTTGATGTATTACAAGGGTGTCATCAAAAAGGCTTTAAATTAATTCACATTAATTTCAAAATAGCTTCTAAAATCCTAAAGTCTGGGAACCTTGCACTTCCAATAAATAATTAAAGTTAGTAAATTAAATCCTTCAATTGAATTGAACACAACCGTTTGACTGCACTAAGACTGATGTTTATCTTAGAAATAATGAACTCTCATGTACACAACCAGTTGATAAGAAACACTGAGACGCATTTGTAGAATGAGAACGAGGTTCGAATAATCAATTTTTGAATAGTCTACTTGTCAGGTATTTTGGTTTCCCAAGGAGGAATACCATTAAATTTGTACTCAAGATTTTGTGCATAACTTCCAACATCAAACTGCCAAAGCAATATGTTTACACGAAAAAAAAATACCTGATCGTAAAGTAGAGATCCCTTATTTTGAAGTGATTTTTATGTTCCAAAATGACATCTTAAAGTAAAATCTCGTAAAAATAAAGTATAATATTATTTAATATATTATTTACAAAATGGTATGTACAATCAATATTCATGTAACTTAGCACACAGCATAGAAATATACGTAACAATCTGTCTCACTCGATATTGACTCTTTCTTCCTAAAAGGAAGCTGAAAATTTATATTGCCAAATAAACATAATTTAACTCACTATTTTAAGTTTCGTCACAAATAAGACCTTAAGTTCTCTCTCTATCTCTTTAAATCTAGCTCTAAGGTACCACACCAATAGTCAATCAATGACACCTGTTTCTGGACAATCTTTTTTCCTAAATGTTTGCCAATATATGTGTGTATTCTTTGTTTATGTTATTGTCTACTTTTGTTAAACTATCTGATTGTAAGAAATGAATAACACACGTGGTGTTCTTCTTCTCTCGTGATGTTACTTCATAGTCTTTAAATGTAAAGCATGCTTTCAGAATTGTTAATACTTGAATATTACATTGTCTAACTTAACAACGAAATAAATTCTAAATTATACTAAATGCCCAAGTTTGAAAATATATATAAAAGGAATTCTGATCATAGGAACATTTAGAAGTGATTACTTTTACTACAGGCATGACGTCTACAATCCAAATAAAAAATTGATTGAGCCAAATTCAGGTCAGCTTAGACTTGTAGAAGTGTAAAAATTGTATCAATCATATATGAATCAAACATGACTCTGATCAAATTTTGCATTTAAGGATATAAAATTTGTAAATGGTAGAGGTGGCAAATCTGAAACAAAACGGAGGAAAATGTACCTGACTTAAGACTAAATGTTTAAAAACAGCATGTTGGCAGTAATATACGTTGAATATTATAGTGACTATGTTAAATTTAGGATATCAAGAAAGATCTAAACCTCACCCTTGTTATGTTTCAAATACGATTAATAAATGATATCCCTAGCATTTGCCCCATATCACTACAAACTCACTGTAACGGGGAATTAATGTTTGTTTTATCTTTGTTCCTCAAGTAACCAAAGCGCCATAAATAAAACTTAAGAAACCAATCTCGACCTAATGTTAATTTACCACTTATCACATTAACCCAGTGACCCATTTATTACACGAGTCTTTCTTTAGTTAATAACATCATTCCCATATTAATTTCCCATTCCGGTTCAGAGTGTAATTGTCAAGTTCGTTCCTGTTTGAGTCCAGACTTGGCAGATCCCTTTTGAATACGACATTTGCGTTTTTGGCTAAAATTTCTACAATACCACTGATGCATAAAAACTTATTTAATGATCATTAATGTACATAGTTTTATTGTTTTCATAATTTCTAGGTTTCTAGATTTGCATGGAGACAAGAACACAACCATGAAGATGATCCGAGAGTATTACTTGTTAATATGTAATGAGGTAAGATACGCTAGTTATAAAATAAAGGCTTACGATTATCGACAACGAAAACTATAAAATGAGAAACAAAATGTCATCATGTAAATGTGAATAATGAGATAAGGAGGCTATTTCAATGTTTATGTGATCCTTTATTCTTGTCTATGCCATGAATGGGATTACAAACTGTTCAAGCAGTGTGTGTAAGTGACATGAATGCTGTTAAAGAGGTAGTGAATTCAAGTGAATATATAAAGTTTTAACAAACACTAAGTCCTGATTCGACTGGTTCTTCCAAACCAGCTCTGATTGCGAGTATAATATGTTCTCACAATTACAGTCTTTCAAACTAGCACTGTGCGAATATGTCAAAGGTGGTTTCAAATAAACATTGGGTGCAAGTGACAGATTTGGTTTTGCAAGAGCAAAGGCGGAAGTGAGAATGTGGTTTGAAACAGATACCATATGTAAGTGGCAAAGGTGATTTTAGGGATTTTTCCAAAGGATGGACGTAGCACACGACCAAATAAATCTCACAGAAAAACGTATGCAAAAGACAAATCTCGTCTGACAACAAAACTGGGATTCATTGACAAGTGGAATCAGCGGGCACGCTATGTAAGTGTAACAAGTGGTTGCAAACATAAACTGTTCACAAACAATATAAGTGGAATTAGTGACCCAAACTGTGTTAGTGACAGCCATCATTTAAAAACTACTGGATAATTGAAATCAGTTAAGGAGCAGTCAGTATAATATAAGCATGTCTAAAAATAATTCCTAACAATGGTATTAATGTTCGAATTATGGCACAGACAAACAGCAGAAACACATTTGTATGGTCGTAAGATGAATGATTTGATTGTAAAATTACATCAGTTACAGTGTCAGATGCGTTTGTGGTCTATGCCATATATTCTATGAAATTCATTACATTAGTCACAGTGTCAGATGGGTTTGTGGCCTATGGTATATATTCTATGAAATCCATTACATTAGTTACAGTGTCAGATGCGTTTTTGGTCTATGCTATGTATTCTACGAAATCCATTACATTAGTTACATTGTCAGATGTTATTGTGGTATATGTTATACATTCTGTGAAATCGATTACATTTGTTACAGTGTCAGATGTTATTGTGGTCTTTGTTATGTATTCTCTGAAATCCATTACGTTAATTAAAGTGTCAGATGTTATTGTTTGTATGCTATATATTCTGTGAAATACCTTTACATTAGTTACAGTGTCAGATATTATTGTGGTCTGTGCCATATATTCCGTGAAATTTATTTCATTAGTTACAGTGTCAGATATGATTGTGGTCTAAGCTATATATTCTCTGAAATCGATTACATTAGTTACAATGTCAGATACTATTGTCGTCTTTGCTATATAGTTTATGAAATCCATTCCATGAGATATATTGCCAGATGTTATTTTGGTCTATGCTACATATTCTATGAAATCCATTACATTACATTAGTTACAGTGTCAGATGATTCTGTGGTCAATTCTATATATTCTGTGAAATTCATTACATTAGTTACACTCCGCTCCGCTGGCCTAGTGGTTAGAGCGTCCGCCTCGGATGCGGGAGGTCGTATGTTCGAGTCATACCAAAGACTTATAAAAATGGTACTAACAGGTGCCTCGCTTGGCGCTTAGCATTAAGAGGTGTTATGACTGGTCGGCCTGGTGTCAGGATAATGTGACTTGGTGAGACATCATACTAAATGTCTGCGGCATGATGCCCCTATGCTAGACATTACTATAAACTGCCAATTGTTAAAGCTACGTTATAAATCCAAATCACAACAACAACACAACAATTAGTTACAGTGTCACCAAGACTGTCTTGTTCATGTTAAGTATAACAATGAAAAACAGCTAGTGGGACTTTAACATTGATTATGATGCATTCTACAAATAGTTTAAGTTGTATCAAGTAACAATAATGGCTAGTTTACGTGACCATACTGGAACCGGCTCAAAGACAACATTTGTGTTGTCAATCTATGCAAAAGCTATTCAAAACAACATTTTTTTAGTGTTATGCTACATGGAATAAAACGAAAATTTCATCTTTAGCTGCTGTCAGTAAGAAGGTATTTTAGCCACATGCTTCATTCAATACACATCATATTTTCTTCCTGGGTTTCAACTCAGCTTTCTATCTTTTCTTCTAAGTTACACCACTAATCAGCGAATCCCGAAGGGAAAATAAATCAAACAGAAAATGTAAATGCAATCTGATGAATATCAGATCTCCAGTATTATACACGAAGATTTGACAGCGATCGCTTACGGGTCATGTTTTTCAACATGTTATTAACATAATAGCTTATTGTATCAACCAATTAGATGAAGTCGGATATCTTCGCGTTTGGGCTCTGAGCAGTGTTGATAAAGAGCATGACTGTATACTGAACGATTTGGTTCACTTTCAGTTTTTTAAGCTGCATTTACATTGGCTAATTCAAAAGACCCAAGAGCATGATCCTTAAGCGGTCGTCATCAGATCTTCACGTATGGCAGAGGAGATTTGATTTTAAGGCGTCTATAATGGGATATATTAAGAAATCATACGATACGTTTGCGCAGTTCATAATCGATGTAATTGTTTCCAAAGCAATATCCATGTTGTGCCATTTTGAAGGTATGTATTTCATGCTAGTGAGAGAGTATCTTACTTGAGTATGTGCCTAATACAAGTTGAGTGACACTCATGCGTATTCTGGTTTCCGGTGAAAACAAGGCCTAGTACATAGGTGTAAATAGTTTCTTAACATCTGGCAAATTATCCTGTCTCTATTATTCATTCTTGGCGAAAGCTCTGGCCACACATACATCTAACATTAATTTGAACGATCTCGTAATGGTTTCTCTCTTAATATGAACGTCTGAGAGAGGGGCTGTATTTAGTAAAGTTGTTTGGATTAGTATCATGCACAGTAGAGACAACGTTGTCATACCTTTTTGTTGATTGCATGTAAAGTGACAGAAATTACATTCTGTCAGATAGTTACGAAATCTATACGCCATTTTTAAGTAGCTGCAAGTAAATGAGGGTTTAAAATATGTGCATCTTGAAGCGATAGGTACTGTATTGGGTCAGTTCTGTATCCAATAGCCGGTATACCTGTATTGTTAAACAATGGAAATCATTCACGTTTGCCTGAATTTTGCCATTGTACTACCATGTTTGGTGTAGCTTGACTTGATACTAATACTTTCCTTTGGAAATGAAATACAAATTCAATTAACCCATACATGTGACATTCTTCATTATTACTTTTTCATATATAAGAATTAAATTAAGTTTTATTTTTCTTTTCATTTCCTCTTTAAAATGATGGTATTATAAGATGGATCATCACTTTCAACAAATCAAAGATGGTAATAGCAAGGGCGTGGACGTTCGAATATATGCTAAAGGAATTCATGTAGCCTCAGTAAGCTATTACTCTTCGGAGTTCTTTGTCTCTCTGCCTTTCCTTTCGTTTACCAACCATATTATTCACTTGATAACTCTCTCTCGAGTGTTTTTATACTTTCATGTTTAGATATTGGAGACAGAGAGACAGAGACAGAGAGAAAGACACATAAAGGCAGAGGCAGAGTGAGAGAGAGAGGAGAAAGAGAGATCTACAGATGGTTATATCCAATGTTTAAGGTCGCTTCTTATGTATCTGACTAGTGAATGATCAGAAATATTCGTGAACCATTTCTTTCATAAATGTTACATTTGCCATATGTTATTAATACACTTTAATTAAATCCACATTATTGATCAATATGTTTCGCGGGATCTCAGTTTAAATTTTTTTGCAAACCAATGAAATTGTTTAACAAAAACAAGTGTCAATTTGAAATTGTTATTTGTTGTAGAGCTTTCTAAATCAATATATCTATCTGTCTATTTAAACATTCAATGCTACGAACACATTTTATCACCGTCTACATTAAGCGAGAGTAGCTGTTGCTGACAAAATGTTATATATTTTAAATCGGCAAGTTTGACTATTTTACTACGTTTGTCATCCAATTGATTTGTTTTCATGCCAATTTGGGTATTACCAATACACGCATGTGCTAAATTTACAACCTCGCCGGTGGTCTAAGTTGCTAGATCGTCAAACCACGGATGTGGAATAATGTCGGTCCCAATCGCATCAAATGAATGACTGAATAAAATGGTAATCTGCCTCGCTCGGCACTCAACTTGAGGATGATATGGCTGGTGTGCATGGTGTCGGGATACTTTGACCGGATGGGACATTATGCTACGTGGCTGCAGCGTGATGTTGCATCGCTAGATGTCACTATATGCTGCCACACTGCAGATATTGCAGCTATGTGATTGACAATTCGTTACAGCTACGTTACAGATCCAAGTCACACATAATAACACACAGAGACACACACGCACTAATTTTACATTAGCATATCTTACAACCTACATTATTGAATTATTGAAAAGAATCATGCTGATACTGTGTTCCCATTTCTCAGGATTCCACTGGTGCACCATGGTCAATTCGAGCGATGGATTCATTTAAAATCGTAGATTCATCAAAGGCCTTGGACATATTTTCAGCATGGCAGAAGCAGTTTCGCATGTCTAATAGTCTCCAGTATCATCTTGCCATGGCAGTTACAGGGTAAGAATCTATGTAAACACAAACAGTGCAAACTATATCAGGGAAAGTAATCGAGATCGTAATTAAATATTACCGGAAGACAGCGAACGTGAGCGGAATCGTAAGGTGAACTAGTAAAGGTGAACGTGAGTGATCATAGGCACACTGGAGACTTGTACTAGATTAATAAATGTTTGCGATGTCGAGATTGAAATGAGAGTTTTGCCGATCGTAAACATGATTGATAGATTGTACGTGAACTAACGAAAACGATCTGGAGAAGGTGCGCAGGTTATGGCGATGTTAAGGGGACCAACAGGAGTAATTATTTTTATCTTTAAATGATTTATGTGTTATACAGTCAATCAGCTGTAAAGAAAGATCTTCAGACATATTCTCATTAAATATAAGTGCTTTTATATTTCTTGTATTTGTGTGTGTGTGTGTGTGCTTTGGATTTTTACATATCTTTAACACTTTTTCTGTCATATCGCTAACATGTCTGCAGTGTGGCAATTTATGGTGAAAATAGGTTGGCCGAGTTTCCTTTTAATGAAACATTTATGCAACGATTGGTATATCATTGATACAGCGTACATAATGTACATATATTTTGTTTATATCACATAAACATACATATATTTGCCCTTGGAACGGAGTTTAAGATTGACTACAGGCGAATTGTGTATTGAACGAATGAATGATCTCCTCACATCCGCTACAAAATGTAGTGTCATGACTTTTGTTGCTATCTGCAATCATTATTTGCATATTGATAAGTCGATTGTCTTCTTTTCTGAGCTTCCATTTTTCTTCACACTGATTAATTTTATATAGGACACACTTATGATTTAAACATGAAAGATGGTTACAACCAAGACAGTAGAGCACTACAAACACATGGTTAGCAATGCATTCACATGAACGCTCAACCATTGTCATACTTGTGCACGCACATTAGAAAGGAATAAAAACTATGCGAAATGACAAACCAA
Source organism: Sinohyriopsis cumingii (assembly GCA_028554795.2). Taxonomy (NCBI): domain Eukaryota; kingdom Metazoa; phylum Mollusca; class Bivalvia; order Unionida; family Unionidae; genus Sinohyriopsis; species Sinohyriopsis cumingii. The sequence goes on from CM068841.1 coordinate 62,219,773, forward strand.
CAAGAGGCAATTAACATATCTTAATATATTTACAGCTGATCTAGGTCATTATTCTACTTTAATACCAGTACTACCGACCATACCTCTCTCTCTCTCTATCTCTCTCTCTCTCTCTCTCTCTCTCCATCTCTCTTAACAGTCGGTTTGACTTAACGTTTACAATAATTCATAAATCCAGAGACATCGTGGGATCACAAGCGAAAATGCTCTAAGCTAATCTTTTCATAAATTTTCGCCTCTATCTACTTTCTTTCTGAATTAATACTAATCGATTGTTGGAACATCATCATAGGTTTAAGAAACAACAACAACGGAACAATAAATAAATCACAGTATGTGTAAAACGTAACCAAGAAATCTACCGTATGATGTCCACAGACTTTGCAACTTTATTTCATTGATTATATAAACACTACATATAAATCCGAAGGAAAGTGCAAACATACCGATATGACGGACCATATTTTTGTAGGTTACTTGATGTAAGTTCAATGGCAAGGTCTTCATCTACCCCAGATTATAGCTATCTCTCAATCCAGATTTTTGCGTATTTTGTTCTTCATGCATGAGAGTGGAGGGGAATGGAAAGCACAAAGGAGTGAGATGATATTGTGTACCATATTAAATTCATTTAAAATACGGGGATTATTAATATTTGTTATCGTTATCTTCGTACGTCACTAATGATTAATGAGTGGACAGCACATATATGCAAGGGTGCATTTGCAAGAATTTATATATATAAAAGTGCAAAAATATATATATAAGCTCATACATGGGCGGATCATAACTTGATATACCAATATTATAATAATAACTGTGACTACCAAAACATAATAAGACAACTTAAAAAGAAACAAAAGTACCAGGATGTGGATCGCATGTTCGCATCCATAACAGTCTAAATTTCGAAAATAAAGTTAGACCTTGAACTCAAATATCATGAAACAATGTATTTACAACTTACAAGCATGACAAAAGCATGAGAATAGTCAGGTATACCAAGCCACTTCCTTTGAATACGGTTCAAAGGTCATGCACACATTGTAACTTAATAATAATTATAATAATAATAATAATAATAATAATAATAATAATAATAATAATAATGATAATAATAATAATAATAATAATGGATCGATGGACGGAGGGACGGATAGATAAATATATAGATAGATAGATATAGATAGATCGATATATAGATAAATAGATAGATAAATAGACAGATACATAGATAGATAGATAGTTAGATAGATAGATAGATAGATCATGAAAGTATAGTTACCTCAAGTACATATTTTTATCTTTTATACAGGCAGAAGATTGATAAAACTTTGGTAGGTATGTATCCAGTTGCATTATCTTTTGATGTTTTCAACGCTTCCTTTTTGCATTTAAAGGCTCGAAAATAACACATTTTCCTAAACGAGGCGCATTATATATGTCATCCTTTTATGTTAAACATATATTATTGTTTAACACATTGCACCAGCACAAACTAGTTTGAGCGCACATTCTCTCTCTCTGTCTGTCTCTCTCTTTCGCTCTCTCTCTCTCTCTCTCTCTATTTACATATCTCTCTCTTTCTTTCTATAGCCTCACTCATCACTTCTTGAGACACGAAATGACAATGCTCACCTGATTCTCCAACTTGTAGGTTTATCCTAGAGTAACTTTACTCTTGTTGCATTGAAACAGTACTATATCGTATATGTTTTAAGGCTGATGTACCATAAACGACCCAATAATCAATCACAAGCAGTAAATTCAGAAATCTTGTAAGGTAACACAAATCGTAAGACCACTGGTTGATTTGAGGTCGGAGTGATTATGTGGTAATATATGGTATAAGTTAGTAGAGTTTGTAAATCCATTGACTAAACATGTCTTAAAAATTATAACATCCTATTGAGTACCTTTGATATGAAACAAACCAGAAACGATCATCTGGATTTAATAAAATATTTAAATTAGCTTACATAGCTTGTAGCAGTAAATCCTGAATAATTCTTTCTGAAAGGCAATGTTTTATTTGGAGACAGTGTTCTGTTCAAATGTTTGGGGAAAATAAATTATTAATTACTACATCCCCGCCCCCATCCAGATCTGACGTGACCATTCATTAGCTTGACGGACTCGCGACCAGTTTGGGTTCAATGCTGAAAAACGTCAGAATCATCCGCCCTTGATATTTTCTTAACAAGTCACATTGTCATAATTCCTTAATCAGGATACAACATTTCGTGTATTGATGATGGATAGGAGGGGATGGATTAAAATGTTAGTCGTGGAACGGAGGTAATGAATACATTTTCTAGGACATGTCTTACTATGCAGGAGAGAATGAAAATCATAAAAATGTATCATATAGTTACGAACATATACATTCTTACTTGACAGATAGTTTTATTGATAACACTTGTACTGTAGGACGAACCTGGCTTGCATCTGTGTGCTTCGCTGATAGCTATAATCATGCTTCCATTATCGAAGACAGAGGTAGCTTCCTCGCAATGGATGCTGTTCACGAGCTGGGCCATTTGTAAGTTATGTCTGCAGGATTTGCTGCTTGAGCTACTGTTTCTTTTCTATCGGCACATTGTATATCGCATGCTGGTTGATTTCTGTCCGGGGAATGTAAAACAAAATCTTGTATTCTTAAAAGCCTCTGACCAAACTTCAAATACCATAATTTTGGAATATTCCAAGCTCTAAACCCAAATATTAGATATGAAACTAAGAAACCATATTGGTTATTTGAAACTCCCCATGGAATTTAAATACATAGTATGCCATAAAGATGACTGCTGGTGAAATGCTGGATAATGTAATTGTTTTCGTACGTTTCTAACTGTATAATACTTAGTTATCTTTGAAAAATTATTCCGAAAGATTAACTATATATATATATATATATATATATATATATATATATATATATATATATATATATATATATATATATATATATATATATATATATATATATATATATATGTGTGTGTGTGTGTGTGTGTGTGTGTGTGTGTGTGTGTGTGTTGATGTGCGTTTTGTAGCGCTACTATTAAGGCATAATGCCCAATAATATATACGACATATAAACTGCTAGAAACAGATGCTTGTCACGAACCGTGTATTCGTTAATACTTCGTTAATATTGTAATCAATATTTTACAAAGAGAAGACCATGGATTAAGCTTATAAAATACATCGGGAAAAACGTATGCTGTTGGGTGAACGTTTTCACTATATCAAAATTATATGTATCAGAGAATTCCGAAAAAAGCCCACTTTTGTTGATTTACTGTAGATCGTAAATCAACGTTTCGGGCTCACTGTTTCAGACGATTCCAAAGGTTAAATACACTTTTCGCAGCTTTTACCATCGTCTTCACACCATTGTTTTGCGATACTATAAATTGTATCAACATTGTTTTTGCCTAATATTAAAAGTCAAATGTGGTAACTACGATATGTTTCGTCCAATCCCTAAACGAAACATGGAGCTAGGAAGTTGATGTGCAATAGGAAATCAGGTTGACAATGTAACAAGATAATGATATTGTCAAAATGCAATTTGCAGTAACAGCGATATGCAAACGGTTAACAGACTTAAACGATTGTTAAAAACCAAAAATTTTACGATGCGTTTCATACACATCTTTTATGTGCCAACATTTGACAGAACGTTAGGGTAGACTATGAGCCAAAGGGTAAACCAATATATATTTATGCAGGATATAATATATGATTGCTATTTGGATAAATTCAATCGCTTTACATATACATTAAGCAACAAAACTATTATTATCCGGGTTTTTGTTTAAAGTCTACTAGCGGGTACTCACTAAATGTGCAGAATACCAATGCTGAATAAACCTGTCGTAAGAAAGTAAATCGAGCCATACCACCGTAATAATGTCTCGTCAAATAATGATTTAGAATAACTAAAATTGACATGGTTTAAAAGATACATGTCAATTGTTCAGAAACATGAAAAGATGTTTATTTTGATAAAAATTTAATAAAATACATTACAAGTTCTTTTAACTGAATTCGAAATTCTAGTGATCTATCACTTTGACATTGTATAGGTTTTGAAAGGAAAACGAGTTATTTGTCTTTATTTAAACAAGAGGTTGTGTCTTAAAATTAAGCAAGATTATCATCTATTCGTCCAAATTATGAAAATTCGACGATTTAGATAATCCCTGTCTTGGGGCTGTTAACCAGGGTTTCAAATAAATAAAACAAGAAGGACGGATGCATGTACAGCTGCCGGTTTCGAGAAGAACGAAGGTAACCCAAAACAAAGCGTTTTTTATGTTGATTCTGTCTCCCAGAACAAGATCAATTTAATTTTTGAAAGGATTTAATTTTTGCTGAAATGACTCTAAAATATACGAGTTGCGTTTCGATCGATGGAAATTGATTTAAAATGACCTTAATACAAATGAATCTTGTATTTAGAGGGGATTTATACTTACTGAATATTTAATCTTTCTTGAATATTATATTTTAGACGGGATTAAATATAATTTAAAACAACCTTAGAATTATTCAAATTGGTGTTGAGAAATGGTTTAAATCGAATTAAAAGCACACGTATATGATTAACAATTTGCCTTAAAAAGTATTCTCTAATCACTATAGATCCTGCTTTGATAGATTACAAATAATTACAAAAATAGTAATAAAAGATTATTCAAAACAGAGTTTCAAAACATTTCTAGACAACTTCTAAAATGATTGAACATTTATTGCAGAGTAATATAACGTTAATAAACGTTGTTTTAGAAAGAACTAAAATAAGTAGAAACGTCTATGCAATCAATGCTAATTGTGTTTTGGATGATGTCTGTGAGGTGATTAAAATGATCATTAGATGACAAATTAAAAGTGTCTTAATGAATGACTATATTGACAACTTTAGTCGAGATAATGACTCTAATATAGATACAAGGTATTTTTAGTGTTTTGTAAAAAATAAATATATTGTTGATTGTATAATTTATAAATAATATTTATTAATTATGGAGAAGAACAAACAGGATATAAAAATTAAGTTTGTATGTTAATTTTCGATTGAACATATTTCTTATGTAGAAATAATTTTTGTGTCAAATTGTAAATAAAGTGTAGTTTCACAGAGCTTTTTTATCCATAAAAAGAGCGTAATATTTGCTTTAATCGATACAATATGGCTACGTTTCAGATTTATTAAAATTACTTTCAAGTTCAACTGTTAATTGCATTTGATATTCACTTAACCATTCCTTTTTTAGTAGTATTATGTCTTGTCCGAAACAATATGAGCTACTAAAACACGTGAAGGGACTATTAATGCATCTCGGTTGGCCAAGATTAATACTCGAATATTACTAAATGTTATTTGGACTATGATATATTAACATGTGTTCTACTAATATATTTTCCTCAATTACCCTTGATTTATGGGGTGCAATTAAAACGTTCGTTGCTATAGTAAAGTTGTATTTGTTTCTAACGGTATCATCGCCAGCCTGAAATCACGTGGCTTAAGGCAGTGATTCTGATCTTCTCGTAATAGCCTAGAGAGATATGTTGGACTTCACTGAGTTGGGTAGGCGTGCTATTAGTCATGTTCATTGTCCCCATTGCGTGGAAGCCCATGACATATGCAGGGGTAATGGCACGTTTTTGGTGAATTTGTCACTTCATTGGTTTCCTCCTATTTGCGGAGAATTTTCTGTATCGACTGACATCTATAATACTGTACCAGATAATTTCAAAATATTTGCTTCCATACTTACTGAGTACCGATTGATGCTGACTTCATTTATATGAATTAAATTTTGATTGATGCGTCTTTCATGAAAGAATTAAGCAATGTAAGCTTGACGGTAATGTCAGCTTTCAATTTACCTCAGTTAGGTTTGAGACATTTTTTTCTTTTCCAATTTAGCAATCTTTCATAACGGAATGTTCCAAAAACTACATGGATATATATATATATATATATATATATATATATATATATATATATATATATATATATATATATATATATATATATATATATATATATATATATATATATATATATATATGTGTGTGTGTGTGTGTGTGTGTGTGTGTGTGTTTGTTTGTGTGTGTGTGTGTGTGTATAATACTTATATGATCTATAACTATGAAAAATATATGGTGTAAATAGTATGCATATCTCTTTTTTGCTAAACATTGTTTGTATTCCAGATATCAATAACTCACTTGTTTTATCTGATCAATGATTACAGTGATATTATTCGTAATTTCTCATATCAAAATGTAAAGCTTTCAAACTATTTAATTAGTTAGATTTTTTCTTTGTCTAATCTTGAATGCTTGTATATTGATGCTCTAGCAGTTTTCAGATTTTATTTTCAAAATATATTTCTTGTGAGACATAAAACTGTTAAATTAATGATTTGATGAGTTTTATTTTATATTTTATATTTGTTTTATTAAATCAATGTAACGTTTTCTAATTTTACAAAAAATTTGCATATCATAGTAATGCTACTGTAAGATAATTTCAATGTAATCATAGTGGATACCCCATTATTTTTTATTGCATTTTATTTTTGCTTAAACATTATCAGTAGTAAATATTTCATTATTTATATTTTAATTTCATGTCTATTTTTGTAATCATTTAAAACCAATTATTAAGTGGATATTTTGTATTCGTTCGAACATATTTAAACAATTTAAATCCAGTAAATTACACATTCACTCAGGAATCCTTATAAAGCCGTTTGTAATCGTTTTACAACGTATTTCGAACCCTTTTAAAGCAGAACTAGTATTTCTATTGTAGCCAGTTCTGGTACTAATTGTTTATGTCCCTTAGACAATATTTTATATTCTTTCTAGAGTCAATTTATAACATTTATATTACCTCAGAAACAGTCGATTCGTTCAATGCTCTTTTAATTTTGTAATGCCCCAAAACATATTTATTCATTTTGGATTTATTGTGAAGAAATGTAAATCCCATCTAGAAGATAACTGAGGTTCGATTCAATTTAAATTACTGTTACGATTAGTCGGCCTTCCGACAGAATAATATGGCGGGATTGGACATAATGCTACATGTCTGCTGCATGATGTCCCAGTACTTGACATCACAATAAGCTGCCACACCGCAAACAACTTAATGATATGACTGAAAACAAATTGTTAAAGGTACGTTACAAATCTAAATCGCACATACATTCAAACAATTTAAGTCACCACTAAAAGGAAATCTTTTGAACTCGTTTTATATTAATCAAAGCCCCTAAAGAAATTATAAATATCGGTGCTATATGGCTCTTATTTGAAAAAGTCAATAAAAATGCAAGTTTTTGCGACATGCGCACATTTGCTATAGTTTTGGCATGCAAGGTGTAAGCATATTAAAACTTGTCGAAGCTATGTTTCTAGTTATATAAATAGACACATCAGAAATATCAAGTCTTGACTTTAAAGGTGCCGTGTTTACAGATGTCAGAATTACAATAACGGAGAATAATTCAATATTCCATTACATTTTGACGTATGATTTTGGACAATACATCTAGTTCCCAGCACAGTATATGCTGAACGTCTATACGTGCATATAGAGAGCTAAATCTTCTGCAAAATACATCTGAATAAGAGCTATGTACAAATTGTTTTAGTACAATATGGGCTCTACAGTCACTGATATTAATGCTATATTGTGTCCTTTTCTAAAGGATTAGTATATTTATTTCAAGTAGAACTTCGAAAATTTTAAATGCTGCGAACCATACAATTTCGTTTGCACTTTTAATTGATGTTGATAGACGGCACTGGAACAATGTTTATCTTTTTTAATTATTAATTAATTCATTTCAGCCTTTCAGCAATGCATGATCCCACATCTGGTCCTTGTTCAAATGGATACATAATGGCCGCATCATTTCATACGGCAATTGGAATAAACCAACACAAATTTTCACCATGCAGCATAATGTACATTACACAGTTCCTACTTAAGATGGGGTAACTTATTTTCTTCAACTATGTCATGCATTACAAATTTGTTAGTACAGTACATGCAATGTAACAAAGAAATATTTATATGGCGTTTAATACCATTCTGAGGTTTAAAGAAAGAGTATGTCCCATTACAAAATTAATTGAAAGTGAATATTTGCCAAATAGGTAATAAAAACGGTTATGTTTCCCAAAACCCTATTATCGATGATAATCTAATCTCTCAAAGATAATTGGTAACATCCTTATTCTAACTCAGTTGTTAAATTGACATTGTCAGGTAGCGAAGCATGTGCTAATAAATTGAAGAATTTTCGAATGATGTTTGGTGAATTTAATTCAATAGCAACAACAAAAGGAAGAAGAACAAAAAGTGCAAAAACAAAGAAAAGCCGATTACTAAATGTTGCCAAACGTATATTACAACGCTAAATTTAAATGTGGTTATTCCAATAAGATATATGCGCATTATATAATTTTCGAAATGGTTTTGTTCTGTGGGTTTGCTCTTCTTCTTGCTTTAAGCAAACATTTTGAAACATATTGGAAATTCCTTTTTTGACAAAAGATGTCCAAGTTAATGTCTTAAAGTTAACTTTTCTTGAGTAGAGGCACCAAAAGTATATGTATGTATGTATGTATGTATGTATGTATGTATGTATGTATGTATGTATGTATGTATGTAAGCGTTCATGCATATATGAAATAATAGATGCATGTAAAAGCATGACTTATATTTTTGACTTTAATCCTTTTCTAGACCTTCTAGATGCACACTTCAGCATTCTTTCACCGATGCGGAGTACATGGAAACCGAATCAGAACTCACAGCATTGGAATTGCCTACTTTGGATGAACAATGTCAAGTTTACTTCGGTCCTGAATCATACGCATGTAAAAAGGTATACCGATGTTTTCTTTAAAATTTGTTTTAATATTTTATCGTCAGGTGTATCTTTGCTCCCCTTAAACTTGAATCTGTATTTATTGTTGTTTTAAGCGTTTCTCATAATTTTATTATTATTTCTTTCTTCTCATCTTGCTTTCATTTCTTTATTCTTTTCGTCCTTTATAATCCATCATTTTCTCCTTTCTCTATCAGTTTCCTTGCTCCTTGACTTGTTTCCTTTTCTATTATTTTTCTCATCATTCCTTGTTTCTTATTATTTTCTTGTTTCTTTTATTCTTGTTTTATAATACTGATGATGATGATTATGATGGCCAAGCAAGATGGGAGTGCGATATATGCCGATGTCCGTAATAATATCAATTAATCTAACTGTTGTATTTGGAGTTTTCATTAGCGCTAAATGGATCATATGCAGCTTTTATCCGTATATGCGTCAGTGAATTTGGTCTTACTTGTATAGTTGAACCACTAAACAGATGCATCAAACATTGTAGTATATCTTAAACATACATTGAATTTTGAACGATGCATTAGTGACATATAATTTACAATACATTAAAGCGTTAGACAACTTTTATCTCAAAACGCAGTCATTATAGATTAGTGTTCTGGTTATCAACAGTTTTGAACGTTTTCAACAATATATTGTATTGGACTAAGGTGTCAAGAGCTGCAAATTTTATTCCTAGTGTCGTCAATACCTTTAATCATCTGCAGTCTTAAAAGTTGTATTCATTTAAGGCAAAATTTCAGTTCAGATGTATTTTCCAGATGGTGAGGCTTGACAAATTACGGCTGTTATGAGTTAACGCCATGAGAGACCAGTATATTTGATGTAAACAAATAGGAGATACCTACTGGAAATAATTTTGTAGGTGTTATTATACAGCGAGAAAACGGGCAATCGAATGTCAAAGGATTACAGTAGTACGGCATTTAATATTATGAGAAACGTATTTATTCACCAAAGCTAAACATCTTTAACGACTCGACGATACTATTTGCGTTATCTATGTTGTTTAAGAAATGCTACTTGATCAGTATATTTCCGCACATTCAAGGACTTGTAGTTTCAAACTAATGATGTATTTCGATTTGGCTGAACAAAAATCACATTTATCTGGTTACGAACATGAGAACACACCTTTGACGTGATACAATATAAAATAATATAGCGGTGGATGCGACAATGAAATGGGATATAAACCTAATATAATTACAAACAAATCATATTTTAACGCTGTAGGTCTATTTTATATATTTTTGGAAAAATTTAAATCCACAGGACTATGATATGTGCTCTAAGGGAATCGTATGCCAAACGTCAAACAAATGCAATGGAACCATTAGTATGGTGCTAGATTATTCACCATGTCAGCAGCCGTCTAATAAGGTAAATATAATCATGTTGCGTTTTCATTCCTCCTTGTTCAAGTCTATTTTTGCCAAACTGCGAATTGTGCCTCATTTAATCTTCATTAGAAAAGGGAAAAATGATAGTGCCTCGTAGTTATCATCTTTAACAGAAGGCACACGTACTGTAATGAACTAAATTTCGAGGGATGTACATAACGGGAAAATTCATTAAACAAAACCAGAATTTACAAAACAAAAACCATTTTAGGCAGAAATATGTTTAGCTTTTCCTGACACAAAAAAAGCTGGAAGTAAAATGATCTTTGCCAAGAGAGACAAATATATATATATATATATATATATATATATATATATATATATATATATATAGATATATATATATATATATATATATATATATATATATATAGATATATATATATATATATATATATATATATATATATATATATATATATATATATATATATATATATATATATATATATATATATATATATATATATATATATATATATATATATATATATATATATATATATATATATGATTTACATAAATATACAAGAAAACCATGGGTGGGTATTTTGCTTTTCTTCGACTCCGTAAATGTGATATTTAAATTGGCGAATTCGATTTAACAAATGCGAAAGATGACAGATGATTGCATGATACGTGTCAATGTTTGTATCTGCTATTATCATGTCAAACGAAGTCGGTGTTTGTAGTAACATGGTGTTCCAATTTATTGCAATCTAATGTTTCTTGTTTCGGGAAGTTGTACCTGTGCTGTATGATTTGTCGTGGTGGTACATACTAATTAGTTGTTTCGTTCTGCTGCAATTAACAGCCTCCAAAGTATATGTAAAAACAGCAAATGATATTGAAAGTAGTTAACGCTAATATGTTTATATCAATCACATATTATAATCTTAATATATTCAGGTTTCGTAGACAAAACTATCTAAAGATATTCTGTACAATTTACACCTACCAACATTAGCTACAATCATGTACCACGGTTTTTAAAATTATAACGTCCAATCACCCTCATAATGAAAAGAAAAAGATATGCAATTATGCTTCTTTCCATATTAATCAAATACACATGTTCCTAATATCAATGTTTTATTCCAGCAACAACAACAAACTCGATTTCAACAATCTTTGAGTTGTATTACTATTTGTTACTGATGGAGTACAATTGATATACACACTAACGTAATCTAAAGACAAAATGTAAAGCCAAACACTCTTTCTCGATAACGATATAATTTATCTGATGCTCTTTTGGTGTTTATTTTAAGAAAAGTCGCACACTGGATGATTCACATCATCGTTTAATAGGCCACCTAACCGCACATCACTTGTATGAATAGATATCTTAACCAATTTCCTAAAATCTGGAACTGAAAGATCTGGTGCACCTTTAATTATAGCCTTTATTATATCGAACACTCAGCAATTATATGAAAGTATGAGCAAAATTTACTATAAAATCCAGCCCTACCCAGAACTCGGAACAGTTACTGTTTTACTGATAGGCACAGTAAATCTAACGATACATCTGACATTAGTTTGTACAAGCTTCACTTGACCAAGTCCCACAATCTGTCTTCGAGACCTGACACTAGCGCGACAGTGATCATCTTTACTTAGAGTAATTCTAGGTACTGGAAATGAGTTTATTTGGGTGACACTGTCCACTTTTCTGTCGTCAGTGTACTGATGCAACAATTATCGGTCATATGATTGCACATCACAATGTTACACGGCGAGCTCCAGTAACGTTTGCTTGGTTCAATAAAGTCTTTCTCTAATATATATTCAATTTCCTTCTTCACACATTCCTGGTTAAGCGGATTCATCATCTTATTGTATTGTTTTACAGGCTTTGATTCTGCAATTTCGACATCGTGCTTGATTTGTTCTGTTTGAGTTGAAACATCTGGGAACAACTGCTCATATTCACATATTAGCTGCTGGAACTCATTTTGTTTCCTGTGGCTAGACATGTGAATGTTTATTAACCAGATTCTCTAACATTCAGAATTGTTACGTCTGGTTGAACCAAGGACACTACAAACATTTAAATTTTCACCGTGTGGGTCAGGAACAACTACGTTTATTAAATAATTTACAGAGCTATCTCGATCAACATACTCGTATAACATACGTAAATGACCAATGGATATCTTGGTTTCCACCTCCCAAGAGTGCTCATTTTCCTTTTAACTTTATAAGAACCATAACGTCTAATCTTAAGAGAGTTTGAAGTTTTGGCAAGAGAGAGAGATAACTTTTCACCAGGTTGAAACACGTTAACTTTTTCAGGTTTGAATTGCCTTAATTGTGTTTGTGAGTGAACAGAATGAAGATTATATTTTATTACTTCACATTCAACAACATGTTATAAAAGATTAATCCTCTGTTAAAAGGAATTTTCCCTTTAACAAATCAAATGGTCCAGTACGTCCAGAAAATAGTTCAAAGGAACCAAAAACTGGCCAAATAACAACTAGAAAAAGATCTACAATACTTTGAAACACTTTGTTTTACTTCCGGCCACAAATGGTGATATAAGATCTTATAGTAAGTCTTGACGACTCTCAAACGACAAGCCAGTTGAGTTTCATTGCTTAGGGTTATGAGTGTCCTTTTTATCTTACTGATAGCTTAGTGACCACTTGTCATCGGTAAGAACCGCAGGTGGTCTCCAGTTTCTCATAAGACCCAGTTGTAAATAAATAGCAAGTTGGTACCTCTGAGGTCCCATCATCACTAATAGCCCTCTGAAAGAAACAGGAGATCTCAGAATCTTTTTCCTGTTCGACGACAAGTGATTATCATTGATCACGTTGATTAGAAGTAAGAGAATAAGAAGTTAATAGGGGATCACAATGATCGATACCTTCTGATTGATTAGTTACAGGAAGAAAAGTGACAACATCAAAGCCTGATGAAAAGATCTGTCAGGCGAAGGAATAATGTATTGATGAACTTTATTATCAAGAGTTTAGTTCTGACATTGCACTAGTAACTGCACAAAATGGCGTAAATCAATGAGTTCATGTTCAGTAGGATTAACCCTTTGATCCAAACAAGGCATGTCAGTTACTGTCGAAACAACACCAACTTTATCTCCAGCTTTGTCATTGTTTGACTATAAATGATAATCCTCAATAGGTAAAGAATTAACTGCACTGACAGTCGCTGATCTAGATAGTACGTCTGAAGAAATATTAGCATTATGGAGAGGAGTTAGAATAAAGCTGCACTCTACTCCCTGAACATGAACACTTTTAGAAGACGAAGACTTCTCAGACAATGCCAATGTTCCTGATAATAAAATACTCTTCAAATCTCCTGTGTCTCTTAACATTTTATTATGGATACGATTGACGGAATCACCAATAAGTGATCTATAACCCTTCGAAATGAATGGTTTTTGATTCATAAAATAAAATCATATTTGGGTTGGTTTGACCCGATATTTGTATTGTTTCCAATACAAGACCATGATCTTTACCTATTAGGGACAAGATCATTTGGAACACTTGAGAAACAATGATATGGAAATGTTCTGTCTTTATTTTGTGCTTACATCTATCTGAACTCAATCACTAATAACGTGTCCTATTTTCTTGCGATAAATCCACGTAGGGTGGAAAGTGTTTCTGGTCAGTCTTTATGAGACGTTGGATTTTTCAAGTTGTACCAGATTGAAATCTGTTATTTTTCGATTGATTCTGAACACGTTTCTTTTTAACCAACTGATGAGCGGAAAACATCTCTGCACATGAAACTTTGTGAGTCAAGGAATGCACGTCAGCTGTACAAACATTTTTTTCCAATGTATCTGTCTTGTGTTCACCTAGGCAAATCATCACATCACTATGGACGCGGCTTTTTAACTCGACCACTAATAGAAGTTTTCAAAGCATGTCATAATCTTTCTCAATCTTTCCAAAAGCGCACAATCTATCAAATAGTCGCGCTTGTACCAATGCGAATTCAACATTGGTTTTGTATTTTTCTTTACAGCAATTCCGAAACCTTTATCGGTATGCCTCAGATACCATCCCATACACTTTCATGATATATTTCTTGAGCAAATCATAATCAACTGTTTATACTGACAGTGAAGTATAAATTGCACAAACTTTGCCAACAGGTGCATTCTGTAATAACAGAATTCATTACTCTTGATCATGTTAAATTCTATACGTGTTCATAAAAATGTGAAAAATACTGATCAACATCTTTTTCTCTAAAAGTATGAACTGATCTCTAACATTAAAAAACTGAACTTCCCTGAGCGGGGAACTTTATTCTTGACAGTTATAATTTTTTTTTCGTTTCAAGTGTATTTCTTTCCCTTGTTCTTCATTTTGAAAATGAAATTTCATTTCCATATCTCTTTCTGCCTTTTGTATTTGTACTTTTATTAGCATCTCTCCTTTGCGCAGTATGATTTGTCTCTCTTTCTTCTTTTTGAAGTTAGTTCTCTCTTTCGTTTTAGTCGGTTTGAATATCTCTTTATATTTCTTGCATATGCATTTGTAATTTTATCTCCATCTTTTTCATCTTTTTGAATTTTTCTCTCTCTCTTTCTTCTTGTGCAAGCTCAAGTTTTCTTAACTATATTTCATTCTTGTTTTTTCATTTCCATTTCATAACCTGCAAGTTAAAGTCAGATGAAGACTTACTAATGAAACCCAAAGCATATTTATCGAACATGTTTTTTCTACCATATATTGAACCAAATTATATCTTGTTTTAACAAAGATGGCTTTTTCTCCGAAAGTTCTTATACTCTGGCAAGTTGGAGCAATTCATTCCTTTTCAAATGATTCTTACCGTTCCTGACTAGGATTATAAAACAACGTTTTCCACTTTAGATGACATTTTGAAAACGTCACTCTGTAAAATCAAAGATCAGGAACAAAGACAATTATGAAGTGCAATCAAATGAAATTTCAAAATAACTTCAATTATTGCACAATTCTTAGCACGGACGAGTCATCTACTTTGGTTAGAAGCATATGGTACCAAACTAAGTAACAGATAGAAGCGAAACCAAGTTTTGTAAAACCTAACAAAGAATTTAAGTATGAAAGTTATACTTAGAAATGTAAAGTATTATGATGTGAATAAAAACCTTAAATCTACTGCTCCGCTAAGAATTTTGACTTTGTCAAGATGGCGTTGTCTAGAACTCCTTCGAATAATTCACAACGTTTCTAGAAAGTTTTCTAGTACATTTAACGAGCACTTTCTACTGAACAGTCGTGCAAATGGTTTTCCTTTCGAAAATTATCTAGGTACAACACAAAACACATGTGCAGACTTACAAGAGGAACAAAAGAAATAAGATTGACTCTAAAATCGGAACGAATCTTATTCCTGAGTGATTTCCTTACTCACAACTAATAAATCGAAGATTTTTTCATAATATGCCAAACACTGAAGATCACGCTGCTCAGTTTGCGTCATGTGACCTAGCACAGCCAATGGGACGATTTGTGATTATTATTAATACTTTCACAACCAGTTAGCCAATGGGTAATTAATCCTAAAGCACCCATATATCTTATTATAAAGATTATTATTAATAATCGTCAACACATTCGTAAGTATCTATTTCTGGATCCCATGCAACATACTGCTTTTAACAGACCCATATCACGAGGACATAAATATCTAAGAATACTCTGTACATTTACAGCACTGAATACAACTTATTAAATTTAGATCAGATCATATACCAGGAATTACAAAAGTATAGATATTCATAACAAAATAAATACTGTTAATACGAAGTATATCTGTAAAGTTTATTAATTAATTTTGAAACTAAGCAGTTCTTGGCAGTTTTAAATCAATTTCTTTTTATTTTATTGCACACTTAAGTTTCAATTCTTGCCAGAAAAATTCTGCCTAAGCATTCTTTGCCAAATATTGTACCATGGAATGCCTTGGTACCTGACTGCATTTTACATGACGTATGTATTAGTTCGAAGTACTTTCTCTTCTATAAACATACGCTTCAAATGTTTGAGTTTTGTGAGCCAATTCCTATATCACACGGCTTTTCTTTCCTCATTTTTTAAGGTTTTGCAAGCATGGTCAGGGCATTGTTTCTTTAAATGGTAGATAATTTACTTACATCAGAAAGTCACCAGGCATAAAAAATAATTGGAAACTTTCCGATATAAAGGAATTAAAAGTAAATAGTGGCGTCGCTAGCCCCAAGAAAATCGTTTTGGTATACCTGGGAAACTCTTTTAGCAGCGGACCATACACAAAGATGCCTGTTTATAAGTAACAATTTAACCGTAAACATAAAAGCACGAGCACGCAGTGCCCAAATTCAGTTGTTTTGAGCCAATAAATGTCACAAACGTCAACACAGTGACCGGTGACATCACATGGCACGTGGTCTTAAGAATGACATCATATGAAATGCTATGTATATAGTAGGTTTTTAAAATAAGTATACTTTTTGTGCACAGTTAAGGGTCCTAGGAAACTAAAATCTCTACAACCATTTGATCGTTGTCTTGTGTTACAGCGTTGTCTTGCGTTACAGCGGTTTGCTACGAGAATGGGTCATAACTTTACGACAGGTAAATATCTTAATATTTCAAAGATATTTACCTGTTTTAATTTGCCATTATATTATTCTTTTACATGACTCTCAGCTACACTTATGAAAACTGAATTTGTATTGTTCTTCATAATATAAGGTCTGGGAGAGTGGTAACATTGTTATAACCTAACATAAATTGTCTCACAGAGTTCTTGGCGCCTTCATACACATAAGCCAAATGTGATTTCATCTCGATTAAGTCCTGTAATACAAACGTGACGTCATTTCCAGGCGCTTATCTGACAACGCAGGATTAGCCTAAATACCACAACGTGGCATCAGTGGTGACTTATATGCTGCAAATTGTTATAAACACCGGTAAACGTCAAAGCCTCAAGTCATTTCATACCGTGCGCCTCGCGCTCTTTGAAAAAATTGGATCAGCTTAACTGCCACAATGAGGCATATGCTGTCAATGTTGGCTTTGTTGCTGCTAATTGCTATAGATACCGGTAAACGTGAAAACCAAGAAAGTGTCATGCTCACTGGAGAAACATATGTAGAAAAAAATGTTGAAAATGCCCGTAAATATCACAGATGACGTATATTAACAATCCGGAATTAACAAAGATTTATTAAAAAAGGAATTAGGAGGGTATATAAAAACATTTACACACAAATCAGTGTTTTACCTCAGTTTTCCAGTTTAAGACACCTCTTTAAGAGTTGGTGATAAATATAATGTAATAAGACATACCGGAGATTTTAGATCAGGAATCGCCACAAACGCATGAAAGTAATGATTTTTAATATGTGCTCGTGACTGCAATATTTACAAGAATCAGACCACTAATTTTCCTCACTGAACTTAATATTAATATCATTAATATTATATATTAACATCATATATATATATATATATATATATATATATATATATATATATATATATATATATATATATATATATATATATATATATATATATATATATATATATATATATATATATATATATATATATATATATATATATATACGTATATATATATATGTATTTTATTTATTAAATTGGTATACAATCCGGACATTTTTCAATTCGTCAAAGTTAGACAAATCATTTTTTTTGACTATGAAAAACGTATTTTCCAGAATGTTCGTGTGCCACATGCTGCTAAACAAGACATACCTATATCTGCACCGAAATTTTACCCTCCCCCAAAAAGACGATTTTGTCAAAAAAGAAATATGTGCTATCAATATAAAAGTCATCCATTTTACATAAATTAAACATTATAATCGGTTCATCTCAAAATGTTTAGAACTATTTTTGTTCAACTACCAATATACTTTTTCTCTAGATGTAAAGAAATTAGTAGTTTAATACGTGCAAGACAATGACATTGTTTAATTGCCACATTTTAGTATCCATAACTCAGGGACAATCCTATTGTTCATTATCTAGACCATGAATAAATTGATATTCTAAAGCTGTCAAAAATGACATTTAAAATTCATATAATTTCAATAATTGTTAGTTTTAATTAAGCGTTATCTTGACCTACTGTAACCTTAAAGTATAATTTATCAAAGGAACCTTGCATACACATGAGAAGTTTAGAGTAGCTACCCAAATAGATCATGGATTCAATCGACATTCAAAACAATAATATATTTAATGAAACATCTCCGATATTACAATTATAAGATGGACCATTGCATAAGAGGAACATTTTGAATTTTAAACTCGGAATTGAATATATACTATTATGAAAAGATAATTGTCACAAAGGAAATTTTCGTAAATTTATTGAGTAGGAAGACATGATTAGAGAAAGTTGTTAATTTTTGCAAAGATCTTTTACTGAAACTGACTTTACTTGAACCTAAAGCGTTATTATAATTCAGAGACAAATTTTAATTAGAAGAGAAGTCGAAAAGAATACAGAATCGTATTCTTTAAGAAATTCATTGTTTGTCTTATTCATTTGGAAGTAAAATATATCTTACGTAATTTGGTTACTACCAACTAGTAAGCATCGCATTGTAAAATGACTGTGGCATAGTTTAAAACGGTAAACATGTCAGTGTTTGAATGCATGCTAACATTTTGTACAGTGAGACCATACTAGACCATGATATGAGAAATGAGAACGATTTGCGAACAAGTAGGTATATTTCAATTTCATTTAGTTAAATATGTTTTATTTGAGAATAATTAGTACCTTGCATAAAAGTTTGATGACGATTACATATTTAAACAAGAAGAGAGAGATGTATATCGTTAAATACATTTATTTTGTATTCTGATACGTTATAGTGGTGCATCCGAGGCTTATGTGTAGAGGCACCAACACCAGTAACAATTAAACCGCCAAACAACGTAACCCCAGAGGGACTTCAGAGTAATAGAACAGCGACACCGGCTCGTGCAACAACCACAGCAGGTTTTGGCACAACCAAGCAGATTACCACGAGAACCACCATGACCACAACAGCAAAGCAAGCATTACCTCAAACTACCATATCAGCACCTATACTATCAACAGAACGACATTCCATAAAGATTTCTTTACCCACAACGACCACTTACCCACATGTAATAACCACAACAACATCCACACACCCTTTCGTCTCGTCGACAGAAGACACTTTGGTTATTACAACAAGCACACGGCCTGACGCAACAACCACAGCGACCCAACGAACAGTCACAGCATCTTTTACACCAACAACATCTGCGGCAACAACAGCCAGCACAGAAAAAACTACAACAACAAAAATTCGTGCCCCTACAGAGCCAGCATCACCATCATCGAGTTCAACAACAACATCCGGGTCTACTTCAACACGTACGCTGACTGTCACAACACCAACACTATGGCCAACAACAATAGCGTTGGCTTCAAGTACATCATCTTCAGCTATTACGACAACTGCATCACCTAGCACAAAAACTGCATTCGCCCCCACTTCTACACGGACTCCAAGTTCTGTCGTAACCACATCAACTCCGACAACAACCATTGCGACAGAAACACCATCAGCCACAGAAACTCTGACGTCAACCACAACAGGAACTGCAGAATACACAAATGGACCTTCTACAACCATATCGTTACCAACAACTACCACATCGGCAACAGCAATAACCACAACAACGTCCACTCATCCTGTCGTCTCATCGACAGGACACACTTTGGCTACTACAACAAGCACACGGCCTGACGCAACAGCCACAGCGACCCAACGAACAGTCAGAGCATCATTTACACCAACAACATCTGCCGCAACAACGGCCAGCACAGAAAAAACTGCAACAACAGCAATTCGCGCCACTACAAAGGCAGCATCATTATCATCGAATTCAACAACAACATCCGGGTCTACGTCAACAAGGACGCAGACTGTCAGTACACCAACACTAGGGCCAACAACAATAGCGTTGGAAACAAGTACGTTATCTTCAGTTATTACGACAACTGCATCACCTAGCACAAAAGCTGCATTCGCTCCCACTTCTACACGGACTCCAAGTTCTGTCGTAACCACATCAACTCCGACAACAACCATTGCGATAGCAACACCATCAGCCACAGAAGCTCTCACGTCAACCACAACAGGAACTGCAGAATACACAAATGGACCTTCTACAACCATATCGTTACCAACAACTACCACATCGGCAACAGCAATAACCACAACAACATCCACACAGCCTTACGTCTCATCGACAGGGCACACTTTGGCTACTACAACAAGCACACGGCCTGACGCAACAACCACAGCGACCCAACGAACAGTCACAGCATCATTTACACCAACAACATATGCGGAAACAACAGCCAGCGCAGAAAAAACTGCAACAACAAAAATTCGCGCCACTACAGAGGCAGCATCACCATCATCGAGTTCAACAACAACATCCGGGTCTACTTCAACAAGTACGCAGACTGTCACAACACCAACACTAGGGCCAACAACAATAGCGTTGGCAACAAGTACGTTATCTTCAGTTATTACGACAACTGCATCACCTAGCACAAAAACTGCATTCGCTCCCACTTCTACACTGACTCCAAGTTCTGTCGTAACCACATCAACTCCGACAACAACCATTGCGACAGCAACACCATCAGCCACAGAAGCTCTGACGTCAACCACAACAGGAACTGCAGAATACACAAATGGACCTTCTACAACCAAATCGTTACAAACAACTACTACATCGGCTATTGCAATAAGCACAACAGAATCCACCCTGTTATCGGTCTCATCGACCGTACACACGCCAACAACTACAACAACCCCACGTCCTGAAACAACAAACACAGCGACTCGACGAACAGTCACAACACCTGTCACAGAAAACACATCGGCTGCTACAGCAACCAGCTCAGAAAACTCTACAACCACAACAATTCTCACGACTTCAGCGTCCCTATCTCCATCCTCGACTTCACCAACAACTTCCCGGCCTAGTGCAACAAGCATCAAATCTTCTACAACAAATACCCTCGGTCCTACAACAATAGCATCGGCTCCAAATACAGCCACATCAGGCACTACGACAACTTTAACGCCGACAATAACAACAGCATTCCCTCCCTCATCAACTACAGCAGCAATTCCAGACTCCCCATTAGGACCCTCGACAACCATATTGTTACCATCAACTACAACATCAGCGAAAGGAATAAGCACATCGTCATCCACACTCTCATCTGTCTTATCAACAGGACACACACTTTCGTTTACAACAACGATATTGCCTCAAGAAACAACCATGAAGACCCTAACAACATCAACACCACCGTTCATAGCAACAGCAACCACTGCCGAATCAACCACCTCAGAAAACACGGCAACCACAACAGCTCTAGGATCTACAGAACCCGCATCTCCATCATCAATTTCAACAACAACCTCAGGGTATAGCGCAACAAGTACTGAGATAGATAAAACAAATACACTTGGGCCCACTACAATAACATCGCCTCCAAGTACACTCACATCAGGCAGTATGACAACGACATCGCCTCAATTAACAACTGCATTCGCTCCAACAACTTCATTGAATCCAGTAATTTCTGTCGCAACCATATCATCTCCGACAACAACCATTGCGGCAACAACAACATTAACCACTGATGCTCTACCATCGACCGCTGCAGGCACTAAAGAAACCACAAATATAACCTCAACAACCATATCGTTGCCAACAACTACCACGTCGGCGACACCAATAACCACAACAACACCCACACAGCCATCTGTCTCATCGACAGAATCAACTTTAGCTACTACAACAAGCACACGGCTGGAAGGAACAACTATTGCGACTCAAAGAACCGTAACAACACCTCTCACACCAACAACATCGGTTGCTACAACAACCACACAAGAAAACAATTCAACCACAACAATTACAGCCTCCACAGCGGCAGCATCATCATCATCGACCTCATTACCAACCTCAGGGTCTACTGCAACAAGTACGGAGACAGTCACAACACATGCACTCGGGACCACAACAATACACTCGGCTTCAAGCACAATATCTTCAATTATTACGACAACTGCATCGCCTCGCTTAACAACTGCATTCGCTAACACAACTACACTGACTCCAAGATCTCTTGTAACCACATCAACTCCGACAACAACCATTGAGACAGCAACAACATCAAACACAGAATATCTTCCAACAACCACAGTAGGCACTGCAGACTCCACAAATGAACCCTCATCAACCATATTGTCACCAACAACTACCACATCGGCAACAGCAATAACCACAACAACATCCACACAGCCTTATGTCTCATCGACAGGACACACTTTGGCTACTACAACAAGCACACGGCCTGACGCAACAACCACAGCGACCCAACGAACAGTCACAGCATCTTTTACACAAACAACATCTGCTGCAACAACAGCCAGCACAGAAAAAACTGCAACAACAAAAATTCGCGCCACTACAAAGGCAGCATCACCATCACTGAGTTCAACAACAACGTCCGGGTCTACTTCAACAAGTACGCAGACTGTCACAACACCAACACTAGGGCCAACAACAATAGCGTTGGCAACAAGTACATTAACTTCAGTTATTACGACAACTGCATCAACTAGCACAAAAACTGCATTCGCTCCCACTTCTACACGGACTCCAAGTTCTGTCGTAACCACATCAACTCCGACAACAACCACTGAGACAGAAACAGCATCAGCCACAGAAGCTCTCACGTCAACCACAACAGGAACTGCAGAATACACAAATGGACCTTCTACAACCATATCGTTACCAACAACTACCACATCGGCAACAGCAATAACCACAACAACATCCACACAGCCTTACGTCTCATCGACAGGACACACTTTGGCTACTACAACAAGCACACGGCCTGACGCAAAAACCACAGCGACCCAACGAACAGTCACAGCATCATTTACAATAACAACATATTCGGCAACAACAGCCAGCACAGAAAAAACTGCAACAACAACAATTCGAGCCACTACAGAGGCAGCATCACCATCATCGAGTTCATCAACAACATCCGGGTCTACTTCAACAAGTACGCAGACTGTCACAACACCAACACT
Organism: Sinohyriopsis cumingii; assembly: GCA_028554795.2. NCBI lineage: Eukaryota > Metazoa > Mollusca > Bivalvia > Unionida > Unionidae > Sinohyriopsis > Sinohyriopsis cumingii. The sequence goes on from CM068841.1 coordinate 62,243,289, forward strand.
AGGGCCAACAACAATAGCGTTGGCAACAAGTACGTTATCTTCAGTTATTACGACAACTGCATCACCTAGCACAAAAACTGCATTCCCTCCCACTTCTACACGGACTCCAAGTTCTGTCGTAACCACATCAACTCCGACAACAACCATTGCGACAGCAACACCATCAGCAACAGAAGATCTGACGTCAACCACAACAGGAACTGCAGCTAACACAAATGGACCTTCTACAACCAAATCGTTACAAACAACTACTACATCGGCTATTGCAATAAGCACAACAGAATCCACCCTGTTATCGGTCTCATCGACCGTACACACGCCAACAACTACAACAACCCCACGTCCTGAAACAACAAACACAGCGACTCGACGAACAGTCACAACACCTGTCACAGAAAACACATCGGCTGCTACAGCAACCAGCTCAGAAAACTCTACAACCACAACAATTCTCACGACTGCAGCGTCCCTATCTCCATCCTCGACTTCACCAACAACTTCCCGGCCTAGTGCAACAAGCATCAAATCTTCTACAACAAATACCCTCGGTCCTACAACAATAGCATCGGCTCCAAATACAGCCACATCAGGCACTACGACAACTCCAACGCCGCCAATAACAACAGCATTCCCTCCCTCATCAACTACAGCAGCAATTCCAGACTCCCCATTAGGACCCTCGACAACCATATTGTTACCATCAACTACAACATCAGCTAAAGGAATAAGCACATCGTCATCCACACTCTCATCTGTCTTATCAACAGGACACACGCTTTCGTTTACAACAACGATATTGCCTCAAGAAACAACCACGAAGACCCTAACAACATCCACACCACCGTTCATAGCAACAGCAACCACTGCCGAATCAACCACCTCAGAAAACACGGCAACCACAACAGCTCTAGGATCTACAGAACCCGCATCTCCATCATCAATTTCAGCAACAACCTCAGGGTATAGCGCAACAAGTACTGAGATAGATAAAACAAATACACTTGGGCCCACTACAATAACATCGCCTCCAAGTACACTCACATCAGGCAGTATGACAACGACATCGCCTCAATTAACAACTGCATTCGCTCCAACAACTTCATTGAATCCAGTAATTTCTGTCGCAACCATATCATCTCCGACAACAACCATTGCGGCAACAACAACATTAACCACAGATGCTCTACCATCGACCGCTGCAGGCACTAAAAAAACCACAAATATAACCTCAACAACCATATCGTTGCCAACAACTACCACGTCGGCGACACCAATAACCACAACAACACCCACACAGCCATCTGTCTCATCGACAGAATCAACTTTAGCTACTACAACAAGCACACGGCTGGAAGGAACAACTATTGCGACTCAAAGAACCGTAACAACACCTCTCACACCAACAACATCAGTTGCTACAACAACCACACAAGAAAACAATTCAACCACAACAATTACAGCCTCCACAGCGGCAGCATCAACCTCATCGACCTCATTACCAAACTCAGGGTCTACTGCAACAAGTACGGAGACAGTCACAACACATGCACTCGGGACCACAACAATACACTCGGCTTCAAGCACAATATCTTCAGTTATTATGACAACTGCATCGCCTCGCTTAACAACTGCATTCGCTAACACAACTACACTGACTCCAAGATCTCTTGTAACCACATCAACTCCGACAACAACCACTGAGACAGCAACAACATCAAACACAGAATATCTTCCAACAACCACAGTAGGCACTGCAGACTCCACAAAAGAACCCTCATCAACCATATTGTTACCAACAACTACCGCATCGGCAACAGCAATAACCACAACAACATCCACACAGCCTTATGTCTCATCGACAGGACACACTTTGGCTACTACAACAAGCACACGGCCTGACGCAACAACCACAGCGACCCAACGAACAGTCACAGCATCTTTTACACCAACAACATCTGCTGCAACAACAGCCAGCACAGAAAAGACTGCAACAACAAAAATTCGCGCCACTACAAAGGCAGCATCACCATCATCGAGTTCAACAACAACATCCGGGTCTACTTCAACAAGTACGCAGACTGTCACAACACCAACACTAGGGCCAACAACAATAGCGTTGGCTTCAAGTACATTAACTTCAGTTATTACGACAACTGCATCAACTAGCACAAAAACTGCATTCGCTCCCACTTCTACACGGACTCCAAGTTCTGTCGTAAAAACATCAACTCCGACAACAACCATTGCGACAGCAACACCATCAGCCACAGCAGCTCTGACCTCAACCACAACAGGAACTGCAGAATACACAAATGGACCTTCTACAACCATATCGTTACCAACAACTACCACATCGGCAACAGCAATAACCACAACAACATCCACTCAGCCTTTCGTCTCATCGACAGGACACACTTTGGCTACTACAACAAGCACACGGCCTGACGCAACAAAGACAGCGACCCAACGAACAGTCACAGCATCTTTTACACCAACAACATCTGCTGCAACAACAGCCAGCACAGAAAAAACTGCAACAACAACAATTCGCGCCACTACAGAGGCAGCATCACCATCATCGAATTCAACAACAACATCCGGGTCTACTTCAACAAGTACGCAGACTGTCACAACACCAACACTAGGGCCAACAACAATAGCGTTGGCAACAAGTACGTTATCTTCAGTTATTACGACAACTGCATCACCTAGCACAAAAACTGCATTCGCTCCCACTTCTACACGGACTCCAAGTTCTGTCGTAAAAACATCAACTCCGACAACAACCATTGCGACAGAAACACCATCAGCCACAGAAGCTCTCACGTCAACCACAACAGGAACTGCAGAATACACAAATGGACCTTCTACAACCATATCGTTACCAACAACTACCACATCGGCAACAGCAATAACCACAACAACATCCACACAGCCTTACGTCTCATCGACAGGACACACTTTGGCTACTACAACAAGCACACGGCCTGACGCAACAACCACAGCGACCCAACGAACAGTCACAGCATCATTTACACCAACAACATATGCGGCAACAACAGCCAGCACAGAAAAAACTGCAACAACAACAATTCGCGCCACTACAGAGGCAGCATCACCATCATCGAGTTCATCAACAACATCCGGGTCTACTTCAACAAGTACGCAGACTGTCACAACACCAACACTAGGGCCAACAACAATAGCGTTGGCAACAAGTACGTTATCTTCAGTTATTACAACTGCATCACCTAGCACAAAAACTGCATTCCCTCCCACTTCTACACGGACTCCAAGTTCTGTCGTAACCACATCAACTCCGACAACAACCATTGCGACAGCAACACCATCAGCAACAGAAGATCTGACGTCAACCACAACAGGAACTGCAGAATACACAAATGGACCTTCTACAACCAAATCGTTACAAACAACTACTACATCGGCTATTGCAATAAGCACAACAGAATCCACCCTGTTATCGGTCTCATCGACCGTACACACGCCAACAACTACAACAACCCCACGTCCTGAAACAACAAACACAGCGACTCGACGAACAGTCACAACACCTGTCACAGAAAACACATCGGCTGCTACAGCAACCAGCTCAGAAAACTCTACAACCACAACAATTCTCACGACTGCAGCGTCCCTATCTCCATCCTCGACTTCACCAACAACTTCCCGGCCTAGTGCAACAAGCATCAAATCTTCTACAACAAATACCCTCGGTCCTACAACAATAGCATCGGCTCCAAATACAGCCACATCAGGCACTACGACAACTCCAACGCCGCCAATAACAACAGCATTCCCTCCCTCATCAACTACAGCAGCAATTCCAGACTCCCCATTAGGACCCTCGACAACCATATTGTTACCATCAACTACAACATCAGCTAAAGGAATAAGCACATCGTCATCCTCACTCTCATCTGTCTTATCAACAGGACACACGCTTTCGTTTACAACAACGATATTGCCTCAAGAAACAACCACGAAGACCCTAACAACATCCACACCACCGTTCATAGCAACAGCAACCACTGCCGAATCAACCACCTCAGAAAACACGGCAACCACAACAGCTCTAGGATCTACAGAACCCGCATCTCCATCATCAATTTCAGCAACAACCTCAGGGTATAGCGCAACAAGTACTGAGATAGATAAAACAAATACACTTGGGCCCACTACAATAACATCGCCTCCAAGTACACTCACATCAGGCAGTATGACAACGACATCGCCTCAATTAACAACTGCATTCGCTCCAACAACTTCATTGAATCCAGTAATTTCTGTCGCAACCATATCATCTCCGACAACAACCATTGCGGCAACAACAACATTAACCACAGATGCTCTACCATCGACCGCTGCAGGCACTAAAGAAACCACAAATATAACCTCAACAACCATATCGTTGCCAACATCTACCACGTCGGCGACACCAATAACCACAACAACACCCACACAGCCATCTGTCTCATCGACAGAATCAACTTTAGCTACTACAACAAGCACACGGCTGGAAGGAACAACTATTGCGACTCAAAGAACCGTAACAACACCTCTCACACCAACAACATCAGTTGCTACAACAACCACACAAGAAAACAATTCAACCACAACAATTACAGCCTCCACAGCGGCAGCATCAACCTCATCGACCTCATTACCAAACTCAGGGTCTACTGCAACAAGTACGGAGACAGTCACAACACATGCACTCGGGACCACAACAATACACTCGGCTTCAAGCACAATATCTTCAGTTATCATGACAACTGCATCGCCTCGCTTAACAACTGCATTCGCTAACACAACTACACTGACTCCAAGATCTCTTGTAACCACATCAACTCCGACAACAACCACTGAGACAGCAACAACATCAAACACAGAATATCTTCCAACAACCACAGTAGGCACTGCAGACTCCACAAAAGAACCCTCATCAACCATATTGTTACCAACAACTACCGCATCGGCAACAGCAATAACCACAACAACATCCACACAGCCTTATGTCTCATCGACAGGACACACTTTGGCTACTACAACAAGCACACGGCCTGACGCAACAACCACAGCGACCCAACGAACAGTTACAGGATCTTTTACACCAACAACATCTGCTGCAACAACAGCCAGCACAGAAAAGACTGCAACAACAAAAATTCGAGCCACTACAGAGGCAGCATCACCATCATCGAGTTCAACAACAACATCCGGGTCTACTTCAACAAGTACGCAGACTGTCACAACACCAACACTAGGGCCAACAACAATAGCGTTGGCTTCAAGTACATTAACTTCAGTTATTACGACAACTGCATCAACTAGCACAAAAACTGCATTCGCTCCCACTTCTACACGGACTCCAAGTTCTGTCGTAAAAACATCAACTCCGACAACAACCATTGCGACAGCAACACCATCAGCCACAGCAGCTCTGACCTCAACCACAACAGGAACTGCAGAATACACAAATGGACCTTCTAAAACCATATCGTTACCAACAACTACCACATCGGCAACAGCAATAACCACAACAACATCCACTCAGCCTTTCGTCTCATCGACAGGACACACTTTGGCTACTACAACAAGCACACGGCCTGACGCAACAAAGACAGCGACCCAACGAACAGTCACAGCATCTTTTACACCAACAACATCTGCTGCAACAACAGCCAGCACAGAAAAAACTGCAACAACAACAATTCGCGCCACTACAGAGGCAGCATCACCATCATCGAATTCAACAACAACATCCGGGTCTACTTCAACAAGTACGCAGACTGTCACAACACCAACACTAGGGCCAACAACAATAGCGTTGGCAACAAGTACGTTATCTTCAGTTATTACGACAACTGCATCACCTAGCACAAAAGCTGCATTCGCTCCCACTTCTACACGGACTCCAAGTTCTGTCGTAACCACATCAACTCCGACAACAACCATTGCGACAGAAATACCATCAGCCACAGAAGCTCTCACGTCAACCACAACAGGAACTGCAGAATACACAAATGGACCTTCTACAACCATATCGTTACCAACAACTACCACATCGGCAACAGCAATAACCACAACAACATCCACACAGCCTTCCGTCTCATTGACAGGACACACTTTGGGTACTACAACAAGCACACGGCCTGACGCAACAACCACAGCGACCCAACGAACAGTCACAGGATCTTTTACACCAACAACATCTGCTGCAACAACAGCCAGCACAGAAAAGACTGCAACAACAAAAATTCGCGCCACTACAGAGGCAGCATCACCATCATCGAGTTCAACAACAACATCCGGGTCTACTTCAACAAGTACGCAGACTGTCACAACACCAACACTAGGGCCAACAACAATAGCGTTGGCTTCAGGTACATTAACTTCAGTTATTACGACAACTGCATCAACTAGCACAAAAACTGCATTCGCTCCCACTTCTACACGGACTCCAAGTTCTGTCGTAAAAACATCAACTCCGACAACAACCATTGCGACAGCAACACCATCAGCCACAGCAGCTCTGACCTCAACCACAACAGGAACTGCAGAATACACAAATGGACCTTCTAAAACCATATCGTTACCAACAACTACCACATCGGCAACAGCAATAACCACAACAACATCCACTCAGCCTTTCGTCTCATCGACAGGACACACTTTGGCTACTACAACAAGCACACGGCCTGACGCAACAAAGACAGCGACCCAACGAACAGTCACAGCATCTTTTACACCAACAACATCTGCTGCAACAACAGCCAGCACAGAAAAAACTGCAACAACAACAATTCGCGCCACTACAGAGGCAGCATCACCATCATCGAATTCAACAACAACATCCCGGTCTACTTCAACAAGTACGCAGACTGTCACAACACCAACACTAGGGCCAACAACAATAGCGTTGGCAACAAGTACGTTATCTTCAGTTATTACGACAACTGCATCACCTAGCACAAAAACTGCATTCCCTCCCACTTCTACACGGACTCCAAGTTCTGTCGTAACCACATCAACTCCGACAACAACCATTGCGACAGCAACACCATCAGCAACAGAAGATCTGACGTCAACCACAACAGGAACTGCAGAATACACAAATGGACCTTCTACAACCAAATCGTTACAAACAACTACTACATCGGCTATTGCAATAAGCACAACAGAATCCACCCTGTTATCGGTCTCATCGACCGTACACACGCCAACAACTACAACAACCCCACGTCCTGAAACAACAAACACAGCGACTCGACGAACAGTCACAACACCTGTCACAGAAAACACATCGGCTGCTACAGCAACCAGCTCAGAAAACTCTACAACCACAACAATTCTCACGACTGCAGCGTCCCTATCTCCATCCTCGACTTCACCAACAACTTCCCGGCCTAGTGCAACAAGCATCAAATCTTCTACAACAAATACCCTCGGTCCTACAACAATAGCATCAGCTCCAAATACAGCCACATCAGGCACTACGACAACTCCAACGCCGCCAATAACAACAGCATTCCCTCCCTCATCAACTACAGCAGCAATTCCAGACTCCCCATTAGGACCCTCGACAACCATATTGTTACCATCAACTACAACATCAGCTAAAGGAATAAGCACATCGTCATCCACACTCTCATCTGTCTTATCAACAGGACACACGCTTTCGTTTACAACAACGATATTGCCTCAAGAAACAACCACGAAGACCCTAACAACATCCACACCACCGTTCATAGCAACAGCAACAACTGCCGAATCAACCACCTCAGAAAACACGGCAACCACAACAGCTCTAGGATCTACAGAACCCGCATCTCCATCATCAATTTCAGCAACAACCTCAGGGTATAGCGCAACAAGTACTGAGATAGATAAAACAAATACACTTGGGCCCACTACAATAACATCGCCTCCAAGTACACTCACATCAGGCAGTGTGACAACGACATCGCCTCAATTAACAACTGCATTCGCTCCAACAACTTCATTGAATCCAGTAATTTCTGTCGCAGCCATATCATCTCCGACAACAACCATTGCGGCAACAACAACATTAACCACTGATGCTCTACCATCGACCGCTGCAGGCACTAAAGAAACCACAAATATAACCTCAACAACCATATCGTTGGAAACAACTACCACGTCGGTGACACCAATAACCACAACAACACCCACACAGCTATCTGTCTCATCGACAGAATCAACTTTAGCTACTACAACAAGCACACGGCTGGAAGGAACAACTATTGCGACTCAAAGAACCGTAACAACACCTCTCACACCAACAACATCAGTTGCTACAACAACCACACAAGAAAACAATTCAACCACAACAATTACAGCCTCCACAGCGGCAGCATCAACCTCATCGACCTCATTACCAACATCAGGGTCTACTGCAACAAGTACGGAGACAGTCACAACACATGCACTCGGGACCACAACAATACACTCGGCTTCAAGAACAATATCTTCAGTTATTATGACAACTGCATCGCCTCGCTTAACAACTGCATTCGCTAACACAACTACACTGACTCCAAGATCTCTTGTAACCACATCAACTCCGACAACAACCACTGAGACAGCAACAACATCAAACACAGAATATCTTCCAACAACCACAGTAGGCACTGCAGACTCCACAAAAGAACCCTCATCAACCATATTGTTACCAACAACTACCGCATCGGCAACAGCAATAACCACAACAACATCCACACAGCCTTATGTCTCATCGACAGGACACACTTTGGCTACTACAACAAGCACACGGCCTGACGCAACAACCACAGCGACCCAACGAACAGTCACAGGATCTTTTACACCAACAACATCTGCTGCAACAACAGCCAGCACAGAAAAAACTGCAACAACAACAATTCGCGCCACTACAGAGGCAGCATCACCATCATCGAATTCAACAACAACATCCGGGTCTACTTCAACAAGTACGCAGACTGTCACAACACCAACACTAGGGCCAACAACAATAGCGTTGGCAACAAGTACGTTATCTTCAGTTATTACGACAACTGCATCACCTAGCACAAAAGCTGCATTCGCTCCCACTTCTACACGGACTCCAAGTTCTGTCGTAACCACATCAACTCCGACAACAACCATTGCGACAGCAACACCATCAGCCACAGAAGCTCTCACGTCAACCACAACAGGAACTGCAGAATACACAAATGGACCTTCTACAACCATATCGTTACCAACAACTACCACATCGGCAACAGCAATAACCACAACAACATCCACACAGCCTTACGTCTCATCGACAGGACACACTTTGGCTACTACAACAAGCACACGGCCTGAGGCAACAACCACAGCGACCCAACGAACAGTTCCAGCATCTTTTACACCAACAACATCTGCTGCAACAACAGCCAGCACAGAAAAAACTGCAACAACAAAAATTCGCGCCACTACAAAGGCAGCATCACCATCTCCGAGTTCAACAACAACGTCCGGGTCTACTTCAACAAGTACGCAGACTGTCACAACACCAACACTAGGGCCAACAAGAATAGCGCTGGTTTCAAGTACATTAACTTCAGTTATTACGACAACTGCATCACCTAGCACAAAAACTGCATTCGCTCCCACTTCTACACGGACTCCAAGTTCTGTCGTAACCACATCACCTCCGACAACAACCATTGCGACAGCAACACCATCAGCCACAGAAGCTCTCACGTCAACCACAACAGGAACTGCAGAATACACAAATGGACCTTCTACAACCATATCGTTACCAACAACTACCACATCGGCAACAGCAATAACCACAACAACATCCACACAGCCTTACGTCTCATCGACAGGACACACTTTGGCTACTACAACAAGCACACGGCCTGACGCAACAACCACAGCGACCCAACGAACAGTCACAGCATCATTTACACCAACAACATATGCGGCAACAACAGCCAGCACAGAAGAAACTGCAACAACAACAATTCGCGCCACTACAGATGCAGCATCACCATCATCGAGTTCATCAACAACATCCGGATCTACTTCAACAAGTGCGCAGACTGTCACAACACCAACACTAGGGCCAACAACAATAGCGTTGGCAACAAGTACGTTATCTTCAGTTATTACGACAACTGCATCACCTAGCACAAAAACTGCATTCCCTCCCACTTCTACACGGACTCCAAGTTCTGTCGTAACCACATCAACTCCGACAACAACCATTGCGACAGCAACACCATCAGCAACAGAAGATCTGACGTCAACCACAACAGGAACTGCAGCTAACACAAATGGACCTTCTACAACCAAATCGTTACAAACAACTACTACATCGGCTATTGCAATAAGCACAACAGAATCCACCCTGTTATCGGTCTCATCGACCGTACACACGCCAACAACTACAACAACCCCACGTCCTGAAACAACAAACACAGCGACTCGACGAACAGTCACAACACCTGTCACAGAAAACACATCGGCTGCTACAGCAACCAGCTCAGAAAACTCTACAACCACAACAATTCTCACGACTGCAGCGTCCCTATCTCCATCCTCGACTTCACCAACAACTTCCCGGCCTAGTGCAACAAGCATCAAATCTTCTACAACAAATACCCTCGGTCCTACAACAATAGCATCGGCTCCAAATACAGCCACATCAGGCACTACGACAACTCCACCGCCGCCAATGACAACAGCATTCCCTCCCTCATCAACTACAGCAGCAATTCCAGACTCCCCATTAGGACCCTCGACAACCATATTGTTACCATCAACTACAACATCAGCTAAAGGAATAAGCACATCGTCATCCACACTTTCATCTGTCCTATCAACAGGACACACGCTTTCGTTTACAGCAACGATGTTGCCTCAAGAAACAACCACGAAGACCCTAACAACATCCACACCACCGTTCATAGCAACAGCAACCACTGCCGAATCAACCACCTCAGAAAACACGGCAACCACAACAGCTCTAGGATCTACAGAACCCGCATCTCCATCATCAATTTCAACAACAACCTCAGGGTATAGCGCAACAAGTACTGAGATAGATAAAACAAATACACTTGGGCCCACTACAATAACATCGCCTCCAAGTACACTCACATCAGGCAGTGTGACAACGACATCGCCTCAATTAACAACTGCATTCGCTCCAACAACTTCATTGAATCCAGTAATTTCTGTTGCAACCATATCATCTCCGACAACAACCATTGCGGCAACAACAACATTAACCACAGATGCTCTACCATCGACCGCTGCAGGCACTAAAGAAACCACAAATATAACCTCAACAACCATATCGTTGCCAACAACTACCACGTCGGCGACACCAATAACCACAACAACACCCACACAGCCATCTGTCTCATCGACAGAATCAACTTTAGCTACTACAACAAGCACACGGCTGGAAGGAACAACTATTGCGACTCAAAGAATCGTAACAACACCTCTCACACCAACAACATCGGTTGCTACAACAACCACACAAGAAAACAATTCAACCACAACAATTACAGCCTCCACAGCGGCAGCATCAACCTCATCGACCTCATTACCAAACTCAGGGTCTACTGCAACAAGTACGGAGACAGTCACAACACATGCACTCGGGACCACAACAATACACTCGGCTTCAAGCACAATATCTTCAGTTATTATGACAACTGCATCGCCTCGCTTAACAACTGCATTCGCAATCACAACTACACTGACTCCAAGATCTCTTGTAACCACATCAACTCCGACAACAACCACTGAGACAGCAACAACATCAAACACAGAATATCTTCCAACAACCACAGTAGGCACTGCAGACTCCACAAATGAAGCCTCATCAACCATATTGTTACCAACAACTACCACATCGGCAACAGCAATAACCACAACAACATCCACACAGCCTTATGTCTCATCGACAGGACACACTTTGGCTACTACAACAAGCACACGGCCTGACGCAACAACCACAGCGACCCAACGAACAGTCACAGCATCTTTTACACCAACAACATCTGCTGCAACAAGAGCCAGCACATAAAAACCTGCAACAACAAAAATTCGCGCCACTACAGAGGCAGCATCAACATCATCGAGTTCAACAACAACATCCGGGTCTACTTCAACAAGTACGCAGACTGTCACAACACCAACACTAGGGCCAACAACAATAGCGTTGGCTTCAAGTACATTATCTTCAGTTATTACGACAACTGCATCAACTAGCACAAAAACTGCATTCGCTCCCACTTCTACACGGACTCCAAGTTCTGTCGTAACCACATCAACTCCGACAACAACCATTGCGACAGCAACACCATCAGCCACAGAAGCTCTGACCTCAACCACAACAGGAACTGCAGCATACACAAATGGACCTTCTACAACCATATCGTTACCATCAACTACCACATCGGCAACCCCAATAACGACAACAACATCCACTCAGCCTTTCGTCTCATCGACAGGACACACTTTGGCTACTACAACAAGCACACGGCCTGACGCAATAAAGACAGCGACCCAACGAACAGTCACAGCATCTTTTACACCAACAACATCTGCTGCAACAACAGCCAGCACAGAAAAAACTGCAACAACAACAATTCGCGCCACTACAGAGGCAGCATCACCATCATCGAATTCAACAACAACATCCGGGTCTACTTCAACAAGTACGCAGACTGTCACAACACCAACACTAGGGCCAACAACAATAGCGTTGGCAACAAGTACGTTATCTTCAGTTATTACGACAACTGCATCACCTAGCACAAAAGCTGCATGCGCTCCCAATTCTACACGGACTCCAAGTTCTGTCGTAACCACATCAACTCCGACAACAACCATTGCGATAGCAACACCATCAGCCACAGAAGCTCTCACGTCAATCACAACAGGAACTGCAGAATACACAAATGGACCTTCTACAATCAAATCGTTACAACCAACTCCTACATCGGCTATTGCAATAAGCACAACAGAATCCACCCTGTTATCGGTCTCATCGACCGTACACACAGCCTTGCATCTCATCGACAGAAACCACCTTGACTTCTACAACACGCACACGGCTTGAAGGAACAACCATAGCGGCTCAAAGAACCTAACAACACCTCTCACACCAACAACATCTGTTGCTACAACAACCACCTCGAAAACTTTGCAACCACAAGGATTCTAGCCTCTACAGAGCCAGCATCAACATCATCGTCCTCATCAACAACCTCCTGCTCTACTGCAACAAGTACGGAGACAGTCAGAAGAAATACGCTCGGGAGCAGAACAATACACTCGGCCACAAATACAATAACTTCAGTTATTATGACACCTGCATGGCCTCGCTTAAGAACCACATTCGTTTACAAAACTACACTGACTCCAAGATCTCTTGTAACCACATCAACTCCGACAACATCCACTGCGACAGCAACAACATCAAACACAGAAAATCTTCCAACAGCCACAGGAGGCGCTACAGAATATATTAATTTATCCTCATCAACATTATAATTACCAACATCTAGTACATCGGCAACAGCAATTACCTCAGCCACATCTATACAGCCTTTAGAGTCATCGACATAACACACTTCGGCTATTACAACAAGCAAACGGCCTGACCCAACAACCACAGGGACCCAAAGAACAGTCACAACATCTGGCACACCAACAACATCGGCTGCCTCAAGAGCCAGCATAGTAAACCTGCAACAACAAAAATTCGCGCCTCTACAGAGGCAGCATCACCATCATCGATTTCAACAACAACCTCCCGGTCTACTTTAAAAAACTACACAGACTTTAACAGTACCAACACTAGGACCCCGACAGTATCGTTATCTTCAAGTACAATATCTTCAGTTATTATGACAACTGAATCGACTAACACAATCACTGCATTCGCTGCCACATCTACACGGACTCCAAGTTCTGTCGTAATCACATCAACTCCGACAACATCCATTGCGACAGAAACACCATCAGCCACAGAAGCTCTCACGACAACCACAGCAGGAACTGCAGAAGACACATCTGGATCTTCTACAACCAAATCATTACCAACAACTACTACATCAGCTACTGCAATAACCACAACAAAATCCAAACTGTTATCAGTCTCATCGGCAGTATACACGCAAGGAACTACAACAAACCCACGTCCTGGAACAACTAACATAGCGACTCGACAAACCGTCACAACACCTGTCACAGAAAACACATCGGCTGCTACAGCAACCAGCTCAGAAAACTCTGCAGCCACAACCAATATCGCGACTGCAGCTTCCCTATCTTCATCCTCGAATTCACCAACTACTTCCCGGCCTAGTGCAACAGATTCTCCAACGCCTCCAATAACAACAGCATTCCCTTCCTCAATTACACTCACTGCAAGCACATCTAGATCAGGGAATATGACACCTGCATCGGCTAGAATTACAGATGCATTCTCTGCCACAACAACAATGCTGACTCCATCAGTAAATATGCAAAACAGATCCGCTTAGACAACAGCGATTGTGGAAGCTATGAAAACAAGAGCATCTCCAACATCAACCTCAAAAGCTGAATCGTAACAACACCTCTCACAACAACAACAGCAGTATCCACAACAGTCACCTCAGAAAAAAAACTACACTGACTTTAAGTTCTATCTTAACCACGTCAACACTGACAACAATCATTTCGACAACAATAACATCTGCCACCGAGGTTTTCACAACAACAGAGCAAGTACTGCAAAATCCACAAATGGACATTCAACAACCATATCGTTATCAACAACTACCACATCGGCTACTGCAATAACCACAACAGAATCCACAGAACCTTTCGTCTCATCAACATAACACACTTTGGCTACTACAACAAGCACACGGCCTGACACAGCAACCACAGCGACGCAAAGAACTGTCACAATACCTGTCACAGAAAACACATCGGCTGCTACACCAATCGCCTCAGAAAACACTGCAACCAAAATAAGTGTCACGACTGCAGCGTCCCTATCTCCATTTTCGATTTCTACAACAACCTCTGGGAATAATGCAACAAGACCTGAGACTGCTGTTTAAAACAACCACAATACCTCAAGAAATGACCACTCCAACTAGACCAACATTTACAACACCAATCATAGCAAAAGCATCCGCTGCCGCAACAGCCACCTCAGTAAACTCGGCACCCACAACAACTCTAGGATGTACTCTATTCATATCATCAGCAGCAGCAGTTTAAACAGCAACCTCCTATCCTAAAGAAATACACTCAGGCCAACAACAACACTATCGTCTCCAAGTACGATCAAATGAGGGACTATGCTAACGTTATCTCCTCCTTCAACGACTGCATTCGTTCTAACAGCTTCATTGATTCAGCAATGTATGTGGTAACCGTATCAGAACCGACAACAACCATTGCAGCGGCAACAAAGACTCAACGAACAATCACAACACCTGTCATGGCAAACACATCTGCTGACACACCAACCAGCTCAGAAAACACTGCAACCACAACAATTATCAAACCTGCAGCGTTCCATCTTCGATTTCACCAACAATCATCCGGCCTAGTGCAACTTGCCCTAGTACTTCTAAAACAAACACACCCAGGAGTACAACAATATCATCGGCTTCAAATACAACCGCATCAGGCGTTATGAAATCTGCAACGCCTCCAATAACAACTTCTCCCACAAGAACTACACTCACTGCATGTTCAACCAGATCATGGAGTATGACAACTTTATCGACTCCAATGACAAATGCATTCTATGCCATAAAACAAAACTGAGTGCAGCAATAATTATGCCAAACGCATCGGATCCAACAACACCCATTGTTGTAGCAGCATCAACAACAAGACCAGCACCTACATCAGCCACTAAGGCTGCTACATAAACACATCAACGATTGCCGAATCCACAATAGGACCCGCAACAACCAATTACATTATCTTTAGATATAATGACAACTGCATTGCCTCGCAAATCAACTCATTTTGCTCCAACAACTTCACTGACTCCAAGTTATATGGTAACCACATCAACTCCGACAACAGCCATTGCGACAGCAACAACAGCAACAACATCAACCAAAACAGCTCTTTCAACAACCAAAGATGATCCGCAGAAATCTTTAATGGACCCGCAACAACCAGTTCGTTACCAACAATTTAAACATCGGCGACAGCAATAACCACAACATCATCAACATAGCCATCTATCTCATCGACATAGCACACCTTGGCTAGAACAACAACCACGCGGCCTGAAGCAACAACCAAAATGACTTAAAGATGAAAGACAACACTTTCACAAGAACCACGTCGGCTGCTAGAAGAACCACCTTAGGAAAAACTGGAACCACAATAACTCTGTCGTCTACAGAGCCAATATCACCATCAAAGATTCCATCAACAACCTCCTGATCTATTTCAACAAGCACTGAGATTCTTACAACAACTACACTCGGGATCACAACGATACAAACGGCTCCAAGAATAACCACATTAGCGACTACGTCCACAGCAACGAAGCCAATAACAGCTACATTCGCTCCCACAGCATCTACACTCACTGCAGGTACAACTATATCAAGGAGTATGACAACTGCATTGACCCCAAAGACCAATGCATTATCTGCCTTAACAACATCACTGACTCCATCAGTAACAGCGGCAAACACATCGGCTCCCTCAAAAACCATTCGGTATCAACAACCTCGACAACAGGGCTTTCAACATCATCAATAAAGGCTGTTAAATCAAGAAAACAGCGAAACAGAGTAGTACACTCAACAATCAGATAGTTACGCATATTGGCCACATCAGCTTCTGTAATAAGCACATCGGAATATACACTATAATTTATCTTACCGACATGATATACGCTTCATTTTACAACAACCACACTGCCTCAAGCAACAACCACGGCGACCCAACCAACATTCACAACATCGCTTGTAGCATCCGCGTCGCCTTCCACAAACACCACCTCAGAAAACACAGCCACCACACCAACTCAACAGAATCCACATATCCATCATCGATTTAAACAGCATCTTGCGGATCTAGTGTACCATGCACTGAGACTGCTACAACAATTACACTCGGTCACACAACATTTGTATCGATTCCAAGTACAATCACATCCGTGACAGTTACAACTGCATCGCCTCCAATAACAACTTCGTTGGCTAGCAGAACATCTACAATGACTCCAGCATTTTCTGTCGCAGACACATCACCTCCCACACGAACGATTCCTGTAGCAACAACATCAACCACAGAGGCTCTTACGACAATCATAACAGGGAGAACAGAGTCCACAAGCACGAAGCACGCCTTCACCAAATATCTTTACCAACAACTACCAAATCTGCTTCTGAAATAACCACAATAACATCCGCGCTTCGATCGTTCTTATCGACAGGAGACACGCTTATTACTATAGAAACCAAACTGCCACAAACAAAAACCATATTATGTCCCAAATCTTAAATGATTGCATATCAAAATATTGCATATACATATGCGTATGAATTTATTTCTCAAAAGAATCATAATTACCTCTAACGAGTCCTTCCCTAATTTTCATCTCACATGAAGAGTAAATTACTCATTGTAGTCAGGATTGTTACAACGTTTAGCACTCGATAAAACATAAATGAAGTCATACAAATAATTTAAAATAAACAAGCCTTAATATCCTTTTCGCATTAAGACAAAACTTAGCTGATGATATAAATAGTGTGATAACGATGTATGCTCAGCAATAAAGTTATAAATATAAATGATATAAAGACAGTTCAGGCTTGCCTCATTTAAGAAGATTGTTGTTTAACTTCAATGTAGCAAAATTTTACGGTCATAGAGACGTTACATGTGAAATCTTTGATAATATAAAGTCACTGTACATAAAAGGTAATAGTCATAAACTGTGATATTTAAAACATACGTGCGTGTACTGGTTTATATATATATATATATATATATATATATATATATATATATATATATATATATATATATATATATATATATATATATATATATATATATATGTATGTTGGTGTCATGTATATGTGTAAATGTGCTTATATGTTTAAAAGTGAACGTGTATGTTTGCGTGAATGAGTATGTCGATATATTTCTAGTCATATTTTGTACAAGATGTTAATTTCGCATTATATGGATATTACTGTTTTTCTTTAACTTGTCTGCATTATCGATGTCTCCTTCCTTAATGTATTTACTTTCATTTTGTTAACAAATATAATCATCTATAAATATGTTTATTATTGTCCTAGGAATGAGATGTGGTAAAAAAATACGTATGTACCACAATCATGTATTGTCTGTATTCATGTAAAAAAAAATTATAATAAATTTTTTTAAGAATGAATAGTTATTGCAGTTAGCTCTCATATAGGGTAATCCTTTGCATGTCGATATGACCTGTTCAACATGAACTGATTAAAACGTATAAACCGTCTAGTATACAACAATGCTGTCATTACACTTATATTAAACAGGGGAGGCAACTGTTGTGTTCATACAACAGATACATTTCATAGTATGCTGCCCTTAAACATAAAGATTTATTTCTTATTTCACGGTCAGCAATATTACCATCTTACATCTCATTCTATTGGACGGTTTTCAAACCATTCTCCGCGCACATGCACTAAAACACTGATATAACATATTGCGTGAAGTGGAAAGGGTATGTATCACAGTTGCTAAAAAAATTCATGTTTTGACAATTGAAAAGCTATATCTTATTCTAACGCATTGTTTTTCAAATCCATGTGTACATTTCATCACCTTAAGGAAATGTTGAATGAGACCTCAAAATAATATTTGTATAACAATAGAGTAAATATACTATGAATTAGCAAACACGTTTTGTCGTCTGGGGATGGATAGATTGATACAGACTTTATCTATCTATCTATCTATCTCTGTCTCTCTTTCTCTCTCTCTCTAATATATATATATATATATATATATATATATATATATATATATATATATATATATATATATATATATATATATATATATATATATATATATATATATATATATATATGTATATATGTATGTATATATATATATATATATATATATATATATATATATATATATATATATATATATATATATATATATATGTATATATGTATATATATGTATGTATGTATATATGTATATGTATATATATATATATATATATATATATATATATATATATATATATATATATATATATATATATATATATATATATATATATATATATATAAATAAATAAATATATATATATATAACTATCTATCTATCTAAAGATATATATATATATAGATATATATATATAGATATATAAATATATATAGATATATATGTGTCTATATCTCTATCTATATGTCTATCTACCTATCTATATATATATATATATATATATATATATATATATATATATATATATATATATATATATATATATATATATATCGATCTATAAATCTATCTATGTACATAACTAACTATATATACATATATCTATCTATGTATATAACTGTCTATATATATATATCTGTCTATATATATATATATATATGTGTGTGTGTGTGTGTGTGTGTGTGTGTGTGTTCTATCAGCCACGATTCTTTTAATGTCCATAACAAGAAGAGATTAAGTAGACTTTGGATTAGTAAAAATAACTAAGCCTGTCAACGAAATAGGCATTTTTTTACAATGTAAATGTTGTGGAAATGAAGTCCAAGGATTCCTTGTATATGCGGTAAACAATAAAAGTTTGATCTTACACAAAATAATAAAACAAATCATCTCACCAAGTAGTCTATATTTGCACTAAATGCAGTTAGTTCTCTTTGGTTGATCAGATCTGTGACTGTCCATTTTTATTGATATTCCCTAACGGAATTGTGAGCCTATATTTTTCATACCAATGATATGAATTCAATGGATTGTCAAATTCACTAATGCATATCAATGAATAAAACTCGCAGTGAAATACAGAAACGAGTTGACGATGCCACCTCATTTTATATAATCAGAATGTAATGATGTTACCACATCGGCCATCCAAAGAAAACGGAAATATATTATGCTACTTCACTTATCAAAGAAAATTAAGTTTATTATTATACATCGTTCCCATGAATAACATGGAATGTACCTAGAACACGAATACTCACATAAGATTATAAGATAAAATCCTTCGTATCGTTTGCAATATATTGCATAAAGAATTCCAGCCAACTGTTTAATTCAGCTGAAACTGTCATTGTAACCTGACACATAACATATTAAAATTGGTTGCAATGTTCAATGGGAAATTATCTGTCCGAAAGGAAATTTATGATCACTTCCGAATCAGTTTACGTCACAAACGTTTAGATCTATCAAACAGATTACTTCTACAGCCGATCATTTGCTAGCATGAGAAAGGATTTTTTTTCCTGACATGGAAACCAAAGCAATGTAAATGCACTTAAAACAGCTCTGTATACTTTATTTGGTGGCGGAAACCGCATACAAAAACTACTATATTAGTTATATCCACCAAATGAGTAAAACATTAAATATGTATCAGAACTAAATAATACATTATGAGAAAAGCAACAGTGTCCATGTTCTATTTACATGGAAAACAAAATACAATGTTAGCTTCCTGTGTAATTTCAGCTTTGGACTAAAAGCATTTCAGACGCAAGAGTAGATTTGGTCGAACATCGCAAAAGCATGCAGCATATATTAACAGACTTTATTTCAACAATGATATTTATCCTCCATTTAAAATGACATGTAAAGCAGGGATGAAAGAATGAGTAGTATCTTGACTTTTCTTTGAAGCACGAAAAGCATATCACGATTGAATATATGTGGCAGTAGTCAGTTAATAAATAGTTATGGGTCATGCTTTTCCTACTTTTAGGCTATCTTCTGTTCACCCTCTTTGAAACCGTTAATGACGTTTTCAATTTGTCCACTATCACGAAACCATCTAGCTTTTCTATTCTTGATTAAAAACAAACTGTGTCAACCCATTCCGATCATGCAATATATTTACCAAAATGCAAAGATCACTGGCCTCATAGTTATAAGTTACTGCATTTGTATGGGGAAATATGAACGAGTTTTGGGATGGAATACTGCGCGACCTTGGGAGTAAAGTATATCCTTCCGACAAAACGAGTTCATATTTTCCCATACAAATGCAGTAACCTTTTTATTATATGCTCCTTTTTTTATTCCACCTAAGGTTTAATTATATAAACAAAATACACTACAAGAAACAATGTAAATGAATGAATGCCGTATTCCAAACTAAATACCCAAGCGTAGATTTGTCATTACACAATAACATCATTAATAATGTGCACATAACTCCGCCCATATAAATTTGAACTTTGTCGCGCGCTCGACATAACTTTCGAAAGAAAATGGTGTGTCTAGTTAAAATTGAAATTTGCAGTCATATTGTGAATGAATGCGCATTGCTACAACTTTTCCATTTGATCTGGAATGAATATATTTTGGCATTTTGTTTCGATTCGACGAAAGTTTGTGATTTTGGACTGGATTCATCTGTACAAATTATACATGAAATACATCGGATTGAAGCGGCGCGGGAGAAGCATGTTTACATCTGCAAATGTGTTTCTGTTTCTGTCATTGAATGTTTGAAATCATAATGTGGGAAAAATATGAAGTCTTTCAATTGCAATTATCAAAAAGACGCATAGGAATTTAATGCTTATTTCTTTTGAGTGCAGTAAGGATGATGCAATTGCACTTATCATCGAAATTACAGCACACTTTCGAAATGTGTAATCCAGATTGAAAACCTATGACATTGCTCATGTAATTCGGATTTGCAGAATTAAGAAAATACATTTTGAGGAAATTCAGGATGTAAAACTGTAAGTATATTTTATTTTGCCATTCTTATCACCAGCTAAAGAAGAGAGTATATGACTTGTCACTTGTATGTTATTTGTAAGGACCTTATCTTGCGTATCTTATATAATGTAGCTAGCCTAAATCCGTAACATTGTATCAACGCGGATTGTGTCAAAACAGCTGGTATGTGGCAGTCCACGAAACATCTGTTTTAGTTCATTCAGAAACAAAGTTAAACAACCACAACGTAAAGAGCCTCTTACGCGAATGTACATGATCTGTGTACAAATCAAACGTGCTGGCGTCTGCGTCCATTGTTTATTTACAATATAAAGTTGTTCCTTTATGCACGTGAATACTATATGTGTATTGTCGCGTGAGTTCAGTATCGGATAATACTGAACGATTCTGACAATGTAAAGTTAACGGGGGGAAAATTGAGCATATAATAAATTGTTTTATCTCTATTAATCTACTATAACCATTGATCAAGAGCTTTTACTGCAATTTTTCAACTTGTCCAATAATCAATAGCAGGACGACTTTCATTATAATTAGCTCTACGGCAACTGATTTTTATGTTTCATAGGTTATGTTTGTAATTTTCTTCTACGTGGTTCAGAGCCATTAGCCGAATGTTTTGCATATGCTAACTTTATTACAAAAATGAAGAATTATTTTAATTTAACTGGGAAATAATTGTTGTGAAAAAAATATATATGTCGGTGTTTGTCCCGAGACAAAGAAATCTCTGTCATGGATCTTCATATCTGTCTCGGCAGAGATACGTAGGGAAATAAATAAGGCAACCTCATGTTTAAATCAAAGTTTCTGTGCTAACACGCAAACAATCGTTTCAGAAATTATTTAGTAGTTTGCTTTACAGGCAGAGAAAATTGAATAACTGTTTGACAGTGACTATCAATCTTCCCAGGATTGTCTTCGTCCTCATCGTGGTATCTAACATAGTACTTCGCTTGTGGGATGAGAAAGGCTCATCTCTGGTTCTCAAACACTTGCGTGAAACATGCTCTCAGGAGTTATTTGATGATAAATGTCATCTTATGATGTAAAAAGCGAAATGCCCGATCAGTAACAAAAACTTCAAACTCCCCATAATGACAAAATCGACGGTAACTTACCGCATGAGTTCATTTAAATATTTTTGCGTTACAGAAAATAAAGACAGTATATTTCAAAGTGTATCTTTAATGACAATCAACAAAATTTAATGACGTGTCAGTTATGAGCACTCTCCTCGTTGGTTACAACCTGATTAGTACAGTATATTACGACCACCTACTTTTCGGAAGTGTCTAAGTGACAATTCCAACTAGTAGCATATGAGGACCCACCCCTTTCACTTCGGTTCCCCAATTTTTTTCCTGGTGGTAGTTATGAGTACTCTCGTCGTCGGTTACAAACCGATGCGTACAGAACATTACGATTTCTCACTTGGAGCTACTTACATTACGAGGAGCCGCCAACTCCAGCCCACCACAAACAAGAACGCCAACGATCATCAAGAGATATATTACGGACGCGGTCACACACTCTCCGTGCGTAAAGAAACATAGGGCCATTAAAAACATCATTATATAAAAATGGAGGTTCTGGCTCAGCTTTCCCTACGGAGTGTTTTTTGGCTCGATTTATCGTAGAAAAAAAACTCTTTGGGAAGAAAATGGGGTTCTGGCTCACCTGTCTCTAAAGGGTGATTTTTGCTAATGGACTGAATCCCATAGAAATATACTAGTTGGGTTCTGTCTCAGATAACAACGTGGGTTTCTGGCTCAGTTTGGTTTTATTATGTCGTTGTGTCCATGAGCGAGTGTATGATTACCATCAGTAGAGTATCGATTATCATTGAAGAGGCATTATCCTCCTATGTTAACGAGTGTGGTGGAGATTTTATGTCATTGTGAGCGGACGGTTCTCATGGAGTAGTACTGGATATTTCGAAGTAGTGATTGTGTAAATGCTTGTAGGAGGCTACTTGTGCAGTGACAGGTTTTTTGACTTACTTGGCTTTTGTCATGAGGATTCCATCGTCGCGAGTGATGCAGTACATTTTATATCGCAGTCCTATGACTTTCGTGATGGGTATTCCAAAAGTTTCATATTTGAACTTTCCAAGCACGTTTTTATTATCATTGCAGTGGATGGAATCGGCTGCTGGAATCAAAATGTGGGGTTAATATGAAGTGTTTCAATTGCAATTATCAAAACGACGCTATTGAATTTAATGATTATTTCGTTTACAGTGCAGTAAGAAGGGTGTAATTGCGCTTGGAATATAGTCGAAATTACGGTACAATTTCGAAATGTGTAATCAAGCTTGAGAATTCATGACATAGCTCAAGTAATTCGGATTTGCAAGTACATTTTGAGGAAATTCAGACTGTAAAACATAGTATATTTTTGACATTTTTGTTACCAGATAAAGGAGACAGTTTATGCCTTTATAACTTGCATGTTATTTGCAGTTACCAAGCAAATTTATGAAATCTGGCGTCTATCGCCAAAATCCGAAACATTGTATCAAAAACGTTAACGCGTAATGTAGCAAAGCAGCTGGTATGTGGCAATCCACGAAACATCTGATTTAGTTCATTCACAAACAAATTTAATAAGCCAAAACGTAAAGCGTCAGATACACGAGAGAACATGATTTGTTTACAAAGCAGTTCCTAATACACTATTGGGCACAAGTGTCGAGTGCGTGGGTGCAATATGAATGTGTGCAATATCGTAACATAATGAACGATTCTGATAATGTAAAGTTAACGGAGGAAAATGAGCATATAATGATGTTTAATATTCCAAAAGAGACTATTCCCAAGTGTAAGTGTTACTGAAAGAGATCGAACACCTTGGCTGGAAGATGCCTATGAAGATGCCACTCAAGTACCAAAAGTATATTTGCTCATTAACTTCAAATCACCTACTACATATTATTACATATTTCGTATCAATCGTTTTCATTATGTACATGGCATCTCTTGCAACTTCTACATAACCGCCGTTTACGATGATACCTGCCAAACTCGATTTAACACCAGTGTTTCCTAATATGATGAAAGGAAGGACACCCATTTGTAAAGGAACGTCTGCTTTTTCGGCAACGACTTTGTCGACTGCATCATCAGTGATTTAAGTTCAAAGTTGCCCTTGTTAAATACAAATCTACAAGTACAAACAGGTGCGTTGGATAACGTTAACTGATTTCACGATTTAGTCAGTTGAAAATACCTCCTCCTCGCTTGTCCATAAGGAAGTTATGAAGTCCATGCAACGTGCTGCCAATCAGTGGTGGGCAATGCTAGTATAAAGTGTGTCTGTGAGATTCACTTCAGTCGTTTGACACCTGAGGCAAATATTATCAACAAAGAAGTGCACATCACCACAACGGTCCTCGTGGTTCCAACTCACAACCATCCTCCACAAGACTGAATGGAGAGGATTTGTACCCATAATGATATGACCGTTGCTAATAGTGTCTGCATCTTTTTTACGATCGATTATTGCACCAAGTGTAGGAAGAGGCATTCGAAAAGGACGAACTTAGAAGATAACAAATCATACTTTATTGAACAGACACCACGGTTGTTCCTTTGAGTCCTACTGAAGGACCACAACTCATCTTAGTTCCATAGAAACGATGCATGCCACTTTATGGCTGGTTCGAATAAAGGACGCATTATTTGCCTATAACAGTAATCTCAGCGAGATGTCATAGTCACAAATAGAATTACAATAGCTGATGGATCTAACATTTTTGACATATTTTCAGATTAATCGCAACTGTATCGCATTGTACCTGGAGATCCTAAACTTGTTCATCGGAAAGATTCAGAGGAAGCAGAATATAATACTTTAAGACATTTCCATAGGATTATAAAAGGCGAACCTAACGCCACCAACAAAAACAAAGCCACATGAATCGAAGAAGTAAACACACGAAAAATGTTTCATACTCGATCAGCTCCATTACTAAGAAAGAATGTATTTTTTATTTTGGGGACCAACCCACTACGTTCTCACATTGAAGAAGACATGAAAGCTTGGTTGCCTTTTCAACATAAATAATAAACGAAGAGGAAACATAATTGAAATAATACATCAAGAACAACCGAACTACCTACAACAGGTACCACTATCAGCATTTGAACCCGTCTCTGTGGATTTCGTACATACAATCCTGATGAAGTGTGCACAAAAATCATGTGAACTTGAACCAATTCCAACATCAATGCTGCTTAAGTGCATAGATCCAGTATTGCCTTCACTAACTGATGTTATTAATACCTCTCTGTAATCAGGGTAATTAACATTATTTTTCACAACTACCATTGTAAACCAACACTAGACCATAACGATTTAAAGAACGATTTACCGCCCAGTTTCTAATCTCGCATTCATATCAAAAATCTTAGAAAAGGTTGTTGTCACATAATTAGGCAAAGAAATAACTTGGTTTTGTCTTAAAACTATCCGACTATTTCTCGTTGTATATGCGTACAACGTTATCTAGGGTGAATGTGTTTTTCCAGGTAAGCGACTGTATTAACATGTACCTAGCCACAGAGATTACTTGTGACGAGGTAACATGACTAACATGATAAGCACGGGTATTCTACGCTGACTTGTACTCACTCTCCTATGGATTTAAGTAAGACTAATTTCTAAAACCAGACTGGTCGTTTTTGGATCACGTCAAGGAGTGTACGCTCTCCATTGTTCTCCAGCCATAGGGCTGACTGTGTTTGTAGCTGATTCTGGCTGTGTTTGTAGCTGACTGTGTTTGAAGCTGATTCTGACTGTTATTGTAACTGACTGTTATTGTAGCTGATTGTGACTGTCGCTGGGATTGTGTCTATGAAGTGTGATTGTCAATGTGACTGTGAATATGACTAGAGCGGTCTGAAGCTGTGCGAAGCCGTCTAAAGTTGCTTAGAGCTATCTGGAGTTTCCAGAATATTTAATGCTGCGTGCTGTCGATACGTATGTATGTATGTATGTATGTATGTATGTATGTATGTATGTATGTATGTATGTATGTATGTATGTATGTATGTATGTATGTATGTATGTATGTATGTATGTATGTATGTATGTATGTATGTATGTATGTATGTATGTATGTATGTCCGGATCACTACCATCTCACCTCTGTCTGCGTGGGTTCGAGTCCAAGGCTCGGCTAGCGTGGGTACGTGGGAAAGCCTGCCAGTAGCTTCTCGTGGGTCGGTGGTTCTTCCCTGGATTTTCCAGGGTTCTTCCTCCACCAGTTATACTGGCCGCCATGTATAGCCTATCTTGTGCTGAAAAATGGCGTTAAACCCTAGAACAACAACAACAACAACATGTATGTATGTATGTATGTATGTATGTATGTATGTATGTATGTATGTATGTATGTATGTATGTATGTATGTATGTGCCACGGACGTAGACGTAGCAAATTAAAAAAGTGCTGTTATGCTGTCTGTACGTGTAACGTATGACTGTAATCGTGGTGGATTCATAAAGGGTGCGAGCGGTCGATAAGAGTGTGGACCAACCCAAGGAATCGTACGACTGTACAAGGGGTCTAGAAGCATACGTTTGGGTCAATTGTTGTTCCATTGCATCTTTATATCCATAAGATTATTTTGAATCTTCGTTATGTTTACAAGATTATTTTGAATTTTAGTTGTGTTCTTAAGATTATTTTGAATCTTAATAAAATTCATTTTCGAGATTATGTGAATCTCTTATAGTGTAAAATACTGTTTGAGGCGTATCTGCAGTCCATGAGGTTTCTTGGATCTGTACTTCATATTGATTTAATATTTTTGGTTTATTTTCGATGTATGAATGTTGTGTAGAGTGATTTGAGTAAATAGTATGTTGAGAGCGTGAGATATTCATTGTATATTTACATCATATATTTATCTTTATTAATTCATTCATAAATTTCCATCTTTCTCACACTGTGTTTGTCTTATTCATTTAGTCCAAAGACCCAGTCGGTTTTTATTCTGCGACAATGGTGTCAGAAGTGGGATCTTTGGATTAAGTGAATCGTCATCATATTGTTTGTGAAAGTGTACACTTATTGTTTATATTCGTGTGTGACCTTCTTGACAAGATAATCATCAAGTAGGTGTTTATTTTGTTTAGTAGTTCTAGGTATGTGGGTCTAATATAAATACGTCATTTTTGTTTTGGTTGACTTCATTAGGAATAGTTTCTTTTTTAAAATTAAATTTGTTTTGTTACTATTAATCATGTCATCCCTTAAGGACTTGGTCGCCTTAGACAAAGAACTTGAGTATGAGGGAGAAAGTTTAAGGGAATTTATTAAGGAAGAACAAGCCCGGGAGAGGGATGAAAGGGTAAAGGCGAGGGAATTAGAAAGGGAAGAACAAGCCCGTGAGAGGGATGAAAGGGAAAGGAAGAGGGATGAAATGGTAAGGGCGAGGGAATTAGAAAGAGAAGAACAAGCCCGGGAGAGGGATGAAAGGGTAAAGGAGATGGAAATGACCAAACAACTTGAAAGGTAAAAAAGGGAAACAGAGGAAAGGCGGGCAGAATTAGAGAAGGAAAAGATAGAGTTAGAAAAACAGGCCGAAAGGGAAAGGGTAGAATGGGAAAGGGGAGCGGAGAGGGAGAAGATAGAGTTAGAAAAACAAGCAAGGTTAGAAGCTTTGGAGGTAGAAGAAAGATTAAGGCAACGAGATCATGAACGTATATTAGAGTTAGCAACAGCTAGAAAAGGAGAACATGATTCTGGCTCTAATAAATTAAAGGGTCCCAAACTAACCCCCTTTGACGATGAAAAAGATGACATGGATAGTTGTCTTCATTGGTTTGAGCGGTATGCCGAGAACCAGAAGTGGAGTTGAAATGACTGGGTACTGCATCTCAGTGCTTTTTTAAAAGGTAAAGCGCTGGATGTATATTCGCGACTTCCTAGAGACGATGTGTTCAAATACGACGTCCTGAAGGAAGCACTTCTTAAAAGGTACGAGCTGACTGAACAGGGTTTTCGTAAAACGTTCAGGTGTAGCAAGCCCGAGAAGGGAGAAACCTTTGATCAGTTCATCGTTAGAATAGCGAACTATTTTCAGCGGTGGATTGAATGCGGCAAAGCGGTGAAAACGTTTGAAGGGTTGACTGATTTCTTGCTCAGAGATCAATTGTTGAACACAGTTGGGCGGGAACTAAGTCAGTTTCTGAAAGAGAAAGTCTATTCAAACGTACAGGATATGGCTAAACAAGCCGATTTCTATGCCGAGGCTCATGGGGGAACCCAAAACGTGGTTTCAAAAGATTTTAAGTCTGGAAACCAGTCTACGAGACCGATGCCTAGGGAGCTTGTGAAATTAGCTGAGACAAGTAGGTCAGCTAGGGATACAGTTCGTCAGAGTATACAATGTTTGTTGTGTAAGGAATGGGGACATATTCAAGTAAAATGTCCTAGAAGAAAGGGACTTATGCGATCATACCCACATATATGTTTTATATTGCCCTAGTCAGTCCTTGATATAGATATTTTGTGGGACAATAAGTGATGAAGGCTAAGATGCCTTTGAGAGAGATACCGTCGAATTAATGAAACTAGTAAATTAAGCTAGAGAAACATTGTTTACATACAGTGGAAGGAGCATAGTAGATTGGAACGCCTATAGCCTTCAAGAATCGGCAATTAATAAGTTTGCTGTTGCCCGGGATTGGGCTGGTCTTAGAGCAAACTTCATGACTATAGTAGAAAGACATACAATAAATAAGACAAGATAGTGTAATATGTATGCCTTACAATGTATTCAGCAATGCTACCACCAGAAGAGGAACGTCTTCGACAAAATGTTGAATAAAATATTCTATTCTTATTCACAGTTTAGTTATGTTATAGTTCAAAGCAATTCAAAAGGATATGAACTCAGCAAATGGCTTTCACCATCACATTTCAGACAGCAATATTGGCCTATAGGTGTAAGAAAATTTGAATGATGCAAATTCAAACACGAGCCAATGCATACAGAGGAAGTAACCAAATGACTCGGCTTAAACGATGTCATCTTAACCTAGGTCATAAATGGAATTACATAAACACCCCAAAGCTTCTATTTTTAATTCTTTATTTTGCGTAAGAAACAGTACATGCATTAACAGTGTTAGCGAATCACACAATGAAATTGAACTGTATATTTCTTTATACTTGCATTCTTTTTTAATATTATTGTTTTCATAATCTGAAGGAGACGCACACTAAAGTTATAGTATATGAACATCTACATACATATAACAAAATATAATGAAAGTCATATTTATTTTCTTACAAGGCCTGATACTAAATTCTATAGGCATATAGTTCGTTTATATCCTATATGTAATTTAAATGGTTTTGTTTGTATTCTGTATCGGGCATGTAGATTTCAATAGGTTATTTATCTAGCAAG
Source organism: Sinohyriopsis cumingii (assembly GCA_028554795.2). Taxonomy (NCBI): domain Eukaryota; kingdom Metazoa; phylum Mollusca; class Bivalvia; order Unionida; family Unionidae; genus Sinohyriopsis; species Sinohyriopsis cumingii. Next base: position 62,273,717 of record CM068841.1, read on the forward strand.
TATATTAGCATGAATAAACGTCTTATAAGGAACACCGTTAACTAACATTGAAGCACACACGAAATAAAACGTTAGGTATATCTGGACTTAAATCTTTATTGTTATGTCAACATCCTCGACATCTCCAAAGAAACTACTTTTCTGTGTATTTAAGTCATTTTCCTATCCATTGTTGATGGATGAGAGTTTATCTTTGTCAGTGGTAGATTGTCCTTGAAATTAAAAATGACCAAAGCAAACCCTTAGGCTAAAGTTAGTCATGGTAAAAGTGTGTCTAGCCTTTACAATGCCAAAATACGGATAAAACCTTGCCCTGGTAAATTATACACCTGTGCACCTGCTGAGTGATGATTTGTCTGATACTCCTTCTACCCAGACGCAGTCCACACCTGCCTGTCGCAACTGATCACATTCAGGTAGTACGAGAAAAGACTACGGAAAGGCTGCTCTTTTATTCTCGACATTGGGATCTGGAACGGAAATAAGGGAAGGAGTATACTACTCTGAAAGTTCAAATACTAGAATCAGTGCACGATCAACACAAGGCAGGTAAATCTATCTGATTTTAAACTATTTTGTTTCCTTATTACCTTTAACTCTTATATCGTTAAGAATTAAACTCGCTTTGCTAATTTTTAATTCCTGTTTCCAGTACACAGGTTTCATTATAAATCATCTTTTTACCTTCAATTTAATCTACTCTCCACTGGCCTAAGTTAGAACATTCGCGTCGAATGCTGAAGGTCATGAGTTCCAATTTCGGCTTGGTCATACCAAAGACTTATACAAATGGTGCTAGCAACTGCCTAACTCGGCATTTGTCATTAAAAGTTTAGTGTTACGTCTGGTTGGCATGGTGTCAGGATAATTCGACTGAGTGGGGCATGATATTACGTGTCTTACTCATGATGCCTAAGTGACAGACATCACTAAAAACGATACATTGTCATAATGCATACATTTGTAGCGAAGTGACTCATATTATGAAAGCTAGGCTACACATTTAAATAACACACATACAAGGGTTTGTTAGGTCTTCACCTGAATTTCAACTTCTAGTTTATGCTTCTGTATCATTTCAGTTATGGGATTTAAGGTGCTCTTCCATCGTGTCCAACAAAATGACAAGTTTCAGAGTTAGTCAAAGTGTTACCTATGTTATGTATATAATAGCGTGGATCCAAAACTAAGCTTGACATGCATATGATTGTATGAACACATTATACCATTGCGTGGCTGGACCTGTTTTCGCTTGACGTCTATAGTAACACTTGAATGTGATGTAAAAATGTCTCGTAAGCATTCCAAATTGTCACTTGGCCATCTCTTCAAGGTTTCCTTACACATAAGTATCAACATCGTGACTTTGATTAAGTGAGTGATATAATTATCCGTTCAAGAACTAATATGTGTCGGATAATTTCCCAGTTTTCACATTTCCGCGTTCTGTAAGATCAATATGAAGCTCTAATTAAGTCACTTTAAGATGGAAAATAGACGATTCTGAATAATCAATCTTCGAATGTTGACAAAGCAATTCATATATTACGATGTATTCTAAATCTGGTCTCATTCCATCGTGATGTCTACAAAAGTTTGTCACGAGAATATTAAGTAATACTTATTTTGTACTGCATTGGAACGCAATTTAAACATAGCGATTGCCATGTAATAACGTATGCTTTATATGTGTTCAATAACGGAATAAGGGAAACAGAGATACACCTATTCTCCCGAAAAGATAAATTGAAAATTTATTAAATGGTCACTAGGAATATCAACAATCATGACCATTGAAAAAATGTATAACAACAATAGCATGAATCTTGTCGAGATATAGGCTTTAAAATTATTAATGATCTGAGTGAAACGGTAATATATATATATATATATATATATATATATATATATATATATATATATATATATATATATATATATATATATATATATGCTAGATCTAAATACAAAAAAAAACATAGTAACGTTATCGCACATAGACTATATAAAGAATGAAAGTAGATTCCGAAATCACAAATTTAAACATATATAACATCATAAAGCATCTCATATTTCATTGAAAAAATTGATTAGTCTAACACCTATTACTTCATTTCATTTTGTAGGACAGGCGTGAAAATTATATCAAATAAAAGTTCATTCAATAATTGATAACTTATGAAATTGGATGAAACGTGTTTGGCAACTAGATGGTACAATACATTAGTTTAGGGAAGGTTACATGATGCAAAAGATATATGTTTAAATATAACTACGGTTGTTATGTACATTAATGTGAACAAAACGTAAACATTTCTTTCGTCTACCCCATAGATAGAACATCAAAAGGAATGAAAGGGGAAGAATAATAAGGCAAAAGCACCCGCACGCATGAAATGATGTGCTGACGGATCTATGTTTTACGAAATATATAGTTTTTGTACTTTATGCAAATACTACCGCCATTGTACTTGATAATCGATATTCTCGTAGATGCGAAACATACGTGTATGCGCTATATCTTATGTGACATGAGCCTAGAATGTTCCAGTCTCCATGGGAGCTTAATTGGAAATTTACTTTGTTCCACCCCTAGAGCGTGCGCGTCTGGCAAGCACCACAAACCTAATTCACCACATGCACTCCAACTGCATGTTGCCCTGAGGGTGACCCCGAACAAACGTATCCTTTTAAAATGATGATTTTCCTGTTAGACACTAGCACACATCAAGACAGAAAATCAGTTTACTTTGATAAAAGTCCGTTCTAAAATTGCTTTAATTCTTGGAAGAACGTTTTAAAACAGAAGATGAATTGGTCATAATTATCATTATAGTAGAAAACGTTAAGGCATGGCCACTACACCAATTGTGCACTTTTCCAAGCTCTGCATAAAGCTATGCAGTTGTTGTTCTTCCGTCTGTGATGGTGTTGGCTTGAGTATTCACAGATGCAATATTGATGATGTTACTATATTTATTATTCCACATTGTCGACGCGAGACCCCACAGTCAATATTTATATGGCGGATCTAGGAATCTCTTCATTTGATATTGTTAACCGCCGTTGAAATTCACCATTGACTGTCTGTCAATTTTCTGCGCCATCGGTGATGTCGAAGATGTACCAGTCGAGTGTACTATCAGCGAGGACTTTCTTGGAAATACAAGCGAATTATTGCGTAGATCAAATATGGTACCAACTAAAATATATCCGCAGATGGCCCCGTGCAATTTAACTCCTATGTCCATTTGGCATAGTAAATATAACATGGGAATATAACATCAATTTCTAGCATCGTCATCGACACAGGAAACATCGTGGTAATGCTGAGCGGAGCTGAGTTTGCAATCATGCGATCAAGTTATGAAGTGAGTGTTACCACTCCTACGGCCTAATTCCATATTTGAATACTAGCGATGAATTGCAGAGATTAATTTCCATCGTGCAAGGACATTTTATTTCTTCGTTAGTTACAGCGTTGATCAATATCTGACCCTGCTGAAATGATTATCCACTAACTACTTGATCATCTATTCATGACAATATATTAAAACTAGTTTGCTGTAATCTCGCGAATGTGAATAATATTTTCGAAAACCGTTGTTGTTGTAGAGCGAGGTTTGATTACCTTCACATTATTCTGCTATATGCATATAGAGAGTTTCTATGAAAACACATCAAGTAAGTTAAATCTTATGCAAAAAGAGAAAATTCGTAGCAGTTTCAATTCATCGTTACAGCATCAGCTCCAACTTTAATTTCATCTTTGCGATCCTGAATAAAAACATGGACAGGTAAGACAACCGCTGCGTTATACCGGGAAGCAACATTTTTATCTTCTGGAGCGATGTGTGGAAGGTTATCATTGGTACAGACGCACCATTGCCACTGATACGTACAAGAAACAAATCATGTTTATTTTTCGCGACGTTACCGCGATGGCATTGTAATGCTCTCTAAGCTAGTTCTTCGAATGCCGGCTTTATCAAAGTCGCGGGATATGGAATCAATTTGCCTCACTTCATGCTGCAGGACCGTAGCCTTTTAAACTAATATGTATTGTCTCCAGCAAAGTGCAGTTAGGGAACATTTTCCTGACAAATAAATGCGCATCGTGGCATCATGGGCACATAGATTTTGCATTCCATGAGGTGGAACGAAATGGGCAAACAAACAGTACTTTACAAACTTGACATCATTGAGGTGAACGTGCGCCTTAATGGCCACCAGGTGTCCTGACAGGCCCTGATAGCAATATATTGGCCCGCTGTTACCTACAACTGATACACTTTATTGGCCTGACCAAAACATGGAATCTAGGCTCCAGATAACCAAAAATACTTTGCGGACTTTTAACCAGTGTTCTATCTAATCTGTAAAAACTCGATTTAATCAAGCAGTCCGTCATATCTATATGAAGGCCGGATTGGGCACAATTGCCAAATTTGTTCTGTCATCTTCTTAAACACAAGACTAAATGTCAACGACATCCACATAAGAAGCACAATGTTAAAACCAAATATCTTCAAGCGATGTCAGAATGTAAACATAGTGACATATGAAAACGTTCGGTACCGCATATGAACGGCTGAATAAAACAGTTGTCGACCCGACAGAACTGGCCCTGGCGTATCTCTATGGCTCAACCTGAACATATTTCACATCAAGATTCGATCGTGCTAAAGTCCACCCAGGCTAAGTTGATTTAAGCCGACTCTAACGCTATCTCGAAACTTCATGAAACACGATGACCTCTTTTTCTGCTTATCAATACTGTCCTGTCTCATTTGTCGGTGGCGAGGCAGCAGCGCTCTGTGCAACTGGAGAAGCTAGTGATAAGGCCCTTAAGATATACATTAACCTGGCCATCGGAATTTTAAAGAACTGGGTATCACTAATCCCTTATAGCAAAGCTCTGGCGTCAGAATTCCGATGAATTGTCTCTCCTACCAAGACTATGTTGGCTTCAAGCTGACATCGTCAACCACTACTATTTGTAAAATGGTAGTTTTTAATGCCAGCCACTCAACTTTCACTACCTTGCTTTCTTCTACCCTGCTCTGCTTCATGAACTGTGATATACAGTGCATATCAAATGGTATACAGACACTACTACTGGCCAACTTAACGTTCTCAGTTCCGAAAAGGTAATGATCCGGTTTATGGCCAGCTGTCCATCTCTTAAACAAAAGCATCTGAGCACGAACCATCAATAAATACTTGTTTGCAAAGGACTTAACGTTCGATAGAAATTAATTAAAATTGGACTTATATTGTGTGATAACATAAACGTACCACTTTCATGGGTATTAACATATTTATATTCTCTTGTTCCGTATGTCTTCTCCTTGCTGTATTGGTGGTCATCGCCACCAACTACTTAACCTAGGCGTATTTGAACCTTTTAGCTACAGTGTCAAAGAAAAGGATCCTAAGGATCTGGTAGAGAATTCCGATTCTGCATGAAACTTTAAAACCACAGGCCAGGAGATCTCTATGCTTCTCGTTAAACCCGCCATTCATGTATCCGGCAACATTATTGTCTCAACGCCATTAGGAAATTGAGCAATGGAGTTGCGCCGTTTTTGTCCGTCGCACGGTCATGAGATTGCAAAGGGCTTTTATTGACAACGTAACGGATCTTAGCCATCCACAAAATACCATCAAATAAAGATCCGTGGCAGCCTGAACGCATACATAGTTCTCAAAACTGGCGAGAACGTGTTATGCATTCTTATCTTTGTGTTGGAAGTGATTATCACTGTTTGTCTACCGGAACGGCGTTCAAAAAATGCAACATATAGGTCAACAATCGTTACGGCAGCAATATCATATCGGTCAGCAGGAATACTGCTCCAAATACCCTTAGTTACTACCCTTATAATTAGCCTTCTGTGTCGTTATTGGAAGCTCGTTAACAATCTTTGCGCTAGAAAGCAAAACAATATTCCTGTATTGGCATAACAAGTGATGACACATCGTAGATAATACTGTCTTAGGCCCTATGAGAGAGCGCTGTCAGCAGCAGGGAAGTTGAACAGACCAAAGTTTCCAGCCAAAATAAACCTTCCTACGCGAACTTTCTCCGTAGAAGCCTCAGAAATCAAAAATAAAGCCTTCTACGGAGATCAATTTTCGTGCATTTCAGACTGGATGCATCGGGTGGTCGCGCCGTGTGTGTTAGTAAATATAGCGTCCAGGACAGGAAAATAAAAATCAGGGAATAAATTTTTGTGTTATATTTTTTGTTGCATGGTGGGGCTGCTTTTTCATGAATAAATTTGATCAAGACCAATTCGATACCGACTTCGTGGATCATGAAGATTTATCGTGATGAAACCATGCGGCGTTGCCTGAGCGCGGCTGAATAAATTTTTAAATTTATTTATATCCATGTCGCCATTGCACCAGGTCTGATGGATATTTCTCAGCGTGTGCGTGTCTACGCCATTGAACACAGATAAAATATTACAATTATCTCTAATCACCTTTGGAATCTGCGTGTATCTCTGTGTTACGTAAATAACATCGGTGTTCTTGTGTCTGCCACACGAGAATATCCTAGCCGGATTAGTTTGCTTGTCCAGCATAACGTCATCGAATACAACAAGATTATTAATATCGCCTTCCAAATTCTCCACAGATGGAGCTTCATTGATGTCTGTGATGAATTCGATTGTGCCTTCGTTGGTATTGTCACTAAATTCTTTCAAAACTTGATAACAGCGTTGATCGTCAACGGATGGTGCAACCAAATACAATTTGTCCCATTTTAGCCATCGCATTATCAAATTCAATAACAATTGTGTCTTACCAGATCCAGATGGACCGATGATTATCATTCTGATCGAATTCGGTAATACCGCATGATGTTTTACCTGCTCGCGTCGTTTCGTGGCTGAAAAATCAATTACATTCATGTTACTAAAATACATGGATCTATATTGTGTGAAGTACCGCACGCACACAGCTACGATAAATCCAACCGAAATCGTCACACGCAACAACAGGAATGCGATCTCAGGAGAATGCGAAGTTTGTAAGACGCGCAAGTTTAGATTTGTAAAAAAAAGAATAGAAGAACCGGAGGAGACATCGCAGCCTCCTTGACAAATCTACCTGGGTTACCCTGGGCAAAATATCCCGGAGAGAAGCATCTACCAGGGTACAATTACTGCGGACCCGGAACGAGGCTCGATATCAGACTTGACGATAATAATCAACCATATCAAGGCGAAAATCCGGTAAACGCAATTGATAAGGCTTGTTACTACCACGATCTCGCATATCGCAGCGGAGATTTGCAACAAAGGCATCTCGCTGTTATCAAGCTAATTCACGCACTAGACGCGATTCCTAATAAAAATTTCAAAGAGAAATTGGCAACCTGGCTGGCAAAAGGCGCAATGAAAGGCAAATTAGTATTCGGCGCTCGTAAATAATATGGAGCAGATATATTATTCTCCGCGAGGATTCTGGCGAGGAAAATCAGCGATCGCCAAACTCGCTAAAGCCGCTAAAGTAAAACAATATGTCGCTGAATCGTGGTTATCAAAACAGGCAATTTGGCAAATATATCTTCCTCCGCCTAAAAAATACCATACGCAAGTTTCACCGTCAGTGTCCCTAATGAGGTCCATCAGGCTGATCTAATGTTTCTTCCTCACGATACCGTTGACGGCGTCACATACAAATACGTCTTGACAATCGTTGATATCGCTAGTAGGTACAAAGAAGCAGAGCCATTATCGAATAAAACAGCGACGGAAATTGCTAAGGCATTTAACGAAATTTATTCTCGATCCCCGTTAACATGGTCAAATCTTCTCCAGGTTGATCCAGGTCGAGAATTTCTTGGCGCGGTTATTTCATTGATGAAAAAGAATAATGTTAAAATCCGTCGCGGTATTGTAGGTGTTCATCACAATCAAGCTATCGTCGAAAGATTCAACAAAACTCTCGCAGAACGATTATTCGGATACCAGTACGCGCGTGAATTTATTCAAGATAATCGATCTCACGATTGGGTATCAAGATTGCCTCATGTAATTAACGCGCTGAATAATGAAATAACTCGAACAATATCAATGAAGCCTGCAATTGCAATTACAAAATCGAATATACCACTAAAGCGAGATTCCACAATTCAGCCTGTACTAGGTAGCGTCACAGTCAGATATTTGTATAAAGAAGGCGAGGCCGAAGGAGGCAGAAAAAGAGCAACCGACCCAACCTGGAGCGTTACAACACATAAAATATCCGCCGTAACAAGATCGTCAGGAAGACCGGCAATTTATATCCTAGATTCGTTAGCGCCACAACGCGGATTTACCAGAGAAGAATTACAAATAGTACCCGAAGATACTCAACTACCGCCAGCGTCACTAATGTAGTTTACTCGAATTCGTCCTAGCTGAGATAATTTTCTTACTCTCGACACGGCTAAATATACCAAATTTGACCAAGAAATTCTATCATCGACGATCCAAACTTGACCATCTACGGTCAATCCCTGAGACGAGTGTATCGTTGTTGCGTAACCTAATTTCCACGGTGATTTTTCTGCATTTAGCGCGTCATTGACAAGATTAATATCAACAAAGATAATATCATTTAGGACCAATTTCCTTTCCTCTCCGCATGGCAAAGTAATATTAATATTTTGTCGTCGGGTATTAGCGGGCCTGTAGCATAACGGTACCTGCAGCGTTGGAAATTTCTCACAATGTAGCCTGAATAACATTTCCTGAATAATATCACGAATAATTTTTCTACTAGCAACGATCAGATGATCAGGACGCCACAAATTTAGAAAATCGCTCATCGGAGTCTCGTCGATTATTTTCCTCATGACGTCACATTGAATCTTGTTTGGTTGTAATCGAATTAATTTTTTAAACTCGGTCAACAAAATATCTGTCGATCTATAATCAGCGTCGATTTCCTCGTAATAGTCAACGAAACTTCTGAGCCATTCGTGAGGCGATTCACCATCGATAGGATTAGGTTGGCCATGATCGCCGCACATTATTACGGCGGTATTTTTCCCTCCCAGCCAAGCTAATATCGATTTTAATATATCTAAATTCACCGTGCAAATCTCATCAAATATTATGATCTTGTTGATATATTTATCGCCCATGCGTGCCGAGTCCCATGATCCACCGCTGTATTTGAAATAGCTATGGTACGTGCAAGAATTAACACCGCGCTGCTTTATTTCTCGCGCTAATCTATGTGTCGGAGTCAATACGATCATATCGGAGTTCGCAAATAAGTTTATTACTCGCGTTGTTTTACCGCTACCTCCAGGCCCATTTAGGTAAACAAATTTCCTGCTTGAAATTGGATCGAACGTAGATGCGGCCGCCGAAGATTCTCCAAATTTACCTTGATGAAATTCATCGCAATCTTCGACATCGGCGTCTTCACAATAATCTAGGATATCCTCGTTTTTATCCTCCAGGTTCCCCATGAGCTACCATCGGTGATTAAATTTTCCAACCTATCTTGGTATTTTTTATCGATATAAAACGAATCCGTCGCGACCCTTACTGCGATATCAGAAAATTTGTTTATCATCGAGAGCAAATTTATACTAACATAAGCGAGCATCGACGATCGTAAATGCGTATATTGCGCTGATTCTCCGTCAAGGTAGCTAATCACGGTACCTAACTTTGCTCCATCAATGATAATATTCTCTCTGTTACAAAATATTCCTCGTGATACCGTATCGGCGATTATAAAATCCATCTCAGCATCGTTGATAAACAATCTAGCGTGTCGATGTTTGTGATCAACAGATCCACCTTGAGTAAATTTACCGATTATCTTTCTTCCTATATCTTTCGCGTTATCACAATCCGTCGGCAACCACACATCTGTTTGTTTCCTATACGATATAATCGCCTCACTCACCGTCAACGACACTAACATCGACGAATCTAGCATATACGTCAATAACACCGTAGGAACCCAACGGCGCTGAGAGAAATGCTTGCCGAACCAAATATAACAAATTTTATGTAAATTTTCAGCAAATTCGAACGACGTGACACAAGCGAATCCGGTCATGACAAAATCAGGCAACGGTCCGTTAATTGCTACCCTTGTCATCTCGCTGGTAGAATGGCCGAATTAGCAAAATAATCTGCACAATCGCCATATCCAAGGAAACGTCCAGGATAACACGCGCTCATGTCAACGGAGATCATATCTTCGAAATCGTACTTGGTATTCCACAAACCACCATGGCCATACTCGATACAGCTAAGTTGAATATCAGCGAGAAATTCGTTCCTTGTAGGCTTCCACGAGTTTTTCTCTCTAGCGGCGTGAGCGGCCACAGACGGAATTGTAAAGCAATTTGTCAGTAACTGATCGGGATTCCACGAATATTTCATCGCGAGTTTTCTCATCGACTCGTGTAATATTTCGCCCCTGTAAATATCGCCGCATGGCAGGATAAACTGATCGTATCTTTCCTCGCTCGAGAATAACCATATCGATATTGGATCAGATGCGCTTAATTTTTTGATAAATCTGAACATATCATCGGAATTATTCTCCGCGAAATTCTCAACATCTACAGGATAAAATTTAACCACACGATCCCGCGGAAATATCATTACCGAATGCGACCACGCGTGGGAGTTATGATCGATAATCTCGATTGGCGCTCCTCGGGATCTGTACGGCGACGAGTATAATATTTCTCCCAATAACGTTTTCACCGTGATTGGAAATTTAAGTTTTTTACTCAACGCAGCTACATCTTCCACCGATGCACCATCAGCGACAGTCTTCGCCCACGCATTAATTTTATCTAGCCTCAATTGAGTCAAACCAGATCCATGTCGAGCGTTTTTCATGTGCTCGATAACACGTTCAGCCACGCAGTTTATCATCGGTGATTCTTTCATCGCAGGTAGGTTTTTTACGTCCGGATTGTTATTCAGCCGATAAATTCCATAAACAACAGCGCTGGCTGGATAGGATCTAGCATAATAAGGGCCATCGATTCCCAGTAACAATCCGGGTTTAGAATTTTTATCAAAAACAACGTTTTTCTTACCACCACGCACAGGATCTCGCTTATCGCGAATAATCCAGGTATCATCAGGCATTTGTGCGATAAATTTTATTCCAAAGATAAATCGCTCTTCTTTGTGTTCGGTTTTTATATGCTCGATTATTTTCTTAGCTCGCTCCAGGTTCATCGTAGCATCGATAGAATTTGTTTTCCAAGTCGACCAAGTGTGAACAGCTCCATCATCGAAGAACTCTTTCTTGGCTCGATCAACCTCAGGAATAATATATTCTGCCTCATCAAGATCAAATGCATCCATCGATTATATTTTAGACAAATGTTTAAATTATAATGCATTGCAAATGGATACTAATCGGTTCAACAAATAACTGTGACAAATCCTGCAGAGGCGATTATTGCGGCGCTCACATACATGCGATTCGGCGTGGCAGTAAAGGACCACAGCGATGTTTAGTTTGTCAAGTTGGCACGCGAGGAAAAACTCGATTGTGTCTGGCTTGTGGAGGAAAAGATTATCGGGAATTGCGGCGGTATTATGAAAAAAGATTCTCGTCGGTCATAACATGCGAAGAAGATTATATTAATCGATTCAAAGCAAATAACGATTTAAACATATAGATATTACTATATGAATCTGAAATCAGCAATTCCAGAAACAACAATGACATGCGAGTTAATATCTCACCAAACGATCACTGGATACGAGACTCATCGGATGGTGTTGTCAGAAATACCAAAACGAAGAATCGGGTCGGTAGGGTTTGTAATTCAGGTTACCTTGTTTTTACCAGCAACAAAAGCAAAAAACAAAGATGCGCAAGTTATCTCAGTCATAAGTTTGTATTTGAATGTTTTCACGGACCAATAAAAGTCGGTCTTGTTATCGACCACATCGACGGAGATAAACTTAACAACAAACTGTTAAATCTTCGGGCGGTAACTCCGAGTGAAAATTCCAAATTTGGTAATACCGGTGGCGTATGGCGACCATCTAAGGCAGTTAAATCAGTAAATCGAGAAACAAACGAGGAAATTATATTCACATCGATGAGTGCCGCTGCAAAATATTTTGATATTAATCCAGCATCGGTGCAACGTGCGACAGAAAAAATAATAAACGCGACATTCTCCTACCGATTTGGTACATGGTTCGAATTTTATTATGTTCCAATAATATCCGAAGAAAATTAATTAAAATTACAAATATAATATAAATGAACGAGGAAAATGTAAACAACATCATCGAGGCCATCGAGGATCTGAAAAATAAAAATGTAAATTTATCTTCAGATTTGGACGCAGGTAAAATCCGGTCCGAATTTGAGACGATCGTCCAAGGAAAGCTCGAATACAGGTACACGCTACCATCTGAATACAAGTTCATAAAGAAAATCCAGATTGCGATGTATCAATCGCTTGTGTCTGTCAGCGATGATCAAATCGAGGATTTCGTTAAATTATCGACGCTGGTAGAAAAAGTAAGGTCGAGTTTATCAGACGAGTACGAGTCGAGAAAAATTACAAGTTCGCGCGTCAGGCAGCTAAAAAAGCTGGTTGATGAGAGTAAAATTAGAATCGAAGATTCTTAAAAATTTCTATCAACAAAAAAAAAACAAAATTTCAAGAATCTCCGATTCTAATTTTTATTATTTTTTTTATTTATTTTACTGAAATTGTGCAATTTTCTTGTTTCTGACTACCATTTACCCCAACAAATTTACGAAATTATATAAATTACTCAATTTGACGGGTATTTACCCCAGCAGATTTACGAAATTATATAAATTACTCGATTTGACGGGTATTTACCCCATCAAAAACATAAAATTACACAAATTTCTTAATTTCTCTGATTTTTATTATTTTTTTTTATTATTTACTAAATTAATTTATTTACTGAAATTGTACAATTTTCTTGTTTCTGACTACCATTTACCCCATCAAAAACATAAAATTATATAAATTACTCAATTTGACGGGTATTTACCCCAGCAGATTTACTAAATTATATAAATTGCACAATCTGACGGGTATTTACTCCATCAAAATTAAAAAATTTTACTAATTTTGAAAAATTTCCTGGTTTTTATTTATTTTTTTGGCCATTTTTTCTGCGGGGTAGAACTTGAAGAATCTTAGATTATTTCACGATCTCACCAGCAAGTTGATACTTAGTGTTTCCCCGCGTATATCAAGCAAATTTCCATTCTGGTCCGTCAGTTTGAAATTTATCCTCGACAATAATCGATTGTGACATCGCAGGTAAAACGGATTTACTGGCTCTTTTATTATCAAAAAACCCGGAGAGGCGCTAGGTGAAAACGAATACAAGATAAATCCCTGTTGTGCCTGCTCTGACACAGACGCATCTGCGTTGTAGCTACCTTCAAAGACATCCGCGTGAAGATAAATCGCGATAACCTCCGTTATATTAACGATACCTGGCGAGATATGCCGTCCCTGCCCGGTTGGATCATTATTGTGTTTGAGAATCGATTCTGATTGTATTTTTTTAGTCCACGCGGCATGTAATTTCGGAAATAAATCATCGATGGTATCAGTGACGGATTTTCTCATTTTATCTACGTCATAATCAGGAAATTTGAAATTTGGTAGCGTTTCCTCGGTTAATCCAAATACTGTCATGAATTTTTGTTTTTCTCCTGAATTTTTGATCAACTTGAATTTGCTAATAGGAAGAACATAATCGGCAATTGATATATCGTCGGTTATCGCCCGAATGAACATATTGTGATAATATTCAACATCATTCGCGAGTTGATTTAAAAACTTCACGTGATAGATAATTTCACTGCATGAGCCTGATTTATTTAAGATACATTCATGAAATAATGCTCGCAATTGAGATAAATAAAATTTATGTTCTTGATTAAAATCGTCGATGGTTCTTCTTATCAAGATACCGTCTATGGGGGCTATTATCCTGTTAATGTTGGTAGCGTCGAAGATTTCCACGCCGGGGGGAATTTTAGGAAGAGGCAACCATGAGAGAATTTTGTTGTCCCTGAAAGTAAAAGCGAACGTTACCAGGTTAAATTTGTGGTTATTCATGAGGTTGATGGCATTGTGGATCGTAATCCTGTGTCTATAATCTCCGTACCATCCTTCGTCGGTGGTAAAATCAGATTTTTTTGGCTCCGGTAGTTCTGGAGGAGCTTCTTCGTGCCAACCTGGAATAATAAAATCTGGTTTTTCTGGTTTTACCAGAGGTGTGATTTCGGGCCAACCTAGAACTGTCCTAATCGATGACTGGTAAATATCGACGATATATGGCGATTTTACCTCGATTATCGATGACAACGTTGGTTCGTGCGCAGATATTTTTATTCCTGGTGTAGCATCGCCGGTTATATTTGATATTCTACTGGTAAGTTCCTTGTCGATTTGCTCAATTTCGTAACTGCCTGTTGGTATGCCAACGACGATCCAATCGGGAGTTCCATCGGGGCGGTTTTTATTGGCAAAAACAAGCGAATTATTCGATGATAATCTACCAAATGATTTCGATCTAACATTGGGCCAGCTGTTATAGACGCGTAATTGTGACAGCGCAATTTCCTTGACGCTAATTGGTATTGGAAAATCGATACTAAATTCTGGCCTGGTTGAGCTTGCCGATATCAGCGTTGTTATCGGCGGTGTCGTGTTTGTCACGAGTTGAGTTAGTTCCGACATTATTGATATTCATTTGTTCAATCTCAGAGTAGATATTTACCATCACGGAAAATTCGAGATCGGATATAACTCCGTCGTTGAGACTTTCAGAAAGCAGCGATGATAATTTCGAATACGCCTCGTTGACCTGGGATAGTTTACTCGTGCACAGGAATAATTTTTCATTTGTGCATGAGGATATCTTTTTTGCGATAATATGAAGAACACCAGCGATTGTCGTTGTCGATGATATTATTATCGTTGCTACGATCGGCGCGATTGTTGTTACCGCAGATAAGATTATTCCCGCACCGGCGACTATTGCACTTACCGCGTACACGGCAACATCGATGGTAACTAATCTGCGTTGATATTTCTTTACTTTTATTTGATAGTCGTCAAGAAGTTTTTTTAGCGAATCCTGCCATGAACGCGCCTGATTGTATCGGTAGTCCGATGCGGTCATTTATTGATTAGGTTATCCAACTAAATGAGTGTGTCCTGACAATATATTCGAAAATTACATAATACTTGGTTGGTTCCGTCACGGATCTGTCTGGCGGTTCTAACGTAAATGTTTCTTCGGTATTTTCATCCAGTAAAATATTTAAAAAACCGGAAAAATCATCGGAGGTATGGCGCCATTTGTATAATCTTGGTATTATCTTGAATCTTATCCTGGAAAAAACATATACTCGATACGCACCGGTAATTTGCGCGGTGAAGCTAAATGTATTATTTTCAGGCGTCCATGTAGTTGAATAATTTGTTGTCACAAATGGTACATGACAAAGGATTTGTTTTTTTATCACAGGAATTGGGATTGAAATCCATCTTAATTTTCCGATTCCTGCGACATTTATTGTTATGTTAATATCGTCAATTTTTGTAGTTGCGTCGAGAAGTTTCGCACTTAAATCTCGAATCTCTCCGTCATACGACGTACATCAACCTTTTGACGCGCCAGATCACGCGTCTTGGAAATTTCATCGTTGATTTTGGTAATATCCTCGTTGATTTTTCTCACACTTTCGCTGAGATCGCCGTGTAATGTCTTATCGACTTTTTCATTTGTGATTTGGTGTATCTTGGAAATTTCATCGTTAATTTTAGTAATATCCTCGTTGATTTTTTTCGTTTTCTCGCTGAGATCGTCGTGTGATGTTTTATCGCTTTTCTGACTCATTACGGTTTTTATTTCGGTAATATCGGCGAAAACGTTAGTAATATCCTTGCTGACTTTTCCTACCTTATCGCTGAGATCATCGTGCGATGCTTGATCAGCTTTTTTCTTTGCTAATTCGTGTGCTGCGGAGGAATTATCGCCGGATGTTTTTATATCTTCCTCGATTTTTTTGCTAAATTTAGATAAGGTATCGTCGAGTTTTTTAAGATCGTTATTTAGCCTGTTAAGTCTTTTTGTCACTCTGTCCTGAAGATCATCGTGTAATGTTTTATCGGCCTTTAGAAGCAACTCCGCTGATAATTCGTTGTCCTTTTTTTCCACATCCGCGATATTGGCCTTCAGTGACAACTTCGCTACAAAATCGGAGATATCAGCGATGGATTTTGATACCGAATCTGACAGGCTAGTAAATTGATTAATGCGATCGTTATATTCGTCTCGCTTGATTATATCAGTTATTTTGACTTTGCTTGTTTGTAATCTTCCTTCGCGGCTCTGAAAAACAGCAACTTCGCCAGGATCTACCTCTGACAGCGATAGAAGATTATTAATATCATCCCTGGTTGCGAATTTTGATAGATCGACGTCAGTCACTTCTGCTTCCATCTTCCTGTAGAGGAATCTCCCGTAAATATCAACCATGATATTTATCTATGGCATATTCAAATACGATTCTATGATACGGACCGGATGATTTTGAAATTGCATCAAGGACGTTAATTGATTCAGGACCGCATATCGGTGGATCCATTAACGTCTGCGTTGGAAGTGTCGAATACCAAATCGGAATATTTAACTTTGACACGTAATCGATAAATTCTTTTGGTGGAGCTAGTCCGTACGAGTCAAAATAAACAACTTCGTGAGGATTAATCGCGTAGGCGACCCAGTGTGTGCCAGGGCCAGTATTTGAATCGAGATTTATTATTCCTGTCTCGGTGGGGTTTGGTTTTTCTGGTAGTTGATCCCGCATAAATACGCCTCTGAAAAAAATTTTTTTTTTCTTTGCTTCGTTGAATAAATCTAAATTTGAATAGGGCGCGCTAATCTTAGGCCGGATCCGTACGGGGGGCGTCTTAGATAAAGGCCGCTTCCCTTTTTTTTACCATATCGCCCTCCCATTACTTTGTGTACTAGTTTGTCGCCTACAGCTCCGGCCGCACCTAATCCTATCGCTTTTGCAATTGCCGGAAGAGCCCCGGATAATAATCCAGGAATAGCGGCTAGGAAAGGGAAAATTCCGCCCGTTTTGACCATGTCTCTGATGGCACCTATACTAAGATTCACATGAACGCCGGAATTCGCTGATTTGGCTTTGGTGAAACGTTCACGTTGACTCTTAGTTAGAGACAGTTTGTTAGGACCGCCCTGAATTTGATCGTTTTTCAGGGTTAATTTCACACGCATCGCTTTGCTGTTGCTGTTTGGAGTTTTTTCATCTGACCCGAGGTCAGAGTTACGCTGACGTGTTCGTATGGCATATTAATATCGTTTTAATCTAAATTTAGAAAAATCTAGATTTTCAATCTTCAATGTTACATTTTTTCGACAGGCGCGTCGATGACTCTCATTCTGCCGCTGATTCCTTCCAAGATCATTGTTCTATCGCTGAGAATTACCGCGACTGCTTTATATAAATTATTTCCCGTGGGAATTCTGGCTTTGAAATGGATATCAACGACGGATTGCTTTACCAGATCGAGATGCTCCAGGGAAAAGTAGTAGATAGGATAGTGAGTATTAAAATCCAGTTGTGATATTTGCAATCCTGTATTGATATTTTGATCGCGACCCATAAAACACAACAAGCGATGATACGCGCGAGCCGTCGAATGATTTTCAAAATTAATTGATATTTCCTCCGATGGTTCTTGTTGGCCATTTACTCTCAGAGACACATTTGTTGCGTGGATACTATCAAATATCATATGGCTGTACAATTGACTATATCTTCGCGTGTGCAAAAAAGCGATAAAGATATGCCTGGGTGCAGAGGTACCTTGCTGCGATGCAATACGCCAGGTAAAATCACCATCAATATCGGTATTTGTGGAATCTGTTGTTGTTGTCAGCCATGACATGACAGATTTACCGCCTTGGTTCATGAACGATAATAATTTTTCTTCTTCGATTATTGATGGAGTTATCGCTGGCATCCACAAAGTAAATTTAGTTAATTTTACCATACCGACATTTGCGGCATCGCCAGCAGCATTTATCACGTTAGTAACGTAATTGA
This sequence comes from Sinohyriopsis cumingii, assembly GCA_028554795.2. NCBI lineage: Eukaryota > Metazoa > Mollusca > Bivalvia > Unionida > Unionidae > Sinohyriopsis > Sinohyriopsis cumingii. The sequence continues at coordinate 62,291,873 of CM068841.1, forward strand.
TATCACCTTCTCGCCAGATAGCATCGTCGCTATTTCCCTTTCTGACGAACGTTACGGTATGTTTTGCTCCGTAGATGGTTTTCCTGAAATGTCTGCAAAATCCAAATATATGGGATAGCGGAATAGCACAAGAGAATCTTCTGCGATCTCCTGCTAGCATGAGTTTTCGCGTGGCAAATCCGATATTATAATCAGTATAAGGTTTAATGATCATATCTTCGACATTTACAGGAGCAGCGGCACGATCATTCGGTTGTCTGATATCGAATGGTCTGTTTTCGGGACGATCAGAATTATCTTTGGCAAACATCATACTAGGGCCAGCTGATCTAGTAAAATCATCCGAGTATCTGGCTAGGCCTATTATCGTCGTTGCCAAATCAACATCATTGGTAATTGATTCAATTTCTCTTCCGTCGATCATGTAAGTGGCGTTCTTGAATAATGCCATAATGCCGTTGTTAACAAATCCGACCCTAAAATTTGCTCCATAGGCGGTATTATCCGCTTTAACAACTTCCCCGACAACTTCGATATATGCCTCAGATGGGAGAAAATATCTTGTCGTATCGTGAACTTAAATTTCCAAGCGATTAGGTGTATTTGGTTCAACTGCGTCGTACTAGAAATACTGGAAATCACGCACGGATGTGTCCTTGCCTACAGGTTCGTCCATGTCGAACACTTCGTTTGATACTTGTGCGAACATTTATTATTAAGAATTATCGTCTAAAACGAAGACCGCTACCTGATATGAAACTTGTATTTGCAACTTCCTGTGCTAGCTCATTTATTTTTTTATTTGCTGCGTCGTTTATAGCTTTACTGACATCAGCGGGCATTTCGCTAGTGCTAGGTAATTTGACGGGCTGCTTTTTTTTAAGCATTAAGTTTGATATTTTGCTTCTGACAAAATCGAAGCCTTTACTGGCCAAATTACCAACACCGGAGATAACAGTCTCGCCAATTTTTCCTATTGCTTTTGATGCAATTTGTTTGGCTGCGGGTCCGATTTTAGGGACTACTCGCGTAACGAGACTTCCAACGATGTCGCCTAATCCATTGCCGTGGATGTATTTATATACGGGCAATCGAGAGTTAGCTACGCGGACCTGTCTAGGTCTGCGTTGATGTTTGTGAACTATCATGTTATCTAAATGTGATTGTTTTAATCGATAAGTTCGTCAACGAGCTCTTTGTAAATATAAGAGTTAATAACACCGCCGCGGAATAATCGCTGACAAATATCTGAGGCCTCGTTGATTATTTCAGAAGGGTTATTTCCGGCTCGTTTTCCTCCTATTAATATTTCGAGGCGAGATACGTCGTTGACGACGCTGTCAGGGCAAACGGTATATCCGCTTCCTATTTTAGGATCTTGCGGTGGTGGCGTGCTTTGTCTAGGATCTGGTGATCTGCTTGCAAGTATTTTTTTATATTCATCGACCTCCTTTTTAAAATTTGAATATCCGATATCGAGTAAATTCATCGGTTTTCTTAAACTGCCAAAATAAATTAACTGCGGCCATGTTCCTGATTCGAATGATTCATGGTACTTTTTTTTCACGTATGTTCTTATATTCGCTGGAGTATAATTCGCAGCGGTGTCTAACCTTTCACCTTCATCTTTGAGCCTATCGATATTGTCTTCCCTCAAATAATAATCGGCAGGTTTACTATAATCAACTTTTTCTCTTAAACGAGATGCAATTTCTTCCTCGGGTAATGCTCGAACTCTCTCATCCCCAGGTGGTTTGTAATCGCTTGGTTGAACTTTTTCTTCTGGTTTTGGTTCCTGGTCGCTCTTATCCTTTATCTTTTTTGGTTTTTTCTTTTTTTCCTGAGGTTGACTTCTTTCTTTTGGTCTGGCCCCTAATTCCTGTTGTTGAAATTCTTCTTCAAACTCCTGTGGTTGAATTTCTTCTTCAAACTCCTGTGGTTGAACTTTTTCTTTTGGTTTTGTTTTTCTTTTCCGTGGGGATTTAGATTCTTTTAGCAATTTCGCCTGTTCAATATTGTAATTTTATGTTTCCTGTGCAGCCCTAAGAAATCTTCTGTAATATGGATCCGTTTCTCTCACCTGTGATCTTCCCGAGTAAACTTTATATAACATATTATACCAAATTTTACGGTTTGCGTATCTTTTTTTCCCTTCATTAGTCAGATATTCTTCTCGACCACTAAAATAATCTTCCGCAAATTTACCAAATTTATCTATATCATAAAGTGTCGAGAGCGGCTGTGATATTATTTGCCATCCCTCCTCGGTAAAATTTCCTCTTATATCCTCGAGATTGAACGATTTTGCTCCAGTTTTTTTCCTTTTTATTTTAAAGCCAATTGCTTGTTGTTGTTGCGCTTGATCGCGTTGTTGTGCTAGTATTGCTAGTCGTTCCGGTAATACTCTTGAATGTTCCTCAATACCTTTCAACATAGGAAGAATTCCACGTTTCTTGATATCTGGATCTTTTACGTCACCAAATACAACTCGCTCGGTTGTTTCGGTAACTGGCTTCAATAATTTCGACGACACTTCGGTAATTCCATACCCCGTGTCTTCGTGCGCACGTACTTTTTTCTTATATAATTCTTTTGCCGGGATAAGTTTCTTTAGTGCCGCTAATTGTTCTCGCGCTATTCTGGCAGAATGAGGCTCTCCAACTGTGCTAGTTTTCCGACTCATATTATTTTCAAGTATATTATTTTAATGTGACGTAAAATGGACCAAAGCAGCCCCACCATGCAACAAAAAATAATAACACAAAAATTTATTCCCTGATTTTTATTTTCCTGTCCTGGACGCTATATTTACTAACACACACGGCGCGACCACCCGATGCATCCGGTCTGAAATGCATGAAAATTAGCTCCCGTAGAAGGCTTTATTTTTGATTTCTGAGGCTTCTACGGAGAAAGTTCGCGTAGGAAGGTTTATTTTGGCTGGAAACTCTGGTCTGTTCAACTTCCCTGCTGCTCGCTGTCAGAGAACAAGAACTCGAAATATCCTAAATGATGTCAACAAATAGAAGCCATAACAAATGAGATACATGTTAAAGCGCAAACGACGTACACGTTGCAAACGACAATATAGCAACAAAGCATGTTGATAGCCAATGAAAGAACATAACCTTGAGAGAAGGTCATGAAATTACTTACTGGAGATTCCTAAATTTAAAACTATAGAATTAGCTTGGCATGGCGCATTTCCTCAGTGCACATCGGCTATTCAATGGTACCTAACAGACAGATAAGTGGAAATATTTACAGCTTTTACAAAAGAGCCCCAACACATGCTTAGATTGTGTACCCCGAATACAACCGACTTAAGATTGTTGTAGACTGGTCGTCCTAGCGATTAGATTTCGTGCCTAAATTCATACTTGGTTGTATGTAGTTTATAATTACTGAAATATACAGTCGACTACGATCCATATTGGAACATATATGTCTAAGTCAGCGTAACACTGTCACCTAAAACCCATTCTTGATATATTAGGATTAGGTCCTCGTAACATTTCCAGAGGTGAGTCAAACTTTGGATCAGCTCGGATTAGGTGCACTTCGAAACCGTAAATCGTTTACATTTTCGGATGCATCTCAGATCGCATTGTTCATGTAAGCACTCATACTACCTAAGGATATTCCTGGCTCATGCTTCAAGGCTCTTTCAATGTAGGCCTCCTCTTTGACATGGGTACCATATTAGAAGTAAAATGTTTTGTAGACCTGGTGTAGCCAACGGGCTATCTATAGAAATGGAAGTTGGAAGTACTTTGCATGTCACTTCCTTTAGCCAATAGCACCGATGCAGTAATAGTGCCGATGAGAAAACGTGGTAAGGATAGGATCAAATGTCTCCATCAATGGCTGGAAAAGTACAACCTTCTTAAGAAATTTGACAACGGTTTTCTTGACTGCCGGCATAAATTCTTTCCACTGCATACTATGTCTACACGTTCCTTAACCTCCTTGAGCATATCAGCCAAGCTGCAACATAAGTGAGTTTTAATCAAGGCCGAAGCGTTCCTTGAGGCACTCCTCCTCCCAGGCCTGCTGATCTTGTAATGTTCGGCAGTGGTCATATGCGCTCACAGTGACAATCATTTGCTCGATTTCAACAATGCCTAATACGACGTTGGCAGCTCTTAGGAAATAAAGCTGTCCTATAGTGACGCCCTCAAACCCATTGTCGTCAATATAGACGTTTTCTAGATTTGACGCAGATTTTTCCGGATGTGTCGCCGACACGCGACCGATATTCAAGAAACACAAATCATTCGACTGCCTTACCGATAACGTGCGGAACACTAGGTGTCATGGCATTAACAAATGCTAAGGTGCCTTATTCCAACATTTGCTTCTCTGGCACGGTGTGGCGTTAGTCGCTCCTGCTCAGCAAAGGAGAAAAATATCGAGTGCTCAGCCGTATTCCTCTACCACTGAATTTATAATTAAATTGCCCTCCTAATGGGGAGGCGGATCTCCCCCTCTTTCGCAAGATATCACGCTATGTCTTGATGTCATTCAATCAATCAAAACTTTACAAAAAATGAGCTTATGTGTACAGTTATTTTGCATGTCATGAGTCAACAAAATATATTGTTTGATCAAAGGTTGTTTTGTTTTACTATTTATATTCTTCCTAATTGAATTCCTTTTGATGCTGCTTTCGTAAAAGTTTCTCCTTATCACTGAATCACCAAAAAGCTTTAAATTTTAATTAAAAACCTACTATTACTTTAAACAAATGTCGAATTCAAACCTATCATGCTAATTTGTCCTGTTTTAAGGGTATGAAACAATTACGGTTGTCATGTTTTCGAGAATCTTGTGAGCTCCTACTGATATTCTTTAAACGTATGCAACGTGTCTGTGTTAATTTAAAAAAGTATGCCTAACATGTATCATTTGACAAATCTCGACGAAATTTAAAAATGTGATTTTATACTATAATTTTATACTACGTTGGAACAAGTTCTGAATATAAATTATTCTTTTTATTTCTTTCACAGGCCTTGATATTATAAACAATATTCACAATGATTCGATTATTGGTTGTTACTTTAATGGTGTTCTGTGTCTTCTCTCTACCCCTTATGAAAACAGACTCGCATTCAACGACCGCTGGTAAGCTATTACACGTTTGTTTTAGACAGCATTACTATCCCATGTATGTATGTATGTATGTATGTATGTATGTATGTATGTATGTATGTATGTATGTATGTATGTATGTATGTATGTATGTATGTATGTATGTATGTATGTATGACTGACTGACTGACTGACTGACTGACTTTATTTCCTCTTTAAAAAGAGATTACATCAGATTAAACAAATTCAGAATAATACAAGATCATAAAATAGAACAGAAAAGTGACAAAGATACAGTAGTAATACAATTGTAATACTGTGTAAGCTACCGTATTGACAAAACGAAATATCTCAATACCTGCAATTATGCAGATCTGCAATCATTTGGCGGAGCATGGCACTGATCTTTTAACAGTTGCTTGATGATGATAATATTTCGAAAAGTTAATACGTCTATAGTGTTATGTGCTTAACATTAAGTCCGAGATAGCAACGAAAATGAAATGTAAAACTTATAACAGTGTAATTCTATATGTAGTTTCTTTTCTTCATATGACGCATGTATTTATGCATATATATACTTGTTTGCGCGTATGCGTGCGTGCATGCATTTATCCATGACTGACTGTCTAAATGACTTAGTAACCTCTACAACAAAGAGTATATCAGGTTGCTAAGATACATATTATACATATCATAGAATTATGAGACACATCATAGACGAGAACGCAAGCATGATATATACATCGTCAACTAATGCGTTTACAAAATGAGATATATAAATACAGAAAACCATATAGAAATCTCTTGGAAATAAACATAAACAAATACATAAACAAATACATAAACGCACACACAAACAGCTGTCAGACAACAAAATTTGCGGATTTGACAAGAAGACTTTGGCCTTTAATTGTTTATATTTAATGTTAATTTACTACTTACTTTTAATATCATGTTAGGGCATGTTAGTTGATAGTAGGGCACACATTTTATTGTAGAATGAAGCTATGCTGTTTGCGGTCACCAACATGAGCCTATCTGATACGTCATCGTCAATAGACGACATGCAGTCAACCCTGCTTCCAAGAAGTGTCTCCAACAATATATCGTCTTCTTGATTGAATAAGTTAACCCCGTCTCTCACTTCTAAAGAGTCAATCACTCTCTCAAAGAAAACATTTCGTTCCTCAAGCAGCATTTCGCAGCCTAAAATAAGATGTTTCGCTCTGTCGTCAGTCTCTTTTCCACAGAGTTTGCATACCATAACTTTACCAACAGGCATGATATATAGTTTCATTACTTCAGAGAGAGGCCATAACATGGATGGATATTTACGCCCAAGAAACCATATATTACTTGGTTTTAAGTCCAAATGAATGTTTCTGAAGTGAATTAAATCATCCCTTAGTTCCATATTTGCTCTCCAGGTAGTTTCTTCATGGTTTTGGATAATATCAGTAATATGTCAATTCCAGATGCGTTTTTCTTCAGTTTGTATACTTTCTGCATAGTCTAAAAGAACATTTCCCATACCATATTTCTTAGTTATTTTGTCAATATCAGGTATAAATCCCGTCTGTTTTAGCGGGTTGTTCAGATACTGACATAGGCGCATAATGAAAATCTTTTTCCAGATAAAAGTCCAATCGCCCTTACATAATCGGTTGAAAAGGAGCAATTTCATCCTATCTATGTATGCTTCCATTGACCAGAGTCCTAAGGTACTACTTGTTGCTTCCGTAGGCGAATATTTATCGAAAGCTTGCATACGTCGCGCTGCATATCTCTGGCATAACTCAAGTTCTTCTATATTTGAGTTTGTGATACCTGACCATAGTTCACATCCATATAGGACCGAGGGTAGAATAATTCTTTTCCAAATCTTCAGACTTGTTAGAGGGTTCATTCCTCCATCTCTGATACCAATAAAATATAAAGAGTTTAACAAGTGTTTGCCTTTATCACATGCTTCTTTTATCGCGTCGTTTGGTTTTAAGTTGTATTTTAGAGGTATGCCGGCATACTTCTTACTTTTGACTGCCGGAATTGGAGATTTGTCGAGCATAAAAGAAGGTATACCAGTCGTTCTTTTGTTAGTAAACAAGATGGTGCAACTTTTATCTGCATTATATCTTAATCTCCACCTTTTCGCATAGTCGGAAATTGTATCTAGCAGCTGTTGCATTGAATGACGCGAGTTAGACATTACAGTTGTGTCATCTGCTAATAAGACACAAGGCAGGTGGAGATCAACAAGATTTAGACTTCGCAAAGTGTGATCTAATTCCGTGATCAAATCATCTATCATTACAAGAAAGAACCAGGCAGACAAGATACGGCCCTGTCCTACACCCTGCATAATATCGAAGCGTTTGGACAGCTTGCCCGCATATAAAACAGAGCTTGTTACTCTCTCAAACGAATCTTTCATGATGCGCCAGGTCTTCCCTTTGATGCCAAGTCTGTACAACTTGTAGAATAACCCGTTATGCCAAACTGTGTTGAAGGCTTTAGCATTATCAAGAAATGTAGCATAGACAGGAGTATTTTTATCCAAATAGTAGCATATAGATTCTTTGATACAGAACGCTGCAGTGATACTACCGCAATTATTTCTAAAACCCTGTTGCAACGGATTTGGAAAAGAAATCTGTTTAGAAAATATAAGTAGTCTACTATATATAATTTGTTCTAGAACTTTCTGAAGCACTGGAATTATAGTTATATCGCGGTAATTATTCATATCTAATTTGTTCTTTCCCCCTCCTTTGAATATTGGTATAACCAAACCTTGTTTAAAGTGGCACGGGTACTTCTCGGCCTCGTACACTTTTGTGAATATAATTTCAAGTAATTGTACACTGCTTGGAGGGTCCGCAAACAGTAAATGCTCAGCAACAATACCGTCGTGACCACATGCCTTATCTTTATTGAGAGAGCTAATTGCACTACTGATTTCGTCTCTAGTGGGGATTTTATCAACAAGTTCATCAAAGTGTGAATAGGTTTCTTTAGTTTGTTTTCTGACCTCTGCTAAGACCATCTGGTAATGATTTTCATCGTACAGATAAGTATTGTCAGGCAGTGATAAACTGGAGAAATGATTTGCCCATAACTCTCTAAAAGAGTCGTGATCGCGTACAATTTTTCCGTTTGATTCGATTTTGTGAATGTAATCGCGTTTATTTCTTTTATTCCGTATAAACTTATAGAAAGTAGAAATATCGAGCTCTGCAGCCTTTTCAAGCTCACTAAATTGTTCTCTATCGTATATTTCTTTAGCTTTCAATAATTCTTTTGCAAACAATTTCTTCGCTTTCTTATAGTTCGCATATGGTATATGTTCCCAACCTCTTGGCCTACCATTAGAAATCCATACCCTGCGTTTCAGCACGTATGTACGTATGTATGGATGGATGGATGGATGTATGTATGGATGGAGAATGGATGGATGTAGGTAGGTAGGTAGGTAGGTAGTTATTTAGGTAGATCGGTAGGTAGGTCGGTATGTAGTATGTACGTATGTACGTACATACGTCTCTATGTATGTATGTAGTATGTATGTATGCATGTACGTATGTACGTATATATGTAATTTGTTCTTCATTCGAACTTGTTGGTTTCAAAACTCTATCTTGACTTTTGTGTTTTATGGGGTTTTTGTGGATTTAAATCATGTTTCTTCCCTGAACATGCTCTTGTGTAACTGGAAACGTTTGGAAACCATAACAAAAACAATTAGTAGTAGTAATAGTAGTAACAATAGTAAGAATAAACTTTATTTGTAACAATTCCACAAACGTAAATTTCATTCACGTGCTAAACTTGATGTGATTTGCATTACAATGAATATATAAAGGTGCATAAATCTCTCTAAAGTTATCATACATGGGACATTTAACACAAAATTAAAACTCAACTTCTATAGCTGCATAACTCGTATATTATAGCTTCAAAATGGGCACAATCTTTCAATAATGGGGATATGTTTGTACTTAACGACATTTGCCATTATGGGAAAGGTTCAATTTCTGCACATGCATAACAAACAAGAACTCAGACAATCTAAAAAGAAACAAATATGATCTTTTTGATCTGATAATAGAATAATAATCCACAAATTGACCTTAACTCTCATTTAGATCTTGTCGAAATATTCTTCTCCAATGGGTTTTACAAGTAATGAAAGTGAGCATCACATCACCCACAAAAATCAGTGTTCGCCCCATATTAATAAATATTTTAGAGTTTTGTTTTGTGGAAATCCCAAACATCCGACCCATAATTCAATATTGGTGTTACTTTAGTATCAGATATTTTGAATCTAGATTTAGGAACAGTTTAACACACCGATTAAGTGTAGTCTTCAAACTATAAATCGTCGATTTTCAGAAGGTAATATACAAACAATATAGCTATAATACGTACTATTCAAACAAGCATTCACCAAAATACCATATTCCATATCTTCTCAAATGTCTTCCTTTTGGAAAACTAAAATTATTTTCCAGGATTAACTTTGATGTCCGATTATTGCAGTATTAATTTAGCTTATTTAGAACCTACTAAGGCTGTATAGCAGTTTCAACAAAATACAAAGTCATTTCAACAATATACATACTTTAGTAAATTCTAATAGTATGCCGATAATGTTGGTCATAAATATATGTCTTTATAACATTCAGAAATAATGAACATAACATAGGAGATGAAAGACCAATCCTCGCCGCACCCCAGTCGGGTATTAAATATTCGTACCAAGCGTTTTCACACAAGCGTTGACATTTACATATATGGCAATAAATATCATTAGCATATGACTGCTAACATTTTCTTTTAATATTGCAATATAAGTACCCTCTTCTCGAAATGGTTTAATTCGTTTGTGTCCATAAGTGACAAAAATAACATAAATCTAATATCTTTGTTTCTGAAATATTTACATATTAATGTGATAAGGGCAAAATTATCATCAGCCCAGTTTGTTCACCCAATACATCGTCTTTGCAACAAGATAACCGGATGTGATTTCGGATTTACAACAGAACACTTTTAATGGTGATACGAATGCAATGTTTAATGACGAATTAGTTGAATGAGAAAAGAATTATGATTAATACGTGCATATAATATTGAAATATTGAATCAATTAACATAATCCGCACGAACTAAATAATGAAAATACAAATAAATAACTTTACCCAGTACATTGACAAGGGTAAAGGATTCACAGTGATTTCACAACGAAAGAATGATGTGTTTTACTCAAATAGTACAACTGTGGTATTTTACTCATATAGTAAAAACGTATCCACTCAAATTTTGAAAATGATGAAAACAAAGGGACAGATGTACAAAATATATTTACAGTCCCAAAATACACATTGGGTATTAATAACCACAAAGATTAGCCCACGGTTTAAAGATTACATGTATGGCGTTACACATCCCGTCAACAGCGCACTGAGCTACCAGTCACACAGGTCAATCAAGCAGTCAGTATTCCAGGTTGGTCTATCAAGCAATCAGCGCCCACCAATCTCTGTCAGCAACGCCAGATCACCATTTACTCGACCAGCAACAATGTTTACTCAGCTGTACGGCCGCTATGGTTCAGCTTCACAGCTGCTATGGTCAATTTATATGGTTAGCTCTGCAGCTGGTAACACGTCGACTCCGATCACTCCGATAACTCTGATAACTCTGGTCACTCTGACCAGCTATACATCTGCGACTCCGATCACTCTGGTCATTTACACAGCTTCGACTCCGCTCACTCTGGTCAGCTGAAAATACATCTAACACCGTGTACTATGCATGAAACGGGTATATACGATAAAATTTAATGACGTTATTTACGGTAAGCAACACAGATTACATTATCGGTTAAATAATTACAAAACAATACATAAGTTCAGAAGTGTACCTCACCGTGCCCGACAAGAATCCTATGGCACTAACTTTATATATTGTTAATATAAATCTCTTGCTAAGTCATTAACAAGAATATAAAATATTTGCATGATACTACGTAGTCTGAAGGTACATAGAAAATATACAAAAATAAACGTGGCAGTACAATATTTATAACCTATACACAATAAATTAATAACTTACATACCTCTACAGCTGAAGATGTGCAAGTACTTAAAGAAGACCGCTCACTGACAAAACGTTCCGTAATGTAAAGATTTTTGACCTACGGTGAGGTATTTAATAAATAAAAGGATTTATACAATTCCGTGACAATACCTTCCCCCCTTAACAAAGTGGTAACACTTTTAGAAAAAGTCACGGAATTTGAACATAAACAATTATTAAAACATTTGATTTTGAATAATAAACGCAAATGCGCTGCTAATTACATCCGACTTAAAAAAAATCAGCACCCACATTTTCTGACATTTGAACCGCATCGATTCGGAAAGAATACGTTGCAAAGACAACGCCCAAAGCATCAATCTTGTGATTTATGCAATTCCGTGACAATCTTATTTGACCAGGCTTTATAGTACTTCACTTAAAATTAACGTAAATATTTGTCTAAGCGCCGATAAAAAGCTAATCCGTCTAAAACCTTCGTGCGTATGTATATTCCCCTTTTGTGAATGAATACAATAGCAGCTATGGTCTAACATTTTGGGAAGTGAATAATGTTTTGAACATAGACGATATGATAGGCACCGTACTATTTCCAGTTGCCTTAAACAAATTAGAAAAGTCACCGACCCCACTTAATATTCCGACTTTATACTTGTATTAGCATGTTGCACTTCTTCAATCATTTCACCGTCCCTTTTTTCATGGCGAATATTAGTTTCTTCTTTTAATCTCAAGTTGTTTTTCCCTCTCCAGTTGCAATTGACAGAATTTTGAAAAGAACTTTTTATATCCGGAAGAGTTAACCCTAGACGTATTATTGCTGTTATTGTTAGTATTATATAGATTATACACCATATGCTTCCAGTGCCCATAGTAGGGTATTGTCCCACATATCCCTATACTAACCGGTTTACTCTCCTTAAAGTTCCACTAACGTTGTCTAATGATATTTATGGATCCAGCCCACTAACCTAAACCTTCAAACTTTATGTGTCATTGGCAAACATTGTCTACACTCTTTTATAGTTGTTGTTTTCTTAATATTGTTTTAATCCGTTCATGTACTATAGTCAGATTAGTGATATGAGAACAACGAGACTGTTGTATGTTAGTGGAGAAGATGCTTCATGTAAGGAAGGTTTCGGACATGAAATACCGGCGAGGATCCTTATATAAAATTATAGTATAAAAGTTCTGTTGATGTTACAGATTTTGCATTTAGCAGAAGTTATAAACTCCAATTAAGTCATGCAAGTTTAATTTAAAAATTTATATTAAAATTTTCCAGTAGGAAGGGGCACAAATCAAACTAAATTCGTCTTCACGATAACAGTATGGTAACTTTAGGAGGATATCTATATTTCTGACATTCTGAATATATATATATATATATATATATATATATATATATATATATATATATATATATATATATATATATATATATATATATATATATATATATATATATATATATATATATATTCAGTTGTACGTGACTTGTATGTGCATTCTTTTTAAGTTTCTAATAATTTCTAAAGAAATATAGCACATAGTTGGAAACGTATGGGCCAAAAAAAGTTATTTCCTTTTATAATAAACATTCGAGTAGTCAGCCTAAAGAGCTATGTTGTTTGCAGGAGAGATTGGATGGGGAATAACGATTGTCATGGTGATGATGATGATGATGATGCTGATGACTACTATTATTATTATTATTATTATTATTATTACTATTATTATTATTATTATTATTATTATTATTATTATAGTAACTGTTAGAGAAATGTCATTTGAGCGGCTAGGACACATGTCTATCAAAAGCTTTCGGATGCCAGCTAACAAAAGGTTCAGGTTTGAACTGAATGGTGAAGAGGTGGACCTTGATCTTCAGTTGAATAGACTTATCAGTGATGATGTGAATTTATACATGACAGAGAAGGGCGTAACAAAACTGATGGAAATATCTACAAATGACGATGAGGTGAGTTAAAGTCACGAGAGGGAGAGAGAGAGAGAACGGGAGAGAGAAAGAAAGAGAATATAAGAGACCTTAAGCTAATGATCAGTACAGATTCCCCGAAATCATGTAACTCCACAACTGATTCACCCAAAGGTAAAGTCGCAGTTCGATGTACACTACGAAATATTTCACCAATTCTGTGTATATGAAAAAGATTTATATTCCGTAGATAATAAAGATAAGTGCATTACTAATATATGTTGAGTTCTGTTTGTGTAATAGATCTAGTTGCAGTTGTGTTAATGCCTCTCCATTATTTTTCTAGAGGTAAAGTCATTTGCCTTATCAACTTAACGCTAATGACATTGGAGACACACAAAGTGGAGAACCGATGTTTCCTGACACATTTCCTTGGTTCTACTGTATTGGCTTGATTTGTTTGATCTGGCTAATGTTAATTCCGCAGTTCAATTCTCAACGTTCTCTAGAATTTGCACATAGGACGTATCCAATGCTGAGGTCAACAATGCTGAATAATGATGATCTATAGGCAGCTGAAGCATCAAGCACGTTAAAGCTGCATTTCGTCTAAGCGGACAAATTACTTGTCGCGTTTCTCGATGCAAGTTTCGCGTAGCTTTGGACTGTCTCTTTTTTTCAATGCTTCCACGATGATTAATACAGTATTTGTCTTGCTAATCAACTTTTCCTTCACTGACCTGCTGCTTTGCGTCTATTTCCTGAAAACAGCATTTTATGATGGTATACCATTGAGAACAAAACACTTTGAATAATCATCTCATTGTGTAGATCCAGGCATTCAAAATTTATCTGCTTTACATAGGTGCTAATTCAACTGTATTAATATCATCCTACATCAATGGGGTGTCTTTCAAATAGTGTCGTATTTGGTTAGCTTAGTACAGGCTGTTTCATCTTTGTGTTTAAATCCCTTTATTTAAAATATCATCTTTAGCCACTGATCAACAACGAAATTTCGGCCATCACAAATCATAAGATCAAGCTTTGCTTGCGACGTGAAGCTTATCTTATTCTCCTGATTCACTGATGATATATGCTTGCTTTGCTTTTGAGAGTCCTCTTGATTCTGTAGAAAGCTGCCTTCTGAGATGATGAAGTGCTGAGGTATAAACAAGCCTGACGTAGATGGCGTTTATGACTTATTAGTCTCGTTTTGTCAGCGCTATTCCAATCAAACCAATCTTGATGTTCGTGTCCGGTTTGGCCAAAGGTAGTTCTGGATCCAGCTTAGAACATCAAGTATCCTAAGATTTTCTCTACATTTATGGAATCGACATCAAGTGATATTAGTTCGTTACACAGTTGATAAAGCAAGGCGCATGACCTCAGCAGGAGTTCAGTCTTCTTGAATTAGCAAAAAACATGTTTGCTGATGCAGCTTGGACACATCTGGTGATCTGCGCTAACACCAGCATTGACGACACCAACTGTACTTAAGCTGATACCCTACGGGGGAGATGAACGTAGCTGATCACCTACTGATCTAATGGTTTAGACTTATTATGGGATCAATATGTAGGTTTCCACTCTGGATGAAGATTAGCGGTTGCACAGTTAGCATATCAAATGCAAGCTGAATCCCAATTACCTCTGTATGAGGATAAAGGACGTTAAAGTAGCCTGACATACAGACTGACTGATTTGTATATTTATTTTTATACAGATAAATCACGTAACCGTTAGTGGCACTAGTACAAATTTTAAAACAAACATACACAAGCGTAGTGAGTGTCTCTGATGCTGGACAGTACTGCCAGTTAATCAGAGCTGCCGATTTCCTGGGAGAGTAGGTGCATCTTTCAGGCTTAAATTATTATTATGATTATTATTATTATTATTATTATTATTATTATTATTATTATTATTATTATTATTATCATATATAAATATATATATATATTCGATGTCACAGAAATTATGATAATCTAAATAATACCCAAATGATAAAATTCGCTCTAATATTTTTCTGATGTCTTAGAAATTTGACGTTTACGATTAACGTTGAATACCAAAACACTTTGGATCAGTAAAATTGCTAAAGTTACTGCGTTCGTTTCGAAGCCTGACCATTAATTTATATTTAGCGTACGTGACAACTCTGGTATATTTGTTCAAAGAAATTATACGCCCGATTAAGATTTATGTTTTGCACAATTCAGTCAATACAATTAACTATAATTATGATTTATTATCATTTCGGCTTAAAAGGAGAACGTAGGAGAAATTGGTAAATGTAATATTTGTTAGAATATTTGCGATTTATTCATCTATAGTACCGCGAGAGCAGCAAAAGCAAACTCTGGCGTCGCATATCCGTTGATAGGTCAGAGTTCGTTGAATTACCGATCTTGGAAGTTTATACATGGAACAGCAATTCACCAAGAACAAAACGATCACTGGCAGAATCGTTAAATATAAATGCTGGCAGGCTACTGTAAAAGTCGTTCCTAATACAGACAGACTGACTCCAGCACACAAGAATCACTATAACTCAAATGTGTGCTTATTTATGTTAGTGAATGTTATTAAATGATTTTCATATTTTATGTATTTAAAAAAAATTGGGATAGATTTTTCCATTTAAGTAATGACAATCACTTATTATTTTGAGATGAACTATATCCGAATTTCATCTTTCAGGTGTGCGGTTACTATCAAGGAGGGAAGACCAAAGCTGCTGTAATTGTGAAATGCAAACGATTCGAGTGGAGATGTTTGCCGGTAATTTTATTTAAAAATTATTGAATTATTTTATCAAAACTTTGTTGTAGTCTTCGAAGTCGAAATGTTTCATGATCTGGTTCCGTTTATATTGGTTATATGTCAATATCGTTGTTTGGCATCACATGGTAGGTTATATATAGCGGCCATTATATTTGGTGGAAGAGGAACTCTGTAACACACCTGGAAGAAACCCCGACTAACAATAAGCTACTTACAACCTTTTACACATACCTATCTACATGTTGCAAGAAACAATTTAAAAAAGAACATGTATGAATTTATGTATGTATGTACTTATGTATGTATCTATGTGTGTAGTTACGTACGTACGTATGTCTGAATGTATGTATGTGTATGTATGTATGTATATATGTATGTAAGTATGTATGTATGTATGTATGTATGTATGTATGTATGTATGCATGTATGTATCTATATAGGTAGGTAGGTCGCCAAAGAAAACTTGCCCGCCTCTTTTCAAAAGTGATCAGCGTTATTATGAATACTTGACGTAGTGATTAGTACTTATGTTTCTTTTTATTATATATTTTCCTGCTTGACATGACATGATGTTTGCTTTAGGTTGGCACGTTTACGTTAAACGGAAAAAGATATCGGCTTGAGCCGACTGACAGCCTCCCAGAAGCAACGCACTTTGTTACGGAAATACATCGAGATGAAAGAGACTTATACATACATGACGATAAGCAACCGATACCTGGTAGATTGATCAACAATTTTCTTTTCTTTATACACTGAATGCGATGTCTTATCTGCACATAAACACCACGATAATGTTGTAATGTGTGAAATGCATTTAAAAATATAAAACTTAATTTATGTCTTTTTATTTTATTTATATTCTTTCCTTCCTTTCTTATTATAGTTTTATTTGATTCGTGTTTAATATTAAGTGGTATATAGCCATTATCTATGATTTATGTCATTTGCATGCTGATATCAATTGTAATATATTATTCAATGCTAAATATAGTGTATCTTATAACTGAATCGTAATGCCGTATAACCTATACCCCCAAAAACTTGAATTCAAACTTGCTATGGCCGACTGCAACAAAGTTCATGTACTGTGCCCACCCTAATGTCACTTAGCGTATATTTGAACAAATGATTTAGCAATGCTATACCATGACGTTCCATCTTTGATATGTCATTATGCTATAAAGTTCGAAATTAATCCATCAAATTGAAGATGTTGAGTAGGGTGACAAAATACCTACACGACACGGGATATAGTAGTTTTGGGTTGGGCTATTACAGCCATCTAATACCAAACGTTATATATATATATATTAGGCAGGAGTATAAAATCGATTTAAACAAAGATTAATGTAGAGCTTTCATATGGTGGTTAGAGAAGACCAAAACAAAACATTATGTAGAAACGTTATGCTGATGTTGATTAGGATTAGTAGAGAAAACTAAGACAATACACTAAGACAAAATTTTAATTAGGAACAGTAGTTGGAGTAGTAGTATTGTTCAAATAATGTTGATATTATGATTATTCAGAATATCCTCAGTCGCCGGGTCAAAATATTGCTGCCATGGCTGGACACGTGGGTTTGAAGGAAAACCATAGAAGAGTGAAACGGATGATACCAGCAGGTGTAGACATAATTGAAATTTACATATTCACAGATGACTCAATCTACAAAAGGTATTTTAATGAAACTACCTCCTATACTAGATTCGAAATTATTAGCTAAAATGGATAGATGCGTCATTTATTCTTCGTTAAGTTGAAGAAATATGGTCCTGAATATTGGATGTACTGCTGCAATTATAAAAACTGAACAAGAACATGAAAGACATGAAACGTTGATGATTATTATAATATTCCACTCAGAACTAATAGTGTTTGTCTCCTTTGTTTGTCTATTTATCTATGTGGATGGTTTACAATCATTTTGAGGTTTCTCTATAATAGATACAACTTTAAAGATAAATGATAATAACATTAAATATTTAAATTTGTTTGAAAGATTCCCACAGGAAAATTAATGACCGAGTCAGTAATGATTACGGCGGTTCTAACAAATAAGAACAAACACACAATGCTCTATATGTTTCTTTCTTTTCTCTGTTCATCACTTGTTTTGACCACCGCAAAGTTTGATGCGCCAAATCATAATGACTCACATAAACATAAAACAAACTTAATTAGCAACAGCTGTGTAGCGTATGACTTTCGTGTGGCACTGTGTGAAATTCAGGACAAGAAGTGAAAAATAGTGAGAGAGAGAAAGAGAGAGAGAGAATTATAGACTTCTTTAAACATCTAAATGGCGCTTTTCACATTCAGCCTAGTTCATATGGTAAAGAGGTAATCAACAATGAGATTGCCAATTGAAAATAGCACTTCCCTTTATTGTAAAATATGTGCGTATGTGCGATAGATCCATTATTTCGCAAACATCAATACATATCAACTTTAAACAGATTGAACTACCCCTATAATTTATAAGTGTACGAAGACATGCGAATTATTTCAGTTTTTCTTTTATTCAGTGTGATCATAACTTTCTATTACTGTTCTTTTACTGTTGAAGTAGCATACAACTTAGGGATTAATTTGACTGTCACTGATTCTGGAGTTTACACTTTAGTGAAAAATCTGACCTTAGTGAAAGCGTATCTGACCCACACTGTCGGAGTATCAACTACTGTAGTAGAAATACTGACATTTATTTGTACTGTTGATGCATTATGAATAGCTAGCTAAATGCTAACCTGCATTTATTCGGTAGCACCCAATATACTGTCCCAATATGAAGATGCTTGTCCCTATCAGCATAGCACACAATTTAGTGAACGAATTTCACTGATTAGTATTGGTCCAGGAGAATAGATTTTGGTGAGTACAGTTTATTTGTAATGCTGATGTAGCATACAAACTAAACCAAAAACGACAGACGAACCTTTTTAAAGTAGCGAGTTTTTCTTTTAAAGAAGCAACACAACTTAAACTTTTAGTGACACTCTACGATTAGTGACAACTTACTTTCACTTGTTAAATAACACTCAATTTCGTGAGGGATTAGCATCACGTTTGGTCAATTTAATACATATTCTAGTGAATAAACTGATATGTAATGTTACCGCAGCACATATTATGCTGATTAAACTGAATTTTATTGCCCATTTATACAGCGTATTGCAAAATCTCCGCAAGTAGCACATATTTCGACCAAATTGGCCTTTTTTGCAGCAGCACACAATGCAGATAATAAACTGACTTTTATTTTTCAGTAGTACACCATTTCAAGGCAAGCACTTTGTTTAACTGTTGCAACAGCACTCAAGTTAGAAAAAATTAGTTGTCGAACGATTTTAGTGACATAATTAACTTTTACTCTCCTAGCATATAATTTGGGTAAAAAACATTTGTTTCTTGTGCAGTCGCACACAATTTAGTTGAAACTCGAATTTGATCTGTTACCAGAGTACCTATTTCAGTGAAGAAACTGCCTTTTACTGCTGCGGTAGAACACAATTGTTGAAACAAAAACATGGTTTCAACTCTTCCGGTCGCAGGCAATTTAATGGGGAAAATATTACTGTGACAGAAAAACCAAATGTAATGACGAAAATAGGTATTACTGATTTGGTAGCATGCAACATTAGTGAACCCACTGACGTTTACTGTTGCATAATTTAGTGTGATTACTAGTTCTAGTTGCACACGTTTTACTGAACAAACAGAATTGCACAATTACGATAGCATACAATGTAATGAATCAACTGACCTTAGTGGAAAGGAAATTAGTGCGATAAACAGACTAATATTTGTCTATACTATTCATTTGAGTAAAGGAAGATAATATCAATGCGTCAAATAGCTTAAAACACTAGTGAAGAAAGCTGATCATTGATGTTGTGTAATACACAATGTAGTGAAGAAAGGAAACAGATTTTTAGCTACAATGATGGCAATTTGGTGAGTTACTGATATTTTCCGTTACAGTAGCATGCATTCCTGTAAGTTGCCATTTACGGATGCAGTCACGTGCAGTTTAGTGATTACTTTATAAGTAGCACACAAGTTAATTTTAGTCACATTTACCTTTTCATTAGATGAAAGTTTAGTATAAAAAAACTACTTGTGCTTGTAACCGTAGCACCAATGTTAGTAACGAACCTGATTTGTACGTTCAGCAAATTACAGTAAAGCAGTTGGCATTTCTTATTGTAGCAGCAAACACGTAAGCGAAGACTAAAATCTGATTATTTTTATTACAGTCGTGTACAAATTAGCTGAATAAACTGACTTTTTCTATTTGTATTTACAATTTTCTATTGGATATTGTGGAACGTTCACATATACTAACTTGGTAGAGACTGGTTATTAAACATTCTTTTTGCACTTTAAGTGAGTTAAAATTTAGCAATATTATTAAATCTAGGTCACAAACCGTCAAAACGTTTCCGAATTCAGGATATAAGTTTGTGTTTTTAAATCAATCAGATCATTCCCTGTTTTAAACTATATGTGCATATTATTATATTTAGTCAGAAACTTTTCTTCCTTTCCTTTCAATCCTGGTGTGTTAGTAGTGTGGAATATCATAGGGTAGTAAATGAACAGACTTTTTACTATTTTCAAACGTGAATTTAAAAACATTTTAAGAATTTTATGGGACCTTACTAGCATAACGAACAACGTTACGGCGTACTTTTAAGATTTGACAAATCTTTAACACATATCGTATTTGATGATTTCATTAATCGGAACATAAACACAATCAGTAATAAACTCATGAACGAAAGAGAACTAAATCTCATTACAACTCTAATATCATAAAGAAAAAAATAGAAATGAATAAAAACCAACAAGTTTTGTAACATTCAAAATATAATGTTTTTTTTCCTTACAAAGTGAAACATTAAAAATAATTTATCGTATGGTGTCTGAAAGCCTAAAAGGTTACATCACAAATCCAAAAGTATCGTTCATTCTAAATGAGTTCCAGTGGTATTCCGAATGATCTTAAATCTAATGTGCTGATGTGACAATAGTTTTGATGTATTACAATGGTGTCATCAAAAAGGCTTTAAATTAATTCACATTAATTTCAAAATAGCTTCTAAAATCCTAAAGTCTGGGAACCTTGCACTTCCAATAAATAATTAAAGTTAGTAAATTAAATCCTTCAATTGAATTGAACACAACCGTTTCA
This sequence comes from Sinohyriopsis cumingii, assembly GCA_028554795.2. Lineage (NCBI taxonomy): Eukaryota > Metazoa > Mollusca > Bivalvia > Unionida > Unionidae > Sinohyriopsis > Sinohyriopsis cumingii. The sequence goes on from CM068841.1 coordinate 62,313,002, forward strand.
CTGCACTAAGACTGGTGTTTATCTTAGAAATAATGAACTCTCATGTACACAACCAGTTGATAAGAAACACTGAGACGCATTTGTAGAATGAGAACGAGGTTCGAATAATCAATTTTTGAATAGTCTACTTGTCAGGTATTTTGGTTTCCCAAGGAGGAATACCATTAAATTTGTACTCAAGATTTTGTGTATAACTTCCAACATCAAACTGCCAAAGCAATATGTTTACACGAAAAAAATTACCTGATCGTAAAGTAGAGATCCCTTATTTTGAAGTGATTTGTATGTTCCAAAATGACATCTTAATGTAAAATCTCGTAACAATAAAGTATAATATTATTTAATATATTATTTACAAAATGGTATGTACAATCAATATTCATGTAACTTAGCACACAGCATTGAAATATACGTAACAATCTGTCTGACTCTGATCACATTCTGCATTTAAGGATATAAAATTTGTAAATGGTAGAGGTGGCAAATCTGAAACAAAACGGAGGAAAATGTACCTGACTTAAGACTAAATGTTTATAAACAGCATGTTGGCAGTAATATACGTTGAATATTATAGTGACTATGTTAAATTTAGGATATCAAGAAAGATCTAAACCTCACCCTTGTTATGTTTCATATGCGATTAATAAAGGATATCCCTAACATTTGCCCCATATCACTACAAACTCACAGTAAAGGGGAATTAATGTTTATTTTATCTTTGTTCCTCAAGTAACCAAAGCGCCATAAATAAAACTTAAGAAACCAATCTCGACCTAATGTTAATTTACCACTTATCACATTAACCCAGTGACCCATTTATTACACGAGTCTTTCTTTAGTTAATAACATCATTCCCATATTAATTTCCCATTCCGGTTCAGAGTGTAATTGCCAAGTTCGTTCCTGTTTGAGTCCAGACTTGGCATATCCCTTTTGAATACGACATTTGCGTTTTTGGCTAAAATTTCCACTATACCACTGATGCATAAAAACTTATTTAATCATTATTACTATACAAAGTTTGATTGTTTTCATAATTTCTAGGTTTCTAGATTTGCATGGAGACAAGAACACAACTATGAAGATGATCCGAGAGTATTACTTGTTAATATGTAATGAGGTAAGATACGCTAGTTGTTATAAAATAAACGCTTGCGATTATCGACAACGAAAACTATGAAATGACAAAGTCGCGGACAAAATGGCATCATGTAAATGTGAATAATGAGATTAAGAGGCTATTTCAATGTTTATGTGATGCTTGATTCTTGTCTATGCCATGAATGGGATTACAAACTGTTCAAGCGGTGTGTGTAAGTGACATGAATGCTGTTAAAGAGGTAGTGAATTCAAGTGAATATATAAAGTTTTAACAAACACTAAGTCCTGATTCGACTGGTTCTTCCAAACCAGCTCTGGTTGCGAGTATAATATGTTCTCACAATTACAGTCTTTCAAACTAGCACTGTGCGAATATGTCAAAGGTGGTTTCAAATAAAATTGGGTGCAAGTGACAGATTTGGTTTTGCAAGAGCAAAGGCGGAAGTGAGAATGTGGTTTGAAACAGATACCATATGTAAGTGGCAAAGTTGATTTTAGGGATTTTTCCAAAGGATGGACGTAGCAGACGACCAAATAAATCTCACAGAAAAACGTATGCAAAAGACAAATCTCGTCTGACAACAAAACTGGGATTCATTGACAAGTGGAATCAGCGGGCACGCTATGTAAGTGTAACAAGTGGCTGCAAACATAAACTGTTCACAAACAATATAAGTGGAATTACTGAACCAAACTGTGTTAGTGACAGCCATCATTTAAAAACTACTGGATAATTGAAATCAGTTAAGGAGCAGTCAGTATAATATAAGCATGTCTAAAAAATAATTCCTAACAATGGTATTAATGGTCGAATTATGGCACAGACAGACAGCAGAAACACATTTGTATGGTCGTAAGATGAATGATTTGATTGTAATATTATGAAATCCATTACATTAGTCACAGTGTCAGATGGGTTTTGTGGCCTATGCTATATATTCTATGAAATCCATTACATTAGTTAAAGTGTCAGATGCGTTGTGGTCTATGCTACATATTTTATGAAATCCATTACATTAGTTACAATGTCAGATGTTATTGTGGTCTATGCCATATATTCCGCGAAATCATTACATTAGTTACAGTGTCAGATATGAGTATGGTCTAAGATATATTCTCTGAAATTGATTACATTAGTTACAGTGTCAGATGTTATTGTGGTCTATGAATATATTCTATGAAATCCATTACGTTAGTTAAAGTGTCAGATGTTATTGTTTGTATCCTATATATTCTGTGAAATACCTTTACATTACTTACAGTGTGAGATGTTATTGTGGTCTATGCTATATATTCTATGAAATCCATTAATTATTTACAGTGTCAGATGTTATTGTGGTCTATGCCATATATTCCGCGAAATCATTACGTTAGTTACAGTGTCAGATATGAGTGTGGTCTAAGATACATATATTCTCTGAAATCGATTACATTAGTTACAATGTCAGATGTTATTGTCGTCTTTGCTATATAGTTTATGAAATCCATTCCATGAGATATAGTGCCAGATGTTATTGTGGTATATGCTACATATTCTATGAAATCCATTACATTACATTAGTTACAGTGTCAGATGTTTTTGTGGTCAATTCTATATATTCTGTGAAATCCATTACATTAGTTACACTCCACTCCGCTGGCCTAGTGGTTAGAGCGTCCGCCTCGGATGCGGGAGGTCGTATGTTCGAGTCATACCAAAGACTTATAAAAATGGTACTAACAGGTGCCTCGCTTGGCGCTTAGCATTAAGAGGTGTTATGACTGGTCGGCCTGGTGTCAGGATAATGTGACTTGGTGGGACATCATACTAAATGTCTGCGGCATGATGCCCCATTGCTAGACATCACTATAAACCGCCAATTGTTAACGTTACGTTAAAAATCCAAATCACAACAACAACACAACAGTTAGTTACAGTGTCACCAAGGCTGTCTTGTTCATGTTAAGTATAACAAATGAAAAACAGCTAGTGGGACTTCAACATTGATTATGATGCATTCTACAAATAGTTTAATTTGTATCAAGTAACAAGAATGGCTAGTATACGTGAACCGGCTCAAGGACAACATTTGTGTTGTAAATCTATGCAAAAGCTATTCAAAACAACATTTTTTTAGTAGTAGGCTGCATGGAATAAAACGAAGATTTCATCTTTAGCTGTTGTCAGTAAGAATGTATTTTAGACACATGCTTCATTCAATACACATCATATTTTCTTCCTGGGTTTCAACTCAGCTTTCTATCTTTTCTTCTAAGTTACACCACTAATTAGCGAATCCCGAAGGGAAAATAAATCAAACAGAAAATGTAAATGCAATCTGATAAATATCAGATCTCCATTATTATACACGAAGATTTGACAGCGATCGCTTACGGGTCATGTTCTTTCAACATGTTATTAACATAATAGCTTATTGTATCAACCAATCAGATGAAGTCGGATATCTTCGCGTTTGGGCTCTGAGCAGTGTTGATAAAGAGCATTACTGTATATTGAACGATCTGGTTCACTTTCATTTTTTTAAAGCTGCATTTACATTGGCTAATTCAAAGGACCCAAGATCATGATCCTTAAGCGGTCGTCATCAGATCTTCACGTATGGCAGAGGAGATCTGATTTTAATCAGATTGCATGTAAATCATTTTTAAGGCGTCTATAATGGGATATATTAAGAAATTATACGATACGTTTGCGCAGTTTATAATCGATGTAATTGTTTCCAAAGCAATATCCATGTCGTGCCATTTTGAAGGTATGTATTTCATGCTAGTGAGAGAGTATCTTATTTGAGTATGTGCCTAATACAAGTTGAGTGACACTCATGCGTATTCTGGTTTCCGGTGGAAACAAGGCCTAGTACATAGGTGTAAATAGTTTCTTAACATCTGGCAAATTATCCTGTCTCTATTATACATTCTTGGCGAAAGCTCTGGCCACACATACATCTAACATTAATTTGAACGATCTCGTAATGGTTTCTCTCTTAATATGAACGTCTGAGAGAGGGGCTGTATTTAGTAAAGTTGTTTGCATTGGTATCATGCACAGTGGAGACAACGTTGTCATACCTTTTTGTTGATTGCATGTAAAGTGACAGAAATTACATTCTGTCAGATAGTTACGAAATCTATACGTCATTTTTAAGTAGCTGCAAGTAAATGAGGGTTTAAAATGTGTTCATCTTGAAGCGATACGTACTGTATTGGGTCAGTTCTGTATACAATAGCCGGTATACTTGTATTGTTAAACATTGGAAATCATTCACGTTTGCCTGAATTTTGCCATTGTACTACCATGTTTGGTGTAGCTTGACTTGATACTAATACCATCTATTGGAAATGAAATACAAATTCAATTAACCCATGCATGTAACATTCGTCATTATTACTTTTTCATATATAAGAATTAAATTAAGTCTTATTTTTCTTTTCATTTCCTCTCTAAAATGATGGTATTATAAGATGGATCATCACTTTCAACAAATCAAAGATGGTAATAAGAAGGGCGTGGACGTTCGAATATATGCTAAAGGAATTCATGTAGCCTCAGTAAGCTATTACTCTTCGGAGTTCTTTGTCTTTCTGCCTTTCCTTTTGTTTTCCAACCATATTATTCACTTGATAACTCTCTCTCGACTGTTTTTATACTTTCATGTTTGGATATTGGAGACAGAGAGACAGAGAAGAACAGAGACAGAGAGAAAGACACATAAAGGCAGAGGCAGAGTGAGAGAGAGAGGAGAAAGAGAGATCTACAGATGGTTATATGCAATGTTTAAGGTCGCTTCTTATGTATCTGACTAGTGAATAATCAGAAATATTCGTGAAACATTTCTTTCATAAACGTTACATTTGCCATATGTTATTAATACACCTTAATTAAATCCACATTATTGATCAATATGTTTCGCGGGATCTCAGTTTAAACCAATGCAATTGTATAACAAAAACAAGTGTCAATTTGAAATTGTTATTTGCTGTAGAGCTTTCTAAATCAATACATCTATATGTCTATTTAAACATTCAATGCTACGAACACATTTTATCACCGTCTACATTAAGCGAGAGTAGCTGTTGCTGACAAAATGTTATATATTTTAAATCGGCAAGTTTGACTATTTTTCTACGTTTGTCATCCAATTGCTTTGCTTTCATGTAAATTTGGGTATTACCAATACACACATGTACTAATTTTACAACCTCGCCGGTGGTCTAAGTTGCTAGATCGTCAAACCATGGATGTGGAATAATGCGGACTCGGTCCCAATCGCATCAAATGAATGACTGAATAAAATGGCAATGTGCCTCGCTCAGCACTCAGCTTGAGGATGATATGGCTGGTGTGCATGGTGTCGGGATAGTTTGACCGGATGGGACATTATGCTACGTGGCTGTGGCGTGATGTTGCATCGCTAGATGTCACTATATACTGCCACACTGCAGATATTGCAGCTATGTGATTGACAATTCGTTTCAGCTAGGTTACAAATCCAAGTCACACATAATAACACACAGAGACACACACGCACTAATTTTACATTAGCATATCTTACAACCTACATTATTGAATTATTGAAAAGAATCATGTTGATACTGTGTTCCCATTTATCAGGATTCCACTGGTGCACCATGGTCATATCGAGCGATGGATTCATTTAAAATCGTAGATTCATCAAAGGCCTTGGACATATTTTCAGCATGGCAGAAGCAGTTTCGCATGTCTAATAGTCTCCAGTATCATCTTGCCATGGCAGTTACAGGGTAAGAATCTATGTAAACACAAACAGTGCAAACTATATCAGGGAAAGTAATCGAGATCGTAATTAAATATTACTGGAAGACAGCGAACGTGAGCGGAATCGTAAGGTGAACTAGTAAAGGTGAACGTGAGTGATGATAGGCACGCTGGAGAGTTGTACTAGATTAATAAATGTTTGCGATGTCGAGATTGAAATGAGAGTTTTGCCGATCGTAAAACATGACTGATAGATTGTACGTGAACTAACGAAAAAGAGCTGGAGAAGGTGAGCAGGTCATGGCGATGTTAAGGGGACCAACAGGAGTAATTATTTTTATCTTTAAATGATTTATGTATTATACAGTCAATCAGCTGTAAAGAAAGATCTTCAGACATATTCTCATTAAATATAAGTGCTTTTATATTTCTTGTATTTCTTTTGTGTGTGTGTGTGCTTTGGATTTTTACTTAGCTTTAACACTTTTTCAGTCATATCGCTACGATGTCTGCAGTGTGGCAATTTATGGTGAAAATAGGTTTGCCGAGTTTCCTTTTAATGAAACATTTATGCAACGATTGGTATATCATTGATACAGCGTACATAATGTACATATATTTTGTTTATATCACATAAACATACAAATATTTGCCCTTGGAACGGAGTTTAAGATTGACTACAGGCGAATTGTGTATTGAACGAATGAATGATCTCCTCACATCCGCTACAAAATGTAGTGTTATGACTTTTGTTGCTATCTGCAATCATTATTTGCATATTGATAAGTCGATTGTCTTCTTTTCTGAGCTGCCTTTTTTCTTCACACTGATTAATTTTATATAAGATACACTTATGATTTAAACATGAAAGATAGTTACAACCAAGACAGTAGAGCACTACAAACACATGGTTATCAATGCCATTCACATGAACGCTCAGCCATTGGCATACCTGTGCACGCATATTAGAAAGGAATAGAAACTATGCGAAATAACAAACCAACAAGAGGCAATTAACATATCTTGATATATTTACAGTTGATCTAGGTCATTATTCTACTTTAATACCAGTACTACCGACCATACCTCTATCTCTTTCTCTCTCTCTCTCTCTCTCTCTCTCTCTCTCTCTCTCTCTCTCTCTCTCTCTCTCTCTCTCCATCTCTCTTAACAGTCGGTTTGACTTAACTTTTACAATCATTCATAAATCCAGAGACATCGTGGGATCACAAGCGAAAATGCTCTAAGCTAATCTTTTCATAAATTTTCGCCTCTGTGTACTTTCTTTCTGAATTAATACTAATCGATTGTTGGAACATCATCATAGGTTTAAGAAACAACAACAACGGAACAATAAATAAATCACAGTATGTGTAAAACGTAACCAAGAAATCTACCGTATGATGTCCGCAGGACTTGCAACTTTATTTCATTGATTATATAAACACTATATGTAAATCCGAAGGAAAGTGCAAACATACCGATATGACGGACCATATTTTTGTAGGTTACTTGGTGTAAGTTCAATGGCAAGGTCTTCATCTACCCCAAATTATAGTTATCTCTCACTCCAGATTTTTGCGTATTTTGTTGCATGAGAGTGGAGGGGAATGGAAAGCACAAAGGAGTGAGATGATATTGTGTACCATATTAAATTCATTTAAAATACGGGGATTATTAATATTTGTTATCGTTATCTTCGTACGTCACTAATGATTAATGAGTGGACAGCACATATATGCAAGGGTGCATTTGCAAGAATTTACATACATAAAATTGCAAAAATATATATATATAAGCTCATACATAGGCAGATCATAACTTGATATACCAATATTAAAATAATAGCTGTGACTACCAAAACATAATAAGACAACTTAAAAAGAAACAAAAGTACCAGGATGTGGATCGCATGTTCGCATCCATAACAGTCTAAATTTCGAAAATAAAGTTAGACCTTGAACTCAAATATCATGAAACAATGTATTTACAACTTACAAGCATGACAAAAGCATGACAAAAGCATGAGAATAGTCAGGTATACCAAGCCACTTCCTTTGAATACGGTTCAAAGGTCATGCACACATTGTAACTTAATAATAATAATAATAATGAAAATAATGGATCGATGGACGGAGGGACGGATAGATAGATAGATAGATAGATATAGATAGATAGATAGATAAATAAATAGATTGATAGATAGATAGATAGATAGATAGATAGATAGATAATTAGATAGACAGATAGATAGATCATGAACGTATAGTTACCTCAAGTACATATTGTTATTTTTTATACAGGCGGAAGATTGATAAAACTTTGGTAGGTATGTATCCAGTTGCATTATCTTTTCATGTTTTCAACGCCTCATTTTTGCATGCAAAGGCTCGAATATAACACATTTTCCTAAACGAGGCGCATTATATATGTCATCCTTTTTTGTTAAACATATATTATTGTTTAACACATTGCACCAGCACAAACTAGTTTGAGCGCACATTCTCTCTCTCTCTGTCTCTCTCTCTCTTTCGCTCTCTCTCTCTCTCTATTTACATATCTCTCTCTTTCTTTCTATAGCCTCACTCATCACTTCTTGAGACACGAAATGACAATGCTCACCTGATTCTCCAACTTGTAGGTTTATCCTAGAGTAACTTTACTCTTATTGCATTGAAACAGTACTATATTGTATATGTTTTAAGGCTGATGTACCATAAATTACCCAATAATCAATCATAAGCAGTAAATTCAGAAATCTTGTAAGGTAACACAAATCGTAAGACCACCGGTTGATTTGAGGTCGGAGTGATTATGTGGTAATATATGGTATAAGTTAGTAGAGTTTGTAAATCCATTGACTAAACATGTCTTAAAAATTATAATATCCTATTGAGTACCTTTGATATGAAACAAACCAGAAACGATCATCTGGATTTAATAAAATATTTAAATTAGCTTACATAGCTTGTAGCAGTAAATCCTGAATAATTCTTTCTGAAAGGGAATGTTTTATTTGGAGACAGTGTTCTGTTCAAATGAAGGTGGGTCGTGTTTGGGGAAAATAAATTATCAATTACTACATCCCCGCCCCCATCCAGATCTGATGTGACCAGTCATTAGTGTGACGGACTCGCGACCAGTTTGGGTTCAATGCTGAAAAACGTCAGAATCATCCGCCCTTGATATTTTCTTAACAAGTCACATTGTTATAATTCCTTAATCAGGATACAACATTTCGTGTATTGATGATGGATAGGAGGGGATGGATTAAAATGTTAGTCGTGGAACGGAGGTAATGAATACATTTTCTAGGACATGTCTTACTACGCAGGAGAGAATGAAAATCATAAAAATGTATCATATAGTTACGAACATATACATTCTTACTTGGCAGATAGTTTTATTGATAACACTTGTACTGTAGGACGAACCTGGCTTGCATCTGTGTGCTTCGCTGATAGCTATAATCATGCTTCCATTATCGAAGACAGAGGTAGCTTCCTCGCAATGGATGCTGTTCACGAGCTGGGCCATTTGTAAGTTATGTCTGCAGGATTTGCTGCTTGAGCTACTGTTTCTTTTCTATCGGAACATTGTATATCGCATATTGGTTGATTTCTGCCCGGGGAATATAAAACAAAATCTTGTATTCTTAAAAGCCTCTGACCAAGCTTCAAATACCATAATTTTGGAATATTCCAAGCTCTAAACCCAAATATTAGATATGAAACTAAGAAACCATATTGGTTATTTTAAACTCCCCATGGAATTTAAATACATAGTATGCCATAAAGATGATTACTGGTGAAATGCTGGATAATTTGATTGTTTTCGTACCTTTCTAACTGTATAATACTTAGATATCCTTGAAAAATTATTCCGAAAGATTAACTATATATATATATATATATATATATATATATATATATATATATATATATATATATATATATATATATATATATATATATATATATATATATATATATATATATATATTTATATGTGTGTGTGTGTGTGTGTGTTGATGTGCGTTTTGTAGCGCTACTGTTAAGGCATAATGCCCAATAATATATATGACATATAAACTGCTAGAAACAGATGCTTGTCACGAACCGTGTATTCGTTAATACTTCGTTAATATTGTAATCAATATTTTGCAAAGAGAAGACCATGGATTAAGCTTATAAAATGCATCGGGAAAAATGTATGCTGTTGGGTGAACGTTTTCACTATATCAAAATTATATGTATCAGAGAATTCCGAGAAAAGCCCACTTTTGTTGATTTACTGTAGATCGTAAATCAACGTTTCGGGCTCACTGTTTCAGACGATTCCAAAGGTTAAATACACTTTTCGCAGCTTTTACCATCGTCTTCACGCCATTGTTTTGCGATGCTATAAATTGCGTCAACATAGTTTTTGCCTAATATTAAAAGTCAAATGTGATAACTACGATATGTTTCGTCCAATCCCTAAACGAAACAGGGAGCTAGGAAGTTGATGTGCAGTGGGAAATCAGGTTGACAATGTAACAAGATAATGATATTGTCAAAATGCGATTTGCAGTAACAGCGATATGCAAACGGTTAACAGACTTAAACGATTGTTAAAAATCAAAAATTTTACGATGCGTCCCATACACATCTTTTGTGTGCCAACATTTGACAGAACGTTATGGTAGACTATGAGCCAAAGGGTAAACCAATGTATATATATGCAGGATATATTATATGATTGCTATTTGGATAAATTCAATCGCTTTACATATACATTAAGCAACAAAACTATTATTATCCGGGTTTTTGTTTAAAGTCTACTAGCGGGTACTCACTAAATGTGCAGAACACCAATGCTGAATAAGCCTGTCGTAAGAAAATAAATCGAGCCATACC